>OX421931.1:429222-1885221 GCA_949128155.2 Xanthia icteritia
ATTAAGAAAACGATCACAGAAAGAAGAAATCTTCGTGGCGTCAATCACTACTATGGAAGTGTTCACAGGAAAAAATTGGAATGCTTATCAGCAACAATACGAATGTTTATTACTAGTGAATGAAATACCGGTGGAGAAGAAAGTGCTACTGTTGACTACGAAATTAAGCACCAAAGTTTATGATTTTATTATCTACACTATGCACCCCAACAATCCCATTCACTGCTTAGCCTTTTCCCAACTATATTGGGGTTGGCTTCCAGTCTTACCGGATGCAGCTGAATACCAGCATTTTTATAGAACCAACGGCTTAACGTGCTTTCCGAGGCACGAATGGGTCTTGGTATGTAAAGTATGTATGCATGGTATGTAAACCGCGGCAAGCGTAGGTTAACCTACGCAGGTAGGTTACCCTAACAACCTTTGGAAAGTTTGGTTTGCATCGGAAAAACAGCAGAAACTGCATTTAATTTAACGTTTAATCAAGAAAAAAAGAGGAAAATCAAATATGTTTTAAGTTCAGGAAAATAATGTCACAAGAAATAAAAATAATAACTACGGGTCAAAATCAACACCAGCAAATATGCAAAACATTACATGTTTTTGATGTAGAAAGAATGGACATATCAAACAGCAATGTTTTCTGCGTGAAAAAATACTATAGTGAATGTGGAAACAACAGGCCATAAAGAATTAACAAAATGTTCCGAAGAAATAAACTGTTGAGAGCAAATAAGATGATGCTCGTGAGAATTACAGGAAATTAATACTACTAAAGAGGGAAAAGAAACGGACACAGAATATTGCAATATTTTCTATTTCAGTGATAAAAGTAAAATTCCATCTGCTACATTGAAGGTATGTGTAATAAGGGGACAACTATTAGAGTTTGAAGTTGACACCGTAAGGCCTCTGCCTCGAATTTTGCGGGCAGCGGGGCGGCAGCGGCGGCGGCACGGGAGCGGCAGGATCTTATGCGTAAAATCAAATGGACCGGATCTCGAAAACAGCGGCGTGGCAGCGGCGCGGGGGCGGGCAACGAGCGGTGCACTTCAGTCAAGCGGTGACTGCCCGCATTGCGCGTTTGCATTGTAGTATAGTGTTGTACATTTAATAAATCGAGCGTTAGGAATAAATTTGAATCAAAAAGATGTTGTCGCCGTTTTTCAGACATTTCGTTCGCGAATAAAAACAAATATCTCGACAACACAACCACGAACACAACACTACACCGCTATAGTGCCGCGCGATTTGCCCGCTGGTTTGGAGAACAGGTATGCGTTGCCCGCTCCGCTCCCGCGCCGCCGCCGCTGCCGCCCCGCTGCCCGCAAAATTCGAGGCAGAGGCCTAACTGATGTAAGTACACTGGCAGATAAACAACAACATTTTCCAAATGTAGAAATAAAACGGAAATGTAATTTTCACTAACTTTGATCAATCGACTTCAACCCCTGTGGGGATAATTGAGGGCTTAACTGTAAGTTATGAATCAGTGATAGAAAGTAAGCAAAGATTATTTGTCGTGAAAGAAGGTCTACCACAGATGTAGCCCCCGAAATTTGTAGAAAAAACTTGTGAAAACACATCGTACGCGTGTTGTATTTGTACATATTTATACTACACGTACATATTTCAATGACAAAAATAATGTCGATTGTTTAACGTTTTGTAATTATTAAATAAAAATCCTACCAGGTTTTCGCTATTATTGATAATATAATAATACTAGTTTAATGGTGATCCACAAGATAAAAAAGTGAATTTGAATGCTATTTAGTGCGTTTTTATCAGTGACTCGCAGATGTAGCGTTCAGTGTGATACCTGAGATACAGGGTTTATTCCTAGTTCAGGTAGAATCCAATAGTTATGTACCTACCTATAGTTTACGGACTTATTTTTAAATATTTCGTAAATCAATCATTTCAATAAACAATTATTATTATTATTAGTTCCCAATAAGTTCAATGTTATTGCTTCTGGATCGATTTCAAAACCTCATGTATGTAACTCACTTACCTGTCTTAAATTTTCGGCAACAAAAATCAAAAAGATTGTGCAGACACCAATCTGCCAAAGCAAGAGAAAAGCGTCCACAGCAAAGGCGAATATATTGGCTGACCAGCGCATGAACGGTGGGCCCTCCTGTACCGCTATCCTGATGGCCTTTGGGTAGCTCAGGTAACCGACCTTTTTCTTCTTGCACACTACGTACTGCCCGACGACCTGCCAGTCAAAACACAAGCATTTTTAAACCCCTTCGAACTGCATGTCAAAACACAAGCATTGTGAAACGCCTTGGTCCTGTATACCAAAACACAAGCATTGTCGCGCGCGCAGCCGACGCGACGGTGAGGGTGGGAGCGAGACAGAACACTGGATTTACTCAATATTCACACACTGTATTTATTAACATTTTTACACTGGATTTATTAATATTTTATTTACTGACTTGATTTCCGTACGTATTTTTCGGGTGACCACTGAAAATCAGCGCTGTGCTGTGGGTTCCTCATAGCACAGAATTATTCTGAGTAAAAAAGCCTTCATGTCACAGTCATGACCTGCAGCTGCCGAATATTTCTGTTATGTTTATATTGTTGTTTTTTTGTACGCACGTGTTTTTGTGACAAATAAACCTATTTTTCTTTATTTCTTTCTTTTATTTTTAAACCCAATGCTTGTGTTTTGACATGATTGTCAAAATCATTGTCATCAATCAAAACACGAGCATTGTTAAGCTCCCTCGAGCATTTGCAAAGAAAATGGAGGAGAAACAGAAATATTCAGAGCTAACTAACAGAAATATTCAGAACTAACCAATAACGACGACATAAATATTTTCGATATTTAACTGAACTCCCTATTGAGCTGGACTCCCATTTGGTGCAACCTTGAGACGCACACCGCACTTTTTTATGTTCGTTGTCATTCCATAATTTTAAAGTGTGTCATAGCCAATAGTGTCATCACAATGTCTTGTTTTCTTCCTTTTTTATTTGTTTTTATATTGGCACCTTGCAGCTATTTCCTAATAGCTAATTAGTAATAATTTAATCGTCATTTTGTATGTTGTGCTGTTTTTTGTGTGCACTAAATAAATGATTTATCTATCTATCTATCTATCTATCTAAAAGCTGTTTTGATTACCTAGGTACTTGGATTTAGTACTAAGTACGGCCGTCAGTACCTCCTACCCTACCTAACTACATGGTACATAACGAAGTGTACCCTGTCCTACATAACGCTATTATACAGCAACAGCAAGGTTTTGTGAAAAAACGATCCACGACAACTAATTTTTTAGTACTTTCTAGTGACCTATTTGATAACATCGACAATCGTATACAGGTTGACGCAGTGTACACGGACTTTCAAAAAGCTTTTGACAAGGTGGATCATGAATGTTGTTGCTGAACCGAATAGCTTTCAATGGTATTCGTGGTAACTTGTTGCGATGGTTCATTTCGTATATCACTAACCGTAGTCAACGGGTTGTTATTAATGGATACCACTCTCACGCTACTCTCAGTCTACCGTCTACCTCGACGAAGCGCTGACGCTTTGAGTCATCGACCAGCGTTTTTACGATGGATTCAAATGTAGTGAAGTGCGTTAACTGCAACGTTGTTATAAACGAACTTTTAGCGTTTCTGGTGAATGTTTTGGACTACATGGATGAAGAAAGTATACACCACTTGGTTACTACTTCGTTTAATGTGGAAAGCATTGCAAAGGGGAAATCTCTGTTATTCGACTCGATACCAAATGTGAAGAAGAGGCCACTTAGGCGCAAAGAAGGGAAGAAAAGGATGTCTAGGGACCTCGACGACATAATTACGTTAATGAAAGCTACAAACGCTGAATTATTCCCTATTTTTGTGGCAAAGGACCTTCATGCTGTTCCTAGCGTGGGCTTTGACCATATTGACAGTACGCGGTTGTTGAAGGACATAGCGAAGCTGCAAAGTCAAGTATGCATGCTGCAAGAAAAGTGTGTAACAACGGATACATTTGAACAGTTTAAACAAGACGTTGAACATATGAAACATGCGTCTCTTATTGAGACCGTACCATCACTGTATGTAAACAAGAGGAGAGGAGCATGTTTACAAGATAGCTACGAGCTAAATAGTGGACCCATCGGATTACAATACGTGCCAATAAAATCAGCGCAAACGTCGATGTTTGAAACTAACCGTCTTAACATGCAAAACAGATCAACTATCTCTGATAACAGCAGGGATAAGTCCGTCTCTTTCCAATGCACAGATCGGAGTGAGACAGCTAACGATCGGCGCGCGGAGGCACCTACTGAGATTTCGTGCGTGGTGACGTCGTGCGCGAGCGAGGGAGACAGCGAAACTAGTCTTCAACCGGTTTGCGGCGAGAGTGTGACGAGTGTGACAGGGATAGCTAATCAAGCGAAGGCGGGTACGGAGGCTACGGAAAGTTCTGTGGTGCTGAACAGTGATTTATCGAGTGCAGGCGCACTGGCGGCGGCGGCGGTGGATGATTCGTGTCGTATTTCGAAGTCGGTAAATAAAACAGCTGTTTCTATTACCTCCGTGGAACCACAGCGAAATCTCGCTCGGGAGTCATATGGCAGTGTATTAGTGAGTAATTGTACGGTAATACCAGAAAAGGACATGGAGTGGCAGGTTGTTAAATCTAAAATGCTAAGAGATACAAACTGTTAGGTCAAAAAGGTCGTGCATCACGCAAACAGCAGACCGTGGCACAGTCACGCAGGAGGCGCTATGGTTGCGCCAGCTTAGCGGGGAGCTTGGCTGTGAGCTGAATGAACCTCTTATCATCTATAGTGATAGTCAAAGTGCTATAAAACTTTTTACAAGTGATTGTTATTTACCCAGAATAAAGCATATTGATATAAGACATCATTTTCTCAAGCAACATGTTTATAATCTTATATATATGTCGCATGAAATACAGTGTTGCCGACTGAAGTACTCTATACAGTCGGTGCGCTATGACGGAGTCTAAGGACCGCAGGGCGAGGGCGCCGGAAACAACAGGAGCGCCAGTCACCCTTCAGCCCTAGGAACTGTCACACGTTCATGAGACGCGTGCGCACATTCATACCAAGTTTTATTACTTTATTTCTATTATTATTGTTAATGGACAAGATTAATTAGGACAATAGTTGTTAATTGTGATTTGTGTAACTGTATAGACTAAGTGTACGTAAACTAAGTGTGAAGCTGTTATCATCTTTTAATTGCCCGAGATCCACAAACAGCCCACAACAATGTCAGAGGAAGGAAGCACGACCCCTCCCCAATGTCTCCCAACGACATCAGAAGCGGGATCACCTCGGGTAACTAGAGATATGAGAGGTGTCACTGATGAAGATATGAAATGGAGATTACTATTAGAAATGCAAAACAAGCAAATGGAAAGTCTGATTCAAACATTGAAGAGCCCAAACGTGAGTACTAACTTAACGTTACCTGAATTTTACCCCGAAAAACAAGATTCGGATGCTTTGTCTTGGTGTTCCACTACGGAATTATGTTTTGGTGATAACCCAATAAAAGGCAGTCAGCTTATTGTGGTGATCAGTAAGGCCTTAAAGGGATCCGCATCTACCTGGCTATCACAAATATCCTACCCAGGTATAACATGGACCGAATTTAAGGAATTATTTAAAGCGAGATATGTGAGCACCGAAACCATAGCAGCCACACTCATAAATCTAAACAATAACAAACCAAGCGATAACGAAAGCTTAGCCGCATACTCGAGCCGTTTGGTGACGTCATTAATGAATAGTTGGAAGAATGCGACTTTAGAACAAGTGGCTTTGTCGACTGTACTCACACATGTATCGCAGTTTGATACTCGTGTACAAAGGATTGCTTTCACAACCGAAATTACATCACGACAGAAATTACAACAAGAATTGCAAGCGTTATCCTATTTGAAACGAAAAGTGAACAGAGAGCAAGATTCAACCAGTGTACCTGAAAAACGTCAGAGGACACAGCCAAGTTTACTGAAATGTTTTCACTGCGGAAAATATGGACATAAACAATCAGAATGCCGTGCAAGGAGAGAAACAAACAAAAGCATCAACCTAAAATCAACAAAGTCGGACCATAAACATCTATCGTCCAGCCCCATAGTCTGCTACAAATGTGGCGTGGCAGGTCACATTTCCACCCGGTGCCCCAGCGGCAGCGGCGGCGGCGTAGGAGCCCGCGGCGGCGTAGGAGCCCGCGGCGGCAGCACAGGTGCCCGCAGCGGCAGCGGCGCGACTCAAAGCGAGCGGTGAGTCGACGTATGTGTAGTCGATCCGCCTATGGGAATGCTGAAGCATAATGGTAAGGATTTTATGTTTCACTATGACTCAGATGCTGAGTGTTCGTTGATTAAAGAAAGCGTTGCTACAAAGTTCAGTGGTAAACGAATCAACGAAGTTGTTTATTTAAAAGGCATTGGGCCAACGAGAGCAGTCAGCACCCTACAGATTTTATGTAAAATTGAAATTAATGGCTATGTAATGGAAATTTTGTTACATGTTTTGCCTGACGTTAATATGCGAAGTGATATCATGATAGGTCGTGAGATTTTGAGTAACGGTTTCCGTGTGACCATGAGTGCAACGGAGTTTATTTTATCAAAAGATATTTTTGTAAATACATGCAGTGAACCTGAAGTTAAGGTACCTAATCGTGATTTTAATCGCATTGACACTGACGTTTTACCGAGCAGTAAACCTGACCTTGTGAACATTTTAGAGAGTTATTCTGGTTATTTCATCGATGGTTTTCCTGTCACCCGTGTCAATACAGGCGAATTAGAAATTAGATTGATCGATCCGAGTCGTACGGTGCAGCGACGACCGTATAGGTTATCTCAGGACCAACGAAAAATCATGCGTGAGCGGGTTGATGAACTATTGCATGCAGGAATAATCAGGCCCAGTAATTCGCCGTTTGCTAGTCCTGCGCTTTTAGTAAAGAAACATGACGGGTCCGATCGCATGTGTATAGACTATAGGGAGTTAAATAATAATACTATTGCGGATCGCTACCCGCTGCCATTAATATCTGATCAAGTCGCTAGACTTCATGGAGCTAATTACTTCACAAAGTTAGATTGTGCAAGTGGCTTTCATTTAATTCCAGTTCAGAAAGAGTCAATCGAGCGTACTGCATTTATAACGCCAGATGGGCAGTACGAGTATTTAACTATGCCATTCGGTTTACGCAATGCTATCTCTGTTTTTCAACGGGCGATTATTAATGCTCTAGGCGACCTTGCACATACATATGCAGTAGTATACGTTGATGATATTCTAATCCTATCGGAAACCGTAGAACAGGGGCTAGAGAGGCTCCATACTATCCTAGACGTCCTGACAAAAGCAGGATTTTCACTGAATCTGAAGAAATGTTCCTTTCTTAAAACACAAATCGAGTTCCTAGGTTATGAAGTAAAAGCTGGCCAAATTCAACCCAACCGACGAAAAATTGAAGCTTTAACTACTTTACCTCCACCACACACAACAACGAAACTGAGACAGTTTATAGGCCTGGCATCATACTTTCGCCAGTTTATACCTGGATTTTCGCGACTAATGGCACCCCTCCATAAAATGACATCACAAAAATCAACTCTTGTTTGGAAACCGTATCACGAAGAAATTCGTCAAAAAATTATCTCTATACTGACTAAAGAACCTGTCCTCATGATCTTTGATCCTCAGTATCCAGTCGAGTTACATACCGATGCGAGTGCTGAAGGCTATGGCGGGATTCTTTTTCATATTGTAGATGGCAAACGATGCGTCATTGCATACTATAGCAAGCGAACATCGCCAGCTGAATCACGATACCACTCATACGAGTTAGAAACGGCAAGTGTTTCTAACTCGTCGTCAACGCAATTAAGCATTTCCGTCAATACTTACATGGTAAGAAGTTTACAGTAGTAACTGACTGTAATTCCCTTAAGTGCTCCCTTAAAAAGGTTGATTTAACGCCAAGGGTTCACAGATGGTGGGCTTATCTTCAATCATTTGACTTCGACGTAAAATACACCAGTGGCAAGTGTATGACTCATGCCGATTTCTTTTCACGAAATCCACTCAGAAATCCTCTTGACTCGGTCCCACCTCAATCAGAAATGATTAAAGTAGAGCAAAAACGTGTAGACTTAGCAGAGCTTTCAAATAACTGGCTTTACGCAGAACAGCAACGTGATTCAGAAATTTTAAAAATCTTATCTGATTTAAATCATTCTCAGTTGGATGAAAATTTAACTAGTTCATATGAAGTCCGATCTAAGATTTTACACCGTAAAATTCAGAGAAAGGGCCGGACAAAATGTCTTCCAATTGTACCCAGGGCTTTGAAATGGTCAGTAGTAAATAATATTCACGAATCTTTAATTCACCTTGGATATGATAAAACTTTAGAAAAATTGTACGATTATTACTGGTTCGATGGAATGGGTCGTTTTGTGAAAAAATTCATTGAAAATTGCATAACATGCAAAGTTGCAAAACCTAATTCGGGTAAAGTTCAAGCGCAACTTCATCCAATTCCAAAAGTGCCGATTCCCTGGCATACTATTCACATAGATGCGACGGGGAAGCTAAGCGGAAAGAATGACAAGAAAGAGTACGTTTTTGTTTTAATAGACGCATTCACAAAGTTCGTTCTTTTATTCCATACTACCAATATTGACAGTAAAAGTAGTATCAGAGCGGTTAAAGACAGCGTTGCTCTTTTGGGTTCTCCAACGCGAATTATAGCGGATCAAGGACGTTGTTTCGCGAGCAAAGAATTTAAACAGTTCTGTGAAAGTAAAAACATCGAGCTTCATCTTATCGCTACGGGATCATCGCGAGCAAACGGACAAGTAGAGCGCGTAATGGGTGTGTTAAAACCTATGCTGACAGCAATAGAAACTAACAAAGATCGGTCATGGCAAGATTCCCTGGGAGAAATTCAGCTTGCTATTAACTGTACAGTCAATAGAATTACTCAAAGTAGTCCCTTAGAACTTATGATCGGCAAAGTAACGCGTCCATTATCCCTGATGGCAGATGATCAGGAGACTATAGTTGATATTTCCGAGGTTAGGGATGAGGCCGTGGATAGGATAAAACGTGCTGCAGAATATGAAAAGCAAAGATTTAATTCTACTAAGGCAAAACTTAACAAATTTTCCATAGGTGATTTTGTTCTGATTGAAAATGAGGAACGGAATCAGACTAAGCTGGACTCAAAATTTAAAGGTCCTCTTAAAATAATTGAAACTCTACCAGGAGACCGTTATAAATTAATGGCATTAGATTCTAAACGTACATACAAGTATGCTCATGACAGAGTTAGAAAAATGCCGGAAAACCAAAGTGTCATTGAAGAGATGAATGAAGATAACGCGGATACCGAGCGCGAGTCCGGGACCTCCGGGGTCCGTCCAGAGTTCACGACCGAATTGGCCACGGCAGAGGTCACGCAGTAGCCGTAGTCCGTTAGAAGTCGGCATGTCCCACTGTGTGGATACGCGGTACGCTGGTGGCTCTGGCTGGGGGTCGGGTCATGTTTATGACCGTAGAGTTATGTGACAACTCGGTGTTCCTGTGCGCAGGTTCACGTAAGCAATGGTTATTGCTGGGCTATGTGTAGCCGTCAGGAAGTGAACTGGTTCTTGTTATGTTTGGACCCGCTCTGGTTTGTTTAATTTGTTTAAATTGTTTGATAATACAACTTGAAATCGTTGTATTATGTTATCGAATTCTGTGACGCTTTGGTGATTCCTAATATGGAAATGTTGAACTTGAACTTGAGTTAAAAAAAAAAAAAAATGATCATTCTTGTCAAATCAAGAAGCCGAGTATCTTATTTGTCGCAGGATTGCCGAGCGTGAAAGTTATGTACTGTGCTCTGTGAAATATTGTTTCAGGATGAACACACGAGGTCGTGTGTCGCACAGGATGGCCGTGTCGCATGAAATACAGTGTTGCCGACTGAAGTACTCTATACAGTCGGTGCGCTATGACGGAGTCTAAGGACCGCAGGGCGAGGGCGCCGGAAACAACAGGAGCGCCAGTCACCCTTCAGCCCTAGGAACTGTCACACGTTCATGAGACGCGTGCGCACATTCATACCAAGTTTTATTACTTTATTTCTATTATTATTGTTAATGGACAAGATTAATTAGGACAATAGTTGTTAATTGTGATTTGTGTAACTGTATAGACTAAGTGTACGTAAACTAAGTGTGAAGCTGTTATCATCTTTTAATTGCCCGAGATCCACAAACAGCCCACAACAATGTCAGAGGAAGGAAGCACGACCCCTCCCCAATGTCTCCCAACGACATATATATATATATAAATGAATCCCTATATCCCTTGGTCACGGCATCACGCGTGAACGGCTGGACCGAGTTCGCTAATTCTTTTTTTGTTGTGTTCGTAGGGTAGTTAGGGTAGGTAGGGTAGGTAGGGTAGGTAGGGTAGGTAGGGTAGGTAGGGTAGGTAGGGTAGGTAGGGTAGGTAGGGTAGGTAGGGTAGGTAGGGTAGGTAGGGTAGGTAGGGTAGGTAGGGTAGGTAGGGTAGGTAGGGTAGGTAGGGTAGGTAGGGTAGGTAGGGTAGGTAGGGTAGGTAGGGTAGGTAGGGTAGGTAGGGTAGGTAGGGTAGGTAGGGTAGGTAGGGTAGGTAGGGTAGGTAGGGTAGGTAGGGTAGGTTAGGTAGGGTAGGTAGGGTAGGTAGGGTAGGTAGGTAGTAAAAATGGGGCTTGCGTTCAGGGGTGGATGTTAAATATTTGTGAACGCATTGAACGCAACCTCTGTTAGTTCACATTTTTGTTACTAAGGGCTCTGTGTCACTCTCGTCTATGTGAAACAACTCGTAACCGTAATTTCTTTAATACGTATTATACTTTTTATTAACAAGTTTTCTCTTATTGCACCACCAATAATCCTTTAAGATTCCCCTTAACTTTTTGAAAGATTTCGATCTACATTCACAGATTTTGAATAAAATACAGTCAGCAAGAAACTGGGCAGTGTTCACAAAAACTTTTTTTATGCCAATCGATCCTGTTTCTTATAAGGATAAAAAAGACTATCGGACCAACTGAGGTTTAATTACTAGAAAAGTCAGAAATCGCAAAAAACCTTTTCCCATACATTTCGTAGGAAATGAGACTCCAACTTACAATTTAACGATGACAGACTGACCAAAACTAAACTAAAACAAATTGAATTTCCACTTTCGAACGAATAGAGAACAAAATTTAGAACGTTTGTTGCTTTTGAAAAAAACGTTTTACATACCTTTTTTTTTGCAAGTCTTGTCATGTCTTTTGTAGAGGACAGTCTTAGTTTACGTTTTTCATACAAGCATGAAAGTTTTAAATGGTTTGAGGTCATTTTTTTCTCAGAACGTCGGAGATCACAAGCAACAAACTATCTTGTTCTTATAACAAACTAGCTTTTGCCCACGGCTTCGCTCGCATGGATGTCGTAAAATGTCCCAAGGCAATGTATTACTGCAATTAAAAGTACCCTATGTGTTAATGTGCCAAAAGACAGAGTAAACTGAGCAACTTCAACTTTTTATGGAGTCTGGTCCCAATTCTCAACAGTGTTGAAATGTTTGCCATGTAAGCATTAGGGTATTATTAAATTTATACTGTGGCAGCTAAATCTAAATAGAGCGCAAGAATGGTGTTTCGGAACATCCACAAAAGGTTAGGTTAGGGTTTTGATTACGGGGGAAATCCTCGAGGATGTCCTCCGCCCTGCAGGCCTAACATGACGCACGCGACAATTACTCGCTCTCGCGTGAGTAATATTTGTCTATTTTGTCTCTTTTCTCGTTTTCTGACAGCGCCTCCATACAAAATAGTCGACTCCTTCTGTCAAACTTTATGTTTTGTCGACAAACCCTAACATGGCACCTTAGTTATCTCGATTTTTGACAATTCAACACGAGATAATCTCCGATTCTTCTGTCATTAAGTCGTATTTACTCGTCCTCGATTTTGACGACGAGAACGACTAGAAGAGTAGACAAAATTATTGTACAAAAAATATCTCCAAAATAACATGGCAGTTTCATAATTGTAATTATTTTAGTCGTCATTTTATTTTACAATATATTAATAATGAAAATACTTAGTTTTAAACTATTATTTATATTGGAACGACGTGTTTTATATGGATTTTTTCGTTTTTTGTATTGAAAATATGAAAAATTATTACCTAAATGTTGGGTATTAGGGGTTTATGTGTTTTATGTGGTTCAAATTTTCATTATTTTTGCGATAGGACACACCATTTTCGAGATATAAGCAAAAGAAAAGAAAAAAAAGTCGAGGTGGTGTGAATTTTAGTTCATGAAAATTAATTTCCACACCTTTTTAATCGCGATTAAATACTTGGACAATCAGAATTTTAGATTTATATGATTTTAGAAATTAATAACTACTAAAATATAGTTAAGTTGTGTCACTTTTCTATTTCAGAATGGGAAATCGTCGGTTGACAGGAATAATCTAAATTTTGGTAATTTTTAGTCTAGTTTAGAGGTATTTGTGACAAGGAAATCGGCACCATTGAATGAATGAAACGGAATCTCAAGCCGATGTTGCTATCATAAAAATAATTTGTTTTTAATAACTTGCAACATCGGTTTCTCGTCGCGAGATATAGAAGTGTCAAAATGCTTTTTTCGAGTTTACTCGTCGTTTACGGTCATGTTAGGGATTAGAATGACGTCAGAATCGTAAACAAATTTCGACAAAACGAGAAAAAGAGCGTTCTCTCGCTTGTCATGTTAGCCCTGCTGGGGAGGGCGCGGTATTTCAGACTCTTACTAACTAAAACCACTCCGGTGTTCCGTCTCACACTTGCACCGGGGATCACGGGATCTAATGTGACTTCCGCGATCCCCGGCTAGGGCCGGCCCGCCTCTGCGGACCACCTCGAGTTAGGGGGGGGGAGTAAGGTGTTAAACTCCCACCTTACGTCATAACTCAAATAGTTTAAACTAGTTTGTAAGACAACAGAAAGTACCAATAACAGTATAGTTACATTTAATAACAAAAAGGTATTTTCTAGCACTGTAGTTAACTGTACGAAAGGGGCTAAGCAGAAATCCTTGAAATTGTTTCATCAAAACATTCAAGGTTTTTCTTCCAAACAATTGGAAATTGAATTGTTTTTAGAAAAAACAATGTTTGACATTATTTGTTTAACTGAGCATTGGTTAAAAGATTATCAAATGTTAATTAACTATGAGAATTATAGTGTGGTTAGTTGCTATAACCGAAAATCGATGCTGCATGGTGGTTCACTAATCTTAATTAAAAGTTGTATTTAATCAAAAACCCGTAATGACATAGTTGAACTATCGGTTGAACATAACATTGAACTGTCTTGTGTTGAGCTAGATAAGCATGTCATAGTGTGCGTTTACAGACCCCCTAATTATCAAAACTACTCTATATTTGAGTCAGTAATGGAAGATGTTTTAGCAAAACTTGCAACTGGTAATAAATCAGTAATTATCTGTGGTGACTTTAACATTAATATTTTAGAAAATAATTCAAATACCACTAGATTTCTAAATCTGTTCAAATCATTCAATTTGTCAAATGTGTTTGAAGAACCAACCCGAATAACTACGACTACTGCTACATGTATTGATAATGTGTTTTGTTGCTGCGACTATTTAGATAAAGCAATAGTTAATTATCTCCCTTCCGATCACAGTGGTCAAACCATAACTTTTGAGTCCAACATTCCAATACAAAAAGTGCAAATACAATGCAGACCAATAACATCTGTTAATTTAAATAAATATAATAGCACTTTAGTTTGTAAGTTAAGTAATCAGGACTTTACAATGAACAATGTTAATATTTTGTATAAAGAATTCTTTTCGTTAGTCCAAACCGAGTTCGATCATTCTTTTAAGAAGAACACTAAGACGATCAGCCCTAAGTTTTTATTTAGTGACTGGGCAACTAAAGGACTCAGGAAAAGTAGGGATAGACTTTTCGAGCTGTATGGCCTTAAGCCTTATATTAACACGGAAACTTTTAATAAATATGTTGCTTCTTACTCTAGAACTTTTAAGAACACTTGTAAGACAGCTAAAGCCTTATACATTAGCAACAAGGTTAAATCAGCAGACAATAAAATACAGACGGTTTGGAAAATAATCAATAATGAAACGAACAGGAACAAAAAGCATAATTCGGAGTACACCCTCAAGGCGTCATGTGGTGGTCTCATTTGCGATAGCAAAGAAGTTGCTCAAGAATTTGTAAATTTCTTTACCAGTGTCCCACTTAAAACTACTGAAACCTTAAATTCCTCGCCCTCGCTCTCTTTTGATTTAGTAAGGGCGAATGTTTCAGCATGCCCGATTGAATTTAACTTTAAGCATATTAACCCCATAATAGTAATAAAAGCTTTTAAGCAAATCAAGATCAAATTGACCGAAGATCTTTGGGGGATGTCCATTAAAATCTGTACCTCCATAATTGAGACCATAGCGCCTTACTTAGCCTTAATATTTAATTTGTGTGTGGATCAAGGAGTCTTCCCGGATTTAATGAAATACAGCAAGGTAATACCACTTTTCAAATCCGGGGACAGTAAAGACACCAATAATTATAGACCCGTATCCGTGTTGCCGGTTTTCAGCAAGGTGTTTGAAAAGGTAATGCTTAATCAAATGCTGAATCATTTTAACACAAATAAAATCCTCCACGATCAACAGTATGGTTTCACCAAAGGACGTTGTACGACCGACGCCGGTGTAACCTTATTAAGACACATTTTTAACGCGTGGGAAGAGGCCCAAGACGCAATAGGAATTTTTTGTGACCTCTCCAAGGCATTTGATTGCGTCGATCACGAAACCTTACTCTTGAAACTTGAACATTACGGACTTGGAAAACTTGCGCTCAATTTAGTAAAATCTTATTTAAATGAGAGACAACAGCAAGTTCAAATAAACGGTATCAATTCACTAGGTTTAAAAGTAAAAATGGGTGTGCCACAAGGCTCGATTTTGGGTCCATTCCTCTTTTTAGTGTATATTAACGATCTACTCCATTTATTAAAAAATCAACCACAAATGGTGTTATTTGCTGACGATACTTCCTTAATTTTTAAGGTAGATAGACGTGCTACAAATTTTGACGACGTAAATAACGCCCTACTGCTGGTCCAAAATTGGTTCACTGCTAATAATTTAGTATTAAATGGAAAAAAAACTAAGTGCATAAAATTTTCTTTACCAAATGTTAAAAATAGTAATTGTGAGATAGTATTGAATCAAGAGAAACTAGAATTTGTCGATAAAACTGTTTTCCTAGGAATCACGCTCGACTCAAGGCTACAATGGGGTCCTCATTTAACATCTCTTGCAGGACGGCTAAGTTCAGCAGCATATGCTGTCAGAAAAATCAGTCAATTAACTGATGTAGATACCGCCAGGCTAGTCTATTTCAGTTATTTTCATAGTATCATGTCTTATGGTATTCTGCTGTAGGGACGGGCTGCAGACATCGAGTCTATTTTTATTCTGCAGAAAAGAGCTATCAGAGCCAATTATCTCCGTAGGCGCGATTCTCTAAGGGAACTGTTTAAGGACATTAACATCATGACGGTACCTTGTCAGTATATCTATGAAAACATCATGTACGTAAGAAAAAATTTACATCTTTTTAGTAAAAGAGGTGATAAACATAATTATAGTACAAGAAATAGGGATCTATTAGTTCAACCAGGTTTCAGACTGGCTAAAGTAGACTCATCTTTCATGGGGTACTGTTTAAAATGTTACAATAAAATTCCTCCCCACATACTTCAACTGAATGAGACGAAATTCAAATCTTGTATAAAACGCACACTATGTAGGCAGGCATATTATAAGTTGGGGGATTACATAATTGATAAAAATGCTTGGCTCATTGCTGGTCCTGCTCCACAAGCATAAACTAATTAATTAGCATTTGAAAATACCGTTGGAGCTGCTGAAGATTTTAAAAACTATCTTTGCATTGTATAAATTCAATGTCTTAGCATTGTATAATTGCATAGCACATGTGTGAGTACTACATGTACCGACTATAAAGCTACCATTTAGGTACTGGGTATGTCTTTCATTGACTTGAATGTGCCCTGGCGGCTGAGATTATGTCATGCTCACTCTAATGTCTCGCTGGCGGTGGCGCGTGTGTTGGATCATTTAGCTCCCTTCAAAATGGTTGAGCTGAATGGTGCTGATCCATGCGTCATGTTCGTGAACGGGCGCCGTCAGTAGAGACTGGTCATCTCTTAGCTGCCATGGCTTATTTTAATATTTTAATTTTTGAATTGTTCTTTGTTTTTTATATTTTTATTACGGACGCTTTTAACGTGCACGTCTTTCTACATTGTCCTCACATGTATAATTTCAAAATTAATGATGTAACCAATATTTTGTAACAATTATTATTTTATTTAAAAGAGTGTCCGTGGAGTTTCTTGCCCGTTCTTCTCCATAGGTACCTACTACGCTTTGGAATGGGCAACTAGCTTCATATTTCTGACTGATCGACTTCTTGACAATTCAAAAGTGCCTGTAAATGGTTTAATTGAAATAAATGCTTTGAGTTTTGAGTTTGAGTTTAGAGAGGCGCACGTGGAACACTACGCGCCACCATGTCGGGTCCTAAGGAGTAGGGGGCGACGGATTTCTCCAGATCCGTCACCCCTGGACCCATTTAGGGGGGCTGGAAAAGGGCGTTATCCGTTCTCCACCGACACCCGGTGCGTCTGCTGCGGATCAGGTTAGCGGAAGCAATCTCCCGCTCCGTTTCCGCAACCTCCTTCTGCGAAACAGTCATTTCACAGAAGGAGGCTGCAGAAAGGGACCACCGCGTCCCACCGACGGAGCTCCAACTGGCGCAGCGTTATCTGTCGCTACACCAGTCTCTCGCCTCGTGTCTTCATGCCACAGATGCAGTAAAATTCAAATTCAAAATATTTTATTTTACATAAACCTACATGGGTACTTATGAAACGTTAGAAGCTAGGTGCACGGTTCCAATTGATCGGTTACTATGGAGAAAAACCGGCAAGACGAAGAGAAGGTTACTCTTTTAAAAATAATTGGCTTTTACAATATTTTCAAATAATAGTGTTATTAGGTATGGGAGGACAGTGAAGGTCTTTCAACAAGTACCTGGTACTTAACAGAATAATGATGGTCAACAAATTTACAGTCCACTTAGCCTACAGCGTTCTCAGAATCACAAAATAGAAAAGAATCTATATAAAGATAAATAAATTAATAAAAATTAAAACGTGTTTTAAACGAAATGACGTGATTGCTATTACAGCTGTAACAAATCTGAATATAATTTCAACTCTTTATTAGTGAATAAAGAGTTGAAATTAAATTGTAGGTGTACGAATATAATGTCAAATAATAGGGTGATTATGTCAAGGAAGAATGTAAAAAATATTAACATGGTAATTTGAGAGCAGTTAATAGACTCTTACATAATTTGCCGTTAATGAGGTACCAGGGAAGCCACAATGTTCAGAAGGAATTATTGCCAAACTTCCTTGTCTTCAACGTAGTCTTTAAGTTTACAATTATAATGATTTCTTGATAAGGACGCGTTTGATGTGGGTTTTGAACTTCCCCCATCGCTAAGTTCTGTATCTGTACCGATGCGACTTAGGCAAGTTGTTATAAAAGCGGATACTGTTTATAGGAAATTACTAGTTTGTTTTAGTTAACATAATTTACGTATCACAATTTCATGTCTACTACGTGTATTTATATTTTGGAAATCGCATCTTATTTTGAAAAGTCCTAAGTTTTTGCGAACATACAAAGAGGTACATTACTTTTATTATATACAGAGGAACATACTTGAGGTACATTTGGTAATGAGAACCTAAAACATTTAGTTTTGTTCGCATTAAGTAAAAGATTATTAGCTACGAACCATTTCGAAAGAACAGCTAGACTATCGCTGACATGTAAGACATCTGTATCTTTTCTATCTATTTTAAAAATTAGAGAAGTCAGCAAATATAATTATATCCGATAAGTTAGCTATCATCTAAAGGTGGGTCATTTATATAGACTAGAAATAAGAAAGGGCCAAGAATTGAAGCAGTGACGTGAGTGTCTTTGCCTCCAGGTCGGGCGGGGATCCGGCCGATGTGCAAGCCGCCTCGTAAGAGATCGTGCGATATCCTCTGATGACTCTGACAGCCATTGCTCTCTACGATTTACGCAGTATTGCAATGTGGCGGGCCGTCAAGTCGGTTGCCCACACCGAGGCTCCATAAAGAGCCATCGATCCGCCCCCCAAATTAGGAAGCAGCGTTGACAACGCAACCGCCGCGCCCATTAGCTTGGGAACCACCCGCTGAAAATGAGGGCCGAAGTCCCATCGGTTAAGTAATTGTTAAACAAATCAGACTTATTAACTGCACAATTAGAAAACATGGAAAATCAAGGGAGAACTGCAGATGTACTCTGTTTAATAGAGCATTTCATAACATATGGACATGAGAGTTTATTGCCCATTCCGCATTTCCACCTAGCCGCTTTTTTTTCACGAAGCATAAGTCGGGGAGAACCTTGTATTCTTGTAAGAGGGAGAAACTTGTATTCTTGTTCCCGGTGCCCCTGGGCACCAGTACAGGGAACTACCAAATATTGATAAACAATCTGTATCAGGCGTGTTTGAAATTTGTGCTATAGAATAGACATCTTATTCAATTATTGTTATATGTGTGTATAGAGTTCCAAAATATAATTACTTGACATTTTATGAAAAACTTGGCATTGTGTTAATAAAAGTTGGTGTATTATCGAATAAAAAATTGTGTTGTGTGGTGATCTTAACATTAATGTACTGTTAAGAAATAAGATTACTCTGGATTTGGAACACTTGCTACTTAATTATAACTTGACTCTAGCTCTAAACCAGCCTACTAGGCCTCATAGTAAAACGTACATTGATAACTTTGCACATAATCCAAAAAAGGGGAGGAAAACGGAAATTTTACACCTCATGTTATCAGATCACACAAATTCTTAAAATACTTGTCAGTAAAACGTGTCACTTAAAGTTGTGGAAAACGGTAAAAAATAATTACTCCAAAGAGAACCTTAACAAATTTAAATCATGTGTACATTTATCTTTCAAAGAAGTCTACGAAAGTAATGATGTTAATGTTGCCTGTATGACCTTTTTTGATATTTTCTCATTGTTTTACAATCTCTGTTTTCCAGAGGAAATACACACATCAAAAAAGTCTAAGCAACACGCATCATTTACAGAAACGTTTATTTTTTTATTTATTTTTTTAAACGTTTTTTTTTTTTTTAACATCGTTTTATTAATTGATACTTTATTTTGTTCAATATGAACGCTGTAAGTTACGTTGAAGATGTCATCGGGCCTTGGGTTCACCCATTTGCACAAAAGGCTTGATGCTGATGCATGACAATGCGCGTTCGCACACAGTTCGGAGGACCAGAGAGTACTTGGCAATGGAAAACATCCGGGTGAAAAAAATTGCCGTGGTCTGCACAATCACCAGACTTCAATCCCATCGAGCACGCTTGGGTCATGCTCCAGAGACGTGTTGTAGAGAACCTGGATGGAGTCTCGACAACTCAACAAATGAAAGACTTGTTAAAATTACATTTGGAGCGATTGCCGCAGGATCAGATAAACAATCTTATAAATTCAATGAAAAATCGTTAGAACAACAGAGTACTTTTAAACAACAGAGGCGGTCACACTTTGTATTGAATTACTAAATAATTTAAAAAATGTCGTTATTCAATTTTATAAAACATGAAAAGTTTAATTTCATTTTAACTTTATTTTATACTACGTATGTTACGGTACACATATTGTTAATTATTGTGATTAAATGAACAATTGAATGAAGGATTTTGTTGCTTTAGTCGCTAATGCATCAAAAAATGCTTACTTATTATTTATAAAATAAATAAAAATATATTACATTAGTAAAAATTGTTCAGAAGTTCAGAATAGAATAGAATAGAATAATTATTTATTTGCATAGAAAGTAGGTACAAAAAATGCAGATATTTTATAATATACTTATACATTCTACCCTAAATTAGGCATGCAAACATTTAGTACAAGTGCTTAATAGTCTAAAAATACTGTCAATATGATTTTTTTTAATAATGTGGTCAATAAAATAAAATAAAGATTTAAAGATGTCAGGATTAATTAGGTAACTATAAAGTTTTATCATTTAGAAATTCACAAATGGAGTAATAACATTTATTAATTAATAATTGACAATTTTTTTTTAAACAGTGGAATGGACTCGTTTTTTATTCCATCGGGTATTTTGTTAAAGATACACTACATAATATAACACTTTTCCTTATTAATGCAGTGTTTTGGCCACTAACACGTAGCATGTTTCTATACTGCGTTCTAACATGTCGTGTTATATTATCAGACGATTTATTAAAAAGATGTATATTTGATTTTACAAAAACAGCT
Organism: Xanthia icteritia; assembly: GCA_949128155.2. NCBI lineage: Eukaryota > Metazoa > Arthropoda > Insecta > Lepidoptera > Noctuidae > Xanthia > Xanthia icteritia. The sequence goes on from OX421931.1 coordinate 449,785, forward strand.
ATTTCGAAAATGTAAAGTGATGGGAATGTTAGCAAATTTAGGGACTTGATTACAGGTACGCAATTATATGTTACTTTCATGTTACACATTGCCCTTATGCACCGTTTTTGAGCCTTGAATACCTGTTCTCTCAGACTACAATTTCCCCAGAATATTATCCCGAATCTCAGAATTGAGCCCACTAAACCATGGTAAGCGACTAATCTGGTATATTCACTTTCCTGGATAGATTAAAAATCACATACACTGCTGTACTATTTTTGTATACTTCTTCTGCGTGTGGCTTCCAGGTTAGTTAGCTATCTATCATTATCCTAAAATTTTTGCAAATTGCACTTGGTATTTTTTGTCCATTGTAATTTAAATTCAAAGTTTGTGCTGGTATCCATTGATAAAAATGCATAACATGCATGTGTGCATGTGTGTGTGTGTGTTGTTTTTGGATGCATGTTTGCATGTCTTAAGTATATTAATTGTTAAATTATTTTGATCAAGCCAGCGTATAAGAGTAATTTCCGTTAAAGTATTATTTACGTCATGTTCATACGTTATTAGATCTGTGCATTTAATCAAGGCAGTACTATCGTCAGCGAATAAGACCATGGGATGTTTTATGCGTCGTGGCAAATCGTTAATATAAATTAAAAATAATAAAGGGCCCAAAACAGTGCCCTGTGATACGCCATACCTAATAAGTCGACGCTCCGATAAGTATTTTTCCTCACACTTAGTTTTTAAACATATTTTTGAAATTTCTGTGAGCTGTTTTCGGTTGCTGAGATCATGCATATTTCCTCTGATACCTATGATGTTTAACTTATATAACAGAGTTTCATGGCCAACACAGTCAAAGGCCCTCGTCATATCAGTTAAAATTGAGCAAACTAGTACTTTTCCATCGACGTTTCTTAATATTAGGTCTTTACCTATGAAATTACCGTTCTGCAGTACTGGCCATTTCAAATCAAAATAATTTTGGTTTGGCTAAGAATTCTAATTTCAAATTAATTTTATTTTAAGAACATGTTTTTTTTCCAAAAGTAGTCATTTGTTTATTGATTAGTGTTACATTTTCATCGCATTTCAATATTTTTCGTCATCATGGATACGTTAAAAATTCGAGTAATTATGGAATATGAGTACCGTCGTGGCAGCAACGCGGCACAAGCGGCACGCAACATCAACGACGTTTACGGAGCTAACACTACAAACCAACGCACCACCTGTTATTGGTTTGCTCGCTTCCGTTCTGGAAATTTCGACCTGAAAAATGAACCTCGCGGTCGTCCGAAGACTTTGGTCGACAATGACGAATTAAAGGCGATTGTGGATGCTGATGATACACAATCTACGGCTGAATTAGCAGCAGCTTTCGACGTTAGCGACAAAACAATATTGGTCCATTTGCGTCAAATTGGCAAGGTAAAAAAGCTTGACAAATGGGTGCCCCACGAACTCAATGATCGCCAGCGCGAAGTACGCGTCGAGACGTGCCTTGCACTGCTCAACAGACATACAAATAAAGGAATTTTGAATCGCATTGTTACCTGCGATGAAAAATGGATTATGTTTGATAACCGCAAGCGCTCAGCAAGTTGGTTGGATCCTGGTTCAGCACCTAAACAATGCCCTAAACGAAAACTTACCCCTAGAAAAGTGATGGTCACTGTTTGGTGGACTAGCGTCGGTGTGATTCATCACAGCTTCTTACCAAACGGGGTGAGCATTACTGCAGATGTGTACTATGAAGAACTGAACACAATGATGGAGAAGCTGGCACATCTCCAACCAGCATTGGTCAATTAAAAGAGTAACGGTGGAGTTTCTTGCCCATTCTTCTCCATACGAAAACTACCTTTTGGAAGGGGCAACTAGAATCAATTAATTTTTTTTGTAAATTTTTGACGTTCAAAAGTGCCTTATACGGGCCTACTTGAAATAAATGATTTGACTTTGACTTTGACTTTGAATCGCTCGTCTCCGCTGCTCCTGCACGACAACGCGCGACCTCATACTGACTACCTCACAGCAGACGGTCTCCAAGTTGCAAGAACTGGGGTTGGAAGCTTTCCGTCATCCGCCCTACTCACCAGACCTTGCGCCTACAGACTACTACTTTTTCCAGAATTTGGATAACTTCTTGGCGGGAAAAAAATTTAATACCCGAGAGGCAGTACAAAATGCCTTTGAAGAATTTGTTGCCTCCTGTGCAGCTGATTTCTTTAAGAAGGGCATCAATAAACTGCCACTGACAAATCAGCAATTAACAGGTTCATTTCTCGCAGAGGTAAACCAAATAATGTTTATTCAGACAATGGAAAAAATCTGGTAGGTGCTGCGCGTGTGATCAACAACTTTCTCAGAAATCATAGTGAGTCAATTTACAGTTGTGCTGCAGAACAAGGTGTAAATTTCCACTTCATTCCTCCATATTCACCCCACTTTGGGGGCCTATGGGAAAGCACTGTTAAATCAGTGAAACAGCATCTCAAACGAGTACTAGAGATACACCTCACATATGAGGAAATGTACACATTGCTAGTCCAAATAGGCTAGTAAAAAGGCATTCTTAATTCAATGCCTCTCACACCTCTTTCATCCGATCCATCTGATCTCTCAGCTCTCAATGCCTTTCATTTTCTCATTGGTCGTACTCTAACTGTTCTACCTCATCCACAGGATTACTGGATGGACCATCGGACTGATCACGAAGCATCCTTCATACATCATCATCAGCAGGGCTTGCCTTACCATGGTGGCCCGGGAATATGTTAACGCACACGTTAACACCTGCGATACACACATGCATCATCAAGCAGAGAAGAGCGGGCGGCGTGGTAGCGCAGCGGCTCGACGACGGTTCGCGCGAGAATTTATGACCGTCTTTAGCCAACCACATAAAAAAAAACATAGCTATCAACATGAAAATTATAGCAAACTTGACAACCATGTCCTTGAAGAGAAGAAGTATCATAAATAGGGATGCGCAACGTATAGAAATCAATAAACTTATCGATATCGATGAAATGCATTCTATGCAGATAATAGTGAGGGTCCAAAGCTAATTTTTTTTGATAAATCGATAAAATAAAACAGATTTAAATGATTTCAGTATTTATTTATTTATATAAATGAGCAAGCAACATCGGTATCAGGGCAAAATGGCTTCGTTTTTGTCTCAAATGTTTGTTTTTTTAGCACCAACGTCACAATTCCTTTTAGCACATCTGACTAAATTTTTTCCAAGAGATTTGCACTGCGTCTTAGTGATGCCAGGCTGCATTTAGTTTTTTGCAATTGTTCCATCAACTGATTTTCCCTTGGTGTTAAATCTGTGAAGATAATTAATTAAATATAAGCAACATTTTCGATTAGACTTGTAAACATTTCTATGCATATTATGCAATTAATTTTGAGTGCTCTATTGCAATCAATTTTGAGAATTTATTTCTCTCTCTGTTTGTAACATCATCACATGAAAAGCTTAATGGAGGATTATAATGAAACTACTTCACTTCTGTAGACAATTTCCCTATTTGTTAAAATCCTTTCTTCCAAAGTGGTTAGCACATACATTTCGCTGCTCATGCAGTTTTTCTATTGGTAGATGCACTAGTTCTTAGTGACCAACTGCTTTTAGCCACTCTCGACAGCTGGAAGACACAAAATATAAAAGGTTACTTACTCGTATAACTGACTAAGTTTGACTGTGAATTTATTTAGTGTGATTTAAAGTTAAGAGATCACCCAATTTACACTATCAGCATAACTAAATGGAATAGATTATTATACTTTGAATATGAAATTGAAAAAGATTTATTTCATATTCCCAGTATTTACATAATGGTGTCAGAGGTAGATAATATAGGTAATATGAGTCTCTCTGACCCATATATGTATCTAGAAGTCAACCTAGTTAGACTAAATTAGATTACAATTAGACAAATATTACTATGCACAATGTTTTAAACAATTTCTTCAAGAGTTTCAATAATTTATCTTCATTGATGGCTCCAGTCGTATTACAGAATTTGAATGATGCTATAATTTTCTGATTGTAAATTAATAGCATTGTGTTAGGTGAGCACGAGAACACATTAGCAATAAATATCGGTACTCACCGGTATATATTCAGTGAAAACTTGGAAAAATGCAACAGTATGCCAGGCCTCCTTGATACCGCAAACTCCACATATTCTGTGACCCTTACCCATGATGGTTCACAAACTTGGAATCACCGTCAATTATTCTGATATGTTATATACCGAAAAAATACAGAAAAAGGAAAAACAAACAGATAAATCACAACACAAACAAAAATACTTGCACGAAGGCAGACATGTTTGTGACCACTTCGTAATGTAATGTTGGTCATTATGTCATTTTGACGTGTGTTTCTGAATGTTGGCTAAAGAAGGTCCCAAATCTCATACAAAAAATATTTGTTCGGAGTTTCATAGCACTGCCACACTCCTTTTAATAACGCGACCACGATCGCATGATTTTTATTTAAAAATATACAATGGTAACACAATGCTCAAAATTAAAAAAATTAAAACCTAATATATATTATAACCTTGATATTGACTATTTGGGTACTAAAATAGAGTCAGCAACTATGACTAGATTCTTTGGAGTTATTATAGACAACAACTTGTCCTGGAAACCGCAAACGGACGATATTTGTAAAAAAGTTAATAAATTTGCATATATGCCCTCTATAAACTGGTTAAAACTGCACTGGCTTGTTAGCTTAGAATCACTTTTAATGGCTTACCATGGCTATGTTGCATTCACACTAAGATATGGTATAATACGAGTATATTGGGGCAATTCAGTAAATAAAGAGAATGCTTTCAAAGCTCAAAAAACATGCATCAGAGCTATGTGTGGTTTACAAAGTACTGACAGCTGTCAACCTCTATTTAAAAGCCTCAAAATCTTAACCTTGCCTTCTCTGTATATATATGAAGTAAATGTATTTGTTAAAACAAACATCACCCTATATGAAATAGCTTTTAAAAGCCATTATAGGAAAAAACGTGATTCAAAATAAATTAGAGCTTAAAGTACCACATGCGGGTACGGCTTTAATGAGGAAAAGCTTTTTTTGTATGGCCCAAAGAATATTTAACAAGTTACCTTGCTCAATAAAAAGTCTAAATTTTGTCAATTTCAAGCGTAAATTACGTACTATATTAATACAGAAATGTTACTATTCTATCAATGAATATTTTGATGACAGCTCTTTGACAATATAATAATAATTATTTGTTTCGTAACATTACTACTACACACATCAACACGGTCTAGGGATATTTCATACTCAATTAAATAACTCGAAAAGTATTGGCCGCATTGTAATCTTTCATACACCGATTTGTTTGTAATTTATCTCAGACTAATTCCAAATTCAAATTTTTGAAAATTCTTTTGTTTCGGTGGCATAAAAATGTCTTGATGTGTAGGAGAGGGAATTTTCATTTGTGCGAAATTTAGAAAACAATACGAATTACGTTTAGTTACAGTTTTTTTTCATTTTTAAACGAAAGATAAAGTTAAAATTGAGGTATTGTAGCCATGCAACGCCAACATTTGACGAGGGCGGAGATGTTACGAGCTGTGGGAATGCTGGAAGCTGGGTCTGTTCAGCGTAATGTTGCTGAGGCCATAGGGACCCACCAAAATGTAATTTCAAGATTGTGGACACGCTATCGTGCCACAGGTGAAGTAGCGGAGAGGCACCGGGGGCCAAGTCACATCACTACCCCCAGACAAGATCGATTTTTGCAAATTACTGCGCGAGCTCAACCAAATGCAACGGCGACTCAATTGGTCCAAAGGCTGCGAGTGGAACACCAAGTGCTTGTGAGTGACCAAACTGTAAGAAGGCGACTGCATGAAAGCAATCTACGCTCTCGTAGACCACTCCGGGTCCCACCTTTACGGAGAGGCAATCGTGGACGACGATTAGAATGGGTTCGGAACCACGTGGACTGGGGCCGTGAGCAATGGTCCAATGTGCTGTTCACGGATGAACCCAGGTTCGGCTTCCATCCAGATTCACGAAGGACGCGTGTTTGGCGAGTTCCTGGACGATGGAGCCGTCTTCAGAACCCTCAGGAAGTTCACCCATACCAAGGAGAAACAATTATGGTTTGGGCAGGAATTCGTCTTGGAGGACGGACGGATCTCGTTTGGGTGCGGGGCAATATGACGGCAGAACGATACGTCCAACAGGTGCTGGGGCCCGTAATCTTGCCCCACAGAACACAAATGGGGCAAGATTTCCTGCTCATGCACGACAATGCCCGGGCACACACGGCGAGAACGGTAGCAGCTTGGTTACATACACACAATGTTAGGGCCTTAGACTGGCCTGCTCAATCGCCAGATCTAAATCCCATTGAGCATGCGTGGGATATGCTGCAAAGAAGAGCTCTGAAGGAAGTTCCTGAAAATCTGGCTACAGAAGATCAACTTTTTGCGCACCTCAGAAGGACATGGGACAATATTCCGCAGCAAGACATTGACAACCTTGTTCTGAGCATGCCGAATCGTTGCCGATGTGTTATGAACATCATGGGCGCTTTCTCAGACTACTAACTTCAAGTTTATAAACACAAATTAAATGATTTTTCTATTTTTTTCAGTTTTTACTCATAAATTAAAAGCTAATTCATATACGGTTTCCGTCTATGCTTCATTTTTTTTCCATAAAATCCTGAAATTTTAATCGAAGTACCTTAACCATTATTAAAAAATGGTAGAATATTAAATAACGTATCTTTTAAATATATACATGTCATATAAATAATTAACACATTGATAGTAATTCGCTTTTTTAAAAATATCCCTAGACCGTGTTGATGTGTGTACGTATGTTTGCGCACACACTTGTGTACTTTAATAAATATCCTGTGTAGTTGACTAATCTCCGTAAAGATTGGCTGCCGTGACCGAAATTCGATCAGGAGTACATTATTATTTAAAAAAATGACAGTATTTTATGTAGGTAAGTTATCATTTTCTGATCAAAAAAATGATTACTTACCTACATAAAACAAATGAAATCCATGACGTCATGCACTAAATAGTATTTTTGTTAGTTCTTTCTAATATTTTGGGTTTCAGATTTCCTACGGATTCCGTACTAGCAAATTGCTGGACAGATAGACACGAAACGAAAACCAGTGGAAACCTCACAAGACTTCAAAATTTATATAAAAGGGATTACGACAGCTAAAGAATGGATCGGTACCAAGCAAGGTACGATATGTCATAGACCAATTTTTTTTTCGTTGTATTTTTTGTGGTTACTAAATAATAGGTATTTACCTATGAAATTGCCGTTTTGTATGAAAAGATGTAAACTAATTTTTTTCATGTATTTTTTATTTGTATAAATCGAAGTAATCACCCATGCAATCAATGCATCTTTGCCAACGCAGTGGCAGTTTATTGATGCCCTTCTTAAAGAAATCAGCTGGACGGGAGGCAACAAATTCTTCAAAGGCATTTTGTACTGCCTCTCGGGTATTGAATTTTTTTCCCGCCAAGAAGTTATCCAAATTCTGGAAAAAGTAGTAGTCTGTAGGCGCAAGGTCTGGTGAGTAGGGCGGATGACGGAGAGCTTCCAACCCCAGTTCTTGCAACTTGGAGACCGTCTGCTGTGCAGTATGAGGTCGCGCGATGTCGTGCAGGAGCAGCGAAGACGAGCGATTGACCAATGCTGGTTGGAGATGTGCCAGCTTCTCCATCATTGTGTTCAGTTCTTCACAGTACACATCTGTAGTAATGCTCACCCCGTTTGGTAAGAAGCTGTGATGAATCACACCAGCGCTAGACCACCAAACAGTGACCATCACTTTTCTAGGGGTAAGTTTTCGTTTAGGGCATTGTTTAGGTGCTGTACCAGGATCCAACCAACTTGCTGAGCGCTTGCGGTTATCAAACAGAATCCATTTTTCATCGCAGGTAACAATGCGATTCACGCTCGACGCGTACTTCGCGCTGGCGATCATTGAGTTCGTGGGGCACCCATTTGTCAAGCTTTTTTACCTTGCCAATTTGACGCAAATAAATAAAATAAATAAATAAATAAAATCATTTTATTTCGGACATCTACGAGATCCATAAATTGTTAGTAACAGGTTTGCACTTAAAACACTATTGTTAGTAACTTAAACTAAAGACGAATTAATGAGAAGACCACCCATCACCTAGACACCGTGAAATGGAAACTAGGGTATAAGTCTTCTCACAAATTGCCTTATTATGGCCGAGGAGGTATCTGCCGCCACAGCCTTCAGGATGCTATTGTGACTGCCCCTTATTCTCCTCAGAAGTGAGGCCGTTTTTTTGCGGAATATGGCATGAAATCCATCAGAGTGGTTAACCGCGAACATTTCCGAGGCACTGCACCAACGAGGCAGTCGCAATAACATCCTAAAAACATTGTTATATTGGACGCGTAGAACATCCAGCGACCTTTTCGAGTAGTTGACCCAAAGATTCCCGGTGTAAAAGCTCTGACAATAAGCTTTAAAAAGCGTAACCTTTACTTGGTCAGTACACCGAGCAAATCTTCGTGCCAACATATTACCCCTGATCGCCAGAGCCCTACGCTCCCTCTCAATGTCACAATGGTCACTGAGGTCGTCTGTAAGAAAATGCCCAAGATATTTAAACTTAGTCACTCTGCGTATTGGCGTGCCGTTTATAGCAAGTTCGAGTGTACTCTCTCGGCACTTACCGGCGACCCCAAAGACCATGTATTCACATTTTTTAGCATTGTACACCAGACCATGTGCAGCAGCGTAGGTCTCACACACCTTTAACAGCTCCCGGATCGCTCCCAGCGACGGGCCCAGCAGCACCTTGTCATCCGCATAACTGATGTTGTTGCAACTGACACCATTTACCCTGCATCCGACACGCATGCTGCTGAGCTCGGCAATGAGGTCATTAACATATAGATTGAAGAGCCGAGGAGACGACAAACCACCCTGCCTCACTCCGCACTCCAATCCATATGATTCCGAGAGCGCATTAGACCATTTAACACGGTTTGTCTGGCTACGATACCAGAACTGTAATACCCTGAGCAGTTCCACCGGTATACCCCTACTCCTCAATTTACTCCAAAGCACGTCATACGAAACAAGATCGAAAGCCTTGGAGAAATCAAGGAAGCAGGCTCAAATGGACCAATATTGTTTTAACGCTAACGTCGAAAGCTGCTGCTAATTCAGCCGTAGATTGTGTATCATCAGCTTAAACAATCGCATTTAATTCGTCATTGTCGACCAAAGTCTTCGGACGACCGCGAGGTCCATTTTTCAGGTCGAAATTTCCAGAACGGAAGCGAGCAAACCAATAACAGGTGGTGCGTTGGTTTGTAGTGTTAGCTCCGTAAACGTCGTTGATGTTGCGTGCCGCTTGTGCCGCGTTGCTGCCACGACGGTACTCATATTCCATAATTACTCGAATTTTTAACGTATCCATGATGACGAAAATGATTGAAATGCGATGAAAATGTAACACTAATCAATAAACAAATGACTACTTTTGGAAAAAAAAATCCGTGTTTTTAAAATAAAATTAATTTGAAATTAGAATTCTTAACCAAACAAAAATTATTTTGATTTGAAATGGCCAGTACTGCAGAACGGCAATTTCATAGGTAAAGACCTAATAAAATAAAACACTAATATACAAAATTATTATTCTATTGAACCTATTTTGTAAAACCTTCATTAAAAAATGGAGGAAGGTAAGTTAATAAATTTGGAGCAGGCATCCCTAAACACGCACACCTTGACAGTTTGACTACAATAAGTACACGAGCGGTACTCACACATATCACGCAATTGGAGACGGTTTTTGCACGTCATTTGTTTGCATATTATTTGCAGAAGATATTTCAATATTAATCAAGTGTGGAAATATAAATAACCTTGTCTACAAATACAAGATACCCTCCAAACTGTAGATACTTGGCTCCAGATCCACAACTTGGCAATTAATAGTAATAAAACTAAAATAATACAATTTAGATCATACAAAAAGCCACCTCTCATTCTAAAAACAACATTCAGAAACACGCAAATAGAAGAAGTTAATACATTTAGTCTATTTGGCATAAATATTGACACACACATTAATTGTAAGTGACACATGGAACATATTATAAAAACAAAACTCTCCAGATTCTCTTACGCTCTTTTTCAAATTAAACAAAGCACTAACACAAAAACAGCTATGGCTGCTTACTATGCATACGCATACTCATGTCTGCGATGTGGCGTCATGCTATGGGGAAATAGTGTGAACGTTGATGAACTATTCATAATGAAAAAGAAGTGTATAAGAATTCTAGCCCAAATAGATAATACCAGGGGCCGTAGGCTTCAAACAACCCGATTCCCATCGGCTTCCCTTCGGAAATTCGGAACACAACCACTCTATCGTCATTGAATAATCACACTATAAGTATTTGATACACCATAAAATTAAAACATTACAAAACGCCTACATTATATTTTTTGTCTTTATGTCCCAACAACAAAACATATCGCTCTAAAATAACTCGTAGGCGCGTCCGGCTTATCGTGAATTCAATTTCTATAGAAAACAAAGTCCGTCTGACATCACTTCGGTCACGTGATACCGCGGTTTCTTAGCAGCCGGGTAAGCCGCTCTGAACCGGGTTACGATAGAATACGTATGCGCGTCGTGACTCAAGAATGAATGCTCAGTTGTTCGGTTATTGTCGTTGAATTTCGTAATGCGTTCGGCTCGGAGTTCGGACATCATAAAATTCATCATTCGATTGACATTGTGTGGTTGTTTTTTGACGTTATCTCATTAGAAGCATATAATTTGTACAAATGATGTAGTTAATATGCATTTTGTTCGTATAAATAATTGAATTCATTAGTTTATTATTGTAGGTATAAAACAGTAATTAAGATAGTGTTTGTGTTTTGAGTTTAGTGAAAGAAAAGTACGTTGTAATTAGGTATTTGGGATAAGTAGACAGTCTATTGAATTGAAATTACTTATTTAGAGTAGATTTCAAAGGTAATTTGTAGGATCAGTAGGGTTAGGATGGCGGCATGTAGATTATTGTGTGATTATTTGCTTTGTGAGCAAACATACTTTTCAAGGTTATTGAAAAATAAAATAAGTTAGGCCGTGGTCGCCCAGATATGACTATAAAAATTACAAACGGCGCGATGGTTTTTTCAAACATTTTAATGTTTCCGTTTACGATAAATTAACTAAAATAGTTGACTGGCAGTTGTAAATTAAATAAAATGTATTGTTTCCTGTGTTTACTTTTCTCATAATCTAGTAGTTTATGGAATAAAGTTTTTATAATCTGAGAAATTCATCATAAAACATGACATGTGCAGATTGAAAAACATATTCGTAGCTGTTTTATGAGTTCGGGACTGGTAGGAATACAATTATTTTGACAAATTTGCATGAAGCTCTTATTAGAAAACCAGATCGAAATAGGTACATAGGAATTTAATGAAACGGTTTATTGACACCGTTTTTTTGTTAGGTAAACAAAAAGTAGCTTTTCGCGGCCACGATGAAAGTTGAAGTGACGTCATAACCTTTTTTGTTTTTTTTTTTAAAGCTCCTTCTTGCCCCACTCGTTTTACCACGCCACGCCACTGGATAATACGGAGAGCTGCAAAAGATACTATCAGATTCTAACTCTGTCGTCAATATACATACTTGACATTTGCGTATTTGTTTTTAATAATATCTACAAGTTCACTAAAGTAGAAGATACGCACAACGTAAACACTCGCCATAAAAAGAGGTTATGCGCTCCATCCTCAAGAATTCAAAAGTTACGTGATAGCCCATATTATATGGCATTAAAAATATATAATACGTTGCCCAACATGTTTAAAACTGAAAAATCTGTAATAATATTCCAAAAAAGGCTATAACAATACCTAATCCAAAAATGTTTCTACTCAGTAAAAGAATATTTAGAGTCTGGCTTAAAATAACGATTTTCTCTCATGTACAAAAGTGGAGATCTGTCCTATATAAACAATAAGATTTAGTCTATCCTATTTACCTCATATAAAATTGTTACTATAATTTGTACTACCTGAAAAGGAAGTCAATAATATTGCTGAATTATTGTATTAAATTAATTAGTTTTGACATAACTATAATTTCTTAATTTAATTGTACTATTATAAAAGAAAATAATTAAGTAATAATAATGTTTAATGCATGCTAATTTAGGATGATAAAGGCAGGCGAATGATAATTGCAATGCTTGTAAATGGCTGCTAAGTCATAAGTATTAACATAACATAACACCAACATCGTACACTTAGATCGCAATAAACGTTTTGACTTTTGACTTTTGTTCTTTTTCAAATTGGAAACATCCTAAATTAGGAGAGTATCACACGTCGGCAAGAAGAGAGTCACAACACATAAAAATACGAAATTGAGATAAGTACGCCATAAGAAAGGCAATCACAAACTTTATCTGCTAAAAAAACGTCATAATTATAGTGCATCTCTCGGCGAAGACCGAGAGATGGCATTTAGTACCCTTTTCCACCGAGCCACTTTCCTACATTTTGTAGCGTAAACAGTGTCACATCACAGTTGATACAGAACGGACGTGCATCTAGTGTGTGTAGCACTGTCATTACCTATGTGACCCTATTACGGTAAGTAATTTTCATATTCATATTTCACAAAGATAGTCACATCATGTGAAATGACCATATTTTTGAGTTATTCTCACTAAGTATTTTAAAATTAGAGAATAGAACTGTCACATCATGTGAAATGACACTGTCCTTGCTTTAGTGTTGGTTGATACCGAGTTATTATATGGGTCGAAGTGTTATAACATGTGATATAACTGTACTACCGAATAAGACGAGTTAGTATTTAATTGGGTATTATTTAATATTATGTCTCTCATTCTGCTTTTAAATAGTGTTTGTAATTATCTTAGGACGCATTACAACTGTTACAACTATGCTTATTTTTTACTTAATTAGAACAAAATGAAGCGGAATTCAAGAAAAGCGGAGTTAATGATTGATTTAGTTTTACGCGATGGCATTGGCTTGGATGAATCAGAAAATTCTAAAGAAAATATCAACAATACCAACACACTTTCTGATATTGACGATGGTAAGTGACAGTATTTTTTTATTTGGATTACAAAGGGCTTACTTAGGAATATTAACGTTCTCTTCACATCAATTTCAGCACCTGTATCTAAAAGAAAAAAAAAATAGTTTACTAAATTATAATTTAGATGACACAGTACCCGAAGGTGAATATTCAATTAATGAGGATGGTGTGTGTAAGTATTTAAATTGTTCATTTTACTTTTGTCATTTTTATTGTGATTTTATTCAACTATTAAGAATTCTAATGCAACTTATACCTACTTACATTTTTTAGTTTCCGGCACTTTGCCAGTGGAAGCTACAACTCCTTCAAATGAAGATGATTTCATCGAGGATAGTGATGATAGCGTCAAAGATCCCGATTTTGTTGATAGTCATGCTCAGAAGAAGATTTTTGTGTAATAGTCAGGATGAAGAAATAATTGCTAAATTACCCTCTGAATCTAAAAGTATACTATAGCAGGAAGTGCATCAAAATAATCCCGATTTGAATTACGATATGGCTTCACCTAATTTAAATTCTGAGAACATTCCTAATTCTAATCCAATCCAAAATCTAACACAACTGGATGGCGAGATACATTTGTCTCTAGCCTACAGAACAAAACCTAAAATAAAACCAAACAAAATAAATGACCTAATAAGTTTGGTTGAAAGTAATCACATTCCTCAATTCTATGCGTCGTTTTATAGATCTCTCAATAACAATTAATTTATTTGAATATTGGCTTATTTGAAGACTTGATTCTACGTTCCTATTATAAGGGAGTAACTATTTTATTGTTATAGAAATAATTTAATTTGTGATTTCCGTTTTTGTTTTCATAAAGGTTTGATTTTTTTATAATTATGTTATTTTACCAACGGTGTTTTTTCTAATATATTACTATTAACTCTATTTACAATGTTTTAGTTATAGATCAAGTACCTGAGTACAAAGAGCTATTTTTGTTATTTTTCACTTCTAGGCTAGGTTAAGTTCACACAAATTATGCCATACAATTTTATTTTGTATGTGTAAACTATTTTCTAATAATTTTCATAATAGTAATAGTAAATAATAGTTTTCTAGTGGAGCGATTATCTTCTGTGAAAAATGTGCTATTTTGTTTTTATATGAAAAGTTTTGATACCTTTTCGTTTCTAATGTAACCAATAAAGAAACCTACAAAGATATTTAATATTACCAGATTAATTTTTAAAAACAATAAATATTAGGTATTAACTAATAAAAGTGTTTCATTTCTCGAAATCTTTTATAATTTTGTCGACAAAAGAGACACATTAGAGGAAATTAAAGGTAAAAAAATAATATAAAATGGAAAAAATATCTTTAGATTTTAATTTCTATAAAAATATAATAAAGCATTAAATAGTCTTCTTAAATATATCTTAAGTTCTCCGATATGCTCTCTCAGAAAATGTTTAATGGAATAATAAGTTCTAAAAAAAAGAAAATCGTGATTTCCCGAAAACTACGTTTTTTGTGTTGTGACACTCGTTGCTGATGTGCGATATCATGTGAAATGTTTGTAAATTATATGTGAGCAACATGTATCTATCACATAATTAATTTATATACATTTTAAAAGAGTAACGGTGGAGTTTCTTGCCTGCTACCTTTTGGAAGGGGCGAATAAATCAATTAATTTTTTTTTGTACATTTTGTCGTTCAAAAGTCCCATATAAGGGCCTATTTGAAATAAATACAAAATAATACTTTCATATTATTTATGTGAAAAATATATGACAGATAGATAGACAGGCAGACAGAGTTCTGTCTGTCGTACATTCATTTCTATCATATTAGGTTGGGGAAAAAGTTTCTTCGCATTTTTTAAGAAAATTCAAAACATTTTTTAACATAGTATGTTTACATTTAACTAAAGTATGTAGGTACCATTTTGTTCGATAACTTTTTGCCATCTTGTAGGTAGGGACATGATCCCATTGCTATAGAAATTTTGGGACTTCTGATCAAAATACCGCGACAAGTGGTTTTGGCAGTCCTCCCGTGATGTTAACCTGACACTGCCTAAAGAATTCTGAAGAGACCGAAACAGGTGGAAATCTGAAGGTGCAAGGTCAGGACTATACGGCGGATGCATTAACACCTCCCAGCCAAACTCTCTTAATTTTTGCTGAGTGGCTAAAGATGTGTGAGGTCTAGCGTTATCATGATGAAAAACCACACCCCTTCTGTTGATTAATTCCGGCCGCTTTCTCTCAACTTCTTGCTTTAATCTCATCAGTTGTTCGCAGTAGAGTTCAGAATCGATGGTCCTGCCTGGTGGTAACAGCTCATAATGAATAATGCCCTTCCAATCCCACCACACACACAGCATCACCTTGTTGCGAGTTAACCCGGGTTTTGCCACAGTCTGTGAAGCCTGACCGGCCTTTGACCACGACCTTTTTCGCACGTTCTTGTCGTACGTGATCCACTTTTCATCACCAGTTATCAGCTTCTTCAAAAATGGTTCGGTTTCATTACGTCGTAATAAAGAATCACAAATGAGTACACGGTTCATTAGGTTTCTTTCAGTGAGCTCGTGAGGTACCCAAATATCGAGCTTTTTTGTGTACCCAGTTTTTTTCAAATGCGCCAAAACTGTTTTGTGGTCAATTCCCAGTTCTTCAGCTACGTCGTAACTACTAATATGCCGATCTTGCTCCACTTTTTCAAAAATGGCATCCATTTTATCCGTAATAGGGCGACCAGAGCGACGTGCATCTTTGACATCAAAATTTCCGGATTGAAAACGCTTAAACCAAATTTGTGCTACTCTCACAGACACTGCACTAGGTCCATAAACATCGCAAATTTTTTTCGCGGCTTGCGTTGCATTTTTACCTTTTTTGTAGTAAAATTTTAAAATGTATCGAATTTCTTCATTAGATTCACTCATCTTGACAGTACGAAAAACAAATAAAAATCACACATTTTCCTAATTTGAATTTGGAATTATGTTCTTTAAAATTTAAACTTTCAATGATACCAAAACCAGCCAGATACACATAGTATAGCCAAAGAGATTTTATTACAAGTTCATACATACTATAATGCGAAAAGACTTTTTCCCCAACCTATTACAATTTCCGCATAAATAATATTAAAGTATGGATTATAATTGACTCTGTACAAATACTAACAAAACAATACGTATTTTTAATTAAAATACAAAGTGTTAACGTACCAGTATTTGTAAGCAGTATGTGGTGAGGCAGCCAAGGAAGACAGTGCCGATAGTGCCAAACACTAAGCCCAGGCGTGACATGGCGTTGGGTATGGCGAGCATGCCGACGCCGATGCACGCCTTTATCAGGTGCGTCATGGTCTCCGAGTACCTGCGACACACGGCCAGTTAGCTAGTAGCCAGTACGCGTAGTGCGTTCGTACTTGCAGGTGATGCTCGAGGCTCTAAGGCTACAATATTACGAAATTGGCTGTACTAACATTACAATGCTGCAAAACATTTTATCAGTTGGATGGTTTGATCCAACAGATAAAATGTTATGCACCAGTGTTACAGTTAATCTGTGCCAGTGTTTGTTTGCCTGCGGTAAAGCAAAATAGAAAACACAACGAAAAATTAAAATGATCTTTCTTTTTCTTTCTTACCACAATCATCATCAGCCTGTAGTATACCACTACTGGACATACTGAGCCTCTCCGATCACACGCCGTTCATCTCAATCTTCGGCAACTATCATCCAGCTACTATGAGCCACCCTGCGATTCTAACTAACGTTTTCCGATTTGCATTCTCCACTCAATAACACTTCTACCCGCCCCAACACTCAACAGGGTAAGACCGCGAAAGATACAATACGGCATAATTTTATGAATAAAAATAAAGACATCTCGAAAAATGAGGAATCATCTAACGTTCTTAGATTGCTTCATTTACCGATAAGTAAAGTTTATTAGGCACTTTTACTTCATGTTGAGTTGATCATTCACGGGCCGCAGAGCAGTGGTGGCCCAGTGATAAAGGCCGCGACTAACGAGTTGTGTAGCTTAGAATCCAGATAGGCGCTTTACTTTGTGTAAATTATTCATCACCACTGTCAAAACGGTGACGGAAAACATCGTGAGGACACCGGCATGTCCTAGAACCAAAAACTCTAAGATATGTGATATCTACCAATCCGCATTGGGCGCGCGTGGTGGATAATGCCCACCCCCTCTCACTGAGGAGGCCTGTGTCCCAGTTGTGGGAATGTTATAGGCTGATTACGAACGCGTCCCTATATAGTGCTGGCCCGTTAGTGCTGGCCCGTTAGTGCTGGCCCGTTAGTGCTGGTCCGTTAGTGCTGGCCCGTTAGTGCTGGCCCGTTAGTGCTGGCCCGTTAGTGCTGGTCCGTTAGTGCTGGCCCGTTAGTTCTGGCCCGTTAGTGCTGGCCTGTTAGTGCTGGCCCGTTAATGCTGGCCCATTAGATCTTTTAGTGCATAAACCTCGGAATTAGATGAGTCCGAATATTAACTATTATATCATGTTTTTACACGTTTTCTAAGCAAATAAATCGGTGTTCCGTAGAATGATCGCGAAAACCATCGTCTGGTAAGCATTGCCGGCGTGGTCGAGCTGTATTCCGAGTTTGACGTGTGCGTTATTACACAGACTCTAGATGTTTTGTCGTGCTCAGCGCCAAAAAGTTTACCCATATTTTTACCCTTTTTACGCAATCCTAAATCACATGAAACTTCATTAAGCGGTAAGATATTACTATTTTGGTATTGGTAAGATATTACAGGTATGAATAATTATGTTACAAATAAACTCTCAAAACATGAATCAGTAAAAACGCGCACTAACGGTTCCGTGCCACTTCACGTTCCTGAGGAACAAGTATATTGGTAGTAGCCCAGCGGTTTTTTAAATCTGACGAGTGTGAAAGCATTTATTTTCTTTTATCGCTTTATCGCTGAGCATTAACGTTGCCATGGAACATCAGCAAAATAACTATATCTAAAAACACCTTTTCATTCTAACGTTACTGTTATTACTACTTAATATGTACTTTAACACAAAAAATGCCAATTTTTACGTTATCCTAGTTGGTTCCGATAAAGGATAAGCCAGGGATAGCATTACAGTCTCCAATGTCGTTGAAAACCAGCGCTGGGGCTCTGTCTCGCATAGGGTCGCAGCATTATGCTGAGCGATGGCCGTTTTGCGTGGATGTGACGCATATTTTCCACCAATTTGTTATTCTCGTGTTTTTTTCTTTGCGTCATATTTACGGCAAATAAACGTATTTTCTTTCTTTCTATTCCGAACACACTCCAACAAAACATGTTACACATCTTCGACTACTACACATTCTTCACAGTTGGGTGACGTAACCTTTTTCATCAGAAAACCAAACTTTCTTGATGGAATGTGACCGGAACGAAGCCTTAGTGCCATAACTAAATCACTTCTGCTAAGTAGATTTTAATCGGTCTAATTATACACTGGAAGCTGTGGTTGGATGGTCTTGTACCAAATTCCCTTTTCTGTTGACCTCTGGTTAAAGTGTTCACTCCACTAGAGAAATTACATCTGGACAATGAAAGAGTGGATCTTTTAGCCAACCAAGTTATGGTTGGCCAAAAGATTCACTCTTTCATTGTCCTGAATCTGATGACATGAGATGAGATCCACTGTAAAACTATCGTAATTGACCTTTGACCTACTCGTAATTTAAATATAGGCTGCAAAATCATGTAGGCTATCGGTACTCCTCGCACAGAGGAAGTGCACCGAGCCAAATGTTACAGCGAACTCTTCGAGTCTGTTAGAATGACAAAGGACATGATTGTCTGGTGGGGTAATGGACGATTGCCTAAGTAGCCAAAACAAATTTTCCGTAATGATTGTTACATTATTATAATCGTCGTATTTTATAGTTGATCAATTAATAAGTTTCAGGAGTCAGTAGCTTGCAAAAACTAGCCAAAATAAGGTTTATATATCGCGAATTTTTCTTAGTTTTTTATTTTTTATTATAACGCAGTCTTTGAGCTACCACAGGTACTAATTGGTCGTATGCCTTTGTGAGGTTAGTGAAAGGTTTAATATTTTGTTGGTCTGAGATCAGATTTTTTAGTTTTTTTTTAATATTTCTATTTGTTGAATAAAAATGTAAAGCACTGTTTAATTGTAACAAACATCAAAAGGAATATTAGAATATTTTTATTATTTTAGTACAGCATAGCTCACTAGATGGCGTTGCTCTGTATAAATGCGAGCTATGGTTTCGTTACCGCTAATAGTTTAAGTAGTCAATAATATTTTAATAAACGAGTAGGATTAGCCCGTGACCAGTCGCGATAATTCGAAAACTTCGAGACAATTATCGGCGATAATCTGCGCGGACCGCAAATTTTATTTTATCGTTTCTCTCTGTGAGTGTACAGGACCCCGTCGGTGCCTGTGCAAACACAGGGAGAATCGCCCCGGGCTGCCCGGCGTTTATTCGCCGTCGCGGTCGCGGAGGCCACGCCCCGAGGAAGCCCGGCAAGCGCGGCCGCGATGCCGGGTCCCAGGAGGCCCGTCCGGCGTTGGACCGGGCGATATCGTTGCCAAACATTGGCGACGTGTCGTCCGGTGCACCGCCAGCCGGACCCGTCGTCCGGTGCACCGCCAGCCGGACCACCAATCGAAGAGGAAGGAGAGAAGAGGAGGGGGGGAAGTTGCCGCCGGCCCACCGACGACATTGGCACCTGCGCGCGTTGCGCCGACGCCGTCGACGAGCCGTCCGCACGCGGTAGCCGTCCGCCCCCCCGCGTTTCGCCCGGTGCCCATACAGGCCCCGGGGCCTAACACGAGTCGCGCCCTACATGCGCGAACACCCGCGCCATCCGCGCGCGTAACCGCGCCCGCGCACCCAGCCGCGTCTGCCCGCGCCGCGCGCCCCTGTGCCGTCCGCACGGACCCGCGCGCCCACCACTCGAACCACAGCTCCGCCGCCACAGTTCGTATCGCCGCCCGCGCCCTCCGGGGCTGAGCCCGCAGCACCATCCAAAGCTGTGCCAGCTTCGCGCACCGCCGCCGCCGGCCTCCGCCTCTCGCTGGCGGGACCGTCGACGGCTGAGCGAGAGCGGCCAGCAAGCACCGGTCCGTACTTACAGCGGACCCACCACCAGAAGCAGGCGCCTGATTCACCGGCGCCGCCTAGAGTCTCGGCATGCGAGTCGTCCGCCATGCTATCGGCATGCTCCTCACACTTGGGGTCGAGCATGTAGCTGGCGTCCGTGGGCTCGGCCGCGTCCGGTCACGAGGATATGTCCCCGGACATGACCCCGCGAGCCGATACGCGGCCCATCGCAGGCCGAGCGGCCGCTGGAGTGACGTCACAGGCGTCGCCAATGTCGCCGCCGCTGGAGTTCGACTTCGAATTCGAACTTGAGGCTAGACCCCAGCGCCGCAGGAGAAGCTCCGGTGAGACCGCGTCGGAGGAAGCGAAGCGATACTGCCTAGACCCGCCGCGGCCACAGCGCGAAAGCGCGCCGCGGGGTCGGGGTACGCCAGCGTCGCCTACCTTTTCCGACGCGGTCCGCCGCCGCACACCACCGAAGTCGCCGTCACCGTCTCCGCCGAGAGCCGGGGTGAGTACCCAAAACTTGCCCCCGGGACCCATCACTGGTTCCGCCTCCCCCCCTGCCACCACACCCGGCGCTTCGTCACCAACGTCGACGAAGCAAAAGGGGAAAAAGAAGCTGAGGTTCCCTCCGTATTGCATCTGGTGTATTTCCTGATCTGATGAAACTAAGCAAAGTGATTCCACTGTTCAAATCTGGCAGCACAACTGATCCTACGAATTTTCGGCCTATTTCGATATTACCTACATTGAGCAAAATCTTTGAAAAATTAATTTTGAAACAAATGTTAGGACATTTCAATTCTCATCATTTACTACATCTGAAAAAGTTTGGTTTTACAAAGGGTCGTTCAACCACAGACGCGGGCGTGGAATTACTGAAGAGCATATTCGAGGCCTGGGAGGAGTCGCAAGATGCTCTTGGCATTTTCTGCGACTTGTCCAAGGCCTTCGATTGCGTACATCATGATACTCTCATCAGGAAACTTTACCACTATGGTTTGAGGGACAGGGCTCTCGACCTTCTGACTTCTTATCTGAACAACAGAATTCAGAGGGTCGATGTTAATGGCAAGAGATCTGCAGGATCTGCGGTCACCATGGGCGTTCCGCAGGGTTCAATTCTAGGTCCTTTCTTGTTTTTAATTTATATAAATGACTTACCTTACCACATAAGGGATAATCATAAGATCGTATTATTCGCAGATGATACTTCCCTTATTTTTAAAATCAAACGTCAGTTAGTCAACTTTGAACAAGTGAACGATGCGCTCTCTAAAGTTGTGCATTGGTTTAATGTAAATAATCTTCTCCTGAATGAAAAAAAGACTAAACTCATTAAATTTGCAACGCCAAATGTCAAGCAGCTAAATACCAATGTTCAAGTTAATGGAATAGAGCTGGACCCTGTTGAGTCGACAGTTTTTCTTGGAATCACTATTGACAGTAAATTACAGTGGGGCCCACAAATAGAAAAATTGTCAGGAAGGCTAAGTTCGGCCGCGTATGCTGTTAAAAAAATTAGGCAGATAACTGACGTAGATACAGCCCGAATTGTTTATTTTAGTTATTTTCATAGTCTTATGTCATAATGGAATTCTTCTCTGGGGAACTTGTTCGGAAATTAATACTATCTTTGTTCTACAGAAAAGGGCTGTTCGAGCCTTTTACAACCTAGGTCCGAGAGATTCCCTTCGAGAAAAATTCAAAGAAATAAATATTCTGACTGTAGCGTCACAATATATTTTTGAAAACCTATTGCATGTACACAAAAATATATCTAATTTTAAAAAGATTTCCGATATTCATAGTTTAAATACGAGGAATAAACACAACCTCGCTGTACACCGCACTCGTCTCCACAGAGTAGGCAACTCGTTCATGGGTCAATGTATACGCTTTTACAACAAACTTCCCATCAACATTCGAAACTTACCCATTAAACGATTTAAAAGCTGTATTAAAACGAAACTTTGTAAAAAAGGGTACTATAAAATTTTAGATTATTTAGATGATAAAAAAGCTTGGGATTGAGCTGCTCGTTCTGCTAAGCCTTGTGCTAAAATCATAGAATCAATACCAGTATTATATAAACATTAGATACAAAATGACATTATTACTTTGTAAAGTATTTTTTTTATTTTTTTTTGTGAATGTGGATTTTTTAATTATTATTATTTTTTCTTTCTTATTTAGTTTTAACGATGGTCTGGCAGTTTGAGTAGTTTATGAGGCCTACCCAAATGTCCTTTCTTTGGTATTGTTCGTCGAGTTGAGCTCCTTAAGTTCTGGGTTGAGCTCCACGATTACTGACAAATGCTTGCACTGACAGGACAGGTCACTCAAATCTGTGTGGTCCTTTTCTCAAAAGACCATTTCAGACACTAATCTACATGGTCCTCATATGGCCTGACCAAGATTATGTCTGGACTTTAAAAGAGACTGTGACCTCTGAGTTTGTTTCGGCCTTTCTTCTCAGAGTAGTCAGATAGGAAACGCCGAACTCATCTAGCTAATTTTTTATTATTTTTTTAAAATGACGTGTAAAAGTGATTCCTATAAATCCTTATTTACAGAATAAACAATTTCATTTCATTTCCGCTGGTCGTCGAGACGCTGCCCAACTGGGCCGCTCATTTCCGGGCCATCAGTGGGAAACTGGGCGGGCCTCCTAATGCTCGTCCGTACGGGACCGGGGTGAGATTTACCCTGGAGACCGAAGACGAGTACAGGCTGGTTCAGCGGTACCTGACGGGCCTGGAGAAGAGTAGCGGCGTCAGCTGGTTCGCGTACTCTTTACCGGCGGATAAGAACCTCAAAATCGCCATACGGGGCCTGCCGGCGGACACGGACCCGAAGGAGATTGAGGAGGAACTCCGGGCGTTGGGTTACCAGCCGAAGTACGTGCGCCACATTAAGGGCGCACAAGGGAGGCCCGGCTGTGTTTTCCACGCCATCCTCAAGAAGACCCCCGACGTCCGGGCAATCTATGACACCACCGTGTTCATGTACATGCGTGGTGTCAAGATTGAAGCTTGGAAGGGAAAGCGTGGGCCCGCACAGTGTCACCGGTGCCAGCGTTTCAGGCACAGCTCGCACCAGTGCCACCGTCCGCTCGCTTGTGTGCGATGCGGGGAGGAACACGCCGTACGGGATTGCCCGCGCCCGCGGGAAGAGCCGGCCACCTGTGCAAACTGCGGTGGCCCGCACCCCGCGAGCAACATAAAGTGCCCCGTATTCGAGAGAGAGATCCGGAATAAGCGAGCGGGGACTGTCGCCATCACGGCCACAAGCCGGGCACAAGCGCCCAGGCCGCAAACAACTGAGACAGCCACAGAAGAGTTTCAAGGCACGACGCTGATGGCGGCGGCAAACGAGCCCACTGAAAGAACCCAAGCCTCCTTCTCCAGGCGGAAGAAGAAGAAGCGTGGGGGGAAAGGGAAGAAACCCGCCCCCCCGGAGGACAAAGAGGACCCCCCTACGGCCGCCCCTGCCTTATTGATCGCGCAGGTTGCACCGAAGGAAAGATCACAGGAAAACGAACCCACCAGTGGCGCCAACACGGCGCAGCGGCAAAACCGGAAAACTAGTGGGTTCACTCAAAAGCCGCATGGTGCCGCCACTGCCGCGGTCAAAGCCAAGACGGCACAACGGCCAATCGCTACGCAGGGAAGCTTCCCTGCGGCGACGAGTGGCGGCGCTACTATCGCGCCAATTAGCGCGAACATAAACGCGCAAATGACGCCGTTAGCGGCGACTAGTTCGGCCAACATATCGGCAAAGTCATCGAAAGAGTTCACAACCTGCGCGATTAAGCTACTTATGGACCTAATAAGAGCAATCAGGCAGGGCCGAGATATAGAGGCGGTCATCCTTGACGGTCTGGCCACATTGCTGCCACTCTGTGATGGCTAGACCGTTAAGGATCTTACATTGGAACGCCCGCGGCCTTAGGGTTAAGGTCGCCCCCCTCCGCCACCTCCTTCGGGATCAAGACATCGACGTGGCGCTAATCAGCGAGACGTACCTGGGAGCCGAAGATAGGGTCAGGTTCCCGGGTTACCACGTCTAAAGGAAGGCTGAAAGGTCGGCTCAGAAAGCCCGATACCGTGGTCTGGCGGTACTTGTGAGGCGAAGAGTCGTCCATCAAGAGCTCCCCTTGCCGTCACTCAGTAGCTTCTACGCCCTGGGTGTGCAACTATACGTTGCCGGCGAGGACATTAGTCTCTATGCGTGCTACAAACCGCCCGCGACTCACCTTGTTATGGCTGAGATGCGGGCGCTAATTGGCACGCATAGCGACAACGCAGTCATCCTTGCCGGCGACCTTAATTGCAAGCACCCAGCGTGGAACTCCATGAACACGAATACCGAGGGGAGACGGCTCTTCGCGGACGCGGAAGCCTTCGGGTACTCGGTGTCCGGCCCAGAGATGCCTACCCACTACCCGGACATAGTGCGGTACATGCCGGACGTGCTGGAAATCGTAGTCCACAGAGGGCTACGCTGCCAGATCACTCAGCAAGTGATAGACGACGAGTTACAGTCGGACCACCAACCTGTACTCGTCGTCCTATCGGGCATGCCGACCCGGATGAAGCCTATAGCGCCACGTCGGTCGATTGACTGGATGGACTTTACAGAAAGGATGGAGACCACCACGCCAGCTCGGCCTATTGTTTCCTCCGCGGACGTAGAGCAAGCGGCGGAAGATGTCACTGCTTGCATACAGAGCGCCCTGGAAGCGGCGACAACGACGCTGCCGCAAGAGAGAGGGCTTATGCCGCCCTTGCCGGCGCGTTTGACAGCGCTAATCGCCGCGAAGAGGCGTCTTCGCAAGCAGTGGCAGCAACTCAGATGCCCATCATTGAAAACCGAACTCAACCGTCTCGTGGAGAAGGTGAAGGCCGAGCTTGCAGCCCACACCGCCGCGGGCTGGGAGGACTGAATAGACGCCGCTACAGATAGTTGGCCGTCTGTACACCTATTATGCCGCCAACTGACGAACACCCCAGCCCCGGTGCGCCCTCTACTCAACAGCGACGGGGCCCTAAAGTATGTAGCGGAGGACCGGGCGGAGGTCTTCGCCGAGCACCTGGAGCGTCAGTTCTGCCCTAACCCGACCGCCGACATTGAGCATGTCGCAGCAGTCGAGAAACACCTGGGAGACTACTTCGCACCGCCGATAGCTCCCGAGGAGAGCCCTATCTTCTTCTCGCCTGGCGCAGTTAGACGCGCCATCCTAAGGACGAAGCCCAGGAAGGCCCCCGGTGCTGACGGTATCACCAACGCAGCGCTGCGCCACTTGCCGTTCCGTACGGTAGTGGCACTGGCGCGCCTGTACACGGCGATACTGCGCACGGGGGTCTTTCCCACCTCGTGGAAGGAGGGGCGCGTCATTATGCTGCCCAAGGCGGGGAAGAATACTGCGAAGCCGGAGAGCTATCGGCCGATAACACTGCTGCCGACGGTCTCCAAGGTGTTCGAAGCACTCCTGCTGCGACACCTCGTACCTCATATTGCGCCGCGTCCGAAACAATTCGGTTTCAGGGCGGAGCACAGCAAGACGCTTCAGCTGTCAAGGGTACTTACTGCACCTCTTGACTTCAGCATTGGGAAAGAAGGAATGCTCGGTGGCAGTATTCCTTGACATGGAGAAGGCCTTCGACCGTGTATGGCACGAGGGCCTACTATATAAATTGTCCACCTCGGACGCGCCCCGTCGCGTTGTAAGGGTGGTCTCCTCTTTTCTGTCCCACAGGACCTTCAAGGTGGTGGTCGACGGGGCGCTATCCGGCGCCGCCCGGTAATGGCTGGCGTGCCGCAGGGCAGCTGCATCTCGCCGGCGTGTTACTCACGTTACACCGACGACATCCCCACCACTCCAGAGGAGACGCTCGCGCTGTATGCAGACGACGCCGCGTATATTACAACTTCGCTCAATGCGAAACACGCGGTGGTCAAAATGCAGCGCGCCCTCGACCTACTCCCCGAGTGGCTGTCTAAATGGCGGCTGTCGGTTAACGTGGGTAAGACGCAGGCGCTACTTACCGGGTACGCGCACCTCCCACCACCTTTGAAGCTACAAGGAGCCGCCGTCGATTGGTCGCCCCTGGTCAAGTACCTGGGTGTGACCATCGACCGCCGCCTCACGATGGGGCCACACGTTCGCAAGGTCGCCGCGCAGGGCGGGGTCGCCCGCAACCTGCTCAAACCTATGCTCTCGTCCCGCATCCCGGTGCGCGTCAAGCTAAGCGTGTACAAGACGTACATACGCTCGGTATTGACGTACGCCGCGCCCGCTTGGTTCGCCCTCACGAGCGAGTCGAGCCGAAAGCAGCTCCGCGCGCAACAAAACCTTGCGCTGCGGACTATCGTAGACGCTCCTCGCTACGTGAGGAATGACGTCATCCAGCGGGATCTCGGGATCGAGAGCCTGGATGAGTTTGTGAGGCGACTCGCGAAGGTGATGTTCGCGCATGCCGACGCTTGTGCCTGGCCCCATGTCAGGCAGATAGCGCCACTGTATGCGCGCCCACCTGACGCGAGACCCCTGCCCCGCGACCTGGTAGCGGACGACTGACCCCATCCACCGGACTGACGCCTCGAGTGAGCTGCATCCAGGTTACACGCAGCTCACTCGAAATAATAAGACTCTACAGATGTACACACACATCTGTTGCGTGACGTGTTCTAAGTTTTTTTTTTATTTTTTTTTTATTTCTCTTTTTAATTAGGGACTTTTATGACCGCAATGTTCTAAGTTAATATAGGCATGTCACGTAACTAAATACAGACAACCATAACTATACATGCACCTATACACAACACATGCAGGCGCGACGCGGGCCGCGATGCATGTAGACACCGAGCGGTACGACACAACAAAACAAACCGCTCTCACATACATAACTGTTTATCCCTCAATCCGTAAACGGCTAGATCTGTAAGCGGGGCGAGGGTAAACTACATATTTACCTGTAGGGCGTCGAGTCGACATCTCTGCCGCTGGTTTGGGCCTCCCCCAGGCAACTGGGGGTCTCACCTGGCGGGGACTGACCGCCGAGATGTCGTGAAGAAAGCGGCGCTATAGGAAATAGCGCCGTGGCGCGCCTACAGAAATATTCATAGCAACCATACACACAGGTGCAGCTTGCTGCATCACAGGCCGTAGGCCGCTGTAGGCCAACACAGTGAGGGGCCCGTAGTAGCGGGCCACTGTATGGCTCCCGCGGGCGAGGGGCGATGCTCCGACCCCGCTCGCCACGCCAGGGGAGGTAAACCCCTCAGCGAACAGGTGTGCAAGAAAGCACTCCTAGGAGGGGGAGGGAAACCCAGTGACCGGCCCACGATTTCGTAGGCCGAGAGAAAAATCCCTCGGGCAAGGGGCCAAAAAAGCCCCAAAACCGATTCCTCGCGCCCCCTATGGGGGCGCAGAGACGACTTAAAGAGAATAAACGAGTTGGATTAGCCCGTGACCAGTCGCGATAATTCGAAACCTTCGAGATAATTATCATCGATAATTCGCAAGTTATATTTTATCGTTTCTCTCTGTGAGTGTACAGGGGCCTTATTATGAACTCTTATTTCCAGGCAGTTTACGGCGTAAACAGAACTGCCTTGCAATTTCGTATTATGAACTCGTCAAACAAGCCAGTCAGTGGTCATGTGACACCCTGGCCGGCTTCTGCCCGACTATTATATATATTATATTATATACTTTCCATGCCGAGTCGCGAGACTAAGCGGACGTGTATTCTGTATTTGATTATAATGAAATAAACAATTACGACAAATAAATCTTGCCCCGTCAGTATCAAATTAAAGTGTGTCAAGTGTGACTTGTAGGTTTTCATCGTTTTCATAAGCAAGATGAACTAAATAGTTATTAAAAACAATAAATAAAGTGCTTCTGGGAGAATGTCTAACCCAGGATCGAGCCCGTTTGGTCGTAGCCAATTACTACGGCGAAGTCCACCACCGACGCCCACCGAACCATTGACCCCGAGGGACCCAAACCCACCAGCACCTGCGGAGAATGAATTGCCGACTGAAGTCATCAGTACGCCGGAGATCCAAAAATGGATAGGATCCATAGATGGCATTCTGAATGAAGTTTGCACTATTGTCGGTGACGGGAAAATGAACTCGGACCAGAAGCTACGTATCTCTACTCTTTGCCGACGGGTCTCAAGTGGGACTTCTCAGATGGCAGTGTTATACCAAGCTTTGAAGACAAAAGCAGTCCAGGCCCACACCACAATTCAGCACCTTCAGGCTCAACAGAACATGGTGAACTCCCTCCAGCAGTTCAGAGAGGTCGTAGAGACTAAATTAAGTTCGTCGGAAAATACTTCTTATGCTAGCATGGTAAAGAAGGGTACCGACAACTTCATCCGCCCTTCAAATCTGAGATCAGTCGCCATCTATCCCAGCGATAAGACCCAAACAAGTGATGACACAAAGTCACTTTTGTCCAAAAGATCATCTCGCCGGAACAACTAAAGCTTCACGTCCGTGGCCTGAAAAAAGTGAAAAATGGGGGCGTTCTGATTAGCACCGAAAACAAAGGCGATATTGATAAGCTGAAGAATTCGGAAAAACTCATATCATCCGGCCTTACATTAGAAGAACCTTCTAAACGCCGCCCTAGGGTCGCCGTCATTGGTGTCCCAGTAGCCCTTACGGAAAAGGAGGTATTTGACTGTATTTACAAGCAGAACCTGTCAGACAAATTGCCGAACATGACTCGTGAGTCCTTCCTTGAGTGCATCAGACTAAGCCATAAATCGGGTAAGAAAGGCCTTCCTACTTGCAATTACATCCTGGAACTACCCGCTAGCATAAGAAAAAATATTATAAATCAAAGCCGAATTTTTATCAATTGGACGTCGTGCCCTGTGAGAGATTTCACGATAGTCACCAGGTGCTTTAACTTCCAGCAGTTCGGACACGCAGCCAAGTTTTGCCGGGAAACTAGTCCTACTTGCAACCAGTTTAAAAAAAAAAAAAAAAACATGCAGAAATTAGTCACATAAACTCAATAGATTATGAAGGCGCCTAAGAGCGCCACCTAACACTTTATTTAGATAGCAGATTAACAGGTAAAAAGTATCTATTTCCTCTTCATTTGTAAGTATCATGACAAATCAGCTAATATGCGATCTAGATAGTTTTTCTGTGTCAAATTCTAAAATGTGTAATTTTGAGGACTGTAAATACCTTCTTCCTTCTGGTGGCAAAACGTTAACCCTGCTCACACAGAATATTCGCAGCATACATCGAAACATGAACGGTTTTGAAGTGTTATTACATAATCTTGACGTAAGCTGTGATATTATTGTCTTGACAGAATGTTAGTTGTCAAACCAAACGGTCAACTTACCCTCCCTTGACGGGTATTACTCCTACAGAACAGACAGTTACATAAACCAGAACGATGGTCTAGTAGTTTATATCAAAAATAATTTAAGAACTATAAAAGAAGAACCTGTATCCCTGGATAGTAATTGTTTAATAATTAAAATTATTCCCGACACGGTAGTCATGGCTATTTATAGGCCACCTTCTCAAAACATGGACAGATTTTTAGGCTCACTTGACTCAAACTTAAAAAACTTATCATCATTCAAAAATATAATACTTTTGGGCGATATTAACATTAACATTGTATCTGGGAAAACAGATACCCATGTACATAATTATCTAAATATCTGCTCATTTCATGGACTTCTACCAGCTCACTATCACCCCACGCACCAGAGCGGCTCATGCTTAGACCATATCATCCTAAAATCAAAAAATCCATCCACAACATTGGTTACTAATTCCACGCTTACCGATCATCAAGCTGTTTTACTAACATTACAAATAAGTTCACCTAGAAAAAACTGCATGCGTAGCTACACTAAAGTCAATATGACAAACCTTGAAAATGACTTACGCGGTATTAATTTTGACCCTGTTTATAATTCTGACGATGCAAATAGTTCTTTAAAGTATTTTATAAATTCACTACAGTCTGCAATAAGTAAAAATACGTTCACTAGGTCAATGCCTAGAAAGTACAGTTGTATTAAACCCTGGATCACACCCGGGCTGGTTCGTTGCATAAGGCATAGACAAACTCCACCAAAAATTGAGATCCGCTCCTGATAACGAAGTACTTTCTGTAACTTATAAAAGGTATCGGAACTTCTGTAATAATCTTTTGAAAAAACTAAAAAATCAGTATGATAAAAATGAATTACAGAAGGCAGGGAAAAATAGTAAACTTGTGTGGAAATTTGTAAAAACGTACACACATAGATCAAAAAATCCCGAACCTCCGCTTGATATACTATCAACAGAAATAAACCCATCCGAAGCAATCAATAAAGCAAACGATTTCTTTGTTAACGTTGGAAAAAACTTGGCTGAGAAATCACTGAACTCAGGTATTATTTCGCAACAAAAACCGACCGCCAAATCCTCTACGTTAAATTTGTAGCAGCGCGCATTCACATGGCAGAACGTTCGCAACTACACTGAGCTGTAGGAGCGAGTGCCGGCCACCTATATTTATAACTTCGAGCGTTTAGTGGTTAATTGGACTGTTGGCAGAGGGCGCGCAACGCACGCTGATTATTTTAGTAATATTTTAACTGTGTTCTGATTGGTTGTTAATAAATAATATCTTTTAAGTAATGTCCACTACTTGTACCTAGGTAATTTTGTATATAGTTAGGGTATCAATAAATGAGGATATTCATACTTTCCTTCCTTCTTAAATACATTGTTTAATTTTGGAAGGCTACAGGTAAGCACGATATTAAGCCTGGCCTCCCTGTAAGTGTGGATGGGAAAAGCGAACCGGTGCTCATCGCTAATATGTTTAGGGACCATTTTAAGGTGCGCTCCCCGCTTGGTCCATCAGTGTCGTCTTTTGGTTCTCATGCCAGATGTGATGGAGAGGAGTCTGATGTACATGTTACTGCTAGTCAAGTAAGACATGTACTAAAGAAAATGACAGGCGGTAAATCTCCCGGTCATGACGGGCTTAGTGTTGAGCATTTGCGGCATGCGGGGTTTCACCTACCGAGGGTCCTGGCCATGTTCTTCACAATGTGCATTAATCACTCATATTTACCACTGGACCTAATGAAAACCGTCGTAGTGCCTATTGTGAAGAACAGGACTGGGGATATATCGGATAAGGGGAACTACCGCCCTATATCCCTCGCAACTGTGATCGCTAAGGTGCTGGACGGTGTGCTTGATTCTTGCTTAGATGATTATATCAAACTGCATGACGCTCAGTTTGGGTTTCGGCCCGGGCTATCGACTGAGAGCGCAATAGTAAGTCTCAAGCATACCGTCCGGTACTATACCGATCGTAGGACGCCGGTATATGCTTGTTTCCTTGACCTCTCCAAGGCTTTTGATCTCGTGTCTTACGATGTGCTCTGGAGAAAGTTGAGGGACAGGGGTGTGCCGGTGGCCGTGCTCAATATATTCAGGTATTGGTATGGGAACCAAACAAATTTTGTAAGGTGGGCTAATACGCTTTCTGAAGCGTATAGGTTGGAGAGTGGGGTGAGACAGGGGGGTTTGACATCTCCCAAGCTCTTCAATCTATATATAAATGACCTCATTGTTGAGCTCAGCAGCAGGCGCGTCGGTTGCTCGATAGATGGTGTATGTGTAAACAACATAAGCTACGCGGACGATATGGTGCTGCTGAGCCCGACGGTGGGTGGTCTCAGAGAGATGTTAAAGGTGTGTGAGGACTATGCTGATGTACATGGTCTTCTTTACAATGTAAAGAAGAGTGAATACATGATCTTCAGGGCCGGCGGTGGATGCCTCGATAATTCACCCAGTGTTACCCTAAATGGTTTGAGCGTAAATCGTGTCACTAAATTTAAATATCTGGGGCATTACCTTACCGACGGCCTTGAGGATGATGTTGATATTGAGAGGGAGCGCAGGGCTCTAGCGGTCAGAGGTAATATGCTGGTCCGCAGATTCTCCCGCTGCTCTGAGGAAGTTAAGGCTACGCTTTTTAAGGCATATTGTCAGAGCCTTTACACGGGAAGTCTGTGGGTCAGTCACACCAAAAGATCGTTGGATGCCCTGCGCATCCAGTATAACAATATCTTCAGGATGATGTTGGGGCTGCCCCGATTCTGTAGTGCTTCAGGGATGTTCGCGCTATATCGCACGGATGGTTTTCACGCCGTTATTCGCAAAAAGACGGTATCCCTGATCTGCAGATTGCGTGGCAGCCGGAACAAAATCCTGGAGACTTTAGCGGACAGGATCTCATCCCCACTTTGGAGGTCTTTTGTGAGAAGGGTAATTTAGTATTTTAATTTAATAATTTGATAAATTTAATTTTTAATGTATTTAATTTTAATAATTTGATAAATGTCATTTTTAATTTTTTATGTTTTTAATGTATTTAATTCTAATAATATTAATGAATGTTTTGAAACTAATATGGATCTTTTAGACATCTGAAATAAAAGTTTTTTTTTTTTTTTTTTTTTTTTTTTTCTTTTCCAACTGTCGCTAATGTGGTGACCCCGAAACCCGAATACATCCTTCGGTATTTCAAGTACGCCCATTATCAGCGAAGCTAAACAATGGCTGAAGCAGCGAAATACCAACAAGAAATCGCCGGAATTTCACTTTCCCTGCGTGTTCCACCGTTTTGGCGTGACAAACCACGACTATGGTTTATTACATTTGAAGCCGCCGTCAGCGATCTTAAGAAAAGCGACGCTCAAAAAGCACAGATGGTTATAGCGCAATTAGCGCTTGAAAACCCGCCATCGGAACGACCCTACAACGCAATCAAGGAACGGCTTATTTCCGTGTATGAAGAATCAGATGGAAAACAACTACAAAAGCTTTTATCGGATATGGAGCTGGGCGACCAAAAACCAAGCCAATTATTACGTCGCATGCGTAGCCTAGCGCATAAAAAAGTACCAGACAGTACACTCAGATTGATGTGGATGAACCTACTACCCCAACAAGTGAGGTCAGTACTTGTTGTCAGTGACACCATCAGCAAAGACACTGAATTGGACGAGTTAGCTAAGATGGCAGACAAGATGATGGAGCAGACGTTCGAAGTGGCCGCCGTAGCATCAGTCGACAACTCTCAAGCTCAGGGTAGCATGCAGTGCATAGTGGAAGAAATTCGCAAGTTACACCTAGAAATCGCCGAGCTCAAGAAAGGTAACTGTCGGTGCACACACACATCGTCGCCGTCGCATTATCAATACGGACGCAGTTATCGCCGCGACCGTTCAAGAACGCCGTCTCGCTCGCACTCAAGAAACTACAGATCTCGCTCATCAACTCCATCACCCTATTGTTATTATCACAGAAAATTCGGCGCAAAAGCAAAACATTGCACAACACCATGCAGTTTTAACAAGGACAACAATACGGAAAACTAAAACAGGCATTAGCAGTGGCGGAACCTAATGTCGACAGCAAATCATATCGCCTTTTCATCACTGATAAGGAAACCAACACAACTTTCTTGGTCGACACTGGCGCGAACATAAATCTGTGATACCGAAGCGTAAAGGAACTCGAACTACCCCACTGCCGTACAAGTTATTCGCCGCCAATAATTCAGAGATACCCACATATTATGGAGAAAAAACCATAGACCTCAATTTGGGTCTACGACGTCCCTACAAGTGGAAGTTTATCGTTGCTGCCGTAAGCAAGCCAATACTTGGAGCAGATTTCCTAGGCTACCATAATCTACTGGTCGACCTAAGGAATGAACGTCTCATCGACAACACTACCAAACTTTCTTCAAAGGCAACGGGGCGATATACAAGCATACCTACAGTACGCAGTATCGATCTTCAACAAACGTTCCATGACATACTGGCAGAATTTCCCAACGTCACTCGTTTGTCATCAATGAAACTCAACCCGGAGCATAAAGTCGAGCATTACATTGAAACAACAGGTCCACCAATCCATGCCCGAGCTCGACCTATACCCCCGCATCGCTATGAAAAGGTGAAGAAGGAGTTCGAGAACATGATGAGCCAGGGACTCTGCCGGCCTAGCAAGAGCCCTTGGGCTAGTCCACTCCACGTAGTACCGAAAAAAAATGGAGATATACGAGTATGTGGTGATTACAGGCGACTCAATGCCATTACCAAGCCTGACCGTTATCCCATCCCACGAATAAAGGACTTCACATATCAGCTCGCTGGCAAGCAAGTTTTCTCAACCCTGGACCTGAACAGAGCATACTCACAACTACCAGTCTGTGAAGAAGACATAGAGAAGACAGCACTTATAACCCCATTTGGTTTATACGAGTTTCCACGTATGTGCCCAGGACTAAAGAACGCTGGTCAAACATTCCAGCGATGAAGTTCTACGAGGCCTTGATTTTGTCTACCCATTTGTCGACGATTTGCTTGTGGCTGCAGAAGACGAAACAACAGCTCGAGATAACCTCCGAATCGTACTACAGCGCCTGGAAGAATACGGTATCACAATCAACCCCGCTAAATGTGTTTTCGCCAAGAGAGAACTCACATTCTTGGGATACTTCGTCTCCTCCGAAGGCATAAAACCACCACAAGAAAAGGTGAGGGTAATCAGCGACTACCTACCCTAAACCAAAGAATGTCGAAGAATTACGACGTTTTCTCGGTATGATAAATTATTACCGAGAAAACATACCGAACGCCGCAACTCAAGCACCTCTACACATGTATTTAGAAAATACGCACTCAAAGAAACGGGACAAAACCGAAATAATATGGAACGAAGAAACGTCTAAAGCTTTTCAAGAATGCAAGGAATGCATTCAAAAAGCAACCTTCTTAGCGCATCCACAGCACGCAGCCCCTCTTGGCTTAATGTGTGACGCATCGGACAAGTGTGCAGGTGCTGTACTACAACAACAAGTCGAAGGAAAGTGGCAGGCACTTGGTTATTTCTCTAAGAAATTCACGCCGGCGCAGCAAAAGTATTCAACATTTGACCGAGAACTACAAGCAATATACTTAGCAATGAAGCACTTTAGAAAATTATTTGAAGGCCGTGAACTGATTGTGTATACAGATCACAAGCCAATAACATACGCGCTCCAGAAAATATCATCTGACTCAGAAACTCCCCGCCGCCGCCGCACCAGGCAGCTATTATTCATTAGTGAATTTACTAATGACATACGTCACTTTAGCGGGCAAGATAATGTTGTCGCCGACGCCTTATCGCGCATTGAAGTTATCAACTGCCCCACTCCTATCGACTACGCGGTACTTGCAAGCGCACAAGAAAAGGACGCAGCTATACAAGATTTACTTCGTCAATCAAATATCCAGATGCGCAAGATAACATTGCCCGGGATGACTCACGCTATCAATTGTGAGACATCAACACAAAACATACGTCCATATTTACCTGAGGAATTTCGCATAAAGGCATTTAACGCAATTCACAACCTCAGCCATCCCGGTGTGCGAACGTCAAGGAAGCTAATACAAACAAGATACTTCTGGCCATCTATGAACACTGACGTGAAGAAATGGGTGACAACATGCATCCAATGTCAGCGTGCGAAGATACACCGGCACACTGCAACCCCGGTAGCAAACTTCGAACCATCACACCGTTTCGAACATTTGCATGTTGACATCGTTGGTCCGCTGCGTACGTCGCCTCAAGGACACCGTTACGTCATCACTATGATCGACCGAGCGACGCGCTGGCCCGAGGCACACGCCGCGCAAGACATAACAGCTGACACTGTCGCTAAGATTGTGTTTGAAGGATGGATCGCACGGTTCGGATGTCCAGCTCGAATGACGACTGACCAAGGTCGTCAGTTTGAAAGCAATTTGTTCAACGCATTAACAAGACTACTTGGGATCAAGCGCATTCACACAACACCGTACCATCCACAAAGCAACGGAATGATTGAAAGGTGGCACCGCTGCATGAAATCTGCCTTAATAGCACGTCTGAGCACGAGCAGTTGGATTGAGGAGCTGCCTACAGTGTTGCTAGGACTGCGAGCCGTAACGAGAAGTGACAGTGGAGTCAGTGCTGCACAGCTTACTTACGGTCACGCTCTCACACTGCCAGGAGATTTTTTCGTGCCGTCGAAGCCAGATTCTATGGACTACAGTTATGTTGAAAAGCTACGATCAGCAATTAGCACTTTTCGCCAAGCAGCAACACAGTCACGCACCAATAGCAGAAGTGGCATATTCGTACCTCAAAACTTACAGACCTGCAAGGAAGTATTCGTACGAACTGATGCAGTCAAGAAACCACTGCAATCACCATACAACGGACCCTATCCAGTGCTCAGCCGAAGCAGTAAAACATTCACTGTTCAACTACCGGGAAGGCAAGCAGTTATATCAGCTGACCGCCTCAAGCCCGCGTTCTCCATGCCATGCACTGACGACGCATGTGACGTAACACCCCTAGGATCCAGTTCTGCTGCGAAGAACACTGTTCCTGTAAACATCACAACAGAGCGTACATCGCGCTCGGGTCGTGTCATAAGGCGGCCGGTACGTTTCACTTGAAGGGGAGCACTGTAGCAGCGCGCATTCACATGGCAGAACGTTCGCAACTACACTGAGCTGTAGGAGCGAGTGCCGGCCACCTATATTTATAACTTCGAGCGTTTAGTGGTTAATTGGACTGTTGGCAGAGGGCGCGCAACGCGCGCTGATTATTGTAGTAATATTTTAACTGTGTTCTGATTGGTTGTTAATAAATAATATCTTTTAAGTAATGTCCACTACTTGTACCTAGGTAATTTTGTATATAGTTAAGGTATCAATAAATGAGGATATTCATACTTTCCTTCCTTCTTAAATACATTGTTTAATTTCTATACCAACTGTCGCTAAAAATTCATTTGTTTTGTTAGATATTGACGTTAACGAAGTAGTCAGAATAATAAACGGGTTAAAGGATGTTTGTGCCACTGGGTGGGATAACATACCTAATAATATACTTAAAAGATTTAAATTCCTACTTGCCCCTCCTCTAACCCACATTTACCAACTGTGCTTGACTAAAGGAATATTCCCAAAATTACTGAAAAAGGCTGTGGTCACACCTGTATTCAAATCTGGAGACAAAAACTGTGTGTATAATTACAGGCCCATTTCAGTCTTAACAGGCCTCTCAAAAATATTAGAAAAAAACATTAATAGTAGATTAATAAAATATTTAGAAGACAACATTACAGACTATTATCAGAAAGTCAATTTGGTTTTAGGGCCAAAAGATCAACTAGCCAAGCAGTCCACAATTTGACTAACTATATTACTACAAAACTAGATAATGGTATGCACACACTTGGGATATTTCTAGATCTTGCCAAGGCCTTCGACACTATTTCCTGTACTTTACTTTTGCACAAGCTTGAAACACTTGGGATAAGAGGAGAACAACTTCTTCTATTTTCTGATTATCTCAACGATCGTCACCAATGTATGAAAATTGGTCAGTATACAAGCTCCGATATTAAAAACAGTTGTTTTGGTATTCCACAAGGTAGCATTTTGGGCCCTACATAATTTTTTATCTATATAAATGAATTATGTAGCCTGTTACTCCAAAATGGTGTTATAATGTCCTATGCAGATGACACCGCTCTATTGTTTTCAGCTAAAACAAAAGTTGAGGTCTATGAATATGCTCAAAATGGTTTTAATATTGTATCCAATTGGCTTCGTAATAACCTCCTAACATTAAATGCAGATAAAACAAAATACATATTATTTACAATCAGAAATACTAACATACCGCTTACTAATCTAAACATTCACGCACATAATTGTAGCACGTATGCTGACACTGCATGTTCTTGCCCTACTCTAGTTAGAGCTGACCATTTAAAATATCTAGGTATCACCATTGACACAAATCTAAATTTCCGTAAACATATCGAATTACTGTGTACGAGAGTACGCAAATTAATGTATGTTTTTAAAAACTTACGTAACATAGCAGACTTTAAATTAATTAAACAGGTCTATTTAGCTTTGTGTCAATCCATTCTTACATATTGCATAACTTCTTGGGGTGGCGCGGCCAAAACAATTTTACTCCCGTTAGAGCGTGCTCAAAGAGCAATTCTAAAGGTTGCTACCTTTCGCCCTTTTAGATTTCCTACGCACCAGCTCTACACTGAATGTAATGTGCTTACAGTACGGCAGTTGTTTATTTTGAACATAATACTACACCAGCACACTGCACTTCCTTTCGACCCTATACCTTCTGACAAGAGAAGGAAGGACTTGGTTTGCACACAGTCCCAAACTAGACATGCTTTTGCTCATCATTTTTATTTATTTTTAGGACCTTTTCTTTATAATAGGCTCAACAAGGCTCTTAGCTTCTATAGTGTAAGATACAAACAGTGCAACAATTAATAAAAGTGCAAGTATTAGAATATTTAGCTATACCTACTTAATTACACAGACACAGAACAACTTCTAGAAATATTGTCCTGATGATATTTGTTTGACCCTTCTTAAGTGTTTATTTTTGTATAATTTACATAAGTTTAGTTTTTACGTCTTTGTATGAATCAAAATAAGCTTTTTCTCGTATTTATAGGTTTATTTTAAATTTTACTGTCCTAAATGAAATATATTTGTAAAGTGATTGCCTGAAACACAGGTTAAATTAACCTAGCTCGGGCGGGTCGCTACCTAACATTGCAATTTCCAAACCATCATTACTTGCACTTTTATTTATAATATCTTAGTTTTAGTTTACCTTTAGGCACTTTAATTATATGGAAAATCTTTTTACTGTTGGCTAGATGTACACTTTTTGTAATCGTTTTTTATATGAATAAATTATTATAATTATTGACTGGAAATACCGTATTATGAACGTTCGTTTGACATTTCTTGACATATTAAAACTGATAATAAGTAACCTCACAATCCATTCAATTTACGTTGCTTCAGAGTAGCTTTTATTGAATTGCTTTGGATTTTTTTGGCGAAATGATTCCTAAATGTTAACTACATAAGAAAATGTTACGTGTTTGAGTTTCTGGAAATTCTGGAAAGTGGCACTTCTGATCAAAATACCGAAATATCGGTAAAAATGAAAAACTCCCACAATGTTTACTACTAAACATAAGTTAGGCACCGCCGAGGGCGATAACTCTCATCCACTGAACTATAATAATTACAACTGCCTATTAAAAAGGGTGCACCATGATATTATTACCATGTTGAAAACTGGGTATTTAGTAAAAACACTCAAAAACACCACACCACCATTTCTATCCTACCTACTAATATTCATTCATTATCCATATTTTTTTTATACTCTGATACTAGTACTTACTTAAGAAGGAACATAATACCGCATTGTGTAAAAAGTACTGGGAATCGTTCAATAAAACCAAAAAAGTAATTTATTCGTCTAAATTTATTTTGTCGCCTTCAAAGTAGGCCCTTTCGCTTGCAATAAATACAGCTACGCCAGCGCTTGACCCAGTCCTCCATACATTTTTGGTAAGCTGATTGAGGGTCTTCAACTTCTTCAGCGAATTTTCTTTTATAGCTTCAACCGACTCGAAACGTCTTCCTCGAAGATGTAATGTTAGCTTCGGGAACAGGAAAAAGTCAGACGGAGCCATAACAGGTGAGTACGGCGCTTGGTCGATGACATTCGCTGAGTTTTTGGCTAAGATCTCTTGCACAATGATGGCTTTGTGCAATGGTGCAAAATCTATGAATTGTCGTTCCACAAATCTGAGCCGTTTTGAGCGGATATTCCTCGCAAACGCCTCATGACGCCTAAATAATACTCCATAATCACCGTTTGACCCTCTGGAAGAAATTCGTAGTGCACTACACCGCGGTAATCGAAGAAAATTATCAGCATAATTTTCGCGGTACTTTTTACAGAGATTATTAATATACAAACAATACGATGGTATTATTTTATTAGTAGTTGCAACAATACACATTGTCCTTGAATGAAGTTGTCAAATTCCCCGTCGAACTTCAAGTGGAATACGTACGGAAACGTTATCGTTAAGAGAATCACCTTAATATTATAAACCGCGGCTCAGAACCGACTTGGGTCACAGTCCGTGGACAAACGATTATAGACCTAACACTTGCTACGGAAAACGCGACAAACCTTATTACAAACTGGCACGTATCGAACGAACCTTCCTGTTCTGATCACAGAAGGATCCGCTTCTCACTAACTACCAACACTAGAAAATCCGATCCGAGGCGAAACCCAAGGCGCACAAATGTTCCCGGGTACAAACGCCTCCTGGCCTCCCTATTGGCTAAACACCTAACGCAATTTACCATAAGAGATCGAACACAATTAGAATACACCGTAACAAAACTATCTGAATATATAACCGAAGCATACCACGCATGCTGTAAACTAAGAGCGCCACAGACCGAGAAGGAGAGAAACCCCTGGTGGAACGCTGAACTTAGTAAACTCAGAGATGCGCTACGTAAGCAATTTAACAGAGCCAAAAATACTAGACTTCCGGACGACTGGGAGATATACAAAGAAACCCAATATGTATACAAAAAGCAGATTAGAACCGCCAGAAGGACAGCATGGCGTAAGTTCTGTGAATCCATCGAGACAAACAATGAAGCCGCAAGGGTAAGGAAGATCCTGTCAACCGATCAGGACCGAACCCTCGGCGTGCTTAAAAAACCCGACAACTCATACACACTGACTGACCGTGAAACCAGTAAGGTCCTTCTCGAAACCCACTTCCCAGACTGTGCAGTCCTGGAGGACAGGACGTGGGAGGCTGAGCCAGAATGGACCCCAACGGATCAAGACTGGTCACGAGCCCGCAACATGATAACAGATGACCGAGTAAAGTGGGCTATTGACACCTTTCAGCCATACAAGTCGGCAGGACTGGATGGCATCTTCCCAGCCCTGCTGCAGTGGGGGGTGGACTAGCTTACACCATGGCTGGTGGAGATATTTCGAGCCTGCATAGCACTCAGGCTCGTACCTGTCGCATGGCGCGAGGTGAAGGTCATTTTTATACCCAAACCTGGCAAAACCGACTACACGCAACCCAAGGCTTATAGGCCCATAAGCCTCACATCCTTCCTACTGAAAACCCTTGAGAGACTCTGTGACAGGCACATCCGAGACGGACCTCTCCGGGTAAAACCACTACACAAACAACAGCCCCAAGGTCACCCACTGGTTATACACCACAGTTATCCGACCGATTATCACATACGGCTCACTGGTCTGGTGGCCCAGGACAGACCGGTGCACAGCCCAAAAAGATCTCGAAAAACTACAGCGGTTTGCTTGCGTCGCAATCACTGGTAGTATGAGAACTGCACCCACCGCCGCCCTACAGGCAATGCTGGGACTGCCACCTCTGCACCTCATCGTGCGGGAGGAGGCGGCCCTGGCCACCTTTAGGCTCCATTTAACAGGAACCCTATGCAACGACTCCAGAGTTAAGCACATACGCATTAAGGAGGATGCAATCAAACGTGAGCCAATGATGGCATCACCCTGCGACAAAGCCCCGAAAACACACCACTTTCAAAGGCACTACAATATAACACTTACAGAAGAACAGTGTGACTACTCAGGCCCAAAAGAGATGAGAGTTTACACCGACGGATCAAAGACCGACTCAGGTACCGGAGTCGGAGTTTTCTCACATGACCTCAACATAAATATATCCAGACCGCTGGGAATGTTCAACACCGTCTATCAGGCGGAGTGTGTGGGCATCATACAAGCGGTCCACGCCCTAGAAGCCAGGAGGGTTACGGACACCCACATACGCATACTCTCCGACAGCGCCTCAGTTCTCCAATCCTTACGGAAGAAATATACTACCTCGAAGCTAACACTAGAATGTCACGATGCACTAGAAAAAATAACGGTATCTAGCCGCAACACAGTGACACTGCAATGGATAAAAGGACACAGCGGATCGCTAGGTAACGACGCGGCTGACGAACTTGCTAGACGTGGATCCAGCACGGCAGTCTGCGGACCC
This sequence comes from Xanthia icteritia, assembly GCA_949128155.2. NCBI lineage: Eukaryota > Metazoa > Arthropoda > Insecta > Lepidoptera > Noctuidae > Xanthia > Xanthia icteritia. The sequence goes on from OX421931.1 coordinate 492,130, forward strand.
GAGCCTATCGTACCCATCCCCTTCAACCAAATACGCAGGTGGCTGCAGAAGTTCACCCACACACAAGCGGAACGCTGGTGGACCTCGGCACCAGGTTGCAGGCAGTCAAAGGAGGCTATGCCATCTTTGGACAGCAGGCTGACCAGGCGTTTGCTACGCCTGGACAGGAACGGCCTGCGCCTGGTGACGGGGACCATCACGGGACACTGTTCGCTAAACAAGCACTTCCACACAATAGGCATAACGGACAGTCCTCTGTGCAGGGCGTGCACGGAGGCTGAGGAGACCGTTGCGCACGTGCTCTTCGAATGTACGGGCGTCACCCAGATTAGAACAGAAACCCTCGGGTCACCCAGATCATACACAGACGTTCTAAACAGACCAGGAGACCTAATCAGCATCTGGAGGGAGGTGGGCTGGTTGGAATAACCACCAAACGGCCGCTATGGCCCACGCACAATGGTCCACCTGACGGACTAAGTGCGGAAACCAAACCCCCTAACATAGAAGAGAATCTCGCGTTACAATTTACAAAGACGGAAAAATAGAATAAAAGTTAATTATTTAGCACAATATACATTGCGTTCATATTTTCACCAACTTTTAGTAACTATATTAAGATATATTTATTATTTTTATCATAAAATACGTGATTTAAATAAAACCGTAACTTACCGATAAATATTTATTTGTGTTTCTGAATGTTACGGCAGAGAATTACAAGCCAGCCATAGACAAACTAGCCAGCGTGAAGTCGGTCAGAATTACGGATGTCATAATACGAAATTTAACCAGCCAGGGAATTGAATTGCCTGGAACTTGCCTGGTTTTTTTAAAGTTCGTAATAGGCCCCCAGGACCCCGTTGGTGCCTGTGCAAACACAGGGAGAATCACCCCGGGCTGCCCGGCGTTTATTCGCCGCCGCAGTCGCGGAGGCCCCGGGGCTGCGCCCGCAGCACCACCCAAAGCTTCGAGTTCGAACTTGAGGCTAGACCCCAGCGCCGCAGGAGAAGCTCCGGTGAGACCGCGTCGGAGGAAGCGAAGCGGTACTGCCTAGACCCGCCGCGGCCACAGCGCGAAAGCGCGCCGCGGGGTCGGGGTACGTCAGCGTCGCCTACCTTTTCCGACGCGGTCCGCCGCCGCACACCACCGAAGTCGCCGTCACCGTCTCCGCCGAGAGCCGGGGTGAGTACTCAAAACTTGCCCCCGGACCCATTACTGGTTCCGGCTCCCCCCCCCCCCCCCCCCGCCGCCACACCCGGCGCTTCGTCACCAACGTCGACGAAGCAAAAGGGGAAAAAGAAGCTGAGGTTCCCTCCGCTGGTCGTCGAGATGCTGCCCAACTGGGCCGCGCATTTCCGGGCCATCAGTGGGAAACTGGGCCGGCCTCCTAACGCTCGTCCGTACGGGACCGGGGTAAGATTCACACACATACACACCCCGGAGACCGAAGAAGAGTACAGGCTGGTTCAGCGGTACCTGACGGGCCAGGAGAAGAGTAGCGGCGTCAGCTGGTTCGCGTACTCTTTGCCAGCGGACAAGAACCTTAAGATCGCCATAAGGGGCCTGCCGGCGGACACGGACCCGAAGGAGATTGAGGAGGAACTCCGGGCGTTGATATTGAATTAGGATTAAAATAAATAAAACTATGTATTTATTGCCAAATAAATTCTTATATTGTAGGTACATCTATATTTAATATGGTGGCCTTGACATCAACCGATGAACAACATTTTATAAATAGCGTTTATTTGTTGGCTAAATAAGAGGCTTTTTTATTTGTGTATTTTGTGTTTTTTTATTTGAATATGCGTTTTATTTGTGCAGAATAAACGTATTTCTTTCTTTCTTCTTTTCTTTTTCAAAAATATTAGGTCTTTACTTATGAAATTGCCGTTCTACAGTACTGGCCATTCAAATCAAAATATTTTTTGTTTGGCTAAGAATTCTAATTTCAAATTAATTTTATTTTAAAAACATGTTTTTTTTTTCCAAAAGTACCTAGTCATTTGTTTATTAGTGTTACATTTTCATCGCATTTCAATCTTTTTCGTCATCATGGATACGTTAAAAATTCGAGTAATTATGGAATATGAGTACCGTCGTGGCAGCAACGCGGCACAAGCGGCACGCAACATCAACGACGTTTACGGAGCTAACACTACAAACCAACGCACCACTTGTTATTGGTTTGCTCGCTTCCGTTCTGGAAATTTCGACCTGAAAAATGAACCTCGCGGTCGTCCGAAGACTTTGGTCGACAACTCAGGCAAAAATGGCACACTCAATTCTATTATCTCAACACATAATAAAAAGTAAATTGTAAAAAATGTAGTCATTTTCTAACCACAACACTATTATTTTTGTTTATTATGCTTCAAAACCACAAAATAATTTAACCGGTGAGCGCAAATCTATCATCGTGCGTCATTCGTTCACAAAATATTGTCTATGATTCCTTTCGAAACTCGTAGTAGGGTACAAAGTCGTGCCATTAAAGTGAGACTTTTTTTTTTGTGTGAGAAATTATCAAATTACTTCTTCCGATCTGGGCGGAGCGGGAGGGCGTGTCAGACTCTTACTGAGTAAAACCCACCCGTGTTCCTTCAGTTGCCTGTACGTTGCCAGGGGCCACGGTATCCCTTTCGGACTTCCCGCAACCCCGGCAGGCATCGGTCCTGTGCGCTGTGCGCCGTCGACCCGGGCCTGGTCCTTATCGGACGGCGAGCTACCCATTGCTCACCGTCCGCAAGCCCGAGCCTACGGTGGCCGGGAATCGGCCTGCGATTCCCGACGATTAAAGTGATGACTGCGCCACCCGCCGCTCTTTCCGCCACCCCGATGACGCCCCGGCGGGGACCTCATACCGCTAAAGAGACCCATAAATCGTTTACTGCGCAAGTCAAACCACGTGGAGTGTCAAGTCTCAGCGACATATCCGACTAGTTTCGGACGGGCCCATAGTCTGAAAGTATACCCCCTGATATTGCCTGATAACGCGCGACAATTCACGAACTTCTGATTTTCGGCTTGGCCGAAGCTTCGGCTGGTTTATGGCCGAAAACGAAAATACGTACAAATCATGATTATTTTGCCAAAAATGGCCGAAAACGAAAACGAAGCCACAGTCGGTCACTAACGAATTCATTAAGAATCATCCAATTCAGATATTATAACCCCCAGGGCCTCCACTAATATCTATACTGACACAAAACTTATAGCTGTTAGCCTCTAGTTTAGTTTTGTTATTTTTAGCCTTGTACAAACAATACATTAAATAAAATCATAGGCAGTAATACTTACGAGGTAGGATTCGCCACAATGCGATGTTTATGCGGGTCGTATTCTTCTTCAGCGGTGAGCAATTGTAGAGGCTGCAGTACTTTATCGTCCACCTGGGAAAACACCTGGGAAGCCACCTTGGACAGCACCTTGGACGGTGACTTGTCCAGCACGTTGGACTTGGACGACGGCTGGGACACATTGTACACGTGAAACATGCTGCTGCCGTGCCTCGGAGGCGCACTCTGACTCAGCTAACTCAGGCTCACTAAGTAATGGAAATACGGCTCGAGCCGTGACTCTATCGATATGTTTTTCCACTATGAATTAATTTTCTGGTGATCTGCAACTATTCGTCAGATAAAATACCCTGTTTCATAGACAGATCTATGGAAACAGGGTAATCTGTCAGTTTATGTTTTATTATTTTATGTTTACCAAAAACATGGAATTAGTAAGTACTTTATATTTATTTAAACTTCTTGACCGAAAATAAGGCGGAAACAATGGCGTTTGTACTATAAACAATCAATATTACTTATACAGGTGACTTATAATTGTATTCCTTCCAGGACGTGTGACTCATTGAGCACACTATAAAGCCCAGGCGAAAATTCATGGGATTCAAGAAAATCCAATCTTTGTGTATTTTTTTTAAATTCCCAGTTTTCGTCACGAAATATCAATTTCCTCGAAACTCTCAAATTGAATGGCCTTTATTGCTATTCTACGAGTATTAGGTACCTAATACTGTAACGAACCTTTCGATGTAACCAAATTTTCTAAAACATCAAACAGTTAAAAATTAAAGGAAGAAGTTTATTCTTCATTTTTTAAGATCATCTACGTATACACGGCTACATATCAAGCTATACATTGCCAGTATAAGCTGCTTAGGATGCGTATTGCCTAAGATTTCCGTTCAGTGCGAGGTCAGCTTATACTGGAAATATATACCTTGCTGTGTAGCCGTGTTTACATGTACTTTTATACCAGTGATCTTATAACTTTAGAACGGCATTAAGCGTACAAAATACGGGGAAGATGTATCTTCTTCTATCTAATGAGCTACAAAAATAAATAAAATATTTAAAGATGCCGATGAAACAGTCGACGAGTCGTTCTTAACTACTATTTTAGTAAACTTAACTTTGTGTAAGTTAAGTTTACTAAAATAGTAGTACTTAACCTAAAACTGCCTTATAGCTATGAGAATCCCTGCTACAAGTTCAACACCGATGTGGATAGCTTGCAGCAGCGATTCACACACGAACAGTCGAGTCAGCTCGCAATACACTGCATTATAATGTTGGGCTGGCCCGCACCAGGGAAACGCATCTTTTTCGCATCATAGGGAAGAAGCAATCGACACAAGCATCAGCAAACATCCCTGATGCGCTACAGAAGCGGAACAGCCCCATCAATACCCGGAACGCATTGTTGTATTGAACGCGAAGGGCACTGTACGATTTTTGAGAGTAATCTACCCACAGGCGGCACAAGGTGCAATATATTTGAACATGTAAATAATAATTCAAAAGATATTGTTAAAAATGATATTTGGCCTATATACAAAATTCCTTATAATGGTATTATTAACAGCTTTGCAATCCATTTAGACACAGTGCACAATCAATTTGACTTTTTACAGTTTAAGGACAATAGACCAGAACAATATGTTATATACACAGTGGCGCGCATTTAATCTATGTACGCCTAAAACTCCTTTAACATTGGTGCCGATTCTCTTGTACACCGAACTAAACTAACTAAACTATCACTAAAATTCCTTACTTTTTACTATGAGAATCTTAACGCTATTCTGCAATAAAAAGTCTCTAAACTTAAAAATCATTTGACACAACTGAATCGAATTTGACAATCGCGACTCCACGTGGTACATACTTGTTTGCCCTTTTTTTTTTTTTTTTGGGTGGGAAATTATCAAATAACTTCTCCCGCTCTGGGTGGAGCGGGAGGGCGTTCAGACTCTTACTGACTAAAACCCACCCGTGTTCCTTCCGTTGCCTTTACGTTGCCAGGGGCCACGGTATCCCTTTCGGACTTTCCCGCAACCCCGGCAGGCATCGGTCCTATCGGACCCCTTCCGTTGTGCTGACATCTCTTTGAGGCGCGCGTGGAACACAACGCGCCGTCGACCCGGGCCTGGTCCTTATCGGACGGCGAGCTACCCATTGCTCACCGTCCGCAAGCCCGCGCCTACGGTGGCCGGGAATCGGCCTGCGATTCCCGACGCCCAGGGCGTCTCCTGCGGCGGCTAGGGGCGTGAGGGCGCGAAATTTGCCTCTCCCTCACGCGTTCTGCCTCCTCCTTCGCGAGCATTACTGCTTCGCAGAAGGAGGTGACGGCCTCCCATGCCCTCTCGCTCCGTACCATGGCCTGGACTAGGGCCGGACGCGAGAGATCCCCGCCGCCGATCGCCTCCACGAGGACACGGCGATGCTCTGCCCAAGCCGGACAGACCTCCACCGTATGCTCAACCGTGTCCTCCGGGCGATCCACGCAATGATGACACCCGGGCGTTTCCTCCCGCCTGATACGGAACAGGAACCTCCCGAAACAACCGTGTCCGGTGAGGACCTGCGTTAGGCGGAAGGTGAGGACGCCGTGGCGCCTCTCTAGCCACTCCTCAAAGAGGGGACTTATCGCCGCAATAGTGGCGTGCCCAGCACTGGGTTGCGACAATCGCACTCTCCATGACGCCACGAGATCCCGCCGGAGCTCTGTCCGCTGTGCCGCGATTTCTCGCGGCAGCGGAGTAACGCCCCGGCGTTTCGCCTCCTCGCGCCACTCCCAAATGTGCGCGAGGACTTTTGCCTCCAGATCCCATGGCGGTAATCCGGCAAGGAGGCTCGCCGCCTCACCGGAGACCGTGCGGTATCCCCGGACCAGCCGGGTGGCCATGACCCTCTGGGACGCGTTCAACCGGCGGGCTGGCCGCCGCCTCAATGAACGCGCCCAAACCGGTGCCCCGTAAAGGGCCATGGACCGCACGACCCCCGCGTATAGCCTCCGGCAGGAGGCGTTTGGACCCCCTAGATTGGGCAGGAGCCGCTTCAAAGCAGCCCCGGCCCGCTCCAGTCTGGGAGCCAAACGTCGGAAGTGCTCCACGAAGTTCCACCGGCTGTCGAGGACGAGTCCTAGGTACTTCATCGTCGACTCGACGCCGATGTGAACTCCTCCTACCGTTATTTGGGAACCCGACGGTGGCGCGTTCCGAGGACCATGAAAACACATGGCCTCGGACTTGTGCAGGGCCACCTCGAGTCCCAATTGCCGGATCCTGTCCACGATTGTCGCAACCCCGTGTGTCGCTAGTTCGGCCGCCGCCTGGTGCGACCTCCCCTGCGCCAGGACCAACGTGTCGTCAGCGTAACATACGACGCTGACGCCGCTAGGGAGGTCGGCGCGCAGCACCCAGTCGTATCCGATGTCCCACAGATGCGGCCCCAGGACCGATCCCTGTGGGACACCGCACGACATCTCTCGCCGGTTCCATTCTCGTTGGTGACCGGGGTAGATGACGGCCCTGTCCGTCAAATAGGCCTCGACCACACGACAGAGGTAGGTCGGCATCCGGTGATACCGGAGTGCCTCCCTGATGCAACTCCAGGGCAGGGTATTGAAGGCATTGGCGATGTCTAGAGACACCGCCAAGACGACCCCACCCCGGGCCACAGCGTCCCCCGTCGTGAGGGCTCGCACGCGCATGATGGCGTCCACCGTAGAGCGCCCCCTGCGGAAACCAAACTGGCTCTCCGCCAAATCCGGCCCCACCCGCACCAGCCGACGAGGCGGTCTGCAATGACTTACTTGTTTGCCCTACCCCGTGAATTTTTTAGAGCCGGAGGTGCGCAGGGGGGGCAGCCTCGACGTGTTTTATATGGAATTTTTCACGTTTTGCATGGAAAATAAAAAAAATTATTACCTACGTGTTGATAATTAGGGGTATAAGGGTTTCATAAAGGGGGTCAAAATTTACATTATTTTTGCGATAGGACACACCATTTTCGAGTTATAAGCAAAAGAAAAGAAAAAAAAATATATACAGTACTGTTTTTGCATCTGAAGTCGAGGTGTTCGTGTGAATTTTAGTTCATGACAACTAATAGTATGCCACACCATATTTTATCGCGATTAAAAATGGTCAGATTTAGGTAGACAATTAAAATTTTAGGTGAAAAACTTCAAATTCAGAATAGCAAAATTGTCATTTTCACTAAATTAAAATCTCAGTATCATCTTAGTGCTGTCAAACTAAAATATAGTTAAGTTGTGTCACTTTAGTCTATTTCAGAATGGGAAATCATCGCTTGACAGGAATAAACAAAATTTTAGTGATTTTTAGTCTAGTTTAGAGGCATTTGTGACAAGAGAAACGGCACCATTATCAGATATTAAGTTGGTGAGCGTGATAGGATTTTTATTCCCTACCTTCTCCTGCTCTGTTGACTCGACGTATACTACATACTCAAAATTGTTGTTTTCTATGAACAGTCTTTTATAATTTTGTTCAGTAAAAATGTTATACTTAGTATCTGAGTCAGGATTTATTTTGTTGTACTTTCTTTTCTTATTTTTTTCTCCCAGATCTGGCGGATCCTCACCGCCACTGATAGATAGGTAAACCGTTTATTTAGTGCACACAAAAAACAGCACAATATACAAAAACACGATTAAATAATGACTAATTAGCTATTAGGAAATAACTGCAAGGTGCCAATATAAAAACAAATAAAAAAGGAAGAAAACAAGACATTGTGAAGACACTATTGGCTATGACACACATTGACTAGGTTGTATCAGAGGTTATTTAAGCTGTATTTCCGTATAATTATTTATATATTAAACTTTTTGCGAAATCAAAATTACCGCCTCGTTGGACTTCCCACCAATAGAAAAAAAAAACTGTCATGTTTTTTTTTTGGCGATGTTGCCATAGGTTCCTACTCGAATTGTACTGGAGGATAGTGACAATCACTTCAGAGCGATTCTATTGCATGTTTTAATAATTTATACTTTATTTTTTTTTCTTAACAAAGTAGATTGGTATACAATATTTTTGCTCTCGGAAACATATACTGGCTGATTTTAAAAATGGAAACTTTTCGATTGTGTTTTTACTTAGTAAAGTATTATATATTTTTACATTTTGTGAATGTGAGGACTATGTGGATATTTTTATTATTATTTTTTTTTTCTTTCTGATTTAGTTTTAATGATGGTCTGGCAGTTTGAGTAGTTTATGCGGCCTACCCAAATGTCCTTTCTTTGGTATTGTTCGTCGAGTTGAGCTCCTTAAGTTCTGAGTTGAGCTCCACGATTACTGACAAATGCTTGCACTGACAGGACAGGTCCACTCAAATCTGTGTGGTTCTTTTCTGAAAAGACCATTTCAGATACTAATCTTCATGGTCCTCATATGGCCTGACCAAGATTATGTCTGGACTTTATAAGAGACTTTGACCTCTTTTTCTCGATTTCATGTGTTTTCGTTGCTTGATAAATTTGGTATTTATCTCACTTTTATCATTTTGAGCATTTTTTGAAAAAATTGAGTGGTGAGTAATTTTTGTCATGGAGCGACGCTATTTGACTGTTGATGAAATGCAGTGAGATGTAGGAATACTACAAGTGGGAAGAAATCAGTACCAGGTATCTCAGCATTTTGGTGTCAAAAGTAGCATGATTTGTCGTCTTCGTCAGTTTTTCGTTAATACAGGGGATCCTACTGAGCAGCCCCCAGGACGTGGTAGGAGTACGACTGCTCGACAGGACCGATACATACAACTGACTGCAAGACGTCAGCCAATGTTAACCGCCTAGGAGATAGGTTTAAAGCAACAATTATCTAGCCACCAAACCGTGAGAAATAGGCTGCATGAATACGACCTACGGTACGGTACGATGGGTGTAGGAAACACTTGACATGAACCCAGGAGCAATGGGATAAAATTTTATTTTGCGATGAGTCCCGGTTTGGATTTAGGCCTGATACGAAAAGGGTAAGAATGTATCATCTGTCAATATGAACGCTGAAAGTTACATTGAAGATGTCCTCAGGCATTATGTTCACCCATTTGCACAAAGTTTTGGCTCAGATTTCACGCTGATGCATGACAATGCGCGTTCTCATACAGCTCGAAGGACCAAAGAGCACTTGGCAATGGAAAACATCCGGGTATTGCCGTAGCCTGCACAATCGCCAGACCTCAATCCCATCGAGCACGCATGGGACATACTCCAGAAATGTGTTCTAGAGAACCTGGTCGGCGTGTTGACAACGCACCAACTGAAAGACTTGTTAAAATTCCTTTGGGAGCGATTGCCGCAGGATCAGATAAACAATCCTATAAATTCAATGAAAATTCGTTGCCGACAAGTTTTAAACAACAGAGGCGGTCACACCTTGTATTGAATTACAAAATAATAATAAAAAATGTCATTATTTAATTTTGTAAAACATAAAAAGCTTAATTTCGTTTTAACTTTATTTTATACTATGTATGTTACGGTACACATATTGTTAATTATTGTGATTAAATGAACATTGAATGAATGATTTTGTTCTTTTAGTCACTAATGCATCAAAAAATGCTTAGTTATTATTTACAAAAGAAATATAAATATATTACATTAGTAAAAATCGTTCAAAGTTCAAAACCGTACTTAGACTTTTTGATGTGTGTAGTTCGTATAACATTTAATTTTACTTCACGGCGATCTATATAATTATTAAAAAGTAGTATTCCTACTCTCACCATTAACCATTACACATCGCGTTTTTTTTAGATGAAATATAGTAAAGATTTTTTATAAATAGAGTTATCCCCGTCGTTGGCAACACACGATATGTCACTTTTCTTTTCGCGCGCATTCTGACATCGCAAGGAAAATTCTCTAAGTCCATCCTTAGTGGAAACCAGAGACGGCCGCGGCGCTTATCAATAACATCAACAAATACATCAGAAGCACTCTCAGTCCTGACCAACATTGGATGTACTTAGATTCTGAGGCCTCCCACAACTTTAATGTGCGAGAGTGCCTGGCTCTAACTGACCACCTTGTACGTGATACCGACAGTGTTTTATACATCATTATAAGCACTATGGTGGATATTGACACTGCTTATTGCATGTGTGCTGCAAACTTGTTAAAGCATTATCTCTCCAGTCGACACGAGGTGTACTCAGCAACGTTAATTCCACGTTACTAGCTGGATGAGAAACTACCAATGTGGCACATGATGCACTCGGAGATGTTATTCTACATTGCTAACGCTGGTATGTAGGTACTCATTGTAAGAGGTAAGTCCCATTTCTATGATCTTGGCTAAGAAATTGCAAGAAGGTGGTTCTATACTTGCTTTAATTCACGAGCATGAAGGCTGCGAGACAGCCTTACTCAACCCTGCACATTATCTGTGTGTTATATATATAAACTTGCAAAAGCATTATACTCCCTATAGTGAGGGATTCTACCCCGCTAACTGGATTTTTATCAGTGAGTACGGGATACTCTTAACAACATTGATTCTATGTTGCTAGCTGGTATATACTTGACATGGTGCGCACATGCTCAGCACGAGATGCTCATAGCATATTAAACCAAGACCATGCGTGATCTAGCTTCACATCAAGGATGATAATATTATGGAAGCACACTTCATCTTGACTGATTACTTCTTATCAGCTAATGCCACACATGCCCGTTACTGATATAAACACCAGCCCATTAAAATGCTATTATATTTATATTCATAGCTATACCGCTGAATTGTTATTCTTAACAAACAAATATACCTAACAAAAATAAATAATTGTGTACAAGATACTCAGTGACTTACCTAAGCACTAGGCGACTTAATTATCCTGTTACAAATTGATAAATGATATCTATTTAGCAAATTAAAACAATAAAACAAAATTGTGTAATTTTACACTCATACATTCAAATACTAGTACAAGATACTATGTTAATATGATCCTGTGATAAAATGACTGATGACAAATGATTCACAGACCAAACCCCAAAGTATTATTCCATGCTTATATTTATTCATAAGGCAATATGCCTTACCCCCAGATTCCTCTAAACTGAGGGAAAAAGGGATTGAGATATTCCAGAAACAAATTGCACTGGCTACCTCTATCATAGGGAAAACAATGACTGATCCTATGCTTATAAAGAACATAAGACATACACAAACTGTTGAACTGTGAACATAAGACATACAAAATACCTGACAATATCAATGTTCACTTCCACCAAAATAAAACCAGATCAAAAGTAATATCATCTCTAACCGACATGAATTTCAATTTACCCTATTTGATAAACAAACAGATACATTTAACAAACTCGAGCATACTACTTTATAGCTACAAACAATAACAATTAATCAATTCATATTCAAATTTCAAAATATTTTTATTTCATATAAACCTACATGGGCACTTATGAAACGTCAGAAGCTAGGTGCACGGTTCCAATTGGTTGTTTCCTATGGAGAAGAGCCGAAAAGAAACTCCAAGGTTACTCTTTTAAAAAAAATGGCCTTTTAAAATATTTTCAAATAACAGTGTTATTAGGTATGGGAGGACAGTGTAGGTCTTTCAACAAGTACCAGGCACTTAACAGAATAATGATGGTCAAAAAATAAAAATAAACACTAAAACCACAAGACACTCATTCAAGACTGATACCGGAATGCATTACCCACCCGCCACTAGCTAACAGCCCCAAAGCTGCAATAATTAGCCTACCTAATTCACTTATCCTTTCAGGAAAACCAAGTGAATGTAAGTATGCGGAACTACTCTGTACAGAAAACAGAGCTCGTTCCTTATCTTAAGGATCTCTAAAATAAGTGACATTTCGTGTGTTGCCAACGACAGGGATAACTCTATTTAAAAAAATATTTACTATATTTTATCTCTAAAAAAAACGCGATGTGAGATGGTGTGAGTAGGAATACTACTTTGTTTATAATTATATTTCAGATCGCGGTTCATAAAGTTAGAATCAAGACTTCGCTTAACAGGTAAGCTCGTTTGATTCCCAATTAAAATTGATCAGTTTTAAATATTTTACATTTTTTAAGTAGAAAGTGCTCTGTAATCATCAAAGAGGTTACTTAGTTAAGTAACTAATTAAATGTATTTAGTTATCATCAAGTAAAATTTCGTTTACAATCAAGTTTACAGTAAATTAGGAAAATTAGCAATACTGCCGAATTTCCTAATGCTTTCTTCCTGTTAATTTAGAGTAATAGGCATTTTTATAAATCTTCGAGACATCCGTGACTAAATATACGGTACCTTTTTACATGTTTTGCTGACAACTGGTTGAGACACATCATGTGAATCAGCTGTATTGTCTTGAATATTAGTATATTATTTGGATTTTGTCTAATGTTAGGTTAGCATTGACCAAGGTTAAGTACAGCTGTAGTTACATACTTTTCTGCGAGCCCAGTTGCGTATACGCAAACCACTTGCACTTCAGGACTCAATGAGCATCCTCGAGGGTCGTGGGATAAATCCTCACGTAAAACATCCACAATTTTTCTCCAAAACGTTTTGGGAACCTATTCTTATTCTAAAATTTTCGTCACTCAATTCAAAAGGATTCACACGATGACGATGTCTGTAAGATGTCTGTAAGATCGCCGAGACGTCTCCATATCAATCAAGTCAATTCTATGAGTCCATTTTTTACGATTTTTATATACATTGAAAAACCATAATAATGAAACGTCAAATAAATTAAAGATAAACTAGGGCACTCGGCGGACCAACTTTAGTATAGTTCTGGGCCTAATTAGTGATAAACTTCATTTTTATAATAACGTTTTACTTAGTCATGGTACCTACTAATGCTAGTACTTATTCCGGTACCTTTAGACTGTGTTTTGGAATAAGACGGTGTGTGTGTGTGTTTTCACCTAAATTTTAAAACTATCATTGAAGGAAGTTTTTTGACAATATTGAGTCTTTTAAGAAAATTTAAATGGCTACTTAGTAAATTGTTATATTAATTTTAGGTTGATTAAGTATGAGAGATTTTTTTTATTTTATAAAAAAAACATTGATATTTTTTGAAAAATTGTGTTTTTTTTATGTAATCATTTTTGTCAGAGGTACTCAATAAAAAAATAAAAAATCTAGAGAAATGACAGGTATTCTGATATGCGAATGCGAACGTTCTTAAAAATACATGAATTACCCCTCTGCTAAATTTAATTGTCAACCATTACAGAAAATAGACATTTAAAAAACCTCAAATATGCTAACTAAGAAGCTTCCTTGCTAGGCTACGTCTACTTAGTGTACGCGTCCGGGCTCCGACGCGTCTTTGCTACGACATGTTACGCCTATTCAGTTCTAGGATGCGCCTCTGTTACTACGCGCCCTTGGTATGCCACATCCTCTGCATCCGCAGCATCGAAGTTACAACTCATGTCTCAGTCATGTTCGTGAACGGGCGCCGTCAGTAGAGACTGGTCATCTCTTAGCTGCCATGGCTTATTTTAATATTTGAATTGTTCTTTGTTTTTTATATTTTTATTACGGATGCTTTTAACGTGCACGTCTTTCTACATTGTCCTCACATGTATAATTTTAACATTAATGATGTAACCGATTTTTGTAACAATTATTTTATTTAAAAGAGTGTCCGTGGAGTTTCTTGCCCGTTCTTCTCCATAGGTACCTACTACGCTTTGGAATGGGCAACTAGCTTCATATTTCTGACTGACCGACTTCTTGACAATTCAAAAGTGCCTGTAAATGGTTTAATTGAAATAAATGCTTTGAGTTTGAGTTTACTTATTTGCTACGCACCTATGCGCCCACGCACAGCCAAATTACATTTTTTTGGAACAAATTTTCCTTAACGCGGCTTGCGGTAGTAGTTGACTGGTAGATATCATCATGTTAGGAAAAAGCGTTATGCCCCCTCCATGCGACTTTCTGTCTCTCTGTCTCTTTCTATCATATAAGAGTGTGTGTGTGCGTGCGAATATCACATAAGGAACTTTATTCCAGACGGGGATCCCGCGACCGCACACGTTTTTATTCTGGAAAAGTACCTACCCTTGATGCGCCGTCGGCAGCTTGATGTCTCGTCGTGCATACTATTTTTGTTGATTTTAGTAAAGACGCACAGACGAGTGTAATGTATTATGTAAACTAATATGACGCGTGCGCAGATCCATCGGGTGTCGTGTATTATATGAACACAAAGTGTACTCGCAGTGCTCGATTCACGTTGAGCTCATGGGCCACCCTCACTATTCGCGTTACATTACACGCGTCTTTACTCAGTTAGGAATATAAAGTAACAGCGGTTAAATCGTAAGAAACGTTTATTTTACATAATAAAATAATAAACGCAGGTACATTCGCTATTCAATAACATAATATTAAAATGACAAAATATGTATAAAATATGCACTGTGTGTCGGACGAGTCCTCTAGAAAGCTGTGCGCCTTCCGTACAACACGAGAAAATGCTGTACTAACGCAGAGCCGAACGCGAGCGGCGCGACCGGCTGTACGCTACCTAACAATACCTCCAAGGTATCGTACTCAGAGCTCACGAAAGAAAACAAAAGTAGTCTGGCTCACTGTCGCCGGATACGGTGAAGAGGACTATATTATATACTCAGTTAAAATACAATTATTTTCTTAATGTCCCAATCGAATTCCAAGTCGATTGAGAGCGTCCGGTCTTCACCAAGTGCAAAGGGAACTGATAGAAATCCGACGACTGACGAAACACGAAGTTTGCCGAGGGACATTAAGAAAATAGTTGGACCGTACACTACTGTTTCATTACAATGTGCAAACCTACAGAGCCTGTTAACGGGCTAGACGTCGCTCATACCAGTACTACTTAAATGAACCGTTGAGAGGAGAGACACAGACAATACAATTTATTGCTTTGCTTCTAATCGCATAAGGTGGGTGAGAAGCGTAGTCTGTGAAGCGGGAGAGAGGGAGGGGTCCTATGCGTTGGTTCCTGGTGGCATGAAGGAGCGCACGATGGCGAGGAGCGCCGTGTACGTGCCGGCCACCAGCCCTACCACGCCCACCACGAACAGCATCACGTTCTTCACGAGCCACACGCGGTTCGGCCCGAACTTGTCCGGGAACGACAGGCACATCTCCATGAGCGCCGGAAAGCAGATGCCGAGCGCCGACAGGCACAGCGCTCCGAACAGCGAGATGAACAGCCCCAGCCGCGGCACCGCCACCGCCAGCACGACTGCAACAGTACGCGTTCAAGTATTAAACCATGTATATATATTTTTTTTAAATAAGCGTTGCCCCACACTAGGAATTTTTCCTGTATCGTGGGTGCGTTTACAAACACTTAAACACATACACAAACAGCCAGACCCGGAACAACTACTTGTAGTTCATACAAATATTTGTTCCGTGCGGGATTCGAACCTGCGACACGTAGTGCAGCAGTCAATCGCTTAACCACTGCGCCAACCGTGTCGTCAATCATATATATTACAGTTTTGAACGATACATCCATACATACAACGGACTTGGTTGCATGTTAGGCCAGTCAAATTAGCGTTTCACCTATGAATGAGAGATAATAAGCTAGAAACTTGTATAATACACCTTCATTTTGGCGTTCTAAACGTTAGAGGTATACCTACCTAGATTCCGGAATTCCAACATACCTGCGAGTGTTGAAAGTGAGTGTTTCTGTGCGCTGGTTACCTTAAACGAAGCTCGGTCTCTGACCTAAATTCTACCATGGGGTTCCCGGGTCTCTCCAGGTCGGACAAAACCTCGTACTCTTTTTTGGCAATATTTTCATTCCGTATTCATAGTAAACAAAAGCCGCGCAACATTCTTGCCTAGGATGTTACGAGGTTTGAAGCGTAAGACGAAATGACAGGACAAAATAAGAATAAAAATAATTTATTGGTCCATTGTTATAAAATAACATTCAGAAAATATTGTATGCTTACTGTAACTAGAATATTTAACATAGTATTAAAACAGTGGTCCCCAAACTAGGCAGCGTCTGTATTTTGGAGGTGATCTTAAATTTTCATTCGAAACATATTTACGTTAACTTAAATTTTATTTCATGTTTTTAATGGACAGAATAGTTAATTAAATAAAGGTAGCGAACTATCAAAATAAAATTAAATTGAAGAAAATAAAATCATTCTAAATAATATTGTAGGATGTGTGAGAGTGTGTGTGTGTGTGTGTGGTGGTGAGTTGCAGGAGTGAGTTTTGTGTTAATATATATATTATATATATATTTCATTTATTTCGGATCATACATAAATACATACAATCCATATGGTATTAGTAACAAAGACTTAAAACGATGTTAGAAAAACTTACAAACTAACCTAACATTAACTAATATCTACGTGGCTCAACACATGTTGGCACGTGCCTCCGCTAATCCGTTAATGACTTGCTTGTATATTTTGGTGTTAACTCACTATATCCTCAGTGTCGTTGTATGACAGGGAGAGAAGCCAACTTTTAGCCATTCTTTTATACGAGTGGGTGTTAACACCTTTAGTATTACAGCGCTTGCTTATTTTATTGTAGATATGAGTGTGTGAGTAAGAGAAGCACCGTCGGGCTAGAAGACTGTTTACATTAGGAAGAGGGACGTGTAAGATACGTTTTGAAATTAAAATAAAAACATTTAAATCAAATCAAATAAAACAATTTATTTGTTGTTTTACATATTAAATCAGTCCTATTTAGTACTAGCTGTGCCTGACTTCGTTCGCGAGCATATCGGAAAACAATAATGTGTCGGATATAGAAGGTGTAGGTACCACTCCTTCATTGAAAAGGAAGAATCTTCCGATCTTGCCTGATGGGACTCGTGACCTGGGGTTCTCTATCACAGCCCTTTCGAATACAGTCAGTGCATGCGAAGTGCTACTTTGATTATTGAGAATAAATAAAAATCAAGGCACCTGTTCACCTGCCGTATTCAATAAATCGACTATCAGTCTGGCGAAGTGTGCTGAACGGTTATCATGGTGAAGAAGGATCACACAATCAAGAAAACAGGCAAAAATGTTATGAAATTATCAATATGATAATTGTGTTTTCTATTTTATCTGTGTATCTTTTGTTGGAGATCCCAAATATCAGCATTCTCTCTGTGCCTGTTCGTATACACATGCTAGTTGAATGCTACTAAGTTGCATTTGCTAGAAAAGTAGCATGCTCTTGGACTACTAGG
This sequence comes from Xanthia icteritia, assembly GCA_949128155.2. Lineage (NCBI taxonomy): Eukaryota > Metazoa > Arthropoda > Insecta > Lepidoptera > Noctuidae > Xanthia > Xanthia icteritia. The sequence goes on from OX421931.1 coordinate 509,686, forward strand.
TAGCATGTGTATTCCAGGCTTTAAGCGGTCGGGCTTTAGGCAATAAAATAAGAAATATTCTAAACGTGAAGTATTATTTCCCGAAAGTACTGAAAGAACTGGGATTTGGTTTTGAAAATCCCGGTTCCTAAAACGACGCAAATTTCCGTGATTTCCCGGTAGTTTCAGTTTCGGGATTTCCCGGGACTATTCACTAGTAGGTATACCTCTGCCTATACCTTCAGCGATTATAGGCATTACTATACTTACATGTAAGCAGGCAGAGAGCGACGCGTAGCGCGTACTCGGCGTAAAGAAGGCGCGCGGGCGGGCTGCCGGAGCGCGTGAGGTACGGCAGCAGGTAGCCGCGCCACACCACCTCCACGGGCACGAAGCAGTGCAGGCAGTAGCTAATGAAGATGGCCACCGCGAACATCGCAATCACGCTCGTCGCCAGCCTGTCACAACAACACACGTGTCAAGTTCGCTTGAAATAAGATTTAACGGAACTTCGCTTCCGACATTTAATTTCCTGCTGGAATAACGGTTTGCAGAATCTTGTTTCTCAGAAACCAATGATTGTGCACCCGTAGAATAAACGTATATTAGTAGCTGTTAATTTGTGCATTACTTAGGTTTTCAAAAATATTTACTGTTTAAAGATATCAAGCATTTATGAACACACAAAAAAAACTAGCGCTTAAATGAACAAACTATACGTTCGTTCATTTACTGCTAGATTTTGTTTTGTGTTACTTACTGAAAACGGTATTTAAACGATTCTTAACATCCATAAAATGTTTCAAGACTAAGTATACACGCGTTTTTGAATAATATCTTCTTCTTCTTCAATCGATCCCTCATTACTGAGGAGCGTAGCCACTGGATCGGCTCCGGTCGAAAGTTGCCATTACACTTGCGGAAATTTGCTCGAGGACGTAGTTTCTTTTACTTCAATTCAAATTCAAATTCAAAATATTTTATTTCACATAAACCTACATGGGCACTTATGAAACGTCAGAAGCTAGGTGCACGGTTCCAATTGGTTGTTTCCTATGGAGAAGAGCCGGCAAGAAACTCCACGGACGTGATCGGACCATCGTGTTGACTACCGGCCTCGTGCTCCCCTTCGCATTATGTGGCCGAAATAGGTCAAAATTTATGCCGTTGGCAAACTGTAGATAATCGGGTCTTGATGTCGAGTTGGGAAAGGATAGACATATGTCTTGTGCGTTTGGCTGTCCATGGAATCGGATGGACCAACCGTCTAAAGCACCACATGTCGAATGCGTCTATCCTCTGTCTTTCTCTTGCTCAGATTGTCCAGGTCTCAACTCCATAGAGGAAAACGGAAAAACTAGTGCTCTGCCCAATCGGGATTTGGTTTTACAGTAAGCTATAACCACCGGGTTTTCCAGATGTTCTGGAGGCGTGTCGTAGCATCTTTAGCCATGGCTATCCACCGTTTTATTTCTGGTACGCAGCTGCCTTCATTATTAATATTAGAGCCTAGATAAACGAAACTAAAAACTAGAATAAAGGAAGAAGGGAAATATTGTGTATCTTAAGTACGACAAACTCATTATAAAAGAAAACATAACTAAGGAGAAATGAAGGAGAGAACTGTCTTCGTCACCACAAACTTACACTCAACCAAGAAAACAACCTACATGGACGGCGAAGGACAATAATATGACCGATGCCTTCAATTTAATGAGAAATGGATCAACTTGTCTTTCTAAGTATACAACTAATAAGAACCAATAGCAACTAATAAACGGAAACCGGATAACTAAACTAACCGGAAAAAGAAACGGAAAAAACTAAAAAACTATACCCTCCCCCAAGCTGATTGGTCCTCGTGGGAGAAAAAAGCGAAGCAATAAGCAAATCAAACAAAACAATCTCGGTACATAGACCCTGAACACGCGATAACTACGAACACCTGCGAAAAACTGATGGAACTAGAGCTGGCTTTAGACAACATCAAATGGGACATTATCGGAATCGGTGAAATAAGATGGTTCAGTGAAGAAATCGAGTACCATAAGGCTTCCTAATCAAAAACAATTTAGCAACCAAAATAGATGACATGAGAGGAATCAATGAAAGAATAGCACTCCCTAACATGAAATTGCCTTCACATAAAGATTAAGACGAAATGTGGACCATAATTCAAGCATATTCATCAAATGAATTAGATAAGAAAGAAGACAATATAAAAACCAACAAATTCTACGAAGATCTACAATCATCCATAAAAGTTTCATATAAATGTCATTGTGATGGGAGATTTTAATGGTCAAATTGGAGTCTGTAGCAGAGAAGCAGAGAAGAACATACAATAAGAAAACATGGACATGGCCAAAGAAGTAGAAATGGAAAAAGATTAGTCAACTTTGCACTAGAAAACAAACTCAGCATTCTAAACATCTTCTATAAGAATAAAAAGTCGAGAAAATGGACATGGATGCCACCCAACGGCAAGTACAAGAATGAAATCGACCAACAACCGAAAGGTGTTTAAAGATGTAAGTACTGTAACCCAGCGTAACTTCTATACAGACCATAGAATGATAAGAACATCACTATCAGGAAAGCAAGTACAAAAAAAGAGATATATGCATAATAATAAGTACATAACCGCACTTGTATTTACTGGAAATAATGATATACTCTTTGACAACCTAATAAATGCAATGAACAGGAATACCAAAAAAAAAATATTATAAACCAATTTAGGAACGATACGACGGTATTATTACATATGCTCAAAACAGAAGTCAGGAAAACAAACAAACTGGAAATACATTATTCTTGGAAACGAAACAATTGATTAATGAAAGAAAGGAACTTATACATAAAGAAAGAAAAAATAAACAAACACGTAATAAGATATCTGAACTAAGCAAAAAGATAAACGAACACATGGAAAAACTGGAAAATAAAAAGATAGAAAACTATTAAAACTTTTATTGAAAAAAACTGGAGGGATCAGCTTACTGACGAGAGATACTGAAAATCGCCACAGAATAAAATACCAAAGACAAAAGACAGCACCAGTAGAAAAACAAATAACGACAGACTCAAAATCAGTACCTACAGGAAGAAATTATAAGAGCAATCAACTCACAGAAACTAGATAAAGCGCCAGGTTTAGATCAAATATTGAACGTGCTATTAAAATATACAATACCGGTGATTGCTCCTAGACTAACAGAACTATTCAACGATATCTTATCAACCGAAAGCATTTCTTAATGATTGGACAAAATCAACTATAGTATTGATACACAAAAAGGAAGTCCAAGGAGATATGAGTAACTATAGACCAATAAGTTTAATGTCAAACATCTACAAGATATTCTCAAAGATAAATACTATCACGGATTGCTATCACGCTCCATGAAAACCAACGCAAAGAACAGGCTGGCTTCCGAAGTAACTTTTCGACGATAGATTACAGGTGCTTCAAAAGTATAAGGAATACAATAAAGTTTACTACTTAGGGTTTGTGGATTTTAATAAAGCATTCGATTGCTTAGACCACGATAGCAACTGGAGGGCACTAGAAAGTCAGGGACTTGAGGCCAAGTACAGTCACGGACTTTAATTCATGAGCCACCTGCCACTGTTCCTATTTTAGCCGCATACTGCAAATCGATTTTAGTCGGTTATACTCGTACATCCAGACACGGAGAATCATACATCTTCGTAAAAAAGAAGAATATAATTTCATGCAATATTAACGGTTGGCTAACCTGAGAGCCAGAACTACAAACTTGACAGCAGAGTGACAACCCAAAGTCAACCAATTACAGGTCAAACCAATTGTTTTAGCTATAAGTAGTAACGTTAGCGTACGGAAAAAAACTCGGACCCGCGATGTTATGCGAACGCGTAGCGTCCAAGATGATGTTCATGACAATTATGATAATTGTTGCACACAGACCACCCTGCTGATGCATTGTTACAATTTTATGGCGAATTTCTTTGGAAATTGCAGCTGGCATTATCGCGTAAATAACTACAACTACGATTCACTAAAATTCGAAATTATCGTCTCTGACATCGGCATTTCAAGTTTTCAACTGTCACTATCTTCGGATAGTTTTTCAGAAATAACAAGTATTTATATAGCTCTAATTCAAAGGAGGTCAATATGAAATAGATTGGATAAACGTATGCAACATTGTATTGATTTATCATTGACAACTTGTTAGTCAACCTCTATGGATAAGACTATTTCCGATTATTAGTAGGTAATTTGTCATCTTGTTGACGAGCATGCGGTTTGAGTTCGTGTTTCATCGTGTAATCTCGTGAATGTACCTAACTGCAAAATTGGAGAGTTTTAAAGTGGCGCATTAATTAAAGTCCAAGACTGTACATTCGAATACTCAAGAACAATTACTCAAAGAGTACGGTTCAAGTCAAGCTGGAAAGAACAGGAGAAGAATTTTACATTGAAAGAGGTGTCAGACAAGGTTACCCCAATTGACAGAAGCTATTCTCTGCAGTTCTAGAAATTATTTTTAGAAACCTGCAATAGAAAAGGAAAGGACTCGGCACTAACGGTGACAAACTGAACAATCTTCGTTTCACAGATGATTTTATCCTGTTTTCTGAGAACCCAGGTAATTTGGAGGACATGCTATAACAACAATCAGATGAAAGCTCCAAGGTAGGTATATCAATAAACACATCGAAAACGAAGGTAATGAAAAACTCAACTAAAAAAATCATTAAAATAAATGGTGGACACATCACAATTGAATATATTAATGAGTACATTATATTTGGGTCACCTATTATCTACAGGACACACAATGCAAAAGGAAATAGAAGGATAGCAAACAGCTGAAAACGGTTTTTGTCGTTGAGCGAGGTCACGAAGGACAAAGAAATGCCTACGAAGAAAAAAGGAAAGTATATAATACATGTATCCTTCCATGTTTATCGTATGGATGTCAAACATGGGCACTAACTGAGCAACAACTCAAAAAATCCAAGTATGCCAAAATGGAATGGAGAGAAGCGTAATTGGAGTTAAAAGAAGAGACAAGGTGAAATTACAAAAAATAAAGAACTAAACTAAATTTAAAAATATACATAGTGTTTATATACGCCTTAAATGGAGAATAAATTAGATTATAAGTTATGTAAATGATAAGTCCTCTTCTCCACATAATTATCTTTCTTTTGCTGTGCCCGACAGGGTCCATGATTGTTTCTTTTGAAATGAAGAATTGAGTATTGAGTATTGAGATAGACAGGACACAATATGCTAAGGGAAGGAAAAGAGAAGTGGACGAGACTAGTAAAGGAATGGTACCCGCGCGATAGTAAAAGGAACAAGGGTAGGCAAACTAAACGTTGGGAAGTCGACATGAAAAAGTTAGCTGATCCAGAATGAAAACGCACTGCAAAGGACATGACAAAATGGAAAGTTTTAGAGGAGGCCTTTGTCGAAGGACAAGTTGTAAAAAAAAAACCGGCTGCGTTATATTAAGCTAAAAGTTAAATTGTTTAATAGAATTTAGTAAAACTCTATATTATGCATGTTATTAACCTCAGGAGTAGGGTAAGTGCTCCAGTGAATGAACATATAAGCGATCATCGAACTTCAAAAAAATATTACAGTATGTTGCCTCTAAGGGATACGGTGCAAAGCTATATTTTTAGTAATAAGAATATACTCAAAAATATTTTTTCTGTTGGGTTGACATAACATGTATAATTCCTTAGATATTTAGCAATAAATTGAAAAATACCCTAAAACCCCAGTGAATGAACGAAATTTTCTAGTAAATGAACATAGATAAAACCATTAAATGAACACAATTTTTGTTCAATTAATACAGAAAACCCCTTATTATTATTAAAAAATTCAGTCTAACAATCAACAAACTAAACAAACATCAATCATCTGCGTCAGCATCTGTTACAAACATTATCAAAATATATATTTTTTTTAATAAAAGCCTTTTATCTTTACAGAATCATTATAAACCTTTATAGGCCTAGCGTTAAAACCTTTTAATTCAAAGAAAATATAAAATATATTATTTATCAAAATCGAAATAAAAAAAGTAGTTTCAGTCAGTGTTTAATTAATTAGGTAACATAAATGTAAACTTAGACGTAAATGTTAAAACATACTTTACTTAAACTTTGATCAACCTCATTAATAAGTAATTAACATAACTAGAATCACAATAATCAGTCTCAATACAATCATTTTTATTATGGGGCGTTATTATTCTTTATTCTGTATCTCTAAATGTAATATTATGAAAAGAGAACAAGCCACGTCTGGAATATTTAGGTTCACATAACACTCGTTCAAATGTCCTTAAAATCAATGTCTGTCACATCCGGTACTAGTGGTTTTACAAAGCTGATAATTTTATCACATACAGATTTTTTTTAAAGTAAATCTGTATTTTATTTATCTCCTTCATCGTTCACCATATGAATTTTACCTATTATAATGATTATCTTTATCTTTGAATCATGCCATAACATATTTCCCGTATAGACTCTTCGATTTCAATTTTATCAAACCTGTTGTTAATTATGTAAAGGAGTATCTTGCTGACATGTGGAATAAGTGTCAAAGTCCTGTAGTTGATGCTGCAGTCTTTGGTAGAGCCTTTTATATGAAGTGGGACAAACACGGACTCTGTCCACTCTTCAGGCCATCTCCTGGTCTTTCAGATATAATTGCAGATGCTTAGAATCTACTTAACACCTTTGGAATCTAGGTTTTTAAGTAATGCGGCGGGAATTCCATTTTTACCCGGAGATTTTCTATCCTTGAGACATCCAAGATGACATGTTCGACCTCTGACTGCAGAATTTCACGTTCTTGCGGTGATAAATCTGTCTGCGCGCCGCTTGTGATAACCGTATGACCGGTGTCATAAAGTGTTCTTAAGTGTACTGATCTTTTTCAGTGAGTATTTTACCTGCTTCATCTTCGAACGTGGAGGTTTTTGTATTACGAGATTTTGTCAGCTCTTTGACCTTGCGGAAAAGTTCTCTAGTCTCATGTTTCGCAGAATTCTGTTCGAGATCAGCACAAACGTTGTTAATGTGTTGGTCATAGTGTTTGCGGCAACTTTTCTGGACCTCTGTGCTGAGTTGGTCGTAAGCTTCTGTTTTCCTGTAAGGTCAGCCCTTTTCCCTTCAACTCACGTCTACGAAGAATTAGGTTAGCTGTTTCCGTAGATATAAAATGTTTCAGGGTAGGTTTTGGCTGCATGTTCTCTTTGGCAGTTTGTATAATGATTTTTTGCAAAGCCTTCCAAGTGAAGTCTGGGTCAATGGCGTCATCTATGGAACATTCAGGTACTTTGTGTTCAATTGCTTTTCTGATAGCTTGTAGGTCAACATGGTGCATATTCAATGTGCGTTCTTGCTTGTGGAATTTTCTCAGCCGAAGTTGGATTGTGGCAACTAAAAGTTGCTGATCAGAGCGCCCCCGGGTATGTCGTGGTATTCATGATAGACGATTTCCATCGGTGATGGATTTAGCTATCTGGTTTCTAAAATGGTCGCTAGGACAAATCCAAGTATAAAATCGCTTTGTATGTTGTTTGAAACAGGTGTTTTCACGGTAAGATTATCCTCACTACAGAACTGAAGCATACGTTCGCCTCTCTCGTTTCCGTTCCTCAATTCCTTGCTTCCCGACTACCCGTCGAAGATGTTCGTCGCTGTCCGTTTGACCGATTTTTGCGTTAAAATCACCTGTAACTAACATTGTCACTCTTTTAGGGTTATTCTTGAAGGTATTTCTTGAAGAGATTTTGCCAAGGCGCTGTAAAAGTTCTCGATTTCATCCTCGCTTGATTGGGCGGTAGGCGCATTATGTTCGTAAGATGTTCAGTATACAGAGACTTGTATTAACTTTAATGACAATTATTCGGTCGTTAATCGGCTTATAACCACTGACATACTTTGTCTATGCTAAGTGATACCACGAAGGCAACACTATTGGAGCTCTCGTTTTCAGGTCCTAAAAAGAAGACTTTATTCGACTGGTTAGTCGAAAAGTATCCAGACTTTCTCCAGTGTGTTTCGCTAAGTTCGAGTATTGTGACTCCCTTCCTTTTCATTTCAGTCCTATCTACTATCTGAAGTTTTCCAGGTTAGTTTAGGCCGCGTGCATTCCAGGTGCCAAGGCGGTGAGGCTATCTAATTGATTTCGGTTTATCAGTAGCATAGTTTCCAATTTTTACCTCATCAGACACAATCACATGGTCGGTAGCACTTTTCACACCACCATCCCCGGTTTGGTGACGCTCAACAGATCTAAATCGCTTTTTTATTAAATCCATTGTGACTCTCATGGGAACTAGTGCAGTGGTTTTCCGTTGCCTTCTGCACCAGACATTTTAAGGGTTATTTAGACCCTAAGGCCGTTGCAGCCTCTTCAAACCAGTTTCCTGAATGGATGTATACTTATCCCGCTATTGCTTGGTCGCCATTGCCTCGTTCGTTATCTAGCAGGGTGCAACACGGCTGTCAGATGGCAGCCGCCGCGTTTCAGTGAGGATGATCCTTGGAGTCAGAATGATGTTATGTCCGCTCTCCCCATTACTCCACAATAATATCACTTCAAGTCAAAACCAAACCAAACCTATTTCGACATCGAAATGCAATAAACAGAATCAACCCAAGAAGTTTGGGTTTAAACCAGCATTTTGTGAAATATATATCCTGGAAATTTCAGCCTTCAAATGTCTTGTATTAAAGTTGATATAGACAAAAAATCAAAACAATACCTAGATTCAATGAGATTCAATCAATGAATCTAAGTAGGTGTTGTTTTGATCTTTATGATGATACATTACTGGTAATCCACTAGATTAGAATGACCACAAAAAATGACGGATTCATACATGTTGATGATCTTCATAACTTTTCTCACAAATTGGTTTAAACAGTATTGTGCCTCGGTACACTGAAGTGCTAAACTGTCAAGGGAAGTTACTAAATTGCCTTTTATTTTAAATTTATATAAAATCAAGCAAGTTGGTACCAGTATTTTTATGGATGTAAATTAAGGTTTTGTTATAGGTATTTCGCTTTGCTTCTATCGCTGCTACTATTTCTGTCTCCGTCGAGGATATTGCAACGGTGCCCTGCCGTTTGCTATACCAGGAAACAGCACCTACAGAGAATGCCTGATGTAGATCGCGCAGTTTCCATATCACTACAAACAAACTATGAACATTAACCCACTCTGCGCCTGGCATCGGTCGCGGACGGTCGTGCTGTGTGTTCGAGTTCTTCTTCTCTTGCTTCCGGCTTGGTATCCTGAGCTGCGTAACGTTGAGTTTTCGTCCACTATTAATTGCTGTCTTTTTCAAGACACAATTAATAAAGTATTTCGTTAACGATTTACATCAAAAACACACATCGTCGCGTTGTTTTGGCCCCTTCTGGGTAAAACTACAGTTTCGTGGTTCTCGGTGGATACCTATACGGTGCTAACGAAGCCGAGGGGGTGTTGACCCAATCACACCCACTGAGCCCCTTCTGGTTGAGGCAGTCAAATTGGCATTGGTGACAGTCTTCCCTTCACAGCAACACACCTAGTGTCGGTCGGATGTGTCTACACCCTTCGCACTAGAGTGGTTAGGACCCCGTTGCACAATAAGATAGGCAACGGGCAAAAGCAAGCTTAGGGCTCACCTTAAGTACTCAACCTTCCTGTCTATACCCGACAGGGAGGTTGAGTACTTTACACATCCCCGGTAGTCCGCCCGAGGAGATAGGTTTAGGATAAAATAGGAGAATTAGCTCCCAAAATTCCCTCCCTATATTTTATAACCTCCTTAATATGTTCCATATTAACTATCAAGTCGCTTAGCGACAAATTAGATTCCCTAAAGAGTGACAATGAAGTCCTCCTTAGTGTCCTAAATAAGATTCTCAAAAAGAGTCCTAAGTTAATTAACGAGTTCGGTCACGAACTCGAACAAATCGCTGCTAAGCCGCAGTCCTCCGATGCTTCAGATCATTTTTTTTATCAATATAATAAAGCAAAAAATACGTGTCCAATATTTTTTAATAATATGGATATCTGACGGACTCATTTTTTTTTTGTCAACGTCCCTTGTCACTTGAAAATTTTACGTGAACGCGAAATGTTGCCATAATATGAAAATCTCTCAACTATGTTTATTGAGAAAAAGTATTGCTTTTTCTCCATAAACATATCCCGATTATCTTTGACAATCGGTTTTTTAAGGCTTACGTAATTGTTACTATTTTACGTACGTATGTTACGCTAATCGACCGTTTAAAACAACCGGCCCTGCAATGTGACTGTTGTCTTATTGTGAAAAGGCATCAATTAAGTAGCATATTCTCGATCGTTTGAATAATCAGATATGGTGGGTGACAACTCTGGTAAGTTGAAGACAGTCCGCGAAAGCGGTGATTGTTGTGCTAACAGACAACTTAGTATTTACTAACAACGCGTTTTAACCATTCTAATTCGGCTGATTCATTCGACCTATGATGGCATGAGTACGAGGAGACGGTGCAGCGTGACTACATATTATTATCTATGCATTTATTGATATGCAAGATGTGAGGCACCCACCGAGTGCCTTGAAAATTATTTAGAGCGAGCTGATATGAATTAATGTGTTTTAAAGTAGGTTTCTTATGGACCTACTTTCGTTTTGTATATTACTCTTAATCAAGTGTTCACCTCAATATAACATGCGTGTATGAATCAGTTGAGTTTCTGGGAGTTGTTTTTATGGCAGTCGCCTGGGTTGGCAATTTGTATGGTCAAAACGAGGCCGTTTAAATAAAGTACCTATTGAGTGTTTTCTCGCCCGACACACACTTGGAGACGCCACTTGCCAAATCCGTTGTGAGGCTGACTTACAGTGCATCTTCGGACTGGCATCGGCACCGGGTAGCGGCGACAATAACACACTTTAGATTTTTTTTTAAATTTATTTTTGTTATACCGATTATTTGTCTAATTAAGGTTGACTACCTTCCTATACTGTTACACTGATTTTTAAAGTAAGTTTTGTTGCAGTAAGTGTCAGTATTTCAAAAGTATAAGTTTAAATATTAAGTTTGTGTTGCTACTATCTGCTATCTTTTATATTGGTATGTGTGTTATAAATAGCGTATATGGCGAGTTATAAATATACATAGGAATAAAGAATCAAAACGAGACGGTGAATAGACCGTGCCGCTTAAAATTAATGATACAATCATATCAAATCCCCAAGAACTAGTAGATTTGTTTTCGAATATTTTTGTCAAAGCCGAGCTAGTTAGTGATATTGACACTTTTGAACAAGCTATAAAAACCTTACAAGATAATGTCAACAGAATGAGCGTAGAAATGAGCTGCGAACAAGTAACATCATTTGAAATGACAAAAATTAACAATGTAATGGCGAACAAGAAATCCTATGGTCATGATAAAATTAATAAAAGATCAAACTCAAACTCAAAGCATTTATTTCAATTAAACCATTTACAGGCACTTTTGAATTTTCAGCCTTACTGGCAGATCCACTAACACATTCAGTAAATATGATTGTGTATAGATATGAGTATATTCCCTGACCAACTCAAAATAGCCCGAGTTTCACCTACGTATAAAAAAGTTTCCCATTTAGATCCCAATAATTACAGACCGATTTCACTATAACCAATAATTTCGAAAAAAAATGAGAAAATAAAATTAGGCTCGATTATTAGCTTTTATTTTAAACGCTTCAAAATTGTGAATCTCAGGCAATTCGTTTATCAGAAAAATGTGGGAACAAATGACGCAATTGCTACTTTAATGGAGGAAGTAGTTGGCAAAATTAATAAGAAACTAAAAGTTGCAAGCTTCTTCCTTGATTTAAGCATTTTTTTTCTGCTTTTGACACAGTTTTGTTTGATTACAAGCTATTATTAGCAAAAATGGAACACTATGGAGTTCGAGGACCGGTTCTAAAACTATTTAAATCTTATCTGAAAAATCGAAAGTAATACTTACGTAGAAATTAAAGTGACTGAGGAAAATTGTGAAAAGTATATAAATCGTGTTCTAAACCAATAAAGAAGGGAATGCCGCAAGGTTCAATATTAGGGCCAATCTTTTTCATATTGTTGTTCATTAATGATTTAATTAATTACATGCAAAAGCATATAGATTGTTCTTTTGAATTCCTATTTTTGTCCTTCGACTTGTTCTTTTTGCTGACGATACGAATGCTATGATAATATAATCTTAGTGGATAACGTAAAATTTTTAGGGTTTTACATTGACGAAAGTTTAAACTGGAAAAAGGAACTGTCAGCAATAGAAAGTTCAATTAGTTCGGCTTGCTATACCCTTAGAAGTCTTCGAGAGGAGATTACTATCGAACAATTTAAAGTAGTGTACTATTTGCTTGTAGAGTCTTCAAGTACAGTATTTCTTTATGGGGAGGTAGTTACGCGTATAATGTGAACACAGCTTTTGTTGTTCAAAAAAGGGCCTTAAGAACTATAGTGAGAATTCCATATTGTGTATCATGCAAGGAGAATTTTTAAGATCTTCAGATATTAACTATGCCGTGCTTGTATATTCTAGTAGTACTCACTGACCTTATGAAAAAACTGAACAAGTTCGAAACAGCAGAAGAAAGAAATAAGCGAGAAGATACAAGGCGTAAGGTCTTGCAGCACTTACATACATCCACTTATGAAAGTGGTTAGTCCTGCGGAAAGTTTTCAAACGATCAAATTGTACAATAAACTACCTATAGAATTAAAACAAAGTCCATATACACGCCTTTGCAAAAAAGACAAGCGGTTTAGATTTTTCTACATTATTGGTAATAATTTAGTTCTAAAGAGGTTTTTATAGTCATACTATGTTACTGGCACTTAATAAAGTGTCTAAAAAAAAAACCAAATTCGAAACTTTTGTTTAAAAAAAAAATCCCTTTTTCAGTTTGTGACTTTTTACTTACTTTTCGCGGGTTTGCGGTTAAAAGATTATCAGGCAACTAAAACTAACTTCTCGTTATTTGTAGTCGAATAATTTATGTTTGTCGCATAATCCTGGATAAAGCCTTATTGCGACTTAATAGATAGATATCTTTGTGTCGATTGTAATGGCAGAAAAAGCAATAAGGGCTAGTAAAATTATAGCACTGCTGGAACAGGGGTGTAGCCAATATTACGTCTCACAGCGGTTAAGCGTGAGTCGTTGACTAAAGAACCTGGACTCGATACCAAGAGACAGGTTCCGTTCAGAAAGCAAGGTTCTGGGAGAAAACGTTGCACACAACCACGAGACGACCGCTTTTTAGTGACTCAGGCGCTGAGGAACCGCAAATGCAGTTACATAGACCTCTAAAGAAACCTTGAAGAGGTACGAGGAGCACAAATTAGCCTATAAGCTAATTAATTTGTGCTCCTCGTACCTCTTCAAGATTTCTTTCTAGTCGACGACCAGCACGGGCCCCCAAGTTACTCCGTGAGCACCAGATTTCTCGATTGAGATTCGCTAGAAATTGCCTATCTTGGACACTAGGTAACTGGAGTAGCGTACTCTTCTCCGATGAGGCTCGAATTTGTCTGAATGGTGAGGACCGACGTCAGCAAGTATTACGAGGACCAGGGGAACGCTATGCCGACGTGTGTTTTGAAGAAATCACCCCTTATGGTGGAGGGTCCATTATGTTTTGGGCGGGCATAACTTCCAGCTATCGTACCGAGATAGTACCTATTAATTGAAAATGGCTCACTAAATGCACAAAGGTACATAACAGAAATCCTTTGTCAACATGCACAACCTGCACTGACTGTAATTGGGGAAGATGCCATTTACATGGACGATAATGCTCTGGCCCACCGTTCTGGCGACATTGATGCTTATATGCAAGAGGTCAGTATTCGACGTTTGGATTGGCTAGCGCGAAGCCCCGACCTTAACCCCATTGTGCACGTCTGGGACCTCCTAAAAAGGCGAGAACGATCTGTCCAACCTCTCACGAAGAATACTTGTAGTCTTCATTTCATTATACCCATAAAAATTGCCATTTTAACACGGCTACATTGACTAAAACACCGATTCCAGGAATCAAGTGTTAAAAATGATATTCTCATTGATAATAAGAAATTACTAGTCATTTATGCTAATGACATACTAAAATTATTAATATTATCCATAGAAAAGCCAATGACTGTAAGGTGCCCGTTTTTTTTGCAAAAGAGTGTATAACATAAACCACTTTAAGCAGCAAGTTAAATCTTTTCTGGTAGAAAAATGCCATTATACTGTCGATGAGTTTTTCATTGATGTATTTTAGCTAGACCATTATTACAAAATAGAACATAATATATGCTGACATCAACGAATTTAAATGTGACATTGAATACAGGTGATACTAAAGAGATGTGTGAATTTTAATGTTATAATTATTATTTAATATACAATTAAATATTATTATTATTTTAATGTTATGTTATTTTATTGCTAGGTGGTACTAACATGTTTGGCTTAATGTAGTGAATATTTTTATTCTGGATGGGAATTTTAAGGAGTTAAACTATTATTTGACGGCACGGTTTGCGCAGTGGTTAAGCGATTGACTGCTGCGCTGCGTGTCGCGGGTTCGATTCCCGCACGGAACAAATAATTTTATGACCTACAATTAGTTGTTCCGGGTCTGGCTGTTTGTGTATGTGAGTTTAAATGTTTTGTAAACGCACCCACAATACAGGAGAAATTCCTAGTGAGTTTAAAAGTTAAAAAAAAAAAAAAAAAAATTTTTTTCTGGAGTGGACATTGTAAATTAATTTTATAACTTTTATTTTATTCTTCTCTTATAAGAGAGTACAAAAACCTTGCAGACAGGCCGGAACCAAGTGTCTAAGGAGGAATTTAAATTGAGAACGTTGATGATATTGTGGAAGAAGTAAGGAACTTCCGGGTGATGCGACAGGTGTTGAGAATTGTGGCTTTTTGTATCAGGTGCAGGGTATGGCTGGGCATGTGTAGAGTGTCAAGGCTTTGTGTAAGAGATTTTGGTACTATACCAGTGGATGAGAGTACTATAGGAACGATGCATGTGAACGGTTTGTGCTTTCCACTGGGTTTTTATTTCTATGGCGAGATCTTGATATTTACTTAGCTTTTCAGATTTATTATTATTATTGGAAATTAAATGAAATTACTACTAATTATTTTGAACTTTTATGAGTGTAAATAATATGAATGTGTAGGCAATGACATTGTGTGGAACAAATTTAATTCTGTGTTTAACTTGTTATTATTTTAATTATTTGTGTAGGTATCTTTGTAAAACATTCAGACACAATGTACTTAAATTGTTATTGAATAAATGAAATGAGTGTCTTGCGGCGCACCTCAGTCAATTTCGTAATACGTACTTAAACGTAAACCAGTGTGTTATAAGACTACACATACACAATATATAATATTAATTTATCTACACCTTATTACAAAACTACTTTTTCATTTTACAAACCTAAATGAAATTATTATTGAAACTTTTGAATGTGCACTTTTATTATACAAATTGATATTGTTAAACGATATAATTATTTTCAATTATTACTAGCTGCTCGCCCCGGCTTCGCACGGGTAGCACTAATTACTTATCTACGGCACACCTACCTGCCATACCCTACCTACCTACCTACCCTACCTGCCCTACCCTACCTGCCTACCTATCTACCTACATATCTACCTACCTACCTACATACCTGCCTACTTACATACCTACCTACCTACCTACCCTACCCACCTACCACATACTTACCTAGATACCTTCTACCTACTCACCTACCTACCTACCCTACCTACATACCTTACCTACACCTACCGGCCTTTTATACAAACCTTGTCTTGAGAATAACGAATCAACCAATCTGCCTGCTTTTTCCCCACTATGTTGGGGTTGGCTTCTAGTCAAACCAGATGCAGCTGAATACCAGTATTTTACAAGGAGCGACTGCCTCTCTGACCTCCACAACCCAGTAATTGGGTAATACGATACCCCTTGGTTGGACTGGTTGTCAGACTTTCGGGCTTCTGACGACCCGTAACGACTGTCAAAGATATACGAATGACAGCCGGGATTTAACGTACTTTCCGAGGTACGGAAGAGTCTCGATATTTAAAGATGATCACCCATCCACACGCCAGCCCTACATCGACCCGAAGGCTGTTATTACTTAGCCACGAGCTCCTCGCAATATCGAGAATAACACGTCTGACACGTACTAGGCCAGTTTTTTGGATATTCAATTTTTGACCGTCGCTTGTTTATTGGTCTTATTGTAATTTGTATCCTATCTTCCTACTGACCTTCCGCTACTCTACACGGACTTGCATTGCCTATTGATTAATCATGAGATGCATAAACTAGTGATGTAGCCACCGATGTGGAGTGTGATCTTTACTTGGGCTCCTACTGACTATCTTAGCACGGTGGTGAACAATCGATCGAGGTTAGTCATCTACAGATAGCTGAAATTATTCTACAACCAATAAATATGAGAAGGAACTAAGTGCAAATGCGATTTGCAGGTTGTTTGCCGCAGTTCTTAAAATCTAACCCCGGGTCCACACTCTCGCGACTGCGCCTCGTGGAGGCATTTGCACGAGCCGCGGCAAGCGGAGGCTACACGAGTGCTACCCATCCACACTCTCCTTTTATTCAGTTGCCCGCCACGGCTCGCACCTCGTGTCCTTTGACTCCGGTCAAAAAACCGGCGACGACGAGAGAAGGCAAGGGCGCCATTCACACTATCGCGCTCGCTTCATCTCATCTTGCCTCCTGGAGAGTGGACCCGGGGTAGTATTTAACTCAATGGCAATGGATCAGAAAGACTCATGTCTTCTTGTAATTGTCACAACGAGAAACTAGTTGCCTTAGATGTCATAAATTATTAAAATGTGTTCATTCTAGGTTCCAATGCAAGCTAACATTTGTCATTCATGTTTTTGTTATACTTCTGAGTTCGGAAATAGCTGGCGATGTTCGTTCATTTGGGTATAGGTACAATGGAGTGCATTACTTGTGGACGTTCTGTAAGAAGTGTCAACAGTCAACACCATGCAGTGGAAAGAAACAATTCAATGTTTCCGAATTTATCGAGGTCACATCCAGCTTTTTATCAGGTAATTAAAATGACGCTCAACACGATGTGTTCTTTCATATTTAAATGCCCATCCAATGCATGGATGACAATCAGTTAATCAGCCTGCAAATAGTCGGTCCTGTCCCTGACCTCCGTATTATTTGTCTTTTCTTATATTGATTCAATGCATACTTCAGTATATTAATACTTATAATAAATATTTGGGACATTTTACACAGCACCATCTAGTTCCAAACGAAGTAGAGCTTGTACCTACTATGCGTGCTAGACAATAGATATAATAATTATGTTTTTATTGTAAATATCCAGGCCAATACAAACACTTATGTTCACAGTTCATCACATAAATATTTGTGGCCTGTGACTCCATAAATATCGTAAATTGACTTTTTCTTTTAGGTTATGAACTATGCTTGTCATCCCGGTTGGATGAAACATCAACGGCAGTCAAATCAGGATCGAAATCGGGAAAATCTACCTGGACCTGAAGTGGCACCTATACCTGCACCAGAACTTGATATAAATTATAAGCGGGCTGCAAACATCGCGTCAAAAGCGTCCAGCAGTTTCGGAGCTTATTCGGTATAAACAAAAAAATCTATACTAGCTTTTGCCCGCGGCTTCGCTCGCGTGGATGTCGGAATATGTCCCACGGCAACGTACTCCCGCGCTAAATAATGAATTTTATAGGCAAAAGTTCGCTACTTTGGGTTACATTATTATAACTTTCTTAAGGATCTCTAAGTTTCTTGAAAATAAATTATAGCCTATGTTACTTCCTGATACTTTAGCTTTCTATTGGTGAAACAGTGGTTAAGATCGGTCTAGTAGTCTCGGAGCTTATTCGGTACAAACAAACAAACAAACAAAAATAACTTTCCTCTTTATAATATTATTATTATATTATATTAAATATTATTAATTAATTCATATTAATTATATATATTATATATATCTATATATATATATTATTATTAGTATAGATATAGATGAATGTACTTACATGATAAATGAATAAATGACATTTTGTTATTTTATATCAATAGCACACTGTTTATGTACCGGCACAGATTAGTACAGATGATTCACTCCGCAAAATCATTTTAATAAAAAGCAACTCTTGCTACGACACAATAATGTGTAATTAAAGTAGCACAGAGCTAATTACCTACAGTTATATTCGCCTAGAAGTTGCCTTTTTTACTATCGCGTAACTCTTATATCTTCTGACTATAGAAACTTATACTTCTGAGAATAGGCCCGATAAGTCGAGCCCGTTGCGTACTTGTAGCTTCATACCTAAAAATACGGAGTGCGCCTGGCCTGTCACTGCGTATAATGTATGCGTTGGGTGATTTTCCTAGCAGAATCTTTTTTTTAAACCTATTTGTTGAAGGTTGTAAACAAACGCCTAGCTAAAGTTCATTGATATTTTTCTTTTGCAAGTTCGTATACCTTTTGACGTAGGAGTTTCTACGATTTTATTTTAAGGATTGTAACGATATAAAAAGTTCCTGAAACTTTTTGCATACGAAATACTAATATGCAGCTATTCAGCATTACATATTATTAGGTATAATGTTTATACATTGCTACGCCCATACTTCTATTGAGCCATGTCCTTTATTATCTTTCTTTCTTTCTAACAAGCAACGCGCCGAGCGGCTTGGGGCGGGTCTTTGCGCCCACGCATTGGCAATCGCCTAGTTGGGTCCGCCTATTCCATTGATCTAATTCCTAATATCAAGCCGTTACAATATCCTCGTTTTGATTCGGCCTCGTTTCTCTTTTGTACCTGATGCACTGGCGCGTGGAACACGAATTATCCTATTTCTGATAAACTACATATTAATTATGTACTCGTGAACCAACTGATTGACTAAAATTATAAAATGTAAGCAGTCGCGGCTGCTGCAGAAGAGTTTAAAAACTCTTCCAGTGTAAACGAGGTAAAGGCTTAAAACTCTCGCTTATCAATTCCAAGTTATAGTTCAATCCATTTTTCTCTAAATGTTAACATTTCTTTTATCATTAACTTTCCTAAAAGAGGCGGACCTCTTTTAGGAAAGTTAATGATTTTATTACGAAGTAATTAATATTTGTTTGCATAAAAAAGCATTTCCGAGATATTGTTATGTTTAACAAACAGTGTATACTGACGGTCCCTGCGGCAGGTCGAGCGTGATGGAGTCGCTGCATTCGGACACGCAAAACACGTAGCCGATGGCGCCCACCGCCACGTACATCAGCACGATGACCAGCATGCCCATGTTCAGCACGCCGCACGGCGTCGTGAACGCCTTTGGGGTCGCCATGTTGTTCTCCAGCGCGATCACCTGCCACACGCACACTACAACCACGCGCCCACTCATGCTCATACGAGTACATTGACCAATTATTACATCCAGAACATTTAAAAATGTACTATTCTGAAACGAACTGAATTAACACCAAGGCAGATAGATATGTGTATCATAAATTCATAACACTTTGCGTAATAATTTGAATGGCATAAAAGGCATAAAAAAATGTATTTCAGCAGTGTCACGCGCAGACAACGCAATGTCAAATGACGATGAAATGAAAATGAAATGTTGGTGTTGATTATGTAACAGTATCAATAATAAACAGACAGATCGCTTGGCGGTCAATTCCTATTATAATAAAATATAAGGTGGCAAAGCGTGACAATGAACTCACCACTCCGACCGCCGTCAGCGCGAACAAGATGGTGCCGAAGAACAGCGGGAAGGTGGCGGGCGAGCCCCACAGGTCCAGCGGCGCAGAGGATTTCTTGTTGCTAAGCAGGTAGTACACCACGATGCCCAGCCCCACGAACGTCAGCAAGTTGGCGACCGCGGAAAACGGTGCCAGCAGTTTCAGGCTCGAGATCAGGTTGAACGCCATCAGCGGTAACAGGATGATCAGCATGTGGCACTCCACCGCCATCTCGTAGTATGGGTCTATTATCTGCAAACAATCACTGCTTACAGAGGTGAAAGGTGGAATTCCTTCACCATTAAACGCAATTAAAAGGCGCGCGGTTGCGTCATGGAGTACGCGTGCCGGAATTGTTCCTTTATTAATATTGACGTAAGGAAGTGGGCACGACGCCGCCCCACTTAACTCAATTGTATCGGCCGCGATCCCACGAGTCGAGCGCAGCTGCGTTCATGTGTACCGACCAAACAAGACGTCTTACTAACAGTAGGATAAACAAATTGTTGTAATGTAATTGCTTATAAAATACGACACTATTACGAACGTATTTTTGTGCATACCAGGCATTAGTTTCCATCGTAGTAAATTACTCGTCACCCTAAGCTGTTTCTAACGTCTTGTATTAATTATGTAGTGAATAGCCATGTCACCGATTGCAGTTATTTATTATACATCTCTTTCGACACGACATATTTTTCTAACACTTAAGAGGGAACAGGGCCTGCGATTCTCCATACAAATGTATTCCTCTTTTTTGTTCCTGAATAATGCTTCTAGAGCAATATTTTTTTTTCATAAAATCAAGGTCTGCTGTAGACACGTCCCTGTTATTTATTACCTTTTTTATTTATATGAAACTCCAAAAATTACAAATATGCCCCATTTTTACCGCCGTGATTAAAGGACTACCACACAAATACGAAAAGTTTTTAACATAAAATAATAATGATAGGAACCTAGACATAATATTTCTTAAGTTTTTTTAAATTAATCTTTTTTAAAATAAAATATGAACCAATAGTTCGTAAGTCATTCCGTCTGTATCGCTCTAACCGAGCACACCTCCTAATTACTGTAAATATCTTAATCAAAGTTTATTTAAACTAAATCAGTGCCAATAATCAATATTTGACTGGGGACACCAGGGGTGGATTTATTTAAAGGCTTTTTGGGCTGCAGGAACGGTGATTCCCCATCACTTCTTGTTGTCGGTTTATTTTCTCACAAACGTAGTTTTGCAGTGGAGCAGACCGCTCTTCCTCCTGGATGTCGTATATAAACAACAAATATAGGATAACAATGTCAAACTATCGATTAAATCATTTATCAGTTATTCCTATAAATTGTGATTTAACAAAGGAATTACATTATGATGAGCAAATAAAGGAATTCGCAGCACAAAAATGCAGTTGCTTTATAATTATAAAGCAACTGCATTTTTGTGCTGCGAAAGAAATCAATAGGCTATGTGTAGTTATGTTATAATAGGTTGGGGAAAAAGTCTTTTCGCATTATAGTATGTATGAACTTGTAATAAAATCTCTTTGGCTATACTATGTGTATCTGGCTGGTTTTGGTATCATTGAAAGTTTAAATTTTAAAGAACATAATTCCAAATTCAAATTAGGAAAATGTGTGATTTTTATTTGTTTTTCGTACTGTCAAGATGAGTGAATCTAATGAAGAAATTCGATACATTTTAAAATTTTACTACAAAAAAGGTAAAAATGCAACGCAAGCCGCGAAAAAAATTTGCGATGTTTATGGACCTAGTGCAGTGTCTGTGAGAGTAGCACAAATTTGGTTTAAGCGTTTTCAATCCGGAAATTTTGATGTCAAAGATGCACGTCGCTCTGGTCGCCCTATCACGGATAAAATGGATGCCATTTTTGAAAAAGTGGAGCAAGATCGGCATATTAGTAGTTACGACGTAGCTGAAGAACTGGGAATTGACCACAAAACAGTTTTGGCGCATTTGAAAAAAACTGGGTACACAAAAAAGCTCGATATTTGGGTACCTCACGAGCTCACTGAAAGAAACCTAATGAACCGTGTACTCATTTGTGATTCTTTATTACGACGTAATGAAACCGAACCATTTTTGAAGAAGCTGATAACTGGTGATGAAAAGTGGATCACGTACGACAAGAACGTGCGAAAAAGGTCGTGGTCAAAGGCCGGTCAGGCTTCACAGACTGTGGCAAAACCCGGGTTAACTCGCAACAAGGTGATGCTGTGTGTGTGGTGGGATTGGAAGGGCATTATTCATTATGAGCTGTTACCACCAGGCAGGACCATCGATTCTGAACTCTACTGCGAACAACTGATGAGATTAAAGCAAGAAGTTGAGAGAAAGCGGCCGGAATTAATCAACAGAAGGGGTGTGGTTTTTCATCATGATAACGCTAGACCTCACACATCTTTAGCCACTCAGCAAAAATTAAGAGAGTTTGGCTGGGAGGTGTTAATGCATCCGCCGTATAGTCCTGACCTTGCACCTTCAGATTTCCACCTGTTTCGGTCTCTTCAGAATTCTTTAGGCAGTGTCAGGTTAACATCACGGGAGGACTGCCAAAACCACTTGTCGCGGTATTTTGATCAGAAGTCCCAAAATTTCTATAGCAATGGGATCATGTCCCTACCTACAAGATGGCAAAAAGTTATCGAACAAAATGGTACCTACATACTTTAGTTAAATGTAAACATACTATGTTAAAAAATGTTTTGAATTTTCTTAAAAAATGCGAAGAAACTTTTTCCCCAACCTAATATATAAATTTATATATAACATAACTAAACATAGCCTATTGATTTCTTTTGCATTAATGTTTTAGAGTTCTGTTTGTGTCTAAGTCTTAATAAATAAACAAAATATTTTAATTATATAAAAATAATATATATATATTATTGCATATTTTTAGCAAAGTAGCGCGACGCGATTCTGCGATATATATCCGTTAAGCAATTTCTATGAAGACGCGTGCGACACTACACATACGAGGCCAGATATTGCACATACAGTTAATTATCTGACTCAGTTCAACGCTTGCTATGCTGAAGAGCATTGGATAGCCGCAAAAAGAGTGCCCAGATATTTAAATGGTACTAAATGCCTTGGGCTACAGTATAAGAGGACAGGAATGCATAAGGTATAACAGGGCTTTGCAGGTGCTAGTCATGCCACTTGTCATGATAGGGGATCATAGGGGATGGTATTTCTGCATAATATGGGAGCTGCAATATGTTGGGAAATCAGAAAACAGAGGACGATTGC
Organism: Xanthia icteritia; assembly: GCA_949128155.2. Taxonomy (NCBI): domain Eukaryota; kingdom Metazoa; phylum Arthropoda; class Insecta; order Lepidoptera; family Noctuidae; genus Xanthia; species Xanthia icteritia. The sequence continues at coordinate 532,823 of OX421931.1, forward strand.
TCTATCTTCAGTGACAGTCAATTTGCTGTTGTACAGAACCCTATACACTATCAACGCACAAAGCACATAGTTGTGCGACACAACTTTGTAAGAGGCAGTTGAGCACGCCCATATTAAACTAGAGTATATAGAGACAAGTCGTATGGTTACTGATGTTTTAACGAAACCTTTGTTGAAAGGGAAACCTTTGTTGATGTCGCAGTTGTGGCGAGTTGGTGGGGACAAGCCCACCACCTCGCCACAACTACATATGCAGATTAGTAAACCCAATAGATACGAGGTCGCGCTCACGGGTCTACCCTTTATAGCAGAACTTTTTGTCAGAATATTATTTTGCATAATAGCGGATAGCATAAACTTCATTTCGCAGAAAATCGTTTGGCATATACACTCATTTATCATACATTAAAACTTATAATTTTGTAAGTCATCTTTAGGCATAAATTTCATATTCATAATAATTAAAAAGCAGAACCATCATATCGTAGAAAGTTCACACAAACATGCAAACAAGCATACACGCAAGCATGCAACATGCAGCAGGCATGGTCTCTGTTACGGCTCCGGCACTGCGGGGCTCCGGCGGTCCCACGCGAGCTTATCTTCGCAGATGGTTTTAAAGCTCAACACCACAGCTTCGGCTTGCTGGCCGGCCTGCTGCATGTTGCATGTTCGGTATGCAGCATGCAAGCGAGCATGCAACATGCAGCAGGCATGGTCTCTGTTACGGCTCCGGCACTGCGGGGCTCCGGCGGTCCCACGCGAGCTTATCGTCGCAGATTGTTTTAAAGATCACCACCGCAGCTTCGGCTTGCTGGCTGGCCCTCGCCAGCCAGCCTCAGCCACGGCCGTGAGCGTTAAAACCACCTGCTCCTCAGCTCGGTGGCCGCCTCGCCTCTCTGCGCCTACGCGGGCTTAAATTACACTCTAGGGGTAGGGCAGACAAGACTACGTGGAGTCGGTTTTGCAGTAATTCGTTTCTGTCACTAACTTTTGTAGCACAATATATTGACTTTTAAAGACAATATTTTAATTTAATTTCAGATTAAAAATGCAACTTAGAAATGACAATATGCCTAGTAAAATTATTCCAAATAAAATTCTGCCATCTTAAAAATATGCCATTGTAAATTCGGACATATAAACATTCGGCCAAACAATAATTATATTCAATAATTTTTATGCCTTAAATATTTTTATGCCTAAAATATTAGTTTAAAGAAGATTATGCCAAGTGTGTTATGCCAAATAAATTTCGGAGCATCAAGATTCTGCCAGATAGAGGGAACCCCGCGCTCATACTTGCAGTTTATAAATCAGTACATACTACACAATCAATTTTTAACCTTATTCAATCAAACACAGCGTGCATTTACCATGCACTGTACAACTCACTCACGCGAAAACATCAATCGATATCATTGTGCTGTGCAAAAGCCATTTATTTTATATATACGCTAGTAATTTGACTAAATCGGAAAGTTATCGATTCCCCATTTAATATTGTATTAAATATAGGGAGTTCCTGAAAAAAATATAAATAAAAAACGATTTTTATATAATAATATGATGTAAATAAAAATATATATATTACGTTTATCAAAAATTTCAACATTATGAGAAAATATGGGCAAAATCAGAAAATTAAAATGAGTATAAAACAAGATTTCACATCGGTCTTCCAACCAAGCTATAACTGTTGACAAATTGAAGAATAAACTTTAATAGTAATATAAATTCATACGACAATCGACATTGCTGTCACATCACTAACTCGTATCAAGATACAGCGGCCGTACTACGCGATGCAACCGATTAAATAAAGTATCGATTGGTGATTTTTACATTGCTTGTCCAGACACTTAGCAATATACTTTGGTTGTGGTTAAGAAGCAATGTGTTTACTGCAAACATTGTACAGTCGTTGTGATATATGAAAACAAAACGTACTAAGGCAAGAAATATTTTACGATTTGTTGTTTTTCATGATTTTCAAGACAAATATAGTAAAATACCTGTGCTGATAAATGATAAGTGGTTCTATGATTTATAAAGTTTCTAGTTTGACTTCGATTTTTACAAGAAACCACTGAACTACACGGCATTCTTAAATTTGGTCACGATCGCGGTCGAATCCGCACTAGTTAGCGAAGACGACCATTTGCCGATGACATGAGCATCGTGATCACGACGCGCGGACACAGACACGCCCCATGCCACTTCCCCTGTTATTTATATTTCTATGCTCATATCTAACAATGCGGGCAAAAGGCAATTTAGGCATAAGTACTAACATAACATAAGAACGGTATTAGATAAGTATAAGATACGTAAATAATTAAACGAAGGCTATTACTTCTAGGAACTCTCCACTTCCTAACAACAGGACTGACATAAAATAAAATAAAACAAAACGACTGCAATCAGAAAACAATGAGAAACAAGGTCTCTGATCATGTCAGAGGGACATTGAGCAAAGGCAGGAGTGGGTTTTAGCCGGTAAGAGTCCGGCACTGCCCAGACTGGCTCACATGTGTGGCAGTCTGGGCGTCCATGAGGATTTCCCACTCCGGCTATAATAAAAAATAAAAAACATAAGACCAATATTTGTTCACTTAATAAGTTTGCAATAAATGTTTTGACTTTTAAGGAACATAATAATAACTGATGTTCCAAAACAATAAGTATTATTTTACAGTACAGCTTTTTAGAGTACAGCTCATTACAGTTGCAAAAACATAGTTCGTACGAGTTCGACGTACCGAGGGCAAAAGTTAGGGTACCGACCTTCTTTAAGTTATCACCGATGAAGACTATGTAGACGCAGCATATCCCTAGCTGGTAGACCACCAGGAAGACGTCGACCATGGTAGCGAACTTGCCGGCGAACCGGCGCAACTGCGGGGGGCCGTCCTCGAGCGCTGCGGCCATAGACTGCGGGTAGGTGAGCAGCGGCACGCGTTTGCGCTGGCAGGCCGCGTTCTGGGAGCGAACCTGCACAGGACACACCGCGTGGCCACACGTATGAGATGAGAAATAGAGACCTACACGGACGTAACTGCTCAAGCGCTCACAATAAGGTATTTTTTTAACAAGGTTTAGCTAGGTTCCAAATTAAAATCACATTATTAACCAGTGGGTTATATTAAACTCAGTACAATATTATTAGCCGGCTAGACCCTAGGTTATAATGACTTACTTACTTTAGGTTGATATTACGTGAAATATAATTTGACATTTGTTGGTAAGTACTTAACTGATTTCTGCGTCAGATATTTAATTTTGTTAAAGCTGCACGTGTCGTCCTATCGGAAAATGGTGTCAGATACGAAAACACGCACATTATTTAGCTTTGACCAAGAACTAAGAGTTTGTGACAAACTCTGAGTTCATAGTTCGTGTTTTTATTATTATTTGTTAGTTAGATGGTGGCATACGACTCACGAGCACGTGGAGGCAGTGCGTTATTAGCGCCCCGACGATGAAGGTTGCCAGCACCCCGGTGATGAGGCCGGCGCGCGCGAAGGCTTGCGGCATCGCCAAGATGCCGGTACCCAGGCTGCATTTGAGCAGGTGCACGAAAGTTTCCAAGTTGCTGCAACATTTAGTACCATGGTTTGAGGTCCACTCACGGCTACTGGTGACTACTACTACTTCTCAGTTGTTTTATAAACGCTTTCCTATTACTTGTTATTATTACACACATACACGCATAGATTTTTATAAATAAAGAAGATAAAGACATGTTGCGCCGACCCCAAATAAATTGAGGGCAGGAAAGTAGTGATGATGATACATACATGAACTCTCGCCTTTATCGCATGGCGGCACAAACTACAGAACACCACCTGCTGCAATCCTTACATACTTCTTTTGCTTTGTTTATTTTCATGCATCTGGTCATTTTTTGGGACACCGGTTTCGAGTACTACACACCTGACATTTCTGATGAACATCACCAAGGAGGCCACTATATTATTATGTCGTTCTCGGGCGTCCCTCCCGGCGTTTTCACTCACATCTTCCTTGTAAATACCTTTAGTTGATTGCCTTTCATTCAATCTCTCAACATGACCAAACTACATCTTAAACCGCAACGTATCCTAATCCATCTCTTATAAACAGACTCCAAATTTACAAACTCGTTAAATAATGCTCCACACTCTTATTTATCACATCACACACCTACAAATTGAATCGTCTTCTCTTTCAAACACCACCATAATAATCCATACTTATTTAATAATTATTATATAATCATACAATTTAAATTACAATAATAATAAAGGTTTTTTTAAGCGTGTTCCTTCATTTAGAGGAAAAATATATATATATGTATATATGAAATACAAAATACATTCAGACGAAGTAATACTGCTGAGGTTATGATTTAGTGGGGTAAATTTAGTTCTGATGTCGATCACTTACTTCGTAGGGTTGGGCAGCTGGCGATGTAAGTGCGGGTCGTAGGAGTCGGAGGAGAAGTCCCTGCAGACAAATACTTATTAATAATACCAAGGTAGATTGTGTTCTTATGTTAAGATATTATATAGCTATATTAATGCAAGTGTGGAGGTTTTCTTTCTTCTGTCATCAAGTTGAAAATTTGTATAGGTACCTACTCGTTCCGTTTCGATGATAGTACATTTATTTGACTGGGCTTGAAGTGAGCTGTCACTCCTGACTAGCATCAAAACAGATCGGCTGCTATACTCACTTCAAAGACTCCCCCACGCCCTCGCCCACGGGCCGTAAATGCACCGTCTCCGACTTGCTGCTGTCTTTCATCATCTTGGCGTCTGACAACACACAAATTGCGGCATGGTTTAATGTGTTCATTTATTCATTAGCTTCAGTTTGCGACTTCGTCTGTTTGAATGAGGAAATCAGTCCAAATACTTTGAAAACTAATATAGTTAGCTGTGCTCGCACCGCACCGTCCGCTGCTTGTGGAGCAACTATATACCTCCGCACGGCGCACCAAATTGCCAACAGAGCATATTGATGGATGACATTGCATGGACTAAGTAACATCACAAATAAGTTGAGACATTCGACTAAGAGCTTATAACCTCGGTCGGCGTGCTTAAGAGGGAACAGGGCCTGCGAGGAATTTGAAAAATAGGTATTTGAAGAAACTATTGCCGTCGTCTTACCTCGAGTCTGCGTCCTTAGAGTGCGATAGGGACAGCTGCAGCTCAGACCGCTTATATCGCAAAAAAAAATTGACGAGATCGATGTTTCGAATTCCCCCTTTTTCTCCTCGAAAATTGAGCCGATTTAATTATTTTTTGCATTAAAATTTTCAGAAAGATGATGTCAATGATGATAATGTCTAGGTTCTTATCATTTTCTTTTATGTTAACTTTTCGAATTTATGTGGTAGCGCGGTAAAAAATGGGGCAATTTTGTAATTTTTGGAGTGTCATATTTTCTTTATCAATAAGTTGTTGAAAATAACTTGGAAAAGGAGAAGGAATTAATAAGTTGGAAATAACAGGGACGTGTCTACAGCAGGCTTTGATACTACGAAAAAAAATATTGCTCTAGAGCCATTATTGAGGAAGAAAAAGGGGAATGCGTTTGTATGGAGAATCGCAGGCCCTGTTCCCTCTTAAGATAAAATAAGATATTCAAAGTCAAAGTCAAATCATTTATTTCAAATAGGGGTCTATTTGAAATAAATGATTTGACTTATGAGGCACTTTTGAACGACAAAAATTTACAAAAAAATTGAAATTATTCTAGGCGCCCCTTCCAAAAGGTAGTTTTCACATGGAGAAGAATGGACAAGAAACTCCACCGTTACTCTTTTAAAATGTTTTACAATATTTTGTATAAGTACATTAGTTATATAATTATATGTGAGGACGATGCACCTAGAATAAAATTATTATACCACAATAGGTAAAAATAATTAAGAATTAAAAATTAAGCAACAACAGATAGACTAATTATGTGATAGATACATGGTGCTCACATATTTACAAACATTATTTTTTTTGCTAAATCTGAGTACATATACGACAATTTCTTGTACGATGTTCGACTTCGATTGCCCAACCTGTCTCAATTCTCTTCAGGAAATCGTTGGATACTTGTGTTGTACCTCAACTTTTGAAATCGGCATTCATAACGCCTATTCACAAAACCGAAATTGTAAAATATAGGCCGATATCCAAGCTCTCCAGTATAAGTGTAAGCAATTTTTCATAGTAGTAGTACTTGTACGACGATCTATATTTAATTGTTGTATGTCACTGAAATCTTGGGGAACTTCGGCTTCTAAGATACAGGCTTCTTGCCTAGTTTAGAAGTCAGATGTTTCGACTTTAAACTGTGTCAATGTTGTACAACCTAATTATAAGACTCTATCTTGTACTATTTGGTTTTTGTGTACAAATAAACTATTTTATTATATATTATTATTATTAATTATGTGTCTGGTTGGGTGCCTCTTGCCAGTGGAGTCCCCCAGGGTTCATTACTCGGCCCATTACTTTTCATTATTTATATAAACGACATCAACTCTTGCTTGATTTCGTCGGGGTTGCTGTGTGTTGCTGATGATATGAAAATCTATGCCACATTATCATCACATGTGGACGCGATTGCACTTCAGGATGATTTACGTCGTCTGGAAGCTTATTGTCGTGGGAGTAAGCTTGATCTTAACCCTGCTAAATGTTCAGTTCTAACATCTCATTCTCGTAAGCACGCAATTATATCTTCATCGTATATCTTAGGTGATCAAGTACTACCAAGAACAAATTGCATCCGAGATCTGGGGGTATATCACGATTCTAAGCTTACGTTTGAATTTCATGTTGATGCCATAGTCGCTAAAGCATCTAAAGCATTAGGTTTCATAATGCGGCTGTCCAGGTGCTGCACTCAAGCCAAAATTTTAAAAATTATTTACTGTACTTTTGTAAGAAGCCACTTGGAATACGCGTCTGAAATCTGGAATCCATGTTATCACAAGTACATTGATCGTATGGAGAGCATCCAGAAAAGGTTCATCAAGTATTTATGTTATAATCAGAAAGTGCCCTACCGGTCTGAAGATTACCTTAACCTCTGTAAAAAGTATCCTATATTACCCCTAATTACTCGGCGAGCAATCTGATGCGGACACGGATAGCATCCCTGATGCGGCGAGTGCGCGACAGCTCCAACAGCTTGGTGGCTATAGTAGCCGACAGGACAGACAGTCCATTGATGTGGCAATGGATGACCACTCATCGTGCGTCATTCGAATATTTAAAATAAGTTGTTTTTGTGTATGTATGTTTTTTAATGTGTGTTTGTTGTATGTATGTTTTGTGTATAAAATTGTAATGTGTTGTTTATGGACTTATGGTCTGAAATAAATTTATATTATTATTATTATATTATTATTAAAGCGATGGAACGCACCGTTGCGTATTCCATTTACCTCTACGAACTACAGGCAAAATTAATTTATAGTGCGTGCAAGTAGCAACTTTAATAGCATGTGCAAACAGCATGATTTAGATCCTTTCATAACAGGTGTGCCCTCGGCCAGAAGTGTCTGAGACTTAGCTTTTTTTTAAATTTTTGTGATTATTCTTGTATTGAATATGGTATGTGAATTTGGTGCTTGAATATTATACAATTTTTTTTTTCGCTACTTTTTTTGGTAGCTGTGTTGTGCTGTTCACACTCTTTCTTTCCAATCTGTTTTTAGAAGTGAGGACTTTTAATTGGTTGTGAGTCTCACATAGTATTTTTTATTCTGTTTATTTTAGAAGTTCACCATAGTTAATAAATAAATATACAATAGATTTACATGGTCACTCATATGGCTATTACTTTTATAATTTAAATTATGTTTTGTGTTGCGTAATGTGAATCATTTTGCATACAATTATATAGAATCATTTTTTTCGAACTGAACAGACAGTTGTGCTGCTGGGGAGTTTGTTGCGCCACTTCTTCTTCCCAGCTAAAGCACTAGGAAGTGGTGAAGGATGGACGTTTTGGGGGACTGTCTTATGTAATTTTGACGTTCGAAAAGCGCTGATTCTCAGCCAAGTTTGAATAAATGACATTTGAATTTTTTTTTTGTTTTTTTTTTTTTTTGAATTTTTTTACATTCAGAATCAGGATCTATTTGTTTTGCCATTGATGGCGTACACATTTTGTTGGTCAACTTAACCATTAATTTGAATTTATACAGAACAAATACAAAATAAAATTACGCACACAGGCGCTTAAAGAGATAATAAATAAATAAAAACCTTTAAAACTAAAAACTGTACAATTTTTGAGATCTATCAGGTATTTTTTTAGATGTAGTTTAAATAGAGTTGTGGGCATTTGTCTAATGGGTTTAGGGATTTTATTGTAAATAACTGGTGCAAATAGAAGATACTTTTACGCATCAGTGCCGTGGTTGATCTTGGTACACATGATATATTGTTATCCCGTCGATTGCGGATTGAAACATCTGATAGTTTTTTAAATAGTTTAGGATTGGTTTGTACGCAATTCGCCAATTCAAAAATAAACAAGGAAGGCAGATTTTTTTTTTAACTAGCGACACACGCTGTTGCGACAATTATTTGACGGCACGGTTGGCGCAGTGGTTAAGCGATTGACTGCTGCACTGCGTGTCGCGGGTTCGATTCCCGTACGGTACAAATATTTGTATGACCTGCAAGTAGTTGTTCCGGGTCTGGCTGTTTGTGTATGTGAGTATATATGTTTGTAAATGCACCCACGATACAGGAGAAATTCCTAGTGTAAGGAAACGTTTTTTTAAAAAAAAAAATTATTGACAGAATCCAGCAATTGGGACTCGAGGTAGCCCTGCACAAGTTCGAGGCCATGTGTTTTCATGGTCCTCGGAACGTGCCACCGTCGGGTTCCCAAATAACTGTAGGAGGGGTTCACATCGGCGTCGAGTCGACGATGAAGTACTTAGAACTCGTCCTCGCCAGCCGGTGGAACCTCGTGGAGCATTTCCGACGTTTGGCTCCCAGACTGGAGTGGGCCGGGGCTGCCTTGAAGCGGCTCCTGCCCAAACGGGTCCAAACGCCTCCTGCCGGAGGCTCTACGCGGGGGTCGTGCGGTCCATGGCCCTTTACGGGACACCGATGTGGGCGCGTTCATTGAGGCGGCGGCCAGCCCGCCGGTTGAACGCGTCCCAGAGGGATACCGCACGATCTCCGGTGAGGCGGCGAGCCTCCTTGGCAGATTGCCAGCATGGGATCTGGAGGCAAAAGTCCTCGCGCACATTTGGGAGTAGCGCGAGGAGGCGAAACGTCGAGGCGTAACTCCGCTGCCGCGAGAACTCGCGGCACAGCGGACAGAGCTCCGGTGGGATCTCACGGCATCATGGAGAGTGCTATTGTGCAACCCAGTGCTAAGCACGCCACTATTGCGGCAATAAATCCCCCCTTTGAGGAGTGGCTAGAGAGACGCCACGACGCCATGACGCAGGTCCTCACCGGGCACGGTTGTTTTGGGAGGTTCCTGTTCCGGATAAGCGGAAACGCCAGGGTGTCATCATTGCGTGGATCGCCCGCAGGACACGTTGGAGCATACGTTGGAGGTCTGCCCGGCTTGGGCAGAGCATCGCCGTGTCCTCGTGATGTGTGTCCACTGCGAAGCAGTAATGCTCGCAAAGGAGGAGGTGGAACGCGTGAGGGAGAGGCAAATTTCGCGCCCTCACGCTCCTAGCCGCCGCAGTAGACGCCCTGGGCATCGGGAATCGCAAGCCGATTCCCGGCCACCGTAGGCGCGGGCGGACGGTGAGCAATGGGTAGCTCGTCGTCCGGTAAGGACCAGGCCCGGATCGACGGCGCGTTGTATTCGTAACGTACAGGCAACTGAAGGAACACGGGTGGGTTTGAGTCAGTAAGAGTCGGACACGCCCTCCAGAGCGCCCAGAGCGGGAGAAGTTATAAATATTTATAACGCCAAACCTTAATAATAATATTGAGCCGACAATTCCGTGGTAATCTGTGATAAGCGCAGTGGTACTTACGATGGGTTTTAGTTTGTAGAGTGCGTAGGCAGAAGAACAGACTTTGTTATTATTTTTGTCTGTATGTGCTTTCCAGTTTAGACGTTTGTCAATGGTTACACCTAAAAATGTTGCTGTGTCTACTGTGTTTATGACTATCCCTTGGTCATTAACATTAATATTTGGTGTCACCGAACATTGACTAAAGAACATAACTTTTGTTTTTTTTTAATTGACCATTAAATTATTAGTTAACTAATGATTTCATTGTATAATTAATTTCGTTTTCATAGCTGTTTTTATTTTTACAATTTATTGTGACCATCAAGTAAATATCAAGTATCACTCTTTGCCGATGACAGCACGTGTCATTGGCAAAGAGTGATACTTGATATTTTCTTACTTTTGGGAGGCCATTAATATAGATAATACGAGTAAATAACAAACAACCTAATACACTCCCTTGTGGGACACCATATGTAACTATTTGTTTCTTTGATAAATACGTTTCTTCTTTTTTAATGTGAATGTTTAGAAATTTCTGTATATTGTTTCCGGTTTTTTAGATACGACTCTATAATATTTAGTATGTTGCCTCGAATTCCATAAGCTTCCAGTTTATGAAGTAGAATGTCATGGTCAGAAAAGGTCAAAAGCCGGGGTCATATCGCAGTAAATGGAACATACCGGCGTCCTTTTATCTACGCTAGCCATGACGTTACTTAAAAAATCTAAAATTGCCATGTTTATTGTTTTATTCTTGCGAAAACCTTTCTGGGTTTTCCGTAAGAATATTTAGTTTTTCGAAATAGTAGTAAATTTAATTGTATGTATATATAATATATTTCTAAAAAAAAAGGTTAGGGAACAAGCGCGATTGTTCTATAACAGTTAATACTTTGTTTGAAGAAGAGAAGATTGGTCTAACAATAGAAGTTTTTAGACTTTCAGGGTATGTTCCTGTGCTTATACACAAATTAATTATATGACTTTGGCGATCACATATAATATAATATGCGACATATTTTATAATACTAGTAGAGAACCCATCGTGCCTAACACTTGTATTTTTTAGCGTTCGTATAATTTTAAGTACGTCGTATTGGTACCATTAACATTGATTGACCTGATTTAGAAATATTTTCAGTTACTTGTTTGCCAGAGCCTGGTATCGGTTAAATTTTTCAAAAAATAAATTGTTTAAAGCTTTTGCGTTCTGCTGTGGACTAGTTATAGTTATATTGTTTGTTTATATAAAAGTGATCGGTATTCTTTGGTAGATTAGTTTTATATCTATTTATAAATTCAAATTTAAAAATCAAAATATTTTATTTCACATAAGCCTACAAGGGCACTTATGAAACGTCAGAAGCTAGGTGCACGGTTCCAATTGGTCGTTTCCTATGGAGAAGAACCGGCAAGAAACTCCATGGTTACTCTTTTAAAAGTAAATGGTATTTAAAATGTTTTCAAATTACAGAGTTAATAGGTATGAGAGGACAGTGTAGGCCTATCAACAAGTACCAGGTACTTAGCAAGATAGAAAATGGTCGACAGATCTACAGTCTGTTAAGCCTACAACGTTCTCACATTCACAAAATCTAAAAGAAAAGAATCTATATAAAAGCAAAATCAAATAATAAAAATAAAAAGCTATTTAGACCAAATGACATGATTGTCACTACAGCTGTATGTAACAAATCTAATTTATTATAAAAAATATATATAATATTTTAGGTATATAATGTCAAATAACGAAGAGATAAGTCAAGGCAGTATGTAAAAGAAAAAAAAAAGAAAAAAGTAAAATAAAATAATCATCTTAATTTGGGAGTTAATCGAAATTTACATAGTTATGCCGTTAATGAGGTACCAGGGAAGCCACATGTGCAGAAGGAATTATTGCCAAACTTCCTTGTCTTCAACGTAGTCTTTAATCTTATAATATGCTTTTTTGATAAGGACACGTTTGATGTGGGTTTTGAACTTTCCATCGCTAAGTTCTGTAACCGACTTTGGCAACTTGTTATAAAATCGAATACTGTTTATTACAAATTATTTACTAGTTTTAGTAAATTTGGGTATCACAATTTCATGTTTACTACGTGTATTTATATTATGGAAATCGCTTCTTATTTTGAAAAGTCCCATGTTTTTGCGAACATACAAAATAATTTCCAAGATATAAAGAGAAGGCTGCGTTAGTATATCAATATCTTTGAATTTATATATTTAAATGCCCATCTAGCTTTAGATTTATTAGTAGCTGTTTTTATTTTATGATTATTTTGTGCTCGTTGCGTTAATTGGATAACATTTTTATTGATTTTAGAATATTTTTTCAATTTTGTTTTATATAATTAATTTCGGTTTAGCCTATAGTTCCACATTAGCTCTCTCTTTTTTCGCTACAATTTTGTATGCCACGTGATAACGATTGAGGAATTATACAGCATCATGAAGGTATCCGAAAATGTATTGTAGACCGTGTTTGGATTATCTGTATGATTTCTGAGAATGAAATAGATTGAATATAAGTTTTGAATTTATGCATATTTCCTTTACTAAAGTCTCGTCTACATATTCGGCAATGGTTTATTAAGATTTGTTTCTTAACCGGTATTTTTAGTACTTGTGCTGTGTGGTCTGACAGGCTGAAGTCAACCACATCAGATTTACACTTCTTCCCAAGATTGTGTGCAAAGTTCTCTATGCACGTTCCGCTTGCAAGTCGAGTTGGCTGATTTATCTCCAGTTTTAAATAATAATTTAAGAGCAAACATTCTAGTTCCATCATAGTATTGTTATGCTTAAGAGAATCAATGTTATAGTCACCGGCAATTACGACATTTCTCCTTTATTTTTTTACTAATAGTACATAGCACTTTTTCTAATTGTAGTTAATTTATTACATTTTGGTACTCTATGTACACAAACAATAATGTTCAGATTTCAATGTGCATTTTATTTAATTTAACCTGCCTTTTTTTTTCATTTAATTCTAAAGTTGGCTTAAATCGGAACTTATTAAATATCTCATAATTATTATTAAGGGAAAAAAACATATTTTTTCATAAAATGTCAATTTCGCTTAACTTTTTCTTTTTCTCGTAGTCATGGTATAGAGTATAGTATTCAACTCTTGAATAAAACGGATTTATATCGAGGGACAAGTCAAAGTCAAAGTCAAATCATTTATTTCAAGTAGGCCCGTATAAGGCACTTTTGAACGTCAAAACGTCAAACGGTTAGTGAGCAAAATTCGATTTTGCTGCGAGCGTGAGTTCTTTGCAAGGATACATGCACCACCTCTCTTAATGTCCTTTCTGGCGCAGCATGCCGCCAAAGTGAAATTAGGAATTTCATAATCAGTCATCATGAAATGTTCAGACAGACAGATTACGTCTAATTATGTATCTTTCTCCGACATCTCTTCAAGACATATGATAAGCTCATTACTCTTATTCAGTACACCCGCACCTGCTTTAGTGTATTACGTTTATTTACTAACAAACGAAAAAAAATGCTGTGTTATTTGTTATTTTGTTATATTCCCAATTTGCTCGGATTCTGTCTATCCATATAAATATTTACACTTATACGGTTCATAAGTTTGGCTATATCTCGGAAAATCATTTGCATACCATAATTATTTAGTGATCCTGTATTACGTCTGTACATCTTGTTGTCTCGAATGAGTCAATATTCTCAATATTCTTTCTTCAATATTCTTCATGTCTTTATTGAGTCAATAAAGTAAGCATGTGTGTGTGCTAAGATATCTTGGTAAAGTAGGTTATTGCAAATTTCAACTCTCCGGTTATACAGAGTGACATTACTTAACAGTGACTATACGTGGTGGCATACAAATAATAATATTTTCACCTCACCACCGCAAACAAGCAAGTTTTGCTGTCTTTAGACAGTGAGCAAAATTCGATTTTGCTGCGAGCGTGAGACAATAGTATAGTATGCAATTAGTGAATAAAGGACGGATTTAAAGCGAGGGCCATAGATAAATCACGAGCAAATGAAGGATTCTAACGACTGAATCACGAGCGTAGCGAGTGGTTCAAGTGTTAGAATCCTGAACGACTCGAGTGATTCATGACCCTCGATATAAATCCGTTTTATTCAAGAGTTACTTTATACCATGACTACGATAAAAAGAAAGATTTAAGCGAAATAGACATTTAATGAAAAAAAGGAAGTTTAAATTAATTAAAATGCACATTGAAATTGGAACAATTTGTGTTCGTACAACTTACAGTATTTAAAATCAGGGTTGCCAACGAGTGCGAGTGAATTATCGCATCAATATTCGAAAATAATCGTACCAGATGAAAACTTATCGTACAATAACGGCCAGAGCCGTGCGGAACGCGTAGCTAGTTCGCAAAACTAGAAATAGGATAGGAAGTTGTGAAATATGAAAGAAATGAATAAAGTAACATCTATTTTACAGTTGCTTTAAAATCATAACAGCATTATTTTGATTGCAATTTTAGGCATTGCGCTGAAAGTAAAGCCCCTTGAACAGTTTTTGTTGCTTTGTTTCTTATTCTTGGTTTCATCGCATTATTTTTGCTGAATAGTTGTTTCATCCCACTCAGCTTACAGAATTCAAAATAGCGCCAATTTACGAATGACAGCAAAGAACAAAAAACTGTTTTTATTCTAATGCTAACACCTTGTCGAAAATGTCACCAATCAAATCTCGAGGAGTTATTTGCACAAGGAGTTTCTATGTCGAGTATTCTTTGCACAAGGAGTTTGTATCGAGTATTTTTTCGCAAGGAGGTTGTATAGCATTGATATGGAGGTCGAATATATTGGTGTGTTCTAAATTCAAACACCATAATAGTAATAACTTTTTTCACTTTTTTTTCCACTTTTTATTCACTGTTTTCAGTGAATATGGCGGCTGCGAAAATATTCAAATTTTTCGTCATGGGTGTCGTTTGAATAGTTTTCGAAGGTACCTACTAAAGCCGGTAATGACATTAAAAAGTAAATCCAAGATGGCGGCTGTGAAAATTTTCAAGTTTTTTATCATGGGTATCGTTTTCATAATTATTGAGGGTGCTTAAGTCGAAAGTGAGAAATGTAAATCTGAGATGGTGGCTGCGAAAATTTAACTTCGTTCCTGACGGGGGTCTCCCGACCGTACACGTATTTTTTTTCAAAATAATCGAGCTATATAATATATATATTTTTTTAAATCAAATAAAGATATACTCGTAGTTGAAGAAAAAAATACGAAGTTTATCATGTTGTATTTTTTTTCCTGAAAATTTCCAAATAAATATACTCACAGTGATACCTAACAACACCTTCACGGATCGGACAGGGTTTTTTTTTACATGTATGTTCTCGCTGCTGCCATGCTGAGGTGAAAAGTTGTATGTGTTACACGAGACCAAAGCTGCTGCGCTCAGGATTCTAAACTAGAATCACTCGCTACGCTCGTGATTCAATTATAGAATCCTTCGCTTACTGGGGATTCAAAATCAACACTCGCAGCAAAAAACAACTTTGCTCTCTTGTTGCACAAATAACTATTGTGTGTTGAATTTTTTCAAGTACATTTCTTATCTCTAAAATTATGCTGGAATATTTTTTTATGGATTTGAAGTCGGTTTCAAAAATTAAAATAATACAAAAGTCATACAGAGTAAACTTTTTTAGCTTCGGTTCCAAAAAAATAAAAACGTTTATTTCAATTACAATAGGCATTTCGATACATATTATTGGAGATCACCTTTTAAGCAAGGAATCGCTTGTATTAGGAGACTCCGCTCTTCCACTTGTTATTTATAAGCAATTGAAATGTAGACAATTAGACAATTATGATTATACAATTATACAAACAGCTCTGCAGATTAATGAGCGTAATGTAGAGAAAAGGGCAAGATCGCGCGTGTACGTGTGGTATGTGTATTAGTGAGTGTGAGTGTGAAAGTGAGGTTGTGTGGTGTTTGAGATAATGAGCAATGCTTAGTTCACTCTTTCTAAATCACGAAACATATTACATTATTTCCGACTATGGTGTTAGATAGTGACATAATTCAGTTTTGAAACTTATTCTCTGCAATTGTACGTATTCTATTGAATTTATTCTCACTTTACAATACAGATTTTACTACTTTGTCTGTCTGTCCGCGTCTTAACTCAGAGGCTGTTAGTACTAGAAAGCTGTAGTTTGGCTTGGGTATACTTATTAATCACGCCAACAAAGTAAAGTAGTGATACAACCCCCACACGTAAAGTTGGAATGTCTTTTTTTTTCTCGTCCGACAGCACTTGGCCGGTATTTTGTATGAGGTATTGCTGGTGGTGCCGTAGAATGTTCCTCAGGGGTTGCCGTCGTTGTAATTGTTTGTGTGCTATTACTATTTTATTTCTTTTCAGTTGTACAACGTATTTTCTGTTTGTGTGTGTTTGTTAGGGAATGTTTCTGTTTTTTTAGGAGTGGATAATTTTTGGTTCCTTTTTTTGTAGGAAAGACAGTGCTTTTTTTAAATTTCTTCTTTTTTTTGTCAAATCTTGGGGTTATTATTTTCTAATGTAAGTATCTCAAGTTCTTCTTCTGCACTACTCAATTGAAGAGTTAGTTTCTCAACTTGTTCCTTTAGTTTCGACATCATTTCTTGGTCATAAAAGTGTCATCATTGCTCATCTCGGGGCCACTGGTTGCGGGGTCCTCAAGAGTTATAAATAAATAAATATTATTTGGTTTTCACTTTTGATCGTTTTATTAGTTTATTATCACCTTTTTCACTTTATTAGGTCAAAGATATTATGTTTTTATTTTAGTATTTAGTGTTTGTTTTCTTTGATAAGCTATTTAAACACATATGGTACTATTTTTATTGAGTATGTTATTGTGAAATCGGGTTATATGTCACCTTAGATATTTGTCTAATGTTGATTTTAAGTTTAGATAACACTGGTACAGGTTTAACACGTGATACAAACTTTGTTTAACACTTAGACTAGTTAGGATGTTTTCACTGGATTTATTTATTTAAAAGTTAAATTATTACGGAGCTCAATGTTACCGTGTCAACGAGTGAAGAGCGATTTCTTACGTTTACGTATTTACTTACTACGTACTTACGCGTTATTTCGTAGCTTCGTATGATTTTTCAACTCAGATTTCGATCCACTCACTGAATCCAAATTGGTTGTTTTATTCAGTTATTCCGTTTATTCTCTCTAAGGTGGATTCGCGAAAACGCGTGTCTGAGAATCTCAATTATGAACAATACTGATCCATTGTGACGTAACAAAATATCAATCAATCAAAGCTACTCGGTAGGTTGATATAAGGAGTGATTCCGACTGCACGCGGCAGTGCTGCCGCTGCAGTTCTGCCGCGTCACTACTGGTCCCCACAAATTTTCTATAGGTTTATATGAGATAACTTTTCGTGCACGGCAGCGATGTCGCGGCAGCACTGCTGCGCGGCAGTGTCGCCCTGCCGCCACCGTCAGACCATTAGTGCGGGGTTCATCACAGCGATAACACGAAGAGACGTTATGATTCCGAACTCTGCTGCACGCGGCAGTGCTGCCGCAGCTGTTCTGTCGCGTCACTATTGGAACCCATACATTTTCTATAAGTTTATATAAGACTAGCTTTTCTCGCGGATTTGTTCACGTGGAAGTCGGAAAATATTCGATGGAAACGTACTAAATTACTGGGATAAAAAGAATCCTATGTATTAAATTATAGGGTTATAAACTATCTGTCTGCTTCAACCAAATCCTAATAGTAGCATACATAACATAGCATAATGATTGAATACTCTCGTGAATTCATGCAAGTCTAGTACTTTTTGTTTGGTTACTGCTCAGAAATTGTGCACGCCTTTTGATTGAAATACTATATCAGTATAAATATACAGGTCGTCCCACGGATATGCCACATGAAGGGTGGCATATCCGTGGGAGACCATGCGGTACTCCGCATGGTCTTCCTTTTATTTTTGACACTATGTTATTTAGCAAAAAATAATCTTTATGATGAAGCCTTTCGATCAGTATGATAAAGCTACAGGGTGATTATTTTTTTCATGTAACGGGTTCGATTCCCGGTTCAACCATTGAATTATTTAAATATCTATGAATGCAGTTTAAATTGTTTTTCAAATTCAAATAATGTCTTCTTTCAGTAAAATGTTCCATCTACAATATTCAAGGTACTTCAAAGTCAAAGTCAAAATCAAATCATTTATTTCAAATAGGCCCTTATAAGGCACTTTTGAACGTCAAAATTTACAAAAAAATTGATTGATTCTAGTCGCCCCTTCCAAAAGGTAGTTTTCGCATGGAGAAGAATGGGCAAGAAACTCCACCGTTACTCTTTTAAAATGTTTTACAATATTTTGTATAAGTACCTACATTAGTTATATAATTATATGTGAGAACGATGCACCTAGAATAGGTACAATTATTATACCACAATAGGTAAAAAGATATAAGAATTAAAAATGGAGCAACAACAGATAAAACTAATTAAGTGATAATATATACATGGTGCTCACATATTTACAAACATTGTAAAAGTAGACGATTTTCCTAAAATTTTACAATTAATAAGTCAGTGTGCGAGGAATTGATCACAGAATGTAAAATCAATGTCATATAATAAAAAAATATATACCTACAGTTAAATTTGCTACCAGTTTGATTTTGCCTTGATTCTAAATTATCCTATGGAGCAGGACCAGCATGTTTCCGAGCATTCTTATCTTGGATATAATCCTCTAATTTGTAATATGCTTGATACAAAGTGTACTTTTAATATGAGTTTTACATTTTCTTTCATATAATTGCAATATATAACAAGGTATTTTGTTGTAACATTTAACACAGTACCCCATAAAAGATGTATGTACTTTAGATAATCTGAAAAATGGTTGATCTATTTTATCTTTATTTCTAGTATTAAAATGATGTATATCACTTATTTTATTTAAAAGATGTCGATTTTTTCTTACATACTCGTACATAACATTTTCATAAATGAATTGGCAAGGTACCGTCATAATATTAATCCTTTTAAATAGTTCCCTGAGAGATTCGCGGTGACGTAGATTATACTCGTAAATGGCTCTGACAGCTCTCTTTTACAAAATAAATATGGATTCAATGTCAGCAGCCCGACCCCACAGTAAAATGCCATACGACATAATGCTGTGGAAGTAGCTAAAATAATTAAAAAAAAATAGACCAATCGCGCGGTTTCTACGTCTGTTAACTGTCTTATCTTTCTAACAGTATAAGCGGCCGAGCTTAGCCGCCCCGCAATAGATGTTATGTGAGGTCCCCATTGTAATTTCTCGTCTAATGTGATTCCCAGGAAAACAGTTTGATTAATAAATTCCAGGTTTTCTCCGTTCAATATGATGTCACATTCGCTACTTCTAACATTAGGTAATTTAAATTGAATGCATTTGTTTTTTTTTTAATTTAGTACCAAATTATTTACGTAAACCAATCTTGGACCTGAAGAATAGTAATTCACGTCGTCAAGATTTTGTGACCGTCGATTGATTCTATGTTCTATGTTAAGGACTTTGGTTTCCGCACTTAATTCGTCAGGTGGACCATTGTGCGTGGGCCATAGCGGCCGTTTGGTGGTTACTTCAACCAGCTCACTTCCCTCCAGAAGTTGATTAAGTCTCCTGGTCTGTTTAGAACATCTGTGTATGATCTGGGTGACCCGAGGGTTTCTGTTCTAATCTGGGTGACGCCCGTACATTCGAAGACCCCGTGCGCAACGGCCTCCTCAGCCCGTCGATTGATTTTAAAGATCAATGATGTGTCATCTGCAAATAACACCATCTTCGGTTGATTTTGAAGTAATTGCGGTAAATCATTAATGTAAACTAAAAAGAGGAATGGACACAATATCGAACCATGAGGAACGCCCATTGCCATTTCAGACCCCAATGAATTTACGCCGTTTACTTGAACTTTACCTTAACCTTTCTATCATTCAGGTATGATCTTAGTAAATCAAGAGCTGTATTCCTAATCCCATAGTGCTCCAGTTTCAGCAGAAGTGTCTCATGGTCTACGCAATCGAACGCCTTTGAGAGGTCGCAAAAGATTCCAATGGCATCTTGTGCTTATTCCCAGGCATTAAAAATGTTCTTTATTAGGGTGACACCGGCGTCAGTGGTACAAAACGCCCTTTGGTGAAACCGTACTGTTGTTCATGAAAGATGGAATTTTTATAAAAGTGACGTAACATTTGATTGAGTATCAACCTTTCAAACACCTTACTGAGAACTGGTAGAATTGTTAAAGGCCTATAATTGTTGGGTTCTTTACTATCACTGGATTTGAACAATGGAACTACTTTACTGTGTTTCATGAGATCCGGAAAGACTCCTTGGTCTACACTGGTGTTAAATATGAAAGCTAAATAGGGCGCAATGGTTTCGATAATAGATCTACAGACTTTTACAGACATTCCCCATAGATCTTCTGTTGATTTAATTTCAAGATCTTTAAAAGCTTTTATAACAGCCTGGGGGTTTGTATGCTGAAACCTAAACTCCAAAGAGCATGCCTTCACATTCTGTCTAAGTAAGGCAGCAGAAAGCGCTGGTGGGAAATTTAAAGCTTCAATAGTTTTAAGGGGAATATTAGCAAAAAAGTTTTCAAATGCCTAAGCTATTTCTACATCTGAGTTGATAGTGCTATGTGCAGTCTCTAAATTAAATTCAGTATTTCGCTGTTTTTTCCTACCTGTTTCATTATTTATTATTTGCCAGATAGCTTTTATTTTATCATCAGCTGATTTTATTTTATTGCTAATAATTTACTAATAATACTAAAATAATACTTTACCTATGAAATTGCCGTTTTGTATGAAAAAAATTAAACGAATTTTTTTCATGCATTTTTTATTTGTATTAATCGAAGTAATCACTCATGCAATCAATGCATCTTTGCCAACGCAGTGGCAGTTTATTGATGCCCTTCTTAAAGAAATCAGCTGGACGGGAGGCAACAAATTCTTCAAAGGCATTTTGTACTGCCTCTCGGGTATTGAATTTTTTTCCCGCCAAGAAGTTAGAAAGTAGTAGTCTGTAGGCGCAAGGTCTGGTGAGTAGGGCGGATGATGGAGAGCTTCCAACCCCAGTTCTTGCAACTTGGAGACCGTCTGCTGTGCAGTATGAGGTCGCGCGTTGTCGTGCAGGAGCAGCGGAGACGAGCGATTGACCAATGCTGGTTGGAGATGTGCCAGCTTCTCCATCATTGTGTTCAGTTCGTCACAGTACACATCTGCAGTAATGCTCACCCCGTTTGGTAAGAAGCTGTGATGAATCACACCGGCGCTAGACCACCAAACAGTTACCATCACTTTTCTAGGGGTAAGTTTTCGTTTAGGGCACTGTTTAGGTGCTGAACCAGGATCCAACCAACTTGCTGAGCGCTTGCGGTTATCAAACAGAATCCATTTTTCATCGCAGGTAACAATGCGGTTCAAAATTCCTTCATTTGTGTATCTGTTGAGCAGTGCAAGGCACGTCTCGACGCGTACTTCACGCTGGTGATCATTGAGTTCGTGGGGCACCCATTTGTCAAGCTTTTTTACCTTGCCAATTTGACGCAAATGGACTAATATTGTTTTGACGCTAACGTCGAAAGCTGCTGCTAATTCAGCCATAGATTGTGTATCATCAGCTTCCACAATCGCCTTTAATTCGTCATTGTCGACCAAAGTCTTCGGACGACCGCGAGGTTCATTTTTCAGGTCGAAATTTCCAGAACGGAAGCGAGCAAACCAATAACAGGGGGTGCGTTGGTTTGTAGTGTTAGCTCCGTAAACGCCCTTAATGTTGCGTGCCGCTTGTGCCGCGTTGCTGCCACGACGGTACTCATATTCCATAATTACTCGAATTTTTAACGTATCCATGATGACGAAAAAGATTGAAATGCGATGAAAATGTAACACTAATCAATAAACAAATGACTACTTTTGGAAAAAAAAAACATGTTTTTAAAATAAAATTAATTTGAAATTAGAATTCTTAGCCAAACAAAAATTATTTTGATTTGAAATGGCCAGTACTGCAGATCGGCAATTTCATAGGTAAAGACCTAATATAAAGAGCTTTGGCTATTTTGCACACACTTTTAAAAGTTTTTGAATATTTTGCAACATACTTATGAAAGCTAGTATTATTCATATGTTGCTTTAGGCCATAAAGTTCAAATAGTTTTTCCCTGCTTTTACGAATACCTGGAGTCACCCAATCATTAAATAAGAACTTTGTGTAAATACTTTTAGTCTTTTGTGGAAAAGTGTCATTAAATCGCGTGTTTACTAGTGAAAAGAACTCGGCGTAGAACTCATTTGGGTCACCTATATTATTAAAACTCTGAACACACAATCTACTGGCCACAGAATTATTTAATTTCTCTAAACTTTTACATGTAATTGCCCTAAACCTTATTTGAATTTTTTGTAAAGGTATGCAGGAGAATAATGTTATGGTTTGTCCACTGTGATCTGATGGCAACTTGATTACAATTTTTTTGTGTAAGTAATCACAATTACAAAAAAAAATATCTATACAGGTGGCAAAAGAAGCTATCACTCGGGTTGGATAATAAAAACATTTGACAAATCAATTGACCTAAAAAGACTTAATAATCTGAGGTGCCGATTCTCTTGTACACCGGACTAAACTAACTAAACTATTACTAAAATTCCTATGAGAATCTTAACGCTATTCTGCAATAAAAAGTCTCTAAACTTAAAAAATATTTTGACACTACTAAATCGAATTTGACAATCGCGACTCCACGTGATACATATACTTGTATGCCCTACCCCGTGAATTTTTTTTAGAGCCGGAGGTGCGCAGGGAGGGCTGCCTCGACGTGTTCTATATGGAATTTTTTTTGCATGGAAAATAAGAAAAATTATTACCTACGTGTTGATAATTAGGGATAAGGATTTCATAAAGGGGGTCGAAATTTTCATTATTTTTGCGATAGGACACACCATTTTCGAGATATAAGCAAAAGAAAAGAAAAAAATATATATACAGTACTGTTTTTGCACCCGAAGTCGAGGTGTTCGTGTGAATTTTAATTCATGACGACTAATAGTATTCCACATTTAATACACCATTTTTAAACCGCGATTAAAAATGGTCAGGTTTAGTTAGACAATTAAAATTTTAGGTGAAAAACGTCAAAATAGCAAAATTGTCATTTTCACTAAATTAAAATCTCAGTGCCATCTTAGTGCTGTCAAACTAAAATATAGTTAAGTTGCGTCACTTTAGTCTATTTCAGAATGGGAAATCATCGTTTGACAGGAATAAACTAAATTTTAGTGATTTTTAGTCTAGTTTAGACGCCTTTGTGACAAGAGAATCGGCACCAGTGTTCGAGTTATTTTCTAACAAGTTAATATTAAAGTCAGGGGTAACTTCTGTTGTCTTACTGCCTAGTTTAAAGAGTTATACGGAGCAACATCCACAACTACAAGCGAAGAGTCTAAAATGCCCATATGAGTTCCAACAGGAAGAGAATACTCTGTCTGACTGGTAGAGGCCTCCAAGTATGTTGGTATTGGTAGGTGGATCCTCCTCCGTACAACATGTTAATTCATAATTACTTGCTATGTTGTTAGTATGCGAGTAACTAGACAACATAGACTCGTCGACTTTCCCTCCATGTGGCATATACGTGGGACGCCCTGTATATCTACCTGCCTACCTATATATAGGGTTAATGATGAAATACTATCGTGAATTCATGCAAGCCTAGTATTTTTTGTTAGGTTACTGCTCAGAACGGTCTGGATAAATATCTACTTTTGCCGTGGATTTTCCAAAAACTTAATACTGTCTTGAATTAATTAAAAAAAGTAAAAATTGAAATTGGAATTTCGAATTCTAAACCTATTTATTAAATATTCTTTTATATTTGACATTTCAATTTTAAAGAGTACTTATTATTACATTTCACCTAGCTTTAATATCTTTCTACCCCTTTTTAACTCACTAGGCGAGGAGCTTAAATAAAATACGAAACACGTCTTCCATCAATTCTGTTAAAGAATGTTTATGCAAAATTTGAAGTAGATTGGACCTAAGAATCTCGTTGTCCATACAAACTTATCCCCTGTTTTTCACTCCCTTAGGGATAGAATTTCGGAAAATCCATTCTTATCGGATGCCTACGTCATACAAAGAATACACCCTCCAAGTTTCAGGTCCCTACGATCAGCGGTTTAGGTTGTGCGTTGATCCGTCAGTCAGTCATTCGGGACAAAACATTTTATATGTATAGAAGAAGATGATGATCACTATAATATTAATATTATGATGAGACTGAGCAACTTCTAACTGTACCAAGTTAGACAGTAAATAATAAATAATATTTAATTTGAGCAAAAGTTCTTTATCTCTATAGTTAAATATATATACATATATAATAATATACCTACATATTCACTATATCCGCGTATCTCACTAATTCATGTTTTCACTTATAAAAATCACAAGCACACTCTCACACTCACTCATTCACCATAATATATCACATAACTAACACAAAGAGAGGTGCTGACCATCAATATAACCTAGACTACTATTATTCATTTGTTTTTGTACAATGCTAGCATTTAAGAACTTTTATTAATGTAACTCGAGGGTACTGGCGCTGTTAGCCGAAAAACAGGTTCCTCCTAGTTCGGCTCCAGATGCTAAAACTTTTGTGTACTTTTGTTTTCATAGCAGTTAAGTGTGAATGAATGTAATCTAAGTACTGTTTTCATGAAATAAAAATCTTATCTTATCTTATCTTAATTTTGCGGTATCTCGGCACTATAACGGTTTGTGGACACAACTGGCTATTTTATTATATATAAAAACCGGCCAAGTTCGAGTTGGACTCGGACACGAAAGGTTCTGTACCACCGTACAATATTTAGCAAATAAATGAAATTACGAAATGAAGAATATTATTATTATTTTTAATGAATTTACATGTTTTAAATCGCGCAGATAAATTTGTATTTCATAATGATAGTATGAATTATAAAGTTTTTTT
Source organism: Xanthia icteritia (assembly GCA_949128155.2). Lineage (NCBI taxonomy): Eukaryota > Metazoa > Arthropoda > Insecta > Lepidoptera > Noctuidae > Xanthia > Xanthia icteritia. The sequence continues at coordinate 557,909 of OX421931.1, forward strand.
AAAGTTTTTTTCACCTATATTTAAATAAAATACCATATGAATTGGCGCTTTTAGTATTTACGGATTATATACAGTATATGGTACATGATATACAGAAATTTCGAATTCCTAACTTAAATTGTTTAGTTGTTGAGATAGAGCGCGTACAAAAATGGTCTAAAGACAACTTTTACGGACCCCTATTTCTTCATTATTGAAGAAAAAAAAAAAAACAATCTTAAATCTAATCGATGAACTCATTCTAAACAGAGAGCCGTAAATTTCTACAATGACCCGTAAATTTACAATTTTTAGTTTTATCACATAGTTTACGAGCAAAACCAATTATATTCTTCTCAATATATAAAAATGTCCAACCAGAACCTAAATTCAACATTAAAATACGGTGTAGGAGGACGGTTGATTGGGACTGCAATTGTCCAACCATCAGAAAAGTTAACCACGTCAAGTACTTAGGTGTAATGTTAGACCAAAGCCTGTCCTGGTATTCTCAGATTGAACAAATTACTGCGAATATACGAACATTTATTTGGATTTTTAAAACTTTACGTCACATATTCCCAAAGAGTCGCTTAGCAAAAAAAATCTTATAAATGAAGTGTATATCTCGCTAGTGTTCGTTTCCATTTGAGGGGATGCGCGTGAAACACGTTTCCTTGATGTTAAAAGAGCGCAACAGACATTAATACAAGTAATGCAATTCAAGAAAAGTACCTTTTCCACCTATGAGCTATACCAATTAAATCATTTATTATCACTCAGAAAATTATATGTATTACACATTGTATTAAAAAAATATAAAACCCTACCCTTAGATCCTCATGTATTAGGTAGCTATAAGAAGGAAACGCAATATTGCTTACACCCCTTTTGTAAAAACAGAATTTGCAAATATTCAGTACGATAAACGCTCGTCTTTCTTATTTAATAAAATAAATAAACAAATAGATATACATACTAAACCGTATAAAGAATGCAAATTGTTGCTGATTAAGTGGATAGATAAGTAATGCTATGATTAAGTAGAGAATCTTCTACTAAATATAAGGTAAAACGGAGCCCGCGTAAAATAACACACACGCACACATAAACACGCACGCACACACACGCATGCACGCTTAAATTTACGCACACACATACCAACAGACTAATGATAATATCTAAGAATAATTAATTCATAAAGCTTTGTTATGTAATACATGTTTACACTACTCGTAATTGCAGGATATAAAAGAGCGGCGCCTCCTGGCACAGGCATTTTTATGCTTAAAAGGAGACGCCACAAACTGTATAACGTACAACATGTAAAATAATTAAATAAACATTTTTTCATCTTTTCATCACATAAAAAATATTTTATTGCGATTACAAACTTACATTTGCAGTTGGAGAATTGACCGTGACGTATATCGATGTATGGGAGAATATGTTTCTCAACGATTAAGTTATGCTAAGTTAAGTGATGCAGACTCAAACCCTTTTGCTCTGTGTCTCGATATCATTAGCGTTCCATTCACTTTTGATCTGGTATACAACCTGGGTGCGTTCTTACACCAAGGTAATTTATTGTACAGGTATGAAGGACTTTTACCCGCAATAATCCTTTTTGAGAAACACAGCAAATGCAGATTGCGTCGCCATTACATTCTCAGTTATAATATGCCATCTTTTGGTGGTGTCCCGTTGTTTTCTTGTCAACATTCACGTCTTATAGCTGTGATGAACGCCACACTCTGCCTGGTGTGGCAGCAGGGCGACATTGCCGCGCAGCAGAGCTGTCGCAGCAGTGCTGCCCCGACATTGCTGCCGTGGTTGGAATGTAATCTATACTTATAAAATGATTTGTACTGAATGACTGACTGACGGATCAACGCACAGCCTAAACCGCTAATAGTAGAGACCTGAAAATGTAGAACATCACCAATGAGGTGACTACTTTTGCTCTTCTTGGGCGTCCCCACCCGACGTTTCCATTCACATGTGCCTTGTAAATAATTTAAATTCTTTAAAAATTTGAGATATCGTACTGACTGTACCTGGTGCGCACGATACATCGCTATAGGTAGCGTTGCCAGACGGGAGCGACCCAGTTAATCGCCTTTCATTCATCCTCTCAACATGACCAAACAATCTAAGCAAACTGTTTTCAATGTTTGTCACTACAATAGCTTCTTTTAAACCGCAAAGCTGTTTTATAACATCAAACCTCAGTCTAGCATTCATGTTTCGCATGGAACGCATTTCCACAGCTTTTATGCTACTTTCATGCCTATTCTGCCACACCCAACATTCACTTCCATACATCTGTAGGCACTATAGGGCATCATTGGTTGGCCACAATGGCATATAGGGCATGTAGGTATATCACTATGAACAGTGCTATATAAAGAAGAGTTTCCACATTCACTTTCCTTTTCACATCTTCAACAATTTGTCCATCTCTTGTAAACAGACTCCCTAAATACACGAACTCATTAAGTTGCTCCACACTCTTATCATTTATTTTCACATCCTTAAACACAATTCATAAAACGGGTTCTTTTTACCCCAATAACCGTCCTTTTTGCCCCACCCGAGGCGAAACGGACCACTCGACTCGCGTTCCTTTGTCAATACCTGTAAACATCTCTGAGTTGACCGCATTGCATTATGAAAACCTTAACCGTCTATAAAGCAAATGTGATTAGCTAAATAGTACCAGAATGAACGTAGACCGGATGTGGCGCAGCGGCGGACACTAGTCACACGACACTTACAGCGGAAAGGCGGGCGAGCGCGCGCGCAACAAGCCGCGGACTGGCGGACCGGCGGCGGCGGCGGCAGCGAGGGCGTGCGCCTCTATTACCGTACTCTACTTCTGCATGTATCAGGCGGGACGACCGACAATAAAACAATCATACCGTAAATTGTCCACTTAGTATCTATTTTACAATCAATGTGTTCCATTTGCACGTCGCAGTCTGTTACCCCTCTGTCAGTTGGCCAAAACTGTTTAGCGATAAGCATACTTCTTATAAGGTCCACTTGCTCCATACATCACTAAGTACGTATAGCGCTAAGCGAATTTAAGAATTCGTTCTAACACACACGCATATGTGTTCAAGGAGTCGTCAAAATTCAAAATTCAAAATTCAAAAGTCATTTATTCAAACTAGGCTGAGAATCAGCACTTTTCGAACGTCAAAATTACATAAGACAGTCCCCCAAAACGCCCACCCTTCACCACTTCCTAGTGCTTTAGCTGGGAACGTCACTGAAGCTATGTAGTTCTATAGCTTGTTTTCTGTCACATCTGAGCCATCTTGGTACTTCACACAAGTTTATCGCCCCTATGTCCGCTTGTATTTTGCACTATTCTATTTGTATATTTTCGCCGTTTCGCATACCGGCTAGCTGTTTTACAAAACAGCTGCGTTATGTAAAACACCTTAAACTACACATTTAGACGTAATGCAGATTGGCTTATCTGCAGTCACACCAAGGGCTTGGTGTGTGGCTTCTAATGCCGAATCGGGCGCAGTAACTAAGCTAGGACTCCTTGACCAATTGTTTCAGGTTAGGTTAAAACTGTGAACAACCGCGCTCAAGCCGAGCGAGCGCAGCGAGCGGTGCCGCGGCAGCGGTCGGTGAGCGCTACTTCCAAGTTGGTGGCAGTTACTAGTCGGTGGCTATTTAGTATTTTTAGGACTGACTTTCATAAAACTGTGTTAACTTTATGTTAAAATTGTCCTTAAACTGATTTTAAGGTTTCACTTGACACCCATGATGACAAATGTTAAAATTTTCGCAGCCGCCATCTTAGATTTACATTTTAACTTTACAATCGGCTTTAGCACCCTCGAAAACTATGAAAACGACACCCATGCCGATTACCTACCGATTAATATTAGTGATGAAACGGATACTCGTTTGTCTGGATACGGATGTAAACACATTTCAATTTAGTTAGGTCTAATGTTATCTAAAGATAGGTAGGCAAATATTAATTTGCACAAAATATACTTAGGTACCTTATAAAAACCCGACCAAGAAAACAATATCATTATTTTCGTGGGCTGGGTTTAAAAATATGTAAATGTCGCAGTGTACTCGGGCTGATGTGTACAATATTATCCCACGACACTGTAATCACTTTCGACCCAGCGCGTCGAACAATCACTCTGTTGGATTTTCAACTCTTGGCGCTAAGCAGAACATTGAAAAAATCGCCCGTGCGTACCTGGGCTTAAAGAACTTCATTCCTAAAACTACCTTTTGTCTAGCACAAAGTTCATTACACGTCGAAAAACTATTTATTGCTAATCATTTTCTGTCAGGCGTTTAGAGGAGTCAGAAGTAATTATGTGTTACTTTTTTTTTTTTTCATCACTACTAATTTCGATTTAATTATAGGTATATAACGGTGACTTAGTAATGATAGGGGAGCCCAGAGGGTTTTTGAGCAAGCATAAGCAGGGCGAAAAGTTGATAGCGGGATAGGTGCGGTATGACGAGAGAACACCAAAAATATTAAAAATAAAAATATTAATTATATTTTGGAATGATCGTGTGCGGCCTTACCCATAATGACTTAAATAGGAAAATCTGATGAAAAAATTGTGGGGTTTCCCTAAAGACGAGTTTGAAAACTCACATTTGGGCAATTTTTAAAAGGAACTTTTTCTGTGCAATAGTGTAGCCTACCCTGTAAGTGAATATATACATTCTGACGGATTGATGGAGCCTTTTGACTAATAATAGGTCTTTACCTATGAAATTGCCGTTTTGTATGAAAAAATTTAAACGATTTTTTTTCATGTATTTTTTATTTGTATTAATCGAAGTAATCACCCATGCAATCAATGCATCTTTGCCAACGCAGTGGCAGTTTATTGATGCCCTTCTTAAAGAAATCAGCTGGACGGGAGGCAACAAATTCTTCAAAGGCATTTTGTACTGCCTCTCAGGTATTTATTTTTTTTCCCGCCAAGAAGTTATCCAAATTCTGGAAAAAGGAGTAGTCTGTAGGCGCAAGGTCTGGTGAGTAGGGCGGATGACGGAGAGCTTCCAACCCCAGTTCTTGCAACTTGGAGACCGTCTGCTGTGCAGTATGAGGTCGCGCGTTGTCGTGCAGGAGCAGCGGAGACGAGCGATTGACCAATGCTGGTTGGAGATGTGCCAGCTTCTCCATCATTGTGTTCAGTTCTTCACAGTACACATCTGCAGTAATGCTCACCCCGTTTGGTAAGAAGCTGTGATGAATCACACCGGCGCTAGACCACAAAACAGTGACCATCACTTTTCTAGGGGTAAGTTTTCGTTTAGGGCATTGTTTAGGTGCTGAACCAGGATCCAACCAACTTGCTGAGCGCTTGCGGTTATCAAACAGAATCCATTTTTCATCGCAGGTAACAATGCGGTTCAAAATTCCTTCATTTGTGTGTCTGTTGAGCAGTGCAAGGCACGTCTCGACGCGTACTTCGCGCTGGCGATCATTGAGTTCGTGGGGCACCCATTTGTCAAGCTTTTTTACCTTGCCAATTTGACGCAAATGGACCAATATTGTTTTGACGGTAACGTCGAAAGCTGCTGCTAATTCATCCGTAGATTGTGTATCATCAGCTTCCACAATCGTCTTTAATTCGTCATTGTCGACCAAAGTCTTCGGACGACCGCGAGGTTCTTTTTTCAGGTCGAAATTTCCAGAACGGAAGCGAGCAAACCAATAACAGGTGGTGCGTTGGTTTGTAGTGTTAGCTCCGTAAACGTCGTTGATGTTGCGTGCCGCTTGTGCCGCGTTGCTGCCACGACGTTACTCATATTCCATAATTACTCGAATTTTTAACGTATCCATGATGACGAAAAAGATTGAAATGCGATGAAAATGTAACAATAAATCAATAAACAAATGACTACTTTTGGAAAAAAAAATCCATGTTTTTAAAATAAAATTAATTTGAAATTAGAATTCTTAGCCAAACAAAAATTATTTTAATTTGAAATGGCCAGTACTGCAAAACGGCAATTTCATAGGTAAAGACCTAATATAACAAAATTTAATTGATTTAGGAAAATACCCAAAAGTGGTCTTAATTTTGCATTTATTTCTAAATCAACGAATCGAATAGCTTTGACTACTATTTGAATTTAAAGCTGACCCTTTTGTGAAGATTTGCTGGTATTCAGAAATTTATTATTATTATTTATTTATTTATACCACAATTATAACACCTTTACAGATTCATCCAAGGCGATGTTATAAATTACAAGGTCTGTAACACTTTTTTACAAAAAATTAAATAAAAATTATCTGTAAGCAAATGCCAAAGAATTATAAACATACTAAGCATAGGCTACATAGAGATACTACGTATATACTAAGTAGTATGACAATTATTATAAACATGGCAACTTTTATAATATACCTCTTTCAATTATTATTTGTGCCATTTGCATAAATTTCGGCAGGTTTTGCCCAAATATATCCTCCGACACCGTAATAACATTAAATAATACGTGCGGCTCGTGACATAGGGGTAAACTTGATTTGAAAATATCAAACACTTTAAAGTAATTAATAAAATTAGAACATCATCAGAGTACACCATAAACAGTCGATTATTTCAAAATATTACTATATCACTAAGCAAACAAATTATTTGAAAAATATCCTCATCTTATGGGCTTTCCAAGGAGCTATCAACATATAAGACGCAGATATATGCCAGTGCCTTGAGTGGTTAGCTTGCATGTTCTGGGGTCTTATTATGAAGTATTAATGCCATCATTATTCCATTGCGAAAAAAGGATGGTGCTAGCGGCCTTGTATAGCTCCATCTCTCACTCACACTAGAATAATGGTGGCATTAATACGTCATAATACGGCCTCAGTAGGGGAGACCGAGGGGTTTTGACACAAAGGTGATTTGAAACAACACTGATTTCGCGAAATTTAAAAACGTTAGCGATCTGGCACCGACAAAAATCAGCCGCTCCCCACCACCCGCCAGGCCCCGCAGTTCGCGTCCGTGCCTCAGACACGCGGTTGAGTCGTTGTGGCTGCCACGTCGCAAAAATCGTGAAAAGTAAGTTTTTAACGTTTTTTTAAGATACCTGTATTTTGATAATGGGTTTGTATTTTAGCTTGGGTTTTAAATGTTTCGAAAGCTCATTAACTAACGATTGAAACCATGGCGCTGGTAAAACTAATTTCTATGTGTTTTGCTTCTGGATTTTTGGTTGTATAAAGATTGGCAGGATTTTTCTCACTGAGGGGATTTGAAACAGACTGTTTCAACTCACCTCGCTTAAGTTTTGTATGGGTGAATGCTAATACGGTGTGGTTTATGCTTTTTTTTTTTGTTAATTTTGTTTCAGTATGCCTACTGATTATAAAAGGAAGACAGATAGAGGTATGGCGAGTCGCGAAATTTACACATTTGTGAGATTATTGTTACAAATTTAGACTCCTTCATAAGAAATATTAAGACTGATTGTAGTGATTCTAAACGACTGAAAATTGATAATAATTGAGTCAGTTTGTAAGAATATGATTGTAGATTCTAAACTTGTTGCTATAATTAATATTATAATTTGTTAATTATGATCACGTATCATACTGCTTAATTATTTAAGAGTTTATGTTCATTTCTTGGGAATTTAATAAGAAGTGATGATTATTTCGTTAAATATTCAATTAGTTCAGTACAAAATATGTTAGAATGTTTTATTTTAATAAATACCTTCAAATTGTCTCGTCGTTTCCACTTTACAACCCTTAATTCTACTAAAATATCAACTGTTTCAACTCACCTCGACCCCTGTTTCAACATACCTCGGTATGAGGGGAGTTGAAACAAAATGACTTGTTACATTCAAGTTCATTTTTCACCACAAATTTCATACTTACACGTTCTTAGTGACAGATATTTGAAAGTGTAAGAAATAAACTATCGATTTTCACTAAACTCATACGATTAGTGTTTGCAGAATTTTGTGTATGAATTAAAATGTCAAAATTGTTTCAACTACCCTCGGTCTCCCCTACTGAGCTCACGCGACGCGTCGCGTCGTACGTCCACCCAGTAATAGGACTCGACTTTGCATTATTAATCTATATTTATAAAAATCAATTGCTGTGCATTAGTCTTGCAAAAACTCTAAAATGGCTCGACCGATTTGAATAATTATTTTTTTGTTTTGTTCGCCTCAAAACACTGGTTTAGGAAAAAATATTGAAAAACCCAAAGGAACAGCCGAAAAATTGAAATTGAAATTTTGACAGGACAACGTCTGACCGGTCAGCTAGTTTATTATACATAAAAAAGGTATATTAATAAAACACCTATAACTAAAAGATTAATAATTAAATTATCTTTAAAATGGTGAAGATTTCAGAAAATACACTTGATAGATTATGCGTGATTATCAGTTTTTTATCTGCGTTAGACTAACTTTACAAAATATTTTCACTATGTAATATAAACATAATCTAAAATATTCATATTATATTAAGTTATTAAGAAAATACTCTAAACCCAGAAATTGAATTCGAGATCAAAAATGTAAACAAAGAAATGTCATTGTCAAAGTGACAATTCAGGGGTAGTTAACATTTCCCTAGTAATTCAAATTATGTTTTTTTTAGGAAGAACGCTAAAGCCGCGTTTCTAAATTAAAAATATCATAGCCTAAGGTAAACGAAATGAAAATAAAATATTTTTTTATTTTTGCCAGTAGCATAAAAATAATTTGCACGATTTTATTTCAAACAGTTTAATAAATGTTATTCTTGGATCTTAGTTTACGTCAGTTTAAAGTTGAAAACTGTGTGCAATATTATATTTTAACTGTTTAAGATATGCCTACAATTTTAGCACTATGTTATAGTACAGTCACGAGCTTTAATTTGGGACCCATTTCCGTTAAATGTTGTTAGAACAATCATAATGCAATAAGGTCGAATCTTTGAAACTTTGCTTTAAGGTTGAAATGTTGAATGTCAAGTTAAGACATAAAATGTCTTATCTAATCGACCTATGAAATGATAACCTCGTTGCAAAAAGCTATCATTACGATTTTCTAATTACGAACATGTGTCGTGTCAGTGTCATTTAAGAAAATAGTTTAATGTGATATTTTCACAAAATATAATTTACCAATTAATAAAATGCTTGCGGCTAATCGTGACCAAATAAGGCTCCAAATTATTGATTTGCACGAACAAGGAGTAGGCATTCACGAGATATCGCGACGAATAAATGTGACAAGAAACACAGTTCGCCGCTGGGTTCGACGCCACGGGAACGAGGAAAATATTATTGACTTACGACGAAACAACCATCACCCGCAAGTTATAACACAAGAGCAGAGCCGCTTGATGCAAAGGCAATTCCTGATGAATGGATTTACGCCAACGAGGCATTTTGCGGAAGCGTTTGAAGTCCACCCTTCAACAGTTAGAAAGCATCTTAAAGCTATGGGACTGCATCACAGGCGGCCTGCAAAAAAAATTGCGTTGACGGATGCCCATAAAGCTGCTCGACTTATTTTCGCACGTCAGTATCTAAATTTTGATTGGACGACGACGGCTTTCATCGATGAAAAGACTTTTCAATCTTCCCAAACGGGCAGACTACATTTGTGGCGAATTGACAGGACGCGATACACGGAAGACCACGTCATAGCTAACAACGCGTCTGGTCGCATTACAGTTAACATGTCTGGCTGGATTAGTTCAGCCGGCATTGGAGAACTAATAAATTTACCACCCAGGGCCACTGCTCAAGATTATGTCGATTTATTAGACGAGAGTGTCCTTCCAACATTGCAACTATATTATCCACAAGAAGATGTTGCTCCAATAAACTTTGTTCAAGATAACGCAACAATTCATACGGCAAGAATCGTTAGAACTTGGTTCAACAATAATAGAGCAAATTTAAATCGTATTCCGTGGCCTGCAAAGTGTGCCGATTTAAATCCTATAGAAAATTTATGGGGCTTAATGGTTCAAAAATGGTCAAATAGAAACGAAAGAACTAGAGAAGCACTTATGGATCACTGCCTCACAGTCTGGGAAAGTTTAAGGGGTACTGACATATGTGACAAATTGATTGGATCCATGCGTAACCGGCTCCAGGCTGTGATTGACAATGAAGGTGGATATACGCGGTTTTGAATATTTATGATAAAAAAATTACTGGAGAGATTTAAATTAATTTAGTCGTAGCCTTCGGTGATAAGTGTTTATTTTGTGCAACGCTAACCATGCTTTCTATATAATTGTGTTAAGATTGAGGTTTGTGTCATAAATGTCTTAATAAATATAAAGAATAAAAAACTTTGTTTTTCTAAAGATTTTATATTAATCAATATTTTAGCTGAAATCTTCTAAGCCCCCATAATCATAAACGGCCTTTAAACCTATTTTATTTTAAATATGTTGTTTTGGTCCGTCACTTTGATATTTATGTTTGAGAAAGAGACAAAACTTTTTAACTAATATAGGTTTGAAGAATAAGCGGGTTAGTTGACTAGCTATCATAATATATTGACAATATAATTTTGTTCTTTTTTATTTGTTTCTTTTTTCTTATGGGACCACAGGACCAAAAAGTAATTATTACTCGGAAATCGGTAATGATCGTTTGCCCTCGCTCCAGTTGACGTTAGCCCCTAGAAACGTAAAGTTGTCGATGGTAAACATTATGACGTTTATTGTTTGTGCAGTGACAGCGTTAACATAATAGCTCTAAATGGCGAAAGTTTGCTACACGATATTCAACCTTAGGTGGGTCCCAAATTAAAGCTCGTGACTGTACTTTTCGGCAAACTGCACAAGAGGGTTGAGTTGAGGTTATTATTTATAGTTGGCAACACCTTTGTTTACATTTTTGATCTCGAATTCGATTTCTGGGAATAATAAAAAAAAAACCCAAATCATTAACACGTCATTTCGTTTAGACGTGATCCTCAGTATGAAATCTGTATGTAATCAGTATGAGCTCTGCAGCCTACGCGGTCTATAAAATTCATCATTTGACTGATGTAGAAACAGCTCGATTAGTATATTTTAGTTATTTCCATAGTGTAATGTCATACGGCATTTTGTTGTGGGGAAATGCAGCCGACATTCAGACTATATTTGTGCTGCAGAAGCGAGCCATTCGAGCAATTTGACTGAGGGATAAATTTAAAGAAATAAACATCATGACAGTCGCATCTCAATATGTAATTGAGAACCTGATTTATGTAAAAAAGAATATTAATTTATATTCTAAACACAGCGAAATTCATAGCATAAATACTAGAAACAAAGATTTACTTATTGTGCCCAGGACTAGGCTCCAAAAAAATAGTAATTCATTTAAGTGCCAAAGTATACGTTTTTACAACAAACTCCCAATCCATGTTAAAGAACTGAGCCTCAATAAATTTAAATCATTTATTAAACACAAACTATGTCAAAAAGGTTTCTACAAAATTAAAGATTACTTAGACGACAAAAAGGCTTGGGACTAGCTCCATACTACTCCATACTAATTTATCTGTTTAGTTAATTTTATTTGCTATGTGTAAACGGGCACGCCCTTTATGCCTTTCAGGCTATGAGCTATACCTATGAGGCTTTCATTCGGGTATTAAGTTCTTTTTACTTTTTTTGTTGTTGGTATATTGGCGTGCGCTAGGTGACATATAGAAAATAATTTAATTTAATGTTTTGTGTTGCGTAAAGTAAATTATTACTATTGTATAGAATCATGTTTCTCTAACTATTCAGACAGCTGTGCTGCTGGGGAGTTTGTTGCGCCACTTCTTCTTCCCAGCTAAAGCACTAGGAAGTGGTGAAGGGCGGGCGTTTTTGGGGGACTGTCTTATGTAATTTGACGTTCGAAAAGTGCTGATTTTCAGCCTAGTTTGAATAAATGACTTTTGAATTTTGAATTTTTGAAATCAATAAATTGTCGGCAGAGGTGGCCATCAGTTATTTGATGAAGCTGGCAAAGAATGAAAACCACAGTAACTAAAATTAACGAAATCATTAAAATAACGCCATTTTTACCTCGTAACAGTTTTCACTTTTCAGCTGCAAGTTAACTATCAACTTTTCGCCCTGCATATGCTTACTTAAAAACCCTCTGGGCTGACCATAAAGATTGGTTAGACTAGTTAAATACATTTTGTATTACTCAAAACTATCCTAGTTCTGGCAGTAACACCAGATAAAAATGCCTATATTTTTAAAAATTTGAGAATTAGGCTGCCTTTTCATCAGAGATTTGCAAGGTCGCAAATCAATGAAGCTCCATAAGCTACGAAACTAAGTGCCTATTTACACAAGGGCCAAGTGGTGCAGCGGAGCGCGTAAGGATGGCTATGAAACTAAGTGCTTATTTACACAAGGGCCAAGTGGTGCAGCGGAGCGCGTAAGGATGGCTATGAAACTAAGTGCTTATTTACACAAGGGCCAAGTGGTGCAGCGGAGCGCGTAAGGATGGCTATGAAACTAAGTGCTTATTTACACAAGGGCCAAGTGGTGCAGCGGAGCGCGTAAGGATGGCTATGAAACTAAGTGCTTATTTACACAAGGGCCAAGTGGTGCAGCGGAGCGCGTAAGGATGGCTATGAAACTAAGTGCTTATTTACACAAGGGCCAAGTGGTGCAGCGGAGCGCGTAAGGATGGCTATGAAACTAAGTGCTTATTTACACAAGGGCCAAGTGGTGCAGCGGAGCGCGTAAGGATGGCTATGAAACTAAGTGCTTATTTACACAAGGGCCAAGAGGTGTAGCGGAGCGCGTAAAGATGGCTATGAAACTAAGTGCTTATTTACACAAGGGCCAAGAGGTGTAGCGGAGCGCGTAAGGATGGCTATGAAACTAAGTGCTTATTTACACAAGGGCCAAGTGGTGCAGCGGAGCGCGTAAGGATGGCTATGAAACTAAGTGCTTATTTACACAAGGGCCAAGTGGTGCAGCGGAGCGCGTAAGGATGGCTATGAAACTAAGTGCTTATTTACACAAGGGCCAAGAGGTGTAGCGGAGCGCGTAAGGATGGCTATGAAACTAAGTGCTTATTTACACAAGGGCCAAGTGGTGTAGCGGAGCGCGTAAGGATGGCTATGAAACTAAGTGCTTATTTACACAAGGGCCAAGTGGTGCAGCGGAGCGCGTAAGGATGGCTATGAAACTAAGTGCTTATTTACACAAGGGCCAAGTGGTGCAGCGGAGCGCGTAAGGATGGCTATGAAACTAAGTGCTTATTTACACAAGGGCCAAGAGGTGTAGCGGAGCGCGTAAAGATGGCTATGAAACTAAGTGCTTATTTACACAAGGGCCAAGAGGTGTAGCGGAGCGCGTAAGGATGGCTATGAAACTAAGTGCTTATTTACACAAGGGCAAAGTGGTGCAGCGGAGCGCGTAAGGATGGCTATGAAACTAAGTGCTTATTTACACAAGGGCCAAGTGGTGCAGCGGAGCGCGTAAGGATGGCTATGAAACTAAGTGCTTATTTACACAAGGGCCAAGAGGTGTAGCGGAGCGCGTAAGGATGGCTATGAAACTAAGTGCTTATTTACACAAGGGCCAAGTGGTGTAGCGGAGCGCGTAAGGATGGCTATGAAACTAAGTGCTTATTTACACAAGGGCCAAGAGGTGTAGCGGAGCGCGTAAGGATGGCTATGAAAAGGCGCTGTCCGCGCATGATATGTAAAACACTTACTTATCTTTATGTAATCCTTTTCGACCATAATTATGCCAAGCTACGATAAAAACTATCGATCCTAGTAGGTAGTTGATTTCATACATATCCTGTGGTGGAAAACCTGCCTAAGGGTAGTTATAAACATTCGGGGTGAGCCCACCAGATGTTTAAAAGTTATGAGAGTATTCTAAGTTCTAGCAGCACAAAGGAAAATAAAATTAATATCACTCACAAACAACGCATTCCTTATTTTACAATATTTTATTTACCTTGCCTATTTTTTCTCACCCAAAACTTACCAAAATGCGCTTTGGAAAAACCTATCAAAAATACAAAAGCAATATTGATTTAGAGAAGTTTAATTAACAATACTTTTGCAGTTGAATTCAAAAGCATTGTTAATTTAACTTCTCTGAAAATATGGTGGCCTCCCTGGTCTATCTTAAATACCTATATTCAAAGTCAAAGTCAAAGTCAAATCATTTATTTCAAATAGGCCCTTATAAGGTACTTTTGAACGTCAAAAATTTACAAAGTCGCCCCTTCCAGAAGGTAGTTTTCGCATGGAGAAGAATGGGCAAGAAACTCCACCGTTACTCTTAAATGTTTTACAATATTTTGTATTAGTTATATAATTATATGTGAGGACGATGCACCTAGAATAAAATTATTATACCACAATAGGTAAAAAGAATTAAGAATTAAAAATGAAGGAACAACAGATAAACTAATTTCCGCAAAATTTCTAGTATTAGTTTACCGGCTTTCATATCCTCGGTCCACGGCACTGAGAAATTAATCAGGAAAATTCTAGCCTCCACACTGATTGATTTTGATGTTCCGTGCTTCACCGAGGCTATGGATGCCTGGAGACTCGCTTGCCCGAACTCAGATGTACCCGATTATCCATCTTCCCAAAAACGGTGGGATGAGCCGCTCTGCAGAGTAGTACAGAACAATTTACTTAACACGTCTGCTACCACTGCGGAGCGTGCGCGCCTGCTGGCTGTGGGTAAATGGGAATCGGGTCTGTGGCTTCATGCACTACCGTCGTCGAACATAGGCACTTTGCTCGACGACACTACCTTCCGCCTCGCTGCTTCCTTACGACTAGGAGCTCCTTGTTGTTCTCCTCATCGCTGTCACTGTGGCGAAGTTGTCAACAGCCTCGGACATCACGGCCTGTCTTGCAGCCGAAGTGCTTGTCTAGTTAGCTAGTCGCTTAGCGCGGCACGCGAACATTAATGACATCATCCGACGAGCTCTTGTTACCGCCGGCGTTCCAGCTATATTAGAACCCAATGGCTTGGCACGCGACGATGGCAAGAGACTGGATGGTATGTCTTTATCTCCATGGAAGGTGGGTAGGCCTTTAGTGTGGGATGCAACCTGTGTCGACACTCTTGCGCCATCCCATCTTCCTGGCTCAGCGTGCTGTGCTGATGCTGCCGCTGCGGCTGCAGAAAACCTCAAACGGCGTAAGTAATTACCTTACAGGTAATTATATTTTCGAGCCGTTTGGGGTTGAAACCCTCGGGCCGTGGGGTCCGAGTGCTCACGGCCTCTTCAATGAAATATCAAAACGGCTATTTGACACTTCCCGTGACCCAAGGGCTGGTTTTTACCTTGGGCAGAGGCTAAGCATTGCCATACAACGTGGCAATGCGGCCAGTCTCTTGGGTACATTACCAGTCGACAGCAATGCGGATGAATTTTTCGATGCTATATTTTAGTTTTTCAATAGTTTTAGTTAAGTTTGTGTATAATTTTGCTATTATTATGTGATAGATCAGATATTTTTTTTTCAAAAGTAGTCATTTGTTTATTGATTAGTGTTACATTTTCATCGCATTTCAATCTTTTTCGTCATCATGGATACGTTAAAAATTCGAGTAATTATGGAATATGAGTACCGTCATGGCAGCAACGCGGCACAAGCGGCACGCAACATCAACGACGTTTACGGAGCTAACACTACAAACCAACGCACCACCTGTTATTGGTTTGCTCGCTTCCGTTCTGGAAATTTCGACCTGAAAAATGAACCTCGCGGTCGTCCGAAGACTTTGGTCGACAATGACGAATTAAAGACGATTGTGGAAGCTGATGATACACAATCTACGGCTGAATTAGCAGCAGCTTTCGACGTTAGCGTCAAAACAATATTGGTCCATTTGCGTCAAATTGGCAAGGTGAAAAAGCTTGACAAATGGGTGCCCCACAAACTCAATGATCGCCAGCGCGAAGTACGCGTCGAGACGTGCCTTGCACTGCTCAACAGACACACAAATGAAGGAATTTTGAACCAAATTGTTACCTGCGATGAAAAATGGATTCTCTTTGATAACCGCAAGCGCTCAGCAAGTTGGTTGGATCCTGGTTCAGCACCTAAACAATGCCCTAAACGAAAACTTACCCCTAGAAAAGTGATGGTCACTGTTTGGTGGTCTAGCGCCGGTGTGATTCATCACAGCTTCTTACCAAACGGGGTGAGCATTACTGCAGATGTGTACTGTGAAGAACTGAACACAATGATGGAGAAGCTGGCACATCTCCAACCAGCATTGGTCAATCGCTCGTCTCCGCTGCTCCTGCACGACAACGCGCGACCTCATACTGCACAGCAGACGGTCTCCAAGTTGCAAGAACTGGGGTTGGAAGCTCTCCGTCATACGCCCTACTCACCAGACCTTGCGCCTACAGACTACTACTTTTTCCAGAATTTGGATAACTTCTTGGCGGGAAAAAAATTCAATACCCGAGAAGCAGTACAAAATGCCTTTGAAGAATATGTTGCTTCCCGTCCAGCTGATTTCTTTAAGAAGGGCATCAATAAACTGCCACTGCGTTGGCAAAGATGCTTTGATTGCCCATGCAATCAAAGCATCTAACAAGAAATACATGAAAAAAAATCGTTTAATTTTTTTCATACAAAACGGCAATTTCATAGGTAACCTATTAGTATTTATTGTCATAGACTATTACTGATAATGTTTACAAAATAAACCAGTCATTTCCATGATGTCGTTTGATTCAGGCACCTACCAGTCATAATTATGGTGTCAGTTCAGTTGTTGTCTTCGCTTCTGAAGGCGTGGACGTGCGTCATGTCATCTATTGAAGAATCGCAGCCTACGTCGCCTTCTATTTGTGTCCACGTAAAAAAAATGATTTCATGTAAAAGGAGACTGACTACTACTTCAAATAAATTGACACAGACCGAACCAAATTATGTTCATTATGCTCAGTTAGAAGATAGTGATGTTACTGCTTTTGTTAACCTGCCGCACGCAATTTTTTTTTTATCAGAGACCGAGTTGAAAATGAATACTTCGCTTCTTTAATAGCTTTTGAGCTGGAAACTGTGCAACCAGAAATTCGCTCAGAAGTTTATATGAAGATTATTAATTGAATACGACATGCTCGTGGAGAGTCCTCACCAGCAGAAGAACGATCCTGTTAACGTGCTTAATTTTATTTATTAAAGACTGATTTATTGCAAGATTAATCATAATAAAACATTGATTATGTTTCCGACTTTTATTTTTGTTAATAAATAAATAGTGCATCGATATCAGGTATTCCCAAAAATGTTCCAACTTATACCTAAAGTGACGTGGCGCGGGAGGTAAGTCAAGGGTAGCAAATCTTGGCGGTTAAAGGGGGAACGTTCAGATGAATTTATATATTACCTATTGTAATTCATTTTTAGGGGTCCGTAGTAAACAAGGGACCCTTATAGTTTCGCAATGTCCGTCTGTCTGACCGCGGATTAGCTCAGTGTCTGTTAGTACTACAAAACTGTAATTTGGCATCGGTATACTTTTTAATCACGCCGATAAATTTGTAAAAATACACCAAGAAAAAAATATTTTTTGGTGTATGCCAATGCCATGTGGGGTGTCGTTGGAAAGATCGTTTAAAAATATTGCGGGAGTGTGGAAACTATTTTTCAATTCAGGGATCCCTTTGCGAAATATTACATTTATAGTACATATTGCAAATTTTTCAAAGTTAAAAGGAAAATTATCACAGATAAGTAGGCTTTACAGGTTAATGAGTAATAATCGACCAACTTAATTTCACAGTTTGAAAAACATGTTCTCCCATACATTCCGTATGGGAGAACTTTTTTTTCAACTACAATGTTAAGTTTAAATTGTTCTTAGAATAAAATTAATTCATCCCAACTACGGAACCCTTCATTGTGCGTGGTCCGACACGCACTTGGCTGGTTGTTAGAATATTTTTTCATGTTTCTTTGATTTTCTATGAAATAATAAAATATTTCATAGATTAGATATAAATTCATGACACAGTTTAAACATTCATAGTAGTGAAACGTAAGATGATCTTTACCCGGCGAAAGCGAGTCCGGGGCTGGGGAGAGCGCGGGGCCGCGTGCGGCCCGGCACGAACACGCGCGGCACGTGAGTCGTGAGCTGTAGGCGCGGCGCGCGCAGCAAACTCGGCAGGCTAACAGTGCGCGGCACGCGCGGCACGACCGGCACGCCCGGCGCGCGCGGCAACCGCGCCACACGCGGATGCGTGCGGTCGAGATTCACGCGGCGCATGCGCGATGCACGCGCGCCGCTCGTTCAGGCACGCGGCAAGATCACACCCCCGGACCACTATTCACCAGCCCTGCTGGCTTTGTATTCATGAACACCACTAGCTTCCTTCAAATAAAACGCAAAAGTTTACCGGAAACTAATAACATCATGGCCACTCACTCACGTTACGTAATACTTGTTATCTGATGAAACCTTACTTCGTACAGGTTTGCACTCAGAACGTGCGGTGAATCGGGTCAATAAAAAGGAAAAATTGAGTGAAGGTCACAGCTCCCGAATTCGCAGCAGAGCCCGGTACGACCGTGACAACGTAAAGTTGCGCTACGCAGCAGCCGGTACGGTAGCGAGCGGCTGAGTGCCGGACGCGCGGCGCCAGGTGCGTCACGTGCGGGGCGGTGCGGGCGGCGTGGGGCGGCGGCGCGGTGATGCGGCACAGACCACGCGCCGCCCGCCGCGCCGCGTTGCCCTTCTCTACAGTCTACTAGTATACTAGGGCGACAGTACTATTTATTATCTGTTCTGAGCCTAGGGTGGAGCAAAATGGCATAAATATCTTTTTTCGGTTCCGTAATTTAGGTACGGAACCGAAAAAAGATATTTATGCCAATGGATACCAAACGGAACCCTATTAATAGGAAACAGGGCCTGCGAATCTCCATACAAATGTATTCCCCTTTTTTCTTCCTGATTATTGCCACTAGAGCATTTTTTTTTTTCATAAAATCAATGTCTGCTGTAGACACGTCCCTATTATTTCTTTTTTTTCCGCAACTTATTGGTAAAGAAAATATGACCCTCCAAAAATTACAAAAATGCACGCCGTGATTAGAGGACTACCAGACAAATTTCAAAAGTTTTTAACATAAAATAAAATGATAGGAACCTAAACATATTCTTTCTTAAAATTTGAATGTAAAAAATAATTGAAGCGGCTCAGTTTTCGAGGAGAAAAAGGGGAATACGAAACAGTCAATCTCGCCAATTTTTTATATATGATCGGTCTGACCTGCAGCTGTCCCTATCGCACGCTACGGATGCAGATTTGAGGTAAGACTACGGCAATAGTTTCTTCAAATTCTTCGCAGGCCCTGCTCCCTCTTAATATGCCTCCGCTGTCCGTCCGTCCGTCTGTCTGTCAGCAGACTGTATCTCATGAATCGTAATAGGTAGACAGTTGACATTTTCACAGACTATGTATTTCTATTACAGCTATAACAAAAAAAAATACAGTCTTTAGGGACTGCCGATAGAAGTAAAAACTACCGCGCAGTGACGACGACGCGAGTTTCACGCTTTTTGTTCAAACAAAAAGTGCTCAACCAAAAAAAAAAATGGGGTCGGATATAATCATAGGGCATCAAAAAATTCGCCCGCATCACTGTCAACTGGAAAAGTGCCCAAAAGGCTGGCAGCATTGCCACGTTGAATGTCAATGCTGATTCTTTGGCCAATGAATAGGCCAGCCCTCTGATCATGTGAAGAGTCGACCAGCCGCTTGGCGATGTCTTGAAAAACTAAGTGGGCACTTGGACCCCATGGCCCTAGTGTTTCAACCCCAAATGGCTCAAACATATAAGTCCCAATAAGATTGGAGTATTTGCGCCGTTTGAGGTTTTCCGCACCAGCAGCAGCAGCCCCAGCACAGGCCGCCGTGCTAGGAAGATGGGATGGCGCAAGGGTTTCGACACAGGTTGCATGCCACACCAAAGGCATACCTACCTTCCAAGGCATTATGGTCATTCCGTCTGGTTTCTTCCTATCGTCGCGTGCCAAGTCTAAAACAGCCGGCGATGACAAGAGCACGACGGATGATGACGGTATTCTGCTGTGGGGCAAAGCTGCTGATATTCAAAATATATTTGTATTCAACGAAGTAATTCGAATGCATGACGACTGTTTGTATTTCCTTGTGTATTTCTCCGCGAAGAAAGTTGTATTGTTTTTGTTAATTTCTTTTAAAATTAAGTGTGAAAATGTTGAATAGAGGCAAGCAATTGGTAAATAAAGCATTGGAGACGAACACCGAAGATAATAATGAAGATAAAACTGTACCCTTATTACGCAATACATGATCCATCGGAATTTGAACAGTTTTGAAACAAATTGTTAATCCATTGCTTCATAAATTCGAAAAAATAATCTGCTCAACAACGTAAATAACACAATGAATATTGCCGAACTGTCAAAATGAAACAAATTTGTGGTAATCATTTACGAAAAATGTGTTGCGTAATTAGATAGCAGGTAAATTGTTTAGTTAATGCATATACGTACTTAATTCTTACTTCTGAGATGTATGCTTGACCACATTTGATTCATTCCCGATTGTGGAGTGATTTTTAAAAAGATTGTGCAACAAGTAAGTACAAGACGAGCCCACTATGGATTGGGCAAACATTGGTGCCGATTCTCTTGTAAACCGAACTAAACTAAACTATCACTAAAATTCCTTACTTTTTACTATGAGAATCTTAACGCTATTCTGCAATAAAAAGTCTCTAAACTTAAAAATTATTTTGACACAACTAAATCGAATTTGACAATCGCGACTCCACGTGGTACATACTTGTTTGCCCTACCCCGTGAATTTTTTAGAGCCGGAGGTGCGCAGGGGGGGCAGCCTCGAAGTGTTTTATATGGAATTTTTCGTTTTGCATTGAAAATAAAAAAAAATATTACCTACGTGTTGATAATTAGGGGTGTAAGAGTTTCATAAAGGGGGTCGAAAATTTCATTATTTTTGCGATAGGACACACCATTTTCGAGTTATAAGCAAAAGAAAAGAAAAAAATATATGTACAGTACTGTTTTTGCATCTGAAGTCGAGGTGTTCGTGTGAATTTTAGTTCATGACAACTAATAGTACTCCACACCATATTTTATCGCGATTAAAAATGGTCAGATTTAGGTAGACAATTAAAATTTTAGGTGAAAAACGTCAAATTCAGAATAGCAAAATTGTCATTTTCACTAAATTAAAATCTCAGTGCCATCTTAGTGCTGTCAAACTAAAATATAGTTAAGTTGTGTCACTTTAGTCTACTTCAGAATGGGAAATCATCGTTTGACAGGAATAAACTAAATTTTAGTGATTTTTAGTCTAGTTTAGAGGCATTTGTGACAAGAGAATCGGCACCATTGTCGACCATATTAGGTTCCTCAACGGAGACATTCAGATAATTTCTGACAAAAACTATCACTCCATCAGTTGATTGTGATTTTTACTACTTTTGTACATATTATATCCCGTAATGAGCGGTATGTTATATTGCTTGGCAAGCCAACATTCGGTCAAAACAATTATGTCACAATTCATGTTTATCCGCTGTTGAAAAGTGCAAAAACTATCAAAATTCTTAAAAACGCTACGAATATTTTGTGTTAGTATGGTTAACGGAGTTTTATAGCCGGAAAGATATTGTTTGCAGTGTTCCGCTTCACAAACTTTAGACTCGGATACAGAGAAATTATCCAAGTCATCAATTAGCGTGTTAATCATATTAAATAAAATAATAGAAAGTGAAAGAATATAAATGAGTAAAAGGTCTAAAAATAACTTATAAGCGGCGCTCTTAGGCGCCTCCATAATCAATAGAATTTACGTATCTTTTCTCAGCCATAATTTTCGCCGGGCAGTCAGTAGCACCTGTTAAGTGATTGTCTGGCTTTTTGAAATGCGAGCAAGTAGCGCATTTTGGTTCATTTTCCTTTTTTAGACAATCTTTGATCGAGTGACCTTGATCACCACAGTGGCCGCAGGTGTAATATGTCTGTCGACATGATTTGGCAGCGTGACCGTACTGCTGACACTTATAGCAGCGTGTGACTAAAGTGAAGTCTCTGACAGGGCACGATGACCAATTCACAAAAACACGTTCTCTTGACATCAGGGCTCTTCGAATGACCGGAGATACTTCTACGATATAATTGCAGGTCTCGGCGTCTTTCTTACCGGACTTATGGCTTAGCTTTATAGAAGTCAGAAATGACTCAAAACTGGAGTCCTGAAGTTTTTCGGCTAAGTTTTGATGGTATATACATGTGAAGACTTCATTTTCTGTCATGGATGTCGGCACTCCTATGATGACTACTCTGGGCTTTCTTTTATGAGGCTCGTCGACGGTTAGACCCACTTTGTGAGCTGCACCGATTGTCTCAGCTTTTCAATGTCGTCCTTCGTCTCGGTGCTGATAATTACTCCGCCGTTTTTAGTCTTGCGCAGGCCCCTCACGTGAAGTTGCATTTTTTCTGGGCATATAATTTTTTGGACCAGAGATTTTGTCTCATCACTGGTCTTTAATTTGTCGTTCGGATAGATAGCCACTGAACTTAAGTTATTCGGCTGGATGTAGTTGTTGGCACCTTTCCTTACCATATCAGAAAAGGAAGGTCCTAGGGCAGGTTTCAATGAATCTCCGATTCTCGACTTAAGCTCCTGTAGCTGCTGCGAAAGGTCAAGGTCGCCAATGTGGCGAGGAACCTTTAGAGAAGAGAGTGAGGGAAAATCGCGCGTAAAAGCGTAAAACCGATTGGCGATGGAGTCCAGAGGAACTTCATCCCAGCCTATTTTATTTAGCCATAGTTCCTTAATTAGGATTTTTGCGTACAGCACAACGGGTGCTACAAGGCCAAGTACGTCGAACAAGCGGCCAACTAGCGATAGAATCGCGCGCTTCGTGCATTTATCTTCTACAGCGACTGTTGTCAAAGAAAAATAATCATCAGCGGGTTCCCAGGTTAATCCAAGGATTTTGAAATTATTGTTATCATCATCCATGCCAGAAAAATTTACTGGTAAGCGGTGAGACCTACGCGAGAATTACAATAAAACTATCACCGATTATATAACTCAGGGGTATTTATCGGAGGTACCCATCTCTGAATTAATAGAAGAGGGTTACTACATACCGCATCACGCCGTCATTAGACCGGACAAAGACAGCATTCGTGTGGTTTTGGACGCTAGTGCCAAAACTCACTCGGGGTTGTCACTCAATGACATTCTGCATGTTGGACCTAATTTACAAGCAGATTTGTTTTTATTATTACTCGATTTTCGTACGTTCCGTGTCGCGATGACAGCGGATATAAAACAAATGTTCCTACGTATTGGTGTAAATGAGCACCACCGCAAATATTTACGAATCTTGTATCGTTTCAACAAAAATGAACATATAAGCACCTTTCATTTTAACCGCGTTCCCTTTGGACTAAAGCCTAGTCCTTATTTAGCGATGCGCACATTACGCAATTTGGCGTTTGAGCATGGCGACCGCTTTCCTGAGGCTTCCAAATTAGTGGAAACTCAGTTTTATATGGACGACTATGTCTATTCTGTTCCTGATGAACAGATTGCTAAGCTATTATCCCGCGATTTAATTGATTTATTTAAGGTAGGATCCTTCGACTTGGTCAAATGGGCTACTAACTCACCCGCTTTATTGGAGATTCTCCCAGAGTCTCACCGCTTACCAGTAAATTTTTCTGGCATGGATGATGATAACAATAATTTCAAAATCCTTGGATTAACCTGGGAACCCGCTGATGATTATTTTTCTTTGACAACAGTCGCTGTAGAAGATAAATGCACGAAGCGCGCGATTCTATCGCTAGTTGCTGGCTTGTTCGACGTACTTGGCCTTGTAGCACCCGTTGTGCTGTACGCAAAAATCCTAATTAAGGAACTATGGCTAAATAAAATAGGCTGGGATGAAGTTCCTCTGGACTCCATCGCCAATCGGTTTTACGCTTTTACGCGCGATTTTCCCTCACTCTCTTCTCTAAAGGTTCCTCGCCACATTGGCGTCTTTAGAGAAGCTGTAGTGAATATCGTAGCCTTCTGCGACGCTAGCTTTAGTGGTTATGGTTGTTGTATTTATTTACACATTACTGACTCTAAAGATAATATCACCGTCCGGCTTTTATGTGCAAAGTCCAAAGTTTCCACCGCTAAAATAACAACGCTAGCTCGATTAGAACTTGTCGCCGCTTTACTTCTGTCTAAACTTGTTCGCGTGGTCAAAGATAAGCTTTCCACTCGTGTACCTATTGCAGGTGTCTACGCTTTCTCGGACTCCACCATAGCACTCTCGTGGATCCACTCATCTCCCCATAGATGGTCTATTTTTGTCAGCAACCGCATTGCCAAAATACAGGAAAACCTGCCTGCCGCTTGTTTTAATCACGTGTCCGGAAAAGAGAATCCTAGCGATTGTCTGTCCCGCGGCATGCTGCCCTCTGATTTAATTGATCACTCGTTATGGTGGAACGGCCCTACTTGGCTACATCTGTCAATGATCGAGTGGCCTTTAAAATTCTCATCTGCTGAATGTGAAACATTGCCGGAGTTCAAATCAAAGGTTTTTCTTGTAGAAACATCAAATACTGAACCGCGTATTTTGGATACTGTAGTTGACCGTGTTTGCTCATGGAATAAATTGTTACATGTATTTATGTACATTCTTAAATTTACGAAAAGATTGCATAGTCATAGCTCTGTTAAAAATATTCAAACCGCCGAAAATTTCATTATTCGAATAGTTCAAAATATGCATTTTGCTAACGATTTAAATTTAATTAAAGCAGGCGAACTTCCATCTAAGAAGTTGCGCTGTTTGTCTGTATTTGTTGATAGCTACGGAATCTTACGTATCGGGGGCAGATTGTCTAAATCTGATTTACCATATGAAGCCAAGCATCCCGCGCTTTTACCTAAACGTGACCGCGTAGTTGATCTAATTATTGATCACTACCACAACACATACTGCCACACGGGCCCTGGGTTACTGATGTCTATTATAAGGCAGCGGTTTTGGATATTGGATGGCCGAACAGTCATACGTTCCCGCTGTCGGAAATGCAATACTTGTTTTCGTCTAAATCCTACGCATCCAACACCCAAAATGGCTGAACTTCCTGGATACCGTGTCCGGGATGCTAAAGCCTTTGTACACACCGGAGTAGATTTCGCTGGGCCTCTTGCTTACATACCTATTCGCCGTAGAGGTCAACGTTCACAAAAACTTTATTTATGTTTGTTCATATGTATGGTAACTAAAGCCATACATATCGAACTTGTATCGGACCTCACATCCGAGGCTTTCTTATCCGCATTTAAAAGATTTATTTCTCGCCGCGGTCCAGTGTCTGTCATGTACTCAGACAATGGTACCAATTTTGTTGGCGCTAAGGCGCAACTTGATGACAATGACATTTATTCTTTCTTATTAAACTCGACTGTCCAAACGGATATTAAAAATGAGCTTCTTAAAACACGCATTGAGTGGAAAAGTATACCACCGCGAGCTCCGCACTTCGGAGGTATTTGGGAATCGAACATTAAGAATGTTAAAACTCACTTATATAGAGTCATAGGAAAGCAGCTTCTCACTTATGAGGAACTCTCAACCGTATTGGTACAAATCGAGTGCCTTTTAAATTCTCGACCGCTTAGTGTTCTCTCATCAGACCCTCATCCAGACGTGCTCACGCCCGCGCATTTTTTGATGTCCAGTCCCCTTACGTATTTACCTTCTTCTGAATTTGCAGAAGAAAATATAAATTTAACAAAGCGCAAAAGGCTTTTGGATCAACTTGTGTTATCCTACTGGAACAAATGGCGAGTTGAGTATTTGCACACGTTGCAAGTTCGCCAGAAGTGGTGCACTCAAGATCGCCCTATAGAGATCGGTACTGTCGTTCTCTTGGGTCAAGATAACGTACCACCATTAACTTGGCCATTAGGCATAATAGAGAAGGTTTTTCCGGGATCGGATGGAGTAATTCGAGTAGCTTCAATAAAAACCGCGTCAGGTACATATAAACGTCCTGTCACCAAGTTATACCCTTTGCCAACCCAATAGAACAATATTATGACGTAGTTTAATTTAGTCTGTATAGTTTATTCGTAGTATACTATAATTGTAATTTAACTTAGTTCAGCCTTATCTTAATCAAATCAAACCGCAATTACATTCACTGGAATCTGATAATTCATTCCGAACGCTCTAACCTTGTGATGGTGTTTCGGACTGCTGCTTAGGTTTCTCTTGATGCTCTCAGACTTCGAAATAAATAAACATCATCGCTTCCTCCCAACTTCACCAGCTCCATATCGATTGTCAGTTTTGAAAGTTGGATCTTTCAAGGTGGGGAGTATGGTGTGGCAAGTTATCGCCCCATAGATCATATTTGATTGTGGGCGGTGTTCAGGTGTCTGTAGTCCGACCTTAGGCATATATTGCTGTCGCGGACATGTGAAGAGGGCATCAGAAGACTGAGTGGCCAGTGACAGCTAATGACGGTTGTCACATGTCAAAGTGCGCGTGCGCCTATCGGTCGCATTTTGATCTCACCGCAAACCGCATTTTTTAAATCTTAATTCATCGCATCCGCTGAAACTATAAACTAACGTGTATTATCCCGTAATCCTTGGGGATGTGCCATTCCATAGTTCTTCAATATTAATATATCAACCCGCGTCCGATTAATGTGTAAAATCATAAACTTTCAAGTGACCATTGTGTACGAGCTCGCCAGGTGGCCACCGGCTGAAGAATCATCAGGACTGAACAAGAAGACCTCTCGGGTACCGCTTTGCATTATTTGCTGGGGTAACTACAGACGCCACCTGACCGTCACCAATCTCTTTGCAATTTGTCGGACAAAATAGGCATTTTGAATCAGCGTGCATTCCAGACGCAGATTTTTCTCTCGTCCTCATCCCGCATAGGAAACACGGCTATTTACACGCCTGTCCCTCCAGGTATCCTTTAAAGTTATAATTTGCAGATTCTGCGTTAGGATACTTTTGAATTCGTATGTGCTTTCCATCAATAGATCCCAGACAATTTGGGAGGTTCCAAAGTTCGTAGTATCTGGTTGTAATAGCCTTCCATTCATCTGTAGTTGGCACAGGCATGTAGGTGTCTCTGGGTGCGCTCCATATAACTTCTGTTGTCTCTGCTACAACTCGAGATATAGTGCATTTTCCTCGAGCAAAGTAAAATTTTAGTGCTCCAAAACTATACCCAGTTGATAGGTATCTAAAAAAAAAGACGTATTATATTATGCATGTTTCTTTTCAGTGGCTGATATGTCCGCAGCCTGAAACCAACTCCTAGTGGTTCATCCACAAAGCAAAAGAAATTATACTATCTACATGAAGAACTACATTTTCTTCTTCCTTTTGTGAAAGCAATTGTTCACACTAATGAACCGTGGAATATACCTATACCACCAAAAGAGAACACCGATGAATCAAGTTCTACAACTGACGAAGTCCCATGTACTCAAAGACCTACTGATACATTGGAAACGCCATCTTCTAGATCCGATGAATCAAACTTATATAAGAAGCCAAAAATAAGAAAAGTTACCAACGAGGCTGATATAGCGTTTTGTCGATTGGATAAAAAAAAGAAACAAAGACTGACAGTGCTAGAAAAATATTTTTTACTAAGTTTGTTGCCAGATGTAGAAAATTTATATGAAGAGCTAACGAGAAAATTTAGAATTAAGATGTTATTGTTACTCGCAGAAATTCAGTCAGACCAATCACATCCGCCACAAGTGACACAACAATATGAGAACACCTATTATCCAAAGGGATAATAATTATTCACCAATATCTTCTGTAGATTCTAATACAAATTCATCGTTTCCTCTAATATCTCCAATTAATTATTCTGTAAATACAAATCTTTCTGAAGATTTATCACAACTGGAGAACTTTGAAAACTTATAATAGAAACTATAAAATACGTCTCTTTTGAATTTTTTTCTGATATTAAAATACATTTTTAACTGTATATTTTTTATACTAGAGGTATCTTAAGTCCCTGGGCCCCCATTACATAAAAAATATTAGTTTAATATTATTAGACTAATATTACGGGTTTTCATTTATTTTTTATATGGAAGAAAAAAGAAAAGACGCATAAACTAACTGATAATTTTAACTCAATAATAGTCTAATACTGATAATATTAGACAATATTTTTATGAAACAGGCCCCTGGCTACAATAAGTAGTAGGTACGATTATATATTTAAATTAAAACTTAGGTACCTCAAAGTTATAAGTATCCTTTCTTCTAGACTGACACATTCTCGAATTGCAGTATTTTGTCTTTGTGTCAGTGGTCCAACCTAACCTAGTGGTCCATAATACATAATTTCGCAGTCATAATCGCAGTACATAGTTTTTATGTATCATCAATCGTTTTCTCAGCGCACGCCGAAATCGTAACTCCGCTGCCGCGAGAAATCGCGGCGCAGCGGACAGAGCTCCGGCGAGATCTCATGGCGTCATGGAGAGTGCGATTGTCGCAACCCAGTGCTGGGCACGCCACTATTGCGGCGATAAGTCCCCTCTTTGAGGAGTGGCTAGAGAGGCGCCACGGCGTCCTCACCTTCCGCCTGACGCAGGTCCTCACCGGACATGGTTGTTTCGGGAGGTTCCTGTTTCGTATCAGGCGGGAGGAAACGCCCGGGTGTCATCACTGCGTGGATCGCCCGGAGGACACGGTTGAGCATACGGTGGAGGTCTGTCCGGCTTGGGCAGAGCATCGCCGTGTCCTCGTGGAGGCGATCGGCGGCGGGGATCTCTCGCGTCCGGCCCTAGTCCAGGCCATGGTACGGAGCGAGAGGGCATGGGAGGCCGTCACCTCCTTCTGCGAAGCAGTAATGCTCGCGAAGGAGGAGGCAGAACGCGTGAGGGAGAGGCAAATTTCGCGCCCTCACGCCCCTAGCCGCCGCAGGAGACGCCCTGGGCGTCGGGAATCGCAGGCCGATTCCCGGCCACCGTAGGCGCGGGCTTGCGGACGGTGAGCAATGGGTAGCTCGCCGTCCGATAAGGACCAGGCCCGGGTCGACGGCGCGTTGTGTTCCACGCGCGCCTCAAAGAGATGTCAGCAGAAGTGAAGGGGTCCGTTAGGACCGATGCCTGCCGGGGTTGCGGGAAAGTCCGAAAGGGATACCGTGGCCCCTGGCAACGTACAGGCAACGGAAGGAACACGGGTGGGTTTTAGTCAATAAGAGTCTGACACGCCCTCCCGCTCCACCCAGAGCGGGAGAAGTTATTTGATAATTTCCCACCCAAAAAAAAAAAAAAAAAAAAAAGCGCACGCCGAAATAATGAATTTTATATAGGCAATATTTTGCTACTTTGTACATTACTGTAATTTTCTTAAGGATTTCTATTATTTTTAAATAAATTATTGCCTACGTTACTTCCTGATAATTTAGCTTTCTATTGGTGAAAAATTGGTTAAAATCGGTCCAGTAGTTTCGGAGCTTATTTGGTACAAAAAGACAAACAACCAAAAAAATCTTTTCTCTTTATAATATTATATCTTTACCTATGAAATTGCCGTTCTGCAGTACTGGCCATTTCAAATCAAAATAATTTTTGTTTAGCTAAGAATTCTAATTTCAAATTAATTTTATTTTAAAAACATGGTTTTTTTTTTCCAAAAGATGTCATTTGTTTATTGATTAGTGTTACATTTTCATCGCATTTCAATCTTTTTCGTCATCATGGATACGTTAAAAATCATCAACATCAGCCAGCAACATCAACAACGGTTACGGAGCTAACACTACAAACCAACGCACCACCTGTTATTGGTTTGCTCGCTTCCGTTCTGGAAATTTCGCCCTGAAAAATGAACCTCGCGGTCGTCCGAAGACTTTGGTCGACAATGACGAATTAAAGGCGATTGTGGAAGCTAATGATACACAATCTACGGCTGAATTAGCAGCAGCTTTCGACATTACCGTCAAAACAATATTGGTCCATTTGCGTCAAATTGGCAAGGTAAAAAAGCTTGACAAATGGGTGCCCCACGAACTCAATGATCGCCAGCGCGAAGTACGCGTCGAGACGTGCCTTGCACTGCTCAACAGACACACAAATGAAGGAATTTTGAACCGCATTGTTACCTGCGATGAAAAATGGATTCTGTTTGATAACCGCAAGCGCTCAGCAAGTTGGTTGGATCCTGGTTCAGCACCTAAACAATGCCCTAAACGAAAACTTACCCCTAGAAAAGTGATGGTCACTGTTTTGTGGTCTAGCGCCGGTGTGATTCATCACAGCTTCTTACCAAACGGGGTGAGCATTACTGCAGATGTGTACTGTGAAGAACTGAACACAATGATGGAGAAGCTGGCACATTCCAACCAGCATTGGTCAATCGCTCGTCTCCGCTGCTCCTGCACGACAACGCGCGACCTCATACTGCACAGCAGACGGTCTCCAAGTTGCAAGAACTGGGGTTGGAAGCTCTCCGTCATCCGCCCTACTCACCAGACCTTGCGCCTACAGACTACTACTTTTTCCAGAATTTGGATAACTTCTTGGCGGGAAAAAAATTCAATACCCGAGAGGCAGTACAAAATGCCTTTGAAGAATTTGTTGCTTCCCATCCAGCTGATTTCTTTAAGAAGGGCATCAATAAACTGCCACTGCGTTAGCAAAGATGCTTTGATTGCCCATGCAATCAAAGCATTTTTTATTTGTATTAATTGAAGTAATCACCCAAAAACTACAAAGTAATTAATTGTAGTAATAAATACATGAAAAAAATTCGTTTAAATTTTTTCATACAAAACGGCAATTTCATAGGTAAAGACCTATTATAATAAATTATTATTATATTTGTCGCATCATGGGTGGCTGAGATGCGATACATAGGGTCTTCTTCACGATACGATATAGTTTAGGTAGGTGTGGGCACTGTAGTGGGTACTCGAACGAAAAGATAATTCGAATTTAAAATAACTTTAATAAACTAGCGAAAGAAACAAACACGTGCGTTGGTAGTGAGCGTCTGCCAAGGCTGTCGGAGCTCGACTGTCGCAACACTCCCAGACCAACATTGCTTGCAGAGTAAGCAAGCTGAACTGTCCTTCTCCAGTCCTCGATGCATCCCCTCTACCGATGATCGTGTCCAAGCGGCAGGGCATGCTTGCGTTTCCAGTAACGATATTATTACTTCACAAAACTAATTGTTAGTTGGCGCTGCTTGTTGCACTATGGCGCCATCAATCCAGGACATATTATTATTATTATATTTTATTTAATTTTGAATATATATTATTTACATTTTCAAATATTTTTATAAAATTATTAAAAAAGCATTTAAAAATATAAAAAATAGTGGCCCATTGGCAACAGGAATAGGGTTCAAGCTGCCGGTGGTCAGGGCTCTAGAGAGAGGAACCCCTCACTATGTGTGCCGTGTCCAGAATACAATCAAATAAAAATGTAGATGAAAACTACATTGCGTTTAATAATATATTAAATCTAATTTTAAATGTGTGTTTTCCGCTGGTGCAAATAAAAACGATATATAAGAAGTACTGGCTAACAAAGGATATTAAATTATTTTGCAAAACAAAAGACTACTTAAAATACTTATCCATAAAACAAACAATCAAATATTGTCAAAATATTATAAAATATACGATAAAACCCTAAAGCAATCTGTAATGACAGCAAAGAAACTACAATATATAAATAAATTAAAAAAATCAACAAATAAAGTTAAAACTATGTGGAATATAATAAACGAAAGAACAAATAAATCAACAAACAACGAAAAAATTAACATAAAAATGATAACTTGATAACTGAACCTAAACAAATAGCTAATATTTTCAATGACTTCTTTGCTTCTATTGGGGAAAAAACCTCACCAGCAAAAGGAGCCCTTATGATATGCCCCACAGAAAACACCATGTTTCTCAGCCCTGTCGATCCCTATAAAATTAATAAAATAATAAAAAATCTAAAAAATAAAAATAGCTATGGAGTTTACGAACTTCACCCATTTCTACTTAAGTAATGTGCAGACGAACTAACCCTACCATTTCATAAATTAATTAACCAATCCTTTGAATAGGGAACCTTTCCCAATCAACTTAAAAACGCTCTGATAAAACCCATACATAAGAAAAATTATAAAACCGACCCTAATAACTATCGCCCTATCGCGCTGTTACCAACTGCGTCTAAAATCTTTGAGAAGGCTATATGTGTCCGCGTCATTTTGTGAAAAATATAAAATACTTGACGACTGCCAAAACGGTTTCCGTAAAAACACGTCTACAACGTTAGCAGTCTATAAATACGTACAAGAGGCTCTAACTATTATTAATAATAAAAACTACGCCATTGGTATGCTGCTCGATATGACCAAAGCATATGATAAGGTGCAATTTAAAATACTATTGGACAAATTACACGGCATGGGAATACAAATTACATACATACCTAAAGGATAGGGTACAAATAGGAGAAATTAGATTTATTTATTTTATTTATTTATTTATTTAACTACATACATCTACCATTACAGCTAACCAATGCGGTAAATGCGCCTTAATTAATACTTAAGTTAACGTAATTGTTACTTATAACTAATACCTATAACTAATTACAAACAAAGCATTCCTTGTGAATTCACCCAGAGAACAACAGAATAAGTCAATCTCACTCGCTATGAGGTTGAGCGTGCGGAGTGCACGCGTCAGCGGCGCCTCTTTTAACAGATATTTTGATAACAACACAAATCAAATAATTAAAATGAGTTCCGACAGTAAAGCACTTAACGCGTCAATTCCCCAAGGAAGTGTAATAGGCTGCCTATTGTTTCTGATCTACATAAATGACCTTCCTAAAATTATAAACGGACCATTGTTCTATTTCAACATTCAAAATTCAAAAGTCATTTATTCAAACTAGGCTGAGAATCAGCACTTTTCGAACGTCAAAATTACATAAGACAGTCCCCCAAAACGCCCACCCTTCACCACTTCCTAGTGCTTTGGCTGGGAAGAAGAAGTGGCGCAACAAACTCCCCAGCAGCACAGCTGTCTGTTCAGTTAAAAAAAAATGATTCTATATAATAGTATGCAAAATGATATTTACATTACGCAACACAAAACATAATTTAAATTATAAAAATTAATAGCCTTATGACAGCTAGCACACGCCAATATACCAACCAAAAACATCGAGAACTATACTCAAGCAGAAATAAAAATTACTTAGTGAAATCAATATCTAAATAAAAGCCTCCAGGCATAAAGGGCGTGCCCGCTTACATATAGCTGTAACTAGAAGTTATAATTGATAAACTAGGACCATTGAGGTAAATTAAAAAATTATCGAGGTCGCTAGCTAACCACATATTGCAATACAACTCATAAAAAAAAAACATTATAATGAGTAGATTATGTCAACAATAAATAAAGTAAAATTAGTAAAATTATAAACAATTATATAAACTCATATAACCTGTCAGTAATTAAGCTAATTCTGGAGAAAGAACATTTAAACATTGTCTTGAGTTAATCACAGCGACCAACTATTCTTATCATTTAAGTTGTCGTTGATAGAATAGTATGCCTTTGAACAGAGGTTGGATTTTACTTTAGTTTTGAACGCATTAAAAGGCAAATCTAGCAAAGAAGAAGGTAGCTTGTTATAAAAGGTTATACCAAGCCCAACAAATGAGTTATGAACCTTGTGAAGCCGGTGAAAGGGAGTACGTAGTTTATCCTTATTTCTAGTGTTAACATTGTGAATATCACTGTTTTTAGTATATAAGTGTATATTTTGCCTAATATATAATATGTTGGCGAAAATGAATGAAATTTGCGGACGATATCTCTCTGCACACCTCATGCCAGAACGATGACAATATAAACGCCAAATTAAACTATCTTCTTTCTACAGCTGTACCCTGGATGGATAACCATAATCTAGAAATTAACGTCACCAAAACAAAATTACTTACTTTTCATCCCCATCAAAAATCCCCATTAAAACTAAATTGCATTTTTAATCATGCAAAACTGGAACAAGTAAATGAATTTACTCTCCTCGTTAATAGATACCTACCCACATAAATTGGAAATCCCATATACAGAAAATAAGAGCAAAATTATCTACATTTTCATATGCCCTACGCGAAATTAAAAAAGCTATGGCAGCTTATAGCTATGGGGTCATGCTGTGGGGTAACAATATTCACAAATCATATTTATTTTGCAAAAGCAGTTAATTCGAATAATAACCAACATAGAACAAACAAATAGCTACAAACCACACTTCCGAAAACACAAAATTCTCACACTTCCCTGTCTATATATCTTAGAATTATGTAAATTTGTCAAAAAACACCCAGATTTTTACACCACTTGCGAAAAACACAAATAAGATACACCTTTCGACACAGAAAAAACCAAATAAACATACTTCAATCCCGACTCAAAATGCACTCAACGAGCCCTTTAGTTATGTCCATAAAAATGTATAATAAATTGCCAAATGACTTATGAGAAGTAAGTAAAACAAATACATTTATTCATAAATTGAAACAATTTCTGGAATATCAAGTCATACTACTCAGTAAAGGAGTTTTTAAAGACAAATCGATTGCAAAATAAAATCATTCTCTCTCATATAGGTACACCAAACATTATGAAATATAAATAATATAACATAGAATATAGAAAATCAAATATAAATATGAAAATATGAATACATAAATAATAACATAATTTAATAAATTTAAACACATCTAATACTTAATTTATAATAATATTAATTAAATAAATAAATAAATCTTTTATTGAAACTATAGCCTAAAAAAACTATTACAATGGTATAGTAGAAGTACATACATTGAGAGGCTTATGCTAGGTAGTAATACATTGAAACCAAATCAAATCAAATCAAATCAATCTTTATTTGTGAACATAAGTACAAAAAGGTGTTATTTATACATTTTAGCTGATCTGTATGTTCGGCCAATAATCGGCATACAAATATAATATTAGTAAGCAGGTTATTTTTACTATCATAATTAATAAAGTCTAGGATAAAAGAAATGAAGCAATTGAAAAATGTCATGAGCCGCATAAAATAAAGTAATTGAATTATATATTCCAGCTGATGAAAATGTGTTAACTTCTTGTTGAGGGTTCTCCCGTGGATTGAATGAAAGAAGTGAAGAAGTTGTACACCAGATATATTTAAAATAATAAAACATATAAAATATACGAGCGCAGCCGTCAGGCGATCACATTGACAAAATCTAAAAAGTCATTCTCAATTCAAAAAGGCTACGACAGTAGTACAGAATTGAGATCTATGAATCAAACAGTGACTGCACAAAGAAGGTCAACATTCAACACTTCCCCTCAATCGCTGTTGACATCACCGCTGGCTCAACTGGCCTAAAAAAAAAAAATTAAGCCCAAGTTCACAACACAGAACTTATGTTTAGGAGCACACAAAGACTTAGTTAGTACATCTGCCACCATTTCCTGAGTAGACAAATAATTCAACTTAATCACATGATTATTCACAGCCTCCCTAACATAGTGGTACCTGATGTCTATGTGCTTAGTCCTCCTATGAAACACTGGATTGACACTAAGTTTCTGAGCAGACTGATTGTCATTGAACAAATCTATAACCAACCCAGAACTACCAGTCAATTCAGTAACCAAGTTCCTAAGACAACTTGCCTCCTTAGCAGCCTCGCTAAGAGCAATGTACTCAGCCTCAGTACTTGATAAACTAACACATGTTTGTTTTCTGCATTCCCAGGAGATGGTATTTCCCCCATACTTGAAAACAAACCCCGAAAATGATTTTCGGTCACGTACGTCACCGCCCCAGTCCGCGTCTACAAACCCCTCAACCTTAGCATGACCCGACCTACTAAACACAAGGCTAACACTTTGAGTTCCCTTAAGATACCTCAATACACGTTTCGCAGCCCTCCAGTGTTCCATAGTATGACAAGTATTAAATTGGCTTAGGTACGAAACTGCATACGTAATGTCCGGCCGTGTAAATACACTCAGATACATAAGTGAACCTATTAATTCCCTATATAGAACAGTACCCTCGCCTAATACACTCGTATCAGTAAACTTAACGTTTGGGTCCAAAGGAGTCTGGACTGGTTTGCATTCCGACATGCCAAAACTGTCGAGCAAGCACTCAACATACCGCGCCTGACAAAGCTTAAGAGTTTTGTTCGTCCTGTCACGCTCTACCGCGACCCCGAGAACATGCCGCACCGCACCCAAGTCTGTAATCTTGAACGGTTTACGCAAACTCTCTTTCAGCTCTTCAGCCATGTGTGCATCATTGTAACAGACAATGAAATCGTCCACGTACAAAGCAATGTAAACAACCGACTTACCATTTCGTTTGTAGAAGATACATTGTTCAAGTTGGCATTGAACAAAACCTGTCGACAGAAGCACGTCCTTCACCCTCTGATACCAAGCTCGCGAAGCTTGTTTCAGTCCGTAGACTGCCTTCTTCAATCTGTAGACTTTATTTTCTCCACCAGGTGAAATGAACCCCTCTGGTTGAAACATAAATATCTCCTCATCTAAATTACCGTTGAGGAACGCCGTCTGTACGTCCAGATGGTCTATATCCAGATCCATCTCTACAGCAATCGCCAACAACAGTCGCATAGAACTGTACCGTACTACTGGTGAAAAAGTTTCCAAATAATCTTCACCATACTTTTGGGTGAACCCCTTGGCTACTAACCTAGCTTTATACCGGGCTATCTTCCCCTCGGCGTCACACTTAATTTTGAAGATCCATTTATTCCGAACCACATTTTTGCCCATAGGCCGATCCACCAACTCCCAAGCCTCATGTTGATTGAATGAGTTAATCTCTTCCTGCATAGCTTGCCACCACAAGTCGCTCTGCCCAGAACCCAAAGCTTCCTTAACAGTGCGCGGTTCAGCTGGGATCGCATCATGTGCGTACAAACCCTTAGGTTGTCTAGATCTAAGATTGTACCTTGGTTCCGGAGGTTCCACCACCTCCTCAACGCTATCTTCAAAAATCAAAGTATCGTCGCCG
Organism: Xanthia icteritia; assembly: GCA_949128155.2. NCBI lineage: Eukaryota > Metazoa > Arthropoda > Insecta > Lepidoptera > Noctuidae > Xanthia > Xanthia icteritia. The sequence goes on from OX421931.1 coordinate 595,080, forward strand.
CGATCATCACCGCTCGCTGACACAATCCCCGTTACCGGTTCTTCAGTGACAGGCTCTCGAGCTGTATCACCAGCCACCTCACTCTCAGGCAAGCTTGACTTCCCCTCACCAGTGAAATCGTCAACTTCTTCCCCTGAAAGAAAAATTTCTATAGTGGCTGATCCGTGTCCAGTTCCTAGCACTTTGGCTGGGAACACACTTTCATTAAATATGACATCACGGCTCCTCTTTATAGTATGTGTCTCAGAGTCATACAACCTGTAAGATCTGCCATTATCTTCATAACCGACAAAAATATACCTCTTACTCTTAGGTTGTAACTTATTCCACTTAACGTCATCAATATGTACATAGGCCTCACAACCGAAAATCCGCAAGTGGTCATACTTTACCCTACTACCCGACCAAACCTCCTCGGGCGTCTTCCCACCTAATCTACTAGACGGAGACCGATTAATAAGGTACCCGGCAGTGTTAGCCGCCTCAGCCCACAGCTTGTGATCCAAACCCGCATGATACAACATACAACGTACCCGTTCCAAAAGAGTTCTGTTCAACCTCTCCGCCGCACCATTCATTTGGGGTGAATACGGAACAGTAACTTGATGCACAATGCCCTTCTGTCTGAAGAATGCGCTCAACTCTTTGTTTACGTATTCTGTACCGTTATCACTGCGTATAGCCTTTACCTTGGATTCACATTGATTTTCCACGAGCCTAACAAAGTCTTGGGTGACGCTAGCTACTTCGCTCTTATTCTTCAAGAAGTACAAGAATACTTTCCGCGAGTGATCATCTAAAAATGTTAAAATGTACCGCTTACCTGAGTGGGACACAACAGGAATCGAACACAAGTCTGTGTGCACCAGATCCAACCGCTTAGCCGCTACATCACGCCCAGATTTCTTGAACGGAAACCTAATTTGTTTTCCAAGAATGCAAACATCGCAATTATTTGCAATTTCTGTATTCTGAAAATCAATAACGTGTGACAGTGACTTCAAGCTGTCATAACTTAAATGACCCAATCTATGATGCCAAGACTCCTTTGAAACCTTTTTATTTACACTACTTAAAGCTACCGCGTTAGTAAGCAGTTTGTATACCCCGCCAACAGACCTAACACTAGTTATACAAGATTTATTTCTAAAAATCTTACAAGTAGATCCATTAAATTCCACTCTAAGCCCTTTAACCGCTAAACTATTTACAGAAAGTAAATTTACACTCAATCCCGGAACATACATCACTTCTTTAAGAGTCAAATCATAATCTCCGAGTTTTAAACACACATTACCAATACCGACGCATTTCAAAGTCTGTCCGCTCGCCACGTTTACCTCTAAACTGCTTGTAGAAAAATCATGTATCCAGTCTCGCTGTCCCGTCATGTGACTCGACGCACCCGAGTCTACGTACCACGTGTCAGCCAAGAACCGAGTCGCGACCATTGCCGCCCCTTTCTGGGTACACTCCTTCTTTACGTGACCAGACTTTCCACAGTTCCAACACCTCGGCTTCTTGTCTTTGCGTCTCTGACCAGACTTATTTTCCGACTTACCAGCAATCAGGCAATCTCCACCCTTGCAATTGTCAGACCACTTCGTATCCTGAAGCAATTTAGCCTTCACGAAGTCACTGGTCAGGTCGCTCACACTACTCTCCAAAGCCATGATCATTGGATCAAACTTAGAAGGTAATCCCTGAAGAATAATCGCCGCCAGGAACTCATCGTCAATCGGTTTATTTACAGCCGTCAACTGTTGCGACAGCGATAAACATTCGCCAACATATTTGTCCATATCGCCACCGAAATCGTCCAACTTTACCGAGCACAGCATCCGCAACAGTTTTAATCTCCTGCCTATGCCCTTATCGTCGTACGCCTTCTCCAGGCTCAGCCAGGCATCCTTACTCGTTTTCGCAGTCATCACGTGGGACACGCACGAAGCGTCCAGTGACAGGCAGATCTTAGCCAACGCCTTTTCATCTTTACGCCGTTTCAGCTCTGGAGTCGACTTATCGTCCTCCGAATAGCCGTCGATAGAACACCAAAGGTCGTCATGAATAAGTAGGTTTCTCACATTGAACTTCCAAAGGAGGTAATTCTCTCGCCCCCTCAATCGCTCAATAGAAAGCCCACTTACGCTTCCGCCTTCTGCAGACATGGTTGCCTTCTCACGTCCGCTCGTTGTATATCAGTACAATTCTTCTACTTTGCGTAATCTGGGCCCATAACCCTAGTTAACTTCTTGTTGAGGGTTCTCCCGTGGATTGAATGAAAGAAGTGAAGAAGTTGTACACCAGATATATTTAAAATAATAAAACATATAAAATATACGAGCGCAGCCGTCAGGCGATCACATTGACAAAATCTAAAAAGTCATTCTCAATTCAAAAAGGCTACGACAGTAGTACAGAATTGAGATCTATGAATCAAACAGTGACTGCACAAAGAAGGTCAACATTCAACAAAATGAGATAAATACACTTATACTAAACCCAAAAGTTAATTGCGCTGCTGGACGAGATAATATATCGGCAGCTGTTCTCTCCCGTTATAGACCTACATTAGTTACCCCACTGACCTTTATTTGTAACTTAGCGTTTCTAACTGGATCTTTCCCTCAAGCTTTCAAAATATCACAAATCCTACCTATACATAAGTCGGGTGACAGGGATTGTGTCAATAACTATAGACCTATCTCTATACTACCAACTTTGTCAAAGATTTTGGAGAAACTCATGAATAAAAGACTGCTAAATTATCTAGAGAAATACAATCTACTCTCAAATTCTCAATACGGTTTTAGATGTAATAAATCCACTAGCGACGCTGTTCATGAAGTTACAGACTATGTTATAAATAACATCGATAATAAAAACAAAGTTCTGGCTATATTCCTCGATTTGGCTAAGGCATTTGACACAGTCTCTGTCCCCAGACTGCTTAGCAAGCTTGAAGGTATGGGAATTCGGGGATTACAGCTCAACCTCTTCACTGACTACCTTTCTAATAGATTCCAGTGTGTAAAAGTTGGCGATTAGATAAGTGGTGATCTTCCCATTACCTATGGAGTTCCTCAAGGAAGTGTCCTTGGACCTTCTTTATTCCTCATTTATATTAATGACCTCTGTGACCTTGAACTTCCAAATGGAAAGATTGTTGCTTTTGCAGATGACACGGCACTCGTATTTAAAGGCACCTCATGGAACGAAACATTCCAACACGCTCAGTCTGGCTTTGATGCAGTTAACCGGTGGCTAAGATTTAACCTCCTATCGCTAAATGTAGACAAAACCAAATTTATAAAGTTCTCTATCCGCAATGTCCCCCAAACGCTGAATAATAATCCTGATACGAGTACTATTATCGCACACTCCCAGAATTGTTGTCGCATTACACCCTGTGACTGCCCTCTGCTTGAGCAAACGAGCACTATCAAGTATCTTGGCGTCCTAATTGATAGTAGACTTAACTTTGCTCCACACATTGATCTCGTTTCTTCTAGGATTCGCAAGCTAATATATACATCTAAAAAGCTCAGACATATAGCTAATGCAAAGTTGTTAAAAACAATTTATTCTGCCCTATGCCAATCGCTATTGATCTATTGTATAACATGCTGGGGCGGAGCATGCAAAACAATAATTTAAATTTTGAAACTTGAGCGTGCACAAAGAGCGCTGCTTAAAGTAAGCGCTTGTCTCCCATTCTTTCTTCCTACTACTCATCTTTACCAAACCTGCGGAGTATTAACAGTGAGACAGCTTTACGTACTGCACACTGTTGTCAGAATGCATGGTCTCCTGAAGTATAACCCGACAGCTTTTCTCCAGAAACGTAGAAAGCATACAGTTTGCATATATAAGGCTTGCCACACTCATTTTGCACAGAGATTCTTCAATTTCATAGGCGGCCTTATGTATAACAAACTCAATGAAATCTTAAAAATATATCCCCTAACCAAACAAAAATGTAAAAAAGCAGTCACTAAGTGGCTCATGACACTTGATTATACCAAAACGGAACTAATCCTAAATATTCAAAAGTAGAATCATGTCACCGGATTATACCTAATTGCATTAACTTACACTTTTACCTCATAATCTTGAATTCACAAACCAATATAACGCTCAATCACTCACTTACTCACTCACTTACGCTCCAACACAAGTACACCGTCACACACACTCTCTCACACCCACTCCCTCACACCCTCACGCATACATACACACGCATACATACATACATACATACTTATTAACATTAAACTGTCAAGTACAATATACAACATAAAATCTTACTTACCTTAATTTTATTTTCTTAAATTTTCTATCAAACTTAAATTTAAAGATAAGGGAAAAAACACCCTTAGTTTGGCCTAATCAAATAGTTTCTTAAGTGTTGTAAATGTCTTTTTTGTAATGTTCAGCTTTTATATTATATTTCCGCCATGGAAGAGCCCTGATTTCTGAGATACAGGATTAACCTAGTTCGGAAGTCAGGAGTTCATTTAGTTTAGCTGCCTAATTCTTTGTTATACAATAAATGTTTTTAATAGTTCTTGGTAACATTTCTGTATTAGGCTATATTATTTGGTCCAAATAAACGTTATTGTATATTGTATATTATTAATTATTTAGAATGTCAAAGAAAATTAAATTTAGTCATAATTTGTCATTTAAAAAGTCTTCAATCGAATAATACGTCTTTTCAACTAGAAACAAGAACAACTTTTTTTTAAATGGCTGACATTTTCCTCACTTCTGATACACTTTGGCAATTTATTGTATAATTTTGGAGCCATTACGAAAATACTGTTCTTGTATAAAGCAGTTTTAAATCCAACAGATTGTAGCCGGTCAGCTCGACGCTGACTACCTACTCGGTCAAATTTATACATATTATTTTTGATGAACATAGATGTCTGGTATATTAGGTTGGGGAAAAAGTCTTTTCGCATTATAGTATGTATGAACTTGTAATAAAATCTCTTTGGCTATACTATGTGTATCTGGCTGGTTTTGGTATCATTGAAAGTTTAAATTTTAAAGAACATAATTCCAAATTCAAATTAGGAAAATGTGTGATTTTTATTTGTTTTTCGTACTGTCAAGATGAGTGAATCTAATGAAGAAATTCGATACATTTTAAAATTTTACTACAAAAAAGGTAAAAATGCAACGCAAGCCGCGAAAAAAATTTGCGATGTTTATGGACCTAGTGCAGTGTCTGTGAGAGTAGCACAAATTTGGTTTAAGCGTTTTCAATCCGGAAATTTTGATGTCAAAGATGCACGTCGCTCTGGTCGCCCTATTACGGATAAAATGGATGCCATTTTTGAAAAAGTGGAGCAAGATCGGCATATTAGTAGTTACGACGTAGCTGAAGAACTGGGAATTGACCACAAAACAGTTTTGGCGCATTTGAAAAAAACTGGGTACACAAAAAAGCTCGATATTTGGGTACCTCACGAGCTCACTGAAAGAAACCTAATGAACCGTGTACTCATTTGTGATTCGTTATTACGACGTAATGAAACCGAACCATTTTTGAAGAAGCTGATAACTGGTGATGAAAAGTGGATCACGTACGACAAGAACGTGCGAAAAAGGTCGTGGTCAAAGGCCGGTCAGGCTTCACAGACTGTGGCAAAACCCGGGTTAACTCGCAACAAGGTGATGCTGTGTGTGTGGTGGGATTGGAAGGGCATTATTCATTATGAGCTGTTACCACCTGGCAGGACCATCGATTCTGAACTCTACTGCGAACAACTGATGAGATTAAAGCAAGAAGTTGAGAGAAAGCGGCCGGAATTAATCAACAGAAGGGGTGTGGTTTTTCATCATGATAACGCTAGACCTCACACATCTTTAGCCACTCAGCAAAAATTAAGAGAGTTTGGCTGGGAGGTGTTAATGCATCCGCCGTATAGTCCTGACCTTGCACCTTCAGATTTCCACCTGTTTCGGTCTCTTCAGAATTCTTTAGGCAGTGTCAGGTTAACATCACGGGAGGACTGCCAAAACCACTTGTCGCGGTATTTTGATCAGAAGTCCCAAAATTTCTATAGCAATGGGATCATGTCCCTACCTACAAGATGGCAAAAAGTTATCGAACAAAATGGTACCTACATACTTTAGTTAAATGTAAACATACTATGCTAAAAAATGTTTTGAATTTTCTTAAAAAATGCGAAGAAACTTTTTCCCCAACCTATTATGTACAATGAGGGCAGTGTTAAAATTTTCATACTTTTAAAATATTGTTTACAGCTGTCAGTGGTTTGCAAGTTACAGATCGCTCTAATACACCTTTTCTGACACTTAAACACCATATCTTTACCCGAGGCGTTTCCCCAAAACATAATGCCATATCTTAATGTTGAGGCTCCTAGACCATGATATACAGTTAGTACGGTGTTTCGATTTGCCGTTTTACTTAGCATACGCAGCGCATGAGAAAATTGGTTTACTTTACTACATACTTTGTCAATCTGAATATTCCATTTTAATGTGCTTTCAATATTTAATCCCAGAAATTTTGTCACATTCGTCTCATCAATCCTTTTATCATTATATCTTATATCTAAATTTAAATTCTGATTTACTGTTTGTTGAAATTTAATTATTACTGTCTTGTCCAAGTTTATTACCAAATTATTATTCTCTAGCCAATTTATAACTGATTTTATGTTAGAGTTAATGTCTGATTCTAATGTATCTAATTGGTCACTGTTGAAAAGTAGAGTGCTGTCATCTGCAAACATTGTCATGGGATAGGTCGATGCTTTTGGGAAGTCATTTATATATATAATAAATAGGAGAGGTCCAAGTATGCTACCTTGTGGAACTCCATACATCACTGTTCTCGGGCTAGATTTAAATGTTGTTTCCTGTTTTTTACATATCCTATTAATAATTGTTATTTGCTGTCTATCTTGTAGGTATGATTTAATTAAATTTGACATGTCACCTCTAATCCCGTATGCGTCAAGTTTATTAATTAATATTCTATGGTCTACGCGGTCAAAGGCTTTCGACATGTCCATATATAGAGCCAGAGCCGGTTTTCTTTTATCTACTCTGTTGCTAACGAGTTTAAAAAAATCATAGATTGCCATGTCAATGGACTTATTTTTCCGGAAGCCCTTTTGACTATCGACAAATAATTTATTTTTCTCGAAATATGAATTGATTTGATTGTATATTACTCTTTCAAATATTTTTGACAAAATAGGTATTAGTGCTATAGGTCTATACTTCTATAGGAAGACATGTTGTCTTTATTATCTTTTTTGAAAAGCGGTTTTATGATACTAATTTTTAATTCCTTTGGAAAAACACCATGCAAGATGCACATATTGATCAGGTGACTAAGGACGGGTGCAATTATTGTAGATACTGTTTTAATAATTTTTGTGCTAATACCATCATATCCAGTGCTGGGAGTATTCTTTAAAGACATAATAATTTTATGAATATCTTGTGGTATTGTAGGTTTCATAAACATGGACGAATTTGGAGTATTTATTGGTAATTTATTATTATTATTTGAGCTATTAATTGATTTGACTTGATCCGCAAAATAATTGTTAAAAGCCTCTGCTATATCAAGAGGGTTGGTAAGTATTTTATCATTTGATTTAATTCTCATTGTGGATTGATTTGGTAAATTATGTTTGTTTTTATTTATGACTTTCCACGTTGCCTTACATCGATTCTCAGCCGAGTGAATGTATCGGTTATTGTGGGCTCTCTGCGTGAGATTGACAATTCTTTTAAGCCGGTTAGACAACGTTTTGAAGTTTGTTTTATTATGTTCAGTCGGTGATAACCTGTATTTCCATAACAAATCTCTTTTTTTCTTGCTACATAATCTAATACCGCGACTAATCCAGTTTGGTTTTACTTTCGTCGATATTTTTATTTTAATGTTAGGAAAACATAAGCCATATAGCAATTTAAACCAGTCATAGAACAATTTGAATGCTTTTTCAGGGTCTGTTTCCCCATAAACATCAGAAAATGACAATTGTTTTAAATAGTTTACGAATTTTTCTAAATTTTCTTTTGAGTAGTCCCGTTTTGTATAGTGCCAGTAGTCTAAAGGGCACGTTTGTTTAACTGGACATCGTAAAAATTGTGCTGTGTGATCGGATACTGCTAGTTCCAAAACTTCTCCTTTAGCTCCTCGCACATTGTGGATTATATTATCAATGCAGGTCCCACTCCACAAACCCTGACCTCTAAACTAGGTTAGTACCTGTATCTTAGAAGATCAGTGTCCCTCCGCAACAATGTTACAAGCCAGAAATTTTTACAGCTCTAGGACAGCTACTTAACATCGCAAAAATTAAAATAAAGGTTATACTTATACAAATCAAAAGAAGTGAAGGTATGCCGTTAATTTGTGATTGATGTGTGTATGTGTGTGTTGTATGTGATGGTGTGTGTATGAATGTGAGTGTGTGTTGTGTGTGGAAAATTGGAATTAGTTTTATATTTATATTTAACTTTAAAGGTTGCCTAAAAGAATATCCTCTGTGTGTTGATGAGTCAATGTTAATAGGTAATAATTATGTATTGCATTGATATTTTGATTTTGTGGATATTTTTTTTAAAGTGTTATATAATTTTGTGCTGGTGATGTAATACTGGCGCCTGGCAAACGTTGTTCTGTGATATTCTTGTGGAAAGATGTTGTGCTTATTTCTGCCTGTAGGTTCTTTGTGGGGACGGGAAGAGTGTTTACGGATTACCGTATGGAGAACATAGAGCTGCCTAACGGTTAACACTTCACATTCAGCATATAGTTGTATTGTGGAATATCTTCGAGATAGAGATCGCATAACTTTGAAGACCGCCCGTTGTGCACGCTCAAGCCTAATCAATTCGTTTAACGATGCATTCCCCCAAACTGGAATACAGTATGAAAGAACTGACTCGTGAAAACTGACTCGTGAACTGATTCGTGAAAAGTTGGCAGAATCTTTGCAGCGCTGATTTGCTGGATTTGTTTTCTTCTCTACCTATCGTTATTTCTCCTGACAAAGTTTATTCGGTTTATAATATATGTATGTATTTATGTATGTATGTAGTAGTAAGTATTCATTTTCAAGTTATCTATTACTCATGTTGCACCTGCCATGTTTTGTCTCTGCTCCACCCTAAGGTTGACTGGTAGAAAATGCCTCAGGCATTAAGTCCGCCTTTGTACAGTATTTTTTTTACTTGTGCATAAAGTTTTAATAAATAAATAAACTGACTGACATAGTGCAAAATATACCAGTTTCAGGGTATTACTATCCGCAGACCAGCGTAGTTTTTAAAAAATAAAGATAAGTTTACGGATTCTACCCGTGAAAACATCTATATGCTTATGCCAGTTAAAGTGTTGAGCAATATGAGTGCCCAGATATTTCACACTAGTAGTCCTAGATATGCTGAGGCAGTCAGATATAGGAGGGGACACAGTAGTACACGTGTGGGTCTTGAGGAGATACGATAGCGGTGGGGTAAGATTTGACCTAATGGCAAAGGGAACATATACCGTTTTCTGTACGTTCAGGGTAAGTAAGTTGTTTGTTAACCAGCTCATGACATGTTTCAGTGCATTTTCGGCATTACGAAAGCATTGGACCCAATCTACTCCATCGATTACCATAGCTGTGTCATCAGCATAGGTAAATATTTTGCAATGTTGCATAGATATATTACACAGCTCATTTATATAAATGAGGAATAACGTGGGCCCCAATATGCTGCCTTGCGGCACGCCATATGTAGGTAATAGGTAATACGGGCTGGTTTCCGCAACTCCACGTCAAAGCGCGTATTTTGCGTATGGGTGGGAAAAATCTGTTATTCGATCCACCCCAGCTCCTCAAAGAAGGCCAGCAACGCCTTGGTGTTACTGGCAATCTCGCGTAGGGTACCTGGGTTACCGAAGTACTTTGCCCTGTAAGTGGCGACCACCGGGCAGTTTAACAGCACGTGAGCTGCTGTCTCGTCGTCCTCCATGCAGGCTCTGCAGAGCGGACTGTCTGTAACTCCTATGACAAAGAGGTGTTTATTAAATGACCCATGGCCAGTTATAGCTGCAGTAACCGTACGCAGCTGCTGTTTAGTTAATCCACGCCATATGTAATAGGTAATGTTCCACTCTCATTTTGACCAATTTTGACGTATTGTGTCCGGCCGCTTAAATAATCGGAGAAAATATCCAGTACGGTACCACGAATTCCGATGCGCTCCATCTTCTTCAGCAAAGCCGGGGCAGAGACGGTGTCGAAGGCCTTAGACAAATCAAGGAAGATACCCACGCATTTCAACTTCTTATCAAGACTTCTAGCTACATATTCAGAAAGAGCGATAACCGCACCGCATCTTCAGTGCTTAAGCCTGTTCTGAACCCAAATTGGTTATTGGATAAGACTTTGTTAGCTTCCAAGAAGCTGATAAGGTTTTTATTAAGGATGCGTTCCAGTACCTTCGGTAGGGCAGTAAGTATTGAGATCGGCCTATAATTATTGACTTCGTCTTTGCGCCCAGCCTTGTGAACCGGATGGACAACAGCTTTTTTAAATGCATCCGGGAAGGTGCCTGATGAAATCAAAACATTACAAATATGTGTTATTACTGGAGCTAGAGCATGTCTTGCCACTTTTAATATCAGAGCCGGGATACCATCCCAACCAGTAGCACAATCAGATCTTAGGCTTAAAATTATGTCTTCAACGTCTTTTACATTTACCTCATGAAGAACCATTGAGCCGCCAGAATTTAAAATGGGAAAATATGGTGGTAAAGAAGTCTTGGTTATTTTCAATGCCAGATCTTTGCCAATATTGACGAAATAGTTATTTATACTATTTAAGGAGGAAATTGGTGTTTCACAAAGATTTAGCAATTTGGCAGAAGAAGCACGGTTTGACTGTATATCGGATACTTTTTTTATTACACCTCAAGTTGCCTTTATATCATTCTTAGCCTTGGGGAATTCTTCTTTTTCGTAAGCAATTTTGAGCTTTCGTAGCAAAGAGTTACAATGGTTTCGGTAACGAGTGTAGGTGATTCTAAGTATTTCATTGCTTTTCTCTTTTTTTAGTTTAGCGTTCATACGGTCACGATTACGAATGCAGCGGAGCAATCCGGGAGTTACCCACGGTTTGAGAATTAGTTTTCTACTTGATATCGAATTTTCCTGTGTGTGCTGTTGAATAATGGAAGACAGATTCCCTATGAAATTATCTGTCGCTTCATTCGCGTCCCAAATTTCCAGAATAGGCAACCAGTCACTGTTATTTATGTCATCAATAACTGTGTTGTAGTTAATTTTGTACTTAATTTGAGCTGTACTTTTACTATTGTTCTATTAATTGCTTGAATTATTAGTTAGCCCTCTTCCTCTCTCCTAATTTTGCTGTGCCCGACGTGTGTGGTCCATATTGATCTTTTACTTGTTTATACCATCTATGTTATACATATGAAATAATAAAATAAATAAAACGTTTATTTCGGAAACTTGCTCCATAGATCTTTGTTAGTGATACAACTTACGTAACTATGTTAGTACTTACATTAAATTAAAAACAAAAACAAAATCATAATAAAACCTCATAATAAAACCTACAATTATATTTAATTCATGTATTTTCCTGCAGTATCAGACCCGTAGCTATGCATACGGGTCCAATACTCCAGGAAAACGCCGTCCAGCCTATCCCCAATCACCTTCAGGATACCATTGGCACTCCCACGAATCCTGCGTAACAATGATGCCGTTCTTTTCCTCATGATTGCTGCAAAACTATCGGTAGTAGCTTCAGCAAACATGACTGACGCGCTACAGAATCGCGGTAGCCCCAACAACACCCGGAAGGCGTTGTTGTACTGGACACGAAGAGCGTTGTAGGCCCTCTGCGTATGCTTGACCCACAGGCTGCACGTGTAAAATGACTGACAATAAGCCTTGAAAAGGGTGATCTTGACCGGTCTCGTACATCTTGCAAACCTACGGGCCAACATATTGCATCGGACCGACAACGCTCTTCGTTCCCGTTCTATGTCCTGGTCATCATTAAGATCCTCGGCTACTATGTGTCCAAGGTATTTAAAACAAGGCACTCTGTTTATAGCAACACCATATAGGTACACCGGCGGCACTGCCCTGTGACCCTTTGCAGTAACCCCAAACACCAAGAACACACTCTTCTTCACGTTATACAGGAGGCCGTGAGTCAAGGCGTATCTCTCACAAACCTCAAGCAATCGCCTGAGTGCCTCAATCGAGGGACTCAGCAGCACCATGTCATCCGCGTAAGATATGCTATTTATAATTTTACCATCTACCGAGCATCCAACCCCTGTGCTGCTGAGTTCCCCGATCAACTGATCGACATACAAGCTGAACAGCGCTGGGGAGGTCAGACCACCCTGCCTTACACCACATTCCAGACCATACGTCTCCGACAAAGCACCCGACCATCTGACCTGGTTAATCTGGTGATTATACCAGTACCTGAGAAGCTCAACTATCTCCTCAGGTTGTTCCCGGTCACGCAACTTAGTCCATAGGACGTTATAATTAACCAGGTCAAATGCCTTCGAAAGATCTAAAAATACAGCGTACACAGGTGTATTCCTGCTGGTGTAGTATCTGACTGTGTGCTTGAGCGCCAAAATAGCTGTTTCTGTAGACAGCCCAGCTCTAAAACCGAACTGTGCGTCATGTAAATTGAGCTGTCCAGCCATCCTACGCTCGAGCACACTGTCAAGCACTTTTGCAGTTATAGTAGCCAATGAGATTGGTCGATAGTTCTTCTTGTCTGAGACGTCGCCTGTCTTATTTTTCACTATAGGTACAACAATCGTCCTCATCAACTCAGCAGGCAGGTATGAGTGCCTAATTCAAAAGTTATACAACATAGATAAGACCCTAGGAAGATGCGGACCGGCCTGTTGGAAATGTTCTATACTAAGGTTATCATGACCAGGAGACTTACCCCTAGTCATGGTTTTTATAACCTTCCCTATCTCCTTTGACGAGATGTAAATCGGGCTAGACGACCCAAGTCTCTCCCCACCGCACCCCTCCTGCTTATTAACTTGCAACCGTGGTGTCACAGAGAAACGCATTTTAAACATGTCCGCTATCTCCCCTGGTTCAGACACGCCATTAACGCTCAAAGGTACAGCTGGTCTGAGGTTTAACTTCTGAGTTGACTTCCAGAATTTATTGAACTGCTTTTTCTTATGTTCTGAAGCTATAATGTCCAACTTAATTTGTTCTTCGTTGTCCTGGCAATATTTTAGTTTTTGTTTAAAGACTTTTCTCGTTTCTCGCATATCTATAAACAACTGACCAAATTGAGGTTTCCCATGCCAAACCCAGTTCTTAAAAGCCACTCTAGCGCACCCATGAGCGTCCCTAACGTGTCTATTCCACCCTATCACAGTACGTTTATTACTAGTTTTTCTCACAAAACCAGCACTGCCCTCAGCCGCCTCTCGCAGTGACGTAACAATATTCTTGTACAAGTGCAATAAAGAATTGAGTATTGAGTATTAATCTGCGCATGGAATCCTCATATTTTCGTGATTCTAGTACCCAAGTGTGGGATGGATTCAGAAGTGAGTGGCTATAGGCCAGTGGCAATTCTGTCAACTCCAGCAAAAGTTTTTGAGTCAACTATACAAAGGCGCATATTAGACCAAGTGTCTAGTTTGCTATCGGACGCCTAGCACGGTTTTCAACGGGGCTTGTAGCACAATCAACAATTTACTGAACTTTATGACGTACGTGGTTTCAAATGTTGATGCTGGAGTACAAGTTGACGCTGCCTACTTTGACTCAAAAAAATCTTTTGATTTGGTAGATAATGACATATTATTAGAAAAGCTGACAGCAGTCGGATGTACTCCTAAATTGCTTCATTTCTTGGCTAACTACATGAGAAATCTGAGCCTTATTAAGTAATCCAAGGCAGTAATGTGGGACTAAATATAGTCTCATGTTAGAGCGCATACTCGTACAAAACAAATTCACGGTATGGTCGGGTAAAACAAATTCGAGACAAGGAGGGACTTAGCTATAACCACATATGATGTATTCAAACTATGACGAATTTCCAAAACGTAGATCTCTATGGAGAAGAACAGGCAAAAAACTTCAAGGACACTTTTTTAAATATAGATTTTACAAAATCCTGGGTACATTATTCTTGTTGCTTCTATAGTGAGGAAAATGTACAAAAACAATTTAAAATGATTATGACGCAGATGATTGCTAGAAAATAAAATACAAGCCCGTAAACTACAAACTAACTAAAAGAATATACCGAATGCTCGACTTTGAAATGCGATAAAAAAGAGTGATAGAGCAGTTCTAATTCTACGAAAATATCTTTGGTTCATGCCTGTTCTGAGTACGTGTATCACTGGTCAGTTTCCCTCAGTCGTCAATTTATGGGATAACGACGCAACGCCTGCAGCCAAGGCAACGGGGCCCAAGGCGGCGCCCTGAATGCGCAGCGCCCCAGGCCTAGAACGCGACTGCGCCACAGTCATCAAAAAAATTATAATGACATTTTCATTTTTACGTGACATTATGTAAATATAGGAAAAGTGTGTTTTTAGTTTACTTTTGTTATAAATGCGTGTATATACAGTATATTATAATATTTTTTTTTAGGTAAGTGAACTGTAAGTTTAAGTGTATTATATGTTCAATGCCAGCTGTAGCGACGCTGGGACCTGTGCCAGTCAACCTGCCACATCGCTTGATGTTCAGCTGGTGAGATGTCCACATTGCTCACAGGCACGTTTTTTTAAAGGCGAACGGGGACTGAAAATACAAATATGGTATGGTACAATATGGTAAGATCCACAAATCACATAGTGTACCATTGTGCCTCCCAGCCACATCCCCAACATCAACTCCTTTAGAGAAAACCTTGTGGAAAATGCTTGCAAAATTCAAAAATTCTACCCCAGTGTTAAAGAGAGTTCCCCGGGGCGCAAGACGGTCTGACGCACTGAATTTGGCGCAATGTCTCCGTCTTGCGACCCAGGAGAACTCACAAAGTGCCTAGGAGCAATTACTTCCATTCCCATATAGGATTCTGCATGTCCAAAAAAATTTGGCAAATTAAAGAAAATTGTAACAATTCGACCCTAATTTTAGATCCAAAATTACCTGCATTCAATAACCTATCACAAAAAGGCTTATGCTTACATGTGGAATCCAAATTAAGTGAAGGTGACAGGGGAGCAGCCAGGATACTGTTCAGCAGCGGTGGCGCCTTACTCTCCAGAAACGCAAACAGCTCTAGAGGGTAAACACCCAGCGCCTGCGTATAGTCACCTTTCCCGATCCCCCCGACCCTCCCGTCCTAAATTCAACCTTCCTAAACGTTTCGGCCCCCCAGTTGATTGCAGCCGTGAGCTCCTTCCGGAGCGGTTCCGCCGGCGGCCTCGACGGCCTGACTCCACAACATCTAAAGGATCTATTGAGCTCAGGCGCCGGGGACGCTGGTGAGTCGCTTCTAAAAGAGCTTGTGGCCCTGATTAAACTCATGCTCACCGGTGGTGTGAACGAGGCCGTCGTCGATGTCTTATACGGGGTCAACCTATGTGCCCTGCGCAAGAAGGACGACAGCATTCGTCCCATCACCGCTGGGTGCACCTACAGGCGTACGGCAGCCAAAATATGCTGTAAGCTCTACAGCGAATCCCTTACAGCTAAGTGAGGCTGCCGTGCATGCCCTTTCCACCTTTTTGAACTCCAACAAATGTGAGATTATCCTCAAGGTTGACGTTGACTCGGGCCAATAATTTTCATCTTGGTTATCCATCCAATTATCCAGAATTTAAATTCAAAATTTAACGTGTGGTATTTAGATGATGGAACGCTAGGAGGTGATGTAGACACCGTTTTGAAAGACCTACAACTCATCAAAGAACAATTTTAAAAGTTCACTTCAGCTCCTAGGTTTCCCAATTTTAGAAGACAGCTTTCCTTCTTTCACGACGAAAAAATCAAAAACTGTAACGACATTTCGGACAAACTCTCCAAAATTAATTTACATTCGGCATTCACCCTGATTAGATACTGTTGTTTTGGTCCAAATTTTATATATTTTCTACGCTCTTCCCCTTTATGGAAGCAGTCACACCTCTTGGACAAAATTGACCAAATTATTCGCAGCACATTAACATCCATTTTAAATGTGGTCTTGGATGACCGAGCGTGGCTGCAAGCCACACTACCCATCCGTTTTAGTCATTTCTGTCCTCCGTCCGCAGCACTGAAAAGTTTACCGGAAAATTTTTAGCCCCTGCCTGGAAGTGCCTTGGTTGACCGATGCGGAGAACGCCTGAAAAGCGGCTTGCCCGAATACAGATCGGCCGTGAACCCATCTTCCCAGAGGCAGTGGGATGAGCCGCTCTGCAGGTTGGTACGGAATAATCTTATTAATACGTCCACCAATACTGCTGAGCGTCCCCGCCTGCTAGCTGTGGGTGAGTAGGAGTCGGGCCTCTGGCTTCAGGCGCTACCGTCACCCAACATAGGTACTATGCTGGGTGATACCACCTTCCTGCTCGTTACCTGTCTGCGTCTGGCTTGGCACGCGACGATGGGAAGAGTCCAGACAGAATGACCATAATGCCTTGGAAGGTAGGTAGGCCTTTGGTGTGGGATGCAACGTGTGTCGACACCCTTGCACCATCCCATCTTCCTAGCACGGCGGCCTGTGCTGGGGCTGCTGCTGCAGGTGCGGAAAACCTCAAACGGCGCAAATACTCCAATCCTATTGGGACTTATATGTTTGAGCCGTTTGGGGTTGAAACACTAGGGCCATGGGGTCCGAGTGCCCACTTAGTTTTTCAAGAAATTGCCAAGCGGCTAGTTGACTCTTCACATGATCAGAGGGCAGAGAATAAAAAATTAAAAACATTTAAAAATATAAAAAATAGTGTTCCGCCGGTGTCGGGAGCAGGGTCCAAGCTACCGGTGGTTAGGGCTGCAGAGACAGAAACATCCTCACAATACGAGCCGTATCGAGGAGTACTGCCTTCTGAATCAGGCCCTTGATCCAACCGCCTAATGAGAGCCTCGAGAGATGTTGGTCGAGGCTTTCGGCCATCAGGCCATTGGCCGTTACGACAATCGGCACAATGATAGCGGAGCACACGTTCCACATGTCGACAACCTCGTGTGCTAAGTCGAGATATTTTATTTGTTTCTCTTTCTCAGCTTTCACGAGGAAAGTGTCATGTGGAATGGTAACATCTACTATCATTGCGCGGCGCGCTAATCGGTCTATCACTACTATATCAGGCTTATTGGCAACAATAGTCCTGTCTGTAATGATAGACCGATCCCAGTATAACGTGACATGGTCATTTTCGAGAACTGGGTCGGGCACATACTTGTAGTACGGTACCTCAGAATCCACAAGTTTATATTTCAAAGCAAGTTGCTGGTGAATAATCCTGGCCACTTGGTTATGCCTGTGCAAGTACTCGCCATTAGCCAGACGAGAACAACCAGAGATAATATGTCTGATGGACTCACCCGGACGGTGGCATGCCCGACACACGTCAACCGTCCCATCCTTCATAATATATTTTCGGTAGTTATTCGTCAAGATAACTTCGTCCATAATTGCACAGACGAAACCTTCAGTTTCCCCGAAAAGGTCACCAAAACGTAGCCAGGATACGGACGCTAGGAAATCTACACCGGGCTGATGAAGAGCCCGATAGAAGCGCCCGTGAAGCTCCTTGCTTTGCCATACTTCCTTGCGGTCCTCTGTAGTAAGTACCACAGGTTTGCGCCAGTTCTCTTTAGCCATGGAGAGCGGAGTGAGCCCCTTGTCCACTGCGACCACATCACGGTGCATACCCACTTCGGCTTTTAAGAAATATTCCCTGAGGCTGCACACCTCGCGGTTGTGGAGGGTCTTTGCATTTAAAAAGCCTCGACCCCCGCATTTCCGCGGGATGTACAGTCTCATCACCGATGAACGTGGGTGATGCATCCGGTTTGCGGTCAGTAGTGTACGGACCCTCCTGTCCAGGGCGTCGAGTTCGGTCAGAGTCCATTTGAGTATGCCGAAAGAGTACATCAAAACCGGCATGACCCAACCGTTGAAGGCGCGCACCTTGTTTCCGCCCGAAAGAAGACTAATTAATACCTTCTTCAGGCGACCAAAAAAGCGCTCCTTCAACGATTGCTTCATGTCAGCAACGTTGATGCCTAACGCTTCCGATATACCCAAATACTTATAGCTTTCGGCTGAGGAGAGTGATCTAAGGTGTATGGCGTCCGTGAGTTGAGTTCCCTCGGACTCCATAATCTCCCCTCGCTTTACATGCATGACTGCACATTTGTCCACACCAAATTCCATCCTGATGGCGTTACTGAATGTTTCAGTTAACTTCAGTAACTCCATCAGTCACAATTTGTTGGGGGCAAAGAGTTTCAAGTCATCCATGTAGAGGAGGTGAGATATGACCTGACCACTTCTCCTCAGCTGATAGCCCAGTCCTGAATTCTCCAGCAGTGTGCTTAGAGGATTCAGGGCTAAGCAAAACCAAAGTAGACTCAAACTATCACCCTGGAATATTCCCCGTTTAATCCATACAGGTTCATTATTCCCCTGGATCTGTCGACATCCTGGATAGCGAAGGACCGTCCTCCATTGCCCCATACATGACATCAGGAAGGAGCGCAGAGTTGCATCTATTTTGTACAACTCTAGCACCCTCATGAGCCATGTATGTGGCACCGAGTCGTAGGCCTTCTTATAGTCTATCCAGCATGTCGACAGATTCTTACGGGATTGACGAACCTGTTGGCTTATGGCCATATCGATGAGGAGTACCACGGGATCCGTTCCTACATCCATTTTGAGAGACAGACATGATTGAATTACTGTCAATGTGTGTGTTAATTTTCGCTCTCAAAATAGATGTAAGAAGTTTATAGACCGTTGACAAACATGTGATCGGTCTATAATTCTTGGGTTCAAACTCAAATTCAAACTCAAAGCATTTATTTCAATTAAACCATTTACAGGCACTTTTGAATTGTCAAGAAGTCGGTCAGTCAGAAATATGAAGCTAGTTGCCCATTCCAAAGCGTAGTAGGTACCTATGGAGAAGAACGGGCAAGAAACTCCACGGACACTCTTTTAAATAATTATTTTTTTACAAAATATTGGCATATACATCATTAACGTTGAAATTATACATGTGAGAACAATGTAGAAAGACGTGCACGTTAAAAGCGTCCGTAATAAAAATATAAAAAACAAAGAACAATTCAAAAATTAAAATAAGCCATGGCAGCTAAGAGATGACCAGTCTCTACTGACGGCGCCCGTTCACGAACATGACGCATGGATTAGCACCATTCAGCTCAACCATTTTGAAGGGAGCTAAATTATCCAACACACGCACCACCGCCAGCGAGACATTAAAGTGAGCATGACAAACTCTCAGCCGCCAGGGCACATTCAAGTCAATGAAAGACATACCCAGTACCTAAATGGTAGCTTTACAGTCGGTACATAGTACTCACACATGTGCTATGCAATTATACAATGCTAAGACATTGAATTTATACAATGCAAAGATAGTTTTTAAAATCTTCAGCAGCTCCAACGGTATTTTCAAATGCTAATCAATTAGTTTATGCTTGTGGAGCAGGACCAGCAGTGAGCCAAGCATTTTTATCAATTATGTAATCCCCCAACTTATAATATGCCTGCCTACATAGTGTGCGTTTTATACAAGATTTGAATTTCGTCTCATTCAGTTGAAGTATGTGGGGAGGAATTTTATTGTAACATTTTAAACAGTACCCCATGAAAGATGAGTCTACTTTAGCCAGTCTGAAACCTGGTTGAACTAATAGATCCCTATTTCTTGTACAATAATTATGTCTATCACCTCTTTTACTAAAAAGATGTAAATTTTTTCTTACGTACATGATGTTTTCATAGATATATTGACAAGGTACCGTCATGATATTAATGTCCTTAAACAGTTCCCTTAGAGAATCGCGCCTACGGAGATAATATATGGCTCTGATAGCTCTTTTCTGCAGAATAAAAATAGACTCGATGTCTGCAGCCCGTCCCCACAGCAGAATACCATAAGACATGATACTATGAAAATAACTGAAATAGACTAGCCTCGCGGTATCTACATCAGTTAATTGACGGATTTTTCTGACAGCATATGCTGCTGAACTTAGCCGTCCTGCAAGAGATGTTAAATGAGGACCCCATTGTAGCCTTGAGTCGAGCGTGATCCCCAGGAAAACAGTTTTAACGACAAATTCTAGTTTCTCTTGATTCAATACTATCTCACAATTACTACTTTTAACATTTGGTAAAGAAAATTTTATGCACTTAGTTTTTTTTCCATTTAATACTAAATTATTAGCAGTGAACCAATTTTGGACCTGCAGTAGGGCGTAATTTACGTCGTCAAAATTTGTAGCACGTCTATCTACCTTAAAAAATAAGGAAGTATCGTCAGCAAATAACACCATTTGTGGTTGATTTTTTAATAAATGGAGTAGATCCGCGGGACTACCTGACTTATGGAGCAGGTGGGTAACGCCTGTTGTTAGAAACTGCGGTAGCGACCCAGACTCTAGGGATGACTGGAATTGAGATGCCAGGCGAGTGTGTGAACTAATCAGCCATTTTAACCAAAAGTTGTGCAGTCCGTCCGGTCCCGGAGATTTCCAATTCGGTAACGGACGGACTGCTCTGGCCACGTCTGATGGCGTGATCAGTATAGCGTCCATTTCTGGAATAGTTTCACACATTCGCTTGACATCCTGCATCCAGCCAGCCTCAGCGTGACAGACGGGCACCGACCAGATGTTGCGCCAGAATGCATTCGTGGCGGCATCATCCGGGCGGCACACGTCCGTCATATTTTGTTCAGGTCGCTCCCAAGATCTATATACCCACCTCTCATCGCTCTGGAACATGCGATTCTGCATGTATCGATCGACTCGCCGCTTATACCGCCGAATACGGCTCGCCCATGCACAAACTTTCTGCTTCAGGAAGTCGATGCGCTCTGTGACACGGGACATGTATTCTCGAGGGCTGATTCCAGTCCCCGAGAATGCCCGCCTTACAAAGCGCATCACTCGTGGTCGTGTATTGCCCTCCCTGAAGCAGTATAGTTTGGCGATGAGTACCCTGGCTCCATCGATACGTCGCTCGATCCTGCATTGCCAGGCTGGTACGGCTGGTTTTAGTCGAGTAGCTCCGTCACTGTTTGGAAACTTGACGTTAGCTAAACGACATGCCGCAGCAGCCGCGCAATACAGGATCGAGTGTGTATCAACGAGATCCTCGCTGCTCTCGAAAAAGTTGCTGAGCTGCGAGTCCAAGGCACACACCAGCGCCCTATTTTTTTTGTGCATAGGTAGACGTGGTAATCGGGGTCTAAGATCGGTCGGAGTGTGACTCACGAAACGCATCCTCCAGTGCGCTCCTCAATCGGACGTTGCACTGGCTACTTACTGTGGCAACCCTATCATCCTCCTCTTCGACACTATGATTGGACCGCGGCGGGATTACATCAATAGGTGACGCTTGTACCGCGGTTTGTGCCGGAGTTGAGACGATATGGTTGCTCAGTACCTCTGAGCGCAGCCTATCAAGCGCGGCATCGTCCAACCTATGATTGCGTTGGATGACCCGCACCTGATCCGACAGCCGTTGGGCCGCGGCATCGTCCAACCTATGATTGCGTTGGATGACCCGCACCTGATCCGACAGCCGTTGGGCCGAGACGTTGACGGTTGGTTCTAGTTCTTGAAACAGAGACAGCATCCTAACACGGTACGCAGTGAGGTTAGTTCCTCCCTCTGTAGACCCGTAATATGCGCGCATGACGTTCTCGTTCATAGACTGAGTCCATCTGATGCGCTGCACACAACCACCGGTAGCGGGGACCCGGCTCGGGGCCGGTTGGCCCCTAAGTCCCAAGCTCCTCGGTGGCCGGCCTCTCCCCTGCCGACGTACAGGTGTTGGCGACGTCGGCGGAGAAAAATACTCGTCACTCGAGCTCGACGCAACTACCGCGGCCGGTGTTGACACAGCGCTCACGGTGGGGCTGGGTACCGGCGGCGGCGAGGCGGAGCTGAGCGAAGAGTCCGGAGATGGTGGGCGTGCTCGTCTCGTTGCTGATCTAGTCAACATAGCGTTTTACTTGGGT
This sequence comes from Xanthia icteritia, assembly GCA_949128155.2. Classification (NCBI taxonomy): domain Eukaryota; kingdom Metazoa; phylum Arthropoda; class Insecta; order Lepidoptera; family Noctuidae; genus Xanthia; species Xanthia icteritia. The sequence goes on from OX421931.1 coordinate 617,343, forward strand.
ATCTTGGGTACATCATCATTGTTTTATTGTAGGTCGACTTTGACAGGCGTCATTCTTGTTGTTTGGCTTATTCTTTGTTTTCATTTTATGGTTTTTTCTTGTCTTTTTATTATTTTGCTATTATTCCAAAGGGTTTATTATGGTTTTCGTACTTTTTGGGATTAAATGCGGCTGAGGAAATACATATATATGGAAAATATAGGATATGAAAATTCAAACGTTTGTTGACTTGCCAGTGTTGCCAGCTTATTATGCACAAAATCTTTATTATTAGGTTGGGGAAAAAGTCTTTTCGCATTATAGTATGTATGAACTTGTAATAAAATCTCTTTGGCTATACTATGTGTATCTGGCTGGTTTTGGTATCATTGAAAGTTTAAATTTTAAAGAACATAATTCCAAATTCAAATTAGGAAAATGTGTGATTTTTATTTGTTTTTCGTACTGTCAAGATGAGTGAATCTAATGAAGAAATTCGATACATTTTAAAATTTTACTACAAAAAAGGTAAAAATGCAACGCAAGCCGCGAAAAAAATTTGCGATGTTTATGGACCTAGTGCAGTGTCTGTGAGAGTAGCACAAATTTGGTTTAAGCGTTTTCAATCCGGAAATTTTGATGTCAAAGATGCACGTCGCTCTGGTCGCCCTATTACGGATAAAATGGATGCCATTTTTGAAAAAGTGGAGCAAGATCGGCATATTAGTAGTTACGACGTAGCTGAAGAACTGGGAATTGACCACAAAACAGTTTTGGCGCATTTGAAAAAAACTGGGTACACAAAAAAGCTCGATATTTGGGTACCTCACGAGCTCACTGAAAGAAACCTAATGAACCGTGTACTCATTTGTGATTCTTTATTACGACGTAATGAAACCGAACCATTTTTGAAGAAGCTGATAACTGGTGATGAAAAGTGGATCACGTACGACAAGAACGTGCGAAAAAGGTCGTGGTCAAAGGCCGGTCAGGCTTCACAGACTGTGGCAAAACCCGGGTTAACTCGCAACAAGGTGATGCTGTGTGTGTGGTGGGATTGGAAGGGCATTATTCATTATGAGCTGTTACCACCAGGCAGGACCATCGATTCTGAACTCTACTGCGAACAACTGATGAGATTAAAGCAAGAAGTTGAGAGAAAGCGGCCGGAATTAATCAACAGAAGGGGTGTGGTTTTTCATCATGATAACGCTAGACCTCACACATCTTTAGCCACTCAGCAAAAATTAAGAGAGTTTGGCTGGGAGGTGTTAATGCATCCGCCGTATAGTCCTGACCTTGCACCTTCAGATTTCCACCTGTTTCGGTCTCTTCAGAATTCTTTAGGCAGTGTCAGGTTAACATCACGGGAGGACTGCCAAAACCACTTGTCGCGGTATTTTGATCAGAAGTCCCAAAATTTCTATAGCAATGGGATCATGTCCCTACCTACAAGATGGCAAAAAGTTATCGAACAAAATGGTACCTACATACTTTAGTTAAATGTAAACATACTATGTTAAAAAATGTTTTGAATTTTCTTAAAAAATGCGAAGAAACTTTTTCCCCAACCTATTATTATTATTATTTTAAGTTAGTTTTATTGTTAGTTTTTAAATCATATAAATACGTTTGTGTAAAAAATAAAAATAAACTATTACGTGGTAAGACCTAAAATTCCGGTGTTTTGAAGGAGATTTGTCAGAATGTGAAAAGAACGCAAAGCGGAAATAATGGATCTAGTTCTTTCAGCTCATACTTCTCAGTTACTCAAAGTACCTATCAATAAAATATGTACGCTAAAATTCTGGAAAACGTAACAAACAAGACATTTCAATACGTAATTTCTCCAAATTTAAAAATCACTTGAATAGTTTAGCTTTCCTGCAAATGTACCAAGCCAAAGATGCAAACGAGTCTTATGAAAATTTTAAAGATGACTTTCTGTTATTATATCGTTTATGCTTTCCGGAAAAAATATCACTATTTATACTAATAAAAAGACTTAACTGGTTATCGCGTGGAATTAAATTATGTAGTCAAAAACAGAGACAGCTACTCTGGGCATATAGACTTAATCCTAATTCAAAAATGAACTCGTCTTTAAAAAAGATTCCATACTACAGGAAAATAATAAAATTTAAAGATAGAAAGAAAATACGTTTATTTGCGGTAAATATGACGCAAAGAAAAAAAAACACGAGAATAACAAATTGGGGGAAAATATGTGTCACATCCATGCAAAACGGCCATCGCTATGCGAGACAGAGCCCCAGCGCTGGTTTTCCGCGACAGCCGGCGTTGGCGTGTTGACGTCAACCGTTGCAGCATATAGTGAAATAACAAAATCAAAAATAAAATAAATACAATACTTCCTAAATGATATAATATTTAAAATGGCAACATTTCGTTCCGTCGGTGACTCAAGCGCCGCAGATGCAATCTGTGCGCGCAGCTGTCAAAAAATCTATTTGTTTTGACATATTGAATTATAAGTACTGATAACGTAATAATTATAAATATAAAACTAAGCAAAGTGATTCCACTGTTCAAGTCTGGCAGCACAACTGATCCTACGAATTTTCGGCCTATTTCGATATTACCTACATTGAGCAAAATCTTTGAAAAATTAATTTTGAAACAAATGTTAGGACATTTTAATTCTCATCATTTACTACATCTGAAACAGTTTGGTTTTACAAAGGGTCGTTCAACCACAGACGCGGGCGTGGAATTACTGAAGAGCATATTCGAGGCCTGGGAGGAGTCGCAAGATGCTCTTGGCATTTTCTGCGACTTGTCCAAGGCCTTCGATTGCGTACATCATGATACTCTCATCAGGAAACTTTTCCACTATGGTTTGAGGGACAGGGCTCTCGACCTTCTGACTTCTTATCTGAACAACAGAATTCAGAGGGTCGATGTTAATGGCAAGAGATCTGCAGGATCTGCGGTCACCATGGGCGTTCCGCAGGGTTCAATTCTAGGTCCTTTCTTGTTTTTAATTTATATAAATGACTTACCTTATCACATAAGGGATAATCATAAGATCGTATTATTCGCAGATGATACTTCCCTTATTTTTAAAATCAAACGTCAGTTAGTCAACTTTGAACAAGTGAACGATGCGCTCTCTAAAGTTGTGCATTGGTTTAATGTAAATAATCTTCTCCTGAATGAAAAAAAGACTAAACTCATTAAATTTGCAACGCCAAATGTCAGGCAGCTAAATACCAATGTTCAAGTTAATGGAATAGAGCTGGACCCTGTTGAGTCGACAGTTTTTCTTGGAATCACTATTGACAGTAAATTACAGTGGGGCCCACACATAGAAAAATTGTCAGGAAGGCTAAGTTCGGCCGCGTACGCTGTTAAAAAAATTAGGCAGATAACTGACGTAGATACAGCCCGAATTGTTTATTTTAGTTATTTTCATAGTCTTATGTCATATGGAATTCTTCTCTGGGGAACTTGTTCGGAAATTAATACTATCTTTGTTCTACAGAAAAGGGCTGTTCGAGCCATTTACAACCTAGGTCCGAGAGTTTCCCTTCGAGAAAAATTCAAAGAAATAAATATTCTGACTGTAGCGTCACAATATATTTTTGAAAACCTATTGTATGTACACAAAAATATATCTAATTTTAAAAAGATTTCCGATATTCATAGTTTAAATACGAGGAATAAACACAACCTCGCTGTACACCGCACTCGTCTCCACAGAGTAGGCAACTCGTTCATGGGTCAATGTATACGCTTTTACAACAAACTTCCCATCGACATTCGAAACTTACCCATTAAACGATTTAAAAACTGTATTAAAACCAAACTTTGCAAAAAAGGGTACTATAAAATTTTAGATTATTTAGATGATAAAAAAGCTTGGGATTGAGCTGCTCGCTCTGCTAAGCCTTGTGCTAAAATCATAAAATCAATACCAGTATTATATAAAAATTACATACAAAATGACATTATTACTTTGTAAAGTATTTTTTTTTTTTTAATTTTATTTTTTAAATTTTTGTGAATGTGAGGACTATGTGGATTTTTTAATTATTATTATTTTTTCTTTCTTATTTAGTTTTAATGATGGTCTGGCAGTTTGAGTAGTTTATGAGGCCTACCCAAATGTCCTTTCTTTGGTATTGTTCGTCGAGTTGAGCTCCTTAAGTTCTGGGTTGAGCTCCACGATTACTGACAAATGCTTGCACTGACAGGACAGGTCCACTCAAATCTGTGTGGTTCTTTTTTCAAAAGACCATTTCAGACACTAATCTACATGGTCCTCATATGGCCTGACCAAGATTATGTCTGGACTTTAAAAGAGACTATGACCTCTGAGTTTGTTTCGGCCTTTCTTCTCAGAGTAGTCAGATAGGAAACGCCGAACTCATCTAGCTAATTTTTAATTATTTTTTTAAGATGACGTGTAAAAGTGATTCCAATATCCTATTTACAGAATAAACAATTTCATTTCATTTCATTATATCATAACATTCATATCGTTACATAGCATTATGTAACGATATGAATGTTATGTTATATGATAGAAGGTGCAGAAGACAAACTCGGTGACTTATAAGTAGGAGATCAATGGTAAGTGCAAAATAATTATATTTATCAAAGAGATTTAAATTGAATTTTATTACTATTAAAATAGATGAAATTAGAATTAAATTATATGAAATTAGGGCTCCACTGTACTTTAGGGACCGCGCGTGCGAAGCTTGATATTTTTTTTGCGTATGAAGATGTCTTCGTGTAGAACACTTTTACAAAATGACACAGCCAGCAAATGCCTAGTTTCCGAGAAAAATATCATAGTTTCGAAAAATTCGACATATTTTCGTAATGAAATTGACATTTTGTCACAGATAATGTAGGAATTCCATTCCTAGGTTGTTCCGTTTTACGTTCAGACAAAGTGACAGCGGATTTTAATGGTTTTTTGTATTAATATAGTAAGGTTTTAAGTTTAATTCATTTTTAAATAGCTGCCACCGTAATGAATTCAATTATGAAGCAAATAATAGGTATAATTAAATTAACACAGAAAACCCAAAATAACCATTTAATAAATGCTTCAAAAAAAAAACTAAAGCACCCTGGCAAGTAATAAACAAATCAAAATGTTGTCTGCCCCACGAACCAATATTTTCTATAACAAAGGATAATGTAATTTTGACGCACCCCATGGTAATAGCAAATGTTACCTACTGCTGTTGAAAACAATCTACATAAGAATTCGTCCACAAAAAAACTCGTTAGTGAAAATCTGACGTCGCAGTCTTTATTTATGTTGCCTGTTACAGATTATGACATAATTAAATTAATTAAGATAGATAGATAGATAGATAAATCGTTTATTTAGTGCACACAAAAAAACAGCACAACATACAAAAACACGATTAAATAATTACTAATTACTAATTAGCTATTAGGAAATAGTTGCAAGGTGCCAATATAAAAAAGAAATAAAAAAGGAAGAAAACACACACTTTAAAATAATGGATTGACAACGAACATAAAAAAGTGCGGTGTGCGTCTCAAGGTTGCACCAAATGGGAGTCCAGCTCAGCATGTGCCAGGCAAATACACCTGACGCTGATATTCTGCTGAATCCCTGCAGTGACACACGAACGTTGAGTAGATGAGATATATATTGTAACGAATCTACTGCTTATTAAAATAAAAGGGAAAGTAGACAAGTTAAAAATATATAATTTGAGGTAAAACACAGAAAAATAATTAAAAAAATAACCTAACCTACCTAGCGCTCTCAGAAAAGAAAATATTTACAGAGGAAGTATGTTACGGCTTTCAGGTTCGAGTCGTCCTGTCAGTTCTGAAACATCCAGATTCGTTTCCCAGATAAATCTTGATAAATTCACAGGCAATGTAGAAGACGTCAGGCCTCGTTAGCTCTGAGGCCTGAAGATCCGCTTCCCAGTCTCTCAGACAGACCAGTCAGGACTTAGTAGTGGAAGGTCCTCCTGGCAAGAAACGTAGTCCCGTGAAGACAGAGTATGATTTCAGGGTGAAATGTATATAGACCAATTTGCAAGACTTTTCTTGAGGAGATGTTTCCTTGAGCGCTTCCAGATCAGCTCTCCGAATGGGTCCGTAGTCCCTCTGACGTTAATTTTTCAAATTATCTTTTTCTTGTTCTTTCAGAATTTAATTTCAAATTCTGAGATCGAAAAGGGCCAGACATATTTGTACCAAAAAACCTCTTTGATGAATTCTGAGAGCGTTTCAATTATTATTATAAATTGTAAGTTAGGATACAAATATTTTACAGTAAACAATTATAATTGCCTATAAAATACCATATTTCAGCTAAACATATTGATAAAAATAATTTAAATTATATAAATCAAAAGTAACCTTCATGGACTAAGCCAGTAAGAAAACTAGAGAGAAAATTAGAAGAAAAAAATAATGATAGCTTGACAGCCTGACGTAAATGTCATAACATTGAAAAATATGAAAATTAAAGAAAACTAATCGTTTTAGAACGATTCGCAAAATAATAATGCAAAATCAATAAACGAGTATAATACATAATATTAATGAATGTATAGTGTAAGTATATGATGTAGTGTCTGTAGTATGTAGATACTATATTTCCCCAATGACGAAATACTCCTAGAAATACTAAATTCCTGTATTTTCTGGATAAATGAACGAGGACAAGAGTTTCCGTCGTATTTTATTCGTTTTAATTCGTTAAGGGAATTATTGGGAATAGAGTTTAGAGGTTGAGACTGAATGTCGGGGAGTATAGTATGAAACATCGTCTCATTGGGACTATTAGGAGTAGAAGAGGGACGGTTGACTGCTATAGGTTGAGGATTGATGTCGTTGGAAACAGTTGTTAAAGAAATAAATTTTGATTCTAAGGTGAAAAATCTCTCTTTAGTTTGAGTTAAACGATTTACCTCTGAGGGATCTGAATCAGTATCGATCCTCTCTAGTCGATGAAATAGATGATTAATAAAAGTTTTAATTTTTTTGTTGAATCTATGGTTACCCTGTTCTAACGATAGTATTTTTGATTCGATATAATTTAGTGAATTGGTAAGTTCGTCCAAATCAGTTTTAACATCCAATATCGAGTCTAAAATATCTTCAGAGGGAGTTTGAGGTGCGAGTTGAAGAATTTGTTTTTTAAGCTGTATTACTGTATCTTTTGGTTCCTCTAATCTTATTTTGATTTCATATTCTAGCTCAGCTTTGTTTAAAAGCTCAAAGAAAATAATTCTATCCATTATTTAAAATTAATTCAAAGATGATAAAAATGTGTGAAAGGAGGAAAATGAGGTAAATGAGGGTTAATGAAAACTCGAGAGAGTGAGTGTTAAAGAGGACTCAATATGATCAGATTAAATCATGCAACTATATAAAAAAAAATATGTAGGGTAGTGAAGTATTTGAAATAGGTGTTATAAAGATGTTTAGGTTTGTATAAACGATTATAGGATATTCTCCTATAATACGTCGTAGAGTAAGCCAAACCCCAACTTGTAAGTGACCACGAATGGTTTTAAAAACACTCACAAGCGAAGAATGGATACGTTTACCAGTGGGTAAACGTTGTGGTGTGCAAGTGTGTGGGGTGCAGGGTAGTGAGGTATAAGTAAAGAGTTATGTGTGGGTGGTAACGATTATAGGATATTCTCCTATAATACGTCGTAGAGTAATCCAAACCCCAACTTGTAAGTGACCACGAATGGTTTTAAGAACACTCACAGGCGAAGAATGGATACGATTACCAGTGGGTAAACGTGTGTGCAAGTGTGTGGGGTGCAGAATAAGTTTGTTGAGTATGTGGATGTGTTGAGTAAAGAAGTCTTCAAGAGGAAAGCTGAAGAGGAAAAGTAAGTTAGTATTAGACGTATCTGAAACCAAATACAAGTTATAAAAAAGAGACTAAGCCAAATAAGAGTCCAAATGGAAATAGTACTAGTGATAGTTTGTTTTAGAATTTTGAAAAAGGGATTGGATAGAGCTAGCTTTGATTTTACGTTAGGGCGCCAAACTGTAACGAATCTACTGCTTATTAAAATAAAAGGGAAAGTAGACAAGTTAAAAATATATAATTTGAGGTAAAACACAGAAAAATAATTAAAAAAAATAACCTAACCTACCTAGCGCTCTCAGAAAAGAAAATATTTACAGAGGAAGTATGTTACGGCTTTCAGGTTCGAGTCGTCCTGTCAGTTCTGAAACATCCAGATTCGTTTCCCAGATAAATCTTGATAAATTCACAGGCAATGTAGAAGACGTCAGGCCTCGTTAGCTCTGAGGCCTGAAGATCCGCTTCCCAGTCTCTCAGACAGACCAGTCAGGACTTAGTAGTGGAAGGTTATAGTATCTACATACTACAGACACTACATCATATACTTACACTATACATTCATTAATATTATGTATTATACTCGTTTATTGATTTTGCATTATTATTTTGCGAATCGTTCTAAAACGATTAGTTTTCTTTAATTTTCATATTTTTCAATGTTATGACATTTACGTCAGGCTGTCAAGCTATCATTATTTTTTTCTTCTAATTTTCTCTCTAGTTTTCTTACTGGCTTAGTCCATGAAGGTTACTTTTGATTTATATAATTTAAATTATTTTTATCAATATGTTTAGCTGAAATATGGTATTTTATAGGCAATTATAATTGTTTACTGTAAAATATTTGTATCCTAACTTACATTTTATAATAATAATTGAAACGCTCTCAGAATTCATCAAAGAGGTTTTTTTTGGTACGAATATGTCTGGCCCTTTTCGATCTCTGAATTTGAAATTAGAACAAGAAAAAGATTTGAAAAATAAACGTCGGAGGGACTACGGACCGATTCGGCAGAGCTGATCTGGAAGCGCTCAAGGAAACATCTCCTCAAGAAAAGTCTTGCAAATTGGTCTATATACATTTCACCCTGAAATCATACTCTGTCTTCACGGGACTACGTTTCTTGCCAGGAGGACCTTCCACTACTAAGTCCTGACTGGTCTGTCTGAGAGACTGGGAAGCGGATCTTCAGGCCTCAGAGCTAACGAGGCCTGACGTCTTCTACATTGCCTGTGAATTTATCAAGATTTATCTGGGAAACGAATCTGGATGTTTCAGAACTGACAGGACGACTCGAACCTGAAAGCCGTAACATACTTCCTCTGTAAATATTTTCTTTTCTGAGAGCGCTAGGTAGGTTAGGTTATTTTTTTTAATTATTTTTCTGTGTTTTACCTCAAATTATAAATATATTTTTAAAACTTGTCTACTTTCCCTTTTATTTTAATAAGCAGTAGATTCGTTACAGTTTGGCGCCCTAACGTAAAATCAAAGCTAGCTCTATCCAATCCCTTTTTCAATTCTAAAACAAACTATCACTAGTACTATTTCCTTTTGGACTCTTATTTGGCTTAGTCTCTTTTTTATAACTTGTATTTGGTTTCAGATACGTCTAATACTAACTTACTTTTCCTCTTCAGCTCTCCTCTTGAAGACTTCTTTACTCAACACATCCACATACTCAACAAACTTATTCTGCACCCCACACACTTGCACACTAACGTTTACCCACTGGTAATCGTATCCATTCTTCGCCTGTGAGTGTTCTTAAAACCATTCGTGGTCACTTACAAGTTGGGGTTTGGCTTACTCTACGACGTATTATAGGAGAATATCCTATAATCGTTTATACAAACCTAAACATCTTTATAACACCTATTTCAAATACTTCACTACCCTACACATTTTTTTTTTATAGTTGCATGATTTAATCTGATCATATTGAGTCCTCTTTAACACTCACTCTCTCGAGTTTTCATTAACCCTCATTTACCTCATTTTCCTCCTTTTCACACATTTTTATCATCTTTGAATTAATTTTAAATAATGGATAGAATTATTTTCTTTGAGCTTTTAAACAAAGCAGAGCTAGAATATGAAATCAAAATAAGATTAGAGGAACCAAAAGATACAGTAATACAGCTTAAAAAACAAATTCTTCAACTCGCACCTCAAACTCCCTCTGAAGATATTTTAGACTCGATATTAGATGTTAAAACTGATTTGGACGAACTTACCAATTCACTAAATTATATCGAATCAAAAATACTATCGTTAGAACAGGGTAATCATAGATTCAACAAAAAAATTAAAACTTTTATTAATCATCTATTTCATCGACTAGAGAGGATCGATACTGATTCAGATCCCTCAGAGGTAAATCGTTTAACTCAAACTAAAGAGAGATTTTTCACCTTAGAATCAAAATTTATTTCTTTAACAACTGTTTCCAACGACATCAATCCTCAACCTATAGCAGTCAACCGTCCCTCTTCTACTCCTAATAGTCCCAATGAGACGATGTTTCATACTATACTCCCCGACATTCAGTCTCAACCTCTAAACTCTATTCCCAATAATTCCCTTAACGAATTAAAACGAATAAAATACGACGGAAACTCTTGTCCTCGTTCATTTATCCAGAAAATACAGGAATTTAGTATTTCTAGGAGTATTTCTTCAAACAAATTATTTGATCATGCGTTCGAATTACTTACCGATAACGCTTTACACTGGTACCGTTTTAAACGTGACTCTTTGTTATCATGGGACGAACTTTGCGAAGCTTTGATTACAGACTTTGGCGGTTTTGACTATGATCATAAATTATTAGAAGCCATTAATAGTCGAACTCAAGGAAAGGATGAATCTATTGTTATTTTTATTTCCATACTATCTGGCATGTTTTCCAGACTTTCAGTAAAACTATCGGATACTAAAAAACTCCAAATCATTATTCGTAACATCCGTCCTTGTTACTCACCTTATATCGCAAATAATAATATTAACTCTATTTTTGCGCTTATTTCATGTTGTCAAAAATATGAAGAATTCCTAGACAAAGAGAAACGTTTCAGCGAACCTCAAACTACAAATAATCCTTTAACTGTTGAATTTAATTATAAACCTTCTAATCTAACGTCAAAACCCTCAACCTCTAACGCGTTTTCCTCTAGAACAAATTTTAATCGTTTTAACAATAAACCTCAAGTTAATACAATTAACAAAACTAATAATAATGCTTTTTGTGTACGCTGCCGCATTAATGGTCATACACTAACTAATTGCTCGCAACCTCGTACATTAATTGTTTGTTTCAAATGTGGTTTAAAAGATGTTAAATCTACTGATTGCCCTAATTGTAATAAAACTAAGAACTCAAAAAACTAAACAATGACTTGGGTAATAAAAACTTTAATCAATCAGACTGGCATGATTGGTTACAAACCATAAAACATTTCTTTCATTGTTATAAAATAACTTCAATTTATGATAATGAAAAAGATTTTAATCGTCCTTTTATTGATATTTCTATCAATAACAAAATATTTTCCGGCTTACTAGATAGCGGTAGTTCTATTACAATACTTGGTAATAACTCCCATCTAGATATTTTAAAATTAGGCTTCACGTTATCCAAGTCATCTTCAATGACGATTACTACTGCCAGTAATCATAAAAGTGAATCCGTTGGTTTAATTGACATTCCGATTAGATACAATAATCAAACTCATCTAATCCAAGCCTTCGTGTTTCCAAATATATCTCCTTCAATTATTTTAGGCGTCGACTTTTGGAAAAAGTTTAATCTTATTCCACATATTCTTTCTTCGGCTTTTAAAGCAATTAATAAATGTTCAGTGGTTACTGAAACTACTAAACAAGTACTCCCATATAATCATCTCTCTTTAGAGCAAAAAACTATCGCTGATGACTTGATTAAACGATTTAAAGCTATATCCTTCGAAAGTAGAGGAGTACTGGGCCGCACTCATCTTATTAGTCACCATATCGATACTGGTGATACACCTCCTATTAAACAACGTTGTTACCGTCTTTCTCCTGAAAAACAAAAAGCTCTCATTATAGAAGTTGATAAAATGTTAGAATTGGGTGTTATTGAAAAATGCGAAGTCCTTGGCTTTCTCCGGTTATCATTACTCCTAAAAAGAATGGCGAATGGCGTTTCTGCGTTGATAGTCGTAAATTAAATTCAGTTACTCGTAGAGACGCTTACAGTCTTCCATTTGTTAATGAAATTTTAGATAATCTAAAAAACGCTAAATTTCTTTCTAGCATTGATATTGCCAAAGCATTTTGGGAGATTCCTTTGAAAGAACAAGCAGATAAAGATAAAACAGCTTTTTATGTTCCTGGTCGAGGCATGTATCGCTTTGTTATCATGCCCTTTGGTTTAACTAATGCTCCGGCTACTCAACAAAGACTTATGGACATGCTCTTTACTCCTGAGTTTGACAATAAAGTCTTTTGTTATTTAGATGATATAATAATCATTTCTGAATCATTTGAAGAGCATATCTCTTATCTAGTTAAAGTTCTTGAGAAATTAACGTTTGCTAATTTGACTATTAACTTCGATAAAAGTCAATTCTTTAAAAATGAACTAAAATACTTAGGATACATTGTGGATGAAAACGGTTTACGCTCAGATACGGCTAAAATTAAAGCAATACTCGAATTTCCTACTCCTACTACTCGTAAAGAAGTGAGAAAATTTATTGGGACTTGTAGCTGGTTTCGTCGTTTTATTCCTAACTTCAGCACAATTGCAAATCCACTTAATAAATTAACTTCTTCCGGTAAAAACGCCCCTAAATTCATTTGGGATAAAGATGCTACTCTAGCTTTTAATAAACTAAAAGAAGCTCTTGTTACTACTCCTATACTAGCTTGTCCTGACTATGATCTCCCTTTCTCTGTACATTGCGATGCTTCTAACTTTGGCATCGGTGGTATGTTAACACAACTAAAGGACGATAAAGAAGTAGTTATTGCTTATATGAGCAAATCTCTTAATAAAAACGAGCGCAATTACTCAACAACAGAGAGAGAAACTCTTGCGGTAATTTCAGCTTTAGAACATTGGCGTTGTTATATCGATAATGGGAAACAATTCACTGTTTATACAGATCACGCATCACTTAAATGGTTTCTAAATTTGTCCAATCCATCCGGTAGGCTCGCGCGGTGGGCTCTTAGGTTATCGTCTTTTAATTTTATTCTTAAACACAAAAGAGGTAAAGACAATTTAGTTCCTGATTTACTCTCTCGTAATTCTACATTTCCACTTGGCGTTAATCCTATCTCACTTAATCCTCAACCCGTATCTCCAGCTTTGGAACACTATAACAAACTAGTTTTAGAATGTCGTAACAATCCTGATCAATTTCCCAATTATACTATTCGCGATAATAAATTATTCCGCTATACTCAATCTCCCTACGCGTTAACTGAAGATTTCTCGTGGAAAGAAGTTCCTCATCCTAATCTACGGGAAACCCTTATCAAAGATAACCATGGATCCCCAGATCAGCCTCATTTAGGAATTTTTAAAACTTATAAAAAATTATCACTTCTATATTACTGGCCAGCTATGTTTAAGGATATTGCTAAAATGATTTCTATCTGTGATAATTGCTTAACTTACAAACACGCAAATCACTCTCCTTTTGGCCTTATGGGTAAACCAAAAATTTGTTCTAGGCCCTTTCAAACAATTTCTTTGGATCTAATGGGTCCTCTACCTATGACTAGACGTAGAAATCAATTTATCTTAGTAGTTAACTGTTGTTTCACTAAATATTCCCTGATCTTTCCACTAAAACGAGCTACTAGTGCTAACATCATCTCTAACTTAGAAAATTTTGTTTTTCTAGTTCATGGAGTACCACAGACTATTATTATGGATAATGGTTCGCAATTCCAATCACATGAATTTCGTAACTTTCTGGACAGATATAACATACCATTCATATGTTTCTCTCCTAACTATTGCCCTTAAGTTAATCCCACTGAAAGATACAATCGTACTATAATCACAGCTTTGTCATCTTTGGTTGGTGAAGACCACAGATCTTGGGATACTCACCTTCCTAAAATCCAATACGCTATGAATAGTACAACTAATACTACAACTGGTTTCTCTCCTAACTTTTTGCTCTTTGGCCGTGAAACAGTTAATTCTGGCTCACTTTATACGCCAACTAATAATCTTGATGAAATCGTGTTTTTACCTAGGGACATCTATGCTACTAACATAGGTTTATTGTCTGCAATTTTCGATAAAGTCCAAATAGCCCTCCATATTGCTCATGCTCGTAACTCTTCTCGTTACAACGAAAGTCATACCTTTAAAGAATATAACATAGGAGATACAGTCTGGCGAAAAAATTATGTAAATAGTCAGGCTGGGACTTATTTCAGCGCAAAATTAGCGCCAAAATATGTGAAGTCCACTGTGTTGCAGAAACTATCTCCATTAGTTTATATACTAGAGGATATTAATGGCAACCAAGCTAAATGGCATATTAAAGATTTTAAAATATAATGTATATAATTATGAAAATAATTTCATTCATCACATTACTCATGATTCATCTCCATCTTCTTTTCGTCTTCTAACTTTTGAGTTCTTTTTTTTTCTTCCTCTTATTAGACTCATCGGTTGTTAAACCATTAAGAAGATTATTTTAATCTCTCTTACCTTTTAGTTACTTTATGTGCTTTTAGGAATAGGTTACCTAACCTCTCTTATTGGTCACCATCAACTTCTGCAGTTGATTGGATCAATTCTTAAAGTTGATTTGGAGCGGCTAACAACTCCATAAAAATAAGCCCTTGTTATATATCAACTAAAATTGATTCGGAGCGGCTAACAACTCCTTATAAATAAGCCCTTGTTAAATATCAACTAAAGTTTATTTGGAGCGGCTAACAACTCCATAAAAATAAGCCCTTGTTAAACTAAAAAAAAATCTTTTTATTTTTCATCTCATTAGTGGTTTTAGACGTGAGCGGATTACAACTCCAAAAAAAAGCCTACTGTTATTGATTTATCAGGTCGTGTAGTGATCATTGAATGTGAATCCTACCTGACCTAACTACGTAAGATGTCGGTGTGATTGAATGAAGTATGTACGTCTTGTGAATGCTGTAATACTTTAACCTTTACAAAATTTTTGTTCTAGACCAAAAATTTTCTCGGGGTCATTGGGGAAATATAGTATCTACATACTACAGACACTACATCATATACTTACACTATACATTCATTAATATTATGTATTATACTCGTTTATTGATTTTGCATTATTATTTTGCGAATCGTTCTAAAACGATTAGTTTTCTTTAATTTTCATATTTTTCAATGTTATGACATTTACGTCAGGCTGTCAAGCTATCATTATTTTTTTCTTCTAATTTTCTCTCTAGTTTTCTTACTGGCTTAGTCCATGAAGGTTACTTTTGATTTATATAATTTAAATTATTTTTATCAATATGTTTAGCTGAAATATGGTATTTTATAGGCAATTATAATTGTTTACTGTAAAATATTTGTATCCTAACTTACATTTTATAATAATAATTGAAACGCTCTCAGAATTCATCAAAGAGGTTTTTTTTGGTACGAATATGTCTGGCCCTTTTCGATCTCTGAATTTGAAATTAGAACAAGAAAAAGATTTGAAAAATAAACGTCGGAGGGACTACGGACCGATTCGGCAGAGCTGATCTGGAAGCGCTCAAGGAAACATCTCCTCAAGAAAAGTCTTGCAAATTGGTCTATATACATTTCACCCTGAAATCATACTCTGTCTTCACGGGACTACGTTTCTTGCCAGGAGGACCTTCCACTACTAAGTCCTGACTGGTCTGTCTGAGAGACTGGGAAGCGGATCTTCAGGCCTCAGAGCTAACGAGGCCTGACGTCTTCTACATTGCCTGTGAATTTATCAAGATTTATCTGGGAAACGAATCTGGATGTTTCAGAACTGACAGGACGACTCGAACCTGAAAGCCGTAACATACTTCCTCTGTAAATATTTTCTTTTCTGAGAGCGCTAGGTAGGTTAGGTTATTTTTTTTAATTATTTTTCTGTGTTTTACCTCGAATTATATATTTTTAAAACTTGTCTACTTTCCCTTTTATTTTAATAAGCAGTAGATTCGTTACAAGGTCCTCCTGGCAAGAAACGTAGTCCCGTGAAGACAGAGTATGATTTCAGGGTGAAATGTATATAGACCAATTTGCAAGACTTTTCTTGAGGAGATGTTTCCTTGAGCGCTTCCAGATCAGCTCTCCGAATGGGTCCGTAGTCCCTCTGACGTTAATTTTTCAAATTATCTTTTTCTTGTTCTTTCAGAATTTAATTTCAAATTCAGAGATCGAAAAGGGCCAGACATATTCGTACCAAAAAACCTCTTTGATGAATTCTGAGAGCGTTTCAATTATTATTATAAAATGTAAGTTAGGATACAAATATTTTACAGTAAACAATTATAATTGCCTATAAAATACCATATTTCAGCTAAACATATTGATAAAAATAATTTAAATTATATAAATCAAAAGTAACCTTCATGGACTAAGCCAGTAAGAAAACTAGAGAGAAAATTAGAAGAAAAAAATAATGATAGCTTGACAGCCTGACGTAAATGTCATAACATTGAAAAATATGAAAATTAAAGAAAACTAATCGTTTTAGAACGATTCGCAAAATAATAATGCAAAATCAATAAACGAGTATAATACATAATATTAATGAATGTATAGTGTAAGTATATGATGTAGTGTCTGTAGTATGTAGATACTATAATATACGAGTTATTGGTGTTGTGAAAAAGTGAAATGTGCGGAGTGAAATGTGCGGAGTGAAATGTAAGTATACCCGCAATTTAAGTATTGTATTCTACAGCAAAATTTTAGCATTTGGAAATTTTCCTGTTAGATAATTATTGTGTATTTGATTACTTGATTATTTAAATAGATTAATGTATATTTTATAAATGATTAATCTAAGATAATAGTGGCATAGGTGTGAATAAAATAATCGAATTAAATGGATTAAAATGTGTTTGAAATATATAATTATAGGTAAATAAGCATATGTATTATAACCATTATCTAGTAATAGATCCACAAATAATTAAATCATTACTATTCCCTTTGTTCACAGATATTGTGACTACGAGTTGCACGAAAAAAGAAGAATGACTCGGGAAATACACGACAACCAGTTATATGATGGACGTGTTCGAAACAGTCAAACCCAGTTTTTTCTGCGAATCCATAAGAAACTGCCGCAGTCGAATTCTGAAGGTGCCAAGACATTTAAGATTCCTTATTGGTGGGGGAATATTGTTCCAGCATTTAGAGGCGGCGTATCTAAAACTTCCCCTGAAGGCAGCTGTCTTATGCGATTGAGTGGAGAGTTGCTGCGAACACTTTCTACTTGCGCATTAACAGCCTTAAGAATACTAATACTATCGGATACGATGGCATATCAACCAAAGTGATCAAATATGTCAAGGAAGTTATAGCGCCACCACTATCACATGTAATCAACCTCTATATTGCTCATGGTATATTACAAAATAGTTTTAAAAAAGTAGTAATTACCCCTTTTTCAAAAGAAATGACAAAACTGATGTTAAAAATTATAGACCAATTGCAAAAATCCTAGTATTTGTATGATTGAGAAAGTAATTTATAAAACCGTACATTCTTATTTCGAAAAATTTAAATTGTTTTGCAATGAACAAAAGGGGTTCAAAAATAATATCAATATTAATATGGCACTATTTGACCTACTTTCTAGTGTCATGACATCTGTCAATAAAATAAATCATGTCTGTGCGATATATACAGACATGACGAAGGCGTTTGATTTTGTGCATCATAAGATATTATTGCAAAAAATACATGGTTATGGCATTAGAGCGAACATCCTTAAACTTTTAGAATCGTACCTAAGTAATAGATTACAATGTACGGAAATCTCTAGAATATGTCCTACAACCAAATTAGAAATCACGTATACCTCTGAAGCAAGGTACATAAAATATGGCATGCTTTTCTTGACATAAATATTAATAACCTCCCAAAATACACAGGACAAAAAATGGTACTCTTTGCAGATGATACAACGGCTATTATAGAATGTAATAATGCAAGCAATTATCAAAATGACATTAAATATTCTCTATATAAAATAATATATTGGCTTAGTGATAATAACCTTGTAATTAGCTCTGGCTTTGACGACATTGAGACTAAGATAATAAAAAGCGTATCTGTTGAAATTTCACCGGTTTTTAGCTTTATTACTAACCTATTTATAGAACATGGTGTTTTTCCCGAAGACTTAAAACTGTCCGTAATAAAACCACTACATAAAAAGGATGATCCTGAAAATATACAAAACTACAGACTCATTGCTCTTCTTTCAATATTTTCCAAAATAATTGAAAAGGTTATTTATAATAGTATATACATGTTTCTTGAAAAAAATGGCATTTTAACTAAAGAGCAGTATGGTTTTAGAAAATGTAAAAACATAAACATGGCCATTTATGAATTGGTCAATGAAATAGTTACAAATATGGACCAAAAAATACCTGTAACAGCCTTATTTATGGATATGACTAAGGCTTTCGATTATGTTGACCATGGAATCCTTCTAAATAAGCTATATAAATATGGCATTAGGGGCAAAGTTTTAAACTTAATAAAGTCATACCTTACTGGCAGAAAACAGGTAACTAGTATTTCAGCAGTCGATGTTCAAACTAAAACTGAAATTAATTAC
This sequence comes from Xanthia icteritia, assembly GCA_949128155.2. Taxonomy (NCBI): domain Eukaryota; kingdom Metazoa; phylum Arthropoda; class Insecta; order Lepidoptera; family Noctuidae; genus Xanthia; species Xanthia icteritia. The sequence goes on from OX421931.1 coordinate 636,013, forward strand.
CAATCGAGAGAGAGACAAATTTACTATGGTGTGCCTCAGGGGAGTGTGCTTGGCCCTTTATTATTTTTATGCTATATAAATGACTTTCCGAAAACCATACCACATCCTATGACCCTATTTGCTGATGACTGTACTATAGTATTTTCTGGTAAAAATAGAGACTTATATGAAAATGACATAAACAGTAGCTTAAGTCTAATAATTCAATGGCTAAATAATAACAACTTACAGATTAATTTTAATAAAACTCAAATAATGACATTTAAACAACGAACTAATCCTAAAATTCTTGACATTAATTATGACCAAAATAAGATTATTAAAACGGAACGAACCAAATTTCTAGGTATTTGGCTAGACGAAAACATGACATGGAAAACACACATGGAGACAATGATAAAAAAAATCATCAATTTTGCTATGCTCTACACAATTTGAATAAGGTTGCAAATCGTAATACTGTCCTCACTGCATATCATGCATATGTCTCCACAACTCTTCGTTACGGCATAATATTTTGGGGCAACTCTACCAATAGAGAAATGGCATTTAAGGTCCAAAAACATTGTCTTCGAGCCATATGTTTGTTAAAAACCATCGAAAGTTGCAAACCATTTTTTGTTAGTTTAAAAATACTTACGCTGATTGAATAGCTTTTGATAATATTAATCATTAGTATGTCAATATTTGCAAAACATAGCGCACTGCCTAATGTTTAAGATCTTTGTATATTATAACTTGTTTAACAAATGAATTATTCTTATTGTTATTCTTAGAACCAAATAAAAAGAATCCGAAGCTCCGAAACGTGTTCCGAAGCTTTTGGTCATGTTCTTCTCTTGTTTATTCAAACGATCCAATAAACATCACAATATAAGTAACTATTTTATGTCTAATGAGTGTTGACTGAATAATAATTGACAAGAACAATAATTATATTTTCAATTATTTAATAGATTCTGCTACATTCCAAGGAGTTCAATACCATCTCTATAAAAAGAAACAAACGTCAGTCAGGCCAGAGCCCCTGACTGGAGGCTTTGAGTGTAGAAGCTTAAGGCAGCCACAGGAAAGTCCGGTTAAGCAGCTACGACCTAAGTGATCACATGCAATATGCCCAAGATAAAAAAAAAAAAAACAAGTCAGGCCAGACTTGTGTCAGACGTCGTTTGATCGCTCTGCCGCCGTTCGTTCGTTTGTTATGATTTCACAGTATTGTATATTGGATTTGGATATTTACTTTTGACCCTCGCTTGTTTATCGGTCTTATTGTATGTGTTTATCTTCCTACTGACCATCCGCTACTCTACACGCACTTGCCTTGCCTATCGATTCATCATGAGATGCATAAACTGTGGTGTAGCCACGCAAAGACTGTAGAAGCATATCACCTCTTCTTTGTCTGGTCTTCTAAACAATAGTAAGCGATGTAAGTCATCTACAGTTAGCTGAAATCATTCTACTACTAATAAATATGAGAAGCAACTGAAAAATCCTGTAAATCGCATTTGCACTTAAAATGCGATTTACAGCAGTTCTTAAAATCGAATATAAACTCAATGGCAATGGATCAGAAAGACTCATGTCTTCTTGTAATTGTCACAACGACAAACTAGTTGCCTTAGATGTCATAAGTTATTAAAATGTATACGTATTTGTTACATATTTAACTCATGTACTGAACATATATTTTTTTCTTTTTTTCTGTTTTATTTATAAATTGTCTTTTCCAAAATTGCTATTTTTAGATTCTAAGTTATTTTTTCTTTTTTTGGTTGTTTAATAACCTAATTTTGTCTCTCATTTTATAGCTTGCTGAAATGATTACTATGCACATATTTCTTATATATATTTTTAACACGTGCTGTTATAAGTCAACCATTTATGACGGGGATCGGAACTGTTTCTCCTAAACACAGGTTATTTTGTAACCTATCTAGGAGAGCATTACGGCACCCACTAACTAGATAAAGAACTATGCTTGTGCTTTTTAGTGTTTATTACTTTGTCATGTAATCTAGTCTTAATTGAACAATAAATCTTTATCTTATCTTATCTTATGTAAATAAGTTTATTCTAGGTTCCAATGGACGCCAACATTTGTCATCCATGTTTTGAACTTCTGAGTTCGGAAATAGCTGGTGATGATCGTTTATTTGGGTGTAGGTACAATAGTGTGCATTACATGTTGCCGTTCTGTAAGAAATGCACAACACCATGCAGTGGATAGGAACAATTCAATGTTTAAGAAATTACCGAGGACACATCCAGCTTTCTATAAGGTAAGTAATTAAAATGACGCTCAACACGATGTGTTCTTTCATATTTAAATGCCCATCCAATGCATGGATGACAATCAGTTAATCAGCCTGCAAATAGTCGGTCCTGTCCCTGACCTCCGTATTATTTGTCTTTTCTTATATTGATTCAATGCATACTTCACTATATTAATACTTATAATAAATATTTGGGACATTTTACACAGCACCATCTAGTTCCAAACGAAGTAGAGCTTGTACCTACTATGCGTGCTAGACAATAGATATAAAATTTAGGATTTTTGGATTTAAATTTATTTAAGGTTTCGATAGGTATTACTTACTGCATTTAGTCTTAGGAATTTTGGATAGTTTATCACCCCACAACTAGTACTCAAGCCTTTGTGTGATTGATGTGATTAGGTTGTCAGCTTGCTTATCGCCTATTCGCTGAGCAATCCGATTGGTCTACGAAGGGCGACAGTGGCGCCGCACTTCTGCGTGTGTTTTCACTTCAACTATAGTCTGAACTCGAAAAATAACGTGCACCGCGCGCAAATCTTTTTTGTAATAAGTAATGGTCCTTCTGTGATTTTGTGCTACAGCCCCTTCAAGATACGAACAATAACATCAACCAACACCTGTGGAAATAAATGTGCAGTGAAGTTTTAGCTGGATTTAGGATGACTGTACGACGCCGAGCCCATGAGGTGCGCGAGATATTTAAAAAACTCCTACACACCCAGATCAACAGGGACAGTTCATCACATAAATATTTGTGGCCTGTGATGACTCCATAAATATCTTAAATTGACTTTTTCTTTTAAATTATGAACTATGCGTGTCATCCCTGTTGGATGAGACATCAACGGCAGTCAAATCAGGATCAAAATCGGGTAAATATACCTGGACCTGAATCAAGACCAGGACCTGAACCTGAAGTAGCACCTAGACATGTACCAGAACTTGATAATAGGGCTGCATACACCTCAACACACTGTCCCCCTTAATTAAAAACGCTGCTTTAAAGTTAAGTAATGATTAGCGCCTGTTTAACCATACATTTTTGACGTTTAAACGTTTCTTAACTTTAAACAACGTTTATGAATAAGAGGGTGTATGTTTAATCGTTGTGTCTTTGAACAACTGTTACATGACTAATGATTTATAAAATAGATGCTTGTTGAAAAACATATTATTCTACTAGGCTTTTTGTGAGACACATATCACTTTTGCTCCATGTTAAATAATGCATGTACCTACTTATCAAATGACATTTTGTTATTTCATTAGCACTCTGTGTATGTAGGTACTGGACAGATTAGTACAGATCGTTCACTCCGCAAAATCATTTAAATAAAAAGCGACTTTTGCTAAGACACAATAAAGTGCAATTCAGGAAGCACAGCGCTAATTACCTCCAGTTACATTCACCAAGAAGTTGCCTCTCTTACGATAGTAGGAAGAGAGGCAACTTCTTGGTGAATGTAACGCAAAATCATTTAAATAAAAAGCGACTTTTGCTAAGACACAATAAAGTGCAATTCAGGAAGCACAGCGCTAATTACCTCCAGTTACATTCACCAAGAAGTTGCCTCTCTTACGATAGTAGGAAGAGAGGCAACTTCTTGGTGAATGTAACGCAAAATCATTTAAATAAAAAGCGACTTTTGCTAAGACACAATAAAGTGCAATTCAGGAAGCACAGCGCTAATTACCTCCAGTTACATTCACCAAGAAGTTGCCTCTCTTACTATCGCGTAACTCTGCGACTACGTTAAATTCACTGAATAGGCCCGACAAGTCGAGCCCGCCGCATACTTGTAGCTTCATACCTACCTACAATAAGTAGTGCGTCTGGCCTGTCCATGCGTATAATATGCGTTGGGCGATTTTCCTAACAAAATCTTTTTGTTGAAGGTTTTAAACAAACGCCTTGCTAAAGTTCATAGCAAAATCTTTTTCTTTTGCGAGTTTGTATACCTTTTGCCGTAAAAGTTCTACGATTTTATTTTCAGGATTTTAACGATATAAAAAGTTATTTTCTTTTTTTATACGAAAAACTGAAATTATTATTAAAATTCAGATATTCAGCATTAAATGAATACAATTTTATTCAATCATTTCAAATAATACCTGAATCTTTTTTTTCAGGATGTAATGTAATTTTGCTGGTGAGATGTCCGACGTTACCAAAGAGCAGAATATATGTGGGAGGGCTGTTACACATCATATGCGACTGCTGTAAGGCTCGCTCGTTTTTTGGTCCGTACCAAAAGTATCAGATGAAAATTATTTGATATATTACATTACATTATTGATTGAATACATAAACCCAAAATTCTAATTTAAAATCACCTTAAACAAGTTTTTCATTTGACGATTGAGGTTACTTTTATAATTTCAATTTTCGTCCATGATTTTCAATTACAATTTATGTTATTCTAACAGTAATTGAAAAAGTGTTGAGATATAACGTTGAAACCTTCTAAATTCTATAGTTATTATATTACAATTTTTTAAGTAAGTGATTGCGTAAGAATTTAACCTGAACAATTTGCTTACACTTTCATCAAATACTTTTAGAACAGCCATTTTACAAATATATTTCAAATTCGGTCGCTCTTTATCACTTCCTAGTGCTTTTAGTTGTAAGGAAGAAGTGGCGCAACAAACTCCCCGCGGAGTTTGTCAGTTCGCAGCTAATTCAGCAGCTAATTTGGGACACGGCGCCGGCAGGTGACACTACCTTTTTATTATGTTAATTATTTACATTTCAGTACAATTCCAATTTTATTTGCCGAGCTGGTCCCACTCTCTCTCTCATCTCGTCTGTACCTATATTCTTCTTTCGCATCACGTCTCGGTGTGAACTGACCCTCAGTTCACACCGAGACGTGATGCGAAGCGACGCTGAGCGCACTTTTTAAGATAATGATACAAAATATAATTTTGTGTGTATCTTTTGGGTAGTACCTACTTAAAAAGATACACATTTAATTGAGATAGTTCGAAAATGCCTCGCGGCACCGCGCTGCGCCTCACTGTGCCACGCTACACGAAAATGCCTCACGGCGTAGCGCGACGCATCTCAAAGCACAGATCGGCGCAATTAAATTTGAAAAATTATATTTTGTATCACTCTTAAAAAGTGCGCGCAGCGTCGCTTCGCATCACATCTCGGTGTGAACTGACCCTAGGTGTGTGTCGAGCAGCACCAGGTGCAGAGTCACTGAGCTCGTCCGCTGTACACTGAGTAGGTAGAATCAGTCGCGCTGTGTTGCGAACTTTCCCTTGTTCCTTTACCAGGTCGTCGTTGATAATTTCTCGTGAACAATTCCAGTTTGCGAGAATGCAATAGGTAAAATACACGCGGGAATATATAAGATTGTAAGTAGATTGTCATCATGCACTTACAAAAAGAGGTTGAGCAGAGTGCAGCGAAACAAAGGAGAGGATAATGAAAACTCGTGATGTGTGCAAGGTAATTTATCGACGATTTATTTAGGTACATAAAACAACGATGGAGACAACGTATCAGCGGTTTATTAAGATCACTAGAGGCCGTGAGCAGTTGACTACAGCGTGCCATTGCGCGCCACTGCGCGCCACTGCACGTGACTCGCACGCCACTGCGCGCCACTCATACGCACCATAAATCAAACTAAATATAAATACAACAATTAACGTTTATTTTCAATCCATAGAACCATATATAAATTAAATTCAAACAAAATACTACTCGTACATGTAAAACAATATGGTTTTATGTTGTTGCAATGTAAACAAGTTCAGAACAAGGAGCCTCTCAGCGAGGGTGCGTGTCATAACAATAATTAAATAAATAAAGAAAGCACAGAGGAGGCGCGGCGGTCGGGCGGCCGCCGCGCTCACAGTATGCACCTCACCATGCAACGTTCTTACATACGACTCCATCTTATCACGATACCTTAATATTATTACATTACAATATCCATGTTATAATTTTTCGGAGAAACAAGTACATATATTTTGATGTATGTAAAATTCCACAAAGGTTACATCAGAATATGGCATAATTTAATGTATATTTTTTAACAAACAAGATGGAATATCAAATGCCGCGGGGCGCGGCTTTATATATTTAAGATTATTACAATAATATCGTTTGATATGAAACAGTGCATTTCAAAGTTCAACCGTCACACCTATGTATAGAACCCTCACATGTAAACTTTTATAGAAAAAACATTTTATTGTTCTCGCTTTGTATCCATAAAATACTTTCAAATGCAACAACTTCTTAGTCTTAGTTTATAAACATTTTTTTTTTTCAATTCATCATTTAAACATCAATTGACTTATATTTTATCAACGACAAAAACCTACAAAAATATATTATAACATTAGCACGAGTCAAATAGAGTCCGGGGAACGTCCGGTGACGTCATCAGTGCGGGTGTCGCGGCGGCGCGCGAGGCATGCGCGGGCGTAGGCGGCGCCGCGCGGACGCTGCGGCGCCCGCGCCCGCTTACACGCTCATACAAATTTGTCCGTGGGTTCTACCCAATCGATACATTAATGCGAGTCTCTTTAGAACTAAAAAAAATAATATAAACTTTCAAAAACATTAACATCTACAGCCATAACAAAAATAGACTAATGACAACTACGCTACGGAAACTACATACTACTTAAACTATCCACTAAGTAAATTTGAAACGAAACTAGTGTTCGCTCACTACTGAATCGTCAGAAGGAACTGAGGGGCACGGGGGCCACTGGTCCCCGTCCCGCCAGGAGCTAATCTCATCTGTAGCAGTCCTACGAAGCGAGCTAGAGTGAGAGACCGGCGAGCGCGAGCGGCCCGGGCCCCGGCGATAGCCGTGCAGCCCGGCGGCGGGGCGCGGGCGGCCGCGGGCCCCGGACACGACGCGGGTGAACATCTTGGAGACGAGGGACGGACGAGGTCAGAGTTTACAACAGCAACGTTTATAATACAGATTTCGAGTAGGTTCGAGTGCCCGGGGCCGACTCGGGGCCCTATTAAAACTATCTATATACAGACGCAGCCACTACACTTGCGTATGCGTACGCGAGCCACTTGAGCAAACACGCGACCGCCGCCGTGGCCGGTATACATAAATATTCAACAACATTAACTTATTACAATAGTCCGCACTCGTCGGACGCGCCGCGGGCGGCCCGGCGCACGCTCGGGACGGTTCATAAATACCGTTCAAAATAACAATTTTCCATAAATTTGGTCCGTACGTCGTTGGCTAACCCTGTTGAGTGTCGGACTCAGTCCGAGAGAAGGAATTAGAGACGACGATAGATCAGAGCTCGAACGGAACTTTGGTTAAGATTTTCCTATTATACTAAGTAGATAAACTTACGGTAACTGCAGTATCAATTAAACCTACTAGTCGAACAAGTTACAAAATTGACCGACGAGATCATCGAATAGCAACACGATCGTTCTTAACGTGTCAACATGGACGACAGCTGGTAAGAGGAGTGGTCGCGGCGATCCCGCAGCATTCGATGAGCTCGCGGCCGAGCAGCCGGAGCGGCCCAGCGGCCGAGGCGGCCCTGGCAACGGAACGAGCAGCAGGCGGGGGGCGCGCGGGGACGGGGCCCGGCCGCGCGATTGTGCGTGCGCTTACGAGCGCCCGCGACCTGCAACAACATCACACGTCAAGTATTACACACACACCATTTATATATATATACTTATTTACCATAAAGACTCATGCAGACTGGCGCGAAAGTAATTGTTCTACCGTGAAGTTTTCTTAGCAATGGTTTTGTTAGTCGCGTCGCGCCGTAGCGTCGAGATAGTTTGCACGAAGCTTAAACGTCCAACGTCAATTATTAGTTAAAGAAAAATACAATAACATAAAGTGCGCAACCACTCGAACGCTCATCTCGCAATTCTCCAGACATACTGACTACATCATGTGCTACTGAAGTCCTACGTCACGTGAGTAAATCATTTCACGGCAGGATCATAGCGAAGTTACACTTCTATGGAACTCCGGCTGAAGACTGTCTTCGGTATAGTTTATTTATTATTTATTTATTTATACCACAATTATAACACCTTTACAGATTCATCCAAGGCGATGTTATAAATTACAAGGTCTGTAACACTTTTTTACAAAAAATTAAATAAAAATTATCTGTGATAGCCATATTATACACAAACATTATAATATACCTCTTTCAATTATTAGTTCTTTCGTTTTTATTGGCCGTCAATGTAAACTTATCGCGTCGGGTGTCCGAAATCGGATACCGTACTGTCTAAGCGCCCTCTAACTGGACATGTAACGTGTTTCTGACAAGTGCTTTTATTCCTAGAATATTCTTCTATCTGTTCCTGGCAGTAAGTCGTACAGGGTGCTTACATGTCGTGTGGCGTGTTTGTGCTATGCGGGGGGGGGGGCGCGGGCCGCCTATACATCCGCGTACTTCGAGAGCTTCTCTCGCAGGATGTGGTTTTCCTTCTTAAGTAGCTCCACTTCTTGCCTCAAGCCCATGTTCTAAAACAATCAAATATTTTTTTTATACACCAAAATAATTATTTACTTAATACATAGACCAGATTAAAAAATATGTATTTTTCTTCATCCTAATATCACTATTGTATGACATTACGTAACGGTCGTAGATTACGGGCAGTCATCGAGTTCTGGTATCGGCTAGGTCGACGGTAGTCAGCGCTGGTAGCACCTAGGAGGTAACTCGTAGCGTTACGTGATAGTACGAGTATGTACAGGAGCACTAACCTCTTTCTCCAGGTACCCTGCCCGCATCGCGATCTGGTTCTCCTTCATGCGGCGCGCGTCGCGGGATCGCTTGGCCGCCATGTTGTTCTTCCGCCGGCGCGCCCAGTACTTGTCGTCTTTCAGGTCATCGGGCACGAACTGTGACGTCGGTATGGGTTAGCACGCGGGCCACTCACTCAAACCCCCCTTCACCGGCAGTGGGCGGACAAGCGCGCACTGCTGCGCTGCTGCCGCACAGAGAGCTACTACTACGAGTAATATGCCGTCCGTCAGGAAGGTGGCTGCCGATCGACCTTTCCCAGAACTTCGCATATTTACAAGTAGGAGTAGATGAAGGAGTAGTCCAAGTGAATCTTATTTACAGTTGGGGTGGTCTCTACTGTTTCAAGGGTGCTTCACACTAGAGTCGTCAACTCACCACGGAAGCAATCGAGAGAAATATGCTTGTAAAGTTATATGCAACATCTTTGAAGAATAAAGATAAAAAAAACAAAATACTTAATTACAGTATTTCGATAGAGTTGACGAGCCTAATGGTTGTGGTCTATAACTCCCATCATAGAGATGAACTGGCCGTTAACAGTCCTAATTTTAATGTGAAATAAATCTTGATTTATTTTTTTAAGATCCAAAACCATTTTTTAACTCGAATTCGAAATCAGAAGACAATTATTCAAGGTTCTTATAATGTCCACAAATGTCCTCTCCCCATCCATATAGTTATCAGATGTTAGTAAAGATAATAAAGTTACAAGAGAAGTTAAGAACAGCGCAGAGTGCGCACGCGTCTCCGCCGCAGGTAGTAGTGACATGAGGCGTTAGGAAGCAGTGCCATGTGTGTTAGCCCAAGTGTACCGTCAGTGCAGTGTGCCGGCAGAGCCGAGTGTGCCCGGCAGTGCCGAGTGTGCCCGGCAGTGCCGAGTGTGCCCGGCAGTGCCGAGTGTGCCCGGCAGTGCCGAGTGTATCCGGCAGTGCCGAGTGTGCCCGGCAGTGCCGAGTGTGCCCGGCAGTGCCGAGTGTGCCCGGCAGTGCCGAGTGTGCCCGGCAGTGCCGAGTGTGCCCGGCAGTGCCGAGTGTGCCCGGCAGTGCCGAGTGCGCCCGGCAGTGCCGAGTGTGCCCGGCAGTGCCGAGTGTGCCCGGCAGTGCCGAGTGTGCCCGGCAGTGCCGAGTGTGCCGGCTACCCACTTTACCCATAGACTGTCGTTAGTAATGTGACTTTGAAGCAGCGTGTTTTTCTGTGAGGGTGTGTGTAGGTGTGTTTATGGTGGTGTCTGAAGTAGGAACCAATCTATGGCAATTGAAATTTGGAATATCTTTTTTTTGCGATTTTTCATCTATAGTGATTATCTAAGTTTTAATCATTTTAATAAATTAAATTAAATTTAAATCTACTTTCAATTAATGGTTACAAATTAATTTGCATTTAAATATAATTGTAATTGGACCCAGAAGCAGGTTCGAACCCACTGTTCGAACCTTTACAGCCACAACATTTCACCGCCTTTGTTTATCGGTGACCGTGGAACAACGTACGTAGTCGTTTGCACTGCATCCGAAGACCCCGTCGTACTATTTGTATGATGCGTGGTGATATCGTTCCTTCTGTGATTCAGATCGGATCCTTGCAGTGCGTAAAGGGTTCCGCTCGCGTTACAAACTACTCAGCCACAAGCGAAATAATAACCGCAAAACATAAAGGCGCTAGGTACCCATATAGCGATTATCCGATTAGAATGCTGTGGTTGTCTTACAATGTTTCGAAAAGTGTTCTGTTTATTATTAATAATTCGAATGTTTCACCCGAAATGTATGGAATTTATATTTGCTCGTCGAGGTGAATGACCAGAAATAACGACAATTTGAAGATTTCGCTCGATGCTGCAACGTGCGCTTTAGTTCTAAAACAGCTGAAATATTTCATTTGTTTTTGGTTGAGTTGAGTATGCTTATAGTCCGTCCATTGATAGCTATCTTAGTCGTTGTTCACAACTATTCCAGGTCTGGACTCCATAGGGCTCTCATCAGCTTGTAAAAAAACTGTACTACCAAACTGTACATATCCAAGAAAAGGCTTTAAAAAATCCCTTAAGTTGGCGGTACTTTGCCTGAGCCCGAGAGCTGATAAGTCTTACTCCAACATTGAAGTTGTGGCGCAAGCGAACTGCAATAATGTTGGTTTTAGTACCTAGCGGTTTTAGCAAACCCAAAAATGTTATTCAATATTCTGGTTTCTGATCAGAAGCCATACTTACTTACCAAAGCGTGATTCTACGTACGTGTGGTGGGCTAAATTTATATGTAGGTACTGTGGGTGTTATGTGTACCTACAGCAGTCAATGGACGTAGGAGAGACTCGAGGATAGCATCTAATGACCCGACCCGGGGCCCGACACTTTAGTTGACGGACGCATCGGCTGTATCAAGAATAAGAACCAATAATGGTTCAAAGTAAATACATAAACAGGGTGTTAGGCAGACGGTTGAGCATACGAAGACGGCGGGTCCGTGGGGCCGTCTGCTACTTGTTTAGGCCCAATAAAAAGACCCAGGCCACACGGATTTTTAAAAGGCTTTTATTAATATTTTATTCGGAATTAGTCATTGCTCAAACTTCAAACGTTAATTAATTTTATTTTATTTAATGATAACAAAACTGGCAATTTATTATTATTATTTTCATCTAGAATAACTGTAGAAACTAACATAACAAGTTTTTTTTTAATTTTCGCCCTCTGCCTTCACAATTAAAAAAAACTTGTTTACATGTTAGTTTCTACAGTTATTCTAGATGAAAATAATAAAAATAAATTGCATGCTTCGTTATTTTTAAATAAAATAAAATAAATTGCAATCAGCTCAGCTGCATGCAATTGCCTTTCAAACATCCCTTTTCAAAAACAACAGTTATGAGGAAAATTTTGCAGTTTTTCCGTACTAGGTAATATTCGTACTAGGTCCACCTAGTACGAGTATAGAAAAATACTTAATTCAAATACCTGTTCCGAGTACCTATGAAGTATTTACTCAAACTCGGATAGACTCGCGCGCGGTGGGATGTGTCGTATCGTATGGTCCTCTCTTCCGTACCTTTATTGCATAGTCCTTTCCACCACATTACAATTGCGAGACATGAAGTCTCTCTCATGCATCAAACTATTTTGTGTTAAATTAAACTATACCTTCGTATGAATAATTTTTAATTTTTTGTACTACACACAACTAAGATTTTGTGAACTAAGCTACTACAACTTAGTAAGTCAAAAATTAACGTCAAAAAGCATTCTTCCATTTAAATTTAACGTGCATTAGGTTTATTTTTACATGATAAGAATAGACTGGAATAGATAGACTCGATATTCGATAGCCAAAGTCAAAGTCAAATAATTTATTTCAATTAGGCACAAAAAAGGCACTTTTGAACGTCAACATTTAAATAATAATTGATTCTAGTTGCCCCTTCCAAAAGGTAGTTTTCGTATGGAGAAGAATGGGCAAGAAACTCCACCGTTACTCTTTTAAAATGTTTTCACAATATCTTGTATACATCAATTATATAATTATATGTGAAGACGATGCACCTAGAATAAGATTACTATACCACGTTAGGTAAAAATAATGAAAAATTAATTAATTAAGTAATTAATTAATATTAGCCGTACAGTATGAACGTACTTCGCTAAACACTTCAATATGGACCCAATAGATCGCGTCCGTATGCGATCCATTGAGTCCGTATTCGGATAAATAATAGATCAGGATAGTTTTTTTTTTAAACGCTGTTAGCTTCATAAATGGTACAAATGATAGTCACAATTCCAATAATTCTCGCTTTGACAGAAAATACTCGATGTACTTCGTACTTTACGCGTCATACTAGATGCGGCCTAGTCCAGAAAATATCTAGTGTGATGTAGTTCACAATATTATCTTTATTAATAAATATTATAAAACAAAGCCGGTTCTCGAGTCTGGGCCGTGTAAGTGCGCTTAGCATTTCTGAAATACTTATTTATTATTTTTATTACATTTATTTATTTATATGGATTTATGTGCGGTTTTCACCGTCATTAAGAGAATTTCGATGTTTCGACATGTCGCAGACACAGGAGTAGTTCGCACCCGTGCGAAGTAATGCTGCCTCTTATTTCATAAATTCGTGTTCAGTGTCGCTGTTTTAGAAAATCTTCATCTTGAATAATTTTAATCGAAAGTAGCTATCGTTCCCTTGAAATTAGTGTTTATTATGTGGTGATAACTAATACTTTAATTGTAATTGAACAAATAATCTTTATGGCCAGTGCAACATAATTATTTATGAACTAACAATAAGCATGAGAGTCGTGTTTCATATAGTTACGGGTTTTAATGTCTAGGCATTTTGTTTACTAGCCATAAGTGCGGTTACAAATTACAAACGTAGTTAACATTAATGTCTAGGAAATTTAAAAGATCTGTCTAGGCTGGTTAAACTCAGTTAATTTCTTGAGTAAAAGTAAGCACGCTCTAAGCATATACCGTGTGCTCACAACTGTATTTGGTTTTCCGATCTTTCTTCTTGTCACATTCTGAACATCTTGTTTTGGATTTTCTCATTTTTCATTTTTACTGGTGGTTCCTTGAGAGCTTTGTTTTCAGTAGTAGATAAGTACAATATGAATTATCATCAGTAATGAAAATTACTGTAAATAGCAGTTACTGCTGTTATGACTATATTAGTTTCGCATAATAACTGAATATAGTTCAGATATCCACCGTATTGTAACTTACGGTGTTTATTTTTGGAATAAATTTCAGATGCATTAAGGAACGTACAAAAAAAGGCAGTTTCGCCGCTTATGACTAACACTATCTCCGTTAGAGTATGTTTTTCGAAAAACACGTTAGATAGAACATTATAGATCTCACCACACTGACCCCGAATCCAGTATTAATTATTTTTTTCATAAAAATGCTAGTTACGGTTGTCTTAGTTCGGAGGGCAGAATAGTAGTAGTAATAATATAGAAAAGAAAGGGCAAGAACGGCTTGGATTGGCATTACGGTCAGGCACTCAATATAATTATGAGCTCTCTCGCAGAGAGCTGGAACTGCGGGCTGCTTCTGGCCCGAGCCGGGAACCCAAACACCCTTGAGCAGCCGAACGCGGCCCTGAAGAATATAACCAATAAAAAAAAAAAAACAATAATAGTTCGATGTCTACGTCTGTTCATTGCCGGAATGTATTTCATATACTCTGTCTATCGTAGTATAGTAATTTTATTCCAGGTATACATAAAATATAAATAATGTATACAAAATTATCATAAAGCAATTTAAAAGAGTACCTAACTATGGAGTGTTTTGCCCACTCTTCTCCATACGAAACTTACGAACCTTTTGGAAAAGACAACTAGTATCAATTCTATTTTCTTGTAAATTTTCACATTCAAGAGTGCCTTTTATGTGTCTTGAAATAAATTATTTGGCTGATTTATAGATTTCTGTTAGAACTGGTAATAAATATTTAATTTCAGTAATCTGAGCCGAGCGGTGTCGGTCTTATTGAACAGTGTCACTCTGAAATGTTAATGATGAATCAAGTGAGGTAGTGCACACCACGCAAGTGTGCAAGTGTCAAAACAAAAAGGAGTGAGTGTGTGTCGTGCGTGTGGTGTGTGGTGTGTATGGTGTGGTGTGTCTGTGTGCGCCACACCCGCAGGCGGACCGCAGCATGCCGCTAGGAATGATCAGCGCACTAACATCATTTACCTGTTTCCGGGACTTCTTGATCATCGGCTGTGGCTTCAACTCCTCGTCGGAGAAGGCTCGCGTCCGGGGGTCGAAGTCACGTCCCGATGATGCCATCGAGAATGCTGGAATCATTAGAATTTGCTTTCAATAACACTGATAACTCATTATTTGTCAGAGGAAGCAACATGCACTCCGTGGCACTTAAAACGTCATAGATTTATTACAGGCCAATTATAAGAACTAGTGAGTTCTTTTTCCTGTTGTTGTTTGTATGTAAAGACGAAGTGTAGACCAAAAAAGGAAACGCACATTCTGTTCCCACTCTGTCACATGTTCTCTATGGAAACAGGCATCGATCTTAACAAGTGAGATTCGAATTAAATGTCTGAATAATCACTATTGTTTCAAAGACCGCAACAAAAATTAATGCAAGGCGAAAAAAAGAGAAACTTAATGGTTTTTGCTTATTGTCATTGAATTAATTAACAATATATTAAAATGCAGCTGGTTTGACTTAAATCATGTTCCAGAATATACATGTTTACCGACACATGGTGAGCATCGACCGTAGCAATCATTCTCAATTCCAATCATTGGGATTGGGGCAGCAGCTAAGTTAAGCTGTTGCTTCTTAACGAGTCAAGCACGAGTTGGTTAAGTTTTTCGTAAATTACGGTGTAGTTGAATGTTCTTAATAAGTAGTTACAATAAGTAAATAATAAGGTATTTCTTTTTACAATTCTTACGGCTTGACTCGACTGGACTAACTTTTAAACTAAACGATTTCGTTAAATTGAATCCAATGCCATCCCCTCTAATGAGGTTGGCTTTGGAGTTACGGGAAGAGAAAGAATTGCAATATGTACTCACTGGAGTCGGCGGGCGAGAGCGGCGGGTTGATGGTGTCGGGGCTCATGCAGTCGGACGGCGAAGCCGAGCGCTCGCGCTTGGTGACGGGTGCGGGCAGCCCCAGCGCGGGCCCGAAGGCTGCGCCACCGAGGTGTGCGCCGCCCAGCCCCTCGCCCGACATGCCATTCTCCGACAGGAACTCGTCTAGGTCCGCGTACTGCAACAAAAGCAGGCGTCAGCGCCGCGTCCGGCGCACCGCGCGCCGCGCACCGCGCACCGCGCACCGCGCGCACTCCACTCACATACAGGGATCACAACATTCGCGCTGAGCATATTCGCTTGGCTTGGCATCGCGTAAATAAGTCATAATTTTCATATAAACTATAATACAAGATAATTATGATCATTCGGAGACGACACCATGTGGCCGAAGCAGAGTGTAGGACCCGGGTGGAGCGGGTCGAGCGGCTGGAGCAGTGGAGCAGGGTGGGGCGGCAAGCGAGCGACTCTATTACCTAGTGCGGCGGCGCGAGGGTAGCAAGCCGGTGAGACGACACGACACGCAACACGCAGTAGGTAATACAGTAGCAGTACTGACTTCTTGTACCTTGAGATCGGGGTCGTAGGGCAGCGTCTTGTCCCACAGTGTAGGGCCCAGGAAGGCGGCCTGCGCCTCCCACAGGTCACTGTCATCCTTCTTGTCCTCGAGCGGGTCCTTACTGTTCACCGACTTGCCTGCAACATGATGACAGGGCGTCAGCCCGTGACCGGCGCCGGCCGGGTGTGCGGGGCCGGAGCGCCGCACACGGGGCCCGGGCCGGTGCGGGCCTCACGGGGCACGCTACAGTACAGTACACACAGTGCACAGCTTACAGTGAATGCGATGCACATACAATTGCTTGGCGAAATTACGATATCATACAATCGCGAGGGCATCAATTAAAATACAGAGACTAAATCGCCGGCATAAGATAAAAACATCATACAAAATATCATATTAAACGAACAAAATATAACAGAATGGCAGCCACAAGCACGGGCAGGGGCAGGGGGCGCGGTGAGGGTTCGAGCGCGGGTGCTGCGGGCGAGCGGACTGAGCGCATTACCGAGAGCAGGAGGCATGACGCGGCCTCCGTAGGTTCAGCAGTGGAGGAACGTTTAACTTGACTTCGAAATTGTGACGTACATATCTCGTAGGCCCCGTAGACCGGTTGCCAAGGTAACCTAAGTTCTCATCACTGAATGGCACTGAAAACTGTTGCGACGTAGGTAACGCTGCTGTTGGCAGCAATGGAAACTACACTGCTTGTTCGGGCAGTCGTCACAAACATGTATATGTCTACAATAGTAATACCTAGTAAGAAGTTTTACCGAAAATTTGGATTTGCCGAATATATGACGAGTCGAAGGATAAGAAACTTAACGACTGGAAGGAATCGAAAATACGAAGTAATGATGTCGCTGTACTAAGTTGTTTATTACTAGAGGTAATTAAACTCAATTTATTTAAAGCTGGTAACTTAGAGTTCCTGAAGCCTTCGATGCAACTGGTGGATTTTATTTTAATAACGTGATGTGATCGGGAGGTCCACGTGAACATGGGATATATTTGTAGAAGCTGATCTAGCAGCGAAGGCCGGAGGGTGCTCACGTTGCTGGTCACGCGAGCGGCGGCAGGCGGTGGGGGGCGGCGGGGGCCGCGCGGGCACGCGCCCCGCCGCGTGAGCGCTTGAGCTCTGCCTACGTCGCCGAGCGCAACCTGCGACCGCCAAGCTCTCTGTACTACCCAGTGAACAATAACTGTTGACGGTATCTTCATTTCTAACCGCTATTTATAATATTTTAGGTTTTATACCTATAACAAAACTTTCAGAATACCTCTAAGCGTTTTTCCCCGCATTGCCTGAGCTAGGAACTGAACCACGATCCTTACGGTTGGTGCACCAAGTCGTGACATGGACGAAACGTGTGCGTGTGGTGGCAGATGTACGTGAGAGGCTGCGCGGCCTCTCAAGGCGATCCAGCACATTTACATACTGCGCGCTGAGCACACTGCACGCATCGCCGGCGCGCGCGGCCGGCCCGCACGTCCGACTAGCATCACATACACATCGCGAGATAATAATACCTGTCCACGTAAACACATCACGAGTATAACTATATAATTATTTAATCACCGTATGCATACCTGTCATTAGATTTACAAATGCCTCGATAATCTGAGCTCACACGTACCTAATTACACATCATTTTTAACAACTTTTTCTACATTTACTTTGGACTATTTCGAAGTCTGTGAACTTTATTAACGTTCTGTTCACTCATACAGCCATTATGACCAATCGTGATTGTATTCATTCACCTGTGTTTTGACGTATCATTCATTAAGTAGGTACGATTCGATTATGGGCCCCACAACAAAGAAATAACGATTCAACAAATTGCGATCCGGAAAAAAATACGTAAGGTCCGGCGTTTCAAAATTTGCAAAAGATGTAAACAACAATGGCCGCTCGAAATTGTCTATGGTTTAGTGATGCGGTTTTGGTGCTATCGATGTTACGATTTTTTCAGTGTTCCATCAGTATTTATTATATTGCTGGGTAACGTTCAAATCTAAAACATTTATTATTGTAATTCCATTGAAATATGTTCATGTTCATAATAAATATGTTCATGTAAGTACCTACCTAATTATTATTGCCAGTGAACCCCAAACTGGTCTTCTCTGTCGGCAAAACGGAAGCTCGCGCAAGCCTAAATCGTCTAGCTATATGCTAGCAATGAAGTGCTGTCAGGTGATGGGATAGTTCCTATTAACTCTTTTTTAAATAATTTAAGGGAGTTGGAATAGGAGAACCAGTGTACTTTTGGGACAAAGACTACTAATATCTAAAGTCAGTGCGTCCGTCAAGGCACATTTGTAATAATAGAGATGCCAAATTTGAAATTGGTGTTGGTACCTACGTCACTTAAAAGCATGCCTTTAAAAATTAAAGGGAAAAAAAAGGCGACTATCCAGTCCTCAGTTATCCGGATCAGCACTCGGTCATGTTGCGAAAAATATATAACAAAAATAAGGTAATATTGTAGGTAGGTACAGCAAAAGACATGCAAGTTCAAATTCGACATCGCTAAATAACAGCTTTTTGTATTTTAACCAACCTTAAAAAAGGAGGAGGTTCTATGTTTGTCTGTATGTATTTTGAATATATATTCATCGATTTCTCCATGATACTGGGCCGCTTTACGTGATTCTTTTTTCATTTGGGAGGTGAAGCTTGCGCGTTGGTCCCATATTATTTTATTAACTTTGCATAGGTAGTGTTTGAGTTAGCTTCAATAATACTTCTTTTTTCCACATAATCTATGTGGATGATGTTATAATAGCTTCCTGTCAGTGAAGATATAATGTCGATGATGAACAGACCGCGTCTTTATTAAGTAGAACGCGGGCTAGCTCCAACAGCATCTTAAAGATCCTATCCGAAAAGTATTAAATACAAGGAATATTTAATACTTTTCGGATAGGAAGTCAAGTTTGACGTCTCTAGCTCTCTAGGCACTGGAGCCAGAGTTCAGAACAAAACACGACAATACGGCAAGACAAATTTTACTCACCGCTTAAATATCCTATGATATAGACGTTAAAAAATAGGTACTACCTTAGTTTTCAAGAAATTTACTGTCCCTTCCCATAACAATAAGAGAAATAAAATAAAAAAAATGCACTGCACCTCGTCTTGCATTGACATGAAAAAGATGAAGCATGAATAAATACATGCTTCTTCTTCTTCATGTCAATGCACGCAACCGATGTAAGCTGCTTCTTGTTCGCGACGCGTATCTAATAGAGTGACACAATAGTGATCGTGGGAACGGCACGCGACGCTAGGCGGTGCGCGTTGCTGCTGCTTCCTTCACAAAAAGCGGCGCAAGCGGCAGGAAGCGGGAAGTAACCCAGTGCAGCGTTACGTGCGCGCGCGCCACGCTTTCCTCGCGCCGCACGCATCCCCACTGCGCCCCCGCGCCCGTCTCTTATACAACTTCTGCCCAGCTACTACTGATGCAGTGATGCACCTGACCACTGACCGTTAGGCTTCCTGAGCGCCAGAGCCGCACTGCACTCCGGCGTCACGTACAGGAAGCCTTTTACTCATTTCTATGATATCAATTACTTTTTAATCCCAGTTCATCTGTTCGATCCCTTCTCATCAGGTTATTGAATAGGACAACAAGTTGCTTCTAGGTATAGTATGATGCAATTTAAAGGTTCGATGTCAAATAACCAAAACTAGTAAAAGCAATAGCTTATTTTTGGTCAACTTATAAGTTAGTAAGGTTCTTGAGTCCCTGTAGTGTAGTACTTTAAAATGTCTGCCAATGGCACAAAAGTCATGCGTGTTTTTCCTTTACGCCACGTCAACCTACTTTGTGGCTCTCTAGACGGCTCATTCACTATCCACAACGTAACTGACGAAGTGTTCCAAATGAAGTGAAGCGATCAGTTTGAGACCCAGAACATTTCCTCAAATAAACAGTGATGATATGCAAAGTAGTTATGCACTGATAACAATGACCAAATACATAGAAAAGGTATTAGAAGCTAACGCAGCAACTCGCGATCTCCGACTACAACCAGCTAGCTACACGCTACACATAACATTTTGTGTTACAATCAGCGTCATACATACAGCTCATGATTTGGATTGGATTTGACTACAACTTCACTAATAATATTATGGGCTTTACATAAAGTTCCTTTAAAAAAGTCTATAAGTTGGATCTTGTTTGCATTGAACAAAAGAGAGCTGTCAAAGCCATTTATAATCTACGCCATCGCTTAAATCTCTCAGGGAACTATTTAAAAAGATTAATATTATGACGGTACCTTGCCAATTCATTTATGAAAATATTATGTATATGAGAAAAAAAATACATCTTTAGATTGAGGATTATATCCAAGATAAAAATGCTTGGAAACATGCTGGTCCTGCTCCATATGACAATGTAGAATCTATACAAAATCTAACTGGTTGCTAATTTAATTGTATAAAATAACTTTTTATACCATTGATTTTACATTCTGTGATTACTTGAACTCACACACTGACTTATTAGTATTACTTGTTAAAATGTTAGGAATATCGTATAATTTTACAATGTTTGTAAATATGTGAGCACCATACATCTATCATTCTTCATTCTTTCATCTTTTATCTTCATTTTTCATTCTTTTTACCTATCGTGGTATAGTAATCTTATTCTAGGTATATCATCTTCACATATAGTTATATAATTAATGTATACAAGATATTGTGAAAACATTTTAAAAGAGTAACGGTGGGGTTTCTTGCCCATTCTTCTCCATACGAAAACTACCTTTTAGAAGCGGTGATTAGTTTTTTTTTTTTTTTACTATTTTAACTTTGATGCATTATTTTGCTCATATAATGACGGGAATTCAAACAAAATAAAGGCACAAAGGTTCAAAGAGGCGACGGACGCGGTGAATCCGCTCTTACTTTCAACGTTCAGAGAAAGTGAAGCCGCGCAGTTTCTATCACTATATTACACTCAACGCAAAATTAACTCCTTGAAAACAGTAAACTGATTGCGGTAGTTAAAAAGATTGAAACTATTCCATCATAATTTTATAATAAAGTTGAAATGGTCAGGATTTACAGAATTCGGCACGTCTAACCTATCAGAGAAAGTGTCCGGACAGGCTAGTCTCGCGCTGCGCCCGCGTTGCCGCGGTGACGCTTGCACTCTCACTTTCTTCCGATACGGTCGGTAGAAAGTGACGCGCCTCCGAATTACCTACTCTCCATACTAATGCTAAATATTTACATTTATCGCATCGGTTGAAAAGAACTGGAAAAAATTTGAGCAAGAAGGCCGTAGTGGACGAAGGACAGTAGTGTTCAGACCGGGCCTTCCGACGAGCTAGAGTGCTATCTTTTCGCGTATAAAGAAGAGTGGTGGTGTTAACCAGGATATATCGTACATGACGTCACGAGGCACTGACGGCGGCGCGTCGCGATCGGAATGCTGCGCCGGCGGCGCCGCCGGTGGAAAGCTGCTGTTGCGTAACAAGCTCATTTCCTACTCGGAAAATAGGTGAGGAGTGCCGTGAGCGACGAGCGCGGAGTGTGCGCGGAGCGGGGTAGTGGCCCCCCAGGGTGGAGGGGGCGGGGGCGGGGGCGGGGTGCTGTCGAGCGGGAAGTGGCTGCTGCTCTTGCGCAACGGAGAAAGCCAACGTTTTCCGGCGACGCGCGATCATTTTCGTAAACGTGTGAATTGAGCGAAAGTGAATAAGAAAGTTGTAATTTCAAAATATACAGTGACGCGCCTTGTACTGTATTAAAAATACAATACAATTTGTAGCACCATCTTCGTAATTATGACGTGCCGACGTAATCTGATTACTTCGGAGTGTGAAGCGCACAGGTTCCAAACTATTCAGGAATGGAAACGAACATGTTGTTGTCTGTGGTCCCTCGTGGTTTATGTTTGTGCTTGTAGCGAGGAACTCAGCCCTGACCTCATGGTCAGGGCTGAGCAGCCTATGAGCCACGAACACATTGTTGACAACGACTATGAGCCTTACGTGTGCCTGATTATAAAAGGTAAAGTTTCGGTGACCTATTTACTGAAAATATTCACGTTATGGGTCACCAGATCATCATTCATGAACAGTCTTTTTACTAGAACTTGTCGGCTTTTAATTGGCATAACCCGATGCGTCTGTGACCCGAGTTCTTGCGTGATGGGATGACAAACAGGCTACGTGATGTCAAATGGGGACTGTCGCCTGGACATTTGCTATACCAAAAGCATCGCAGGTGCATTGTTATCTGAAATGTCTCATATGCCTGTAACTATACCGACGATCGCAATACCCTTCAAACCGGAACAGAGCAACGCTGCTTGGCGGCAGAAATAGGTATTCCTTAAACTAATTAATAAGGGCCTGGGGTATAGATGTATTGGCAAATGGTGGCGTACTAAAGCGAGGCGCTGTCGGTGCATAACGTCCGAAAGCTCTGTGCCGAGGCGCGTTGTGTTCGCTCATGCACGCACAGCACAGATACATTCGTGGGCACACATACGGCTACACGGATGAGTGTGCGAGACAAAACATTGGTCTCTGTGTTTATTTTGTTTATAAGTAAACAGTAAGCTTGCATACATTTCTGGACGTCTGAGAATCGGTCCTCGTCTGATCGACCTGGTGTGGGCTGAATTTTTGTTTTAATTATCGTTTTAAAAACATATTTCATGGATAGGTTCAATAAGTTTCATTTGGAAGTGTTCTCAGCGCGGGCAATTATCAACACTGAGCATGTGAGGAGGTGCGTGAGTGCTAACCTCCACTGAAGAGCTTCCAGGTTGTTTCGAATTGTGACCAACGATGAACTGCCCTACAGGGGCACCCTCATCATCAACGATGAACTGCCGTGCTAGTGGCACCTTCATCATCAACGATGAACTGCCGTGCTAGGGACACCCTCATCATTAACGATGAACTGCCGTGCAAGGAGCAGCCTTCATCATCAACGATGAACTGCCGTGCTAGGGACACCCTCATCATTAGCGATGAACTGCCGTGCTAGGGGCACCTTCATCATCAACGATGAACTGCCGTGCTAGGGGCACCCTCGTCATTAACGATGAACTGCCGTGCTAGGGGCACCTTCATCATCAACGATGAGCTGTCGTGCTAGGGACACCCTCATCATTAGCGATGAACTGCCGTGCTAGGGGCACCTTCATCATCAACGATGAACTGCCGTGCTAGGGAAACCCTCATCATCAACGATGAACTGCCGTGCTAGGGGTACCCTCATCATCAACGATGAACTGCCGTGCTAGGGGCACCCTCATCATCAACGATGAACTGCCGTGCTAGAGACACCCTCATCATTAATGATGAACTGCCGTGCTAGGGTCACCTTCATCATCAACGATGAACTGCCGTGCTAGGGGCACCCTCATCATCAACGATGAACTGCCGTGCTAGGGAAACCCTCATCATCAACGATGAACTGCCGTGCTAGGGGCACCCTCATCATCAACGATGAACTGCCGTGCTAGGGGCACCCTCATCATCAACGATGAACTGCCGTGCTAGAGACACCCTCATCATTAATGATGAACTGCCGTGCTAGGGTCACCTTCATCATCAACGATGAACTGCCGTGCTAGGGGCACCCTCATCATCAACGATGAACTGCCGTGCTAGGGAAACCCTCATCATCAACGATGAACTGCCGTGCTAGGGTCACCTTCATCATCAACGATGAACTGCCGTGCTAGGGGCACCCTCATCATCAACGATGAACTGCCGTGCTAGGGGCACCCTCATCATCAACGATGAACTGCCGTGCTAGGGGCACCCTCATCATCAACGATGAACGGTTCTTGTATTGCACAAAACTAAGTAGACTAAACTGAACTAACTATTACCTACCTCGTTGTGTGCAACACTAGCAAGACTAGTTTAATGAATAGCAGATTATGCAAATTCGCCTAAATATTTTATTGGTTATAAAGTAAAGAAGCATAAATATTGCAACACGTTGATTCTCTCCGTCCATCATGTGAACACCAGCACCAGCAAAGAAAGTGACCAACACGGTCAGCGACGGAATAACCAGGTAGGACACGGAGGCGATCGATCAGTGGAACGTGCGCGCGTGTGTGTGTGTGTGCGCCACGGAAAAGTAAAAGTCGGAAGGTGTCGGCGCGGGCGAGCGCGGGTCGAGGTGGGCGCGGGGAGGGGGGCGATGCGGAAACACTCCGGAAGATTACTTTTACTCTCGCCGCGGGGCCTGCGAGCGCGCACCGCCCTCCTCGCCCACCCCTCTACCCGCTCTGCTCCATCGACACACTCGTATATTTACCAGTTATGCAACAGGTGACCAATTAGCAACGTATGCGCACATGAGTTTGCGTGCCTTCAGTTATTATTAAAACAACCGTAACTCGTACAATTATCTCGCAGCGTTCAACGGTTCAACGTAGTACACGTCGACTTTGACTATATCCTTTAATAATGAGCTCCATTAATGCAGTAATAATTTACCTCCTTATAAGCTTATTTTGACAAATCAAGATATTATAATTATTATGATTAGTGCTATGTCGTTTCAAGCTAAAAACACACAATACTCAATCACAGAACTACTTGTGTTCAATTAGAGTGACATTTACCTTAGCCCAACAGATATCATTAGCAACCAATTTATAACGTCTTTAGTAAAGCCAAAATGATTCACCACGCTTTTTAAGTCACCAGAAACACACTATCGCCTAAAGTTTACCGAAGAACAACGCCAAGTACTTAATTACTTAAATATACCATATGAAGTAGGTAGGTACTAAAAAACCATGATGGTGTACGAAATTACTAACACGATCAATATCACTTAGAACATTGTTAACTTTTAAAAGTAAAAGTGGTCGGTGCCCAAGCGCACGCGGAAGAGAGTACGTGCTGGGTGTCAGCGGGGGGCGCGCGGGTTCGCGGGTGGCGCGGAGCAGGGCGCGGGGCGAGGAGAAAGTCGCGAAAAGGTCGCCACTTTTTCCCAAATATTCTGAGTGAAAGTGTGCGCGGCCACGCTCGAATTGATCAAAAAAGATACGCTCGAGCGATGACTCGCTCGCTCCGCTCCGCCCCCCCGCCCCGTGCCGCGCCCCCTTGCCTCCTCGGAGCTGACGGTGCTTAAACCTCGCTTCAAATCCGGATTTGGTGGTGCTGGATGGACAGAAGTGTCGTGCAATACTGCTATTATTATCAAATATTTGAGTTGCTGTAGATAGTCATTTCTGAATTTTAGGTACACGGTTAAGTTATAGGTGCTAGTTTGCTTTAGGATAAAAATTGATACTCCTATTTTGACGATTGAATAGAATTTGTATACGGAGAAGAATACCTCCTAATCTTTCAGAAGTTTTGAGAGATTAAAACATTTACAATTATTTTGGACACCGAAAGTCCTTAAAACTAGGTACCCACTTTAACCGAACTCTGAACGAACCGCAGTTAACACAAGTCTTTTGTGAACCGCTTCTCCAGTCTTTGGATCGGTATTGAATATTGTGATGTATCCGAGCATGTGTGTCGCAGGCATTACTGTGCAAGAACAAGAGCTGTGTTCCCTTACTAACGTTATCGTTGTGTGACCACAAATAGTCATTCATCAGCAGGATTATTTGGGAATCAATACAACCTCGCAAATAAAAAAAATAAAATGTAGTTTCAAGTGAACTGTTGTAGTGCGCGTGTTGTCGCACACTCAATGACGATGACGCAATGACGACGCAGTGTTAAGTCAGCACAATGTCAAGAGCACAGATTCAGTGGCAGGAGATGTAAAACAGTGCCTGCCAGACTGCCGGGCTGCGGCGGAACGGTGCCGCCACCAACTACATTATATCGCAGAACTCGCAGATGACAAACTGAAAAGTTCACTTTACTATCCCGCTGATAAAGACAACTCCATAAAGAATACATATTGAAGGTCGAACATACAAAGCGAAGCCGAAGGGCTAGAGCTCAAACTCCAAAAGTTTTATGGTGGAGAGGTAGTCACACCTGCACAGGTAGACCGTTCCGTGGACCGCAGCGCGTATGACTAACATTATCCTCTAAACGTCACTTCTGAATTCGCAAGGCATGGGGTATGCTATGGATCCGCGCGGATTACTTTAAAACAAATGAGTTTTGCTTATGTATGGACACCTGTGTGACGTTAAAGTGAACTATTCACAGCTGAAGAAGCAATGAAAAGTAATAAGAAACTAAACTTCTTGAATGACGAAAAGCATCGAGATGTTCTCAAACAAACGTCAGTAATCATAACAAATCACAACAACCGCTAAGTTTTGGACGCTATTCTGGAATATAAAAGGTACATAGTCAGATGCGCACACGCTATGCTAAATCCTACTCAGTATCTACCTACATAATGATTCCAGTCCCTGTTCTGAAAGACAGCCTAGGACAACCACTCAGGTTAACACATTTAGAGACTGAAAGCCTTCTAGATTTTTTTTACGTAGCTCGTAGGCACCTGTGTGACCTTATTATTTTGCATCTTTTACTTATATTGTTTTTTTGCTTATCAATAATAATTAATAATGATATAATATTATAAACAGGTAAAACTTGTTGTCAGTTTGTATGTAGAGTGTTATCTCCGGAACTACCAGTCGGATTTAAAAAATCTTTTTGCATTGGATAGGCCGATTCTTGAGGAAGGTTATCGCTTCTAGGAACTTATTATGATTATGTAATCTTTGTTCTAATAAATAAAGGAAATCTGATTTCAAAAGTAAAATTTTCTTCTGTGTAGTAATGTCACAAGAATATGTTCGTCAGTCGTCAGGATTGCTATAACCAAGAGTGATATTTTAATGTCAGTCTGTAAAGAATTCCACTAACTACGTGATGAAGTTTTTCACCAGATCATGACCATAATAGACTACACCATATTTAATCCATATCGGTTGCGAGTTACTTTTCTCAAATGTAGTTAAAAAATCGCATTAATATTATAAACCTCCTAAATTTAATGTTATGTTTAGGTTACTATGACTTTAATAAAGTTAAGAATTGCTACAATTATTGATTTGGCTCTTTTGTTTTTTTATATTTCAATTCAATTCACGTTATCGGAAAATAGTTTTTATGACCATTTTGCGAACCCAATTACCTATAACGATAACACTTTAAATGGGTTAGCCTTACCGTTCGGGTAAACGTTTGACCGGCTATCCCAATGAACTGATTAGTGAACCTCTTCAAAAACCTTTCGAGGTAAAGGGTTTTCGATTGGGTTTACCAACACGTTCACAATGTATTTATTTATTTATTAAAACTTCTCGCACTCAAAGAGGTACAATGGCGGACTTAATTAATGCCTTAGGCATTCTCTACCAGTCAACCAAGGGTGGTGAAGAGATTAGATGGCAGGTGCTCTATTTGAGAGGAACAAAGAGAAAACTATTATTAAAAATATATGATAATACATACGAACTAAAATAGTGCTAATTACACATACATACATATTTACAATAATATAATATATCTATATTATATATATATATATATATACATGTAACACAACAATGTACAATGTATGATTGGGTTGATGGAGTAACAGGTTCGTTTAGGATACGCCGTTCACAGTGTAACACAAAATCGTAACGATTTTTAAAACCCTTTGCAGAAACCCTATCGAAAACCCTTTGTTCTGGGAACCGAAATGTAACTATCGATCCCTTTGGTTCTTGACAAACGTTGGTCGATTTTGATTTTGTAACCTTATTGTCACCATATTAGGGCCAAATTATATTTACATAATATTATATATATTTTTGACATAAACGGGTTGGGTACAACGTGGTTTTTTTGAGACGGGCAGTCAGAGCAGGTAATTTAACCATTGTAGCTACAGGAACACGTTCTTAGGAGACTGTCCTATAATGGGTGAGTATTTGAAAATTGCATTGACAGGTTTTGGAAAAATTGGAAATTCCCATCTCAAGGTGGATTGTTGAGAGCAACACGGGTAATACAGCGGGTACAGGATTGTAGCTATAGGAGAAAAAGCAATTTTGATCTGCAATCACAGATTTTTTTAATTGCCCTGTACCTACAAGTTTAGTGCGATTTCTGAGTTTTGTAGGGACCAGTCTATTCATCATGTAATAGTAAGTTGGGAGTCTCATTTACCATGACATGTATGAGAAAAGTTTTCTAATACTCAAACCTCAGTAGGACCCATAAAGTTTGTTGACCCTTATAAGAAATAGGATCAATTGGCATCAACAAAAGTTTTTGTGAAAATATGGCATTACCTTGGTGACAGTAAAAGATTTTCATCGTCTGTGAATGCCGAACAAAATTTTCCAAAAAGTTAAGGACAGTCTCTAATACCGTTTTCTAGTAGCTCTTACGGTAAAGGAACCGGAACCCGTACTGCCCCGTCTCAAACACCCACCCTATATAAACGTTAGTTAAAGTTAAAATACGTTTAAAAGTAAAAAATGTAGGTACAGTTAAGCAGGAGCTAATTTTAATCACGAGTTAGCCAACTATTATGAATAAACAAAATAATGACCGCATTTTTTTCAACTTATATTTAAGTTGAAAAAAATGCGGTCATTAATTCCGGATATCTTTGAAAGAGCGAGTGCTAAACCGACCCGCGACCGAAACACTGCCATGTTCTGCACAAACTCGATTTTTTTCACTTTATCCGTAAATCACCTTCGATTGAAATATAGGACGTGATTACAAACTAGTAGGATCCATGAGTTATCAAATACGCAGCACTCAAGAAACAATACAAAGAATACAACGCCAATAGAGAAGCTTGCCAGACCTATTAGTTGCAGGTCACTTCCGTAGGGAGATGTACTTTATACTCGTATTATAATAGCTTTAAATTTAATTTTAGTTAGATAATATTTTAATGTCATTAGTGAAGTATTCCGGTCAGCGCGTGCGGCGAACAGGCGGTGCTAGGGCTTCCTGCCTTCCGAACTAATCGAGTTTAAGGTCGAAGTGACATCCGCCACCGACTGCTAACAAACATTAAGGCGTTTAGGTGTTGAATAGCGAATACAAGTATTAAACGAGGCGGACAACGCAGTATAAATCGAATATGATATCGATCGGCGTCCCGCTCTCGGAATGCGATACAAATACACGTGCCTAATGCGATAACGAACAGCAGACACAAGCCGCGACACGTGCGCGAGCGCGCTTCCTGGACCACGGCACTGCTGTGAGAACAGTCTCTGGACACGGAACATGTCAAAATTTAGATACCTATAGAAGTGCGGGTGATGGTGACGCGGGACTAGGCACCAGCCTTGATCACCTCGCGTTATCGCTCATTATCGGCAGACGGTGACCCGCGACCAAAAACAAAAGCTACGCGTGGCAGGCGCGAGTCGACCAGTGAGGGTCACGAGGAGCCGAGCATACGAGGAGTCGAGGAGACAGTGATGGTGGGTGAAAGTCCCCGTTGCCGAAACAAAGAACTCTCAATCGACCGAAAAGTTCGGGTGATATCGGCGCTCGCGCACTTTCTCTTTTTTCACGGCTCTCACGCGGCGCTCGGGGGCAGCATCAATCACGAATCTGAGCGTCGAGTGCCGCGACGGAGAAAGTGCGCGCGCGCTTCCTGGTGGTCAGGTGTCAGCGAGGAGTCCCACTGACCGTTGACGAAGACGTGTTGTCTCCAGATGTGGTACTGGTTCCAGCGATCGTCGTCCTGAGTGTGGCCGTGCTGCAGCTGCGGCAGCGAGGGCAGCGGCGGCGGGGGCGCTGGTGGCAGCAGCTGGGGCGGCGGCGCGGGCGGGCCCAGCGGCTGGATGGGTTGGTGCTGGTACTCCATGGGGTCGAGTCGAGGCGTTCGGGGACGCACTCGCTCAGTGATCACTCATCGCGGCGGGCGCGAAAACGCGGCGTGCGAGCGCGGCGGCGTGCGGCGCGCGACTGGCGAGCGGGCACAGCGCACGCCGGGCCGCCCCGCCGTGCGCCCCCCCCCACTTACCCCCACCCCACGCGCGCACTTCCGAGCACGCAACACACCGTTTTTAATTGCGGTGACATAATAACCGCGATGCGCGATCACTCTCGCCGCCGATAACTGATTACTGTGGGCGCCCGCGCTCGCCGCGCATGTCGTGTGTACATAAGAGTGCACGTGTCGCACGCCGCTTGTAAACAAAGCCAACAACTAGGTTATACGAGCGCACTGTGCCGCCAACATCATCACGTAATCATTCGCTAGTACCCGTTCATAGACAATATCAAAACAAATTATGCAGAATTACATTGCTTGGTAAAGTGAAAGCATAGCCTCCTTGATAAGGCAATACACAAAGCCATCTTGAAAGTCTTCTTGAACGCTTCTTGAAGTAACGACTGAAAGTATGCCATAAATTATCAGCAAAACGTAGAAATCGATTTCGATATCTAGCAAACAAAAATTATTTACGAAAACAATCATTGTAGGCACCGATATAACAAGTATACCTAACTTATTTAAACTCTGTTTTGAGTTATTATGGGATAAACCTCCTCAACTTTACCCATTAACGTTAATCACAGCTTTAAATAATCAGTATGTGCTGAGTGAACATTGGACGCTACCTGGCGCGCGTTGAAGTCTTTTGCAAGGCGCAACTTTCGCCCGGTATTACCATTATAAAAACGTGCTCCCGAGTACTTCCATACTCCCAAAGCTTCTCCGCGCCTTTTGAAGCTTTTTTTAGCAAATAGCGATGAATATATTATTTTTCACATCACCTGCTCGAAAATTTCAAAATTATATTTATTGTCATGCAAACGTAACCTAAAGCGGCTCCGGCCGGGAAATAATACTGTACTGAATTTAATTATGACCCGCTGGTGCATAATGTGATTTGAATTTTTACCTAAACTAAAAAATTCATATGCAAACTTTTTCTATTAAAGTACAACTCGACTTCATAGCTTTTAGAGTTCTCACTTCATAGCTTTTAGCTGCGTTTGAAGAACAAAATAATTCAATTACACAACTCAATAGAGATAATAGAGGGGAATAGTAAGTAACAATAAAGGTACCGTTTTTATTGTTGTAATTATTTTTGTTTTATCTATTTAATGAATGCTCATTAAGTTACAATTCCGTAGCCGACCGCAGTATTCAGTATGAAATACCTTCCGCAGCCAGCGACGCGTCGCCTGCATAGACCCATACTGGCACGTCGCGACGCGGCGCCTGCGGTCGGCTACGGAATTGTACCTTAATGAGCATTCATTAAATAGATCAAATAAAAATAGGTAATTACAACAATAAAAACAATTGTATTCTGCATATGGCCAAGTTCAAAATTATTGAATAATGTGCATATTAGACTCGCCCAACCGCTGTTTCTACAAATGATTTGTGGCAGTAATGGCGGCATGTCATCGCAACAGCTGATCGCTTGCTCGGCGTGGACCCCCGCTAGAGTACACTAACATAATATACTGTGCACCCACGTAAGAATGATGGATTTGGACGTCATATCTACGATATTATTTATTGTTTGTATCGTTCTAACTATCGTTGTGGGTACACCTCTGCCTAACCCTTCGAGGATAACAGGCGTGATGATAATGGCGTGGTTATGTTTTAGATTAGACACCATCACAATGTGATGGTGTCTAATCTAAAACATAACCACCATCAAAATGACATTTTGAGACGACATGCCATTTTAGACGTCTTACAACGGCGGCTTCTGTAATGCTCCGAATACGTCCGTGTAATTTAGCATAATTCCAAATTAATGTTTTCAAATTAAATAAAGACAAAAAAAAATGTCCAATATATTTTTTATCAAACTTGGTGTTACTGAGCTCTGTTAATACAGTAACACTAAGTTTAATTATGTTTATTTTTGAGAATAAAACAGCTTATTGGCTCGTAAAAGTAAAATTCCGTCGGATAATCGATTTGATCAGTTTCAATAATTATGTTGTTTATTTTCACAGTTAAGTGGAAAAATGTTCATTGAGTTTGTTTACATAACATAACCTGTGACATAACATCATGTCTATTTTGTTGTTAGGCAGAGCTGCTCCTATAGTACACCTACATTTCGCCCGTTATATTTAAGCATGATATGTAATAGGGGCGATTCTATTGTCATCAACGGGCACAAATCCAGACAACGAGCTGCTAATGAGAAATTCCTGACGGACATGCGCATTAACACTTTGCCCCAGTGTAGGACCAGCTTGCACGTAGCTCACATTGTATGTTAGTTAATGTTTACGATTTGTTTTATTATATACCAGCTCTTGCCCGCGGCTACGCCTGCGTAATGTTCGGAAATTATTCCGCAACAACGTACTACGGCTCCAGAGTATCCTATGGCCTAAACTAGGTCATGGCCTATCCGTATGCCTTTCATCTAAATCTGTTCAGCCGTTACGGCATGAAAACGTAACAGAGAGACAGGCAGATAATAAATAAAATAATCTTTTTTAGGGAGCCGAACCTCAAAATGAAAAATAGAACCCTTAAAGGATGACTTCGTTATCTATCAAGATCCTTTTTCTAAGGAACGCGTGGAGGTAGCAAGTTGAAATAGATATCGAAAACAAAAATCAAACTTCCAATTCGACGCAATAAAAAAATACCGCTATTCATGCCCCATATGTTGGCACTCACAAATAAACTAAATCCCGGTGGCGCTTCCCGTTTTACAGTTCAAGTCAAGAAAATAATCCCAAAATTAAAAAATTATAGTCAAGTATATATCAACTGCAAAGTTAAGTTTGTTCTGCAATCTTCTTGAAGTAACATTAAGTCTGTATTTCATTCAAATCAGTCCACTCCACTCTAAAAACAAGCTAAAAGTTATTTTTTTCTATTCGGGCCGCCGCGCGCCGGGCGAGCACAGCTTTGAGACAAAACCCTCAGGGTGCGAGTCCTACTCACACTTGTCCGATTTATAAAAATAAATAAAACAGATTTTTATGATTCTAAATGTTTTACTTACAATAATTATTATTAATTTTAATAGTATCACCAATTATTTGTAATACTCTAGTGCCGCCATTGACTACGTACTACTCTACTCTACTCACTACTCTGTCCAATTTTCAATCATTCATACAACAATCCCAAAGGCTAAAGGACTTTCAGTTATTCCCGAATTTTCTTTTCGTGAGAGCCTGGTTAGGACTATTACGAACAGCCGTTCTGAAGTGATGCGCTTACCAACGTACAGTATTCCATTTTTATATATAGATTATTTAAAAGTTTTTTTCTGGTGAGTCCGACCGAACCTCGTGTTCCGTTTTTGGCCAAAATAATCGCTTACAACGGTAAATATCGGTTTTAGCCAATAAAAATTGCGTCCTAGCTGTATTGAAAAATTTACCAACAACAAGTGTTCTTAGTTAAAAACTATTAGGTATATTTAGTTCAAGGGGTCATATTTCACACAGGCGCAGTAATGTATTATGAGAAAAAGCAGAAAATTGGTTTTTATTGCATTTTAATATCGGATTGTTTCAGAGCAAGTCGGCAGCGGAAGGGAGGGGGGGGGGATTGCGCGTGCGGCGATAGCGACTACAATGGTGTTTACTTAACGCGACCAGCTGGCGTTGACTCACATACCCACATCACACACTAGAGCACTTTTTCAGGAATTTCACAACAAATCTAACTCAGCGGCGAGAATCGTAAGCCAGCGTTTTAATAATATACCAAATAGGTACTTTTTTATGTAATTTTTTAGTTTATTTTATTAATACACATAACAACTTGAAACCTAATTAAATAACAAAATTATATACTAACTTAACTAAAACTATGATAGGTACTAGAATATTACATTACTGTCACGGCCTGCAACAAAGATATTGATCAATGTCTGGCTGCGGCCAAGGCTTGTATAAGGCTTGTATATGTTCAAACTAAGTAAATAAATTAAAAATTCCAGAATCAATGACGAACCACGATAATTTTTCATGCGCCAATAAGTTCTTTATGACAACGAATACAGTAAAACATTTTGTACATACCGTAAAACAAGCAACCCCAGCTCGAACCTAGAGTTGAAACGTGAGCGAATCCCCCCGCGTCCACCGCGCACAAGTTGGCTCGTCTCTTCGCAGACAATGGCCCTCCTGGCCTATAGCCTCCTCACAGAGTACAGTATATACTATAGGGAGACGCCTCCTCACGTGAGGCCCTGATGACAGCCAGTCAATGAAGTTTGCGTTGCTGAATGTTGACCGAGCAAACATTTACTTCGTTATTCTTGGCCTCGAAATGCTAAGAAGAAGAATATCGAACGGAAGGCTTAAAATTAACTCAGAGTTGCCTCATTTGATAAGTTTACGTAATATTCGAGACATTTTTTCAAATCGAAAACGCCTCAATTGAATGAGTCAACTTGAATAGGGTGGTATTCAAGTTGACACATTCAATTGAGGCGTTTTCTGGTAGCCTGGTATGACGGCATGTTACAAGCAGTAGCGCGCGTCGTTAGTAGCAGTCAGCAGCTGCACCCTACTTGAATAGCACCCATAGCCTGGCATGACGGTATGTTACAAGCAGTAGCGCGCGTCGTTAGTAGCAGTCAGCAGCTGCACCCTACTTGAATAGCACCCATAGCCTGGCATGACGGTATGTTACAAGCAGTAGCGCGCGTCGTTAGTAGCAGTCAGCAGCTGCACCCTACTTGAATAGCACCCATAGCCTGGCATGACGGTATGTTACAAGCAGTAGCGCGCGTCGTTAGTAGCAGTCAGCAGCTGCACCCTACTTGAATAGCACCCATAGCCTGGCATGACGGTATGTTACAAGCAGTAGCGCGCGTCGTTAGTAGCAGTCAGCAGCTGCACCCTACTTGAATACCTCCCATAGCCTGGTATGACGGCATGTTACAAGCAGTAGCGCGCGTCGTTAGTAGCAGTCAGCAGCTGCACCCTACTTGAATAGCACCCATAGCCTGGCATGACGGTATGTTACAAGCAGTAGCGCGCGTCGTTAGTAGCAGTCAGCAGCTGCACCCTACTTGAATACCTCCCATAGCCTGGTATGACGGCATGTTACAAGCAGTAGCGCGCGTCGTTAGTAGCAGTCAGCAGCTGCACCCTACTTGAATAGCACCCATAGCCTGGCATGACGGTATGTTACAAGCAGTAGCGCGCGTCGTTAGTAGCAGTCAGCAGCTGCACCCTACTTGAATAGCACCCATAGCCTGGCATGACGGTATGTTACAAGCAGTAGCGCGCGTCGTTAGTAGCAGTCAGCAGCTGCACCCTACTTGAATAGCACCCATAGCCTGGCATGACGGTATGTTACAAGCAGTAGCGCGCGTCGTTAGTAGCAGTCAGCAGCTGCACCCTACTTGAATAGCACCCATAGCCTGGCATGACGGTATGTTACAAGCAGTAGCGCGTCGTTAGTAGCAGTCAGCAGCTGCACCCTACTTGAATAGCACCCATAGCCTGGCATGACGGTATGTTACAAGCAGTAGCGCGCGTCGTTAGTAGCAGTCAGCAGCTGCACCCTACTTGAATAGCACCCATAGCCTGGCATGACGGTATGTTACAAGCAGTAGCGCGCGTCGTTAGTAGCAGTCAGCAGCTGCACCCTACTTGAATAGCACCCATAGCCTGGCATGACGGTATGTTACAAGCAGTAGCGCGTCGTTAGTAACAGTCAGTAGCTGCACCCTACTTGCGTAACATACTTTCAATCACAATCTGAATGATTTTGAAGAAATTTGCTTCATATGTTCAAATAATTTGTGTGCTGAACAACATAACTAACGCAATGAATGTCTTTGAACTGTCAAAAAGAAAGCCATTGCTACTGTAAGTGTGTTTCATAATTACCCCGCTGGTCTACATGTACACTCCACAGAGACATTACATGGGCCGCCTTTGCGCATTCTATTGTGCATTGAAACTAGGAGTAGTATTTTTGTTTCTATATAAGACTCGACAGTGTTTGAGTTACCAACTTGGAACGATCGGAGATGATGTAAAAATCCTACAAAGGAGCCCTTATCTTGTGAGTTTCGTTTGTTTCAAGGCGCCCGACACCAGGCTCCGACGGGCGAGTTACGTATCACATCATAATATGTCGGTTCAGCAGCCCCTAGACCCGGTAATGCCCTCCTTCACCTAGGAAACCGAATGAGTCCCAGAAGATTCAAATATTTGACTTGAGCTCGACTTAAACCAGTGCAGTTTGAATGTCACGTTGAAGTGGTCTTGTACCACAGCGATGTAGCTACTAGTTATGGGAGTAATCGTACTATTATGTTATAAACACACTATCTGCTGCCAGTGCAGAGAGCTCTTGTTAGTCTCTGGAGGCTCTTGCCACAGCGCTACTGCCAGCACGTCACATGTGGCAGGTTTACAGTGTACCTACACACGGGCGACGCGCGTGCTGTCCACTGTCCGGTGTGCGGATAGAGTAGGTGTCCGCAACGCGCGAACCCGGCGGTGCGGCGGCCGTGTCTATGGTTTGTTCTAAATGCATTATTTGTTTACATTTTCATCAGTTACTCTTGGAACAGACTGTAGTGACGGCGTTATAGAACGCGGCCAAAGCGCATCACGCGCGATCTGATCTAATACAAACACTGACACGAGTGTGTTTATCAATTAAACCTCTATACTTCCAGGAATTTCTTTCTAACTTACAATATTCAATAGAAATATCTGGGTTAGACGTCACAATGGGCTACGGAAATACACACAACACCTGACAAAACTACATCGCACATTAATAACATGTACAATGGGTGGATTAATTTGTCGAGTTGTGCATTAGGTACCCAATATTACATGAAATTACATCAAACACGATCGGTATAGGTTCAGGGAAAATGATAAATAATAGACACACATTTCCCCTGCCGAAGAAGACTTTTTTTCATATAAATAATTGTAGTATTTTCAAAGAAAAGTTTAACCAAATTAATTTTGCAGCCTTTCCTTTCTCGAATTAATTTGTGGCTGAATGAGAAGTTATGGTCACTCAGTTAAGGGAATTGTGACTATAATATTGCCGACGTCAGGACTTTTTCAACTATACATTATTTTGTTGTATTTAAAAAGGACGTCAGCACTGCGAAACAAGATACTTTGTATCATCATCATCATTACAGCCGAAAGACGTCCACAGCTGGACATAGGCATCCCCCAAGCACCGCCGCTTCAGCCGATTCTGTACTTCCCGTATCCAGCGGATTTCTGCAGCCTTCACAAGGTCATCGGTCCACCTTGTGCAAGGCTTTTGAACGCTACGTCTTCCGGTACGCAGTCGCCACTTCAGAACCTTTCGGCCCCATCGGCCTACTGTTCTGCGAGCAATGTGCTCTGCCCATTACCAGTTATGTTTAGCAATTCTTCGGACTATGTCGGTTACCTTGATTCTTCTCTCTCTTCAGTTCTGTTTCGATCACGTAGGAAAACTCCAAGCATTTTGGGTGACTTCTAGCCTTCTAATAAAGACCATTGTGAGCGACCACATTTCAGTAAAATAATAATAGTAATTTCTAGCAACACGCACTGGTCAAAGAATTTTGTCTTGTGACACTGCGGTATGTGGGACAAAGAAGATATTGCCTTGCTTCCCGAACGCTGCCTAGCCGAGTCGGAATCGACGATTGACCTCTTCCGCGAAGTTAGACCTACCTAACTGAACAGTTTGTGCTAGGTAATCATAGTCATCCACAACTTCGAGAGAGTGGGTGTTACATGGGCATTTGACATGACCTTTGTCGTACCCATGTTCATTTTAAAACCCACTCTTTCGGAAGCA
This sequence comes from Xanthia icteritia, assembly GCA_949128155.2. Classification (NCBI taxonomy): domain Eukaryota; kingdom Metazoa; phylum Arthropoda; class Insecta; order Lepidoptera; family Noctuidae; genus Xanthia; species Xanthia icteritia. The sequence goes on from OX421931.1 coordinate 673,978, forward strand.
CTACTGAGGTCATCGAGCATTGTACTGAGGTCCTCCATAGTCTCAGCCATGACTACTATATCGTCGGCAAACCAAAGGTGAGTGATGTACTCACCATTGATGTTGATGCCTAAAACTTACTACTTTGTATAAAGGAATATAATTATACAGCATGGCTTCATAATAAAAAGGCACTATTTCAGAAAAGAAACAACGAAAAGATAATAACGGTATCAGAACAGGAACAAGTCATAAGATCTGTTAAGGAGGCTGCGTAAGCGATCAGCGCCCGGCGCGTAATGAAAGCGTTCTCTTCGTGTGTGTGTGCGCGATAACCCGGGGCTATCGGTGCGCACTTGAACCCGCATTGTTTAGTTTAATTCCAGCGCCATTTTATGATTGTTTAGTATTTTTCATGGCCACACCAGCTTGCTCTGCACGGGACTATTATAACATACGGGCTGGGTGGTCAGTGTCCACCGCCCGCCTCCTGTCTCAATTTCAGGGACTTCGCGAAGTCAGTGATTTATTTTATGTAAAAGTATTTCGTCGTATAAATCGTGAGCGTAAATAAATAAGGCAATCGTCGTGTAAATAAAGTATACCTAATAAAAGATGTTCCTATATTTTAACCCCAATGTAGGAAGCTTATTTTAATTTTTATTCAGTAATTTACAGCTGACGCCAGAAAAGTTTCCGAACTATGTGCGGGAACGGCCTTGATGATGTTTGGCTTCACTGCGGGAAAAACCCTGGACCAAAGTATTCTGTATAAATACATTCATAAAGAAATACGTGAACATATTATATATTGTTACAGTGGTCACTGGACCTAAGAGAGGTGTCACTGCCAAAACTCGGCGCGGCTCAAACAACAGGTTTCACTTTCATGGAAGAGAGTGGGGCGGGCTGAGGCGGCTTGGTAGCCCGCGCGAGCCTCTTACCACAAAAAATAAGCAACTTTTCCTTTCTCAAAAACACGAACACTTTCACCTTTGCCGAAACCTGCGCGAAAATACCACAGCACTTAATGCGCAGATTAGCATATAGATGCATGCGGTTTAGTTTTCATTATGGTTAGCGAGCCCTATGCCCGGGCCCCGCCATCCACTCCTGCGCTCCTACCATAGTATCTGTACCTACTGGTGTCATCTGGTATCAACTATCCAATTAATTTTCCATAAGTTCGATTGCATTCTTATCTTTCTCTTGCAGGGAGGTTTGTAACTATTTCAATGGCAACTGTAACTCTAAACATTCTTATAACAAGCCCATTTAGAGCGCTACAAGGGTTATGTACTCAGAAAATGCCTCCGAGTATCGCAGCTTGACTTTCTAAATGGTCGATAAGTAATATCTGTGCCAAAAAACGACTCATTCAGTATCTGTCACGTGGTAGGACTATATGAGACAGAGTAAGTAGGTCGTCGCTAAGGCAATGTAGCGTCTGCGAGCAACGTGGACCAAGACAATGCGAGTCTGAGGAGCGAGGACAATGGTGGAGCCTGCAGGCGACACTGGGAGAATGACGCGCAGTATCAGGGGTGTCACCTGGCGGTTATCGCCTGCTATCGCGCCATTGTGCGCGAACAATAACAGCGGTGTTTACACTCGTCGCACCTGGCGGGCCAGCCACTACATCACCACTGCCACCATGTTGGTTCCATGGCGCAGATAACCTTCAGTGGCCATTGCAAGATTCTAATCTATTCATTGACGAAAATACAATTGCCAGAGGGTAAACTAATCTAAATCAGTAAGCACTCAGCACTAGTGTGTTAGCATGCACCGCGCGGTTGTTGGCACGTCTACAGCCTGACTTCCGGAAATAGGCTTCCCATGTTCTATTCATTATCGGCAACTCCTCAGTTTTGCAGTGACAGCGCCACATGGGCACGGGGGGCGCGCACAGCTTCGTATCATTTAGATATAATGACAGATTTTTGAAAGCGACTCGGGCGAAAAACCGACCTTGCCGGTGTCTTTGTAAACGTAGATGTGTTCACACTGTGCACTTTCTCCGCTCTCGCCCGCGAGGCTCGCGGCGGTCCATTTCGTTTTGCCAAACTATTCGATTGAGTAGATAGCCTAACTCCGCGTAACTTCAAATGCCTCAATCTTATCGTAAAAGATTAAGGAATCGCTGAAATCAATGTTTAGTCAAGCCTACAACAATGCTGTATTAATTCCAAACAATACTACTACCTTACTACCTTACAATCAAACGCCTGTTTGTATACATTTCAATGCCAAATTCAAGAAAATTTTCATGAACATAATTATCATCGTGACCATATCCCTCGCCTCTCCGATAGTGCGGTTGAATTGCCATAAACCTGACAACGATGTTTTAAACATATTTTTCCTCTTGAACCATGAATGAGTTAACCGCCTATAGATTCATATACGATTTTTCTATGAATCTATAGGTGTTCGGATGTTCAAATGTACAACTCAAAAATACTAATTATTATAATACTATAAAAAACAAAATGTCGTTATTAAGAATAAATGAAATCATTGGAAACCGCAAAATAATCGCTGAACATAAAATGGTGTTGTTCCGGAAATCCCTTGGCGAGAGATTTGTAACCATCGTTTTGGACCAGTGTAAACGGACCACCTATTTATACAATAACAATTGTAGACATTTTTAATAATTCGGTATTTTATGTTTCAGTACCTATTTGAACATCGGTATTTTTACTTTAGATGTTTAATAATAAATATCTATGATATAATATTAATATTGGGCATTAAAATATTAAGTATCCATTTATAACCCCATTTTTGAGTTACGATGACAAATGTCGGCAAATTCCATCCCCAAGTTTTCTCTGAAGTTTGTAAAGCGAAACATGTGGAATAATAATTGATATAAAATTGGTTTTTGAGATCGCCTAGGCGTGATAATGCTTTTTTTTCATCCCATATTTAGTTTATTTTCTATGACCTAATTTAAGATCAATGAATAGCAGTTCATATTACACCTTCGATCTTTTGCCACACGGTCTGCCCGTGTGGCAGACCAAGACCAGGCTTAGGACAGAAATACTTTTTATGTGAGTAGTACGTTCCCATGGGATAATATACAACTTTCTCGCAGGCGAAGCTAAAGCTAGTGGGCATAAAACATGAACAATATAAGATATAATAATGGCGACAAGCCACCATCTCAAAGTGAAGTGAAGTCTACGGGAAGTTTAGGTTTCTCGAGAGTCAGGAATTACAGTCTAATACTACTTAATTACTATAATGTCTATGTAGTAGCCTAGGTTCGTTTATAGATTCTAGGTGGCAGAATGTTGTCGTTCAAAATAAATAAAATAATAAGGAAGTGAAAAAATTAGAGATTGAATCCTTTGTAGGTAACAAACATACGTAGTTACCGACCGTAGTCGAATGAAACGAGGGTCAAAGTCAAAGTGAAACGCCGAGTTGTAACCTTAACCTCGCTGATTCATTCAATACTGAAGCAAATTAAATTTCACAATCTCTATCATTACAGGTGGATATTTCTCTGACAGGGAGAAAGAGTGATTTGTCAAAAAAAAATATGTTAATTTAAATGTGAGAGATTTTAGGTAGGTCAGCCCTTGGGAAACCTATGAATGAAATGAAAACTCCCGAGTATCGCATCAGCGGCATCTAGTGTCAAGCAGCGGAATTAAGTTGGTGAGGAGTGGCGTGCGCTTGCGCCGCAGTGCGCGCTCTGTGTCGCTTGCGCCCACACTGCAGAGGAAGCACAAGATGCAACCTCATGAAGTGTGTCGCTGCCTAAATGTAATAACGTTCAATTAATATCACGCTTGAGGAGTCGCGGACAGCACATGAGGCGTCACGTGCGCGGTGCACGCACATGCCCGCGACGTGTACACACATACGCGCGCACGTCGTTGTGTGCGTGCTATTAAAGCGTCAGCGTCACGCCCACCGCGGAGTTTTCTTGTTGTATGCGTGTTTGTGTAGAAGTGAGCGACGATTGTTTACGATTCTTAACATTGTTCAATCTTGCATATTTATGGTATTTTAAGAATGGAGCATATCGATATCAACACATGTTAAGTCGATTAACGAAGAGATTTAGAAGAAGATGATACACCTGGCAAAATCGCAATATTTACCAAATAACTGACGTAAATATTATTTTTAATTTACACAATGACACGAGTAAAATATTACAATATTGGAAATAAAAATTAGCACTTACTCGCGACTTAAATCTCACTGTCTCAAAATAATTAAATTCCCGTTCTAACCATTGGTCCAGGCAAGGCGAGGCGATTCGAGAGCAATATGGCGTTACCTCCCACAGCAGCTCCAACCTATGCAAGGTAAATTAGCTGACTGAGGACAAACTATTTCTAAATAAACACGACAGTTGGTAGTAACCCTTCTCGGTTTCAGCAAGCAGTGTATTCGTAAATATCATAGGGAATAGAAAATACTCCCGCGTATACAGAATAGCCTGTTCCAGACAAATTTAGAGGACTAATGGTTGGGAACTCGCACTGACTCGAAGTTCAAGTCAAGCATGGGATGTTTAAGTCCTTTATGTAATTAAAATAATTAGGGATTTATAAAAAAAAAAAAAAAAACAAATAGCAATTCTTCGAAATTTATGGAGAAACAGACATGGCCACGTAGGTGGTGAATACGTAGGTGGTGGGTGTTGCATACAGTTCACATTATTGCTCAGAAAATATTACGTAACGGAAAATCATAAACAAAAACTCGTCGCATTTTTAAGGTTCCGTAGTCAACAAAAAACCTATAAGGTTTCGCCATGTCTGTCTGTCTGTCCGCGAGTTAGCTCAGAGACGTTTAGTACTAGAAAGCTGTAATTTGGCATGGGTATACATACATATTAATCACGCCGAAAAAGTGGTAAAATAATGTAATGTTTTTTTAAGTATGTCTTGATGTTCAGAAAAGTTAAAGGGAACTCGTTTGGCCTGGTATGGACATGTGCTGAGGAGAGACGAAACGCATGTGACTAAAAGTGTGATGAATATACATGTTGATAGATTGAGCAGGAGAGGGAGGCCGGAGAAGAGAGAGGAAAGAGAAGGGAGTGAAAGCGTGTAGAATAGCATGACGGTTTGGCAGGCGAGAGGAAAAAGAAAAAGTGTTGCGCCGACCCCACGCAACATGGGACAACGTAACATGGGACAACGTAACATGGGACAACGTAACATGGGACAACGTAACATGGGACAACGTAACATGGGACAACGTAACATGGGACAACGTAACATGGGACAACGTAACATGGGACAACGTAACATGGGACAACGTAACATGGGACAACGTAACATGGGACAACGTAACATGGGACAACGTAACATGGGACAACGTAACATGGGACAACGTAACATGGGACAACGGCACGAAGATGGTGGTAGCTCCCCTACACGAAAAGTGGGCAAGTTTTTTTTCTCGTCTAACCCATGGTGTGGGATGTCGTTGGAAAAGACGTTCAAAAATATTGTGGGTGTGTGAAAACAGGTTTTGGATTCAGGAATCCGTTTGCGACATATTAGGCTTTAACCCAGTAGTGGCCGTCATTCGGCTGAAAATGATGAAGCTTGAAAGTGCTAATTTTTGTAAGAGTAGTGTCCTTCCCCTGCCAACTAAATGGTTCATTTTGGATATGTGAAAAGTAATAATCGACTAACGGCAGAGCAGTGGTGGCCCATTGGTAGCGGCCGCGACTTACGAGTTGTAGGTCGTTGGTGCGAACCTAGATAGGCGCTTTACTTTATGTATATTATTTTTCATCACTACTGCTCTCAAAACGGTGAAGGAAAGATTGGGAGGAAACCGGCAGGTCCTAGAATCAAAAATTCAAAGACATGTGACATCTACCAACACGCACTGGGCTCACGTGGTGGATTACGGCCCACTCCCTCTCACAGAGAGGAGGCCTTTGTCCCAGCAATGGGAACATTATAGGCTGATTGAGAATCGACCGACATATTACCAGTTTACCTTACAGCCCTGACAGGCTAGGTACATCTGAATGATCGACCGACATATTACCAGTTTACCTTACCGCCCTGACGGGCTAGGTACATCTGAATGAACGACCGACATATTACCAGTTTACCTTACAGCCCTGACGGGCTAGGTACATCTGAATGATCGACCGACATATTACCAGTTTACCTTACCACCCTGACGGGCTAGGTACATCTGAATGATCGACCGACATATTACCAGTTTACCTTACCGCCCTGACGGGCTAGGTACATCTGAATGATCGACCGACATATTACCAATTTACCTTACCGCCCTGACGGGCTAGGTACATCTGAATGATCGACCGACATATTACCAGTTTACCTTACAGCCCTGACGGGCTAGGTACATCTGAATGATCGACCGACATATTACCAGTTTACCTTACCACCCTGACGGGCTAGGTACATCTGAATGACATACATTTGCAGTTGGAATGTATCGGAGAATATGTTTTTCAATTACTACAATGCTAAGTTTTTTCTTGGAATAAATTCATCGCAACTACGGAACCCTTCATTGTGCGTGGTCCGACACGCACACTGCCGGTTTTTTATTAGATAGAATATTCTTTATTTTACACAATAAAAATTACAGACATAAATTTAGAAATTTTACATGGGCGGTCTTATCGCTTAAAGCGATCTTTCAGTAACAGGAGAGACAATACTGCAGGTAGTCAGTGGTATACCATTTACATGTACAATAAATACATACATACATAAACTTATTCATATTAGTTTATATATATAAATATATATATAATATATATATACATAGGTATAATTTTATATTATTATTTTATAAGAGCAAGGAACTATATGTAATGATGATGTTTAAGGAGAGACGAAGTCCTTTTTTACCAGAATTTTAAAAGTGCTGCTTGAACTGTAAAAGACTTGTCATAAAAGCTGGTGGAATGCATCGGCATCTGTAGTCTCAAGTTTTCCGATGACCTAAGATATCTATTATGTGTGTCATGAAGGAACTTGACACGTTCTTTAAGATAAGAGGGGGAATAGGATTGAACAGAATACTGTAGAGCTGAAACAAGATATGAGAATTCCGGCGAAGACGTATGAGAAGCCACTTGAGCTTTGTCCGCAATTCAGAAATGTGATCATATTTGCGCAGGCCAAATATAAATCTTATACAAAAGTTTTGAAGTCGCTCAAGTTTATCTAGTTGTGCTTCAGTGAGATCGAGATAACTGACATCAGCGTAGTCAAGGATGGCAAGTAAAAGGGATTGTGCAAGCGCAGTCTTAGTGGCAGTTGGAAGAAAGTTCCTCAATCGTGTCAGGGACTAACCAGATGCAAAAATCTTGCAGCTTACATTCTGTAGCTGGGACCCCTAAAAGATGTTTGTCGATCCAAACTCAAGGTTCTTAACCTTTTCGCTTATTAGAATGGCAGTTCTGCTAAATTGAACTTGGGGAAGTTGCGACCAGTTTATCTTTGGGATCATCCTTGAGCTGCCAACTACAATGACCTGAGTCTTCGATGGATTGACCTGTAACCCATGTGCCTCATTCCACTCGCAAATTGAATCGAAATCCTTGTTTATGCTATTAATTGCATCAGCCAAATCCGAGAGGGCAGCTTATTTATATATTTGTAAATCATCTGCGTAAAGGTGGTAGGACGAAAGAAGTTATTTGGAAATAGAGTTTATAACTACTGCGAAGAGTAAAGGAGATAAAACGCCACCCTGAGGTACACCGGCAGAAGTATAACACCAAGAAGAGCAAGACTCTTCGATGCATATACGTTGCCGGCGACCATAGATAACTACGAAACCAGTCAATCGCCGTTGGAGATATGTTTTTACTTATTCTCCTTCCCTTTAGAAACTAAACAAAGCAAGTTCCTTGAAAATCCGTGTACTAAAATTAAAATGAATATATGAGGACCATATAGATTGGTGTCTGAAATGGTCTTTTGAGGAAAGAACCACACAGATTTGAGTGGACCTGTCCAGTCAGTGCAAGCATTTGTCAGTAATCGTAGAGGGCAACTCAGAACTTAAGGAACTCAACTCGACGAACAATACCAAAGAAAGGACATTTGGGTAGGCCGCATAAACTACTCAAACTGCCAGACCATCATTGAAACTAACTAAGGAAGAAAAAAATAATGAGAGAGGAAAAAAAAACAACGTAGTCCTCACATTCACTATAATTAAAACAATATAATACTTTACAAAGTAATCATGTCATTTTGTATATAAAACTGGTATATTTTAATGTTTTTACATAATAATTAAAATCTCAAATTTGATGGTTGTATCACAAGGCTTAGCAGAGCGAGCAGCTCAATTCCACGCTTTTTTATCTTCTAAATAATCAGAAATTTTATAGTACCTTTTTTTACAAAGTTTGTTTTTAATACAGCTTTTTAATCGTTTAATGGGTAAGTTTCGAATGTCAATGGGAAGTTTGTTGTAAAAGCGTATATACATTGACCCATGAACGAGTTCCCTAGTCTGTGGAGACTTGTGCGATGTACAGCAAGGTTGTGTTTATTCCTGGTATTTAAGCTATGAATATCGGATATTTTCTTAAAATTTGATATAATTTTGTGTACATACAATAAGTTTTCAAAAAGAAAATATTGTGAGGCTACAGTCGGAATGTTAACTTCTCTGAATTTTTCTCGAAGGGAATCTCTTGGGCCTACGTTGTATATGGCTCGAAAAGCCCTTTGCTGTAAAATAAGATATTATTAATGTCCGCACAGGTTCCCCAGAGAAGAATCCTATAAGACATAAGACTATGAAAATAAATAAAATAAACAATTCTGGCTGTATCTACGTCAGTTATCTGTCTAATTTTTTTAACAGCAGAGGTGGCCGAACTAAACCTTCCTGACAATTTTTCTATGTGTGGGCCCCATTGTAATTTACCGTCAATAGTTATTCCAAGAAAAACTGTTGACTCAACAGGGTCCAACTCTATTCCATTAACTTGAACATTAGTAGTTAGCTGCCTGACATTTGGCGTTGAAAATCTAAGGAGTTTAGTCTTTTATTCGTTCAGGAGAAAATTATTTACATTAAACCAATGCACAACTTTAGAGAGTGCATCGTTAACTTGTTCAAAGTTGACTAACTGACGTTTGATTTTAAAAATGAGGGAAATGCGAATAAAACGATATTGTGATTATCCCTAATGTAGAAGCAAAGAATCGATCAAAATGGCGGTGCTTGGTGGAGGCCTATGTCCAGCAGTGGACGTCTTTCGGCTGAAATGATGATGATGGTGACCTCTATCTAGCTTAAAATATAAAAGAAACGGGTATTTTTTTTCTCGCTAATTATTATTGTTAGGAGGCAACTCGATACCACACTCGGTAGACTACTGTGCAGGGATGTTGTGGATGCCGATTTGTTAACATCCGCGGATGGGGGTTTTTTTTGGTGGCTCGGATCCGCGGATACAGATGCTGATGCGGATCTCATGTTTTTTTTAAGAGATCCGTCAAGGTAGCAAGCCAATATTCTAATCGTTCTTACGTTTTTTTCAAATTGCAGCGCTGTTTCGTGGTATGTTAAACATAATAATTCAATTCGCATTATTATTATTATTTTATAATATTCGCGACAAATAAAAAAAAAATCACTACTACATTATAATCATTTAAAAATCTATACATATATCTCTTGAAATTGTATTTGTTTGATGGATTAGAGAGCTATATTGATGATTTAAATGATTATAACTTCCATATTGTTGATTATGATTTATCTTATATTCACCCTTTTCCACTCACATCTGCATCTGCATGCGGTCCGCATTGATTAATGCGGATGCGGAGGTCTAAATAAATGCGGAAGCTCCGCAATTGCGTCTGCGAGTATCCGCAACATCCCTGCTACTGTGACCGACTAGCTAGTGGGGACATTTCAACGAATAATCTTCTTTAAATCTCTGTTAGAAATAATATTGATTGGCATGATATGATGATACTAAATTCTAACTTAATTGTTGGTTATCTTAAGTCGCTCCTGCTCATGAAAATAAGAAAATATTATATTCGCGATATGAAAATATTATTCAAAAGTGATATAATAAAAACGTATTGTATCACTTCAAGGCACCTCTATACCAGGAAAGTTGCTAGCTCGTCGGGACCCAATAACCGCACACGTTTGTTTACATTCAAGTGATAAACAAAAGCTCCCGGGCGTACGAGTATCGTCAAGGGATGATTCGAAAACTCGACATGTGATTCAAGTATGTTTAGCGCATGCGCGGTTGCAGTAAGATGACCGAACGCGCGGCTGCAGTTAAGTCTGATGTCGTGTCTGTCTTTTCTAGGGTTATTGTAACGGCAGAAAGCCTTGAGGTGTGGTTTCAGAATGAAGGTTGTTGCTGAACTCAAAATCCCAAGAGAATTCAAGCCAATAAAGAAGACCGTATTGTATTGTAAGCTTAAACTTCATCTATTTGGATTTCATGGATACCTCCGAGACGTGAGTGGAAGTTAATAGTAGCAAGCATGCATCTCATGACTTTGTAAGCGTTACAGGTGAATGAAAACCAATGCTTTAAACTGAACACTACACTCGGACTCTACTCAACACATAAAATCACTTCTTGACTTCATATTTTTTTTATATTACAGGAACTTTCGACAATAAATCGACTGAAAGCTACAGCTGAACCCAGCCTTACGAGCGGCGCAGACTGAACACGCCACCAGGAAGGGGTGACACCAGGTAGTACACCGCCGCATAAGTGAAAATATAGGTTAAGTTAATTAAATACCCTATTTACCCGCAACTTTTCAGACTAGGAAGTAAATTTACTGCCTTAATAACGGCAATAAACAAAGATACCAAATATTTACGTGGTAAAATAGTTTTTTTGAAAACGAAGAAAAATATATATTTAGAGAAAGTAGCAGGCATCCGGTTAGTTTCTGACAAACAGAAAAAGATTTTCAAAAACATAAACAGCCTTATTTATAAAAATCTCGCTAATCACTGCTTAGCCACTGTTTAGCTAAGCAAATGGTTAGCTCTTAATCAATGCTTAACTTTTCTTTATTTATAAACGCTAGTTAGCAAGTGATTAGTTGCGAAACGAAATAGAGGTGAAATTATGCGTTCGGCACAGATTATAACCAAAATAGTCGACTAAAAAACAGAATTTTAAGAATAAAGTTGTCAAAACCACGATTTCTGTATCTGTCGTGACTTTGACAGACATAAGTCAAACATTTCATCGGAAAATATAAAATTGAATAATATTACTTAATAAGTTTATTTCATTGTTTTTGCGATGATAGCAATGAAAATAATAAGCTCCAATAATTGGAGTAAACAGGAAAAGGTATTTATCTCTGAATTTATATCTACTTACTAATAATATAAACTGACCAAGTGAATGTTAAAGCAGAAGTAACAATGTTATTACTTATGTATTTTCATGTCCTTTTTGCTTCTTAACACGAATATACTATTTTAGAAATGTATGTAACTACTTGTGTCTGTTTTAATAATTCCTATTGCTTTTGCATCAGGTTTTCAGTATCTTTTAATAACAATTACTTACTATACTTGTTTACAGCAACTTTGACTGCTGCTATGAGCCACTAAATATTATTCAACCTCGCAAAGATGAGGGAGGAGACCATGCTACGTGAAAACGATGAGGAATGCGAGTGGCATGACAAAACAATGGCACCATCTCTTTGGAGAAAGAATATTGGAAATCAAAAATAATGAATTTATAACAAAAATTTAGCTTTATTATGTATCAAAAATCAAAATAAATTGTTTTCTATAAAATGTCTCTTGTTATTGGTGTGACTGCCACAACGTGGCTTTTCTTAGTTCTGGGCCTTAAAGCTAGCGCCATAAGATGAGGGGCACATGGGAAAACACATTGGATAATCATTATCTCCGATGAGCTCCCTCACGAACTCATTCTCTTCAAACCACCTGAGCACCTACTGAGCCTCCTTCTGATTGAACTTTCCCTATAAATCCTTGTATAATGTGTACTTCGAAAGAGGAATATTATCAACATAACATAACATCACGCCTTTATTTCCCCGAAGGGTTAGGCAGAGGTGTACCTATAGTACACCCACATTTCGCCAGTTATGTTTAAGTCCCATGTAATAGGGGGCGAACCTATTGCCATCAATAGGGTACAAATCCAGACCCCGGGCTGCTACTGAGAAATTCCACACTGAATAAACCCGGGACCTCATGCTCAGCAGTAGCACTTGCGACCACTAGACCAACGAGGCAGTCAGAATATTATCTAGTAGGTATCTAATCATCATCGTAAGGGATATAAATGAGCTTTGTAGTGTAGTTTTCCTCCGTGTACTTCGCGCCGGCGCGGTGTTTCAAAATTATTTAATTCTTCTAAGTCGTTCTGAAATCCCGTAAAAGATTGTCGAAATCCATATTTACTATCTCGATAAATATTAACGGCACATCTCGATAATAGGAACTAAATTACCTCGAAGCACACATAAAGGCTTGTACAGACCAGCGCGACTTGTCGCGCGACGCGATACTGCGATATTATATCCGTAGAACAATTTTTATGAAAACGCGCGCGACACTTCACACAGGAGCGACCTGTAGCGCCGCGACACAGATATATCGCGTCACGTGATGCGATAACTTTGCGACACGCGAATCGCAGCGCGGCACCGACAAAGGAATGTTCCTTTGTTCTTGTAGCGCCGCGATATCGCCGCGATATCGCGTAGCGGAGGCGATTCGCAGCGCGACACCAAAAATAGGAACATTTTGTATGGTGTCGCCGCGATATCGCCGCGATATCGCGGCGATATCGCGTAGCTGGCGCGACGCGACACCAAGAGAGTATAAATGGCGGTGCATTCCGAGCTGAGCTCAGTAGCAGACGATCTTCGTCACAGGACGAAGGCAGGTCTGTGCGCGTTTGCTGAGCGTGGGGTCCTAGGTTCGAATCCCCGGTCGGTCAACATAACCCAACCTAACCTAAGTAGGTACCTAAACTTTCCCACGCCAGCACAAACGGCGATTTTTACGCCCGTGCTAACCGCGGGCTTAGTTTTATTTAACGTTTTATTCCAAAAAATACTAACGGCCTCACGGGTACAACAGTACTTCGCTTGGCGGGGGTTGGTCCGTGGATGAGTGATCTTTAAATACCGAGACTCCTCCGTGCCTCGTGGTCCCGGCTATCATTCTGTCATCTTTGACAGTCGTTACGGGTCGTCAGAAGTCCGAAAGTCTGACAACCAGTCAGATAGGCAGTCGCTCCATGTAAAATTCAGCTGCATCCAGTAAGACTGGAAGCCGACCCCAACATAGTTGGGAAAAGGCTAGGCAGACTACAATGTGACTCTTTTCTCATTGTTTTAAGGTACATACATTAGGGTGTTTGACTAACTTTACGAATAAAAATAATCATTTATCCATTTCAAACTAAAAAAGTCCTCGCAAATGTTCATTCTAATTTATACCTTATTGCAATTTCATAAGAATTACATTGCACTGACTTAAATAAATAAAAATAAATAAATAATAAGTTTATTGATTCATAAACAAGTGTTACAATATTTAGGTGTGACACTGGATCCCGCACTAGGATACCCTGTGTCGCAGGATCCAGTCTCTTTCGACACATAATGAATTATTTAAAATATTTTAACAAATGCAACGGTTTCAGTAGGTACTTAGATATAATTAATTAATTAATATAAACTTAGAACTAAAAGGTAACCAAATGTATGTGTGTGTGATGAGTGTATGTTTGTGATGAGTGTGAGTGTGAACGTGATGAGTGTAAGTATGCAGTGTTGAGTGTTAGCGTGTATATGATGATGAATACTTTATTAGTTGAATGATAAAAGATTTTCCGTTTCAGCATAATTAAACCCAAGCAGCCAATCCTGAACCTGTTTTTTGCATCCAAACTTTGTCAAGGGGTAGATATCAAGCTTTTTGTTAATTTTCTCATACAGGTATGGTCCAATACGAGAGAAAGCCTTATTGCCAAATTTAAGCTTGCAGAAAGCTCTGTTCCACTTAGGTTTTCTACGTGTGCGCTGGTCCGTTACCTCTGTGGCAGCTGCTGTTTTATGAAACTTAAGTAGCACTGATAAAATGTACAGTTGGCGCACCGTAAGCACTCTCGTTTCTCGATATAACATATCAGTGGGGTATCGGATTCCTAATCTATGAGAGACCTTAAGTATAGCCCTTTGTGCACGCTCAGCAGTAATTAGATAACATTTAACGACCATTTAACTTACTAATGGCTTTGGCGGCGCGCGGCGGCGGCGCGGTCAAAGGACTAGGTACCATTTGTAGCTGCCGCAAGTCAGTAGCTGCCGCCACCGCGCCGCACACACCACTGCTATAGGTACCTATAATATTCGCGGATTTTGATGTTTCTATCTAGCTGGCCCACCTGAGCCACACACAGCAACGAAACCGATGTAGACTGTACCGATGTAGCTTATTGAATGTACGTTAATCGAACGAAAATATTCAATTACAGTACCTACATACGGCTATATTATCAAGCTATACAGTTCCAGTAAGTATAAGCTGACCGACCTCTCATTGTACGGAAATCCTATACACTGCGAGATCAGCCTATATTGGAAATGTATAGCTTGGTGTATTCCGTCGCCATCGCCACTAAGACAGAAACGGCATTTAATTTCGGTTTCTACCCAGCGGGGGGCCCTTCATTTTTCAATTGCTTGGAGATTTGAAAATTTCATTGGAAATACTCCTTCCAATGTACTTACCTAAGTACTTTTCAAATTACTACCTATTCATTCATTTTCAAAAACCTTGGATAGGTAGTACCTACCTATAGCAGAAATTACGTTCATAAGCTTTTTTTTATCCAGCGGGAGGGCCTTTTTAGGGTTCCGTCATTGATATACTAATATATCAATGGGTTCCGTTGTGATCAAGGAACCATTATAGTTTCGCCATGTCCGTTTGTTGTCTGTCCGCGGCATAGCTCAGACTCTTGTTACTAGAAAACTGTAATTTGGCATGGATATATTAATCAAAATAAGTGGTAAAATAAAATCATTAAAAAAAATGCCTTTTACCTCCCAAAAATAAACTTAACATTGTAGTTGAAAAACATGATCCTCCATACATTCCAACTGCAAATGTAAGTTTTTATGCACAATACTGAGTTATTTACCATGTTATTTTAAGACCATAGACGTCTAATAGGTTTTCCTGTAATCTATAAGTAAGTACTTATACAACTATTCTGTGTTTTCAAGATTTTAAGCTCAGTAGTTTCGGAGATAAGAGTCAATTTTCATCTATTTCATTTGATATGTCACACGGTCCAAAAGCAAATTTTTTCCTAAAAGTGAACCCCATACTTATTCAAAATTTACGTTACACATTCGCGTTTGGGTCACAGACAGTATGTGAACCAAATTTGAACTTAATCGGTCGGGTTCCGTTATTTCATTCAGACGTGCGGAACCCTAAAAATGAGGTCTCAATAGGAACCAGTATAGCTCCAAGTCACATTTTTACTTCAAAATAAGCACCATATAAGAAATTGTGGCTTATCAGTAGGTAGTCCTAATAGGTAGTAGGTAATCCATTTCGTGCTCATACGCGCTCTAGGATAGGAAGCACGGGTGAATTGCTTTTTTGCAAAAAATAAATACGTTCAAAATAATAAATAATATTAAAACGAGTGCCGCGCTGTATACTATGGTTGGAAGAAGTTGATACTTTTTGGACCAATAGTACGAGTACTAAACTTATTACCAGAATTTGGTTTAGAAAAAAAAAAATATGGATGAAGATTACGAATACATTATTATTATCTATTATGAAATTCAAAATGGCGGAGCCAAATTTTTGGTATTTAGAAATTCAATATCATTAATCAATCAATCTGCCTTTTCCCAACTATGTTGGGGTTAGGGTTCCCATCTGACAAGCATTTGCCGCATTTGACTGGCTTTAGACAAGCGTGCGTGCGGCCGGCCGGCGCTAAGCTGGCACAGACATTTTTTAATTTCGCGGTATCTCGCAAGTATAGTTCCGAAAGAATATTGCCAAAGCTTAGACACGCGTAACTCACGTCAAACGCCACAGTGGTGCAATTATTTGAAAAGTAGGGACGTGATTGGTGACATCACAGAATTTATTAAAATCTTTTAGTTTGTATTTTCTATATTCGCACACAATGCAAATGTGGAGCGAATGCTTTCCCTAATAAATGCACAGTGGAGTAAAGAAAGGAATCGCCTATTAGTAACCCAAGAAAACTATAAAAACGTTTCATTTCATTTGAAGATTTTCAGACCTATTTATACTTTAGGCAAAAAATAACTTTTGAACAAAAATTATGTCTTCGGAAAAATATCACTCAGTGTACTCAGTGTAGTGTAATAAATATCACGTAGTGAAAGTTTGTTTATTTCAAATTAGTTTAATGGTCGTAAATTCTTCATACTTTTATTTTGAATAAATGTTTTTATTTATTTTAAGACTTACAGTTTGTTTACAATAAACAGGCATTTTTCTGAAAAATCTGGCATTTTGTATATCCCAGTTAGGCATCCTCCCTTACATAGATGGTAACCCCAGTTGGGGTCGACTTCCAGTCTAACCGGATGTAGCTGAATACTAGTATTTCACGTGGAGCGACTGTCTAGTCTATCTGACTTACACAACCCAGTTACTGGGTAACATGATACCCGTTGGTAAGACTGGTTGTCAGACTTTCGGGCTTCTGACGACCCGTAACCAGTGTCAAAGATCCTATAATATTTGATTAATGTCATGCTCCAAAAATGGTAGACAAAACTAATATTTTTAAAGTATCTTATTGTCCGCCCTCAGAGCGCGAGTCCAACTGACACTTATCCGGTTTTATATGGCTTATACATTTTTGGTACATACCCATGAATTTTACGTAATTCTAATATCACGATGATCATGCAGATAATACTTAGTTACTTTTAACAAATGCAATTAAGTAACAACAAATTTTACTCAATAATGCTAGTAAAAATTAAAAAATAATACCTTCAAGTACCAAGATTAGTTAAGTAATGTATAAAGTCGAGCGGACAGCAGCGGTTTCAATGTGTGCGTGCGCGTAATGTTGTTTTGTTGCGACTGAGATACCTAAACTTGACGGAGTCAAAATGTGATATGCGGCATGCGGATGATGATGATGAAGACCATAGATGGCCACCGGAACTACTCAATAATAAGTGTTTCACGGGTTGTGTTTCGATTACTTTAATATGGTTGCCAAACAATTTGCTCGTCACAATGCATAGGTATGGAGAAGTGGAGCTGATGGTGAAGTACGGTACCTGGAGAACTCCTCGACGATTAAAGTCCCTGCATGGGGAAAAGCAATATTTTGTAAAAGGTGATGATCAGTTGACATTAGACTAATGTAACTTAGCGAGAAATAAAAACTTTTTTACAAAAAAAACAACCGACTTCCAAAGAAACTTCCAAAGACTTCTAAAGTGAAAAATAACTTTTTTCTCTTTAATTTCGGAAGTCTGAAGACCTCACGCGCAGATGTACCTACTTGCGACCACTAGACCAACGAGGCAGTTTGTTAGTAGTTACCTACTATCCTAACTTATATTATAAATGCGAAAGTCAGTTTGTTTATTACGCTTTCACGCTAAAACGGCTGAACGGATTTGGATGAAATTTGGCACACAGGTAGACCATGACCATATGATACTTTTATCCCAATATTCTCACGGGATCGAGACTTATACGGGTGAAACCGCGGGGCGCAGCTAGTAATTTTATGTTTACACATACACATATTAAGTTATCACCGAGTATTTTTTAAACATCACGCCTGTAATCCCCAAAGGATTAGGCAGAGGTGTAGGTACCTACCTATAGTACACCCGCATTTCGGCAGTTATGCGTATTTATTCATCTGTGGTATTATGCATATTGAGCATAGTTTTATTAGAGATAAATTCACGGAGATACGGAATCAGTTTCATAAGTAGATTAAAAGTAAGTAGATACCTAGGTTAGTTCCAATATACCTACTCGCATGTTGTCAACTTTACGAGTGTGTAAATTTAAATGATTTCAAAATGATACGCAAGTTCCTACCTAGTCATAAAAAGGCCGTACGGCCAACGGGTTGGAGCCGAAAGTACACTTTACATGTAGAATATAAGTTATTTTTCCGAAATCGCATAAATTGGAAACTAAGTAAATAAAAAAATCTTGATTTTTAAATAAAAACTTCGTAAAAGCACGACCTAATTCACCAGTTTCGTCATCCGTGCTTGTGTAGTCAAGCTTAGGTACCTACTTGGGTTAGGTTGGGTTATGTTGACCGACCGGGGAAACGAACCTAGGACCCTACGTTCAGCAAACGCGCACAGACCTGCCTTCGTCCTGTGACGAAGATCGTCTGCTACTGAGCTCAGCTCGGAATGCACCGCCATTTATACTCTCTTGGTGTCGCGTCGCGCCAGCTACGCGATATCGCGGCGATTCGCAGCGCGGCACCGACAAAGGAATGTTCCTTTGTTCTTGTAGCGCCGCGATATCGCCGCGATATCGCGTAGCGGAGGCGATTCGCAGCGCGACACCAAAAATAGGAACATTTTGTATGGTGTCGCCGCGATATCGCCGCGATATCGCGGCGATATCGCGTAGCTGGCGCGACGCGACACCAAGAGAGTATAAATGGCGGTGCATTCCGAGCTGAGCTCAGTAGCAGACGATCTTCGTCACAGGACGAAGGCAGGTCTGTGCGCGTTTGCTGAGCGTGGGGTCCTAGGTTCTATTCCCCGGTCGGTCAACATAACCCAACCTAACCTAGGTAGGTAGGTACCTAAACTTTCCCACGCCAGCACAAACGGCGATTTTTACACCCGTGCTAACCGCGGGTTTAGTTTTATTTAACGTTTTATTCCAAAAAATACTAACGGCCTCACGGGTACAACAGTACTTCGCTTGGCGGGGGTTGGTCCGTGGATGAGTGATCTTTAAATACCGAGACTCCTCCGTGCCTCGTAGCCCAGCTGTCATTCGTGGATCTTTGACAGTCGTTACGGGTCGTCAGAATCCCGAAAGTCTGATAACCAGTCAGATAGGCAGTCGCTCCACGTAAAATTCAGCTGCATCCAGTAAGACTGGAAGCCGACCCCAACATAGTTGGGAAAAGGCTAGGCAGACTGCAATGTCTCTTTTCTCATTGTTTTAAGGTATAAATTAGGGTGTTTGACTACAAATAAATAATCATTTATCCATTTCAAACTAAAAAAGTTCTCGCAAATGTCAATCATTCTAATTTATACCTTATTGCAATTTTATAAGAATTACATTACACTGCGCGCGGTGGCGGCGGCGCGGTCAAAGGACTTTTCGGCCCTTCGTTATTCTATTGCTTAGAGATTTTAAAATTTTACTGGAGATACTCCTTCCAATGTACTTACCTAAGTACTTTTCAAATTATTACCTATTTCTATTCATTCATTTTTTAAAACCTTGGATAATACAGACCTACAGCAGAAATTACGTTCATAAGCTTTTTTCTATCCAACGGGGGCCCCTTTTTTTTCCGTTGTGATCAAGGAACCCTTATAGTTGCGCCATGTCCATGAGCTATGCCGCGGACAGACAGACAGACGTCTGTCCGCGGCATTGCTCCAGAGACTCTTGGTAAGTACTAGAAAGCTGTAATTTGGCATGGATATACAACGTTATAAATAGTATATGCGAAACCTGAATATAGTTTGTTCAGAATAAGTAACTGAATCGATTCCAATAATTTTTATACCATGTTATATTTTGTCCCAAAAATATTTAAAATAGGTTACAAGTTGGACACCGAGCGGCACTTAGTACCTATCCGCAATAATACGCGCACAACACAGGTCACGGCAGGTCGTAGCGGCATTAGGCGGTAGGCAGCGCGGGCGCACAGCGGCGCGGGGGTAAAACAACCCCTTCAGTCGCCCGGGTGCTACAGGCTGACGCGCACGTGTTGCGCTCCCCGCTCCCGTTTGCGAGCACGCGGTCGCCGTGCGTACAGTTGTGTTATTGTGTTTCGCTTAATCGGGTGTGAAAAGTATCATTTAACCATGTCTTTTCAATACACAAACGTCCAGTATACAGAGATGGTACGTACACTAGCGGTTTGTGGTGATAAATTGAAAGTGCATTTAACAGTGTTAAAAACAATCGTTACGTTTTGAATAAAATAAACAGAAATCTGCGTAAGCGCGCCCGTCTGTGCATAAGACAAAGAGGGGGACATTTTGAACAATTATTGCAATATGTTTGAATAAGTGATCAGTAAGACATTGTAAATAGTGATTAAAAGTCAATATTATTGTAAATAGTGATGATTAACATTTTTAAACACGCCAAGATGGTTACTTGTAGTAAGTTATTATTTGTACCTACAACCTGCTGTGGCTATGTAATGCGATATTTAATACTTTTCATCTACTTTGAACTTTAAGTGGTTGGCATAAGGTGTACCTTATGCCAACCACTTAAAGTTCAAAGTAGAAAACTGAGTGATAAACTGAAGGCATTGACTTCAGTTTATCACTTACGGCTACATTTACGAATAAAGTACATAATAATATCTACCTACACTTGACTATTATGACAGTCCAAAGCCTGCAAGTGTGATGGAAAATGTTATCACCAGTTAATTACAATACAATTGCCGTGGGGTTAGGTACCTACTACCAAACTATTATCAATGAGCGCAAGACGGCCTTAGAGGCGCGCGCGCGCGGGGGCGCCGCGCGGTGACCATGTTTTTGTACGGACAACCAGGTAACAAAACAAGCTTATAACTTTGTGATTTTTCATGGTACAGTTTTGAAATTTTGTACATAGATTCTTTTCATAAAAATACTAGACAGGTGTTTCGGGTTTCGCATATACTAATTATAACGTTGTATTATTCACACCGACAATAAGTGGTAAAATAAAATAAAATATTTTTTTTGCCTTTTACCTCTCAAAAATAAACTTAACATTGTAGTTGAAAAACATGTTACATATTATTATACATTCCAACTGCAAGTGTAAGTTTGTACCTACGCACAATTTTGAGTAATTTACCATGTTATTGTTATGACTTCTTAGGGGGCGTCCATAAATTACGTGAGGTGTTTTTTTTAATTTTCTGTCCCTCCCTCCCCCCCTGGTGAGATGTTGTGAGATTTTATTCAACCCCCTCCCCTATCCCCCAATCTCACATGAGATTTTTCAAAATGTGGGTTTCTTACGTAAACGCGTTGGATTGTTATTGTAAAAAGAAAAAAAAAAATTGCTGACAGTGGCGCGAAAACAAAGGACGGGCTACACTGTACCGTAAATTCAGATTAAATTGAGCTATTTGGTATAAAAAAAATATGGTGGTTTGACAGTCAGTAGATGTATAACGTCGAAGTATGAATGAAATTATTTTCTTTCGAACGAATTAGTGAATGATCTTAATCGTATTACGATAATGCTTAAGATTAAATCTTAAGCATGTATAGTATATTTTTTTTTTGTTTCAATCAGAAAAAAAATTGCGTGATATTTGCCGAGACCCCCCCTCTCTCCAACGTAAGATTAGATGAGATTTGACTCGACCCCCTCCCCCCCTTAAACATCTCACGTATTTTATGAACGCCCCCTTATAGGTTTTCCTGTAATCTATAAGTAAGTACCTATAGAACTATTGTCTGTTTTTTTTTCAAATCTGTCTCAATATTTTCGGAGATAAGGGGGATTGGTAAATTTTTGTCTATTTCATTTGATATGTCACGCATAGACGTATAAAAAAGGTTTTTTATACGTCTATGGTCACACGGTACAAAAGCAATCTTTTTCCTAAAAGTGAACCCCATACTTATTCAAAATTTACGTTACACAGTCGCGTTTGGGTCACAGAAATTCGTATGTGAACCAAATTTCAACTTAATTGGTCCAATAGATTCGGAGCAAATCGGCTGTGATGGGTTCCGTTATTTCAATCGGACGCGCGGAACCCTGAAAATGAGTACTGAATAGGAACCAGAATAACAAGATCCAATAGTCATATTTTAACTTAAAAATAAGTACCTACCATATAAGAAATTGTGGCTTATTAGTAGGTACCTAGTCCTGTACCTATATGTATACTAAACTTAATAAACTTAAAAATAAAGAACTCTTCATACATTTTCTACTCGCGGTTTGTCATTTCGCGCTCATACGCGCTCTAGTATAGTAGTAGTATAGGAAGTACGGCTGAAGTTCTGTTTGCAAAACAATAAATACGATCAAAATAATAATATTAAAACGAACTGCCGTGCTGTATACTATGGTTAGAAAAAGTTGATACTTTTGGAACAATAGTACGAGTACCAAACTTATTACCAGAATTTGGTTTAGAAATAAATAAATAATGGATGTTGATTACGAATAAATAATTATTATCTACTATGAAATTCAAAATGACAGAGAAACTTTTTTTAAATTATGTCTTCGGAAAAATATCACTCTGTGTAGTAAGTTTCTTTATTCTAAATTAGTTTGGTCGTAAATTGTTTATACTTTTATTTTGAATAAATGTCAGTCTTTGAAACTATCTGTTGCGTATTATTTATTTTAAGACTTAGTTTTTTTTACAATAAACAGGCATTTTTCTGAAAAATCAGGCATTTTGTACATCCCAGTCAGGCATTCTCCCTTACATAGATGGTAACCCTAGTTGGGGTCGGCTTCCAGTCTAACCGGATGCAGCTGAATACTAGTATTGCGGAGCGACTGTCTATCTGACTTACACAACCCAGTTACTGGGTAACACGATACCCGTTGGTAAGACTGGTTGTCAGACTTTCGGGCTTCTGCCGACCCGAAACCTCTGTTAATGATACTATAATATTTGATTAATGTCATGCTCCAAAAATGGTAGACAAAACGAATATTTTTAAAGTATTTTGTTGTCAGCCCTCAGAGCGCGAGTCCAACTGACACTTATCCGGTTTTATATGGCTTATATTTGGTACATATCTATGAATTTTACGTAATGCTAATATCATGATGATCATGCAGATAATACTTAGTTGCTTTTAACAAAATATGCAATTAAGTAAAGTAACAACAAATTTTACTCAACAATGCTAGTAAAAATTAAAAAAATAATAGCCTCAAGTACCAAGATTAGTTAAGTAATGTATAAAGTCGAGCGGACAGCAACGGTTTCAAAGTGTGCGTGCGCGTAGTGTTGTTTTGTTGCGACTGAGATACCTAAACTTGGCGGAGTCAAAAATGTGATACTCGTATGCGGCCTGCGGCGTACGCAGATCGGTGCGACCGTCTTCTATTTGAAAGAGGCGCGTGCGGCGTCCGCATCCGCGCGAATACAGAGCCTGTTTTTTTTCTCCATATTTTGCATTTTTAACCGACTTCTAAAAGGAAGAGGTTATCAATTCAGAAGTTTTGACGTGACAACGTCTTATAAATTGGTTTGCCGGGTGACACTTCAAGAAACTGCGTTACGCTCCGCTCACGTTATGCGCTCACAATGAGAGCGAGTGAGAGGCACGCGTCCCTTCCACTCGGGCATGGTTAGCCCGCCTAAGAGCGAGAGAGACAGACATAAAAAGTGAAAGGCACGCAAAGTCGTTGTCACGTAAAACTTTCGCCCGTATACCGACTTTACAGGCAACCAATTTTTAGGAACTTCGTAACCAGGTAAATATGTAGGTAGGTAGCTATTTATTTATGTAGGTAGGTAGGTAGGTAGGTGTAGGTAGGAGTAGATAGGTGTAGGTAGTTGTAGGTAGGTTTAGGTATTATGTAGGTAAGTAGGTAGGTAAGTAGGTAGGTTAGGTAGGTAGGGTAGGGTAGGTAAGTAGGTAGGTTAGGTAGGTAGGGTAGGGTAGGTAGGTAGGTAGGGTTGGGTAGATAGATAGGTAGGTGCGCCGTAGATAAGTACTTAGTGCTACCCGTACGAAGCCGGGGCGGGCTGCTAGTTCTATACATATAAGACATACTCTCAGTTTTTTTTTTTAAATGTTTGTTCGGGCTTATCTACATCGTGTGTCTGCTCACCGGTGTCTGACCAGTTAAGGCGAAGCAATATGATAAATTTTATTGACAAATCCACCATAATAAGGCATTTTGAAACGGCCGCCATTTTTTTTTTACTGAGTGCGGTTTGGTTACATTTATTTTGCAATATCTACCGATGTAGAGGTCCTACAGGCATAAAAGTGGTAGTAGTGTAGACTGATGTCAAGACCTAAGCTCTAAGTCAAATATATAGTTTAGGAGTTGCACACAAATGTACAGAGGCGGACTTAATGCCATAGGCATTTTCTACCAGTCAACCTTCGGGTGACCCTTTTCTTTAAAGATCCTGACAAGTAGAAGGAAAATAATAAATATAATAACAATTTTAATTTAAAAAGGCACAAAAATGATTACAATAATTGTTCAAAATTATCTCCGCAATTTTACAAACAAGAAAAAAATGCCTTATTATGGTGGATTCGTCGATAAAATTTATCATATTGCTTCGCCTTAACCGGTCGGACACCAGTGAGACGGATTTGCAAAATATTTTTTTGTTTGAATATACTTCCGCGCCGCTTGGCCACCGGAACTACTCAGTCATAAGTATTTCACGGGTTGTGTTTCGATTTCTTTAATATGGTTGCCAAACAATTTGCTCGTCACAATGCATAGGTATGGAGAAGTGGAGCTGATGGTGAAGTACCTGGAGAACTCCTCAACGTCCCTGCATGGGGAAAAGCAATATTTTGTAAAAGGTGATGATCAGTTGACATTAGACTAAAGTAACTTAGCGAGAAATAAAAACTTTTTTACAAAAAAAAACAACCGACTTCCAAAGAAAAGAAAAGTGAAAAATAACTTTTTTCTCTTTAATTTCGGAAGTCTGAAGACCTCAGTTTGTTAGTAGTTACCTACTAACCTAACTTATATTATAAATGCGAAAGTCAGTTTGTTTATTACGCTCTCACTCTAAAACGGCTGAACGGATTTGGATGAAATTTGGCACACAGGTAGACCATGACCATATGATACTTTTATCCCAATATTCTCACGGGATCGAGACTTATACGGGTGAAACCGCGGGGCGCAGCTAGTAATTTTATGTTCACACATATTAAGTTATCACCGAGTATTTCTTAAACATCACGCCTGTAATCCCCAAAGGATTAGGCAGAGGTGTAGGTACCTACCTGTGGTATATTGAGCATAGTTTTATTAGAGATACATTCACGGAGATACGGAATCAGTTTGATAAGTAGATTAAAAGTAAGTAGGTACCTAGGTTAGTTCCAATATACCTACTCGCATGTTGTCAACTTTACGGGTGTGTAAATTTAAATGATTTCAAAATGATACGCAAGTTCCTACCTAGTCATAAAAAGGCCGTACGGCCAACGGGTTGGAGCCGAAAGTACACTTTACATGTAGAATATAAGTTATTTTTCCGAAATGGCATAAATTGAAAACTAAATAAAAAAATCTTGATTTTTAAATAAAAACTTCGTAAAAGCACGACCTAATTCGCCAGTTTCGTCATCCGTGCTTGTGTAGTCAAGCTTAGGTACCTACTTGGGTTAGGTTGGGTTATGTTGACCGACCGGGGAAACGAACCTAGGACCCCACGCTCAGCAAACGCGCACAGACCTGCCTTCGTCCTGTGACGAAGATCGTCTGCTACTGAGCTCAGCTCGGTATGCACCGCCATTTATACTCTCTTGGTTTCGCGTCGCGCCAGCTACGCGATATCGCGGCGATATCGCGGCGCTACAAGAACAAAGGAATATTCCTTTGTCGGTGTCGCGCTGCGAATCGCGCGCGATTCGCGCTAGTGTGAGAGGTGTTGCGTGGCGATAATATCGCAGAATCGCCACGCGACACGTCGCGCGACAAGTCGCGCTGGTCTGTACGAGCCTTAATTCGCATTCAATCGATCAGCTGATTGAAATAAAATCCGCCATCTTGCCTCTTAGCATCCTCTTAACAGTGGACCGGTGGTGTTTAATTTTTACAGCTACTAATCAATTACTTAGCGACCTCTTAGCGCTAAATAGCGTTTATGAATAAGAATTTTGCTAATCAATTGCTTAGCAATTGATTAAAATTTAAGAGGCGTTTATAAATAAGACCGAAAAAAATGTCCCCACACCAGCAGGCCTAACATGACACACGTGACAATTACTCATCGAGAGTGAGTAGTTACTCACTCTCGATGAGTCGACTCTTTCTGTCAAACTTGATGTTTTTTCGACAAACCCTAACATGGCACCTTATTCATCTTGATTTTTGACAATTCAACACGAGATAATCTCCGATTCTTCCGTCATTTAGTTGTATTTACTCATCCTCGATTTTGACGACGAGAAGAGTAGACAAAATTATGATACAAAAAAAATCAATATAACATGGCAGTTTCATAATTGTACTTACGAGTACAATATAATAATATAAGTTATTTTATAATATATTAATAATGAAAATAAACTACTATTTATATTGGAACGACGTGTTTTATATGGAATTTTACACTTTTTGTATAGAAATTATGAAAAATGATTACCTACATGTTGACTATTAGGGGTTTATGGGTTTTACAAAGCGGATCGAAATTTTCATTATTTTGCGATAGAACAGACCATTTTCGACATATAAGCAAGAGAAAAGAAAAAAAAGAAACAGTACTTTTTTTTCACCGTCGAGGTGTTGGTGTGAAATTTAGTTCGTGACAATTAATTCCACACCTTTTTAATCGCGATTACGAATAGTCAGATTTACTTAGACAATAAAAATTTTAGGTGAAAAACGTCTAATTTAGAATAGCAAAATTGCCATTTTCACTAAAATTAATAACTCAGTGTTAAAATAAAATATCCTCGTAGTTAAGATGTGTCACTATAGTCTATTTCAGAATAGGAAATCGTCGATTGACAGGAATAAACTAAATTTGGGTGATTTTTAGTCTAGTTTAGAGGCATTTGTGACAAGATAATCGGCACCACCATTTATCGAATGAAACGGAATCTCAAGCCTATGTTGCGGTCTCTCATCGCGAGATACCAAGATGTCAAAGTGCCTTTTTCGAGTTCACACGTCGTTTACGGTCATGTTAGGGATTAGAATGACGTCAGAATCGTAGACAAATTTCGACAAAACGAGAAAAAGGGCGTTCTAACAAGGTTAGGTTATCATTCTAACTGGTTTAAAAACTGTATCATTTGAGAAAATATCCGAATAGATACGCAATATGTTCTGGAAACGTGAAAACCTATTCATTATGGAACAATAGGTTTTATTTTTCAGTGCCTAATTGGTTTCAGTAAATCCCGTCATGCCGTATTTCTATGGCGTCCACATGCGGATATAAAAATATCTGCACGACACTACTACAGAGAGAGCGCGAAATATTGAAAACGCAACTGCCATAGTGTTAGAAATGAAGTTCCATAATACGATTACAATAAAGGTGACCTTGCCGTGACTTGTTTGGTCAAGGACAGAGGAATTAATGAAAAATTGTTACAACATAATCTTATTGAGGAACATAATCATTGATACTCAAACTCCAAGAGAACCTTTTCCCGTAGGCTTTCCCTTTTCACTTAACTTTTTTGTAATTCATTCACGCATCCGAAATATCCCGTAGTTTTACGCCATAAACATGAACGGTTAACTCTTACTACCCTATACAAGTTTATTGTAAACCTAACCCGGTGCCTATGTTTAGGGATCGCTCGGAACTTGTCACTAGGTGTTACGGGAGTTGGGGGAAGGTCGCGGTTGGGTCGGGTACGCAACAGTAGAAAGAAGTACCAATTAGGAGGATTGCACAATCACTCGCGATTAATTTTATCAAGGAGGGTGTTGATACCGAGTGTTGCTGCGGACCATCACAGAGGACTGTATAGATTGTTGTGCCCTTGATGATCTGACGGGCTATTCTCATAGGTTTCGTATCACAAGACTGACAGCCAAAGAACTTGACGAAACACGACGGGATCCTATTAAAACGATAGCAACAGAATTATTAATTTAATTTCCTTGTGAGCTTTCATTCATAACTAAAATTAAATGTGCATAAATAACAACTGACATCTTCCTTCCTTGAAACATCTCTTGATGCCATATTTCTCTGGCTAGATTTTAGTTTTATAGTACGTATCTAGTAATTTTACCGAAAGGTCAGGAAGATATTAGAAATGCAGTTAATTGTAACTTAGTGCATCCGTGTGCAACTAAGGAGAGGCACGATGATGTCGCTGAAGAGATCACGTGAACTGACCGTCACGAGTTTCACAATAATATATAGTACATATTATCAGATGTTACAACCGACCCGGCCTTAGTGCTCCCACACATATATAGTACATATTATCAGATGTTACAACCGACCCGGCCTTAGTGCTCCCACACATCACGTTCCCCCTATTGATTTGATTAAAAAATATTTATTCGTTAGTGGCTGTTGTTTAGTTTCACATAATGTTGTTCCTATACCTACCTCTGTTAATTTTAGTTCTTCATCCATTTGTTCCGAGTACATGATGTATTATCAATTTATCAGTGTGCACTCCGTATTAGAGAGGTGGATATTTTTATAATAACGTCGCTACATTGTTTATTATATGTTGGTAAAAATGGAACCTGTGGAAATGCTTCGCGCCTCATAAAATAACTCATTTGACCACTAAACGAGCAATCTTACAACGGCTATTTATTGCTTATAAATCCGAATTTACATTACAAAACTAGTTGCGCAAACTTAAACAAGTTATTTAAACGTTATCCCAGTTAACTTTTGTCCAATTTATTAAAAACGTACTCCAATATTTCAATTTGATCGTTTCGGGTGAGCTTTTTACTACCGTAAATACGCCGCTATACGATTTTTCAATAATTTATGACTATAGAAAAGTTATCTGACTGGTCAGGAGCTACACAAAATTTGTCTGATATTTTTTTTTTTCACAATGGTGCAAGTGTTTTCATCATGTCCAACAGTTTTCAGACAGAATGCTATGTTACCAATCGATAAAAACATTCAACACGTACACAATGGTTTAAACACGTAAGATGCCACACTTCCTTCTGAAAACTGATTTATTTGCATCAACTGACCAATGTTCACTTGAAACTAAGATTTTCAGACGTTTGTTGTGGGTTACTTTTATTAATGCCTCATTTTCAAATACTCTCCTGGTACATGAGGCGCTACTGGTGTCTGAAAATTGTGTTTTCGGTATTTAAAATCTATTGTTCAACTACTTTCTGATAATCAGACAGTTTGCTATGAAGCAGTTCGGTAATTTTTCTTGACGTTTTAAAAATGTAGTCAGTACACGAAAAATTTCTGAAATTAAGATTTTTGGATTCAGAATAACCAAATCTATCGATTTTATACGGTTTTGGTCGTAAAACGATAAGGCAAAAAATTTGGTCATGGGCTCTCTCTCGTACCTAACTTCAAACGTTGCTTTGATAAGACGCAGTTGCTTAGCAACGCGTGGGAGTTGATAACAAACGACCTTAGCAAGCGACTCAAGATGCATTGAATGCAATAAAATTCCTCAGAAATGTATACCTGCAGCTGTTATATCTGATAGAATAACTGACTACTGACGTTTTTTGCCTTACATACATTTTCGAGTTGGTTTCATATAATTTGTACATTACAAGAAAACTAGGTTAGAAACGTTACATTACAACGATTCGGAATCTGAAAACTTTGAACTAATTGTACCAGTTAACGTGGTCGACAAGCTGCGCGCTTTCAGTTAGCTGAATGACATGTCAGTGACAGCCGCTTTGGATAAATATTCCGTGACGTATCTTCACTAACAATTGAAGAGGTAGATAATTGAGACGTATGCCGTACTTCCCACCGGAGCGTCTGGAAGACAGCGCGTGACGCGCAGCCGGTGCGCGGGAACCGGCGCCGGCAGCGGATACATGCGCCGGCGCTACGGCGGCAGTCGGCCATTACAGGGGGACCCGATGCACCGCGGTGGAGCCCAGACATGTGCGAGCAATCACAACTGAATAGCTCTTGCAAGCCATCATACCGACACATAATGTTACAGTGTTAGTTGATATATGAGTTGCGAGTCCTCAGCGAGGGAGAAGTGCGCGTGTGGCGGTCAGCTGATGTCAACAACAACAATGTAGCTACACGCGTTATTTAATACTCGCTCACTGATTAGATTACTGATAAGACTAGCGAGTGTCCCACACGAACGATGCGCGCGTGTGTGCGTATGCGCGCGAGTGTGTGGCTGGCTTATAATCACTGTACACCTGCTGCACCAGTCGCGTGCTCTCGCGCCGCGAGCACACGATAACATCCTCGTTACTCGAGTGTACGCATATGTCGCGCTGCCGAACGTCTAATTCATTGAAGAGTGGAAGAAGAACGTCCGTCCAGTCGCCCTACCTTTGTGGTGCGCGTAGATACGCGAGCAACGCATGGACCCGAACGGGCCGAGCAAGCCCTGTGGGCCGGGCGGCGGCGGCGCCAGGAAGCACAAGTCGCCGGGCGGCGAGGAGCACCAGCCGCCGTTGCCAGCGCTGGCCGAATCAGTCCCCATGTCGATATATCCGTGTCTGTCTAAACGTTGAGAGGGCGAGCATCGCGCGCTGCCCCTTTCTGATCGTACACACTCAATCGTTGCTTCAATCGCGGACCGTAAACACACACAACACTTAGAGGAAGTGTGGACGCGACTGTTCCCGATGCTGTTCACGGCAGGATTGATGAAGGAGCTGACTCGAGCGCGCCACGCACGCTCAGCGCCACGTGCGCGCCGCACACTCGGCGGCACGTGCCCGCGCCCCCGCGCTACCGCGCCCCTAGCCTCCGCGCCCTGCGGCCCCGGGGTGGGTCACCCTCTCCCAACGGCGCGCGGCGGCCGCGCTGCCGGACGTGACGCGCTCCACAGGTGGAAGCTGCTCATCGCTCCGTCACTACACGCTGCGGAACGAATGCATTTTCTGCATATGAAATCCTGTTTCCACATGAATTAGTAATGAACATCCGTGCAACAATTCAATTTTTATATGAAGGTGCGATTAAATTAAACCGTGTTTAGAAATGTTTCACTAACAAAATCACGAAAAAATTCACAACTTTCAGAAAATGCTTTTTATTGTGTTGGTACATAAAAAAAGTATCAATCACATCCAATCAACTATTTCAAACACCTACATACACAACATGTACTGGGATGAATCAAACGTTACAATATACCCAGCCTGTATGACGCCTATTAAGAACGAACAATTTCTCACATGAAAAATAGTATTATTGTTACCGATTCTAAAAATACAAGTAGTCACTTGTGAAGGAGATTTTTCTAAACAATTTCTTTAGTAATCATCAAGGTATAATAACGCCTAAGGATTTAATCTGATGATGACAATATAAAACCAAAACAGACGAAACAATGTGTATCGCAATTAATGGCATTATGATATCAATACATTATAAGAGCAAATTAAGTGCGATATATTTCTTTAAACATTTTTAACCTTCGTCTTAAAAAAGGAGGAGGTTCTCAACGGCAGGTATGTCCGCTGTTGCTTCCGCTTGGTGGCGCTGCTGTGTTTGAAGGGAAAAGGGAATTTGATTTTTTTTCGTGTGTTGATTTTATTTCCGGGTATTTCGAGATTTACTGATGAAAATATTACATAGATACGGTGGTTGGAATGTGAAACAATTGAAGAATGAACTTCGAAATAAAAATGCAAAAGTATTTATAAAAAGGAAGACTTGATATTGGTAAGAAACCAATCCAAATTATGTCTTTTTTCCAACAAAATAGCCTTCAAAAAGTATTTAAACATATAATGATAAAATAAGTAGGTATATTTGGCAGCGTATGACAGAAACAACAACTTCGAGAGCTCTCAGTTCTGTTGAAGAAAGTTTCGTGATACCTATCACGAAACTTTCTTCATCTGATGATATTCAATGGCCAACTGATGACACATTCACGAGTATTCAAGTCACTTCTACAGTGCCTTCAATAGATATAGTCATCAGAATCGAGAGTTTTGTAGACCAGACGATATCTGTGGTCTGTAACAACAACAAAGCAAATCAAATTGTTTATTTGTGATACATGTGTTACATGCAGATGTTCATTACATAATTATATTCTTATAATGTTCATTCCATGATCAGCCACTTGGGCATACAAATTATTGAGGTAGGTCTACCACAACTACTAAGTGAAAAAAAACACAACTTATTTACACAAAAATAAAATAACCATTAACCGTGAACCAAAGACACCGACTTCCGAAATGAACATTACTGTTCGCTTTGTAGTGATTTTTTGAAAGTTGTTTTTTTATCCGACTACGGCGACGCAAAAAGGAAGGTTATGATTTTGACCGGTATGCATGTATGTTCTTCAGTTCACTCACAACTTAATTTGGCAAATAAGGTATCGTTGAAAGCGTCTTGATCGTCCGCTGGTTATAGGCTATGTGTCGTCGCATTAGAGGGTGCCATATTTATGTGTGTATGTCAAAGAAAATTTGCACCAGCATTTTTTCTATTTTAGTGATGCCATGTTGGGTGTCAAATGAAATGGGTTAATTAGCACATTTAAAAAAATATATTTTGACCCCAAAATAATTAAACTAAAACCCAACTACGACAAAAAAGTCAACCAAAAAGATATAAACAAGACACCACAGACAGACAAATTAAAAGTCCGAAGTCACATGTAATCTGTTCAATATATGTACATAGCCGTGTGGCTCCGTATTTCTTATTTGTCTGTCAGTGTCGTCTCCGTTATAACTCTTTAGTTGACGTTGTTGTCGTCGTTGACGTTGTTGTCGTAGTTGGAATTTTATTTTTATAACTTTTATTGTTTTGTAACCGTTGCAGAATAAGCTCATCTTCAGACTAATGATAAGACATTGTTGATATGAGCAGGCTGGCCGCGGCTGCGCGTCGTTACATCAGTCTCAATGAACGATGCAGTTTATATTTTGTATGTAAATAAAGCATTGGCACGTTTGTATGTACATAATGTATTTATGTCGCACACGCAGCGAGGAGCGGACAGGACGGTGCGTTTCCGTCCGCGTGAGCTTGTGGTCGCTGACTTCAGGTCATAAGTTTGTCTGGAAAACATCGCTTTTAGCGATAACAACATACATTGCCTATATATCCTATATGAGTAACTTACTTTAATGCTCAATTAAGAAATATATTTTATATCAAAATACGGAATGACTAAATGAATGGACACGATAACTTCATCGACCAGAATAAGTGGAAAGGGGAAGACCAGAAGACAGCGCGAGATACATATTGGGTTTGTATCGTATTGGGGTTGTATCATGTTTGTTGACAAGAATAGTGAGGAGAGCCAAAGATTAGTCACTTCCCTGCTGCAATTTTTGTATGAATGCATTATATTAGAGGCAACCGGACCTCGGCTGGAGCTCCGGTACGGTCGTCATTGTGACGCAGCTGATCTGATAATTGTGCCTGCACCACAGTCTTGAATATGGGCAAAGCTTTTGAGAAGAAATAATTTATTCCATCGTTCTAGAATGATTAAGTTGCTATAGTACAGACTTCGAATCGAATATCTCTAGAATGAAGAGTGGTAGAATAACTTTCCTCCGAGGGGACTTTTACTGCTTCCTGTTTTAACAATCGTAATTTGACAAATGTGGCAATATTTAAAGGTTAACTAACTAAATTTATCCTTGACCGTTATGAAAGAATTGAATGGTTTAAAGGCTACTAGAGCCGAGCTATATTTGTCCCCCTCACCCTTGCACAAGTTGAATCTTATTTTTTGTACCAGAGTTCGAAAATACACTGTTATGATTGTTCACATTTTTTTTCCAGAAACCAACTTATATTACTTACATCGGTTTAGGTAGTTAGATAAAGGTTAACAAAAACACGTGACGAGAGAGCTGTCAGGTTAACCGACTAAACATAAAACTTTCACTTCAATTGTCATACTATGACACAGTTATACTCTTCAATTTTGCAACGTTATAATTTGTTGACGTTTAGAGAACCTGTCTTACTGGGCTAAAGAGCAATAGATTGATTACAAAATATTATAATATTATAAATCTAATTAAAAAATTGTGCTCAAGCAGTTACACCTACGAAGAGCAGTTTAAGAATAAATGATACAAGTATACCATACATGAATAAAAGAGGAAACTATCGTAAGAATCAAAAATACATTTAATTTGGTTATCGTATTTTAAACAAGAAAGTGTCATCTATAAAAACTCCTTTTACGATTTGTTTACCTTTATTAAATTACTTAAACGACTGGAGTACAGTACAGTACACTGCCTGTACGCCAACCCTTGAGTGCTCACTAGTACGTCCACACGAGGCGAGATCTTATGAACAAACCGTGAACTGGAAAACTATTCCATTTCTACTGTAGTCCACGTATATCCAGTGTCCGTGTTGGTGATTGATTTCTTTTCATTTTGGTCATAAGATTTGACAGCTAGTTTACTCATCAGAGACTAAACTTGATCATGTCAGTATGTAAACGGGGAAAAACATTCATAGAACAAATATTGCGTGAAGTAAGTCGCATGTACGCCAGGTTGTGGTGCGCCAGTGGACGCGCGAAGCCGAAGAAATAGTAGCTTAGCGACAGATTAGAGGCGATGCCGGCCGGGCTAGCTCACAAAAATACGAAATCTTTTTATTCGATTAAACGTATATGCCTATAACTACCATACAAACATTTTGGGATATCAAGCAGCGGATTGACTAAAAAAGAAGCTGTAACTAACACATAGGCGCTAACGAACGCATTCTGCGTAATGACGGCCAACTGTTGTACTCTGTACAGGTACAATATGGGTGATCAAGTGTGCGTGAATCTATAAATAAGCTTAATTAGGTTAGGCTGGACGTAAGCCGCGCGGGCGGTCACATGGCACTGCTAATACCCGAAACACCCACACGTCGCCGGCGCCCCTAATCCGTCTTGTACAGAACTCGCACCGAGCGACGCCTCTATATTACACAGTACGACGATACGCATTTAGTTTCGGAACAATGCAATTCATTGACAACATTCTTCGAAGTTGTTGTTTTTCTTTGCTTATACATATGCAACATCTACCTACCATCCAATATTTTTCACAGAGCAATATGAGTAAAAAATATAAAAGATTGTCGTACATTTATTTATTTATTTATTTATTTATAGGAGAACCAACAGCAATAACAAATGGATAACAGTTGATTTAGAAACATAACGCCAATTACAGGTTCCCACGGGTACAAACAGGAAAATTAGTAGAAAACTTAGGGTCACTAATAAGCACGATAACAAATATTAATAAGGTACAATAAGTATTATGCACTTTAAAAAAAGTCAGCGTTCAGCCGAGCGCGTGCAGAATAGGCTTTGGTGGTAAATGGGTCAAATGAAAACTCTTTACAAAGAATATTAAAGTCCTTACTCGCTCGCACCATATATGAGTTTTGCCTGTAGTTAGAAGAGGAAAAAGGAATGGAGATAGGCGGATTAAATCTAACTGATCTCTGAGGAACATTGAAACGTAGTTTAAGTAGGAGATCTGGACAGTCAATCTCGTTGGATATAAATTTTAAAAGGAAAGTGCAATCTGCTAGTCGACGACGATTTATGTGTGGCTGTAAATGAAATTTCTTGTAAAGATTTTTGTAATTATCAGAATGGTATGGTATACGTAGCCGAAAACATAGAAAACGATTTTTTTTTTTTTTGTATATACTCAATAAGATCAACGTACTTGCCATAACACGGGTTCCAGATTTGTGACGCATATTCAAGATGACTTCTCACAAAAGAGCAATAAAGAATCTTAAGGGTCTTGGCTTTCTTGAAACACCCTGCGTGTCTCATAACAAAATTACCAACTTCATTAGGAAAATAACAACTCCCAGCTAATTCATCTACGGAAACAATGATTTTAATTACAAATTATTGTGTATATTGTTTGAGCGTAGTTACCACAAGTTAAACTATTAAAAGAAAATCACAGAAACAGTCGCATATGAACTTGCACGTTTTCAGTCGTCGCGTGTTTCACACGCACGGGACATGCCTACAGCCATGAAACACGTATCGTGGTTTGGGCGCGTAGCATGCTGCTACGCGGGCGCTACGTCACGCGTAGCACATCAGGGAGTGACTGCTACGGGTGACGATGAAACTGAACGGCGCTGTAATCATACATTAGCATTACAGCTGATCTGCATAGACAGGTTAAACATTTGACAGGTTGTCGAATCGAAAATGACACATTTTCAATAACTATAATTTGCCTTGCGGAACAGCAAATAGCTGACATAAAAATGAGGGTCTATTTGATTAAAATTGGCAAAAGTTTTCGTCTTTGGATTTGTAAATAGCCTTTATAGGATAGATTCTTTTGATACTATTGATTTTCAATTCGGCACGGAAGCGTATTATATGGTTGTGAAAAGCTATGCTGATCAAGCACTCCTGCGCTGTCTTGTATGGTCAGGAATTTAGAATGCACAATATTTATCTTTCTTCATAAAGTTGTTCTTTCATATATATTTACGTTATTGACATTAATCTATTTTCTGTAAATTTAATTACTAGCTTCTGCCCGTGACTTTGTTAACTTGGAATTCGTAAGATACTACAATATGCTAAATAACACCCACATTTTTATAAAACTTCCACTTCACAATAGTTTGTAGTTTTGTTGTCAGCATCCAAAATGTGCAGAGTCAGGACTGGTGACGCGGAAACCAGTGACGGTCAGTTATAAATAAATTATAATAAATAAATTTGATATTTCAAAAAAATTGTCCGTGTGAGAAGCAGCTTGTCCTGCAGGGCTAACATGACAAGCGCGAGAACGCTCTTTTTCTCGTTTTGTCGAAATTTGTCTACGATTCTGACGTCATTCTAATCCCTAACATGACCGTAAACGACGAGTAAACTCGGAAAAAGCATTTTGACACTTCTATATCTCGCGAGGAGAAACCGATGTTGTAAGTTATTAAAAACAAATTATTTTTATGATAGCAACATCGGCTTGAGATTCCGTTTCATTCATTCAATGGTGCTGATTTCCTTGTCACAAATACCTCTAAACTAGACTAAAAATTACCAAAATTAAGATTATTCCTGTCAACCGACGATTTCCCACTTTGAAATAGTCTAAAGTGATACAACTTAACTATATGTTTTAGTTTGACGGCACTAAGATGGCACTGAGTTATTAATTTAGTGAAAAAAGCAATTATGCTATTCTGAATTTTACGTTTTTCATCTAAAATTCTGATTGTTCAAGTATTTAATCGCGATTAAAAAGGTGTGGAAATTAATTTTCATGAACTAAAATTCACACAAACACCTCGACCTTTTTTCTTTTCTTTTGCTTATATCTCGAAAATGGTGTGTCCGATCGCAAAAATAATGAAAATTTGAACCCCCTTTATGGAACCCCTAAACCCCTAATATATAATTTTTCATATTTTCTATAAAAAAACCGAAAAAATCCATATAAAACACGTCGTTCCAATATAAATAGTAGTTTAAAAGTAATTATTTTCATTATTAATATATTGTAAAATAAAATGATGACTAAAATAATTACAATTATGAAACTGTCATGTTATTTTGGAAATATTTTTTGTATCATAATTTTGTCTACTCTTCTCGTCGTTCTCGTCGTCAAAATCGAGGACGAGTAAATACGACTTAATGACAGAAGAATCGGAGATTATTTCGTATTGAATTGTCAAAAATCGAGATAACTAAGGTGCCATGTTAGGGTTTGTCGACAAAACATAAAGTTTGACAGAAGGAGTCGACTATTTTGTATGGAAGCGCTGTCAGAAAACGAGAAAAGAGGCAAAATAGACAAAAATTACTCACGCGAGAGCGAGTAATTGTCGCGTGCGTCATGTTAGGCCTGTTGAGGTCGACACCCACAGCCTTCAGTGTCTGCCCCTGTGACTTGTTAATAATCATCGCAAAGCATACGCTCACAGGGAACTGCACGCGCTTAAACTTGAATTGGGTATGTGTGGGGAATTAGTGGTATACGCGTTATAAACACTGTCTCGCCAACGCCATAACCTGTTAGAATTTCCGCCTCGATGACGTTTCTCTGCAAAGACACGACTTCATGGCGGGTTCCGTTACACAGCTCCGCCGAAGCTATGTCCCGATAATTCCGCTTCGGCGGAGTTATCGGGACACGGATCTTCAGCTGCATGATGTCTGCCGGAAGTCCACTTGCCGTTAGCGAATTCAAATTCAGAAATTCTACGGAGTGATATTTGTGGTATCATCTTGCTCCACAACAGTGTAATGGAGGTGAATATCACTTCAGCCCCTTCAATTTGCGAGAGAATACTGTGGTCGATCGCTGCAGCTTGATCATTTTTGGGCATCAAAATGGCCCGTTCATGCACTCAAGAATTCTCTTCGTACGGCATTTGACTGATGTCCCCGTACACCAGACGAATCTGGTCTTTTAAAGTGGGAACTACTCTACCAAGAGTCTCTAGTGGGCCAGCTGACCGCTCTTCTCTGGTAGAGTGCCTTCACCAACTTTTAGAAGGGCATCGGAGAATTCTTGAGCATGTGAATTCCCGCCAAGCCGAGCGCAACCGCGGAACATACACTACACGACAACCGCGGAGGTTGTCGTGTAGTGTATGTTCCGCGGTTGTCGTGTAGTGTGTGTTCCGCGGTCGTCGTGTAGTCAAAAGCCCAATTTGTATTTTTTTTGTGAAAATCTAATTTTGTTCCGAATTCGTAACCATTGTATAAATATATGGAAAAATATTAGAAAAATAATATTTTACTGCATTTGATAATCTTATTACCTGAAATTTTGAGAAATCTACGTGAAGGTACATATGACTAAATCAGGTTATTTAGATTTCAGTGCATTTTTTCGTAACTGTCTGTTTATTATTAGATAGTTGTTTTAAAAGTAAGACTTTACTAATTAGCTCGTTAATAAACTGTTTTATTTATATTTAAAATACGCATTTTCCTGAAAAATTTGCTATAATCAACTCAGAATTATTAACAATTTTTTTTTTTGGGACACTACTTATCTCAAACATTTAAAATATATTTCTCAACATATTTGCTCAAAAAATGCATTTTCTACGTAAACATTGTTCGAAAGTTAAAGATTACGCACCATACAACTGAATGTGCGGTAAAATAGGTACTCTCACATAAGTACTTGTTTTACCGCATACTTGTTATACGCGTTTTTTATTTTATTTGCATAAAACAATATATAAGAATTCCACCAAGGAGTTACACACGACATTACGAGAATCAATAAGCTGAATGATCGAACCTCCTTGGAAACGCTTTTGCTCAATACGTTTGTCACATTTTAATACTAAAGAGAAAATGAGACAAAAGATGTAGTTGGGTGATTTTCAGAAAAATTGACCCCGTGACGATCAGGAAATTTAATTTTGGGATTCAATAAAATTGCTTAAATTTACTCTGGTATCAAAGAATATGTAATTAACTAGCTAAATATGCTATTTAAATTAAAATTTAAACATAAATATGAGAAATATTCAAGTTTTTCGGTCAACATATGACGCAAAGTGTTCCTGTACGTCACACAATATAATCAGTCAGAAATAAAACAACCAGGTATTGAAACAAAATCCACTTATATTAGCATAAAGATATGCTTAAAATGTTTCCAAAAATAACAAAAAGTTAGCATAATTCTATCGCAATAATAAATAATCAGCCAAATAGTTTCATTTTCGTCACTTCTTAGACACATCGCCCTAGAAAAGTTGTTGTTTACTAATGATACGTGTTATAAATTCAAAAATCAAGCAAAGTGAGGAATTTTCGGCAATAACAAAATTCTAATAGTGACAAAACTTAATACTCTAAAAAATCTAAATACTTTTAAAACTAGTTTTGTACAATTTAGAATATAGGACAGTGACTGTTACGAAAATTGCGTAACGAATAGGAATAATTTGAGCAGTATCCACACTGCCAATTAAAAACACAATTACAAAGAGCGTAAAATTAATATTATTAATCTTTAAGATTCATTAAACCTTTTGTTATAATACACATAAAAGTAGTAAAGCTTTATAATTCAAGTTCGTCACGATTTTATTCCGGTAGTATGTCACATGACGCACAGGAGGTGACATATTCATACGACGAAACTTTTAAAATTAAAAATAATTAGTTCTCTGTTAAATTAACTTCTTTTTAGCATTATTAATCTAATATAGGTTAGTTTATGTTTTAAATACAATATGCCAAAGTAAAGAAAATGAGTTTATTTACCTTTTAAATACTGTCACTATCCAGAAAACTTTTTCTGCACGCCGAAGACACCAACACTTTCGTCACAGACTTTGTCGCAACAGACGTTTAAACAGTAATGGCGGTATCAAAATACGATCACAATCTTGCCAGGAAAGTAGAAAAAACACAAATTAGTAGATTTTGTCTTATGTAAGATATCAAATTCACCGTGACGATACCGGATTTTCCGGTACTATGGTTTTCGTAGGACAACGTTAATTTAATGATATTTCTTAAAAATAACTATAAATTAATCACATAAAGACCAAAAACACACTTTTAGACATAAAGACATTATGTTCGAACACCTAAACATACTCAAAGCTCAATAGTATACAAGTAAGAACTATTCAAAATCTCCGAGAGCACCGTGGGACACACGAAATCTTCACCTCCTGTGGTGCTTTTTTTAAAAATATAAATATATCTAGCGTCTTTTTATGGGTTTTTTCAATTTAACTTGATTTTATAATGTCTGCCTTAATCATATAACATTTCACATCTACATGTGCCATATAAAAAAACAAAAATAAAAATGTTTGAAGTTGTGGGACAGTCCGATTTTGCTAGGGTCATTTTTTGTGAAAATCACCCAGTTCTAATTTTCACCAAATCCAAATTATTATATTGTTTTAATTATTGTGAATGTGAGGACTATGTGGATATATATTTTTTCCTCTTTCATTATTTTTTCTTTCTCAGTTATTTTTAATGATGGTCAGGCAGTTTGAATAGTTTATGCGGCCTACCCAAAGTTCTGAGTTGAGCTCCACGGTCACTGACAAATGCTTGCACTGACTGGATAGGTCCACTCAAATCTGTGTGGATCTTTCCTCAAAATACCATTTCAGACACTAATCTACATGGTCCTCATATGGCCTGACCAAGATTATGTCTGGACTTTAAAAGAGACTGACCTCTGAGTTTGTTTCGGTCTTTCTTCTCAGAGTAGTCAGATAGGAAACGCCGAACTCATTCTTTTTTCTTATTTTTTTTTCGACTATTGCATTTCGCAGTTGACTTCAGAAGAGGGTCGTAGCTGCTGAACCGGACTTTCCTGTGGCTGCCTTAAGCTTCTACACTCAAAGCCTCCAGCCAGGGGCAAAAACTAATCTAATTATAAACTAGGCGAGCGCTCGCTAAGGGCACCCCCTGTGGGGTACGAACCTCGGCTTAGGGCGTTGCTGGGGGAGGACAGCAAGATGGGACAGGCTGGATCAAAGATATATTATTATTATTAGTCGGGGAGTTTAATTGTAGCTACAGGCTCAGCATCGACGCGGGCTGGCGCATCGTCGAGCAAGGGTCGGGGGGAGTATTATTTACTCGGGAGGGTCGCGATCGCGGAGGACCTCGGTGGCGAGGTCGGAATGCGGGTCGTCGTTTGTGCTTGTATACTGTACTGGTGGCCTTACTGCTCTCCTGGAGGAGGTCTCCTGGAGGTTGGAGGGTTTCTCCTGGTGGTGGTTATGGGGTCATCTAGGTCGGTCAGAATATGCCCCGGACGGCGGACTTTATTAAGTCTAGAGAGGTCATATCTGGCTGCCTCGACAACCAGAGGGTTGCGATGTTTGGTGGCTGTATCGAAGAAACGCTTTGAATTGCGTTTAAGAAATTGGGCAATAGTGGGGATTTTGAGGTCGAGATGGAGGATCTCGTTCCTAACATACCAGGGGGGACCGGTTGCCATTCGAAGGAAACGGTTTTGGAGGGTCTGCATCTTATGGAGATGATAGGGTTTGACTTGTGCCCAGGCGGCGCACGCATAGGTCATTATTGGTCGAATGCACGCCAAGTAAGTACGCAATTTGCACCTGAGTGACAATTTGCTACGTGCATTCCGAACGGAGTGAAGTCTACCGAGAGCGAAAGCGACTCGCGAGCGGGCCTGCTTATGTGCTCTGAAATTTACAGTTTCTCATCTAGGACCACACCTAGATATTTGGCTCGCTTCGCGCAGGGGATCGGCTTATCAAACATTGGTCGTGGGAGGTGGATTTTGAGTTTGAGTCTCGGTTTCTTGAAGAGAACCGCTTGACTCTTATCGGGATTGACTTCGATTCTCCACTTTCTGAACCAGTCGCTGAGCTTGTCGACTACGAACAGAGTTAACTGTGCCTTTTTACTTTTGGGGATATCGCTAGTGAACAGCGTGATAATGAGGGGAGAGATCACGGAGCCTTGGGCGACTCCCACGCGTATGGGGCGGGGGGAGGAGAGCGCTGCTTCGATGCGAAAGCGGAAGGTGGGGTTCGAAAAAAAGTCCCGTAAGATGAGCACGAGACGATCTGGCACACCCGAGTTTGTAGAGCTTATATAATAAGCCGTTGTGCCAGACTTTGTCGAACGCTTTCGCTATGTCGAAGAAGATAGCACCCGTCATCGAGCCGCGTTGGAAATCAGCGCTTATATCCTCGATGATGTGGTGGACCTGATGCACGCTAGAGTGTCGAGTTCGAAAGCCGAACTGCTCGTTGGGAATAAGTCCCTTGGTCTCGGCATAGTCTCTGAGACGCTTATAAAAAGCCTCTCATAGATTTTGCCGAACACCTTGAGCAAGCTAATGGGGTGGTAGCTGGAGGCCTCAGATTTGGGCTTACCGGGCTTTGGGATACCTATGACGGTGGCTTCTTTCCACGTTTGCGGGAAGATCTTGTTGCTTAGGGCACCATTGAAGATGGTGGATAGGAGGCAGAGGATTATCAGGGTATTCTACGGGAGGGAGAGAGGCTCTACGTTCGACTTCCGCGTCTACCTCTGTGAGGTGAGCTTGGTCTACTGGTAGGGTGCTAGGTGAGCGCTGAGCTTCTAGACTGTCAGCTAGGCACTCAGCCTTGTCGTCGTCATCAAATTCGATGGTCTTATCGGGGCTTATTAGAGGGGGCATGGACGTTACTTTCTGGGACTTGAGTTTCCTCTGAAGTTCCCAGAAGGCCAGGTGGGTCGGCTCTAGCTCACTCAGCATCTTATCACGTTTCCTTACAATGCTCTATAAGTAGCGCATATGGGCTTTGTTCGCGTCGCAGGGAAAGTTGCTGTAGGTACGGATAGCCGCGTTCTTCTCAGTCAACAGATCACGCACATCGTCAGGTAAGTTCCAGAGATGGCCGCCCGTCTCTGGTACCTCCCTTGAACAATTGTTCACGACGGATTGTACGTGATCTGTGAGTGAATCGATCGCGGCCGTCGTGTCAGCGATAGAGTCGAATAGATCAGGGATGGAGTCCAATTGGGGGGACGTGTTGGATTTCAGCTGAGTGCTTACTTTCTTCCAGTCCGTTACCCTTTTGGTGAGAGGAGGTTGGTTGGGGTGGGAGAGATCTATGCGCGGGGCCAGTCTAATGACAACAGGATGGTGGTCAGAATTAAGCTCTTGAACCGTCTCAATTGAGTCTAAACGTAGATTGACGTTCTTAAGGAGCGAGGAGTCTAGGACGTCTGGGATGTGGGTAGGGTCATGGGGGAAGTGGGTGGCAGTTATTGGAGCGATGACGTCAAAGGTCATAGAGGAGGAGAGGTCAAACAAGTGTTGCCCTCTGGTAGAGGTTTTGATACTATTCCAGGCGGGCCGAACTCATCTA
Organism: Xanthia icteritia; assembly: GCA_949128155.2. NCBI lineage: Eukaryota > Metazoa > Arthropoda > Insecta > Lepidoptera > Noctuidae > Xanthia > Xanthia icteritia. Next base: position 717,953 of record OX421931.1, read on the forward strand.
GTTAATTTTGCTTTATATATTTTTTTTAAAGACGTGTAAAAGTGATTGCAATTGCCTATTTACAGAATAAACAATTTAATTTCATTTAATGATTTACAATAATTATAAATCATGGAAGACTCGAAGAAATAGTCAATCATTCTGAATCATCATTCAAATGTTTTGATGGCTTATTTCAATGAATTACGTGTGAAGTATAAGCCGTCCTCAATGTGCTCGATATATTTAATGTTAAAAAGTATACTTTCTTACCTGTATAATTTCTTATTTGCTATTAAAAATAGTTTAATGAAAACGTTTGTTTCATTACCTATTTAATTATACTGTTTTCTCGCAAATGTGTTGAAAAACGTTATATTCAAAATTCAAAAATTCAAAAGTCATTTATTCAAACTAGGCTGAGAATCAGCTTTTTTCGAACGTCAAAATTACATAAGACAGTCCCCCAAAACGCCCACCCTTGGGAAGAAGAAGTGGCGCAACAAATTCCCCAGAAATGACATGATATGACACACGTGCGGAAATTGCTATTTACAAACTCGAGACTATGGTATCATAAACTATTGCGTAAACCTTTGGAGGATATTGAATAAAATCCTACGTATTAATATTGCTAGACCAGTGTTGCTTTCCAGTTTTTATACATAAGAGAGTTACGACATGATTAACCCTCCCCAAAATGTTTATGATTTCTTCAGACTTTGCTGGGCTTCAGTTCAGTTTAGTGTTGCGCAACTCAACTCTATTAAAATCAATTACCGAAAATAACATTCAACCAATTTTCAGCTTGATTATTAATATTTCTTAAGTTTGTATGGTTCTGTTACGTGTCATTTTAATTACATTTCTGTGCCTAGAAGGATGTAAAAAAAAAATAACTGACCATTTCTTTGACTACATTATGGTCTTAAACACGACTAATGAGCGTATGATCAGGATACTCGGGCAAAGTCATCATCATCAGCCGAAACACTGCTGAACATAGGCCTCCCCCCCACTACGACGGGTTCTGTGCTTCCCACTTTCAGCGGATTGCTGCGGCCTCCACAATGTCATGGGTCCACCTCGGGCGAAGTGTTGCTGGGTTATTTGATTAGGAAATTCTAACAGCTACAGGTTAAATTAGTGCTAAGTTTCTTTTTTTCTTTCTTTTTTTTTTTAAAACGTTGCCCCCACTAGGAATTTCTCCTGTATCGTGGGTGCGTTAACAAACATTTATTACTCACATACACAAACAGCCAGACCCGGAACAACTATTTGTAGGTCATACAAATATTTGTTCCGTGCGGGAATCGAACCCGCGACACGCAGCGCAACAGTCAATCGCTTAACCACTGCGCCAACCGTGCCGTCAAGTTTGTGGCAATAAGCTCGCTATGCTATAAATTATATTAACTATAAAAATATTCGGAACCAATATAAATTAAAAATAAAATAAGGCTCACTCCCTTTTTTTAATAGGCCCAACAAATTATTATTATTAAATACTTGTATTTTACTCATTTTTTGATAGATTGAAAAAAGAGGGAGGTTTTCTTTATTCCTTATTATTAGGATCATCATGAGGTTTCTTGGCCCTCCTCCTAATTTTTATGTTGTTATGCCCGACAGGGCCCACAATGCTCCAAAATGAATGTATGTCTTTATGTACCTACCACCTAAGTTCACATTGTGGAATGCAATAAACGTATTGAGTATTGAGTATCTGTTTAAAACCCATGATATAAGTCCATGGATTCCAATTTTATATTAGAATCCAGTCGACCAATACATGAAAAAGAAAATTATATGAACGGAATAGCACAACAATCTGAAAAAAACTACTTTTCCAATGCAACTGCAAACTGCTACCACAAAATCATTTGATGATAATTCCATGGGATTGGTTAAAAAATAGTTAAACTTTTCCGCCAAGACGGCCATGTCTGTTTTTATTTAGCCTGGCAAGCATAGAAGGTGCCTGGCAAGCATAGGAGGTGCCTGGCAGTGAATAACCATTTTTTTATGTTACCCTATGTTACACAACATGGAACAAATATTTTTCACCATTCCAATATGAGACGTAACATTACGAGACGAGTTTTCACTGTCTTCTTACTTAAATAAGCAATGGCGAGCGCAGAAGAAGGCAGATCAAGTTCACGCTTTTTATACTTATTACAATTTTAAGTCCTCATTAATTTTATGTAACCAGATTTTAAGGATACCATTACGCTGAAGACGACAAAAGAAAGAAATAGTATTTGATGGAAAACTAAAGTGATCTTCGGTAATGTTTCATGTAGGTAAGTACTTTGTAAGTACTCAGGAAGTTTCATTGTGGAAGACATTCGGGTACTAAAGTTAGGTAATAAGTAGGCTAGATCGCAGTATCAACTGTTTCTCATGATTCAGTTTGGTTCTGGAGTTACGTGGGACGTGGGATATTGACTTGAAAACAAGATCCACCAATACAATAGTTTCGTACCGCGCGCCGCTGCGCCGCCGACCACCTCACACTCGAGAACGGTCAGCACTTATCACTTACCAAGAAAGTGCTGAAACATCCACTTATAATATACGAGTACGTATATTATGTATACCTTATATACTATACATAATATAATAATACATACATAGTTGTTTTCTTCCGTCAGAACTTCACCATTATAAAAGTATATAAGTTTAGCGCAAACATGATGATAATTATCATTGAAGTAGGTACTATGTGTTTATATGTACTAACCGTATTTTTTGTTGAAACTAGCCCCGTGGCTCAGGAAATCTGAAAATAGAAATTAACTAGATTAGCTTCGTATTCGTAGTACAAAATGAAAAAACATAATAATAAATATAATTATCTATTCAAAAATAAAAATTTGTTAAAATCTATACATATTATAAAACAAGATCGCTTTTCGCGTTTGTCTGTATGACCGCGTTGTTCTTCTAAACCACGCAACAAATTTTGATGAGGTTTTCACCATCGTTTAGAGAAATTATTCTGGAAGGTTTATGTGTATAATACGTTCATATTAAAGTTATCTAAGAAATATCGATGTTTTGTCGAGTCGTAAACACCGTGCGCAGCAGAAGCGGGCCGTTAGTTTAGTGCACATCTTACTGCCATGTGACTGGTAGGAAGGCGAACTTAATCTTGGGTTTTTATTTATATAGTTTATTTCATGGTGGACTTAAGTAATGCATTTTAATATTTTGAATATTGAAAAAAAAACATTATGAAATATACAAAATAGTAGCACAACAGGGTCCAATAAGATACCGGCAGTCAGGGTTATTATTATGATTATAATTATCAGCTAATGGTGTTCTTGAGCTAAGGCATCCCGCCTGACCTCAGCAGTGGAACACCATTAGCTTCATTCTTTTTTGAGTTTGAGGGGGTCTAAACCCTGGTGTGTTTGGCAAAAGCACCACGCAACTGACGCAACACGTTCCCTGCCGGCTTCTTTTCGGAGGTTCCCAACAGCAACTCTTCCGCTATTGAAAAATGGCACAGTCAATAGTGTCTACTATTGCCAAAAAATATACAGATACTTAATTACCATAACATTCAAACAACAAAAACACCTATTTGTACCCGACTGCGGCGAAGCAAAAAGGAGGGTTATGATTTTGACCGGTATGTATGTATGTTCATCTGTTACCTCATAACTACTGATCATAATTTGACAAATGAGGTATCGTTGGAATCGTCCGCCGGTTATAGGCTATGTGACGTCACATTAAATTCAATATGGCATGACAAAGTAATGAACTAAAAAATAATAATTTACCATGTTGGGTATCCAATGAATTGGTTTGACAAGCACATTACAAACATGTATAAATATCATATTATCTAATTAAATCAATATGTTTAAATTGTTAAAAACAAGCGTAAGTGAGACTGTGCTACGTACGGCGCGGCTGCAAAATTAATACCTATTATACAATAAAACTAAAACAAAAAACTAAAACCCGACTACTGAAAAATCACGCTCTAAAAAGTATGAAACAAGAAAATATTTCAGACAGAAATCAAGACATAGATACAAAAATGGTCAGGGTAAAGCCGTCGTCGCATGCCTGTACACCACAAACGACGGCGGCATTAGTCGGGTTTTAGTTTTTGAACTTTCTTTTTTTAGCTTTGAATTAATACAACAACAACAAAGTCTAAAATAACTCGGCGCCAAAACGTCATAGTAGGAAACAAAAAATTCGGACAATAGCGATCCTCGTTGTAGGTCTCTTAGCAGCACTTGACGTGGGCGAGAGCGAGCCGCTGTGTAACGGGTACGATAGAGGCAGATATACAAAATGCGTCAGCGAGAACCAGATGGAAGAATATTGCACATTGTATTTGGTTTTCACCTGTTCAACTGTATTGTGTAATTGATTCTCTATATTGCTTTAATATTTTTAGAATGATAGTAATACAGTTGAGTTTATTTCTGTAAAGCGTTGAAAGTTTTGTTTGATAGATGGTGTTAAATGGTGTTAGTTTCAGTAAAAGAAAGATTTTTAAAGTCAATACAAACATTTTACTTTATTGTTATGCAAATTTAAACTGGCTTCGCTTTAGCTTCTCTCTTACAAAAATTGACACACACTTTCGGGTCGGCACACTCGATTCGGCAGTATTTGTTGAACAACAAAGCCGACCCGCAGCAATTACTACACATATCCGGCTTTCATTTGGCTTTTGCTAATCGGAATTTTCCCTTCGTTCGGCATATATCCTGTCTAAGACTGTTTCCTCACTGCTTTTTTTGCAAACGATACCGCACTGCTTTAGTTTCCTCATTGGTCGGTAAGCAGCAGTACGGTATAGTATGCTCTGTACCAAAACGATACCGCACTGCTTTAGTTTCCTCATTGGTCGGTAAGCAGCAGTGCGGTATAGTATGCTCTGTACCAAAACGGTACCGCACTGCTTTAGTTTCCTCATTGGTCGGTAAGCAGCAGTGCGGTATAGTATGCTCTGTACCAAAACGGTACCGCACTGCTTTATTTTCCTCATTGGTCGGTAAGCAGCAGTGCGGTATAGTATGCTCTGTACCAAAACGGTACCGCACTGCTTTCATTTAGAATTCCAAATGTATATAATTTACTAGCTTATGCCAGTGGCTTCGCCCGCGTGCAACTCGGAAATTATCCCACGGGAGCGTATTACCGGGATAAAAAGTATCCTATGTACCCTGTATCCCCCCTCTCCCCCTATCCTGTGTGTCCTGTTTGTTTGTCTATGTATGTGTTTGCGTGTATTGCATGTGTTGTCCTGTGCGTAGCTAGGTCATGGTCAAACCGTATGCCAAATTTTATCCAAATCCGTCCAGCCGCGCATCAAACGTGAAAGCGTACCAAACAAACAAACTCACTTTTATATTTATAATATTATATATAAGGCGCTCAGTAAACTTTCGGTACCGAGTATACTGACCATGCTGTAAAACGCGTGACGTCACGCGGTACCGAAACGATCCCGCCCCGCTCCCGCGTATACCGAGCCAATCAGGAAACGCTCATTGAAATATAGGCACTCAGTAAGCTTTACCGAGTGCCGGAGTATACCGAGCATGCCGATCCCGCACGGCAAACGTACCCGTGAGGAAAGGGCTTAAATCCTATTTGAGTCGACTCGGCAGGATTCGAGCTAACCCTAACGGCGTTTATCTACTTATGTATTTTGCTGCCCGACTGTGCCGAATCGTGCCGACTGAACATGTGTGCAGCACCCCTAAGATTTTAATTGTACTTTAAATAATTATATTTCTTCCGTGCTCGTCTCTTCCGATCCCTCCATGTGCCGCGCGTGTGCCACTGGTTGTGTTCGAGGGCACAGCTCAACGCTGATAACATTGCCCTACGTTGAGATAGGTCAGGACACAACATTTCTACCTATAGCACAAGTAGGTATCGGTTTATCTAAAGCTCGTGTTTGTCAGTAAGCGGTAGACAGGCAAGTGCTTATCTGTGTATTATATCTATGAAATAGAAATAGTTAGCTAGATGATTATTCGCTAGATAAAGTGTACATACACGTTGACTTTATTATTTTACAAAGGCCAGCACAACTCGGTTTCTAAATACATATCTGAGGTAATCGGTAGGTAAATAGCTATTCTTATATCGTCTAAGTAAAAATAGCAACGCTGTGGATGTCTTTTGACTTATATTATAATGATGATTAAGAAATAACATGTACTCGTCGCCACGCCCTCGCTCATGTACCATGTAATATTATGCCTTCACTCGTTATCAGCTGCACCATATTTTTTTTTTTTTTTGGGTGGGAAATTATCAAATAACTTCTCCCGCTCTGGGTTGAGCGGGAGGGCGTGTCAGACTCTTACTGACTAAAACCCACCCGTGTTCCTTCCGTTGCCTGTACGTTGCCAGGGGCCACGGTATCCCTTTCGGACCCCTTCACTCCACCATATTAGTGTAACACGGTGCAGCTGATAACAGTTCCCAGCACTAGTGACTGCTGCGTGACTTCTGGAATACATATTACCTACAAAGGGAGTGAAAGTGCATATTCTTTGTCTCACGCAAGCCACTTTATTTATTAGTTATTTTATTTTACAACTTTTATACAGGTATCTACTTAAAAAGGTACAAAGGCGAATTTAGTGCTTTAAATTACCAATTCTACTTCGAACTTGTATATTGTAATCATCCAGTCTTGTCACTCCACCCACACAGCCGTCTCAACATTCTTATCTCCGCTACCATGAAACAGTCTATTACATTGGACTTGAAATAAGAAACAAATTCAAAAACCAGCCAAGTGTGTGTCTGACCACGCACAATGAAGGGTTCCGTAGTTGGGATGAACTTATCCCTAGAACAAACTTAAAACATTGTAATAGTTGAAAAACATTCCAACTACAAATGTAAATTTGTGCGCACAATATTGAGAGCTTTGCAATATTATTTTAAAACCATAGGCTTCTTATACCTTATGGCCTTTTTTCTTATGACGGCAGTCATAAGAAAAAAGGCCGTAACTGACAGTTTTGTCAAAAATGAGTTATTAACATATTCGGAATCAGCAAAGAAAATGCTATCTTATAGTCTTACACACAAAGCTGTAACTCGTATTAGAAGACAGATACCATAAGGATTTTAGCCTTAACTACGACATAAATTCTGGTTTTGAATCTAAAAAGCCTTAATTACACTATAACGGCCTTTTGTTTTAGTATTTTCGTATTGCTAGTCTGGAAGGCCGCAATTACTAATTAGGGCTTTTTAACTAAGCAAGCAGCGAAACTCCAAACCCAACTTTACTACACTAAAAAGCCCTAACTTCGCAATAAGGGCTTTTCATATAAGTACTTTGAAGGAACACGCTTGCGGGGTTGGACGCGGGGAGAGTATTTTGAATCCGCGTGGCTCAGTGCTAGCCACGCGAGGTGGCTACGAGAGGTGCAGTGTGTTTGTGCGGTGACGGGACGACGAAATATTATTGATTACGTTACATTATTTATTTATTAATAGGAGAACCAACAGCAATAACAAATGGATAACAGTTGATTAAGAAACATAACGCCAATTACAGGTTCTCACGGGTAAAAACAGAAAAATTAGTAGAAAGCTTAGGATCACTAACAAGCACGATAAAAAAGATTAAGAATATATATATCGGCTATCATTCATACCGAATGATTCATGGTTCGATTACTCTAGTGTAGAATCTCTTAGATATAATTATATCGTCTGGCGAAAGATCAATTAAGGTAAGGGACAAAAATTCTAAAATGAGTTATAAATGCATTTCTACTCAGTTTTTTACGCTCTTTCTAAAGTTTTATTTAAAAAAATGACCGATACAGTAAGGATTTTTCAATGCTACAAAGCAATTTTTTTTTCAAAAATTAGTTTAACGGTCAATGTATTCGGTCCAAAAAGTCATATTGGAGTTAGTCCTGCTTACAATATGGAATCCGATTAACGTAATTGTCGTAACTCTAACTAAACATCGTTACTTTACGTTTTTGTTTTGATTTGGTTTAAGTTTTGTTAAGTTTTACTTGTTTAAATTATGAGAATCTCTAAGAAGCCGACGCGCGACGTAGTAACTTCGTTTTGGTCTAAATAACAAAAAAAAAAAGTCGGGTTTGATTATGTTCCCTTAAAATTGATGCTATAGTTTATTATGTTTTAAGATTCTTTATGTAACCAAGCTACTATTTATGTTCCTTTTTGTTAAGTAATAAAACGAAAATGGGTATTACCATTTGTATTACCATTGTGTTTGTTTTTTGTAAAGCAGCATAGATTATAAACGTTCCATCCTGATTTTAATGCTATAGTTTATTCGTTTACATAAGAATATCTAAGTAGACTATAGATTTTATACTTCCTTTTAGTTTTAAAGGGCAGTTTTCGTATGCTGTGTAAAGAGTTAGAGTTAAGGAAATCATCGATTCCGTATACTGAAAGGAAAATTAGCTAGGTATGTAAATTGATAATTTGCTTAACTTTAACTTTCACATGAGGTAGGTCCATACATAATACATACCTACATATATCTATGTACCGATTTGTAACTATAATATTATTATTTTCTGTAAGGTTGAATTTGATTAAAATAATATAAAGAAGGTTTATTTTATTTGTTTTTATGTGTTTTACTTAAATACCTAAAAGAATATCTAAATGATGTAAGGTCACAAAAAATAATTTTTTTAAATTTCCATACATTTATTAAATACTTAACTTAAATGTGAGTAAATTTAATTTCACACAATCTATTTACATTAAAAGAAAAAACATCGTTGGTTTTGCTTTTGACACTTACATTAAAATGTCTCAACAAAACTTAAACTATATCAGGGCCAATTTAAAGTAAGGGATCACTTGTTAAAATTACATTAAAGTACCTAAGGGACAGCTATCTTTGAAAGTATCGTGTTTAGGAAAATGGTCATCATCAATGACAATGAGCCGTCTTAAACTAAATAATTCTGTGAAACTCGATCATAAATAGCCTTAGAATTAAAAAAGTTATGTTTAAATTACCCAAAAAAAATCTTTGTTGGCTCGTACTGGAAAATTGCATTTTGTCCCTTACCTTAATTGATCTTTCGCCAGACGATATATACATATAAGGTACAATAAGTATTATGCACTATGCACTTTTAAAAAAGTCAGCGTTCAGCCGAGCGCGTGCAGAATAGGCTTTGGTGGTAAATGGGTCAAATGAAAACTCTTTACAAAGAATATTAAAGTCCTTACTCGCTCGCACCATTTATATGAGTTTTGCCTGTAGTTAGAAGATTGCGTGAATAGTTATATTGATGAGATGGAGTATTTTAAATGCAAATAATTAATTATCTATTATTTTTAGGACCATGTAGAAGAGTGCGAGCGGTTTTTTAATTATAGAATTAATAAAAACCATTAAGGAACATTAATGCCAGCAAATAGAATGTTGTTCTGGCAAAGTTTATATACGATTATTTCTGCTGCGGACCTCATGGTAGACCGAGAAGACTTACCAGGTACGAAACTTAATTGTTACTTGCGTTAAGGAGATTATTTTTTATGTTAGAAATGTTTTTGTTTAAGTTTGTTAATTAAAATATGTGATTCTCAGTGCCATAATAGGCTCACTTCTATTTGAAGACTAATAGAATATAGACTTATAAACTGAAGACTAATAGAATATAGATTTGAAGACTAATAGAATATAGACTTTAATGAAAAAATATTACATAATTTCGTTGTTTTAACTTGATTTCAGAATTGTTTATATATAATTATGCATCTACGTAAGCTTCCTCATATTTAACTTGGGGTTGCTGGCGAGATGCTCTACAACGTAATAAAATTGAGGTGTCTGTACTGTCAACCTTTCAAGGTATTCTTTTTTTAAAGTATGTACAAGTTGAATACATATTCGGTACGACCATATTATAAACTTATGGAAAAACAGGTGATGGGGTTCCTGGGGAGCTTGACGTACATTCCCACATTTGCCTAATCGATTGGAAACTTAAATTAGTTTAATTTACCTTTTTTACAGTAGTATCCAAAATGTTCGTATTATCTGAATTTATCCGGATTGTGTCATGGAAGTATCCGAATTATCCGGAGAATAAAATGGGGTGAATAATTTCATGCCCTAACTACTATACAACTTTTATTGCCAATTTCATTCATTAATATAAGTTAGTACTTTTTTAGTAGGTATTGTCGAACGAATTTACAATCTTTCAAATTCTACAGTGCATTGTAACAAAATAATATTGAAACTTCTACTATGTTCTTGGGTAGATAGTGAAGTAAAAGAGGTTGTGAGGCAAAAGAAAGAGGCCTGGCTTAATGTGTTAGCCTAAAAGGCCCGAAATAGGATGAATGAGGCAACGAATTTGACAGATGATTAGGAAAGAGTGAAGAAGAAATATTCCGAAATGAAAATGAAAGTGAAAGAGATGGTAAAAATAAAGAAGGAAGAGAAGTATAACAGGAAGTTCTCTGATAACTTCAGGGCTAATGTTAAGCTGTTCTGGAAACAGGTAAGATTGGCTCGCGGAGTGACAGGAACATCGAGTATGAATGTTATAAGAGCAAAAGGTGGATGTTTACTAAGCGAAGAATATAAGGTCTTGGAACGCTGGAAGGGATACTTTGAAAGTTTATTTAGTTGTCAAGATCGTATGCAAGGAGTGAGTAACTGGGCAGACGCCAGTTTGGAAAACCCAAACTCAGAGGTAGATGAAGAGAATGCAATAGAAATAGATGACATTGTAAGAGCACTGAAAGGGATATAGGTAAAAAGAGAACAAAAAATACAACAATAACAAAACATAAAAAGAGTGTGTGTCAAATGTGAAAGTGATTCCCATTAAATGAAAGGGTTTATTTTGATCTACAATGCGAATTCGAAAGAAGTTTTGATTTGAATTGCGAAATACAAAAAAACATTAAGTGTTGCTTATTGCCTCTCCTGAAAACTGACGAATTTGAGTAGTGCCCTTTTTTACTGGAGGCACTGATTTATGTTAAAGCTTTTTTAGAATACCGACGAAATCTTTTGAATTAAGAATAATTCTTAAACTTTCGTTTCCTGAGACATTGCCTTAGAGAGGAAATGTTTACACTTGACTTATTTATCAAGTAGATACTTATATTGACATAGTATAGGAAGGTACTTATATTGACGTAGTATAGGTAGGTACTATGCACCGTCTGACAAGTAGCAGGCCACATGAAGTTAATTGATATACGGGCAATTGACTACTTTATTAACCGACTTCCCAAAAAGGAGGAGGTTATCAATTCGGTTGTATTTTTTTTTTTAACTGTAAATTTTAAAACGATCTTGACAACATTGCTGCAATTATTCAAACCAATGACACAAAACATTATTTTAACTTCATGTGTTCAATACATAAGTGTGTGGGGGGCATCTACATCGCCACATGCGAACTACGCATCAAAGACCTGACGTCACACAAAATCCTGACGTCAAACAAATCCTACATCGCGCAAGCTAAGTTTACCACGCGATCAACATATATATAACTTTCCGACATCAATCGTTGGGCAGTTGCCCGCCATACACGACACCCGTCTGGTCGGAAGATCCTCCCTTTTCTTTTTCTCTTTTAGAGAACGAGTGAGCTTTACGCCCTGTTCCTCATACCTCTAAAAGTGTACCTAATACCTGCTAATACCCGGAAAAGTAGAGACGATCAATTATGTTCACAAAGAAACAAAGTTTTGTTCACTAAAAGTTCTCGTCTACTAACACCACTTTGCCCGTAAAATCCATATCGATGCCCCCGACCAGTAAGTCTGGGGTTAATCCACTAATCCCCATTGACAACCCCTATCGATGAGGATTTGTGAACTTTTTGTCCACAAATACCCACTATGACCTCTTTGATTTGTGAAATTTTTGTCCACAAATGCCCACTATGACCTCTTTGATTTGTGAACTTTTTGTCCACAAATACCCACTATGACCTCTTTGATTTGTGAACTTTTTGTCCACAAATACCCACTATGACCTCTTTGAGACATCAATGGGGATTTGTAGACAACAAGTTCACAAATCCCCATCAGTTTAAAAATAAAATACAAACTGCTTATTTTATAAGTCTTTATTTCATACGGAGGTAAGGACTCATTGATTATTTATATAATCAAACAAATTAAAGTAATGGCTAAAATAATAGCCTGAAGGGTTCCGTAGTTGGTATGAATTTATCGCAAGAACAAATTTAACATTGTTTAAAAACATTTCTCCCATACAATCCAACTGTAACCGTAAGTTGGTCGATTATTACTCGTTAACTTGTAGAGCCTGCGTAGGTGAGGTAGTTTTCCTTTTAATTTCGTTATATACACTACTGCCGTGATTATTTTCACATATCCAAAAACAACCATTTAGGGGAGTGTCCAGGGGGAGTGTCCCCCGACACTTGAATTTAAAGTTTAATATTACCCAAACGGATCCCTGAATCTAAAAAATGTTTTCACAGAACCACAATATTTTTAAACGGCCTTTCCAACGATAGCCCACACCATGGGAAAGACGAGAAAAAGAATAACATCCCCAGTTATTTTTTCCAGATTTTATTTTACCACTTTTTTGGTGTGATTAATTGTATACCCATGCCAAATTACAGCTTTCTAGTGCTAAGAGTCTCTGAGCTAAGCCGCGGACAGACGGACAGACAGACGGACATGGCGAAACTATAAGGGTTCCTTGTTGACTACGGAACCCTAAAAAGCTATTACGAAGGTCTTCAAATATGCCTCAAGAATGCGAAGAGATTTTTTTAAACATTCACGAGATATTAATTTTTAACTAAAGTAGTGGTACTGGAGTCCAGTGACTGGACCTACGTATAGTCAAAGTCAAAGTCAACTTTGAATCTGGACCTACGTATACGATACGTATAAATAAATAAAGACCGTGATTCATAAATAATAAGTTTTTTGTATTTTATTTTTAAACCGATGAGGATTATAGTATAAAAGGGTTCAAACTCAAACTCAAAGCATTTATTTCAATTAAACCATTTACAGGCACTTTTGAATTGTCAAGAAGTCGGTCAGTCAGAAATATGAAGCAAGTTGCCCATTCCAAAGCGTAGTAGGTACCTATCTAGAAGAACGGGCAAGAAACTCCACGGACACTCTATTAAATCAAAAAATTGTTAAAAAATATTGGTTACATCATTAATGTTGAAATTATACATGTGAGAACAATGTGACGTGCACCTTAAAAGCGTCCGTAATAAAAATATAAAAAACAAAGAACAATTCAAAAATTAAAACAAGCCAAGAGATGAACCCGTTCACGAACATGACGCATGGGTTATTCCAATAACCCCATTGACAATCTACGTAATGAGGATTTGTGAACTTGTTGTCCTCAAGCCCCTGGGGACTATGTGATACTGGGGACTACTATGTAAGGTAATGGGGATTTGTAGACAAAAAGTTCACAAATTCCCATTAATGGGGATTTGCTATTATAGACTTTATAATGTGTTTTATCAACCCATAGGTGCCACTGGTGGCACCTATGGGTTGGGATATGTCTGAGTAATTTATTTCACATTTTTCGTAGTGATATTTACGAAGTTATCATGAAAAACATCTGTCGGGAAATTCAAAAACGAAATTATGGCGAGAGAAGTATCTTTACGTATTAATTATCAAAATTTTATACGCAAAAAACCCTTTTGTCAATACAAAAGTGTTTTGTTGGTAAGTTGCTATTACCGACTTATTGGTGTAAATAAACGAGTAAGTACTTGGTAAACGCTTGGTAAACGCTAGCTCAAACTGTAATAAAAATAATAAAAAACATACATAATGTCGAACATAGAACCTCCTGCTCTTTGGAAGTCGGTTAATAAAATATGTGTAACATTGTAATACGCATCAGAGAACCCTTCAGTTTTCGACTGAGACAATGTTTTTTAGCGACACCTACTGTTACCGGGTCAAATTAAAATAACTACAAAAACACCGTAACATAATAACAAATCACGTATCGTTGTTAATAATGTTACTAATCAACATTTTTAATTTTACTGCAATAATGGCGTAAGTGCATAAATTAAACAAATTTTCCTTTCACATTTTGTAGTAGGTAAGTATTTATTTTCTTAAATTGCAAGGTTTTTCACAGACATATATTAATTTTGTCATCGTAATTGAATTACTTACACAAAAAAATACCTTTCGTTTGATGTAGGTATCAGTGACCTCAATAGTTCGACTAGTAAAAAGATACCTAAGTACTTATTCAACAAAAACAGAAAAACATTTCTCTTGTACAATTTGAGTTTTACGGATTACCTACCGACTTACTTATTGCTTGGTATTATTACATCGATATCACCAAGTGTAGAAATGGCAATAAGTACCTAACCTACTGAAAGAAACTGAACGGTGGAACGATCAGTGGAACGAACAGTTTATTTCAATGTGCTCACATTGTAAAGTATTTGTGTAACTATTTTTAGAACCTTGTTTTTTTTTTTGTACTAGTGGATTAGTATAATTATATTATTTATTTAATATAGCTCATAAAGAGTAATACTAGGTACTAATAAAACTCAAACACCACAATAAACAAAACGTAACTATAATAATCAGCGCCATCTACACCTTTTACTCTCAATGAACGAAACCGTGTTCTAACTGTGTACATCAGTAGTGATCGATGTCCCCACTGATGGCGCTGGCGATGATGTAGCTAAATAAGGAAATACAACCGACCATACGTACTCACCGTTTCGATTCATAATCACTTAAAATTAAATAGTTCACAGTTCCTGACTTATATTTCTATCACCAATATTTAAAATAATAAAACTTTGTCAAGTTTAAAAAATAAGTACATTTAGGATTAAAGTTGCGACCGGTCACATGTGCACACTGTGACCAAAGTGTACTTTGCCACGATTGGTTTAAGGCATTCAGTCGGTAACGGCTACGTCTCTCACCATTGGCGGGTGCCGTCTGCGTCGGTAAAGCAGAGCACGTCCCAGCACGTGACGGCCGCGGCTGAAGGCCACA
The DNA here is from genome assembly GCA_949128155.2 of Xanthia icteritia. Taxonomy (NCBI): domain Eukaryota; kingdom Metazoa; phylum Arthropoda; class Insecta; order Lepidoptera; family Noctuidae; genus Xanthia; species Xanthia icteritia. Next base: position 732,992 of record OX421931.1, read on the forward strand.
CGCGAGTGGCGCGGTATGGTGTAGATGTCGCCACCGAGCGGCTTGTTTACAACTTTCGGTATTGCAAGTAGTGTGACATAATTTCACGTAATATCGTTGGTGGACGCGGGGCACAAGGTGATATGCGACAATAACAAAGTGAGTAACCGGTCGCCAGACAGAATAGAACTTCCCGGGGAATTGCATAAGTAATGGAATTAATGGATCATCGGAACGTATATATCTAGACTAGGCTAGTGGTAAATAGCGGATTGGCCTTGAGCGTGCCGCGATAGATGGGTCGGCAAATGAAGCGACAGCACGCGGAGAATGCTATATACGAATCTGTGAACATTGTATTTGCGGCATTATAGCACCTTGAATACTAATATAAAATAAGTAGGTGATATACCTACCTAATACTTCACATCCATTCAAAAACTCTTTATTCTACAGGCGAAATGAAGTACCTACCTACATAGACGAACCTACTGTCTTATCCAATTATCTTTAGGAACAGCACCAACAATTAAAATAATGTTATTGACCTATCGCTATTTGTTCAGCAACATTGATTTAGGTAAGTATATTAACCTAATGAAGTCGCGTTGGAAAAAATATTATTTTTGTTCGATGGTCATTCAGGAGAAGTAATGCTTTATAGTACGGTTCCGGTCACGTGTGAAGGCCAATCCTACTACTTATTTCATAATTATCAATAAAGTAATAGAACAGCGGCTATGTTGAGGAAGGTCAATGCTGTGTATTGGACTTCCGTAAAGATACAACTCGTGCGCCTCCGCTCGTCGCCGGAACTGCACCCTAATTGCATAACACACGATCAATCACAATTTCTTTCATTTTGAAAGTTCAACAACATTCATTGCGTTATAATTACGTTGCTGAGTACACAAATTTTTCGAACGTATGAAGCAATGAATTAGCAATCTTATCCTTCATAGTGATTCAGATTGTGATTAATTCTGGTTTACGCAACTAGGGTGCTGGTGCAAGCGAGGTGCGCGACTGGCTAGGCTGACGCGCACGAAGTGTGCTAGGCTTGTAGAAAAAATATCGAAGTATCAATATGTCGCAGTAAAATGGTTAAAGCCGTGATATAGTTATATCCCTAGGGTTACAGCTATATACCGTAAGTAATATAGTTATATGAAAGCGGTTCATAACTGTCGGAGTGCCCGTATTGCACAGCTCATAATGCGAAGCATTAAAGAGTGCTTTGCGATCAAAAATGTTTGCTTTGGCCTCCTTTCTGCAACTGTTTTTTTGTTACTGCGACCAATTTCAACGTAGCGCTCGCCGGCCGCTGCCGTGCGTAGTTGATCACAGTTCTAATCTAACCTAACCTATTCGGTCGGATGCCTTAATAGTTATATTACTAGATCGGGCTCGTATCATAGTTATATTCCTAGTAAGACAGTTAGGAACCACTTTCATATAATTATGTTTCGGTATATATAGCTATATCCCTAGATATTTCTAGGGATATAAATTATATCACGGCTTCAACCACCTTACTCCGACAGATACATCAATATTTTTTGTTCGATATAACGATATTTTTTGGCGATAACTACTTACATCGATATATCGATATAAAAAATCCGTGCATGGCGTGAAGAACTTGATAAGTTCAAAATGGCAATTTTACAGCGCAGCGATTTTAAAGTTTGACAGTTTCTCCAAAATTCCATTTTCATCTTGAACTCATCTTTATAGCTTGATTTATGGATAATTTTATGTGATCTTTCAAATTATTTTACGTATTCTCGTGAAATCTGCTTATTTTGTAAGATATAAAACTTATCAACATACTAGGTACCTACCCAGAGACTTATCAACTTATTCCCCATACATTAGTGCTCAAACCAGTGAAAACATTGTTTAATTTAATTACTAAAAATCCGTTTTTCAGTGTAATTGAAATATCTAAATTGATTTAAAATGGTTTTTCAATCTCTAATTTTAGATGGTTTTTCTAATATGGTTATGTTTTTCTTTCTTATTATTCATAATAATTAACTTATCAACATGTTCACCGATGACTTATCAACTTATTCACCATAGAATTGAGTATCAATAATAGACATTTATCGTTTGTAATGAAAAAAAATGTAATTAAAATGTTCGTAATGAAATTTCAATCATTCGGGAATGCAAGTGCACTTTTTGTACTGCCTAATTAGAAAAGAAAAAGAAATATTAGAACGACTTCTTTTCTCATGTAACTCGGGAAAAAATAGTATGCGACATTATCACGTGAAACATGATGTGTGGAATTAATGTAATTGGCTGTCTATTAATTCTCATATACATACATGTATCTTCCATATCTGGATTATCCACGTCGAGATCAGGATCCGTGGAAACACGGTTCATGATCTTTATGTTCAAATAGAATTCACGAAATGGCCCATCAATTAAGAGGGAACAGGGGCTGCGAGGAATTTGAAAAATAGGTATTTGAAGAAACTATTGCCGTGACCTTACCTCAAGTCTGCCTCCGTAGAGTGCGATTGGGACAACTGCAGCCCAGGCAGACTATATCACAAAAAAAATTGACAAGATCGACGTTTCGTATTCCCCTTTTTTCTCCTCGAAAACTGAGCCGATTCAATTATTTTTTACATTATAATTTTAAGAAAGAGTATATCTAGGTTCCTATTATTTTCTTTTTTGTTAAAAACTTTTTGAATTTGTCTGGTAGTCCTCTAATCACGGCGGTAAAAATAGTGCATTTTTGTAATTTTTGGAGGGTCATATTTTCTTTACCAATAAGTTGCTGAAAAAAAGGAAATAACAGGGACGTGTCTGTAGCAGTAGCAATCTATATTTTATGAAAAAAAAAGATTGTTCTAGACGCATTATTCAGGAAGAAAAAAGGGGAATACATTTGTATGGAGAATCGCATGCCCTGTTTCCTCTTAACCGCAACAAATCCATTAAATCTTTTTTGTTTCTGCACTTTTTAGCAATGGCTGAGTAGAATATAAATATGAGTAAATTTGAAAGAATCTACAGTAATATTCCCTCTTTTCTTGATATTAACAGATTTAAAAGGAGTTTCACAATCAAGGTTGGGTTTGAATAGTATTTTTCCGATATTATATTTTCCTTATTATATTGTAACCATTTAATAGGTTACCAGAGGAAAGCTTCTCCCTGCTCATTTCGTTTTTTCAGAGAAAAGGGCCCTTTTTTAGTTCTTAACTCGGTAAAATCAAAGAAATATTTTAGCTTCATAGCCAGAACCTTATATGGTTTCTGAACTTTACATGTTCTTATCAGCTGAATGCCTAATCCGTCGTACGATGATGCCTAAGGTATTAAAGTGAAAACTGTTCTTAAAATTATAATATGACAAGTGGATTTATAACTACACATTTTCAATGGTGTTGATATCAATATGACCATGCTTTTATGGGTACTTATATATATCCTACTTTGAATTACTGAGTTGAGCTGACAATTGCTTGCTAAATGTTCGATTATGTTTTTGTTTTTATGAAGCGTGTTAAACTGATATCTGTACATACCGTGTTTAGAGTACCCAATAAATTTACAGTAACTTAACAACTTGATGTGTACATTTTATTTTATTAAATATAAAATTGGACATCTATACATACCAATTTTTAATGAGCCGCCTTAACTTATAAATAACATGAAATCTAGAACCAATCAAGATGAGGCAACTCCATTGTCCCGTGAATATGTTGATAAGTCGAGATGTTTACTCAAAATATTTGAAATTATTCAATAAAGAACATATTTTTGATTTGACCCGGTCTATAAATGTGAATACTACTAAGATAACTAAAGATATCCTATTCCGTGCATAGCGTGAGTAACTTGATAAGTCGAAATATACGTTTAGGTAAAGATATTTGAATTAAGGACATAGTCGTCTTGTGGTTTAATTTTGTTCAGATCTTTCTGACGACTTATACAATTATTTACGCTGTGTACGAATAGGTATACGTTGGCAATAACTTAATATCTAATTATGTCAACTTATGATTTACTGTGTTCACCAAGCTGAAAAAGGTGACATATCAAGTTACGTTCGTTTTATCGGTAGTTGAATATAAGTAGATAAAACGATATATTTATTGTTACCGTTATAGTGTGTAAGTATAAATTGACGTATCAAGTTACGTTCGTTTTATCGGTAGTTGAATATAAGTAGATAAAACGATATATTTATTGTTACCGTTATAGTGTGTAAGTATAAATTGACGTATCAAGTTACGTTCGTTTTATCGGTAGTTGAATATAAGTAGATAAAACGATATATTTATTTGTTAACGTAATAGAGTGTTAGTCATCGCTTTGATATCTTGTTTTATCAATTTACTAGGTCGGTTTTTGAGTATAAGTTGATTTAAGGATATAATTATTACGATATTATATATTTTTTGTGACCCATCGCGTAAATATCTCGTTTCGTTAAATAAAATACGCAAAATATGGATATATTCATATTCTGTCACAGGCAATATCTCTAAAAGTAACGTAGATATCAGTTGTAATTTTTTTTCAATTCTTGCACCCAAATGGCAAAAATGTGTGCTATAATAGTCGAGACGTTTCTGTTTCAGCGCATAGTTCAATAATGTAGATGTAATAAGTCGTATCAAAAGGGAGTAAACGTTTACACAATGCGATTTGGGCGCAATTTATTAATCTAAAAGTGCTATGAAAGTCGTGTCACTGTTGAATAAGGGACATAATTGTGGAATAATTATCGAGTAAAAGCAAAACTGGACCAAATTAGATTAGCAATAGCAATATTACTGCCTTTCAAAAATCATGGAGTAAATGTTGTCGATTTGCTATAAATCTTCATTTTTGTCAGTTAAAAGCAAAGAATATGCCGTCATTCCACAATTTCGCTTTGTATCAGTTATTTCACTATTTTGAATGAATACCTACATGATATTCGAGTGAAACGATTGAAATATTCATTATAATGAATATTTCATTCGTTTTGCCGAAACGAAACTTTGTGTGTGACTTATTAGAACAAATAGGTATGGAAGTATTGAATATACGTAGTTATTTAATGGAGAATGTAATAGCAATGTACTGTTTATAGAATTTTGCACATGTAAACGTAAATGAACATTCAAAGTGACTTTATCGATGAAATCTTAGGAGTCATTTAACATATATTTGTGGGTCACACGAATGATTAATAATTTAATAGTAATAATTAATAAAAAATATCAAACTTTGTTAAAATGTTAGATCAAGATCCACTAAACAAATTTAAGTAAATATATTGCTATTACATCACAATATATCGGTTATTAGTCGAATAATTGTATAATTTTATCTCATTTATATGAAGCCAATATGAATTATGTCCTATAAATGAGTGAGTAAATAATCATTAAAATATTTTTATCCATTTCCATAAAATATTTTTCCATTTATTGTATGCCATCAAATAAATTGTTAATATTTTTTAATAAAATATTGGTTCGCTGGATGAGGTATTATATAGCTTGTAAAATAATTAAAAATCAGTTATACGACACATAATTCAATAAATGCTTTATACCAGCATTCATAACGATTCAAGTTCAGTAACTACAATTTGTGACTAATAGATTAAGCATGCTTTTATACACATTAAGATGTTTTCAGTAAATAGGCAGCTTTTATTCGGCGAATTTGGTCTAAACTAGCAATGTCGAGTGCCTTATAGTAGCTTCTTGTACATGAAACTTGGGAATCGATAACTGTAATAACTCTACTACTACACTCACATAGGTATAACCGAGAAATGGTAACATACTATATTATTATGACTACTAAATAAATGCACTATAACAATATCGAGTAAACGATTATACGACACCATTAAAGCACGAAAAAAAAGCGAAAAATGCAAAAAAGTCGTAATTAGCGCCTTTACACTACATTGTGGTTACTACGTAGCAACTACTCAACATTTATTCGATCTCAAGCCGAATAACTCATTAATTATTCGACTGTTTTGCTAGTTGGGGAGTTATGTGCGGCTGATGCAGGCGCAGGGTCATGCGGGAGCCGCGCCGCGTCCTGCCGCCTCCCCGATGGTGTCGCGTAGCCGATGGCACATTGTGCCAACAGATACCTTCGCCATTACCGAGCCAGTAACATTATATGACGTTTACCATTCAACTGTGTTGCGTGTGTGCTGTGTTTCTGTGTGTTGTGTTACCTGCCTCGCAACACAACATGTGTGGTATTGTAAGTTACCTACAACCTACCCTGTCCTTAGTTGTGTGGTTTTTACAGTAGTTTTATTATTCTGCACAGGAAAGGGCACGATACAAGGCTCAGATATTATAGCATTTATTTTATTCGACGTCATTAAGAAGAACCTGCCTCGCCTCCAGGTAAGAGAGCTCGCTTATTGAATTCTAAGGTTGTCCTAGGTTGTGGTTTTACTTCAAGTGTCAAGGCCGACCTGTGTAATGTAAGTTTTTAACTCGGGGATCTATTGGCACGTTACAGGACGGTCGATGCGATAGCAACATACCTACCTGGCAAGGTACGATATGGGCCGGAGCGTTAAGAATGTTTCAGAGCAGGGATGTTGCGGATATTCCCATCCGCATCCGCAATTGCAGAGCTTCCGTTTTTATTTAGACCTTCACATCCGCATCCGCATTAGTAAATCAATGCGGATGTCTTGCGGATGCAGATGTGGGCCGAAATGTTGAATATAAGTAAAATCGTAATCACCAAAATGGTCAAAGTCAAAGTCAAATCATTTATTTCAAATAGGCCCTTATAAGACACTTTTGAACGTAAAAAATGGAAATCATAATCATTTAAATCATCAATATAACTCCACCTTTTTACGAAATAGTCTTATATCCATCAAACGCATAACATTTTGAGAGCTACATGTATAGATTTTTAAATGATTATAATTTAGTATTTATGTTATTATAATTGCCGCGCATTGATCAACATACAGCGAAACAGCGCTGCAATTTGCAAACAAAATGGAATAAGAAATTTTGAACTTGCCGCATTGACGGATCCCTTAAAAAAACTTGAGATTGATCCGCATATGCGGATGTGAGCCACCAATAAACCACATCCGCGGATGTAAAAAAATCTGCATCCACTACATTCCTGGTTCAGAGCTCGTGTACTATCTCGAATATCAAACGCAAGAGTGAGTAAGGTTACCTCCCAGGCAGTCCCAGGGGTAACACAGGATATTTCTCCTGGGGTCTGCTATTCACAAGATGCAGCAGTTTGGCGTTGTTATTAATCCACCGTACCTCTACCTTTACATTTTGCAGTAGGTATATTTTGCACTCTACCACTCAAAAATAGGCTGCCGAACGAATTTCTATTACGGCCGCCCATCTGAACGGAGATTAGTCAAGTATACAGGGTGATAATATTGTAGTGCACAAACACAAAGTTGCACTTCCTCTTCTGTCACTCTCATAGTCCGTTGAGACGGCAACCCAATAACACTTTGCCCGACCTGGGAATCGAACCCAGTACCCCACGCGATCACGAGACCAATGCTTTCGCGCGTTGTTCAGGTCACTAACGCCGGCTTGAGCCAGTCTGTTTATATTTTGTGTCAAATCACGTACGTAACCTATCCACGTTCAAACTATAATCAAATTGTAACCATTCGGAGCAGTCAACTTATGTCGTATGCTTTTAGATAACTTTATCAAAGTCAAGGGAAAACTTTACCATTACGATTGTGTTGGTAATATAATGACCCAGTGATGTGCTCGGTGGAAGTGGCCGGCAGTAGTGGCAGCGGGCAGCGCTCACGGTTCGTAAATAAAACGCACACTTTCAGTTAGTTAACGCGACGGGGCGATCAATCATTGAACCGCTGCCAAATATGCCGCTGTCGTTTGTACCGCGGCCGCGCTCGCACTCGTACATGCTACTGCCTCTCGCCACACTACACTGCATACGTAGGTACTACATCACTCATCATCCGTGCATAGCGTGAGTAACTTGATAAGTCGAAATATACGTTTAGGTAAAGATATTTGAATTAAGGACATAGTCGTCTTGTGGTTTAATTTTGTTCAGATCTTTCTGACGACTTATACAATTATTTACGCTGTGTACGAATAGGTATACGTTGGCAATAACTTAATATCTAATTATGTCAACTTATGATTTACTGTGTTCACCAAGCTGAAAAAGGTGACATATCAAGTTACGTTCGTTTTATCGGTAGTTGAATATAAGTAGATAAAACGATATATTTATTGTTACCGTTATAGTGTGTAAGTATAAATTGACGTATCAAGTTACGTTCGTTTTATCGGTAGTTGAATATAAGTAGATAAAACGATATATTTATTGTTACCGTTATAGTGTGTAAGTATAAATTGACGTATCAAGTTACGTTCGTTTTATCGGTAGTTGAATATAAGTAGATAAAACGATATATTTATTTGTTAACGTAATAGAGTGTTAGTCATCGCTTTGATATCTTGTTTTATCAATTTACTAGGTCGGTTTTTGAGTATAAGTTGATTTAAGGATATAATTATTACGATATTATATATTTTTTGTGACCCATCGCGTAAATATCTCGTTTCGTTAAATAAAATACGCAAAATATGGATATATTCATATTCTGTCACAGGCAATATCTCTAAAAGTAACGTAGATATCAGTTGTAATTTTTTTTCAATTCTTGCACCCAAATGGCAAAAATGTGTGCTATAATAGTCGAGACGTTTCTGTTTCAGCGCATAGTTCAATAATGTAGATGTAATAAGTCGTATCAAAAGGGAGTAAACGTTTACACAATGCGATTTGGGCGCAATTTATTAATCTAAAAGTGCTATGAAAGTCGTGTCACTGTTGAATAAGGGACATAATTGTGGAATAATTATCGAGTAAAAGCAAAACTGGACCAAATTAGATTAGCAATAGCAATATTACTGCCTTTCAAAAATCATGGAGTAAATGTTGTCGATTTGCTATAAATCTTCATTTTTGTCAGTTAAAAGCAAAGAATATGCCGTCATTCCACAATTTCGCTTTGTATCAGTTATTTCACTATTTTGAATGAATACCTACATGATATTCGAGTGAAACGATTGAAATATTCATTATAATGAATATTTCATTCGTTTTGCCGAAACGAAACTTTGTGTGTGACTTATTAGAACAAATAGGTATGGAAGTATTGAATATACGTAGTTATTTAATGGAGAATGTAATAGCAATGTACTGTTTATAGAATTTTGCACATGTAAACGTAAATGAACATTCAAAGTGACTTTATCGATGAAATCTTAGGAGTCATTTAACATATATTTGTGGGTCACACGAATGATTAATAATTTAATAGTAATAATTAATAAAAAATATCAAACTTTGTTAAAATGTTAGATCAAGATCCACTAAACAAATTTAAGTAAATATATTGCTATTACATCACAATATATCGGTTATTAGTCGAATAATTGTATAATTTTATCTCATTTATATGAAGCCAATATGAATTATGTCCTATAAATGAGTGAGTAAATAATCATTAAAATATTTTTATCCATTTCCATAAAATATTTTTCCATTTATTGTATGCCATCAAATAAATTGTTAATATTTTTTAATAAAATATTGGTTCGCTGGATGAGGTATTATATAGCTTGTAAAATAATTAAAAATCAGTTATACGACACATAATTCAATAAATGCTTTATACCAGCATTCATAACGATTCAAGTTCAGTAACTACAATTTGTGACTAATAGATTAAGCATGCTTTTATACACATTAAGATGTTTTCAGTAAATAGGCAGCTTTTATTCGGCGAATTTGGTCTAAACTAGCAATGTCGAGTGCCTTATAGTAGCTTCTTGTACATGAAACTTGGGAATCGATAACTGTAATAACTCTACTACTACACTCACATAGGTATAACCGAGAAATGGTAACATACTATATTATTATGACTACTAAATAAATGCACTATAACAATATCGAGTAAACGATTATACGACACCATTAAAGCACGAAAAAAAAGCGAAAAATGCAAAAAAGTCGTAATTAGCGCCTTTACACTACATTGTGGTTACTACGTAGCAACTACTCAACATTTATTCGATCTCAAGCCGAATAACTCATTAATTATTCGACTGTTTTGCTAGTTGGGGAGTTATGTGCGGCTGATGCAGGCGCAGGGTCATGCGGGAGCCGCGCCGCGTCCTGCCGCCTCCCCGATGGTGTCGCGTAGCCGATGGCACATTGTGCCAACAGATACCTTCGCCATTACCGAGCCAGTAACATTATATGACGTTTACCATTCAACTGTGTTGCGTGTGTGCTGTGTTTCTGTGTGTTGTGTTACCTGCCTCGCAACACAACATGTGTGGTATTGTAAGTTACCTACAACCTACCCTGTCCTTAGTTGTGTGGTTTTTACAGTAGTTTTATTATTCTGCACAGGAAAGGGCACGATACAAGGCTCAGATATTATAGCATTTATTTTATTCGACGTCATTAAGAAGAACCTGCCTCGCCTCCAGGTAAGAGAGCTCGCTTATTGAATTCTAAGGTTGTCCTAGGTTGTGGTTTTACTTCAAGTGTCAAGGCCGACCTGTGTAATGTAAGTTTTTAACTCGGGGATCTATTGGCACGTTACAGGACGGTCGATGCGATAGCAACATACCTACCTGGCAAGGTACGATATGGGCCGGAGCGTTAAGAATGTTTCAGAGCAGGGATGTTGCGGATATTCCCATCCGCATCCGCAATTGCAGAGCTTCCGTTTTTATTTAGACCTTCACATCCGCATCCGCATTAGTAAATCAATGCGGATGTCTTGCGGATGCAGATGTGGGCCGAAATGTTGAATATAAGTAAAATCGTAATCACCAAAATGGTCAAAGTCAAAGTCAAATCATTTATTTCAAATAGGCCCTTATAAGACACTTTTGAACGTAAAAAATGGAAATCATAATCATTTAAATCATCAATATAACTCCACCTTTTTACGAAATAGTCTTATATCCATCAAACGCATAACATTTTGAGAGCTACATGTATAGATTTTTAAATGATTATAATTTAGTATTTATGTTATTATAATTGCCGCGCATTGATCAACATACAGCGAAACAGCGCTGCAATTTGCAAACAAAATGGAATAAGAAATTTTGAACTTGCCGCATTGACGGATCCCTTAAAAAAACTTGAGATTGATCCGCATATGCGGATGTGAGCCACCAATAAACCACATCCGCGGATGTAAAAAAATCTGCATCCACTACATTCCTGGTTCAGAGCTCGTGTACTATCTCGAATATCAAACGCAAGAGTGAGTAAGGTTACCTCCCAGGCAGTCCCAGGGGTAACACAGGATATTTCTCCTGGGGTCTGCTATTCACAAGATGCAGCAGTTTGGCGTTGTTATTAATCCACCGTACCTCTACCTTTACATTTTGCAGTAGGTATATTTTGCACTCTACCACTCAAAAATAGGCTGCCGAACGAATTTCTATTACGGCCGCCCATCTGAACGGAGATTAGTCAAGTATACAGGGTGATAATATTGTAGTGCACAAACACAAAGTTGCACTTCCTCTTCTGTCACTCTCATAGTCCGTTGAGACGGCAACCCAATAACACTTTGCCCGACCTGGGAATCGAACCCAGTACCCCACGCGATCACGAGACCAATGCTTTCGCGCGTTGTTCAGGTCACTAACGCCGGCTTGAGCCAGTCTGTTTATATTTTGTGTCAAATCACGTACGTAACCTATCCACGTTCAAACTATAATCAAATTGTAACCATTCGGAGCAGTCAACTTATGTCGTATGCTTTTAGATAACTTTATCAAAGTCAAGGGAAAACTTTACCATTACGATTGTGTTGGTAATATAATGACCCAGTGATGTGCTCGGTGGAAGTGGCCGGCAGTAGTGGCAGCGGGCAGCGCTCACGGTTCGTAAATAAAACGCACACTTTCAGTTAGTTAACGCGACGGGGCGATCAATCATTGAACCGCTGCCAAATATGCCGCTGTCGTTTGTACCGCGGCCGCGCTCGCACTCGTACATGCTACTGCCTCTCGCCACACTACACTGCATACGTAGGTACTACATCACTCATCATCCGTGCATAGCGTGAGTAACTTGATAAGTCGAAATATACGTTTAGGTAAAGATATTTGAATTAAGGACATAGTCGTCTTGTGGTTTAATTTTGTTCAGATCTTTCTGACGACTTATACAATTATTTACGCTGTGTACGAATAGGTATACGTTGGCAATAACTTAATATCTAATTATGTCAACTTATGATTTACTGTGTTCACCAAGCTGAAAAAGGTGACATATCAAGTTACGTTCGTTTTATCGGTAGTTGAATATAAGTAGATAAAACGATATATTTATTGTTACCGTTATAGTGTGTAAGTATAAATTGACGTATCAAGTTACGTTCGTTTTATCGGTAGTTGAATATAAGTAGATAAAACGATATATTTATTGTTACCGTTATAGTGTGTAAGTATAAATTGACGTATCAAGTTACGTTCGTTTTATCGGTAGTTGAATATAAGTAGATAAAACGATATATTTATTTGTTAACGTAATAGAGTGTTAGTCATCGCTTTGATATCTTGTTTTATCAATTTACTAGGTCGGTTTTTGAGTATAAGTTGATTTAAGGATATAATTATTACGATATTATATATTTTTTGTGACCCATCGCGTAAATATCTCGTTTCGTTAAATAAAATACGCAAAATATGGATATATTCATATTCTGTCACAGGCAATATCTCTAAAAGTAACGTAGATATCAGTTGTAATTTTTTTTCAATTCTTGCACCCAAATGGCAAAAATGTGTGCTATAATAGTCGAGACGTTTCTGTTTCAGCGCATAGTTCAATAATGTAGATGTAATAAGTCGTATCAAAAGGGAGTAAACGTTTACACAATGCGATTTGGGCGCAATTTATTAATCTAAAAGTGCTATGAAAGTCGTGTCACTGTTGAATAAGGGACATAATTGTGGAATAATTATCGAGTAAAAGCAAAACTGGACCAAATTAGATTAGCAATAGCAATATTACTGCCTTTCAAAAATCATGGAGTAAATGTTGTCGATTTGCTATAAATCTTCATTTTTGTCAGTTAAAAGCAAAGAATATGCCGTCATTCCACAATTTCGCTTTGTATCAGTTATTTCACTATTTTGAATGAATACCTACATGATATTCGAGTGAAACGATTGAAATATTCATTATAATGAATATTTCATTCGTTTTGCCGAAACGAAACTTTGTGTGTGACTTATTAGAACAAATAGGTATGGAAGTATTGAATATACGTAGTTATTTAATGGAGAATGTAATAGCAATGTACTGTTTATAGAATTTTGCACATGTAAACGTAAATGAACATTCAAAGTGACTTTATCGATGAAATCTTAGGAGTCATTTAACATATATTTGTGGGTCACACGAATGATTAATAATTTAATAGTAATAATTAATAAAAAATATCAAACTTTGTTAAAATGTTAGATCAAGATCCACTAAACAAATTTAAGTAAATATATTGCTATTACATCACAATATATCGGTTATTAGTCGAATAATTGTATAATTTTATCTCATTTATATGAAGCCAATATGAATTATGTCCTATAAATGAGTGAGTAAATAATCATTAAAATATTTTTATCCATTTCCATAAAATATTTTTCCATTTATTGTATGCCATCAAATAAATTGTTAATATTTTTTAATAAAATATTGGTTCGCTGGATGAGGTATTATATAGCTTGTAAAATAATTAAAAATCAGTTATACGACACATAATTCAATAAATGCTTTATACCAGCATTCATAACGATTCAAGTTCAGTAACTACAATTTGTGACTAATAGATTAAGCATGCTTTTATACACATTAAGATGTTTTCAGTAAATAGGCAGCTTTTATTCGGCGAATTTGGTCTAAACTAGCAATGTCGAGTGCCTTATAGTAGCTTCTTGTACATGAAACTTGGGAATCGATAACTGTAATAACTCTACTACTACACTCACATAGGTATAACCGAGAAATGGTAACATACTATATTATTATGACTACTAAATAAATGCACTATAACAATATCGAGTAAACGATTATACGACACCATTAAAGCACGAAAAAAAAGCGAAAAATGCAAAAAAGTCGTAATTAGCGCCTTTACACTACATTGTGGTTACTACGTAGCAACTACTCAACATTTATTCGATCTCAAGCCGAATAACTCATTAATTATTCGACTGTTTTGCTAGTTGGGGAGTTATGTGCGGCTGATGCAGGCGCAGGGTCATGCGGGAGCCGCGCCGCGTCCTGCCGCCTCCCCGATGGTGTCGCGTAGCCGATGGCACATTGTGCCAACAGATACCTTCGCCATTACCGAGCCAGTAACATTATATGACGTTTACCATTCAACTGTGTTGCGTGTGTGCTGTGTTTCTGTGTGTTGTGTTACCTGCCTCGCAACACAACATGTGTGGTATTGTAAGTTACCTACAACCTACCCTGTCCTTAGTTGTGTGGTTTTTACAGTAGTTTTATTATTCTGCACAGGAAAGGGCACGATACAAGGCTCAGATATTATAGCATTTATTTTATTCGACGTCATTAAGAAGAACCTGCCTCGCCTCCAGGTAAGAGAGCTCGCTTATTGAATTCTAAGGTTGTCCTAGGTTGTGGTTTTACTTCAAGTGTCAAGGCCGACCTGTGTAATGTAAGTTTTTAACTCGGGGATCTATTGGCACGTTACAGGACGGTCGATGCGATAGCAACATACCTACCTGGCAAGGTACGATATGGGCCGGAGCGTTAAGAATGTTTCAGAGCAGGGATGTTGCGGATATTCCCATCCGCATCCGCAATTGCAGAGCTTCCGTTTTTATTTAGACCTTCACATCCGCATCCGCATTAGTAAATCAATGCGGATGTCTTGCGGATGCAGATGTGGGCCGAAATGTTGAATATAAGTAAAATCGTAATCACCAAAATGGTCAAAGTCAAAGTCAAATCATTTATTTCAAATAGGCCCTTATAAGACACTTTTGAACGTAAAAAATGGAAATCATAATCATTTAAATCATCAATATAACTCCACCTTTTTACGAAATAGTCTTATATCCATCAAACGCATAACATTTTGAGAGCTACATGTATAGATTTTTAAATGATTATAATTTAGTATTTATGTTATTATAATTGCCGCGCATTGATCAACATACAGCGAAACAGCGCTGCAATTTGCAAACAAAATGGAATAAGAAATTTTGAACTTGCCGCATTGACGGATCCCTTAAAAAAACTTGAGATTGATCCGCATATGCGGATGTGAGCCACCAATAAACCACATCCGCGGATGTAAAAAAATCTGCATCCACTACATTCCTGGTTCAGAGCTCGTGTACTATCTCGAATATCAAACGCAAGAGTGAGTAAGGTTACCTCCCAGGCAGTCCCAGGGGTAACACAGGATATTTCTCCTGGGGTCTGCTATTCACAAGATGCAGCAGTTTGGCGTTGTTATTAATCCACCGTACCTCTACCTTTACATTTTGCAGTAGGTATATTTTGCACTCTACCACTCAAAAATAGGCTGCCGAACGAATTTCTATTACGGCCGCCCATCTGAACGGAGATTAGTCAAGTATACAGGGTGATAATATTGTAGTGCACAAACACAAAGTTGCACTTCCTCTTCTGTCACTCTCATAGTCCGTTGAGACGGCAACCCAATAACACTTTGCCCGACCTGGGAATCGAACCCAGTACCCCACGCGATCACGAGACCAATGCTTTCGCGCGTTGTTCAGGTCACTAACGCCGGCTTGAGCCAGTCTGTTTATATTTTGTGTCAAATCACGTACGTAACCTATCCACGTTCAAACTATAATCAAATTGTAACCATTCGGAGCAGTCAACTTATGTCGTATGCTTTTAGATAACTTTATCAAAGTCAAGGGAAAACTTTACCATTACGATTGTGTTGGTAATATAATGACCCAGTGATGTGCTCGGTGGAAGTGGCCGGCAGTAGTGGCAGCGGGCAGCGCTCACGGTTCGTAAATAAAACGCACACTTTCAGTTAGTTAACGCGACGGGGCGATCAATCATTGAACCGCTGCCAAATATGCCGCTGTCGTTTGTACCGCGGCCGCGCTCGCACTCGTACATGCTACTGCCTCTCGCCACACTACACTGCATACGTAGGTACTACATCACTACAATGTCAATTGGACTACATAAATCTTCTGCTCACAAAAAGGAACCGAAATTGTTATTGTACTAATTAATCGTTTTGCTAAACTCATTATTGATTCGATTGTTCAATTTAAGACTGCAAAGTGCGAACTGTAACTGTAGCGAGCCTATTTGAAAGTCATTCGGGTGCGCCATCTATTGATGTTACATTACAAACTTATAGTTTATTCAACTGAAACTTAACATTCCTTACCTACCGATAAAGCACAAAATTTCTAAACATATTAGAATTAAAATTAGTGCTTCGTTAAAATAGTATCGTAGTAGTAACGTTTGTGTATTTAAAATTTGTTCAAATGGGGCAGTCTGCATTTTATGAGTAAAACTAATATTTATAAGATCTTACAATTCCTGACCTACAACATAATAATTCCTGGTAACTCCTACGGCACAATTTGTAGCTGGGTATGACCAGCAGTGAGCTTATGCACTGAAATGGTGTAGAAACAACTTCCACATCTGAAACTGAAAAATAGACCCAACGCAACCCACCCTTAACTAAAAGGTTTGTATGGGAACCGCCAGCGTTCGTAGTTCTAGTGGTGCCCGACGGATGGCGGTGGAAGCGCCTGTCAACGTCCGATCTTCGACTTTACGAAGTTAGATTCATTGCGAGAATATAAATAGTAAACATTGCCCTTTCGACGGTCGTAAACTCGGAACTTTGTGGTAGTTGTCACTGTCACTGTTGGTGTGTACCTAGGCCATGTATTGCAAATATTTGGTTACACGACTTTGTGTGAATAATCAGCATCATAATGAAGAAGTTACTGAAGATTTCAAATAGAATTTAACATAGCATAAGCGGATAATTGACGTAATATAACACTTAATTGTATGTAACCAATAATTGAAATTCATTCATAAAGTAATTTTCATACTTTGTGATTTGTTTGCACTACCAACTTTGCGTTTTAAGCAAATTGTTAACAATGCTATAACATCAGCGGGTTGTTTGCCGAGCAGCGATCATGTCGCAGAGGTGCGGCGGCGGCGGCGGCGGCGCTCCTCGCGACACGCTATCTATCACAAATCTGACGTATCACACCTTGATAAGAGGTAGTCTGCAGTGTGTAGGTACTATGTACTTGAGTAACAGAGATTGTGGCAGTAACAAAAAGACGTGTGTACTAGCAGCGCGGCTATCGCAATACTGTACCTACTGTCATTATAAAATGCTAACACAAAGAACTCGTCATCGACGTGATAACAGTTTTATATCCAACTAGCGATCCACCCCTGCTTCGCACGGGTGCAATGTACTGCTGCACACGTCAACATCCCAATGTTCATACGGTTAAAGACAAAATGCAGATGATCCCAAATTATACAGTAACAAAATATCGTTCTGATCATCGCCGTGTGAACGAGCCTTACAATTAAAAAAACAAAAGTGGTCTATTGTCTATGGATGGTCCTACTATTTCGTTGTACTGGATATATGAAAAAAAAATGGTGAGTCCTCCATTTGTGGAGTTTGGACGTCCAAATACTATTTTATTAATTCAATTCATAAATTAATTTCAATAATCGCAGTTCCTTAATAGCTGAGGAAAGGTCATTGACCTTTGTCAGTCATGGCGCCACGCCACGCGCCTTCAGCCATAATTATTTTGCTGCGCGTAATTTTTAATCTGTGATATATTGTATAGTTGTCATTATAATTGTATAGTTGTTATATTGTATAGTTGTATTAAATTATGTATGTCCAGGCATATTTTAATCTTGATTAAATGGCAAATTTTAATTACATATTTATCAGATAAGGATTAATAATAAGGTCAAAATAGTACGGAAATAACAATATTTTTTAATGATATTCTAAAAGATAACAATGGTTACTGTGGGTCATCCCGCACGCCATATAATCGCTCAAAAAAGTGCCTTTTTCACGACTTGACAAAACGTCAAGTTTCAGTACTACATTTACGTTTAATGTAAAATAATTATATACCTTCCGGAATAGATTCTCAAAATGATGTTGAAAACCTCATTAAATCCGTTGCGTATTTTAGAAAAACAACGCGGACATACTTAAGGCATACTTACAGACGAACGCGAAAAGCGACTTTGTTTTATAAGTCAGTATGATCTGCAACATAATGTAGGGGCTCAGGCCTGAACATCCGCGGCTCGAGACAATGTGTTGCTGGCGCGATGGCGACGAGAACTCGCGACAACCTCAGAACATCAAAGATTGTCATTTGATATCTAACTTATCAGACTCATTCAATTTCCTGGCTAGCGACATCAATGACTAACAACTGATACTTGTATGCATTACTTACAGACTACAGACATTTGTTTATTCTAAAGCTTCATTTCACTTTCATTCTGGTGCGATGTGCGAGCGGTGTTGCGGCGGCACTCTAGAGACACCTAGAATCACCTAGCAACACACACACTCTTTGGCTCATCTGTAAACCTAGTCCTGTCCTTAAACCAAACAATAGACTAAGTCAGGCGGATTATCTAGTTGGTTTTGCCTTTGTACAGCAGTGCTTGATGACATCTTGACATTTGTATAAGATGCTACCGATCCTAGGTATTGCATAATAATAATAATATAATCAATAGACCTGATCGGTCTATTGATTATATTACTTGTCTACCGACGGTCTATAAAGTTTTTACATCCATTTTGAGATTTAAAATTAACAATCATATAGACACTAACTCCATCATGTCTGCCTCTCAAAATGGATGTAGGAACGGATCCCGCGGTACTAAGGAGCTGCTCCTCATCGATATGGCCATTAGCCAGCAGGTTCGTCGTTCCCGAAAGGATATGTCGACATGTTGGATAGATTATAAGAAGGCCTATGACTCGGTGCCACATACATGGCTCATGGGGGTGTTGGAGTTGTATAAAATAGATGCAACTCTACGCACCTTCCTGATGTCATGTATGGGGCAATAGAGGACGGTTCTTCGCTATCCAGGATGCCGAAATATCCAGAGGAATAGTGAACCGATAAGGATCGAGCGAGGTATATTTCAGGGCGACAGTCTGAGTCCACTTTGGTTCTGCCTGGCCTTGAATCCTCTAAGCACACTGCTGGAGAATTCAGGGCTAGGCTATCGATTGAGGAGAGGTGGTCAGGTTATATCTCACCTCCTTTACATGGATGACTTGAAACTCTTTGCCCCCAACAATTTGCAACTAATGGAGCTATTGAAGGTAACTAAAACTTTCAGTAGTGCCGCCAGGATGGAATTTGGTGAGGACAAATGTGCGGTCATGCATGTAAAGCGAGGAGGGATTGTGGAATCCGTGGGAACCCAACTCTCGGATTCCATACACCTAAGATCCCTCTCCTCATCCGAAACCTACAAGTATTTGGGTATGTCGGAAGCGTTGGGCATCAATGTTACTGACATGAAGCAATCGTTGAAGGAGCGCTTCTTTGGCCGCCTAAAGAAAGTATTTAATAGTCTTCTATCAGGCGGAAACAAGGTGCGCGCCTTCAACGGTTGGGTCATGCCGGTTTTGATGTACTCTTTCGGCATACTCAAATGGACTCAGACCGAACTCGACGCCCTGGATAGGAGGGTCCGTACGCTGCTAACTGCATATCGAATGCATCACCCACGGTCATCGGTAATGAGACTGTATATCCCGCGAAAGTGTGGAGGTCGAGGCTTTTTAAACGCTAAGACCCTCCACAATCGTGAGGTATGCAGTCTCAGGGGATATTTCCTAGATGCCGACGTGGGGATGCATCGAGATGTGGTCGCGGTGGACAAGGGCCTTACCCCGCTCTCCTTGGCTAAAGAGAACTGGCGCAAGCCTGTAGTGCTTGACACTAACGATCGCAAGGAGGTATGGCAGAATAAGGAGCTTCACGGACGCTATTTCCGGGCCCTACATGGACCCGATGTAGATTTACTAGCGTCCGTAGCCTGGCTGCGTTTTGGTGACCTCTTTGGGGAAACCGAAGGTTTTGTCTTTGCGATTATGGACGAAGTTATGATGACGAACAACTACCGGAAATATATTGTGAAGGACGGCACGGTTGACATCTGTCGGGCATGCCACCGTCCGGGGGAATCAATCCGACACATTATTTCCGGCTGTTCTCGTCTGGCTAACGGAGACTACTTGCATAGGCACAACCTTGTAGCCAGGATTATCCACCAGCAACTTGCTCTGAAATACAGTCTTGTGGAATCGGAAGTACCGTACTATAGGTATGTGCCCGACCCAGTTCTCGAAAATGGCAATATCACGTTGTATTGGTATCGATCCATCATCACTGACAGGACTATTGTTGCCAATAAGCCAGACATAGTGGTGATAGATCGATTAGAGCGTCGCACAATGATTATTGATATAGCGGTCCCGCATGACGAGAACCTCGTTAAAGCCGAAAAAGATAAGCAGATTAAGTATCTTGACCTGGCTCGCGAGGTTGTCGACATGTGGGATGTGGATACAGCAATCATTGTGCCGATAGTCGTGACGGCCAATGGCATAATAGCCAAGAGCCTCGACCAACACCTGAGTAGGCTCTCGTTAGGCAGCTGGATCAAGGGCTTGATCCAGAAAGCGGTACTTCTGGACACGGCGCGTATCGTTAGGAGATTCCTCTCTCAAGAGCCCTGACCACCGGTAGCTTGGACCCTGTTCCCGATACCGGTGGGCTACTATTTTTTATATTTTTAAATGTTTTTGTTTTTCTTAGTTTATATAAAAATATTTAAAAATGTAAATAATATGTACTTAAATATATGAAATAAAGGAAATAATATAATCATGTTTATTTTTGCCAAAAATAGTCACAACATTTTCTTATAGTCTACATTAATAATGGTACTTGTTGAAAGACCTACACTGTCCTTCCATACCTAATAACACTGTTATTTGAAAGTATTGTAAAGGCCCATTTTTTTTAAAAGAGTAACCGTGGAGTTTCTTGCCGGCTCTTCTACATAGGAAACAACCAATTGGAACCGTGCACCTAGCTTCTGACGTTTCATAAGTGCCCATGTAGGTTTATGTGAAATAAAATATTTTGAATTTTAATAGCTAGGTTTATATTTTTTTAAGAAATAAGACGCAAATGAAGTGCTTTGCTTATGAACTCTCACTAGGACGAGCCTGTCTCGTGGAGTTCTTGGGTATAGTATACAATAATTAATTATGTAATACGCATTGAAAATTTCAATGCGCATGATGTTTTTTTTATTAATTTATAGAAATCAAAACATTGTCTAGAATAAGAACAGATAAATTAAAAAAAAAAGGATAAAGACGGGTAGGAGAATCTTTTGAGCGAAATGTGCACCGTGTATAAATGAATGTGTGAGAGGGTGCGTGCGTGCGTGTTGTATAATAATATGTGACTGAGCATAAAATCCTGCATGTGTTGTGCGAAGGTTGTATGTACGTGTCCTTAACGAAGCACGTTGAGCACGACGTTTGAAAAGTTGCGAGTATTCCGGGATTTGTGTTACAATTTTATGTTGTCTTAGTAATTTTTTTTAAATATATAACTGTCGGACATTGAATAAAGCGGCCTCTTTGTAAAAAAGCTGTCGGGTATCTTGAGCATGACTTTCAAAACCGATCGTTGAGCTCGTTCGCATTGGATCATGGTGGTGCTTCCAACTCCACCCCATATTGTACATACAGTAACATACAATTGACTCACATAATGCCACATAAACCATGTTTAGAGTTTTTTTGTTGGCAGAGTTACGCATGTGTTTTATTATGTAAATAAATTTTCTGGTGCGTTTGGCCACCAATATAGGGCTGGAAGAAGAGCCGCTGGTCAATTAAAAACCCCAGATATTTATCCATTCTACTTTTTTTTTTCTCGCATGTGCACCGGAGAGGGTCACAGGTTGCAGAGTGGATGTTGATGCCAAGTGGTAATTTGGGCGCTGGGGCCTGGGTTTTGTTGAAACACAACCAGTTGGTTTCGTCAATATTTAACGAAAGAAGGTCAAGCCATTGTTTGATAATAGTCAAATTATTTTGAGCCTCCTTATGCACCGATTCCCAGGATTTGCCATGAAAGAGAATGACCGTGTCGTCAGCGTAGCATAGGATATCTGCATTTTGATTTAATGTACGGTGTACATCATTTATGTAGATGATGAATATACAGAGTTTTGCTTTGATCCATTCTTGAGTACAGGTGTGACTTTAGCCTTTTTCCATTTATCTGGGAATATACCTGTACTAAGACTTAGGTTGATCATGAAGGTTAGTGGAGTTCAAATTTCACGCCAAACTAATACTGAACCTTAACAGTGACAGTGCTGCCACTGTCACTGTTAAGGTTCAGAATTAAGTTTGTTTATCTCATAAACATCAGTAGGTTGCATGAAGAAAGTAATCCCTGATGGTCCTCCTAATTTTTGTTTAGAAACCACTGATCCCTAAGTTTCAAATATGCCAGTTTAAATTTGGCTTGCCAAGTGTGTGCCAACAGAGGAGAAATATTCGTCGAAGTAGTCAACTGAATCTTGTGCAATGGATTTATACTTTAATAAGTCGCTAGGACTACTTTTGTTATTGTGTTGCTCGGTGATTGTTTTTATACTATTCCATAATCGTTTAGTATTCGATTTGTTTTCTTCTAACTTTTTACTTTCGTGTTCATGTTTTAGCTTGTGCATCAGATTGGTAAAAAAGTTTCTGTAGCGGTTTTTAAACGAGTTTTTTGTTTCGTCTTTTGGGTCTTTATTTGAGTCTTTATGGAGTTTATCCCTATGATTCATACATTTTATAAGGCCAGGTGTGATCCAGGGTTTCCATATGTATTGATCACGGCTAAATGTCTTTCCAGTTGTGTATTTCTTTATTGCATCTGCTAGAAGTCTGTGGAATTCAGTGGTTGCTGTATTAACGTCTAAATCAGTCACTTCTTCATTCCCGTCGATGTTACGAATATCTTCTATTAGTGCGGGAAATTTCATTTCATTAATTGTGCGTTGATGGCATTTAGTGCCAGTTGGAGTGACCGTATTGTACCCCATCATTACCAATTTGTGGTTGGTGTTATCAGCTTCACAGATGATGCCCAGAGCACTTTGATATGTGGTCGGGGCACGCATCCAGTAGTTGGCTTAGATATTCCCTGCTTTAGACAAGCATTCACTAGATTTTCCTCCCACATCTAAGACTAGACAACTGGTGAACAGCGAGAAGCATGATGTTATAGTACGTAGCTATTGGACAACAGGAAACCAGATATTCAAATGATTAACAATTTTATTTCTCCAAAGGGTCCGGACACTAGACCATAGATTGATCGACTTGTGCACTAGACTAGCTCCTGACGCTACATCGTTATACGTTTAATAAATCTTTAGCTGAGATCGAACATGGAAATGTAGTTCTACTGCAGTGCAACGGCAACCACCGACCGCAGCGAGCTATTTATTGGAGAAGTTATTGATTTGATGGCTAATTGGCTACTCCAGGAATTGAATGTAAATATGAATGAGTGGCTTGAATCCGCGGCCCTTGGCGCCACGGTACCCACGCTCATCACCCATGCATGCATGCCCTACATTGCGACACCGCGCGCGTCTCTTGTGTGCTTCTTGCGTCGCCCTCCGCCGGAGGTGCAGTGCCAGGCTAGACACCCCCTGGACGCTCGCCCATATTGGCAACATATTTACGCCCAAATATAAAATCAAAAATTATTTATTCAAACTAGGCTGAAAATCAGCACTTTTCGAACGTCAAAATTACTTAAGACGGTCCCTCAAAACGCCCGCCCTTCACTACTCCCTAGTGCTTTAGCTGGGAAAATGAAGTGGCGCTACAAACTCCCCAGCAATACAGCTGTCTGTTCAGTAAGAAAAACGTAAACATATACAATAGTATGCAAATTAATTTACATTACGCAACGCAACACATTAAATTAAATTATGTGCCATATGTCAACTAGCACACGCCAATAATCCAACATAAAAACATCGAAACTATACTGAAGCAGAAATAAAAAATAAAAACAGAACTTAATACCCTCCAGGCTTTAAAGGGCGTACCCGCTTACATAATTAAAGATACATATAGCTGTAACTCGATATCTACGACTCGGTTCTAGTATATCACTTGTTACTTCGAGCCGATCGAAGTAAAATAAATAAACAGTTAATTACTAATAACAATAACAAAACCATGGTCAGCAAGTCGACCAGTCAATGTCTAAATCAAATCGTTTATTTCAAATATGTACATAAAAGCCACTTTTAAACGTTAAAAATTAACAAGAAAATAGAAGTGATTCTAGTTGCCCTTTCCGAAAGGTAGTGTACGCAGTATGGAGAAGAATGGGCAAGAAACTCCACCGTTCGTTAGTATTTTAATATGTTTAACAATATTTTGTATACATTCATTATATCATTAAATGAGAAGAAGCACTTAGAATAAAAATACTATACCACAATAGGTAAAAAGAATGAAAAATTAAGCAACGACAGATTAATTAATTATGTGATAGATAGATACATTATATTGCTCACATAATTATTTACAAAAATTGTAAAAGTAGATGATTTTCCAAAAAGTAATAAGTAATCACAGATTATAAAACCAATGTCATAAAAATAATAAATTAGGTAGGTATACAATTAAATTACTAACCAAGTTTAATTTTGTCTAGATTGTCCT
Organism: Xanthia icteritia; assembly: GCA_949128155.2. Classification (NCBI taxonomy): domain Eukaryota; kingdom Metazoa; phylum Arthropoda; class Insecta; order Lepidoptera; family Noctuidae; genus Xanthia; species Xanthia icteritia. Next base: position 757,926 of record OX421931.1, read on the forward strand.
ATGAGCAGAACCAGCACGTTTGCAAGCAGTCTTATCTTAGAAATTCTCTAATTTGTAATATGTTTGTTTACAAAGTGTTCTTTTAATATGAGTTTTAAATTTTCTTTCATTTAATTGCAATATAACACAATATATTTTGTTGTAACATTTAACACAGTACCCCATAATTATTTATTTATGATACTAGTAAGGTAAGTTAGTTTTTTTCGAGAGCTTACCATAGTCACGAGTTTGTAAATAGCCATTTCCGCACATGTGTCATACAACGTTTTTCAACACATTTGCGAGAAAACAGTACAATATAGGTAATGAAACAAACTTTTTCATTAGACTATTTTTTATAGCAGATGAGAAATTATACTAAGATAGGTCAACTCAGTGCTTTTTAATATTGAATATATCGACCACATTGAGGACGGCTTACATATACTTCACACGTAATTTATTGAAATAAGCCATCAAAACATTTTTCTACGAGTTTCCTCTCTACTTTCATGGTATTCGACGCGATATCCGACAGTAATCTGTACTAATATAATAACTAATCTGTACTAATATCGAAAAAATAAGTAAAACTAGGTACTAACCATTGACTACTAACAACATTTGCCTTAAATTACATAAATTTAAGGATATGGAAATAAAAGGCTTTTTTATTTTATTTATATTATTTATGGCGAGTGCGACGATCTGCGAACCGCTTGACGTCTCGAGTGTTGGGACGCCTTTTTTATGTTCCCGACTTCCTGCTGAGATTTGCTATTTGGTCTAACTTTTTCAGACCAAATGATTTTATATTTACATATATTTCACACTACAAGGAAGATTATGAAGTCAAATAATTAGCTAGTTATTAGGCTGCAGCAAATGATGCTTCTGGCTTACAGTATGACATAGTGAGAGGACGTCGTGAAGGCTTTCATTCTTACTCATTTATTTCAGACACCGATGCGATATGCAAAGTCCTTATCACTGATGTCTTTAAAACACTGGATCATGTACGCAGCTTTTAAACCTGCTGCAGGTTTAAAAGCTGCGTTTCTTCGCTTGCGTGAATCTTCACTCATTGATAGGAACGCAGCTCACTCAGCACTCAACGCAGCCCACTCAACACAGCTCACTCAACACTCAACGCAGCTCACTCAACACTCAACGCAGCTCACTCAACACTCAACGTGGCTCACTCAAAACTCCACGCAGCTCACTCAACACTCAACTCAGCCCAATTTACCTCTACATGCCCAACAGGAAATGAGCAAAATAATACAAACTGTGACACAGTACCGGCGCCCTATTCAACATGTGCCCTATTCGAGTGAACTATGACAACGGTACGAGAGCCGGTGTGTTTACTCATTTACAAAAAATGGATTACTTTTTGACTCATTCACGTATAAGAATCTCCTCCTACGGCTGCGGCTGAAAGGCCATCATTATTATCAACAAACGATATAAAGATAGAACCAAATATTAGGAAAACAAATGCTAAACTATTAGAACCTATCCCTGTTATAAATAAACCTGGAGTAAAGTTACATCAAACTTCAGTTTGATCGTACATTTTAAGCTTGGCATAACTTTTGTCCGATGTTCAGCAGCGGATAGTTAAATACAGGTGATTTGATGGTGCCGCGATATTATGATGGCGAGCCCTACCTACCTACATAATCAAATCGATTAGATATCGAATATATTATTTTGTTTGCAATCAATTATAAACATATCTTTAATATATTTTTGTTATTATTAATAATCTTGTTTCAAGAGTAATTATTATATTTTAACATTTATTTGTACGGAATCTGATACCTATTACATTGATAAATTAAAAGTCATTACAATTAGTTAAATCACATAAATGATTAATTAACGTAGGTAAGGTTCTGAATGCTCGCGTAGACTCGCTATGCGCGATGTCGACAATTCAGCCAATGTCAGATGTGTTATGAGAAAACGTGCGAAAGCATTAGTACCACTACAGTTCGATAAATAATCGAATTCAATAACTTGACAGTTCAAAGCATAATAATGTTACCATACTAACACGAATAGTATTGGGGTAGTGAACCATAATAATATTACCAAACTAATACTAATAGTGTTGGAGTAGTGAACCAATTGGCGAAAAGAATGCAATATGCATGATTAAAATAGTTGAATTGGAATAAATCTCAAAATAATGTGTTGTTTCATTGGAACATTGCAAATAATAGTGTTACCGTCTGTTAGGGTTGCTGTCAGAATGACGGGATCGCAAATTGACCACGTCGCTCTTAGTCCATATCTCAAAATGTCTAAATCATTCAATTTCGCGCATTCGCATTCTTCTTTTTGCCTCACTATTTTTTGGCAGAAACTGGTAAACCTCCAACTGTCAAGTTATTGAATACGATATTTTGTCGAACTTTAACTAGTAGCAGCGCTGCCGGCGACTTCGCCGTAGTCCGGGTTCACACTCTACGCTTAGCCATGTGCCCAGGTGTCAAGGTGTCAAAATAAAGCAATGATTATTAAACTCTTAGACATAGCACATCTCATTTAATTTTACTCCATACCAACTAATTCTCTTCGCGTCTGCGCCACGCGCCTTTATTACCTGCCGGCTTCCCTCTTCAATTCTGAAACCATCTTTACAAATAACTAGAAATTCATTAAAGCTTTTTTCAATGTTCCATTGGAGCCACCAGCAGAACCACGTGGAACTAAACCAGTCTAGTGGACGTTCCACGATGTTCTGCATTTAGCGGCTATTACTAGGAAAACTTACTTACTACCTGAATAATCTACTTGAAATGGATACCACAAAATCAAACTCAAAGCATTTATTTCAATTAAACCATTTACAGGCACTTTTGAATTGTCAAAGAGTCGGTCAGTTAGTCAGAAAGTTGAAGCTAGTTGCCCATTCCAAAACGTAGATCTCTATGGAGAAGAACGGGCAAGAAACTCCAAGGACACTCTTTTAAATATAGATATTACAAAATCTTGGGTACATTATTCTTGTTGCTTTTATGTGTGAGAACAATGTAATTGTTTTTTATCAAAAAAGATAAAAAATAAGCCCTGTCAGATAAGAGATGACCAGATACAGAGTCTCAACTGACGGCGCCCGTTCACGAACATGACGCGTGGATCAGCACCATCCAGCTCAACCATTTTGTAGGAAACCGAATGATCCAACACACTCGCCACGATCAGCGAGACATTTAAGTGAGCATGACATACTCTCAACTGCCATGCTCTTTCAAGTCAACATACAACATAATAACCAACCTAATAATAATAATACTCAACCCAGTCTACGCTCATTAAAACTCAATGTTTCTGACAATGCAGCCGAGTGAAAAGTATACTTAGTTTATGATTCTGTTCAGAAATTCCAATTTCTAGGTAAAGGAATTTATATTATCCAGGAAGCATTCTGCCCTCCTTACTTAGACAACCGTAACTACTTACCCAAAGTATAGATTTGAAGGATTTTTTTCTTATATTAGTGTTCAGTGTCGCAGTTTTATCTTAATCTTGAATAATTTTAATCAACACTAGCGACCGTTCCCTTGAAATTAGTGTTTAATCTGTGGTCATAACCTTGATACTTTAATTTTAATTGAACAAATAATCTTTACGGCTAGTACAACCCAATTATTTAATGAACTTACCGTAAGCATGAGCGCCGTATGACACATAGTTACGGTTTTTATATCTAGGAATTTCGTTACGATATTCAATAAACGGAATTCGCTCATTTTTTACTAGCTTATGGCTAACAAATTACAAACGTAGTTAGGATTAATGTCTAGGAAATTTTAAAAGATTTGTCTAGGCTGGTGAAACTAATAGAATTTTTTGAGTAAAAGTAAGCACGCCCTAAGCATATACCTACTCGTACATATGAACTACTTCATAGCACTCACAGCTGTATTTTTCCGATCTTTCTTCTTGACACATTCTGAACATCTTGTTTTGGATCTTGATATTTTTGCTAGTGGTTCACCGAGCAATTCATGTAAGCGCGTATGAGAATTTTTCGGAATCCGTGGATTGTCTTTGCGGTTTCTCAAAGTTCGTCTGTCAAAGCCATTCCCAAATTACGAATGAAGTTTCTTATATGATTAGTTTCCCTATTTCGATGCCATTATTCAACACCTGTAAAAACGTGGCAATGACGCCTGCGTGCATATCATATTCTAAACAAATAAAAAACAAAACTAATCTTATTTTCTATTCCAGCTGAATATGAATGAGACCGTTACCATTTTTATTGTCATAAATATTAATTGGAAAATTGATTTCATTGCGAGACTAAGCGGACGTGTTTTTTGTGTTGATTATAACGATATTGATTTAAGTAATTACGAATGTAATGTTATTGCAATAATTTGCGAAGTCAGTTTATTGTGTAAGTGACGAGTGTGACTAACAATTTTTTTCGTTGTGAAAGATGAACTAAATAGGTTTATAGACAATCAGCGTATTCGGTGTTAGCAACATGTCTAGCCCTGGAGATAGCCCCTTCGGCCGCAGCCAGTTGGTACGACGAAGTCCTCTACCGACGCCATCACCTGCCGATCAAAACCAGACAAGAGAACCTGCGCCGCCAGTAGCCACGGAGACTGAATTACCGACTGAAGTCGTCTCTACGTCGGAGATTCAGAGATGGCTTGCGTCCATCGACACAATTTTGAGCGAAATTTGCTCGATTGTGGCGGAGGGTAAAATGAATTCCGACCAAAAACTCCGTGTCACCAATCTCTGTCGGAAAGTCAACCATGGGACGGCTCAGATGGCCGTGCTCTACCAATCCCTGAAGCAGAAATCCATCCAGGCGCACACTACCATCCAGCACCTTCAAGTGCAGCAGAATGTTGCGGAATCCCTCTGCCAGTTCAAAGAAGTCGTGGAAACGAAGATGAGCCGAACCAAACCTGAGAGAACTTCCTACGCTAACATGATGAAGACAGGCTCTGATAAATTTATTCGCCCAGCAAGTCTCAGTTCGGTCGCTATATATCCCAGCGATAAAACCAAAACCAGTGACGACACCAAGTCATTGGTACAAAAAATTATCTCACCTGAGGAATTAAAACTGCTAAATGTTCGCGGTCTAAGGAAAATTAGAAACGGAGGTGTCATCATTAGGACGGATAACAAAGACGACATTAATAAATTAAAAAGCTCACAGAAGCTAGTTTCCTCAGGCCTTACAGTTGAAGAACCATCCAAACGCCGTCCTAGGATTGCTATCATTGGTGTCCCCGTAGCCCTGACTGAAAAAGAGGTATTTGATTGCATTTACGTCCAAAACTTGACAGATAAATTGCCGAACATTACTCGTGAGTCCTTTTTAGAAAGCAAAAATTGAGCCATAAGTCAGGAAAGAAAGATCGTCCTACTTGTAATTATATATTGGAAGTTTCTGCTAATATCAGGAAAATTATGATGGACCAAGGCCGAATTTTTATAAATTGGACGTCATGTCCAGTGAGAGATTTCACTATTGTGACCAGGTGTTTTAACTGCCAGCAGTTCGGACACGCAGCCAAATTTTGCAGAGAAACGAGCCCTACTTGCAACCTTTGTGGCGAAACAGGACATTCTTTCAAGGAATGCAATAATAATGGTTCTCCAGCTCAATGTGCGACCTGCAAACGCTTTAAGAGGAAGAATGATCATCCAACTGGTGATGTCAATTGCCCAGCACGTAAATATGTAGAAGACAATTATATAAATTCCATTGACTATGAAGGTGCCTAGGAGCGCTGCCAACTACCTAGTTAATTAAGCACATAGATAGTAGGTTAACTTCTACATATCATATTTCTTATGGCCAATCAGCTTATCTGTGATTTAGATGAGTTTTCCGTGTCTGAAGCTAAAATCTGTAATGTTGAGGAGTGCAAAAACATAGTCTATCCTGGGGATAAAACATTGACTCTCCTTACACAAAATATACGCAGTATAAACCGAAACTTTAACGGTTTCCAAGTTTTGTTACAAAATCTTGATATTGGCTGCGATATTATCGTTCTAACAGAACTGCTAATATACCATCTCATAATGTCCCTCCTGAACACGCAGACACATGTCACAATATAATCTCAAGCTTAACATTTTCAGTATCGACTGTGGAGAGAGCACTGGATGCATTAGATATTGATAAAGGTTCTGGATGCGATGGTATCCCCGCTTTGTTTTGGAAAAAATGCGCCAAATCACTTTCTACTCCTATTTGTAATATTTTTAATTTTTCAATAAAATCAGGTGAATTTCCCACAGCCTGGAAAAAAGCTCACATTGTCCCTATACACAAAAAGGGATCTCGCACCGAAGTAAAAAATTACAGAGGGATATCTATCTTAGACACATTAGGCAAACTATTCGAGAAACTGGTGTACAACGCCGTTTACCCGTACATCTTATCGGGAATACCGGATAATCAACACGGTTTCCTTAAAAGTAGATCCACGGTCTCAAACTTGTCATGCTTCGCAAGCTACCTCACTGAAAATGTTGACGGTGGTGGACAGGTTGACGTGATCTACACTGATTTCGAAAAAGCGTTCGACCGCGTGGATCACGTCATTCTGCTCGATAAATTATTTCGTTTGGGTATTCGCGGCGACCTTTTACGATGGGTACAGTCTTATTTGTTTAAGAGATCACAAGCAGTTGTGGTGGGCGGCTATCGTTCTAATTTTATAGAAATCCCCAGTGGTGTACCGCAGGGATCGCATTTAGGGCCCCTTTTCTATAATGCCTACTTATTTGATATAGGTGACGCCATAAAACATTCCAAATACATTATGTATGCTGATGACAAAAAGATATACTACAAGATAAGATGTATTGATGATTGTAAAACTCTTCAGACTGACCTTGATAATCTACATAATTATTACCTTCAAAACAGGATTTCAGTTAATGTAGACAAATGTCAAACTGTCACCTACACACGCAAAAAATATTTCCTAAACTATCCATATAACTTTAACGGCGCTATAATAAGCAAGACCAATACAGTTCGTGATCTTGGCGTTATTTTCGATGAGAAACTGTCATTTTCGGAACATATAGATAGGGTAAGCGCCAAAGCTTTCAAAAATTTAGGATTTGTTTTAAGATCTTGCAAAATGTTTAAAAACACGGAGACGCTAAAGACAGTTTATTTTTCATATGTACGTAGTACACTAGAGTACGCCAGCCCTATTTGGTCACCATTTTACACTATACACACTAGCCAACTGGAAAGAGTACAAAAGATATTCGTAAACCACCTTAACTATCGTCTTAGAAAACCCCCAATACCATATTTACTCAGCTGCAGAGCACATGGCTTGTTGACTCTCGAGGAAAGACGCAAAATCCTAGACATGTGCCTATTGTACGACATACTCAACGGACGACTTGACTGCTCAGAGTTAGTGTCACAGGTGACATTCAACACTCAGCGCCGTCGCACGCGTCACACGCCACTGCTGCACATACCCCGACATGCCACGAACTACGCCAGGAACTGTGTACTCACGCGCATTGCTCGGACCTATAACGCCTCATTTTGCGATGTGGATATTTTTAACACATCCAAAATTACATTTAGGAAGCAAATTATAAAGATTTTAAAAAATAAACAACTCCTTTAGGCATAACCAGATGTACCTATTACTGTAATTTTAGCTTTCATCTAATTTAGAATGTAGATTTATTTTTTATGTTAAAGTTTTTTTTTTGGTTTTTTCTCATTGTCTGTTCGTAAGCTATTACACTCTTATGGTTACTCAGGAAAACCTATAATTGGCCTAACCTTTAAGTAATATAAAATCTTGTTGTATCTTTTTGTAACGCTGTTGGTTTTCGAAATAAATAAATAAATAAATAAATAAATAAATCTCTTGATGGCTTTAAAAAATAATTTAAGAACATTAGTAGATGAACCCCATTTTCTAGACTGCAACTGCTTAGCTATTAAAATTATTCCTGATACAGTAATTATGGCTATTTATAGGCCTCCATCCCAAAGTATTGATGGGTTCTTGGATTCTGAAATTATCTTCGTTTAAAAATATCGTACTGGTAGGTGATATTAACATAAACATTGCTGCCGACAAGATCGATACTCATTCACATAATTATCTCAATATTTGCTCATTTCATGGATTATTACCAGCTCATTATCACCCAACCCACCAGAGCGGCTCTTGTCTAGACTATATCCTCATAAAATCGAAAAATACATCCATAACATTGGTTACTAATTCATCACTAACCGATCATCAAGCTGTTTTACTAACATTACAAATATTTTCACCTAGAAATAACTGCATGCGCAGCTATACTAAACTCAATATGACGAGTCTCGAAACTGACTTTCGCGGTAGTAATTTTGACCCCGTTTACAATTCACATGATCCAATTGTTTCTCTACAATATTTTGTCAATTTGTTACAATTTACGATAAGGAAAAATACATTTACTAAAGTAATACCTAGAAAGTATAGTAATATTAAACCATGGATTACGCCCGGACTTGTTCGCTGTATCAGACATAGAAATAAACTGCACCAAAAATCGAAAAATGCCCCGGCTAATGAACTACTATTAATTACTTACAAACGATATAGGAATTTCTTTAATAATCTGTTGAAAAAGCTAAAAAACCAATATGATCAAAGTCAACTACAGAAAGCAGGTAAAAACAGTAAACTTATATGGAAATTCATAAAAACTAACACTTTGAGGTCAAAAAATCCCGAACCTGCGCTCGATCTTTTGTCTTCTGAACTAAGCCCTACCGAAGCAGTAAATAAAGCTAACAACTTCTTCATTAACGTAGGAAAAAACTTAGCAGAAAAAACCTTATTATCTAATAGATGTTTTTCCATTCAAAGCCAAACTGAGACATATGCAACACGAAACTCTTTTGTGTTATTAGATACTGATGTTAATGAGGTAGTAAGTTTAATAGATGGATTAAAGGAAATTTTTGCCGTAGGATGTGACGACATACCTAATAGCATACTCAAAAGATTTAAATACGTCATTGCCCCTCCCTTGACTCACATTTTTCAGTTATGTTTAACAAAATGAATATTTCCTAAATTGCTTAAAAAAGCCGTAGTCACCCCTGTCTTTAAAGCTGGAAACAAAAATTGTGTAAATAACTACAGGCCAATTTCAGTTTTAACAGACCTCTCAAAGATTTTGGAAAAAATTATAAACAGTAGATTAGTAAATTATCTTGAAAGTAATACATTACTCTCTGATCATCAATTTGGTTTTAGGCGTAAAAGATCAACAAGCCAAGCTGTTCACCATCTGACAAATTTTATAAACACAAACCTGGATAACGGCATGCACACCATAGGGATATTTTTAGACCTTGCCAAGGCTTTTAACACAATTTCTTGTACTTTGCTTTTGCATAAGCTGGAATTGCTGGGAATACGGGGAGTACAGTTGCAACTATTATCTGATTACCTTAGCGACCGCCATCAGAGTGTAAAAATAGGTCAATGCATGAGTTCTGAACTTAAGAATAGCTGTTATGGAATCCCACAAGGCAGTATTTTGGGTCCTACTTTGTTTTTAATCTATATAAATGACCTATGCAATCTGACACTCCAAAAGGGTGTAATTATGTCATATGCTGATGACACAGCTCTACTGTTCGCAGCTAAATCAAATGCCGAGGTCTATGAACTAACACAAAATGGTTTTAATACTGTGTCTAATTGGTTTCATAAAAATATCTTAACATTAAATACAGATAAAACCAAGTACCTATTATTTGCAATGAGAAACACTAATCCAACGCTTACTAATCTAAACATTCAATTGTAATTTTCATTATGCTGACATTGCATGCACTTGTCCCACTTTAACTAAAACCGATCATATCAAATATCTAGGCGTCACGATTGATACAAACCTGAATTTCCGCAAACACATTGATTTATTATGCACCAGAGTGAGTAAACTAATATACATTTTTTAAAATTTACGTAACATTGCCAACTTTAATTTAATTAGACAGGTTTATTTGGCTTTGTGTCAATCTATTATTACCTACTGCATAACGTCCTGGGGTGGTGCCGCTAAATCTATTTTACTGCACCTAGAACGCGCCCAAAGAGCAGTTTTAAAGGTTTTTCTTACTTTTCGTCCATTTAGATTTCCTACACATCAGCTTTACATGGCATGTAAGGTGCTAACAGTACGTCAATTATTTGTTTTGAATGTAGTTTTATTCCAACACACTGAACTTTATTTTAACCCAGTGCCTTCCGATAGGAGAAGAAAAGATTTAGTTTGTGCTAACTCTCAGACTAAACATGCTTTTGCTAATCGATTTTATTTATTTTTAGGGCCCTACTTGTATAACCAGTTCAACAGAGTGCTAAAGATTTATAGTTTAAGTTATAACCTACTAGTGTAGGTGTAACCTACTAGTACAGGAATATTTATCAAAACTCAATTATGCAGACACGGAAAAACTACTAAAAATTTTAAAATAAAATTTTCTATCTACCTACTCTAATAATAGGTTGGGGAAAAAGTTTCTTCGTATTTTTTAAGAAAATTCAAAACATTTTTTAACATAGTATGTTTACATTTAACTAAAGTATGTAGGTACCATTTTGTTCGATAACTTTTTGCCATCTTGTAGGTAGGGACATGATCCCATTGCTATAGAAATTTTGGGACTTCTGATCAAAATACCGCGACAAGTGGTTTTGGCAGTCCTCCCGTGATGTTAACCTGACACTGCCTAAAGAATTCTGAAGAGACCGAAACAGGTGGAAATCTGAAGGTGCAAGGTCAGGACTATACGGCGGATGCATTAACACCTCCCAGCCAAACTCTCTTAATTTTTGCTGAGTGGCTAAAGATGTGTGAGGTCTAGCGTTATCATGATGAAAAACCACACCCCTTCTGTTGATTAATTCCGGCCGCTTTCTCTCAACTTCTTGCTTTAATCTCATCAGTTGTTCGCAGTAGAGTTCAGAATCGATGGTCCTGCCTGGTGGTAACAGCTCATAATGAATAATGCCCTTCCAATCCCACCACACACACAGCATCACCTTGTTGCGAGTTAACCCGGGTTTTGCCACAGTCTGTGAAGCCTGACCGGCCTTTGACCACGACCTTTTTCGCACGTTCTTGTCGTACGTGATCCACTTTTCATCACCAGTTATCAGCTTCTTCAAAAATGGTTCGGTTTCATTACGTCGTAATAAAGAATCACAAATGAGTACACGGTTCATTAGGTTTCTTTCAGTGAGCTCGTGAGGTACCCAAATATCGAGCTTTTTTGTGTACCCAGTTTTTTTCAAATGCGCCAAAACTGTTTTGTGGTCAATTCCCAGTTCTTCAGCTACGTCGTAACTACTAATATGCCGATCTTGCTCCACTTTTTCAAAAATGGCATCCATTTTATCCGTAATAGGGCGACCAGAGCGACGTGCATCTTTGACATCAAAATTTCCGGATTGAAAACGCTTAAACCAAATTTGTGCTACTCTCACAGACACTGCACTAGGTCCATAAACATCGCAAATTTTTTTCGCGGCTTGCGTTGCATTTTTACCTTTTTTGTAGTAAAATTTTAAAATGTATCGAATTTCTTCATTAGATTCACTCATCTTGACAGTACGAAAAACAAATAAAAATCACACATTTTCCTAATTTGAATTTGGAATAATGTTCTTTAAAATTTAAACTTTCAATGATACCAAAACCAGCCAGATACACATAGTATAGCCAAAGAGATTTTATTACAAGTTCATACATACTATAATGCGAAAAGACTTTTTCCCCAACCTAATATAATTAATAATAGTGTCCACTTTATATACTTTAATATTATTCGTTAATTTATTTAAATATAATATATCTTACATAATCTAGTTTTAAAATAATATACCCAAATAGTTACTCTATAAGTTATTGAAAATATTATATCTTCTTCTTAATTTAGCTTCTAATAAACTTATTGTTGTCTTCTTTTTAAATGTTTGATGTAAATTGATGGCCTGAAACACAGGTTTTCACAAACCTATATCAGGCAGGTCTTAATTACAGTTAGAATTAAATATTACTCGAATGTAATTAATCTAAATCATAATTTTACTTTATACTTGACAAAAAAAAAAATAAAAAAAATACAATACACACACTAATAATAAATTCAAAGGTGTATACGAATACTATATTTAGTTCTAAAATTACCCTGTGCACAAAATCTGCACTTAGTGTAACACAGGAAGCCACGACTAATTGTGTTAGTCTGGATCGGTTTCGATCGCCCGTTTATCCAGGTATGGAAATAGTTTGCATTATACTTATGTTTTAGCATACAATATACACAGTGACACTCGTACCTGTAGTGTACCATCGATTACTGTTAGTACTGGTACTAACACTACTTTTGATACGCCTTGTAGTTTAAACTATTAGGAGCGACAACGGGTGAGCTGCATTATATTGAATGTTGTTCATCAAAATATGCAGGGTCTGTCCGGCAAAGAGCTAGAGTTAAGTTTATTTATGCAGTACTATGTAGTTCAGGTGTTATGTTTGACTGAACACTTGTTGAAAGAACGTGAAGTAGTGTTTATCAATGATGATAATTTTACCGTACAAAGTGAGTTTGTAAGAAAAAGCGCCATTCGCGGTGGATCTTTAGTTCTTGTTTCAAACAAGTTGAAATGTAAACTACGATAAGATTTAGTTAATATTTCTATCGAGCGCACTATTGAGTTGTATTGTGTTGAACTCGAGCGATGCGTTATAATTTTCATTTATCGACCACTCAATAGGTTAAAATCAAGTAATAACAGTATAATTAATTTTATGTGCAGATTTTAATATTAGTATTTTAGATGTTACTCCATTAAGTATTAGACTTCTTAATCTGTTTAGGTCTTATAATTTAATTAACTTGTTTTTTTTTAACCTACTAGGATCACGGCATCGTCGTCAACTTGTCTTGATAATATATTTAGTGATTATGATGCCAAAAATAAATTAGTGTTAAGTGACTTAACGTCTGACCACTGTGGTTTATTAGCTAGCTTCCCCAGTCCATTACATAAAAAGCCACATAAAATAGAATGTACGCCTTATACAGCTAGTCGTTGCAATAAGTTTAAAAATAATATAGCTCATAGAATTACACCATCTATAGTAGAACACGAAAATCCTAATGAAATCTATGGAGCCCTTTTTGATGTTGTGCAAAAAGAGTACCAATCTACTTTCAAAACTAAAACTATTAAAATTAATGGCACCTCCGTTGGCTCTAACCAATGGGCCACTCCAGGTATTTATAAAAGTAGAGCGAGACTATACGAGTTACATGGTTTGAAAAAATACAGGATCGATACTCCTTTCCTAGAGTATGTCAAAAATTATAAAAAAATATTAAAAAAGATTAGTGTTTTTGCTAAATCTAAATTTTTAAGCGATACAATTAAAACTTCCAATAATAAAGTAAAAACCACTTGGAACATTATTAACAATGAAATGGGTAAATTGGTTAAGCAAGATAAACAACTTGAGATTATGGTCGACAATAAATTAGTTACTAAAGCAGCTGACGTAGCTGAGGCGTTTAATGAGTTTTTTGCATAAACATACCTATAACTACGACTTGCTCCTTAAATTCGTCCCCGTCTAAAGCTGAAAACCTTTTGCTTAGTAGTGTGTCTAAAAGTAGTCGCTTATTTAGCTTCGAACATGTAACGGCCCGTGATGTAGTTAATGTTTTTAACACACTCAAGTCTAAAAACACTGGTGATTACTGGGGCATCTCCATCAAACTTTTAAGCAATATAATAGACATCGTAGCCTCCTATCTAGCTGTTACTTTTAATGAATGTGTTGATTTAGGAACTTTTCCTGACCTCATGAAGAGTAGCAAAGTCATACCATTATTTAAATCAGGTAATAAAAATGACGTTGGCAATTTCAGGCCTATTTCTATCTTACCAGCATTTAGCAAAATATTTGAAAAGTTAATACTGAAGCAGTTGCTAAGATATTTTAATTTTAATAGCCTTCTTCATAATGAACAATATGGCTTTACAAAGGGTTGTTCGACTACAGATGCGGGTGTTGCTCTGCTGAAACACATATTTCACACATGGGAGAACTCGCAAAATGCTATTGGGGTTTCTGTGATCTCTGCAAAGCCATAAATTGTGTGCACCATAACACGCTTTTGCGTAAACTGCGTCATTACAGTGTGCAAAACGAAGCTCTCAACGTTATAAATTCTTATTTACATAATAGGTCCCAATGTATAGATGTTAATGGTGTGAAATCTTCCGGGCTACTAGTTCAGTTAGGTGTACTGGGTCCATTCTTGTTCTTAGTGTATATTAATGACTTACCATTCTATTTAAAGGGTACCTGTGAAGTCATACTGTTTGCAGATGATACTTCTCTTATTTTTAAAGTAGACAGGAAAAGACAAGACTTTGACGATGTAAACAGTGCAGTCTCAATGGTTACGGATTGGTTTACGACAAGTAACTTAGTTCTTAATGCCAAGAAAACGAAATGTGTTAAGTTCGCCCTTCCAAATGTTATAAATCTAGGACCCAACATCGTCTTAGATAAATAGGCGCTTGAAACTGTAGATAGGTACTGCAGTATTTCTGGGCATAACAGTAGATGCCAAACTTCAGTGGTGCCCACATATGTACGAGGGTGCGTATTTAAGTTCGCGGAATGGCGGGGTTGAAGAGGGGTGAGGGGTTTCATTAGTACCTCAACGAGTTGAGTGATTCACTATTAGTATAAATACCGAATATTATTACGATCGGCTCATTGGTTTCTGAACTACCATCAACCAAGCAACTTAATTGGGAAGGCAGCATTCAGAATGGAAAAAATCGAGCACCGCGCCGTTATAAAGTTCCTTACCAAGCAAGGAGAAAACGTCCAAACCATTACGGAAGAGATGTCCTCCGCTTATGGAGACTCTTGCCCTTGTAAAACCATGGTTTACAAGTGGCATCGTCTATTCAAACCAGGACGAGAATCACTTGAAGACGATCACCGGCCTGGCTGCCTCATCGAGGTGACCACACCAGAAATCATCGCTAAAGACAAAAAATCTATATTGGAAGACGGCTTAAAAAGAAACAGCTTGCAGAAATGGTTGGAGTATCCGATACAACCATTTTTAAAGTTCTTCATGACCATCTCGGAATGACTAAAGTCAGTGCAAGATGGGTGCCGAGAATGCTCACACCGCCGCAAAAGCAACAGCGTGTAGAGAACGCACGTGCGTTTTTGGACCTCTGTAACGAAGATCAAGAGGGTATCTTGAGTCGAATTGTGACTGGAGATGAAACTTGGGTTCATCATTATGAACCTGAATCTAAACAAGACTATGCAGTGGCATAAAAAAGGCACACCACCGCCTAAGAAGTTCAAGGTGTCGCAGTCGGCCGAAAAACTCATGACGACTGTTTTCTGGGATACTGAAGGAATCCTGCTGATAGATTATAAGGACAAGGGTGTTTAATATAACCGGAGAATACTATGTGTCAATTTTGGAGCGTTTGGGGGAGCCATCAAAGAGAAAAGATGTGAAAAAGTGAATATATCGAAAGAGAAAAATATTTGCGAATTTTTATTTACCCCCCTTACCTGCCATTCCGCGAACTTAAAAACGTACCCTCGTATATCAAGCCTAGTGGGAAGGCTGAGTTTGGCCGCCTACGCTGTCAGGAAAATAAGACAATAAACTGACGTCGATACAGCTCGGTTAGTCTATTTTAATTATGTCCATAGCGTTATGTCCCGCGGTATTCTGTTGTGGGGCGAAGCCGCTGACATTCAAAATATATTAGTTCTTCAAAAACAATCTGTTATAGCAATTTACCAGCTACCTACCAGAAATTCTCTAAGAGATTTTTTTAAAGATATTGGTATTCTCATCACAATTCATCTTCGCCAACATCTTATATAATAGGCAAAATATACACTTATACACTAAAAACAGTGATATTCACAATATTAACACTAGGAATAAGGACAAAATACGAGCTCCATTTCACCGGATTCATAAGGTTCATAACTCATTTGTTGGGCTTGGTATGACCTTTTATAACAAGCTACCCTCTTCTTTACTAGCTTTGCCTTTTAATTCGTTTAAAAATAAAGTAAAATCCAACCTTTGTGGAAAGGCATACTATTCTATCAACGACTACTTAAATGATTGAGTTAATCACACAAGACAATGTTTAAATATTTTTTCCTCAAAATTAGCTTACCTACTGACAGGTTATATGAGTTTATATAATTGTTTATAATTTTACTTAGTAATTTTATTTTATTTTAATTTATTGTTGACATAATCTACTCATTACAATGTTTTTTATGAGTTGTATTGAAAGAAAGAAAGAAAAA
This sequence comes from Xanthia icteritia, assembly GCA_949128155.2. Taxonomy (NCBI): domain Eukaryota; kingdom Metazoa; phylum Arthropoda; class Insecta; order Lepidoptera; family Noctuidae; genus Xanthia; species Xanthia icteritia. Next base: position 774,345 of record OX421931.1, read on the forward strand.
TAGGTTTATTTGTCACAGAGACACGTGCATACAAATAACAAAAATATAAACAACAGAAATATTCGGCAGCTGCACGTCATGACTGTGACAAGAAGGCTTCCACTCAGCATAATTCTGTGCTATGAGGGACCCACAGCACAGCGCTGGTTTTCAGTGGTCACCCGAAAAATACGTACGGACATCAAGTCAGTAACTAAATTGCAATATGTGGTTAGCTAGCGACCTCGACAATTGATCATATAATTTTTTGCCTGAGCAAGCGGCAGCAAGCGGCAGCAAGTAGCGCAACAAACTCCCCAGCAGCACAGCTGTCTGTTCAGTTAGAAAAAAATGAATCTATATACTTAATAGTATGCAAAATGATATTTACATTACAACTCAAAACATAATTTAAATTATAAAATTAATAGCCATATGACAGCTAGCACACGCCAATATACCAACCAAAATCATCGAGAACTATACTCAAGCAGAAATAAAAATAACATAACGAAAACAATATCTAAATAAAAGCCTCCAGACATAAAGGGCGTGCCCGCTTACATATGAAATGAAATGAATACCATAATGGTAAAGTTTCCTGATGAGTGTATCATGATGTACGCAATCGAAGGCCTTGGACAAGTCGCAGAAAATGCCAAGAGCATCTTGCGACTCCTCCCAGGCCTCGAATATGCTCTCCGGTAATTCCACGCCCGCGTCTGTAGTTGAACGATCCTTTGTAAAACCAAACTGTTTCAGATGTAGTAAATGATGAGAATTGAACTGTCCTAACATTTGTTTCAAAATTAATTTTTCAAAGATTTTGCTCAATGTAGGTAATATCGAAATAGGCCGGGAATTCGTAGGATCAGTTGTGCTGCCAGACTTGAACAGTGGAATCACTTTGCTTAGTTTCATCAGATTAGGAAATACACCAGATGCAATACAAGAGTTAAAAACAATTGCTAAAAAGGGTGAAATAACATTAATTATTGAAGATATGGTATGTACGTGTGTGTCCCCAAAGGTCAGCAGTTTTTTTTACATTAAGGTCTTTAAAAGATTCTATTATGTCTTTAACAGTAGCAATTGTAAATTAAAAAAGCTTTTCACATTCTGGTACACATTCTTTTAATATTAAGTAAGCAGAAGTTGAGGACGACGATAACAGAGTTTTGGTTGTTAAAATGGGAATATTAGTGAAGAAATTTTCAAACTCTGTTGCCACCTCCACGTCTGCCTTAATATCTACATCATCGATTTTTAGATGGAAGTCACGATTCCGTACTGTCGTTCTTTTCGTTTCTGAATTAATAAATCCTATCTTATCGGATGCCTACGTCATACAAAAAACACCCTCCAAGTTTCAAGTCCCTACGAGCAGCGGTTTAGGCTGTGCGTTGATCCGTCAGTCAGTAATTCAGGACAAAGCAATTTATATGTATAGATATGTAAGCGGGCACGGCCTTTATGCCTGGAGGCTTTTATTTATATATTGTTTATGTTTAGTCTTTATTTTTTATTCCAGCTTCAGTATAGTTCTCGATGTTTTTGGTTGGTTTATTGGCGTGTGCTAGCTGTCATATGGCTATTAAATTATAATTTAAATTATGTTTTGTGTTGCGTAAATTATTTTGCATACTATTATATAGAATCATTTTTTTTCTAACTGTATAGACAGCTGTGCTGCTGGGGAGTTTGTTGCGCCACTTCCCAGCTAAAGCACTAGGAAGTGGTGAAGGGCGGGCGTTTTGGGGGACTGGCTTATGTAAATTTGACGTCCGAAAAGTGCTGATTATCACCCTAGTTTGAATAAATGACTTTTGAATTTTTTTCTCAGTGTTTGGGCTGAACATATACTTCAAACCAAATTTATAATTATGCAGTTCTATTCGGTATGATGTAAAGTTTATTTTTTTGTATTTTTTAAATTTTCATTTCTCGATTTTGTTATTTTAAGAACTTATTGCAATATTTTGTTTTTCCAAGCTGTAATTAGTTTTGATTTTTTTTTTGTTTTGTTCGTGCTGATTTTTAAAATTTTGAACTTATATAATTTAGGAATTTCATTACTTTTACTGCTTTCTAACGGAAGAGAACTGGTGAATAGTAATTTTATTTTTTTCTAAAACATTTCTGTTTTTACGGCGTATTCATCAAACAATCTGCTTAGCCTTTTACTATGATGGGGTCGGTTTCCGGTGTAAACAAAACACTTTATTTTTTTAATAAACTTAATTCTATCACTACCCCGTCATTTCTACTCAAAACTTCGGATTCGATTTACGACTTTAAACGAAATAAACTATTGAAATATTCAATTGTGATTTAGATGCGTATTTATTGTCCGTACAAAAATAATGTATGAATGTATGAATTTATTTTCAATGTTTGATTTGAATCGATTCAAAGACCGAATTTTCGCATGACTGCATTATAGTTATGGTCATGCCTAAAGTTGACATTATATGACTTGATTTTTTATCATGGAGTAGTCCTAATCTGCCTGTGTTTCTGCCTGGTTAGACTGGAAGCCGACCCCAAAATAGTTAGGAAAAGGCTAGGCAGATTGATTGATTGACTTCTCTATTAGTCGTCATCTCGGTAGTCACCCCCTATTTACTCTTATCATCTCTCACGCTGTCCGTCCACCGTTTCCTTGGCCTTCCCTTACTCTTATAGCATTCATCCTCGAAACTTTCCTCATTTCGCCGCATCACGTGCCCATACCATGACAACCGATTTCCACACAACTTTTCAGACACCGGTACCACTTTCAGACATAGGATAGTGTACAAACTCTACAGACTGTACAATGCATCTAATTCGATTAAACTCGTAAACGTTTGTCACACAGCGCGCATAGCAACTCGCAAGTCTTGCCGAGTGTCTGCTGCCTGAATAGACAGCCAGTTAAATGAAAAATTCACTAGGTCGGCTTTGACAGTTTGTATTTGCTCTGCATTTTATAATTTGACTCTTGATCTTGATAATGGAGACAGAAAAGAATTAGTGTACGTGAATTGTGAACTGAGTTGGCTCTGAATATTAGCTGCAAATTATAATCAATTGAACACGTTTGAAGTTCTTTGTTTAGTTTAGCACACGTTTGAGCTAGCTGATGTCCTCAAATTTGTTCCGGAAATTAACCAGAATCACTGAAGCAGCCTGCGGAGTTGGTAAACTGAAGCGAAAAGGAGTCAGCCTCGTCGAAAGATGTACATAACCTTAAAAAAAGACGATTTCTTGAGTGGACATCATGGAACAGCAAGTATGGTACCCAGCCCACACCAAGCTTGCTGTTTCATGATGTCCTGTTGATATCCAAATGCCCATCGGTAACGTGGTCTGATACGGTGGAGCAGGCTGCATGTGGGAGGCTCTGGTTGTTGTGGCGCTACTGTGGTGCATTGAGGGGTAAACGGTGAAGGTTGTGGAGAGGTTCAGGTACCTTGGTCACATACTGACATCGGACATGAAAGACGTGCCCTATCGGTTGTGGGAAATATGCTTGCCAGAAGATTTTTTAAGGCTAACGTACAGACTAAAGTGCACCTATTCAGAACGTACTGTCAACGTTTCTATACGTGCCAGCTCTGGACTGAATATACAAGGAAGTCTTGGAATGGCATACGTGTTCAGTAGAATAACATCTACAGACACCTAATGGGGTTGAAGCGATACTGTAGTGCCTCTGGAATGTTCGCGGAGGCGAGGGTGAACGCGTTCAATGCCATTCATAGAAGCAGAATTGTATCATTCATGTCCAGGGTTGGTACGTGTAGAAACAGTATAGTTAAGGACCTTGCTGATAGGATGTAGATATGCTACCGAGACCTACAAACGGTGGCTGCAAATAGCCGCGTAAATGTTTTTTAATTTTTAAGTTAGATTATTAATTTTAAATTTGATTTTTAATGTTCATTTTAATATTAATTTTAATTGTTATTTTGATTTAGTTATTTTAAATGTATGTGTTTTTTTTTAATGTACCATGTGGTCTGCAATAAAGATTTTTATTATTTATTATTATTTTATTAAATTATAAGATATCCAGAAAAAGAAAACAAGATAATCATTTTTGATTGTACTACGAGTATATGAGATAAGTCGAGATGTCAGTGAGTGATTAACAAAAATGTTTTATAGTAATTAGCGCCGGCTATGAGCCTTGACTTACGATAACAACGTCACGCGCACTGACACTTACGAGTACAAATAGAGAAGTCGAGCACGTGACTTGTGATCGTTTTGATGTGACTCCGCGCTGTTATAGTTGTGTGATCTTCAGCATTCGTAGGTACAATAATTATTTTGTTACTACTTCCTAATGAGTTGAGGCAATGAGAAAAGGTGCCAAGTTTCCGCGGAATGTGGACAAAGGGCTTTCAACTAATCGAGAGTTCGAGACAAATCACATAAAACAACAATTTGTAACAAGCATCAAAACATAAAAATGCCAAAACGTCGGGCACCCACTCAAGAGATTCCAACTAGAACTAAAGTAACTATAGGTGAACTTTCCCGCTCACTCGACTCTATTTTATGTGCGACTTAGACTCATCAAGTGCTTTTATTTTTCTTTATCAAACAGAGTACAACTTGGGTCAACACTTGAACCAATATTTGTTGCCGTGCTCTCCAATGAAGCCAATAAACGAGATGTTTGACTAAACTTTGTCAATTTGTGACAGAGTTACAGATGCATGCAAAGGCTGGCAATACTTGTCAATGGGAATGCCGTCGCAAATGGTTCGAGCATCGCCAGCGAGTCCGATGGGGCCACAGAAGACACCGGCAAGGCGACCGGCCGGCAGCCACCTAGCCGGCGCGCGGCGTGCTCCCACTAGCCGGACCGGCACACTGTGGGCTGAAAATCGGCTTTCATAGAATTAGGGATTTCAATTTGCAAGTGCCGGGTTTTTTGCCGGATATTGCTACTAATAGTTATTAATTTATAAAAAAAATGACACCCGAGTTAATTCTGCTCAAAAACGAAGGAATTATACATTTATTACGAAAAATTTGTATGAAGCTAGTATGAAAAATCGAAAAAGAAGGGCATGAGGAAATCGCATTTGTGATCGAATATATGAAGAAAAATCAAGGAGGTCATTTTCATGACCTCCTTGGTGCCACTAAAACTGTCGGATGGAGATAATACTTTATGGACGAGCCCAAAACCATGCTCAGCTTTGTATTGTCGTTCAGTTCAGTTTACTCTTGTGAAGGAGAACAAAGCAGTTGTCATTGATCACAAAAGACAAATCGATTATGAAATTAAGACCTTTCTGAAGTCAATCAAATGTATCGTGCTACCTCTGCTTAGCAAAACCTATGAACCGCTTAGATGCTGTAACATCAAAAGCTGTGGGCGTGTAGGGATGATAAGCCAAATTCGCATATGTCTGACATATGCGAATTTGGCTTATCATCTCTACACGCCCGTATAAATTGCATGGAATTTCTGTTACACATTACGTATAGGCTCGACTTCAAACGGTGGGCAACGAGAAGTAATGAGCACAAAGAAATGTTGCAGACAAGAAAAAAATGTATTCAAAATAGATTCAAAGGTGAGCTCAATCTGTTGATTGATATAGTGAAACAAGGCTCGGGAACTACCAATGACGGGAATACCACGATAAAGTTTTTCGAGTTTCCTAATAAAACTGCAGCTATTACCGGGTTGGATGCTTTGCATACTATTATATAGAATCATTTTTTTCTAACTGAACAGACAGCTGTGCTGCTGGGGAGTTTGTTGCGCCACTTCTTCTTCCCAGCTAAAGCGTTTTGGGGGACTGTCTTATGTAATTTTGACGTTCGAAAAGTGCTGATTATCAGTTTGAATAAATGACATTTGAATTTGATATGAAGACCTAATTAAAAGATTTGCTGTGATTTTGCAAGCAATAACATCTAGCGAGAAGAGCGTCGTAATCAAATTTAAAGATTACGCCCGAAAACAGCAGAAAAGTACGTAGAATTTTATGATTAATATACGGGGCTGACATAATCCAGAAAAATTATATTGTCCCGATTGGGACTCTTTCGGAAGAAACCTCAGTCTCGAAACAAAGGCTTTAGGGGGTTCCGGGAACATTCAAGGTATCCTAAATATGCTTGTTGTTTCTTCGGATCCTTTTCTAAGAGCACAAAGGCCTAAGTTAGATGCCAAGAGAAAGCAGAGCTTCTTTTCTGAAACTCTCAACTTAATTCAGTTTTAGGAAACTGAGTTCGAGTTCTTAGATATATCCAATCTGAATTCTGACTCAGAATTGGAATACGAAAACGAGTGATAAGGAAAATTTGTAATATTTAATGATGTTTTCATGTTTTTTTGTTATTTATGTAAGTTTATTGTATCAATACTATTGTATTGTTTATTTATTAATTCCATAAATTATTTTTTTATTTTTTTGTGTAATTGTATTTCTAGTACTTAAATAATATTTTGTAACCTCTGATTTATTAAAAATATATATCAATAAAAAATAATAAACAGCTATTTTATTAACATTTATCTTGTTTTATATATTCTTAATATTTGGGTCAGTAACATTCTTCACGATGTTCTTAACTTAGATACAAGATAAAATTAACCGTTTCGTATGTAAAAATAAATAAAAATATTTTGAGGAAAAAAAATCTGTGGCGGTAATTGGTATGTGGAGTATGACGAAAAAATCATAAATAATTAGTACTATAACCATCTGTAAGGATATTCCGGTTTTCCTTGTCTTTTAAGAAATAATTATATTTTAAATAACAGCTTCAAAAAAAAATTCGTAAAAAAATTATAATTCCTTCGTTTTTGTGCAGAATTAACTCGGATGTAATTTCTGTATAAAGTAATAACTAATAGAAGCGATATCCGACACTTTCAAAGTTAAATCCCTAATTCTATCAAAGCCGATTTACAGCCCACAGTGCGGCACGGACGGCCGGGCCAGCGCGCGCTTATTATTAACTACTAAAATATTTTTACTCTCTTACTATTTGTAAGAATGTACACGAAGTCTAAGTGCGACACTTAGAATACAAGTCCTGCAATTCTTAAATTCTTTCAGCCGTTTTTGCGCCAATCCGGATCATACATCTAGACAAACAGACAAATGGACAAACCTTCTTCGTTTCTATTTTATTATATGTATAGATAAAGTAATTTACAAAACAAAAAAGGAAATGAAATAATCACACTTGTAAAGATATTTTACACTTAAGTGTAGACTAAGCGGTAATTCAGAATAACCGATTAAGCAATAAATTCAAATTGTTAAATCCAGATAGTATTAGTTACCCATGATGATGTAATTGATGCATCATGCATGATGCCGAGCCCACAGTAATTGATGTTGTAATGCTATAGAATGGTTATATTACAGTATGGCACGTTTAACTTGTTCAACACAGACTGAAATGGAGATATTGGAGGTGGTTGAGTCTCGCGTGACTTAACTTTTTTTTTTATATTTATGTTGTGTGGTTTTCAAGGAAGTAGTCAGAAAGCGGTGCGTCGGTGACTCAAATGTCATTCCATAATAAATGCGGTGGAGTGATTATGTATGGGATGGGGTGACACCGCCCGGTGTGGGCTGGTGTGAGGTGGTGTGGGGCTGTGTGAGGTGGCGTAGACAGCGGGGCAGCGCGCGCGACGCCGCGCCGGCGACAAGCGCGAGACGCCGCGTCGCCAAGGATACACAGCCTAGGGGCTGTGATGCGTTCAGTAGTGTTGCTACTAAGCACTAAGCAACAGTACTGAAAACCACAGGTTAGTGACAAGTGTACTCTTATGGTCCGTACACACAGGAAAAACGACGGTGCGTGTAAGTGGTGACACTAAGGGGCAAATGGTACCTCTATAGTACATAGTACTCACGTGGGGCTTACTCTTGATTTCAAATGTAGCCATCTTGATTTCAATTCCGATCTATCGACATTGGAATTTAGATATGTCGTACTCTTCATTTCGACGCTAGCATCAAATTGTGTTTAAATTGGATGTCCATTTTGGGAACTAACTGGAATCGGGATCGGGCTTGGCGCGCTACTCTTGGCTTTATTTTGACAGCTGTACTCGTGTATTGCGCCAGGTGTGATGGTGAGATAGTAGAATTCGGAAATTCAAGAGAAACTAGAATTCGTCGATAAAACTGTTTTCCTGGGGATCACGCGCGACTCAAGGCTACAATCATGGGGTCCTCATTTTGTTCAGCAGCATAATGCTGTCAGAAAAATCCGTCAATTTACTTATGTAGGTACCGCGAGGCTAGTCTATTTTAGTTACTTTCATAGCATCATGTCTTACGGTATATTACTTTGGAGACGGGCTGCAGACATCGAGTCTATTTTTATTCTGCAGAAAAGAGCAATCAGAGCCATATAATATGTAAAATCTCCGCAGGCGCGATTCTCTCTAAGGGAACTGTTTAAGGATATTAACATCATGACGGTACCTTGTCAATATATATTTATGAGAACACCATGTACGTAAGAAAAAAACTACATTCATTTATGGGTATACATTTACGGGTCATGATTTTGACCGGTAACTTCTAACCTTCTAATTATAATTTAACAAATGAGGTAACGTTGGAAGCGTCTTAATCGTCTGCTGATTATAGGCTATGTGACGTCGCATTAAATTCAATATGGTGGCCATAAAGTCGTTTTTTTATTTTATTTTAATTATGTCGTATTGGGTATCAAATTAAAGAGCTTGACGAGCACATTACAAATATGTTTATATATATATATATACTAGCTGCCCGCTCCGGCTTCGCACGGGAGCACTAAGTACTTATCTATGGCGCACCTACCTATCTACCTACCTACCTCTTACCCTACCTACCTACCCTACTAACCTACCCTACCTACCTACCCTATCTACCCACCCTACCTACTACCCTACCTACTCTACCTACCAAACCTACCTACCTACCCTACCTACATACTTACATTCCTACCTTACCTACCTACCTACCTACCTACTTACATACCTACCTACCCTACCTTCACCTACTTATACTAAGAACCTTGTCCTGAGAATAACAAACACAACAAAAAAAGAATTAGCGAAATCGGTCCAGCCGTTCACGCGTGATGCCGTGACCAAGGGAAATAGGGATTCATTTTTATATTAATTAATTTTTATTCATTTTTTTCCAAGCGCTTTCAAACTTCCTTCCTACTTACCTACTTTTCCAGTGGATTTTCCAAAAATTGAAATACTATCGTGAATTCATGCAAGCCTAGTACTTTTTGTTAGGATTTATGGCAACGACAGCTAGGAACAGTTTGTATTAGATAAAGAAAATTGGGGTTTTTACGTTTTTCCAGCAATTTTTCCAAGTTTCTCTTCATAAGATACTTCTTCGAACTTCAGGGAATATTTAAAATAAAAAAATTGCTTACCTACCTCCTACTTACCTACCTACTACATACCTACCTACCTACCTACCTACATACATACCTACCTACCTTCCAACGGGGGATATCATAAATGCAAATGGATGAAAACATGATTTTTCTTCATATCTAGGCCGAGACGAATGAAAGAAAAACTTCGAAATCAGTCAATCCGTTCTCGAGATGTCATCAAAAAAGCCGTTTAATGATGAAATACTATCGTGTTCATGCAAGCCTAGTACTTTTTATTAGGATTTATGGCATGTATACCGGGACATCATAAGTGCAAAATTTATAAAAATATGATTTCTTTTGATATCTTTTTTTCTCGTTAATGTTTCCAATGTTTTAGTAGTTATTCTGCTATTCGGAGAGCAGACAAATCCAACGAATCAAAAACCATGAAAATTGGTCCAGCAGATCTCGAGTTATAAGTGTTGTAACTAATACTATAACACGAAATCATAACCCCAAAATAATTTGAATAAAAAGTAAGCTACTTAGTCCGTTAAGTTACTTAACTAATATTAAAGTTTTATACAAGTGCTAAGTAAAAATACAATCATACTATATCTACTTTATAATTTAAACTAATGTTTTACTGGACTACATTTTTGATTAAATGCATTCTTTGCATAACATCCAAATATCCCCTATTCCTGGCAAGTCACACAATGACGCAATACCAGTATCATCCACAAGTAATTCTTAATTCGAATTTGTTACGAATGTTTATACATTTTGAATAAGCAGTCCGTCAGTTACATAACCAAACATAAGTGTGTAACATTGAAGTGTTTTTTTTAAAACTAATTACATGTCGAGCTATAGCAAAAAAACCGACCATGTGCATGTCGGACCACGCACAATGAAGGGTTCCGTAGTTGGAATGGATTTATCCCAAAAACAAACTTAACTCCTATACATACATCGATATACGTCACGGTCAATTCTCCAACAGCAAATGTAAGTCTATAAACGCAAAAAAAAAATATGCTCACTCTATAATTTGTTTTAAATTCGACTTCAGTCATAGAAAACGCTTTGTCCGTATATTGCATCATCCAACGCTCATCTCGTCTTTTTTTTCAATTGTTTTTATGGGAATTATGTAAAATACTGTATATTACTGCTAATCGTGTCATATTATACGCTTATTACTTACTGAAAACCACTTAAAACGCAATACAATTTCCTAAAAGTTACACTTTTGCTATTGGAAAAATCACAATTAACAAATAATCCTAACGCAATACTGGCACAATATACAGCTGTCAAAATAAAGCCAAGAGTAGCGCGCCAAGCCCGATCCCGATTCCAGTTAGTTCCTAAAATGGACACCCAATTTAAACACAATTTGATGCTAGCGTTGAAATCAAGAGTACGAAATATCTAAATTCCAATGTCGATAGATCGGAATTGAAATCAAGATGACATTTGGTAAAGAATTTTATGCACTTAGTTTTTGTTTTTTAATTTAATCCTAATTTATTAGCAGCGAACCAATTATGGACCTGCAGTAGGGCGTTATTTACGTCATCAAAATTTGTAGCACGTCTATCAACCTTAAAGTTTATTTGTGGTTGTTTTTTAATAAATGGAGATCATTAATATACACTAAAAAGACGAAAGGACCCAATATCGAGCCTTGTGGCACACCCATTTTTACTTTTAAACCTAGTGAATTGAAATCTTTCTTTTGATTGTCTATCTTTTTAATACGATTTTACTAAACTAAGGGGAAGGTTTTCAAGTCCGTAACACCCAAGCTTCAAGATTAACGTTTCTTGATCGAATCACGTGACGCAATCAAATGCCTTGGAGATGTCACAAAAGATTCCTATGGCGTCTTGGGCCTCTTTCCACGCTTTAAAATTGTGTCTTAATAAGGTTCTACCGACGTCGGTCATAGTGAATCATTTTATTTGTGTTAAAATGATTGAGCATGAAGGATTCGTAATAAATGATATCGATAGACATTTTAAAATGCAACAGTCCTAATTGTTTATTTTTTAAAACTACCAGGAAAGCAGAAATGAACTGGAGCTAGGTGCTTAAGCGATACTACTTGAAAGTGAGCGAATTGCGATAATGATACGGTAGATGGGTAGGTAGTTAAGTAGGTACTGTAGTTGCGCGAAAACTTTTAAAAGCTGGTTGCGGTCACTGTTCGCCAGCAGACACTCCTAACGCCATGATTGATAAGCACACGTTATAACTCCACGAGACAGTATTTCCTCGCACTATTCTATTCTAGCTTTTTCGGTTTCCGGTTTCGGGTGTAATTTTTAGAAATGGTGTCTTCTACAAGCCAAGTTCTTTGCGCCTAACGATCATTATTATCCATCAGATTATGATTGGCGATTCCGGATAGGGGATACTAATTCTATTAAGGATAATTAGATGTGTTGTCCAATCATATACAAACTTAACTGTGAACCGTTGTGAGAACACGGCCTCAAAGATCGCCTGTCCTCTGAATACCTTCATTTACTGAGAGGTTAATTGTATGTAACAAATATCTGAGTATACACACATAGTGTCGGTGCAGGTGGGTTACGGCGAACAGACGTCGTGAGTGAGGCTTTGCGAACCGAACACACGCTGGGCTGGCACTGACACACGATGTGTGGAGTAATGATATTGAGACCGTGCCCAAATAGGCTCATCAAAGGAGTAGCGACTAACAGCACACACGGGGACATACGACTATTGACGCTGCCCAATTCGCCGCTGAACACACTACACACGTCCATTCATTTAAGTCCGGTATACGAGCGCGTTTGATTACTCTGATCTCCTCGTCCATTCAGGAAGTGACATGCATCAATAGGTAAAAGCGATACATATAGATCGAAATAAGGAAAGCTCTACATAATTATGTAGCTGGCATATCGTTTGCAAAGCTGTAATTTTAAACAGCGAATGTTTGACCGTCTGTTATAGAATAATTGCGATAATTAGCACACTTGGCAAACGCACTGATGATCATCCTTTTTTATTATCCACAATAGCTTGCACTGAAGAATGCTGCTACAAAATTATTGCTGTGAAATGAAATGATTTTTTTTATTCTGTAAATATGATATCGGAATCATTATTACACGTCATATTAAAAATAAGCTAGGTGAGGTCGTTTCCTATCTGACTACTCTGAGAAGAAAGGCCGAAAAAAACTCAGAGACATAATCTTGGTCAGGTCATAATTATGAGGACTCCGTAGATTAGTGTCTGCAATGAACATTTGAGGAAAGAACCACACAGATTTGAGTGCAGGTCCACTCAAATCAGTCAGCTAGTTAGTTCATTCAGCTAGTTAGTTAGTTGAGCTACACAATTACTGACAAATGCTTGCAGCATTTAACTCAGAACTTATTATATTACTCAACGACTAGACGAACAATACCAAAGAAAGGTTATTTGGGTAGGCCGAATAAAGTTCAATCAAAGTCAACCAAAGTAAAAAATATAAATTAAAAACTCATTTGAAAAATGAATTATCATTAATCCAGAATAATTTAGATTACAGTTCTTCCGTCTCATAATTAAATATTTCAACTCAAACATTGTTGAAATGTGTCGCTATCAGTTTGTAAAATTGGGAGATTTTACCATAAATATCTACAGGCTACAGTGACGACCTTGACAATCGTATCTTTGTGCGATGTGGACGAAGTGGTTCAATAAAATGAAATCAATAGGTTTGTTGAAATTGCAGTATTACAAGAGAAAATATGATTTTCAGTTCCAAAATAGGTATTCTTGAAAAGTTTCCAACCTTGTTTATAAAGGTGGCAGTGGGTTGCGGTGAGTAATAATATGGAGCACACAAGACGAGGAGATGGCGCATCTCTCATGCACTTATATCAAGAATTCGTTCGGCATTACGCCTCGCGACGCTACGCTTGTGTGAAGGAGAATGCCGTACAGAGAGGCGCGGTGTGCGAGGCATTTTCTGCACGTCGGTCGTACGCCTCCGGTATTTAGTTCCTCTGGAGAGCTGCTGTAAAATTTAACATGAAGTTATTTCGATAACATTATTATGAAGCTCGCTATTTCAAGTACTAAGAATGCTAGTTGTTTATTAAGTATGCACTTTGCCACGAGCGCCAGTCTTACGGCGCTAATCTGACTGGCGCCTGACTGCGCCTTGCTAACTCATTTCGCCTGCTCGCCCGCTTGCCCTCTCGCCCAGCAGTGGACGGCTTTGGCTCCTGAGCTGTTCCGTTCCCAAGCCAGACATTATTACATTAAACTTAGTTTAGCAAATGAACCGTGACGTGAACTTAGATTGCATGCTCTTGGAATGTTAGTTTTTGAGAATTACGACTATATCCAGTAGGTACCTAGGTGTAAGATGTTATTCTATGTAAGTATCTTCTGATTTCTCATAAACTTCTTAAATTCGGATGCGTAGCAGTAATTAATACGACGTTTAAAATAACTAAGCTAGTTTAAGATGGAACCTCTTTCACCGCACTATCAGTTTTGTTTACGAGCTCCTGGAGAGCTATTGGGTACCATTTCATAATTAAGTTATAATTATAGGATTTCGTGGGGTTGTGGGGTCGCGGGGTCACGACGAGGGGGACTAATAAGTCAGCGCGCGTTAACTTGTAACTTCGCTATCTATTGCTCGGACCTCACTCGCGGCTCGATGGGGGTGCGCTTAAAAGGGGACACACTATCACGTCCTGAAAAGAATACGTCGAATTACAAGTCACCGTGCATACTTCAGCCAACGTAAATAATGAATTTATGTATCAGTAATACCGTTTAGCAGTTATAGGACTGAACCACACATGGCTCTATAATATAGTCCCATTGCTTAATTCATACTTTAATCAATATAGCATGTAATCGTTTTTGTTCTTTAATAAATAAATAAATCATCGTAGAAATACTAAAAATTATAAATAAATGAACAAGCAAAAATAGATTTGATAAACTTACTTAGAATATTGCGGACAATGACCGTGAACTTGAAAAGCGTTCCGAAACAGAGATTAAATAAATATGACGTAATACTACGTAACGTTACGATATGACGCGGCCGACGCCGACGACGCCGCCGGCGCCGGCGCGCGGCGGGCGCGAGCTCTTGGTTTAAGCGTAATTTCATAATGAAAATGAACACTTTGAACGAGTCGCTTCGGGTAGGTAACAAAAACTTGAGCTTTTATTCGATGTGGCCGCCGCGCGCCGTACCTATACATAACTTTTTATTTTTATAATAAAATTTGCGAGCGGTCTTAAATGTTAGTGATATGTTTTTAATGTGTTGACAGTGATGACCAATGAGTATCGTCTAGAAGCGGCCTAATGTTTAGGTAAAACAAACTTCTTACCTGCAGCATAGGTAGGTAGGTTGGGAATCATATTCACAACCATTCGACAGGCTTCCGAATGGAATATTACATATTTTCGGTTACCTGATTTCCCAGTCAGCTAATAGCCGATGGAAGAATAGCGGTCGATTATTTGGTTTAAACGGACAACACTTTCGGTTTTGGATTTGTGAACATCGATCAGAAGACTCCTTCGATAACATTGATTGATGTTCGATTCGGCAGGAAGCGTATCGAATGGTTGTGAATAGCTAATGCAGATTTATACTTACAATTAGCGCAAAAACAAAACTATACTATACAGGGTCGAAGTTAACTAGCTAGCGGAACTATACTATAGGTACAGGGTCGAAGTTAACTAGCTAGCGGAACTATACTATACAGAGTTGAAGTTAACTAGCTAGCGGAACTATACTATACAGGGTTGAAGTTAACTAGCTAGCGGAACTATACTATACAGGGTTGAAGTTAACTAGCTAGCGGAACTATACTATACAGGGTTGAAGTTAACTAGCTAGCGGAACTATACTATACAGGGTTGAAGTTAACTAGCTAGCGGAACTATACTATACAGGGTTGAAGTTAACTAGCTAGCGGAACTATAGTATACAGGGTTGAAGTTAACTAGCTAGCGGAACTATAGTATACAGGGTTGAAGTTAACTAGCTAGCGGAACTATAGTATACAGGGTCGAAGTTAACTAGCTAGCGGAACTAGGTGGATGTGATAGGTGTCGATATCTCAACACGATAAAACGAAGAAAAAAGATAAGATGTTTTTTCTCTGGGGTCAATGGCCACTGGAAGTGTACTTTAAGTAGGTAGTTGAGAAAACCAGTTTTATTTTTTGGTTTATCGTGTTTGGATATCGATACCCTACCCAGCACGTCTGTGAAGTTTACACGGAACAAAATAACTGATATTTCAATTAATTACAGTCTTTGAACAAAATAGCGTTTTTATTTCGTTATGTCGTATTTAGATCGATACCTATCACTTCTGCGGAGTTTCGCTAGCTAACTTAATGTGACCCTGTATGTATAGAAAAACGAATAAGTACTCCAAACTGCTGCTGATTAATTGAAAACAGTATTTTAAACTTAGTATACTTAACACAGACTATCGGAACAAGCATTCTTAGCTCCATTATGCTACGTTGTACTGGTCTGTCTATGAGCATTATACATGTATTATTTAAAACTAGCGTCAAAATATTTAAGTAGTCATATTTCCTTTTATGCAATTCTGAGAGACATCTGCATTCAATTCATAGGTTGATCAGTTCTAACCGTCGATGCGATAGAATATAATATTAAATTCCCCTTGTGTAAAGTCCCCTTCCCAGTGTGTCAAGAGATAAACTGTGGCACACAGTCCATCTAAGCAGTGGACTGGCGCTGGACTGGCGCTTGGTTCGGGCTCTGATATCTCTACAAGAATTCTAGTCCTTATGTTAGCTTGGAGGATAAACGGGCTGGTTCTGCCTCTCAATGTCAGGGCTGTGCGCGTCACCGTGGCTGTTCATCTTGTACATGGATAGTTTGTCTGGCAGATTTTAAAGAGGATGAGTATAGATTTTGAACGAGTTGCCTGTTAAATGCCTACTCTGCGCAGGTGATCAAGTTCTTCTTGCATCGGCAGCAGAACAGTTGCAGGACATGGTGACCGCGATGGATGAAATATAATATAAATACAAGGGATAAAGTATACATGTGATCAACACAAAGGTTGTGGAACCCCTTTTAGAAAAGACATGAGGTTATGAGTGTATCCATGATTGATTTCTACTATATTCACTAAACAGACCTGTCACGAGCTTCCCTGCTCGAGCCAAGGCGTGCGTGCGTGAAAGCATTCCGCATTCACTCGTGTGCTGGTCGTTACAGGGTTTGGTCACAGATTAATACAGATGAGCCACTCCGCAGTTTAGGTATGAAGCTACAAGTACGCAGCGGGCCCGTCTTGCTGGTCCAATCCAGTGAGTGTAACGTAGTCAGAAGATCTAAGAGTCACGCGATAGAATGAGAGCCTCTAGGCATAAAGGGCGTGCCCGTTTACATATAGCTATATATTAAAGCTGTAACTTGAAGTCACAAATGATAAACTAGAAAAAAAAACGAAGTAAAAATAAATAAACAGTTAATTACTTATAACAATAACAAAACCATGGTCAGCAAGAAAACCCGTTGAGGAGCATAACGCAAAGATCAGCCATTAACCCCTCGCCATATTTGAGGGAAGGAGGCAATCCGACCCCCGACGCTACCGTAAGCAGTGACATCTAAGGGAGCATGACTAACTTGCTGCCGGTTGCTCAGGCAAGAATAATATGATCAATTTTCTCTTAAAAAAACACTGTATTGAGTAGATTATTTCAACAATAAAGAAAAATAAAATTAAAATAAATTTACTTACACAGTCAAATAAAATAAACTAAACAATTATTATGAACTCATGTAACCTTCCAGGACGTAAGCTAATTCTAGAGAAAGAACATAAACATTGGTGCCGATTCTATTCTCACAAATGCCTCTAAGACTAAAAATCACCAAAATTTAGTTTATTCTTATCAAGCGACGATTTCCCATTCTGAAATTTAAAAAAGTGACACAACTTAACTATATTTTAGTTTGACAGCACTAAGATGGCACTGAGATTTTAATTTAGTGAAAATTTCTTTTCTTTTGCTTATATCTCGTAAATGGTGAGTCCTATCGCAAAAATAATGAAAATTTCGACCCCCATAATGAAACCTCCGTAGGTAATCATTTTTCATATTTTCCATATAAAAAGTGAAAAAATCCATATAAAACACGTTGAGGCTGCACTTCCCGCGCCTCCGGCTCTAAATAAATTCACGAGGTAGGGCAAACAAGTATGTATCACGTGGAGTCGCGATTGTCAAGTTCGATTATAGTTGTGTCAACATTATTTTTATATTTTGATGATTCTTTTTTTGTTTGGTGGGTAGTATTTGAGTTAGCTTCAATAATAGGTAGTTTTCCCACTCAGTCTACGAGTATATGGATGATGTTATAACTTCGTCACTGTTATTTACATAGCAGGTAGTGGTATTCGAATTTGTGGGGGGTAGGTACCACAACTAAAAACTGATAAATAAAAACTTTTTACAAAAAAATTGAACCGACAAAAAAAAACAAAAAAGTGAAAAATAACTTAATTTCGGAAGTCGGTGTCTTTGATTTTGTATTTTCGTTATTTGCCACCAACTTCCGAAATTAAGTTATTCATCTCATTATTTTTTTTTTTTTTACGTCGGTAAAAAGTTTTTTTATTTAAATGATTTTTGTATCTGTGCGTTAGTGCGCACCACTCGACCGAGCTCGAGCTCGGACCAACATCGGAGGTCCTTTAGTGCGCGCCACTCGACCGAGCTCGAGCTCGGACCAACATCGGAGGTCCTTTAGTGCGCGCCACTCGACCGAGCTCGAGCTCGGACCGACATCGGAGGTCCTTTAAGTCTAACGTTAGTTTATAATCTAAATTGAAGTGGTTTCCAGAGGAAAACACTCATTCAATCTGCACCGATGATAAAAAGTCAACAGTAAGTCGTTATGCCTGCTACTGAATATGTCTGCCATTATTATACTACTGAATGTCAAAGCCGATAATTAAAGAAATCTAAGTATTGTTTGCTTGTCGGGCTCCAAAGGATCATTGTACCATGAGTTCATGAGTTCATGCTCGACTCTAAATTACTTAGTCAAATTAATTGCTCTTTACGTCAGTCAAACCATTCATGACCACCATCACCACAAGCTGACCGAAATTGTATTTATCAATAATTATTCCCACGAGACAACATCAACCTAATTTTCGCTACGGCCAGGGTTGCTGCAAGACATTAAAAAAATTTCTTCAGAAATCTTTTCATAGAATTTCCTTCATTAAGTATTTATTGTTACATGCAAACAAGGTTTGTCTTATCCAAGGTGGTTGTGACGTATACAATTCACTTTCACTTTTTTCTTTCTTTTTGTTACTTTTCGAGGGCAAATTGGAAAATTATAAAAAAAGGTTTTGCAAACTGTACCGTGTCGTATCCATCAAATGAAAGAGCTTGTCTTCAGGATCTCAAATATTTTTTATAATTTTAAACGAAATAATTTTAAAGATATTTAATAAAATAGATGAAAATTTACCATTGAGCACAAGAAGTCCTAAAACTTTGAAAAAAAATACAGAGAATGGTTCTTTACTCATATCTACATTACAGGAAAGTCTATGGTCTTAAAGTAACATGGTAAATATCTCAATATTGTGCGTACACGCTTATATTTGCAGTTGGAATGTATGGGAGAACATGTTTTTCAACTACAATGTTAAGTTTGCTCTTGGGATTAATTCATCCCAACTACGGAACCCTTCATTGTGCGTGATCCGACAAGCACTTGGTCGGTTTTTTCTCTGCTTTAAATCCTTGATGAAATCCATTGTGAAACGGTATCCCTAAGTAAAAAAGTTTACAGGAACATGACATTCTCAGACCACCCAATAGTTATTTAAAAGTAAATTGTAACGTGATATATTCCTAAGTGGACGGGTGCACACGATATTACCATGATTCAATGAGTCCAACTGTGACAATGTCAATGTCAAAGTAAGGTCTGTGTAATTATATTCAATAAAATAAATAACGGTGCAATTAGCATAATATTTTGCTTATGTACACTACATAAACATGACCTGTCTTAATGAAGCATCGATTGCGATCACGTACGATTCGTGTCCGACATTCAGCAATAGGCAAGATCTCAAACACTCTGGCCATTTAACTCTAAGTCTGTTTCACTATCAAGTCAAAACCTTGTGAAAGCTGGATACAAACACCTCGAAACGTTGACAGTGGACCGTTCGGTAAGATGCCGCCAGCGACAACGTCAACAGCGATATGTGCACCTTCTGCCTACTCAGTGGCTCGGCAGAGAGGGGCAAGTCACGCTAGCGCTGCGAGCGAATGCGGTGCACGGACTGAGCGGGCTGAGCCCGACGAGCCCGTCGCGATGCGAACCATAGGCCTACCGCAAAAAAAACAAGCTCTGTTTATTGTTGCCAAGCTACAATGTGTGTCAGAAATAACCGGACAACGGTGACGTACTGTTGGAGCCAACGTTGGTGCCAAATCACATGATTCACATTTTAGGCAGGTCACGAGCGACACCCACATAATACATTTGTGTAAATATGTATTAGGTACATTTGTGTGAACCGCAACTATTGACCAGAAATCATATTAAATAGAAAAAGACGTCAGCATCGAGCAAAGAGTTCCTGTCTCCAGTTTCACTAACATTATAAAGGGAAGATGAAAAGGCCGGAAGTATGAGAAAGTGCTTTGAGCGCACATCTTTCCATTGAAAGTGATAATGTTGTTGAGCAGACGCGCCTCGACCGGCTGACCGTGTGGACTTAACTGGCACGCGCCGCGAACGGTTTAATTGGCGCGATACATCATTAACATACAGTAAATGTGGCCGCGAGCCGCTCGGAAGTGCGCGCTGCCATCGACGCAGGCGCAGGCCGCGTGCGACGCACCTCACGCCGCGCCGCTATCATCAAACGAATACTGGTCGAAAACACTTCGATGTGTGTCAGTTATTAGTATTCTCTATTTTTGTGAGCTATTTGTGTTTTATATTCGTTTGTGCTGGTGGTTCTTTTTATTTCATTTGATTGTTTGGTTCAGCAGGCGTTGCGCGCGGTGCGGCTTTCGCTATCAATGTGACACAAATTTAATAGCTAAAGTCACGCGGAGGAGAGTTATTAATCTTCCGCGAAGATAACGACACGACTCACGAATGTACACTAATCACATATAAACCGAATCACATCAATTCTACAGCACAACAAATGTTCAATGAAGTAATTAATGTCAGATGCTATAACACGAGGACGTCGAGCCTCGTTCACAAATATCGTTCATTAAACAATAAAGTAAATAGTCGTGACACCATTCAATCCATTATATGAATGGGAAACTCTTCGAGCTATTGCTCTGTGAAAATTATAGCATGACTATTGAGTAGTAACCAAATATAAATTGAGCAAAGATTCTAAATGAGTAATAGTGGCAAAGTTCGCGAGGCGCGGTCTACTCAGGCACTATTATCACAACGCAATGTTTTGTACAAATTAGATCATTCATCTATTAAGTATCGGTATCAGTGGTGCTGCTAATGGCACTCAGACAAAACGTTACGGATATTACATCAGAATGAAGACAACACAAATTGTTTAAAATAGGAGAAATTATATGTATGAACATAACAGTGTTATGTCTGAATGAGACGATACAATACATAATAATTACCTACTAGCAGTTGGTCGAGAGTTCAATAGTCTGGATGATAAATTAATTACCCCCGTAATAAATACGTGGAGTAAAGTTATTCCAAACTTAAACATCGCAAATGTCTGGTAAGTCTGAAGAATATACTGGTTGTTACTATATTCCGCGTTTAGAGGGTTAATATTTATTTAGTGTATGAACGTAACGTATTTTACGTGCGCTGGAGCAGCTACGCGGGGTTCTGTCCCCGACTGGTGCTCATCCAACCAGCCACTGGGCTCCATCGCCGCGCTCTTTGCACTCAACTAGACTCTTGTGTTGGTAGGCGCGCTATTGCGTCAATGGAAACTCGTTAAAACAGTGCCACGACCTTTTGCTATTGAATTGATTAAATTAACGATAACACGCCGGCCACGTTCGATATGCTATCAACATCTCGCAGACGAGTGACCCCTAATGCATAGGCACAGATTCTCTATCATAATATTGTGATCATAAAAACATTAATTAAGTCGTCAAAATGATTGGTTTCAGAAGCAAAGCACTCAATCTGTAGGTACGTTATTTATAAGTATATTAATTTAAAAGCTAGCCATTACAGGTTCTCAAATAAAATAGACGATCATAGTAGTCCGCTGAAAGGAGCTGTAAGCGGTAGCGCGGCGAGCATCGCGAAGTGGCGCGGTGTATCGCGATGTGTCGCGGTGTATCGCAATGTGGCGCGGTGTATCGCAATGTGGCGCGGTGTATCGCGATGTGGCTCGGTGTATCGCGAAGTGGCGTGGTGCATCGCGATGTGTCGCAAAGTATCCAGGTGTATTGCGTAATATAGCGCGATATGTCGTGGCGCGGCGCGACCTTGACGAATTAGTTCGCAACGTGACAACACGTTATGTTTTCAAATTAGCGCGCACGCCGCACGCCGCACGCCGTGCGCCGCCACGCGTATTGTTGTGCGCTCACTACCTCGTGGTACTGTGACGTGTGCACGAGCGTGCGCAGCTCATTTGTAATTTTCACATTCCTTGTTTGCCCAAATCTTTATCCAGCACTAACAGCCACTCACTAACTGTTATGTTATATTATGTTGATATGTGACAGTTATATACATTCTACTCGTGTTATAAGCTGCTTTCAATGCATAATAATGATTTTTCTTAAATTATTCAAAAGTATAATATTAACTCCCCGTCCCGAGAACTCGTTCCCAATATCCCAATAGCAGTTCCCAATTCCAAAAGGGTGTCAACAAAGGTTTCCGAAGACGGAAAAAATATTTTTCAACCTCAATCTTACCTACCTATATACGAGTAGATACTTTTACATATATTTAAATATGTGCCCTCGAATTAGGAAGTCTAGAACCTTGACATAACCGCATACCTAAATAAACCTGAAGATTGAAAATACTAGTAAGTAAGTAGAAAATGCCTCTGTTCCAGCTTTAGGAAGACCTTTCGGAACCATGAAATGAATAATTTTCTAATTCTGCTAATTCTTTTCTCTTTTGTTTGCCTTAGGTACTGACCTTTCGAATGCTCAACAGCATTGCGAGCTCGTTAGCATTACTAGTATCCTGACTACATTATATAAGCTTAACTACATTGACCGCGGTAAGACCACCGTCATAGAGCATCGATAAAAAACTCTAATCAAATTGTAGACTGTAGCTAGGGCTAAGGTGGGACTGGACATGTTACTAAAAGTGAATGTGGCCAGAATTCAGAGCTCAATATACTTCTGTAAAATGTAGTGAGGTGGCCAGTACAGATAGTCCTCATAGAATTCGAGCGAGCTATTCAGCTACTGCCACCTCACGCAGCGCTCAGGGCCTATAAGCGCTGCGGCGAAACGCCTGCATACTTCGTATTACTTCATAACTTTCAACTGGCTAACCATTTGTATGAAACCAGTCTTATGAATATTATTTTACTGTTAGCGCCGTGTGAGGGGCTGACAATAGTCTCCCAGTCTTTCCCTGCTATTTCTATTATGTCATCAGCCCATCTTCTTTTCAGCCTGCCTACTCTTCTTTTTCCTGTTGGTCCCTTCCATCGCGTAGTTCTGAAGGGCCACCTGCTGTCTGTATAGCGTGTTATATGACCGGCCTATTGCCATTTCAGGTTTAGGGCTTGCGTGTGTGAATGAAATTAGCTTGGGTTTTTATCTATTACCCACACTTTTAACTTTGTGTATTTTCCTTATATTTAATATGCTGCTTCCATCGCTCTGTGTTGTTCTGATTTTTTGTTTAGCTCTTGTCGTGAATACCCATGTTGACAACCATACAACAAACAGGGCAACAAACCAGGTATCAAGTACAACTTTTTTCAAGTTAATCGAGTTAACATTTCATTGAGTGTCCAATAATTCTTCCGGTTACATTTGTTCTTCTTTCAACTTCATCTTCGTTATTTGATTTGCTAAAAATGATATGTGTTTGCCCAGCAGGCCTAACATGACGCACGCGACAATTACTCGTTCTCGCGTGAGTAATTTTTGTCTATTTCGTCTCTTTTCTCGTTTTCTGACAGCGCCTCCATACAAAATAGTCGACTCCTTCTGTCAAACTTTATGTTTTGTCGACAAACCCTAACATGGCACCTTAGTTATCTCGATTTTTGACAATTCAACACGAGATAATCTCCGATTCTTCTGTCATTAAGTCGTATTTACTCGTCCTCGATTTTGACGACGAGAGCGACGAGAAGAGTAGACAAAATTATTATACAAAAAATATCTCCAAAATAACATGGCAGTTTCATAATTGTAATTATTTTAGTCATCATTTTATTTTACAATATATTAATAATGAAAAAACTTAGTTTTAAACTACTATTTATATTGGAACGACGTGTTTTATATGGATTTTTTCGTTTTTTGTATTGAAAATATGAAGAATTATTACCTACATGTTGGGTATTAGGGGTTTATGGGTTTCATAAAGGGGGTTCAAATTTTCATTATTTTTGCGATAGGACACACCATTTTCGAGATATAAGCAAAAGAAAAGAAAAGTCGAGGTGTTGGTGTGAATTTTAGTTCATGAAAATTAATTTCCACACCTTTTTAATCGCGATTAAATACTTGGACAATCAGAATTTTAGATTTATATGATTTTAGAAATTAATAACTACTAAAATATAGTTAAGTTGTGTCACTTTAGTCTATTTCAGAATGGGAAATCGTCGGTTGACAGGAATAATCTAAATTTTGGTAATTTTTAGTCTAGTTTAGAGGTATTTGTGACAAGGAAATCGGCACCATTGAATGAATGAAACGGAATCTCAAGCCGATGTTGCTATCATAAAAATAATTTGTTTTTAATAACTTGCAACATCGGTTTCTCGTCGCGAGATATAGAAGTGTCAAAATGCTTTTTTCTAGTTTACTCGTCGTTTACGGTCATGTTAGGGATTAGAATGACGTCAGAATCGTAGACAAATTTCGACAAAACGAGAAAAAGAGCGTTCTCGCGCTTGTCATGTTAGCCCTGCTGGTAGGTGTAGGTCGATGGACAAATAAAAGAAACCAAGTAAAAAACAAGTACAAAATGCGTTTAAGTAAGTTCTAGCGAAAGCTAATAAAACAAATCGAGTTAAAAGCTTTGCTGTTCGTGGTTTACTTTTCCTGGTAACCAGCCCTTTAATTTCCTGTCAAATAAGTGTCCCAATTCAGGAGTCAAGACTTCTTTAATGTAACGATACTGAAGTTTTGGAAAATAAATTATTATTACTATTTTCTAGAAATAGTAAGTACTTATTAAAACAATTTAATTTGCTTTTTTTACAAGGTATAGTGTATTACGTTTTCAAGACTAGGCATTTCTTCTTATTTACTTTAATAGAACTCTGTGACGGTTCATATGTTGATCTACTTTGCTTTGCGCTCAGACTCCATGCAGGTACTATGTGCTCAGTTTACATAAGCCGGGTTCACTCCATTTGCTCCATTCACAAGCTTATCCGTGCATCTGTGTCCTGTGCGTGCTGTGCAGGCCATTCCGTTTGAGTCGTCAATGAGTCAAGAAGCTGTGACTGTGACACCAAGACAAAGCCACGTGTCATCCCAAACCAACAATTATTTACTTGAGTGACTCCCGATGCAACGTGTAATAGAGTAAGCGCACAGCCACAGACATCCTATTATAATATTACAGAAGCGCAATACTACAACTAATTATAATAGATTTTTTACAAACTATTCGTTGTGTTTTTAATATAGTAAGGAATTTTTGTTGAGTAAGTACATGTTTGAGCCCACTACTTTCATTATGTCGATTAGTAGTAGGGCTGTTTTTATTTAATACAAGTAAATTTAGACGAACTTGCTACGAGAACAGTGGCTCGGAATATTGTATTTATTTTACTATAAAAATTAACACATAGTAATGTCTGTTCAGTGGTAGATTTATGGATACAAACTACTTTCAGGACTTGCGTTTATACTATTATGCATCGTATATACTAAGTAGGTTCAGATAGCTTGTCATTTTACTCAGTCGTTATTTAGGATTTTATTCTATTCCTTATTTATACTGTTCGCGTCACGGCGTCAGGTACTCAGGTCACGAGCCTGGAGTTTGTTTACTACAGCGAAGAAAATGTAGGTACGAGTAGTACTAGCACTCAGGTAATGAGTCATCTGGTGCGGACTGCGACCGGTGCCAACTTCCCGTGCTCGACATGTTTAGCGTAGTTTTAACTGAGTTATCTACACTTTTAGTAAAGTACATTTGAGCATCAATCATTTGCGAAGCCGTATAATTTCCGCCAATCATAAAAGCGCAGCTCGTACCTTTACGATCACGCTACCTGAGCCGAGTACAGCGAGTGCAGCGCATGCAGCTCAACAAAACAGAAATAGAAACTAAGAAGACCACTTTAAAAATGGGGGAAAAACATAAAAAAACAAAAAAAAAAAAAATGGATCGCGGTTGTTAGCGAAACTCTTCCCGTAAACACTCTATTTCAATAACGAAATTAAGTATATGCGTCCCCTACACAATGTGAGTCAATACAATTATAAATATCTTAGAAACATGCGGAAAGTTCTTGATCAGATTTATTTATACTTTGTTTTTACAAGATGCTAGCTTTTGCCCGCGGCTTTACCCGCGTCCAAATCGGAAATTATCCCACGGGAGTGAACCACTGTGATACAAAGTGGCCTATGTCTTAGGTACACGTACGTACACCGGGGCCGGGGTTAGCCCCAGCCCCGGTGTACGTGAGCGCAAACATCTAAATTCGTTCAGCCCATAAGAGGGAACAAGTCCTGCGATTCTCCTTACAAATGTATACCCCTTTTTTCTTTCTGAATAATGCCTCTAGAGCAATCATTTTTTTTTCATAAAATCAAGGTCTGCTGTAGACACGTACCTGTTAGGTATTTCCTTTTTTTTCAGCAACTTATTGATAAAGAAAATATGACCCTCTAAAAATAACAAAAATGCCCAGTGATTAAAGTTTTTAACATAAAAGAAAATTATAGGAACCTAGACACTCTTAAAATTTTAATGTAAAAAATAATTGAAACGGCTCAGTTTTCGAGGAGAAAAAAGGGGAATACGAAACGATGATCTCGTCAATTTTTTTTTTGTGTTATCTGAGCTGCAGCTATCCCTATCGCACTCTACGGAGACAGACTTGAGGTAAGACGACGGCAATAGTTTCTTCAAATACCTATTTTTCTAATTTTTCGCAGGCCCTGTTCGCTCTTAAGGCGTTAAAAGAGAGTTACTTTCGCATTTATAATATTAGGTATGATGTTGAGGACGTGTCGCGCCCGTACGGCTCGGTCTGCTGCGTCGGTGTCAGACCATGGCAGCTCTCACCTCAGCATGCCAGCGATGGCAGCTCCTACCGACAGCAGCGCTTGGTTAGTCTGTAGTAGACACGTTAGCTGGAACCATCGACGACACGGTGGAAATTAAAAGGGTAAAAGAAAACTTTCAATGGATATTATTTTAACACTCAAGCTGTCCGCGTCGCCGACTTTTTATTTTTATTATAAGGCCAGCGCGTCGGTCACAAGCACAACACGCAGCCCGCGCGTGGCTGCGCGTACGCCTCTGCAGGCCGGTCCACACAGTGTTTACGTGCTCTGCCTAAATTTTATGAGTTCATTCACGCATACGACGCCAATAAACGATTTATTGCCAAACATTAATTAATCTGCATGATTGAATAACGTAATTATGTGACGTAACGTACGTAATTAATAGATTTATGACGTTTCACGGCCATTTGTCCATTTCAGTCCTAATCGCGACTTGTAACGTTGAAGAAGTCCTAGTAATTTACAATACGACTAACTTTATTACTAAGTATAGAGCGGCATTAACAGTCGTTATTGGTCAGACTGTGCGCTAAACCCTTTGCAAACTTGCACAGAGCTGGAAAAGATTGCAACGGGTCGACTGATAAAATCAATTTACACAGATCGGTATTTTTATTAAGAGTCCCGAAGCGTGGAGGCGGCGCGGCCCTAGGCTATCGCTCAACAAGTCCAGATTCGAGACCTCGGTTACTTACTTAACTTCCTGTTTAACTATATACTTGACATTACTATTTACTACAAGAGTAGCTCTTTTATTGATGTTCACAATTTTAAGCAAAACCATAAACAAACAATGTGCGTGCAATTTTTTTTTTAAATATTAATTAGTTGAACGTCCGCACAGCCAACAGGGTCATTGACTGTTCGCGCAGAGGCTGGCTGTGCAACTAGTTGACTGCTTCACTGCTCAGACCAAATAAAAAACGCCGCGCTTTCAACAGTGACGTGAGGCCGGTTCGTAAAGAGGCCAGCTGTTCGACTAGTTGACTGCTTTACTGCTCAGAACAAATAAAAAACGCTGCGCTGTCAACAGAGACGTGAGGCCGGTTTCCTAGCCGGAGGCTATACGCGGGGGTCGTGCGGTCCATGGCCCTTTACGGGGCACCGGTTTGGGCGCGTTCATTGAGGCGGCGGCCAGCCCGCCGGTTGAACGCGTCCCAGAGAGTCATGGCCACCCGGCTGGTCCGAGGATACCGCACGGTCTCCGGTGGGGCGGCGAGCCTCCTTGCCGGATTACCGCCATGGGATCTGGAGGCAAACGTCCTCGCGCATATCTGGGAGTGGCGCGAGGAGTCGAAACGCCGGGGCATAACTCCGTTTCCGCGAGAAATCGCGGCACAGCGGACAGAGCTCCGGCGGGATCACATAGCGTCATGGAGAGTGCGATTGTCGCAACCCAGTGCTGGGCACGCCACTATTGCGGCGATAAGTCCCCTCTTTGAGGAGTGGCTAGAGAGGCGCCACGGCGTCCTCACCTTCCGCCTGACGCAGGTCCTTACCGGACATGGTTGTTTCGGGAGGTTCCTGTTTCGTATCAGGCGGGAGGAAACGCCCGGGTGTCATCACTGCGTGGATCGCCCGGAGGACACGGTTGAGCAAACGGTGGAGGTCTGTCCGGCTTGGGCAGAGCATCGCCGTGTCCTCGTGGAGGCGATCGGTGGCGGGGATCTCTCGCGTCCGGCCCTAGTCCAGGCCATGGTACGGAGCGAGAGGGCATGGGAGGCAGTCACCTCCTTCTGCGAAGCAGTAATGCTCGCGAAGGAGGAGGCAGAACGCGTGAGGGAAAGGCAAAATTCGCGCCCTCACGCCTATAGCCGCCGCAGGAGACGCCCTGGACGTCGGGAATCGCAGGCCGATTCCCGTCCACCCTAGGCGCGGGCTTGCGGACGGTGAGCAATGGGTAGCTCGCCGTCCGATAAGGACCAGGCCCGGGTCGACGGCGCGTTTTGTTCCACGCGCGCCTCAAAGAGATGTCAGCTAGTGAAGGGGTCCGATAGGACCAATGCCTGCCGGGGTTGCGGGAAAGTCCGAAAGGGATACTGTGGCCCCTGGCAAAGTACAGGCAACGGAAGGAACACGGGTGGGTTTTAGTCAGTAAGAGTCTGACACGCCCTCTTGCTCCGCCTAGAGCGGGAGAAGTTATTTGACAAATTCGCACCCAAAAAAAAAAATAAATGGTTTGTATTGTTCGCAGCGCTATGTCTTGGTTTTTTATTTATTCAAAATGTGAAACGTAAATAAATACGACGTGCGACGCGTATGCGCAGCCCTGAGCGATGCAACTGGCCGAGCCGATAGGAACCGATTTCTCTTCGTATGCGACGAAGCCGCCAGTTGCACGCATACAAGCGCCACATGCTTGTAGTAGTGTACCTATCATAGCGCGGTTGTTTGAAGCTTAGGTACCCTCTGTTCCGTTTCTTGACATGGATGGTCGATGTCACAAAATAGCAGACGCGCGAACAAACATCATAATAACGAATGGCCGTTTCCTGTAACTACAGTCATATAACCAGGTACAGTCACAGACTTTAATTGATGAGCCACTTGCCACTGTTCTTATTTTAGCCGTGTAATGCAAATCGGGTTTTGTCGGTTATACTCGTACATCTAGACACGGAAAGTCATTAATACGTCTTCGTATTATAGAAGATTTTTTTTCTAATATCTTTGTCATTGATTGTTTGACAGTCGTGTCATTTGGGTTAGTATCGCTTGTTATTAATGTTACACTTTCATGCAATATTTACGGTTGGCTAACCTGAGAGCCAGAACTAGAAACTTGACAGCAGTCACTACCCAAATTCAACCAATTGCAGGTCTAGCAACCGTGACCTAGCGACAATTGTTTAGCTATAGATTAGCGATAGTAGGAACGTTTAGTGTACGGAGAAATTATGATTGGTCATTTCGACATCGGAAAAACTCGTACACACGATTTTAGCCGAACGCATAGCGTCCAAGATGACGTTCATGACAAATATGATACTTTGGTCTTCAGATAAGTTTTCAGAAATAACGAGTATTTAATGAGCTTTTTATTCAAAGAAGGTCATTGGTCATTGTACTGACCTCTATGTATAAGACTATTTTCGATTATTAGTAATTTGTCATCTTGTTAACGAGCATGCGGTTTGAGTTCGTGTAATATCGTGAATGTAATAAAACTGCAAAATTGTAAAGTTAGAAAGTGGCTCATAAGTCCATGACTGTACATACTAATAAATAACATATACATACTTAGTAGATCGTTAGTCGACTAGTAAGCCGGCCATCTTCAGCAATGTTCACAAGGCAGTTCTTTATAATAAAAAAAACTTCGGATGTTCGGCATCAGACTTACTTCTTTTGTTCTAAACGTGTATGTATCCAAATTTACATAATACTTTTGATTTATCATCTTTTATTTAGTAAAATTAAGTAAAGGTTAGATAAATCTCGTATATTGACCGTGTTGATTGTATAAGGTTAGATAAATCTCGTATATTGATAGATCAGATACATAGATCATTAGTTTGTCCATAAAGTATACACACACATGGCATGCAAGACGTACATAAAATTATAGCACAGTCATGTTTTGCCTTAACGGTGTACAAATTCAATCTGGTAGGTTATTTTTAGTAGGGTTGTCCATTATTCAAAGTAATTAACATATCAAATGAAAACTTAATCAATCAAATTAATAAATATACTACAGAAAATTGCCATCAAAATAAAATTTGCGAGTCAAAAGTCAAAGTAATTAGGAAAAAAATGTACATATTATTTCACACAAGTCAAATTAATTTACAAAAATAAAAAATAAGCAAACAAATCAAATGTCTAAACAGAATGTAAATACAAAATAATAATAAATAAAAAACTATAAGTATAAATACTTTGTCTGTTAAAAACTCGGAAATATTATAATAGGCTTTTATAATAGACAGTTCTTTAATTTTTTCTTAAATAAGTTTACATTCAATTCTTTAATGTGTGGCGGAATGTGATTGAATATATTTGACGCCATGCAGAACACACTTTTATGCATCAGTGCTGTATTGGACTGTCTTACACATAACCTCGTCGACTTCGGATATTAGTATATGATAGCTTCTTGACAAGATTTGGGCCGCAACCTCGTAAATGTATAATGACGGGAGTGTTAATATTTTATTTATGATGAAATATGGCTTATTATGGCTTGTATCAGTACACAATAGTCCAAACATCGCTCCCAGACACCTTTTCTGTAACTTAAAGATTAGTTCCCTATTACACGAGTTGCCCCAAAAAATAACCCCGTATCTTAAGATTGAGCCAACGATGCCATGATATGCAGTGAGCAAAGCGTCGGCACCTAACATTGAAGACAATTTATAAAGAGCATAAGCTGATTTGCTTAATTCCTCTGTGTATACTTTCCAATCCAGCCTTTGATCTATATTTAAACCTAAATTTGGTAGTACCTACGCTTTCAATAATTTTGCTACCGTGTTCTATTAATATATAAGATGCCTTTGGTCGTTGACTGAACGACATTAATTTTGTTTTGTCAATATTTATCCTAAGATTTTTAATATCTAGCCATGTGACTATTGATTGGATAGTTTTGTTAATTTGATTTTCTAATTATAACTCGTTAGTATTATTAATAGTTACGGTGCTTTTGTCGGCAAATAGTGACATATGATAACCTTTGGTAAACCATTGATATAAATTAAAAATAACTGGGGACCTAGCACGCTTCCCTGTGGTACACAATACTTAATTAATCGTTGATCCGATCTAAATATTAATTCATATTTAGTCTTTGGAAATGTCTATCTTCGAAATTTCCACGTATTGATTTTTAAATTCTTGAGCAAAATCTTATGGTCCGCGAAGTCGAAGGCTTGGGTCATATCGCAATATACGGAGCACACGGGTATTCTGCTGTCAATATTTGTGATGACTTTATTCAAGAAATCGTATACAGATGGCTGTATACGATTTCTTGAATAAATTCATCAAGCCAGTTAATGGTTTTATTTTTCCTGAAGCCTTTTTGCTCCTTAGTTAAAATTATGTATAAAAAATATTGTTGTTCGTATATATATTTCTCAAAGACTTGAAAAAATTGGTATGAGTGCAATCGGTCTATAATAGCACTCCATGTCTTCCCTATTGTTTTTTTTTAAAAGAGGCTTAACTGCAGCTGTGGAAAAATACCAGTTGTAATACAGAAATTAACAATATAACTTATATGGACACTAATAATCAGAAACATATTTAATCATTTTTGGCGAAATACCTTCGTGTCCTACGCTATTGATATTTTTGTGGGATTTAATTATATTCTGTATGCCATCGGAAGTGCTTGGTGCCATAAACATAGAATTATTTAATACTGGAATATGTGATGTTACTTGAATGTATATATATTTTGACGGCACGGTTGGCGCAGTGGTTAAGCGATTGACTGCTGCACTGCGTGTCGCGGGTTCGATTCCCGCACGGAACAAATATTTGTATGACCTACAAGTAGTTGTTCCGGGTCTGGCTGTTTGTGTATGTGACTTTAAATGTTTGTAAACGCACCCACGATACAGGAGAAATTCCTAGTGTGGGGCAACGTTAAAAAAAAAATAAAAAAAAAAAATGCCGTCACGAGGCCGGCTTAATTTTGTCAATGAAGAAATCATTGAATGCTTTTGCTATATGTCGCCGATACGTTTCTGTTTTATTTCCAATTTTAATACTTGTGATAGAACTCTTTGGCAGATTTACTTTAGCTTGATTTATAATTCCCCAGGTTGTTTTCGACTTGTTTATGGATGTTTTAATGGTGTATCCATTTTGCGCGCGCTGTGTTTGTTTAATAATTTTCTTATATTTAGTAGCGTAATTTTTTAATACTTTTTTAGTAGTCTCATTTGGTTTGAACCTGTAACGCCACAACAATTGCCTCTTTTTTCTACTGCATGCATTGATGCCACGCGATACCCACTGAGGTTTTTTGTATGTTTTTATTTTAACTTTTCTAAGTGGAATTAACCGTGTGGATTGTATAAAGGTTAGATACATGTCGTATATTGACCGTGATGATTGTATTAAATATTACTATTTTCGCTAAAACATGTTGATTATTGTGACCTTTACTAATCTACAAAAACGTATTAATTACTGTATCTAATTTCTCTTAAGTATTTAATTTTGCATGCAGGCGACCATTGTAATTGTTCTTATTTCTAATGAGAAACCTTGTTGATTATAGTAGATTTTTTAACAATTTGGTTTAAATAATAGATTTAACTACGTGAATCATTCTACTTAGCCATGCGACGTTGGTCGTGTTTCTAGTTTTGAATAAAACATAAGTACTTGCGCTTAATATTCAATGCGATAGTAAAATAAATGTTTTATGGTTGTTACAGGATTACCCCCATTTAGTTCACAACACTTGAGGAGACACAAAAACACTTGTATTTTTGACCTCATCATCTGGCATATTGTGATGATCATTGATCTAGACAAAATTAAAATTATACCTACCTAGGTACCTACATAATGTTTCACAAACACCATGCGAAGTGGGACATCGTGAGCTAGCCTGTCGCGTCGTCGGATTAAGGACTCTTATCAGCGGTTCATCTTAAGGTTGAGTCAATTGAAGACGGCGCGGGGATCATGTTCATTACAGCTGAACTCTGGCTTGCTTCAACGTAACATTGATCATACAGAACAGCGTGGTAATTCTGTAACACACATACAATGGCAATGCCATTCATATTGACATTTCATCAACATATTGCGTTATTTACGTTGCTGAGCAGACGAATTTTCCAAACATATCTATTGTAACAGCGACTCAATGTTCACGCCTCCCCCGTAACACTTGGCCAAATGTTGTTTAATATTCGGATAGCTCATGAGTTCATGACTTAAAAAGGTGCCATAAACGATAATCTAAAAAAGAACATATAAATCCGAGAAACGCGCTTATATGAAACAATGGATTAGCAATTTCCTTCAAATTCATTATAATTGTGATACACTGTACATTGTAACACACTTTCATGTGTTACGCAATGAGAATGCAGGGCATTAGTTTAGAGTCTAGCTAGAGGTTACACGGCTGCCTTATTACACATAGATCGACATGTAAAGATGAATGCTATGTCACCAACTCGCTTTGCAACGTCACTCGCGGTGCTCATGTAAATTATTTGTGTATGAATTGAAACCAGCACCCAAATTGCGTAACACAATTCCAACCACAATTCGAGGCTTTTGAAGGAAATTCCTACCACATTGCTTCATAGGCTCGTTAAATTCGTATGCTCAACAACGTAAATACGACGATGAATTTGGCTGAACTGTCAAAATAAAAGGCATTGCGATCAATTGTCATTGTATGTGTGTAACACAATTACCCCGTCGATCTCTCTGAACGTTGGATGGGGTATTACTCGTCGGAACAGAATGAATGGATTCAGGGTGAGAACTGTGAACCCAAATTGTTATAAATAGATGAGTGATTAAAGAAACCACGAGCCCAACTTTGGAGAATACAAAAAGCGTTATTCTTTTAGACAAAACTACAAGTTAATCCGGTTAACAAAACTTTTGCAAAATATTACACACACGCCTTATAATTTCATCCTGCATGATGATTGGATAGTACTCATAGTTTCAGTTATAAGTACCAGAAATATATATCTTTAGTGCAAACATTTAAGCTACCGGATCTTTTCGGTGGGCCACATAGGTAATAATATATTTAATTTTATTATAGTGCTGAGAAAATAAGACGTTCAGAATTATTTTCAAAAACACAAGATTTATATATAAAGTCAGCTGAAAGCTGTAACCATCAGCAAGTGTGCGTTTTCTCTGAAAATTGTAATTGTTTACACAAGACAAGTGTTCAGATGCGGCGAGGGAGACGCAGCTCAGTGCTGGTGTTGACGAGCACGGAGCGGTGCGTGGTACGCGCGAATTATAAACCAAACCGTGCAATAATGCGATTGGTGATACGTCTTACTAAAATCAATCAGTTGAGACACGGCTGGCGCGGCGCCAACATGCCACATAAAAACTACGTGGAGAACGTCCCGTCTGGATGATTGTCGGCATGTACCGGCCTATTTTTCTTCGGCGCTCAGCCCTCGGCTTTCGGCGCTCAGCAAAATAGTATCTATTCACAAATAGAGCGGCAGATGAACCCACCACATAAATGTATTCTTCCCGACGTTAGCGGTTGTAACTATCATTATATTGATCGCACTAACGACGCGGTAAGGACAATGTGGTTAACGACGATTTAAACTGAGCTGCCCGCGTCCCTCCGCGCCTCGGTGCGACTGTAGCCACCGTCCGTCGCTAGCGAGACACGCACCGCCATGAGCTAGTGGCGAGACATGGCGTATTGTGTTCATTGACATAATGCAATATCCGTATATAAATTAAAGCTGAGCACAGCGCGTCGCATGTCTGAAGTCGTCGTGAGACACGCGGCGTCGCGTTGCAGCGCGGTGGTGGAAGTAATGGCGGTTGTCCAATGCTAATCGTCGAGCGGCGACTTCAGCGGCCGCTGATCAATGGCTCGACTAACTCTGCTATAAATACGCCGGCCGGAGAGACGCAAGCGAGTCCCGTGACCGGCTCGCGCGCACCGCGCACATGCACCGCACGCGCCGGGGGAAACACCTCCCACATAACTGTATACTGTGCACGGGACGTACACACTGGCGCGCCCGGGGTGTGAGGCAGGGGGGGTGGTGAGGGGAGAGCAGGCGGGCCTACCACGTGCGTGCTCACTAAACCTCCACCTTAATACCAAACTCTAATAATACGCGACTCAACATTTTATTTTTAGAATTTGCCTCGTAAAGATAATATTAGTTAGTAAACTTGGCTAGTTCCTACTAATGTTGCTGTTCATATGGGATTTAGTTTGAACATACGATTACGAGTAAGTAGTGGTAGTGACTATGTACCTGCAGGCAAGGAGTGCTGGCGAGCTGCCCAGCACCTGAATACTGTGAAAGCTCTACAAACGGAACGAGGGGC
Organism: Xanthia icteritia; assembly: GCA_949128155.2. Lineage (NCBI taxonomy): Eukaryota > Metazoa > Arthropoda > Insecta > Lepidoptera > Noctuidae > Xanthia > Xanthia icteritia. Next base: position 810,272 of record OX421931.1, read on the forward strand.
TTAGTTCGGATTTAATTCCACTTACGTCTGGGAAAAACTGATAATATAACATTTTACAAATATTCGCAACAATGACAATAATATTTTGTGGGGAATTCCCCTCTTGGCATACAATTTTAAGGCATAATATTGTTTGGCATAACGTTTTCGCATACATTTTATTAGCATAATACTCGTAATACTGTGGCATAATAATTCTTTGACATAATGCAAAGGTTAGCAGCACTGTCATTTGGTCTAATTTGTTTTGGCATTATTTGGAGTTGCATACATTTTTAATCATGAGCCATAAATATAAACATTATTTATTATAATTTGGGAATTACTCTATTGGATTAGGTTAAGGTGAGCCGCGAACATGGGTTTTTTATATAAGTTATATTAGGGTTTATTATTTTTATTCCAAAGAACATTACGTTTAAATATCATTATGCGTTTATAACATTATGGGAAAAGATTTATGCCTAATAATATTATGCGTAATGATTATTATACTGAATTTCGTTATACCAATGTAAATTATGCCAATATATTTTATGCTTATCATTAGTTAATTTATTTTGTGATATCGTAGCAGGGTTCGCGTGCGACAGTATTCGTCCAAATTCCATTAAAAAAAACATAAAGCTTGTGTTCACGGGCTTCCTGCTTTTCAGTATTTTCCACCTGAAATCAACAGTGGATTTATTTATTCTTTTATTCTACATGAAAATTTAAAAAAAGCTATTACGTCTATATCGCGTTCATGTTCTAAGGGTCAAACAGGGTCAGTTAACGTATGCAACGCTTTAGTATAAAAACGTTTGGAAGGCTGTCGGCATGCTTTGTTCGCGCAACGAATCAATACCTAGTGCAGTGTGTGGCTCAGCTGCCTGGATACCGGCTATCAGATTGAATGGAATGATAGCTGGTACCTGCAAATTCACGTATCGGCACACGTGTGCGGCACATTATCGCCACGCCTCGCTCCGCTCCCGCAAGTACAGACGTTCTGACGTAGACGTGAGTCACCACGTCCCTCAGTACTTCCATGCACGTCTCGGCGCACGCGCTCAACTTACGGACTAGTTTAGAGTAAAACCACCAAATTATCAGTAAGTATACAACAACTCAAAGGGAACGTCTAGTCGGCACCGGGGATAGAGCGGTACTTAGCGGGACTTTCTTGAGGCGCTACCTTTGAGTTATGTGCTATATTTAATTGTATATAAATAAGAAGATGTGATATATCACATCTTCTTATTTGCCACCACCAACGTCGTTTATAACTTCACATAGCAACTCCACATTTGACCCGCTTGCCGGTGGGATTACTTATTTCCTTCGAGACAAACAAATTGAGCTGCAATGGTTGCTTGTTGTCTGTCAGTCAGTGATGACACTTTCAGTCGATATAGATTTGGATGATATGAATCAAGGTTTTACTAAACTTACTCGTATGTATTCTAACTCTAATCAAGAGTCGACTGAAGATGTTTTGGTAAAACTTGCAACGGATGTTATATCAGTACCTAATTATTTGTGGTGATTTTTGTATTAATATTTTGGAAAATTATTCAAATAGCAGTATATTATTAAGCCTCTTCAAATCATTTAATCTGTCAAATGTGTTTACTTTAAAAAATATCTGCAAAGCTGCTAAAGCTTTATTAAAGTTAAATCAGCAGACAATTAAATAAAGAGTTTCGTAAATTATTAACAATGAAACGGACAGGAACAAAAGACATAATATTATAACTACCGATTACACACTGGACAATTCCCGAGGTCTCATTAGCGATAACATCGATGTTGCTCAGGAATTTGCAACTTTCTTTACCAATATTCCAATAAAAACTACAGAAACTTTAACACTTGCTATAGATTTATTAAGAACGAATATTTCAGCCTGTCCTGGGGAATTTAAACTTAAACATATAAACCCTGTGGTGGTTGTAAAGGCTTAGGCAACTTAAGATCAAAATTACCGAAGACTTGTCGGGCATGTCTACTAAAGTCTGTCAATCCATGCGAAAATTGCACCCTATTTAGCTTTAATATTTAATTTGTGTGTAGATCAAGGGGTATTCCCGGATTTAATAAAGTACAGTAAAGTTATTCCACTTTTCAAATCCAGGGACAGCAGACACAAATAATTTTATAATAGACCCGTATCGACTTTGCCGGTTTTCAGCAAGATGTTTGAAAAGTAATGTTCAATCAAATGCTCCATCATTTTAATCGTAATAAGATCCTACGCGATCGACAGTATCGTTTCACCAAAGGACGGCAGACGCTGGTTGTAACCACCTTATTAAAACACGTGTTTAACGCATGGGAAGAGGCACAAGATGCAATAGGCATCTTGTGCGACCTCTCCGAGGCATTTGATTGCATCGCTATCACGAAACACTGCTCTTGACACTTACGCTTAGCTTAGTAAAATCATGTTTGAATGTTACACTGCAGCAAGTTCAAATAAACGGCGTGAATTCATTGGGTTTAAAAGTCAAAATGGGTGTACCACAGATAAATGGGTGTCCTCTGTTTGTGAGAAGAAAACTAAATGCATAAGATTTCGCGTTACCGAATGTTAGAAGTAGTGTATGTCACGTTGTATTGAATAAGGAGATACTAGAATTCATCGAAAATACGGTTTTCCTGGCGATCACGCTTGACTCAAACTCAAACTCAAACTCAACTCAAACTCAACTCAAAGCATTTATTTCAATTAAACCATTTACAGGTACTTTTGAATTGTCAAGAAGTCGGTCAGTCAGAAATATGAAGCTAGTTGCCCATTCCAAAGCGTAGTAGGTACCTATGGACAAGAACGGGCAAGAAACTCCAAGGACACTCTTTTAAATCAAAAATTTTTTTACAGAATATTGGTTACATCATTAACGTTGAAATTATACATGTGAGAACAATGTAGAAAGACGTGCACGTTAAAAGCGTCCGTAATAAAAATATAAAAAACAAAGAACAATTCAAAAATTTAAATAAGCCATGGCAGCTAAGAGATGACCAGTCTCTACTGACGGCGCCCGTTCACGAACATGACGGATGGATTAGCACCATTCAGCTCAACCATTTTGAAGGGAGCTAAATGATCCAACACACGCGCCACCGCCAGCGAGACATTAGAGTGAGCATGACATAATCTCAGCCGCCAGGGCACATTCAAGTCAATGAAAGACATACCCAGTACCTAAATGGTAGCTTTACAGACGGTACATAGTACTCACACATGTGCTATGCAATTATACAATGCTAAGACATTGAATTTATACAATGCAAAGATAGTTTTTAAAATCTTCAGCAGCTCCAACGGTATTTTCAAATGCTAATCAATTACCTAGCTTATGCTTGTGGAGCAGGACCAGCAATGACCCAAGCATTTTTATCAATTATGTAATCCCCCAACTTATAATATGCCTGCCTACATAGTGTGCGTTTTATACAAGATTTGAATTTCGTCTCATTCAGTTGAAGTATTATATACTCAAAACTATAATGGAGTCCTCACTTAACATGCCTTGCAGGGCGGCTTACGCTATTTGGAAAATCCGTCTATTAACAGACGTGGAAACCGCGAGACTGGTCTATTTTAGTTGCTTTCATAGCATCATGTCTTACAGTATTTTGTTGTGGGGACGGGCAGCATTGATTCTATCTTTATTCTGCAAAAGAGGGCTATCAGAGCCATCTACAACCTCAGCAGTCGCCAATCTCTAAGGGAACTGTTTAAAAATTAGCCCTCCACGAACTTAAGTTAAATGACTCACTCACTACAGATAACTATAATTTCGTTCTCGTATCGTTACAGATAACGGCACTGTTTTATTGTGTCACGCAAATCCAAACTGCGTAACATTACATTCATAGTCGGATAATTTATCAGCGATTGTGTGTTGAATCTGATAAATAAAAACTATTAACTAGACAATTACATAAATTTATGTAGGTATGTACCTACATGAACGCATGTAATAGTCTACCATCTTTCTTCCATAGTTATTATAGCAATGTTCAGCCACAAACTGGATTTCACATAAGCATTTAATTGTAGTTACACATTGATCTTTTTGAGGCTGACTGTACCTAGGTAAATGCAGTAAACTTATCTGTACTGTAAATATATGTACGGCAGCTGAAATAATGTTAGTACCTAAATGAACTGCTGAGTATATGGAGATATTCGTATCTTTTCAATAGTTTTAGTACTTTGTATCCGGCCGCGGCAGTGCGCAGCCTGTCATAACTCAACAATGAGGCTGAGTCAAGTTGAGTGCGAGAGAGGCTATAGAGGACCAAAAAAGTCCACTATTGTAACAGTGCCAGCCAGCCCTTGAATAGTTGCAGGGATGAGAAAAACTATTAAAACTGTATTCGAAGATTAATTTCTTAAGTAAAAGGAACATCGAGTAAATCGCACTGGCCACTGCGCTACTTCTCATACAAACTTCCACCCGCCGTTATAATCAACTCAGTCTGGAAAAATCCCTCCAGTAGATGAAAAATCAATCAACCCCATTTTTTTTTAACCTTGGGGTTTGGTTTTATTTTTCAATTATTTTACATGGGACCAACTTCGAGGAACAATAAAACAAGAATCGTTAAAATCGGACTACTCAGTAAAAAGTTATGCATGGTCAACATAAAAAAAATACGCTTTGACTTGAGAACGTCCGCATTTTTGCGTCGCATGCGGCGGACGCTTTTCTTGTGAAGTGATGTAATGGAGTCTGTGGAGCTGCCGGGTCTTTTAACAAATGCTTACCCACCTAATTTTGTGAAATGAATTAATAAATAATAAAATATGTAGCCTCTGCCCGATGCGTTGCAGTAAATTAAATTAATTGTTAATTTATTGGCTTGATTATTACCCTTTTGTATATTTATAGTTACAACCTACGCTATACGAGCGTATATCTATTATATTCGGCATGAATTATATTTATATTTATTAAATTTTAATAATATTAACATTAAAAAAATTAGACGAAATATTATACCCGCCAATTTGTTGAATAATAATTTAAAAAAAGTTTTTGCAAAAACTACCAAATGGTAGGTAAGCATTCCAAGGTTTACTTAATGAGCCGACCCCGCCTGGTGAGATATCGGGACGTGCTTTAATGTTGTACCCTTTTGTGTGAGAGTCACGCGTCAACGTAGGTTGCGCAGGTAGGCGCGGTGAGAGGCGGACCGCTCGGTGGCAGTATCACGCAACATCCGAGGCCTGAGCATCGTATTCGTGACAAAACGTTAATTTTTGTTTAGAGTTTTTAAGCTGTTTGTGTTTTTTAGTAATATAAATAAATGTAATGCGTTTTTCCTTTGTTGAGTTTATTTTCAATTTTATTTACTTCGAAGGTCGTGTAATGCACGAGATCTGTGAATTTTCGCTTTTATTACCAATAATTGAATAGCAGAGAGGTAGCCATTAAAATAACTTCGTTATGGAAAGCAAAACGACAAAAGACGGTCAAACTGGCAACGAAATTATTCCCACATAGATTTTTATGTCTTTCATCGAGATTTCGCCTCTCCGCCAATGAAAAGAAAACTTGCTTGTTCTGTACCTACTGTCGGCACACGCTTGACCTTTGCAGCAAAAAGCACTCTTCAATCATTAAGTGCCCGACCGACCAGCACCGACCACACCAACCAGCACCGACCGCAGGGCTTTTAACAAATTCTAGCCAATATTAAAACAGCGTTTATCCTACAAGTTGGCAACATCGCAAATAGCCGTCAAATATTTACTTGTTTGGATTAATTTGGCAATATTACTGTATGTAAATAAAAAATGTGGTTAACTAGCGAACTAGAATATTAATAATGAAATGCAATAATTAATATCGCAACACCAAATATTTAGTTTTAGATGTGAAAAAGTATTTGGAAACTTTCCAAATGCGTTTTTTACACTTAGAACGGTTACAACATCAAGTTCAATGTTATAATTGCAATTCATTATTAATATTCCAGTTCGCTAGCTAGCCAGTTTTCTTATTTCCATACAGTAATTTTATTTATTTATTTTGGTTAGCCAACAATTGTTTACTCAATACTTTTAAAATCGATTCCTTAATAGTACGTTTATAAGTGCAACAATTATTAGTTGCACTTATAAACGCCAGTAATATTGCCAAAATAATCAAAACTGCGAAATATTTGACATCTATTTGCGACTTTGCTCACTTTCAGGATAAACGCTCTTAATTTATTATATACAGACAGAAAAAAAATTCCAATGAAGACAAAAGAGAGAACAGTCCGCGAGTATCTTTCATTCATTTATTTATAGTTTTATTCAGTTCTTCAGATTGCAAACTGACATTTTGAACTGAATGAAATGGCATCGGTGCATATGGGCTGAATGGCGTCGGTGCATGTGGGCTGAATGGCGTGTGTGTTAAACTGTTTGAGGAGGCGACTCTAATACACTAGGAAAAGGCTTAGCAGATACTAATGAAAGTAAAAGCACAATATATTATTGTATGTTCGCGATTATACCTCCGGGTTTGTTCCATCCAATGTGTATGAGACGCGCAGTGGACATGTGTGATGCATGGCGTGTACTCCTCGATATAATAAAAAAAGCCTCCTCAGATCATCAGATGACCTCGACAGCCCCTACTGAAGCAGAAACTCATCATATTAATACTAAACACACAACAGTACCTCTCAGAGGTATCTGTAATGTAATCCTTCAGAGAGTGCGAGCTGAGGGCTGTGGAGCTCTGCTGGAATCAGTAAGACAGTCACAGGCTTGGCAGTCAAACATAGCTTAATCCGATGAGCTGCTTTATTGAATCATGAATGTATTTGATGACACCCCTACCACCAAAGACATTCAGATCCTGCAGCAGATAGCTGTGTAGCGCAACATAAGCGATAATCTAGTTAGAATAGTGAATACGTTCCGTGCTCGTGGCGCTGCTCCCATAATAGATGGAGTATTAACATTCTGCTCAACGAGGCGATCCATCGCATCTGACTGCCGCACTGTGGATCGAAAAAAGCTCTCGAAGACATTAATAGCCGATAATAAGCATAAATATATCATAGGATAGAATCTGGTAGGCAAATTGGCAACATATATTGTTTTGCAAAAAAAATGAATGGAGCTTATATCTCCAGAACGGACAGAATAACCGTTATATATACTTGCACACGGTGATGTAACTATTTATTTATGATTTTTTAACATACTTCTTATAACGAGATATAAAGCGGGGTTTAAAAAAAAACGACTTAATATTATAGTACCTACGTATATAAGACCTGCTGATGTGCGTAATTCTGCTGTGCATAGAGTTGTTTTTTATAAAGTATAATAGCGGGAAGCGATGAATGAAACTGCGATTCCGAGTGACAACTGGTTTATTTTCACATACCCACATACAACATTCACTTAACATACCCTACCCCCCTTTAAAAACATTACTTACATTAGCTTTAATAAAAAAGGTACTGCCATTAGGTTTGAAAAAAGCAAAACACAAAATAATGTATTTATTTATTTATTTATTTATTAATAGGAGAACCAACAGCAATAACAATCGATAACAGTTGATTAAGAAACATAAAGCCAATTACAGGTTCCCACGGGTAAAAACAGAAAAATTAGTAGAAAAGTTAGGATCACTAACAAGCACGATAAAAAAGATTAAGAATATATATATATATACATATATATATAAGGTACAATAAGTATTATGCACTATGCACTTTTAAAAAAGTCAGCGTTCAGCCGAGCGCGTGGAGAATAGGCTTTGGTGGTAAATGGGTCAAATGAAAACTCTTTACAAAGAATATTAAAGTCCTTACTCGCTCGCACCATATATGAGTTTTGCCTGTAGTTAGAAGAGGAAAAAGGAATGGAGATAGGCGGATTATATCTAACTGATCTCTGAGGAACATTGAAACGTAGTTTATGTAGGAGATCTGGACAGTCAATCTCGTTGGATATAATTTTTAAAAGGAAAGTGCAATCTGCTAGTCGACGACGATTTATGAGTGGCTGTAAATGAAATTTCTTACAAAGATTTATGTAATTATCAGAATGGTATGGTATACGTAACCGAAAACATAGAAAACGCTTTTTTTATATATAAATTCTCAATACGATCAACGTACTTGCCATAACATGGGTTCCAGATTTGTGACACATATTCAAGACGACTTCTCACAAAAGAGCAATAAAGAATCTTAAGGGTCTTGGCTTTCTTGAAACACCCTGCGAGTCTCATAACAAAACCCGGTGACTTCGAAGCTTTGGCCACTATTTGCTCAATGTGCACGTTGAATAAAAGTTTGGAATCATGAAAAACGCCCAGGTCGCGTACCCCATCGCATCTTTGTAAGAGCTGCCCTTTAAGTTTGTAAGTTGTAGGGAGAGGGACGCGTTTTCTGCTAAAGGAGATTACTGAACACTTAACAGGGTTCAAATCTAGCTTGTTAATCAAGCAATAATCATCCAATCGCGCCAGGTCAGATTGGAGAGCATCCATGTCATCATCTGATGATACTGATGAAAAAATCCTCATGTCATCAGCAAAACAAAGTAAATTTGAGTTGTGGAAACGAGTCGATGTCGCTTACATAAATGATAAAAAGTAACGGACCCATCAAGGAACCTTGAGGAACACCACTAGGAGCTGAAACCCAGCTTGACATGTAGTTACTGATAACGACAGCTTGAGATCTGTTTTCAAGGTATGAAGTAAACAATGATGATGAAGTGAATAATGAAGTGAATAACGGAAATAATTGTGATCATTGGCCGCGCAGTGAAATCATTTTTGATAAAAGCCTACGATGCACCATCGACAATGTCGTTCACAATAATTTTGTTTAGCACCGTTTGTATATAATAGTTGAAAGAAATGTATGAACAAAATAACCACCAAGTGCACTGCCTTTGTACTATGAAGTTACATTCGTCTATCTTACGTTGTAATTAATCTTATATCTACTGTACTTATCTTACTTATATAATATAGCATAATCTTATATCTACAATGTGTAATGTTACTTACATTTTTTTTATTTTTTTTTTGTTATAATTATTATTTATTTTGCGTATTTGCCTTGGTATAAGCATTTACGCCTTAGTTTAACACTTTCTAAATCAGAAATCGGAATTGGTTCTGCTGTGAAATTTTTGGGAGTGACAGCCGTATTAACGTCTAGTTCTTGTTGATTATGATAAGTTTCTTTTTCACTTGATGATGAAGTGTTCTCAATTTGATTTTCCGCACTGGATTCAGAAATATCTATCTCAGTTACGGGCTTATCTGTGTTACTTGTTATGGAATGTCTAGAGTATCGTTTCTGTGGTAATAATTGATCGATGTGACGCTTCCACTCGTGTCCATCAGACACGCGTACTTTATAAGTGAGTGGATCAGTCCGTGCAAGCACAGTAGCTGCTGCCCATTTGTCAGCGCGAGCACGGTAGTCCCGCGCCAGCACATGCTCGCCTGGCTCCACGTGCCGCTCGGTGCCAGGCCGCGCGTGCCCCGCTCTCTCTGCAGATGACTCCACTGCACGCTCAGTGGACGGTTTTATAATGTCCAATCGAGCTCGTAATCTTCTACCAAACATAGCTACTGCTGGTGCCCCTCCGGTAGTGGCGTGCTCACAATTGCGATATTGAAACAGAAATTTCGAGAGGGCAGTATCTACATCTTTGCCTTCATGTATTGCCTTTTTCATTGCCCGTTTGACTGATTTTACTGCATTTTCAGCCGCCCCGTTACCGGCTGGTCGATATGGACTTGTGATTGTGTGGTTTATTAGGTTTTTATTTAAATAGTTAGTAAATTCAAATGAGCTAAATGGAGGTCCTCCATCACTAATTATATGTGAAGGCGTTCCAAAACGTGCAAAAAGTTCTCTTAACTTATTTATAGTGGAGTTTGCATTAGTTCTTAACATTTTTTGAACTTCTATCCATTTACTGTGTGCATCTACCGTCACTAAATAATATTTACCTTGAAATATAGCAAAGTCAATATCGTTGCCACGGTCGTGTAGGAAAAGCCCACGGATGCAACTGAGCACGCGCCGGCGCATCGCGCTGTTATAGGCATGCACTGCATTCTCGACACAATGTTTCAACTTCATTGTCCAATTGTGGCCAGTATACATAGTTTCGAGATAGATTTTTCATTTTGACAACCCCTTGGTGTCCCTCATGCAATTCTTGTAGAATTTGCTGCCTAAGTACCTTAGGAATGAACACTCTGTGATTGTATAATATACACTCTCTGTCGATAGTAAGGCTGTCTTTTCGATAGAAATAAGGCTTTTCTTCACTTCGTGTAACTATTGCTGGCCAGCCATTAATAATATAATAATAAATGTTTTTAAGAACCTCATCTTCCTGTATTTTGTTAGAAACGTCTTTTGCTCTAATAGGAATTGATTGTTCTACGTAATTAATATATGACACCGTATCGTGTCTCGTTTGTATTTTACGTTCATAGGGCAGTGGCAAGCGTGATAATGCGTCCACTTTATAATTATCTTTAGATTTTACAAATTCTATAGTGAAATCATAGGCTGCTAACTTTGTAGCATACCATTGTAATCTGCTTGCCGCAGTCTGCGAGAAACTGAATTGGGACCAAAAATAAATGTCAAAGGTTTATGGTCTGTTTTAATTATGAAAGATCGACCATAAAGATATTGACGGTGTTTTAAGACTCCACTAATAATTGCCAGCGCCTCTTTATCTAATTGACTATAATATGCGCGCTCTGCCGAATTTAATGTTCGCGATGCAAAACATATGGGGCGTTCCTCGCCATTGGGGTATCTATGCGACAACACACTACCTATGCCGTAAGAACTACTATCCACTGCTAATACTAATGGAAGTTCCGGGTTGTAATGTACTAATACTTTGCTACCTAAAATTGCTTTTTAACTTTGTTAAAACTGTCGTCACAATCATGCGACCAAATCCACTCTGCATTTTTCCGCAACAACTTATGTAAGGGATGTAATATTGAACTTAAGTTGGAAATAAACTTTGCATAGTAGTTCACCATACCTAATAAAGACTTACCTAAGCTGCGTGATATCATTTGGCCTTGGTGCGTCCACGATTGCTTTAATTTTATTCTCATCGGGATGCAAGCCGTGTTTATCAATAACAAACCCAACATAAGTAAAACTATCCTGCATAAATACGCACTTATTTAATTTGATCCTCAAACCAACCTCACGCAAGCGACTCAACATTGCCTTAAAATTATTAATATGTTCACTACGGGACGTTTCAGTACATGCTATATCGTCGATGAAAACAGCGACTCCTTTGAGTCCTTTTACCGTTTGTTCCAAAAATTTCTGAAACTTTTCTGGAATACACGTAAGTCCAAATGGTGTGCGATTGTACACAAATGTTCCTATATGTGTCGTTATAGCGGTACATGCCTGAGATTCCTCCTCTAAAAGCAATTGTTGATAAGCATGCGTGAGGTCAATTTTAGAAAACTGTTCACCCCCACTCAGCGCCGCGAACAGCTCCTCTATTCGTGGTAGAGGGTAAGGTTCGCGCATAAGTTTCGGATTAACTGTGACCTTGTAGTCACCACAAATTCTTATTTCTCCGTTTTTTTTCATTACTGGCACGATAGTGCCATAATCAGAATACTCAACTTTTCGAATTGTACCCTCAGCCTCGAGTCGTTCTAACTCCCGCTGGACGGGTTAACGTAATGCCAACGGTAACGGCCTAGCTTTAATAAATACGGGGTTTGTATCCACCAATTTTAAAGTATTTTTTTTTATACATGTTCCAAGCCCAGAAGCAAATACAGTCGGAAATTCACGTTGTAATAGTTCAACTAAATTATTTTCTTTTAAATTTAATAAAAATTCATCAATACTAATCTTATTTATTTTTAATTTAGTAAGCCATGACCGACCTAAAAGTGGTGGTCCACCATTTTTAACAATATACAGTTTGAGATTTCCGACTGAATGTTCACCAATACTAAGATGAACAGACACAAAACCTACCGATTCTATAACTGAACTGACGTAGGAATACAAAGAAATATCGTTGCTAATTATTGGTAAATCACAAAAGTTGCTATTATAATAATCTAAACTTATAACTGATAACTTACTTCCAGTGTCCAGTTCGAAACTTATCTTTCTGCCGTTCACTTGCGCCGTAACTATGTACGGTTTGTCATTAACACCGCACACGCTTAGATTATAAAAATTAGATTCCGATTCGTTATCACTATTTCCGAGATAATTATAATTACGTCGCGTTGAAGTGTCATGGCTTGACTCGACACCTTGCCTTTTGTTCGATTTACACATTATTTTAATGTGACCTTTCTGGCCATGTGGCCATCTGGCCATGTGGCCAGAAAGGTCACATTAAAATAATGTGTGTCGGTTTAAAAATTATTCGTGCGATATATGTATATCGCACGAATAATTTTTAAACCGACACACGTCTGGACGATGGTTTCTGCCACACCTCCAACAAGCACGCGTTGAGCGCGATGTCGCCGCGCTCCCCTCGGTAGACGAGTTGCCGCTGCTCGCAGTTCCGCGCTTGGGCGGCCGGCCGTCCCGCTTTGCCGTCGCCACTTGATGCACCGCCTCAAACGTGCGCGTTCCAACCGTCGACGCGTTCGCTGCGCCCGCGGCGTTTATACCGCTGGTCTGTGAGTGTCACTCGGCTGCTTCCAACGCCAATGCCAATTCGACGGCTTTTTTGTATGTAATCGATGGTTCCGCAAAAATTCGTGATCTCATTTCATCACTAGCCAAACCCGACACAAATTGATCGCGTAAATTTTTCTCCAGTGTAGTATTGAAATTACATGTACTGGCCAGGTGTTTGAGTGTTTGTAGATATTCACTGAGAGATTCACCCGTGTTCTGACGTCTTTGTCTAAAAACATGACGATCTGCAATTTCGGAACGTTTCGGTTCAAGATGATCACCCACAATTTTGACTAATTCACGAAATGCTTTATTTTCTGGATGATTAGGTGCACATAAATCACACATTAGGTCATACGTTGCCGCCCGCACCAATGTCACCAACGTTCCAACTTGTAACTCTGGTTTAATTCCATTTAAGGTTATGAATTGTTCCACGCGTCTGATATACGCCAGCCACTTTTAGCTTGATAGGTCAAATTCTTCAATTTTCCCGATAGGCATCTTGAAGTCCCACACTTAAATGATATCACGAATTTTATTGTTTTCCTCGTCGCCAGTTGTGTTTATAAAGTATAATAGCGGGAAGCGATGAATGAAACTGCGATTCCGAGTGACAACTGGTTTATTTTCACATACCCACATACAACATTCACTTAACATACCCTACACATAGCAGCTCCCGTGCCCGCAGGTACTAGTACCTATGCGACACTAAGTCCCGTATTACAGAACCTCACTCAAAACTCAAGCATTACCTACTTAAAACTCATTTAAAGCCTTTTGATTGGTTGAAACTAGTTTTAAGTGATGCTTGAGGCTTAAGTGAGATTATGTAATACGGGCTTAAGACGCTTCTCATAACACACGTAAACCTAAGACACGGAGACTCAGAGCGCCTCACATAACACACGTAAACTTAAGACACGGAGACCTGGAGCGCCATACATAACACACGTAAACCTAAGACACGGAGACACGGAGCGCCTCACATAACACACGTAAGCCTAAGACACGGAGATCCGGAGCGCCACACATAACACACGTAAACCTAAGACACGGAGACACGGAGCGCCTCACATAACACACGTAAGCCTAAGACACGGAGATCCGGAGCGCCACACATAACACACGTAAACCTAAGACACGGAGACACGGAGCGCCTCACATAACACACGTAAGCCTAAGATACGGAGATCCGGAGCGCCACACATAACACACGTAAACCTAAGACACGGAGACACGGAGCGCCTCACATAACACACGTAAGCCTAAGACACTGAGACCCGGAGCGCCACACATAACACACGTAAACCTAAGACACGGAGACACGAAGCGCCTCACATAACACATGTAAACTTAAAACTCGGAGACACGGAGCGCCACACATAACATAATCGGCTCAACCTTTATCTCCTCTCATTTATGAAGTAACTGATTTGACCTTTATAGGGTGACTTCGTTATCTGTCAAGATCCTTTTTCTCAGGAACGCGTGGAGGTAGCAAGTTGAAATAGATACCGAAAATTAGATCTACGGTCTTAGATCTACGGTCCCTTGGAGCTATAATCAATCTTCCAAGTCGACGCAATAAAACATACGGCCGTTTATGCCGCATAATTATGTTGATACTCGCAAATAAACCAAAGCCTGTATGGTACTTCCCGTTGACCTAGCATGAAGTTTGGCGAGAAGAAAGGTTCTACAGTTCAAGTCAAGAGATAAATCCGAAAATTTGTAATTTATAGTTTTATATCAACTGCAAACTTAAGTTTGTTCTTCAATCCGTCTTGAAGTAACATTTAGTCTGTATTTCATTCAAATCAGTCCACTCCACTCTATTAAAAGTGTTTTTTTCAAGTGAAAAGTTAAGTTTAACCTTCAATCCGGAATTGGAAATTCGGGCCGCCGAGCGAGCACAGCTTTAAGATGAAAGCCTCAGGACGCGGTCCTACTCACACTTGTCTGGTTTTTAGAGTGCCGTAGTCAACAAGGAACCCTTAGAGTTTCGCCATGTCTGTTTGCGGCTTAGCTCAGAGACTCTTAGTACTAGAAAGCTGTAATTTGGCATGGGTATACATATTAATCACGCCGATAACGAGGTTAAATAAAATATTTAAAAAAAATATTGAAAGCTACCTCCCCTGCACGTATAGTGGGAATGATGATTTTTATTCTCGTCTATCTCATGGTGTGTAAATATTGCGGGTCTGTTAAACGATCGATTCAGGGATCCGTTTGCGTAATATTAAGCTTTAATTAAAGAGTTCTTTTGTTTTAGAGTCAAGTTCCCTCCCAACAACCATTTAACTGGCAAAGGGAGGGGCACTTTGCCAGTTAAATGGTTGTTTTTGGATATGTGAAAAAATTGCAACACTAGGACGTATACAGTAACCCTATAAATAACAATCTGCAAAACTATCACAGCAGCAGGCTTTACAAGCTAGCGAGTAATAGCTGACCAACTAATATTTGCAGTTGGAATGTATGTGAGAACATGTTTTTCAACTACAATGTTAAGTTTGTTCTTGGAATAAATTCATCCCAGTTACGAAATCCTTCTTGTGCGTGGTCCGACACACGCTTGGCCGGTTTTTTTAAATATAAATAAATCAGATTCTTATGATTCTAAATATCTTACTTCAAAAAAATAATTATTCATTTTAATATTAGTCTATTACTGGCTGGACGTACGACGCGTTGCGTGAGTTCAGTACAGAACACGCAAGCTAACCACCACGTTTGCTATAAACTTCAGTAACCATAAATTCAAAAATTGAAATTTCGTTTTACATAATTATCTTTACTTCTAAAACTATTCTGTCATATTATCGAGTACTATAATAATTGAATCTCCTAATTTTGCATGAAATAAAGTCATATGTAAGTATTGTATTAAATAATGTGTATTATTCTGAATGTTCATTTATAATATAATTGTAATATTTGCAAAAAATTAGGTTTTAGTGACAGAAACGAATCGCTGTAAATCCAACTCTACGCAGTCTTGTCTGCGCGATTCTAAATTACACTCTAGGGGTAGGGCCCTAGAGTGTAATTTAGAATCGCGTAGGCGCGTAGGGTCTAGGCGGCCCGCGAGTTGAGGAGCAGGTGGTTGTAATGTTCGCCGCCACGGCTGAGGCTGGCCAGCGATTCGCCGGCCAGCAACACGAAGCTGCGGTGGTGAGCGTTAAGTCATCTGCGACGACAAGCTCGCGTGGGACCACCAAAGCCCTGCAGCGCCGGACCCGTGACAGAAACCATGCCTGCTGGATGTTGCATGCTCGCTTGTATGCTGCATGCTTGCTTGCATGCTATATGTTGCATGTTCGCTTGCATGCTTGCTTGCATGTTTGCTTGCATGCTGCATGCTTGCTGTATGCAAGCACAACAAGCTACACAACAAGTGAACTATCTATAACCTAACCATACCTAACTCGTATCTACGTAACGCTTGAGAGAAGTTCATAGTAAAAGCTTTGTAAAACAAATTTGTTTTAAAAACATTATTAGGATAAATAAACATCATATAAAAACAGATTTAGGGTATATTGTATTTAGGGATTTCAATTTTATGGCATTTTATATTATGTGATATTAAGTGCGGGAAAGTTATCATTCGGACAAATCATGACTAAGACAAAAAAAATGGCTCTTTTGATTATGGATAAAAAAATCAGGGAACACAATAGAGAACCATAATTTGACATTGTCGAGCAGGTGGTGGTGTGAAAAAATATTAACATTACCAAGTGTTCATAACGACTACTTTTGCAGTGCGCAGGGAGTGTGAGAGGGTCACGTGATTGTTCGCAGTCATGTGTCAACACGTCTGACTGTCCTGCCCCGCTCCGAGCAGCGGCCACTTACCTTGACGCGGCCATTTTTATTCAGCTCATGTATGATGCTCACCTGAAAACAAACATAATATTTCGTTAACTAATTGATCACCAGGACATATTAACAATGATTTGCTGATATTAAGTGAAATTTAATATGAACAAAATGATAGTAATCGATTGATCTATGGACATTAAACATTCAATGTATGGACAAAAGTAGTAAGTTTATTGTACCGACAGCATGATCATAGCTGCGGCAACCGCCAGCCTACCTTTTATTTAACCTATTAACTAACAAAGTCAAAGTCAAATCATTTATTTCAAATAAGCCCTTATAAGGCACTTTTGAACGTCAAAAATGTACAAAAAAATTAAATTTGATTTTAGTCGCCCCTTCCAAAAGGTAGTTTTCGCATGGAGAAGAATGAGCAAGAAACTCCACCGTTACTCATTTAAAATGTTTTACAATATTTTGTATAAGTACATTAGTTATATAATTATATGTGAGGACGACACCTAGAATAAAATTATTATAACACAAAAGGTAAAAATAATTAAGATTTAAAAATAAGGCAACAACAGATAAACTAATTATGTGATAGATACATGGTGCTCACATATTTACAAACATAGTAAAAGTAGACGATTTTCCTAAAATCTTACAATTAATAAGTCAGTGTGCGAGGAATTGGTCACAGAATGTAAAATCAATGTCATATAATAATAAAATATACAATTAAATTTGCAACCAGTTTGATTTTGTCTTGATTCTAAATTATCCTATGGAGCAGGACCAGCATGTTTCCAAGCATTCTTATCTTGGATATAATCCTCTAATTTAACCTGTTTGTCAACCGGTGCTACTGGTCAAACTTAACTTACAGGTATACTTAATGATCATCATTTGGTTGATGATCTTAGACGCATATTTATCATCTAGATTATTCATGATGCATGAATTATGATAGAGTTAGTTTAGTCGTGAACAATGCACTATCTGGCATAGAATACCGTCACCAAGCGAACACTTAGTAGGTAAGTGTTACCTACTTGCGACGTTTGTATTCAAAAAATTTTTTTTAAACGTCAGCTCTGTAAGCTTGTAAAGTTGCAACAGAGAAGGTACTTCAAAAATATTAATTTTCGAGTCTTAAGTTACTCGCAATAAATAAATAATAATAATAATTACCTATCAGAGATGAAAATGATTGCCCATTCATTATTTAACTCTGAAAATTTACATTTGCACCAGATATATTAATGTATAACTCTGTAGCTTTTACAATAATCATTGGCGACATAAGTAGCAGATAGGTAGTGTAAGTATGTGTCAATAATCTATATAGTTACTTATACTAAATAATTCCGTTCAAGTTTCATTATCAGTTCTCTCATTTCACGTATCTCGGTCTGAGCCGAAGTCCGCGCGTCCCCGTAACGCGCCCTCCCCCCTCGCCCTCCCCCGGGTGTCCCGACCCCGTCCCACCGCGCATCGCCTCACTGGGAACTCGCGGAAATTGTGCTTCACGGACGCAGTCTTCGTAACGTTTACCAAACCGAACGACCACGCTTCCGTACCGCAGCCAAACTTTTCCCGAAATATTTGTGAAGCAAACCCATCCGTCCCCACGGTAAACAGGCGTGTGCTCTGTATCCGAAAGACACGCCGCGGCGCCGAGTACTCCCGCCAACAGCCCGCAGACATATTGCCAATAGAAAAGAATAAAACCAGCCATTCACCTACACACGAATATTTAAATCAGGCATTAGCTTATTACGAGGCTGTGGGGGGTAGTGGGGGTGGGCCGAGAACCTCGCGATACATCGGAGAGGCTAGCTAAGCCTTCTCTTAATACAATTAAGTCGGCGATTCGTTTAGCCCGGCCTGTGTAATGGCGTAGGCCGCCCAGCCCAGCAGTTACTGTCCTGTTAACCGAAACATATGACCCTTACTTCAGAGCGCTCCCACACACTGTTCCGCTGACTCCACTCATTTACAGTTTTGCACTGTATCGCTTTTGACCTTTATTTTCGTTCGCCAAACACTTAAAAGTAATAATTTTAATAAAAAACTTTCGTTTGTAACTAAATATAAAAGAAATGTTACATGAGAGGCGGTTCTGGCGGCGTCGTGTGTGCCGCTCTTACTGCAGCGCGCACACCAGGCTGAGCCGCGAAAAAATTGTCGCAAACGGAGTGTGAAATAACCTCGACCACAAAGCCTGCGCCGGCCACTACGGGCTACGAGTATCACAAGTTCGCAGAACTGGGAATCATGTTTTAAAATGCATTCCGTTTATTTGAAACTTAACGTTACACAGTTGATATAAAATAGGACAGGAGATCCTACTTTTTGAAGGTTGTTATAAAACTTTTCCAAAAATTGCCATCAATTGGCCGAGTAGCAATATTGATGTAGGATTCGATTGGTAATGGCTCGAACCTGGCACGTTTTAGGGGCGGCCCCCGCCCCGTCCCCTCCTGGGGCCTCGGGGCGGGTCCGTGGCGGGCCACACGCGACCTACATACACACTCGTTACAATAAGACGATGCTCATCACTGAAGGTCGTTCACCTTCCGAGCCGTGGATGTGTGAGGACCAGGAGACTATTGGGCGACCTACTCGTAGTGAACGCAAGAGTAATGAGCGCGTGAGTCAGACAGGCGCGAGTAATTAGGTTAATAATTTCCTGCGGCGCGCGTGACGGAGTCTGTCGCGCTCGGGTCGCGCAGTGGCTCGCAGTCCTCCTGGCCGCCAGCCTCGCGGCCTGCTAACTGCGCTCATGCCGCAGCAGCTCAGTGCTCCACTGTCTCACTCTAGCTATCGACCCGTCCGGGAGTCAATTGCCGTTATCGTAACACATTTTGCTCAGCTCGGGATTCGTACGTGCGTCTTTTAATTTTTGTGAACAACTGGGAAAAGCTCCGTCGACAACTTCTAGGTTTCTTTTTGTAAGAAAATGTGTAGCTGTTCGTCTGAACACTAGCGTAACGTACCTACCCAGCTAGACCTTTTTTAACTCCTTTACTTTTATAAACACGCAATCCACCCCATCCGTCCTCAATAATTTAGTTGATTTGTTATGACATTATTCATGATCATTTGAGTCAGAAAACCTCTTATGAGTGAAACCCCTCTATCTGAATGTTACAGCCGTTTTCCCTGATATTCCACGTGACATGACTTGAATGTCACAATCATTAGCCGCCCGCCCTAATCTTCGTTTGTTATTAGTAACGAAGGGCCTCCCAGCGCGCTCACTTCGCTGATCGCTTCTAATTTTCCGAATAAATCTAGCTGACATTTCGATTAAGGGAGGGAACTTGCGAACACAAGAGCAGGCGTGAGTGTTATGTGTAGTGTTAAATCCAAATCCAGTGCAAATAGGTCGGTAGCGAGGGATAAGGTTTCGTGTGAGGGATTACTTCGACGGGTGTAATTAACGGCTGAGGCGGCGTGCTCGGGGCCACACGCCACTACACCGCCACGCCACGCACCACACTGCGTCCTCGCGTGGGCCGCGTGGCGCGCTTGTTCATCATGCCGCATCGCTCACGGGCGAATTTATTGCTGAGCACTTGTCGCTGATGAATCGCCCCCGACACCGGTTGTATTAAAGTATCGTGAACCACGTATATTGCGATCAGAACGCGAGTGACGTCGCGCGCGACTCTGTTAGCTCGGTACGAGCGGCGCGGGCGCGGCCTGCGTTCAATATAAACAGGACGCCGCTAACGAGCGACTACGTACAAATAATAAATTAAAAGTGCACGTTGCTGCAGTCATCTCCGCAGCCCTGCTCACACGCATTGTATTGAATCACTTCCGCAGTTTAAACTTCACACGTCACAGTGTCACAGTGATCACTCACGACACGAACTGTTGAACTACAAGGAATGTTTATATTATTGTAAAGTAGTTTTTATTGGTAATTTGTCATCAAAATCAGTTCAAAGCCAAGTTTTATAAATTGAAGAATTTTATTTTTATAACAGAAAAATGTCCTATGGAAATAGCTCGACCCTCAATGTGTGAATTATCACAATATTTCATGCGGACAGTCGCTCTCGGCGACAACTCGTCGGCGGAAACTTCA
Source organism: Xanthia icteritia (assembly GCA_949128155.2). Classification (NCBI taxonomy): domain Eukaryota; kingdom Metazoa; phylum Arthropoda; class Insecta; order Lepidoptera; family Noctuidae; genus Xanthia; species Xanthia icteritia. Next base: position 830,904 of record OX421931.1, read on the forward strand.
TCATTGACAGCCTTAAAATATATGTCGGTGGTTTTAAAATAGCCGAATGACAAAGAGCAGCTTCCACGTAGCAACGCTGCCAAACGCGGCGCGCGCGCAGCCACACAGACGCACCGCACACCGCCGGAACAAGCACAGGCTTCACTCATTACATTCATAGGTACTGTGTGTACATTCAGGGAAAATTATGCTCAGCAAATTGACTATCAACTCAAATTGTCCGTCCGAAATGTAATTCTTTGTCGATTGAATAAATTTACTCACTCAACTCAGCAATTTGTCGAAGTGTTTCAATCTGCTCAAAATTTACTTCGCTGACCCATAACTTTCTTCTTCCAGCGCACGTGTACATGCAAGCCCTATCCAAATTACATACTTCACATTTCACGAGGTAGGAATAAAGATGTCACATCTACACTATTTAGTGAAGACAGGCGCCGCATTGCTTGAGCCCGTACTTATTATCTGAGCAAGAAAGTAAAGTATTTGATTTCTGATGTACCTAGGTGTCGTGTTTGTGAGCTGTGCACCAGTCTGATGTAGGTGTCGTGTTTGTGAGCTGTGCACCAGTCTGATGTAGGTGTCGTGTTTGTGAGCTGTGCACCAGTCTGATGTAGGTGTCGTGTTTGTGAGCTGTGCACCAGTCTGATGTAGGTGTCGTGTTTGTGAGCTGTGCACCAGTCTGATGTAGGTGTCGTGTTTGTGAGCTGTGCACCAGTCTGATGTAGGTGTCGTGTTTGTGAGCTGTGCACCAGTCTGATGTAGGTGTCGTGTTTGTGAGCTGTGCACCAATTTGATGTAGGTGTCGTGTTTGTGAGCTGTACACCAGGCTGATGTAGGTGTCGTGTTTGTGAGCTGTGCACCAGTTTGATGTAGGTGTCGTGTTTGTGAGCTGTACACCAGGCTGATGTAGGTGTCGTGTTTGTGAGCTGTGCACCAGTCATGCTCAAAACCAGTGCTGGATTATTTCGACTCTAAAACCGTAGCAGTAAGTTCTGTGATAAGTCAGCGTTCGTGAACGAAGTGAACCGAGAGCACGCAGGGGCACTTTATGTTACAAAGCCAATTCCAAACAAAATATAACAATTCACCTTCATGGCTGCCGTACATGATACTTTAATCCCTCAATGAATTCGGACCATCCATCCAGCAATCAAAACAACAAAAACGAATATCACGGCAGTATCCGACTGCTCAACAATCCGTGTCGCTCAACTCGCTCAACATGCTCGACGCATCGCCGCGGGTTGAATCACGTTTTCTTCAAAGTTCGATGCACATGTCCCTTACTAAGAAAATTGCTGAAATGGGGTCACGCGACCGCGAGTTGCTTGGTTTTAATCTCACTTTTAGTTTGAGCTTTTTAAGCTTCTGGTACGTTCCCAGGAAAACTCCTAGACTACCCCGGTTGGGCTCGTGGTCGCAAGCGCGACTGCTAAGCATGGGGTCCTTGGTTCGATTCCCAGGTCGTGCAGTGTTATTGGGTTTTTCCATAAGGAATTTCTTAGTAGCAGCCCGGAATTTGGAAGTTGGCGGTATGATTCCCCTGTGCGTCGGAATGGTCCTGCGCTTGATCTCTCTTTAGACGTGTCGAATTTTCGTCCCATCGGACTATGAGAGTGCAACTGTGTCTGCGCACTAGTGTGCACAGTACCCGCTAACAATGCCCACCATGGCCGTAATTCGGTCTGGAGGACTATAACTCCAGAAAAACGTTTTAATTATGATGGTTACGGCAACCTTCATTTTTTCAACATTGATATGCATCTCGCAAGTTATGACAACGATCATTTCACAAGCAATGGTCGCAAATGTTCCGCAGAGCGGCATCACGTCAGGGCACGGACGTGGCCGGCATGCCAACAGCTGCACATGCTGTCACGAGCCGCGGAACACGCCGTGATGAGCACCCGCCGCAGAATATTGATAAGCGCACATTCCTGCAACCGAAATTACGCGGCCGTTGGCTTTGGACGTGTTTATGAACACAGGAGTGTATTCTGGGCGCGATTTAATGTGGCAGTGATATGGTCTTTTACTCGTAAGCAGTTGTCGGAGGACAGAACTTATGCTCGTATGATGGCTACTGCGTGAGTATGGCCCTCGTATTAACTATGAGCAAACCTTCTATATTCCTTCCTATTCGTGTATTTATAGTGCTTGGTTCCACGGCGCGTGCGCATTGTTCTGACTGTTGCTAATTGAGTAGTGCGGTGCTGAGTTGTGTTGGCACGGCGGCACGGGCATGTAGGTCACAGCAACATGGTGCTACTAGCGTGTCGTTGCCACCGCCGCACGTGCCGCACACCGCCACCCTGCCACCAGCCCCTACGCCACACAGCACAGACATCGTCTAGACGACATCATCCGCCCTCGTCCCCCACATGGTTATCATTAAAACACTTAAAGCGAAGTAATGGTCCCGGGAGCTAATATTGTGTTTTGTCTAGACAAGGCTCGTTGCCAAAATCAAGTCGTTCCCTTCGTCGTGGACTGTATATTTAAAAAATTTACGCGTATTAACGATAGACTGAACAGAACGTGAATCCCAATTTATCATAAATTAGCATGATAAGTATTGAACCTGTAGTACGCCCGTTGGTCGCTGGTCGGAGTTGCGAAACGCGCATCGCCAGACGACGCGTGTCTCACACCTCGCACCCGACTCGTTGCGAGTCTGCGACTGTGACTACACCGCTGTGATATCTCTACGAACAGAGATACCTCATTTAACACATACCTACATTATCTACGAACAAGTTTGAATTTAATGATCAACTAAGCACCATTAGCGTTCCTTTAAAACCGCAGAATGTGCAGCTAAAACAATTTTCATAGTGGTATCTTGCGCGGGCCGGTCTAATTAAATTATTCGCATCATTAATGAACCCCCGCTGGAGCCAGCCCCGCCAGTCCCGGCCAGCTCAGTTACTCAAAACTAACGAAGCACACAAAAGTAGTGCCAGCTCGAGGGCGAACAACAATCGCGGCAGAAGTACAAAATTTTTCCAAAGTGCCGCATCGGTATGGAGCTAATGTCTCGGTACTCTCGTAGCGTGTAGCTCGCACATATTTCTTTATTAAGTACACTTAGCTGTACTGTACATTGTGTTAAGACTTCGAGCACCATAACAACAATAAGTTAGTTTTATCAACAACAAGTTAAAAGTTAAGTAGTAAGTTAGTTTTACAAGTTCATCGTGTGCAGGACAGATACAGAGCGCACTGCATAATAATGTTTTATTATTTAGCTAGGCGAAGAGTTGTAAAAATTTACTTAATTGCTAAGAAAAACGAAGCTTTTCCAAAGAAAATCTACCACTCAAAGTTTAAGATATTGTACGTATTATTTCCAGCTATTGTTGAAGATTTTGATACACGAATCATGAAATTTGACAAGAAGCAAGCTCTCACAGCACAAGTCAAGGAAAACGTCCGAAAATCGTTAGATTGTAGTTGTATCACATGAAAAAATATTTGCAATTGGAGAATTGACCGTGACGTATATCGATGTAAGTAAGATTCTTTTTTGACGTGAAACGCCTTTCATTTCGGTCAAAAGGGGGTCACTTGCGAAAACCATAATTAAGTATGTAATGAAATATGGTATGGCAAGATCGCTTATTACTATGGAATTACCTACTGGCACTATTTAATTAACATAATTTACATGATAGAAGCCATTACTCGGTAGTGCATATGTCGCTGGCGTAAATGACGATGTACTTTTGCCATCACGCGCTGTGTTTATTTAGTGATTACTCAACAGTACATTGATCGATTCGAGCGGTAGACAGAGCTCACGTCATGACGTTATAGTAGCTGTGATACATAAAACTCATACTTGTGACTATTAGAAGTTGTAAAGATTACAAAGACGTAGTTTTTTGCAAAAAATTGGCGACTGGTCTATTATGGCACCATGGCACGTAAGGTACAATACTAACAAGAGGTCGGATAGCAAGAAAAGTTCCAGCCCACGACGACCCGCTTTGACCTCGGCAGAATGTGCTCGTCTCCACGGGAACGCGTAAGATTGAACCAAACGCGGGAACGACAGCCATTTACGAGCGCGGCGGGTTTAAGCGGCGTAAGGCAGTCTCGAGCACCGCTATTTGATATAACTGGCTGCAATGGTGGCAGAAAACGAGACCAGCTCATCGACATCCACCTGACGGCACTAGGCTGCACCCCACCCGGCTGCCCGGGTCAAGTCCGTGTTCGTCGAGATCGAGTGTGGAGACAAGTGTGATGTATGTGACCAGTAGTGGTTCAAAAAAGATTTGAACACAGCAACTGCAGCCGTGTGGCGATTTCTAGAGAATAAAATATGTAAATAAATGTTACTTGTGTATAATTATGTATATCTTTGATGATCTACGCCTGTACTGTAGAGTACGCCCACTGCTGGGCTTAGGCCTCTCAAAGTTTAGTTTGTTCTTGTGATAAATTGACCCCAACTACGGAACCCTCTTAATTTTTTCTCCGAATTCTCTTCATTGTGCGTGTCGGACCACGCACAATGAAGAGAATAAGAGTACAAGGCGAACGAACTCTTGCTAAGATGTTTAATGTTCCTTTGCTTTTATTTAACAGGTAGGTGAGAAGAAGCTTAACACAAAAAGAAAAACGTTACAGGTAAAAAGAAATGGATCTCATGTTCATCACTTATCTCGCGTCCTCGTTCACAGTTTACTTCAAATATTGGTACGAGACGTGCTTACTACTAGCAAGTGCAGTCTCATAGCTATACGCTGAAATATGCTTGAACTATGATTGATGCCAGTGAGCCATTTTGTAAATTATGAAACGTCTATTTTCCATTTACTAATATTTACAATAAGAGTCAATGTCAGTAATTGATCCATCAGCGCGCTCCGACATCGGCCGCTCTGTATATACAAGCACCAGGTAAACTTAGAACAATATTATGACGTAGCCACACACAACCACACGCCAACACGGCCGCTAACAGTTGCAAACACAGGTGAAGCCGCGCCACAACATTGTGTCAGAACTTCAGGAATTAACTCTTTGTACAAGTGTGTGGCGGTTTCATAAACATTGGTTGATCTTCTTTTAGTAGTGATTGAAGTTGACTGCTATAGATCAACTCCCCGGGTGAGATCGGTAGGTAGGGGCATGCGGCATGCGGACAGATGCGGCGCGACGCGGCTACAGCGTGCGTGCAGCGTGCGTGCGATGGGGGGCACGCACGCGTGAGACTCCCGCACGTCCTCTCCGAAGTAAATGATTCTAATATAAAGTGCATAATAATAGCCGCGGCGTGCGGCGCGGGCGCCGCCGCCTCCCACGTGTGTTCACACCACTACACAAATATTAGTATTTAATAGCACCGCAGCATTCTTCAAACTGTGTCAGTGGCTGCTACAACGGCTATTTAATAAATATCATTGCTATTATGCACTGCATGAAACTCCGCGAAGTAGTTGCGACCCCGACCCCGCCACACAGTAACCGGTGCTCCCGCCGCGCCGTTTGGTCAACTTACTTTACACTTTATTTCGATCTAAGTGTTACTTAGATCGAAATAAAGTGTGAAGTAAGTAAGCCTAATAAACAAGCCATCTATGAATTTTACATATCACCCATCTTACTTAATTATATATAAATTATTGTTTGACCTCCGAAAAAGCATTGAATTCGTTTACTATATAAAATTGAATAATTGACTTAACCGCACTTTATTGTGCTGGTATTGTGACAAGGCTTCTTCAAAATAAACATTGATCTGTCTATTTAGAAAACATAAAAGGTTTACAAGCCTGCGCCCCTGAGTGCTACGCCCCTCTACGGCGTAGACCCGCGCGTAGCACGCTCTACGAAATATCCAGCAAACATTTTCAACTTTGTATGTGACGTAACGTTGCTTTACAAAGTTGCATTTCTTTGGGTTTGATGGCTCGTGAGGGGGAATTGCAAAGAAATCTAATAACACGTGTATAAAAACGAGGCCAACATCATTGGACGAGTTCGAGATATTCGTCGTTTAGATGATAATTATTATATTAATCTTAAAGTTTGGATTGGAGAAACAGTAGGTAGATATTATATAAGGATACAAAGCTTTTAAATAGGTGCCCACTAGCGTTTATGATGAGTGACCGAGGAAGGCGTTTTACTGAACATTGTACTTATTTTAAAGAACGTTTAAAAAATACTCTTTTCAGTTGTTTTCACGTTTATTTTTGAAAGAGATAATCAAACTTAAACTTAAAAATCCTCTATCCTCTTCCCGACTATTACTGGCCCTGCGCTTCAGCTTCAGCTCGGACGGCAAATGGCACAAATAATAATTGAAAGAGCATACCTCTTATAAAAGTTGTCACTTAGTATGTAGGTATATAATTCTTTGGCATTTTGTGCATATTTTCATTTTATTTTTTGTAAAAATGTGTTACAAACCTTGTAATTTATAACATCGCCTTGGATGAATCTGTAAAGGTGTTATAATTGTGGTATAAATAAATAAATATTAATCGTTTTTTTCATGGAGTACTCGTTAAGGACTGCTGCGCTCATCCGCCAGGTGACGTTGGCCCACAATTTATGGAGGATCCGGTGACGTTGTATCTAAAAGAAAAGATGACCTCCTTGTAGAAGGAACCACTTTTAACGCGAACGAACATTTTCACCAAAACTCCCGTCAAGTTATAACGTACACTTATGTCTGCCAGCTACGCATCGCTTGAGCAAAATATTCAGCTCAAGTCTTGCAACAAAATATTTAGACAAAATATAATGTCCTGAAACATAGGATAAACGGTACAGCTACGTGTTTAGTTGGTTTATCTAGTTGTTGATAACCTTCCAACGTCCGCCGTGCTGGACAGCCGTCCATCGTCCGCCGTGCCGGACACCCGGCACCGACCAGCAGTGCCGTACGTACGGCGTGCGTGTCGTGAATCGTTGCCATAATGTAATAAACGTAGGTAGGTATTACTAAAGATTAGGACGCTCGCTGTATGGGTCGACGACACTCTGGTCGCAGCCAACACTTAGTTGGCACTGGATCAATAAACCTGACATAAAATTGGGAGTATCACAGCGCAGTGTCGCGATGGCGCACTCCACAGGGACCAATGATGAGCCCGCGGCGCGCGACTCCCGGATACTGATTCCGCTTCATGATTTACATCTCGTCTTTAATTATTTTCAACCAATCTACTCTCCGAGCATTGTACCAGTCGAGCTTGAGACAATACTTTGTTGTGTCGGAATCGAATGAATACAACAACAATATCCACTCTTACAGTTATTTCTATAATCACGATTGTTATTAACGAAACAAATGTGATTCGCATCCGTGCATGGTTCCTGGTTGCATGTTCGCTCTGTAATTAATAGTAAAACTTTAAACATTGTAGCACTCATCAATGCGACAAGTTTGTCTCTTAAGATTAATAGTTGTCTGTGAGTGAATGTCTGCCAGCGGAACCCACCGCGGTGTCGCGAGGAGGGAGCGATGCGTCGTGCGGTGCCGGAGAGGGCAGGGGAAACAAGCCGAACGGAGGGTCACCTACTGCCGACCAGGCCCTCGCTCGACTGGCCACGGTGATTCACGGTGACGACGTGAATCAATCAAGCGATCGGGCAGAATTAATTTACGTAAATTGTATGAAAGATTAAGGAATTTCAATTTTCCTATGAACAGGGAAATCTAGGTAGTTAATAAAATGTTTGGAAAAGATTATGAAGAGTCTTTGGCTGTAGTCTTGTGGAGATGCTGAAGTAGCATATAACCTAATATAGAGTGAGATGAGCGCACCAGCACTCGCCGCCAGTGGCTGGCACATGACGGGCCAGCGCTCGCGGCTAGTAGCTAGCACGTGACAGAACTAGTGATGATTACGAGTGAGACAGTGGATCGTCTGTTATCTGCTAACTTAATGATAACCAACACTTTTTGGTTCCGAGCTGGCCCTGAGGGGTTTTAGTTGTCCCAATTGTTACAACAACGGAAAGATGACATCTGTTAGAGAATTGCCTAATGAGAGGAGCATTGAGTCATTATCTTTTATAAACCTCGTTTAGCATTCCACGACTGTTATAGATGCGGGTACCTATGCGGTGTTTGCCAGATGTCGCGGCTCACGGCCTACCGCTAGTAGAATTAGTACTATTAGTTATTTTCATCTACATAATTATAATACATGGAGCATGACAATCTACGTAATATCGTCGAAATACATACATACGAGCAAATTTGAAAAACTCCAGGTTTTACGAGGATGCGGTATAATACTGACTGCAGCCATAATGCACATTGGGAATAGTTGTCATAACTGTGTGCGATAAATCTCAAAGTTATGTGACATAATTCCCGCCGGTCCGCCATGACACTTGGTACTCGTAAGCTCGGCATTCCGAAGTGACAAAACTAAAAACATTTCTTTTTATCGTTGTCGCCGCCTGTTGCCAAACCGAGGTATGTGTGGACCCTTCTGTCTAAATACTTTATGGTTTATAATGACAGAGATGTACGGAAGCTGCAATAGGTACAGAAGACAAACAAACACCAATACTGACAACCTTAATTAATAACATGGCAATACATTGAGCCCATAAAATCCCTTATCGCAAGGAACTTTTCGGCGGCGCTCGAATAAAGTATGCTGCCCCTTAATTCACGTTGTTCATGTAGGTCAAATACTTGTCGTCGGCTTGAGTCGGCCGGCTGGCGACTCTGGCGGCTACTGGCGACCACCGGTGACATCCGGCGACCATTGGCTACCACTGGCTCGTAATATTTGACATCACAACAATGGCTGAGCCACTCTGTCGCACTAAATGCAGTATCGTTGAGCCCTGATAACTCGCTCTGTTTCATAAAACGCGAATCAAAGATGTTTGCTTTTCAAATCCACCAAATGTTTTTCTAATAATCGTATGATACTTATATGCGGGTTGTAAACTTTCCCTCTGCACTCTATGTGGGCCGTTGGTAGGTATTGCACGTTTTATTTTTCATTTGTTTTCTCTCACACAAAAGACGACTTTCGTTTTGCAGCATATTTCGTACGTAATAAAAATAATGTATTTGTTTCTCTCGAATTTATTCGTTGTAAATTATTATAACTTTAGTACTTATAATAATACAGATACAGTGTAGGTATCTGGCGTGATAACAAATGAATGTGATTAAGTTTCTACGCAAGTTTTAGTGCTAATCAGTAGGTAAGCAATCTATCATTGATAAAAGAGGATCGTCTGAGAAACCGGGTCAGTACTTTGGGAGCGTGCAGTAATGCGCGAGGCCCCGACAGATGGCGCCACGCGACCCTCTTCCGAAGTACTCTGTTATTTCCTCAACAATAGGGACACGAAGGAGTTTCCCCTCACGCAAATTGCTATATTATTGATAAGTGGAACATTTATTTTTTAAGTGATGAGCTTGTATCTACGCCATGGAATTGCCGTCATTTTAAGTCAGCCAGTCGGCCTAGGCATAAACAAAGCAGTTCTTCTTTCTAGTAGGACGTCCTATAACATTACGAAACACAAAAGAAAGAAAGCGAATCATACGCCAGTTGAACTTAGGCCATTCGTTTGAATTAAATGCTTTCGTTAATTTTATATCACACTAACTAAAACTGATCAGTTTAATTTTCTTCACGATAAGATTTATAAAACGCGAAAAGTTTAAAAATATATTGCAGCGAAACATTCAATGAAGTATTTGTGAGAAGTGAAGCTGAAAGAATAGTTCTATTGACATGGTGCAGTGGGACGATTAGAAGTTAAAGTGATGTAGACGTAAGTATTCTGTGGCGAGTGCGGTGCGCGGCGGTGCGGTGTGGAGCGGAGTGATGCGACGCGCGACGCAATCATCTCAATAGGAGCAGTGGGTCAGTGGCGCCGATCTCGTCCCCGCGGACCTATTACTGATACTAAGGTACTTACGCCTGCCTGAATACTACTGAACATTTGTACATATTTGTATTATATGTTTGTTGAGCCGACTCCTCTTAAGAAAGTCAGGTGGAATGGTCTCCGTACCTTACCATCGGTGTCAGTCGGAATAGTTCCACAACTGACAGAACCTTAACCCGTAATGATTGTCTCAACTCTTCCCCAAAGACCAAAATATTGTTTTGGAAACGCTCGGATAGCTATCCGGAGTTTGAAGCTTGTAAGCTCAGTAAACTTCCACGCGAATACCGAATAATGTATAAGCTAAGCTTCCGTATTGAATCAACATCTAACTGAACAGACAGCTGATCTGATCCATGCGTCATGTTCGTGAACGGGCGCCGTCAGTAGGGACTGGTCACCTCTTAGCTGCCATGGGTTATTTTAACTTTTGAATTGTTTTTATCTATTTATTACGGACGCTTTTTACGTGCACGTCTTTTTACATTGTTCTCACATGTATAATTTCAATACATGAATGATGTAACCAATGTTTTGTACCAATATTATGATTTAAATGGCTGTCCGCGGAGTTTCTTGCCCGTTCTTCTCCATAGGAACCTACTACGCTTTGGAATGTTCAACTAGCTTCATATTTCTGACTGACTGACCCCTTGACAATTCAACAGTGCCTGTAAATGTTTTAATTTAATTGCTTTGAGTTTGAGTTTGCTGTGCTGCTGGAGAGTTTGTTGCGCCACTTCTTTTTCCCTTTTAAAGCGCTAGTAAGTGGTGAAGGGCGGCGTTTTGGAAGACTGTCTCACGTAATTTTGACGTTCAAAAACTGCTGATGCTCAGCCTAGTTTGAATAAATGACTTTTGATTTTGAATTTACAATTTGTCCTCTAACCTATAGCTAGGTTTAGAATGCATTGATGAAAAGTAAATAAACCAAAAAACAAATATAATAATAATAACAGACGTACTATTTCATGGTTGAAGCTTAGACACTGATTGAAAATATTGATCGACCTAGTCACGTTTGAAATTAATGTAGATCTTGAATTAATAACGTATCCAGTGCGGCTACAAAGAACTCGGCTCATATTGTGCCTTATGAAATCTTAGTAGGGGATCCGTGAGGGTCGGGAGTGCCCCCTCGGTCGAGGCGAAGGCCGCGCCACACAGACACCCGCGCGCACACACGCGCGCACCACAGCCCCGCCACGCACACCGGGATCACTTTGTTTGTCACTCGCAGTTTGCCCACTTCACTTTCGGAAAGATTCGGCCAGCGACCTCATGTGCGCCCACTTGAAAACAATGACGGAGTGGCACCAACGACTCCCAGGTGTATTTGTTATTGTTTGATTGGTAATTGGCGTCAAACAATAAAATTGAACCGAAGTGTCTCACAATGTTATCAGGGAGATTCTCTTCGATTCACAAATCAATATTGAGATCGAGCAAACTTGAGCGAGTCTGACGCTGCTTTGAAAAGCTTTTGTGATCTGGAACGCTTCCTTTAATTGCAGAGGCTCAGCTGATCGAGGGCGCAGATAACAGCTGTGCTATCGTGCGTCACATGACAGTGGCAGTCAGGTCCAGCCGGGCGAGTGTGCGGAACTGCGGATGTAATCCAATCACGAACTGCCATCTTCCGGTGACCCGCAGATAGACGCGACCTCACTGCCTCTATTGAATGAATGCTAGCTACCTAAGTACTAACGAGCTCTTGTACACTAAACTAATTATTTGTTATGACCAAAATGAATAACTACTAAAAATATCAGACACAAACTTCAGTACGAAATTATATGAATAAGAAACTGCTAACTATCCTACAATTATAGTAGATTTTAACTACAGACGAATGTTTAAGAAAACGGAAAACATTGTAAGTATATTATTAAATTTGACGGCGCAGCAAGTGGCGCCGGCACCGTCTAGTTTTGTTACGAAGTTACTAGGAATCACCAAAGAGGTCAGATAAGAGTAACACTGGCTGATTACTGTCACTCTAGCAGATTGTCGTGGATGGTTGCGTGGCGCCTGTCTTCTGATGATAGAGATGATGGCAGCGGAACCGCTGTCGTACCACGTCCAGGATTAACTGCTATATTCCGGTACAATCCTGATGATATTGAACCTGCTGAACCACTAATATGATGACCACTTCTGGTAATCTTCTTATTTACTTGCCGTACTAAAGAATAAGCAACTATTCAATTAAATTTTTAATGTAAAACGAGAAAACAAAGAATTAAAATGAAGATTGTTATTAGTTCAAACTAAAACGAAGTTTGCAAGGTTATTCTAAAGAAAAAAACCGCAAAAAGTACGTGTTTTCTATTTATTTTACAGCATCTACGGGAAATATGTTTTTAAGAAACTCCAAATCAGTTTTATAACTGTAGAAATATTTAAAATGACCAAAGACTCTTAGTCCGGGGTACCAATACTGGGAAAACAACAAAAAATAATAGATATCGTCCCCAATAGATTCAGTGCACAGGAGAGCACGCTCGGCGACCATCGCCACACGTGCGCCATACTCTCTCATCGACACACGTGCGCCATACTCTCTCATCGACACACGTGCGCCATACTCTCTCATCGCAACTCGCTCCTTTTGTGTCAACTTGAAAATTGGAACAAAATTCTATAAAATTATACAATTCTAAGAACGACCTACTTTCCAAGATGACAATTTACATATTATTTTCACCAGTAATAGATAAGTACTGAACGAGATTAGATTATAGTACCTGGTCGACCGAGCTCTGCACGGGTGAAAATAGAGAATGCTCTTTTAATAGTATAGGATAGTTCATACTAATTCCATGCTGTAAGTAGGTACTTCTAATTCCATGCTGCCATGTTATTATACTAAGGTAGCCATCTTGTTCTAAACTTTGGGCGACCCAGCTCTGCTCGGGTGAAAATACGGAGAAAGTGAATTTTCTCAGATATGAGACCCTAGCTAGATCGATTTTTCGCCCTCGTAAACCCCTATATTGCAACTTTCATCGAAATCGTCAGAAACTTTTTCGAGAACGTGATTACAAATATATATATATATATATATATATATAGGTATATTATATATATATTTGTAATCACGAATAGCGAGCAATATGTGTATATAATATCTATAGATATATACAAATATTGCTCGTTTCATAGTATAGGATATATAGGCATTACAAGAAACCGCTATTACGCATCACTGTGATGGATATGTTTACAGTCAAAAAATAAATTGCACTTTGTAGTGAGAGGCTGTCAAAACATTGGCGAAGCTATTTGTACAATAATAACCTCTATAAATTCTCGTAAAGATCGAATTTGAGTTTAAATTTTATGATTATTAAGTAATGGGCTAAGTGCAGAGAGGTGTACTTAATGCTGTGGTTGTAAATGACTGTCGCTCGCCGGTACATAGCGGGGAAGAATCCTGCATAATGGATGAGGTGTCCCGCAGGATAGAAGTCGGGAGCGCCGGCGCCCCGACCTACCTACTTAACGTACCAAATTTTATTTTATCCTCCATTACGAGCATTGAATACAAGCGCAGAAGTCAAGGTTCAGAAATAGCTCAACAAGACAAGAATTAGGTAATCTATAAAACATAAACAATCAAAAAAAAATTATGATAAACATTCATTTTTCTATTGCACCAGGGATCTTACGGGTTTCATTTTTTTTATTAGGTTCTCCAACGATACAAACACATAATACATTTTTTAAAGTACTTAAATTAACAGTGCATCAGTTACTTATAGGTAAACACCACATACGTAAAACAGACAAATAAGCTAACTTACTTAGTAATAATAATTTTTGGTATTCAGTTCCATTAGAACGAGACGCTCGAGGTCACTTTGGAGTAGTGATGAGTCTTCCGCAGCCTTAATAATTCTCAAAAACTTTAAATTGTCAGCTTACATGAAAAAATCGGAGTGAAGAAAACACCCGGGAATATCATTGACAAAATAAATAAACAAAACTGGTCACAAGTGTGAACCCTGGGGAACACTGGAAGAAACACATTTTAGGGTTGATTGATAACCAATAACGACAACAAAGAAAAATCTATCCGTTAAATACGAACTCAGCCACTCTAACAAGGACCCAGAGATGCCGTAGGCGCACAACTTAGTAATTAAGATTTTGTGGGATAACTTGTCAAACGCTTTTCTGAAGTCCGTATAAATAACGTCAGCTTGATAGCCTGCATCGATAGCCTTCGTGAGAAAGTCTGTAAAAGGTACCTGATTTTTTCCAGTATAACGGGTCTTAACAAATCCGTGCTGATGGTCGCTTAAATACGTCTTTAAATAATCCTGAATATATGGGAATATCAATGACTCAAAAACTATGGCGAATGAAGATAAAATTGAAATAGGCCTGTAATTAGTTACAACATCATTGTCATCCGCTTTCTGAACCGGAACAACTTTTGCAATTTTCCCCTTTTAAGGAAAAGTACCGGTCGTTAATGATTTGTAATAAATCATCCTAAGTGGGTAAACCAGCTCAGATAAACATGCTATAATAAATACTGGAAGTATCCCTTCTGGCCCAGCCTCTTTTTTTGGATCAAGCCTTTTTAATTTCTTGTGAAGGGATCCACAAGAAATCACTGGAGCAGTTAGACACAAGCTATTATTTTCAAGAAATTGAAAGACTTCGGAATTGTATTCAACATCCCATCGACCACGACATCGACATTGTATTCATCAGGACATTTTGTTCCGTCAGAAGTAGCGGTGGTTCCGTTGGTCATGGTCAAGGGGGGGGGAGCACTTGAACCTCCTCGTTTTGCCTTTAGATAACTCCAAAGTAACTTAGGATTAGACGCCAATTCATCTTCTAAATGTTTTGTGTAATCCTTATAACAAGTGGAAGCGACATTTTCACGTTTACTAATAAGTTTTAACTCTATTACATCTAATGGTTGTTATATTTCTTGAATCGCTTTGTAATCGTATTCTTTTTGTTTGGCATTTTTATCAATGTACAAGTAAACCATGACGGGAATTTTCGGTTTTTAGGTTTACATAATGGCTAAAATTGTTGTATCACGGTACCAAGAACATCGTACAAGACCTGCAGCATCCCATCAACACCACTTTGTCCACTGAATAATGAATTCCAGTCTAATTCTTTAAGAATTTACGAATAGGATAATAATCCGCCCTATGGAAGTCAGGAGTCGCCTTTGATAGGTTGTAGGGGAGCCTAGCTTCCCCGTCAAATGTTTCAATGTGTTGACACAAGTAAAATCCAGCAAGAGTTCGTTGATACCGCATAATCCAACATTATTCCCGGCGTTATCCACGCATTTTCAATCGATGTTTTCGAAGTTAAAATCACCCACGAGACAAATTTCACCGTCAGTTATTTGTTCAAAGGCCGCACCACAAGAATTCACAAAGTGTTCCAAAGTACATCGACGTACTGTTGGAGGTAAACTGTATACTGCGCAGAGAGCTATTCGACTGACGGTTCGAGTCCATGGTAGTTCCATAGTAACCCAGATATCTTCTCAATTACTCTCCCAATCTTTTACTCGTTTGTACTTTATGCTTTTATAAATAGCTATCAGAACTCCTCCTCCTTCTTTTTTCCTCCAGTTAAAGTTGCATTTTCCCTGTCCCTTCTATAGACTACGTACCTACTACGACTATAGCGCCGTACTCGTACTTAGCCTAATATTTAATTTAATTTGTGTGTGGATCAAGGAGTCTTCTCTGATCTAATGAAATATAGTAAGGTAATACCACTTTTCAAATCCGGGGACAGTAAAGACACCAATAATTATAGACCCGTATCCGTGTTGCCGGTTTTAAGCAAGGTGTTTGAAAAGGTAATGTTTAATCAAATGCTCAATCATTTTAATACCAATAAAAAAAAAAATCTTACATGATCAACATTAAGGTTTCACCAAGGGACGTTGTACGACTGACGCCGGTGTCACCTTATTAAAACACATATTTACGCCGTGGGAAGAAGCCCAAGATGCCATAGGAAATTTTTGTGACCTCTCCAAGGCATGCGTCGACCACGAAACCTTAATCTTGAAACTTGCGCATTACGGACTTGGAAAACTTGCGCTCAGTTTAGTAAAATCTTATTTGAATGATAGACAAATAAATAAAAGGTAAGTTCAAATAAATGGAGTCAATTCACTCGGTTTAAAAGTAAAAATGGGTGTACCACAGGGATCAATATTGGAAATATCCTTTCCTCTTATTAGTATATATTCATGATCTACCCCATTTGTTAAAAACTTAACCACAAAATATGGTGTTATTTGCTGACGATACTTCCATAATTTTTTAAATTAAATCACACGAACATTCGCGCAAGCGCCCTGCGCCGCCTAAACGAAACAGCAGGCGCAGGCATACATTTTCGCCGCACGGTAGAAAGAGAGGGGGATACTTCCTCTCCTACGCCGCGCCGGCGGTCTACTCTCCGTCCGTCTTACGAATTTTCGATCAGGTCACGTGTCCTGACGCGAGTTTAACATTTATTACCCATCACAAAAAAAGTGCACAACGTCGCTAAAGAAGTTTTCACTTCAAAAATATTGGACACGAATTTTTTCATTTTATTAAAAGATTACGCCGATACATTGCGTTAAAATGTGCGTCATGGCACATTTTAACGCAATGTATCGTATATGCTGTGAGAAACTCCGTCAATTTACTGATTTATATACCGCGAGGCTAGTCTTTTTATTTACTTTCATAGTATTATGTCGAACGGTATTCTACTATGGGGACGTGCTGCAGACATCGAGTCTATTTTTATTCTGCAGAAAAGATATAATATGGCCTCCGCGCAACTCTCTAAGGGAACTGTTTAAAGATAATTAGGTAACATCCTGACGGTACCTTGTCAATATATATATGAAAACATTATGTACCTACATATTTTTAGTAAAAGAGGTGCAAAACACAATTATATCACTAGGAATAGGGACAAATTAGTTGAACCGGGTTTCAGACTGGCTAAAGTGGACTCATCTTTCATGGGGTACTGTTTAAAATGTTACAATAAAATACCTCCCCACATACTTCAACTGAATGAAACGAAATGTAGGGACTGGTCATCTCTTAGCTGCCACGGCGATTTTAATTTAATTTAATCTTTGGTTTGATTTGTTTTTTTTAATTTCTAACGGACACTTTTAATGTTTTAAAGATAAAGATAAAGATCGTTTATTTGACCACATCAGTCATCAGTTGTTTGTTTTTTGCATCGTTCTCACATGTATACATGAATGATGTAACCAATATTTTGTAACCATATTTGATTTAAAAGAGTGTTTGTGGAGTTTCTTGCCCGTTCTTCTCCATAGGTACCTACTACGCTTTGAAATGGGAGACTAGCTTCAAATTTCTGACTGACCGACCCCTTGACAATTCAAAAGTGCCTGTAATTGGTTTATTTGAAATAAATGCTTTGATATTGAGTACCTGTCGTCGAACAGCTCGCTACTCAGAACAGAACTATTAAGCCAAGTCTCTGATAATACAATTAGGTACATCGAAGTCGTTACAACATAAATTCCGATAGAAAACATGGGACTTTGTTTGCATCCCCATGATGGTGAGGTAGGCATGAAGAATAAATTCACAGATTGGAACAATATCTCAGTTTGTTTACTTTAAGCGCGTTCAAGTCTTATAATAATTCAATCCAACCTCATACAGCCACTGGAGCGTAAGAACGTGTGCTGGCGAGTAGAACGTCGTAAGTCTTCCGCATACAGTGTCACTTACGCGTTTTACACAAACACTTACAGTTCGCGTCAAATAACTTTGCCGCTCTGAAGTAGACTACAAATGACTGCGCAGCAGTCAATCTTACTTATAAAACTATAGCGCGCATGCCAGCACGCATGCGCAAACTAACTTCAGAGCGGCAAAGTTATTTGACGTGAACTGTAGGTTCAACAGTTAGTGACGGTAATTCGTTATTGAAAATTGAAAATGAACAAATATTGATCAATATTCACAAATTACACTATGTTTCAACTAAATCACTGCACTATACGATAATATGAACTTATTGGATCGAAATTATCTCAAAATCCGATCCAGGTACTCATTTGAAACACACTTAATTAATAATATTGTGAGGAGCACTTTTACTTAGATGTTTACTGTACGGTAGCTTAGGTAACGTGGTACGGTTCATTTTGCGTGATATTACTGTTCCGGGCCTACCCTTTATAGCAGGACTTTTTATGTCATAATATTATTTGCATAACAGCGGATAACATAAACTTCATTTCGCAGAAAATCGTTTGGCATACACTCATTTATCGTACATTCAAAACTCATAATTTTGTAAGTCAAAATCAACTTTAGGCATAAATTTCATATTCATATTAATTGAAAAGCAGAACCATCATATCGCAGAAAGTTCACACAAACATGCAAATAAGCATACACCATGCATACAGGAAGCATGCAGCATGCAAGCGAGCATGCAACAAGCAGCAGGCATGGTTTCTGTCACGGCTCCGGCGCTGCGGGGCTCCGGCGGTCCCACGCGAGCTTATCGTCGCAAATGGTTTTAACGCTCACCACCACAGCTTCGGCTTGCTGGCCAGCGAACCGCTGGCCAGCCTCAGCCACGGCAGTGAGCGTTAAAACCACCTGCTCCTCAGCTCGCTGGCCGCCTCGCCCCTCCGCGCCTAGGCGGGCTGGAATTACACTCTAGGGGTAGGGCAGTCGGTTTTGCAGCGTTTCGTTTCTGTCACTAACTTTTGTTACACGACATACTGACTTTTTAAGACAATAAATTAATTTAAGATAAAAATGCTATTTTATAGAAATGGTAATATGCCTAGTAAAATTATTTCAAATAAAATTCTGCCAACTTAAAAGCAGGCATTGTAAATTCGGACAATTATAAACATTCGGCCAAACAATAATTTTATATCAAATCATGTTTATGCCTTTAAAATACTTTCGTTTAAAGAAGATTATGCCAAGTGTGTTATGCCAAATACATTTCGGAGCATCAAGCTTCTGCCAGATAGAGGGAACCCTACTATTCCATGCCTACTGTCTGGTTCCTACTGTCTGTTCCTATCTCTTGAACAATATGTTCGTATGTACCTCCTGGCTGGCACGAAGAGCCAGACAAGTGTCGTTCGCAACAAAACGAATACTATATCGTCCGCGGGAGCCCGCGGCGATATCTACGATGCTGATACGAGGCCCGCTCCTTCGAGTGGGCAGCACATATGCACTTATGAACATAGGTCTACACTGGTGGTCTATTATGACGAACGAAGTCATAGTGCTTGACTAAACCCCACCAAATGGGCGCATCAATGACAACGACGCAAAGAATGTAAAACCTGTCCAATGCATGCAATAAGAAACACTGAAAACTAACAGTTACTGCGATTCAACGCAAATATAGTATAACAGACCGACAGTTACTGTTCGTATGATCCGAAGCAAATACATAGTACGAGCATAACGATGCGGACCAATTGTTTAATGCCTGTGAGCAATTCCCTTTTCATACTTGTACCTTCATAATTATTATTACTACCTACTAAGTATGTCAATACTGTTAGATTATAAATTATGTGTATTTACATAATGGTTAATAATAACTACCATGTTTGGATTTTTTTATAGTAAGTACCTACCTATTTAATGTTGTTATTTTGCCAAGGTTTTATGTTAAAACGGCTTATAGGGACCTCTGAGGGAAGAGTTAAGAGTCTGCTTCAAACTGTTTCGACTCAATTAGATGGAGATTATATTGATTTCTTCGAATAAACTTCCAAAAAGATTACTGTTTAGTTTAACAATTTTATGATACCGACACAAGAGAGGATATATTGAGAGTGAATTAATTAAACTTGATAATATTTGACGCGGTGTAACCAGGAGTCGCGGAAGTCAGAGGAACATACCAAGCAAGACATTTCTATTAATACTAAGGTATTGAAACATAATATAGCGGCTCAGCGCATGACAGACGACGCTAAATATACGCTGTTCTGTCCACGGCGCCGCTAATGACACCGACAACTTTCCACCGTCCGTGTTGACCCGCGGCCTTCACTCTCAGCGTAGCCCTTCTCTGAGTATGTCGAGGGTAGGTATCGGACTCCACAGATGCGGTTACTCGTACCCATGGACAGCTTTGAACTGGACTATATAGGTTAAAGCTGTTGCTGATGCTGAAGGCATAGCTTTGCGGTCCTATCACAAAGTGTGTCCAGTGGTGTTTAGAACAATTCCATTATAATTCAATTAGTTACTATTTTATGAACACTGGTATTCAGCTGCATCCAGTTAGACTAGAAGCCGACCCTAACATAGTTAGGAAAGGCTAGGCAGATTCAGATTCATTCGATACTATTTTATGAGTAGGTACTTTCGAAGCAGTAACAGATCACAGATCATCACTGTACGTTTCTGTCCGACTGACACCAGCTTCAAACGATGTGATCTTCGTCACACGAGTCAGTGACCCTGTGGCCCTGATGCTCGTACATTACTCAACGTTTCTACCCAGTTAGTTGAATGTGCCGCTGTCTAGGCCCTTTGGTCTTATGACAAGACATCTATTTTTGTCGCGGTACGAGTCGCACGCAGCACGCGCCGCACTGCGCCGCGGTGCCGCGTCCCCATCGCAACACTTTGTCTTGACGCCTTTTGACTAGTTGGTGCTATATCGGTCACGATCCACATTTGACATACAATACGATGTCTACAAAACGGACACATTTAAACTTTCGCAATCAAATGCAGGCAGATGTTCAAACAACGAAAAACTCTGACATTTATCTACAAAATCAGAGATACTTTATACCACGGAATAGATAAACAAGCTTATTTATCTATTCCGTGCTTTATACATTAATGTTGTAATAACATTCAATTTATCTTAATTTATAAACAATCGCAGTCATTGTGAATGAAACACACAAATGAATGAATTCAAAAATTTTGTAAGCGCCGCTCATCGGATTTCATGTTTGAACCGAAAAGAAATAAAAAATTTAAATGCAAAATAAAGTATACAAATGACTTTGTGGGCACTAAGTATGGTATACCAGCGCTGAAACATTCATAGTTTTCTATTCAAACAAGTTTTAACTTTTACCAAATAAACGGTTAGTTTGGTGACGTTTTTTTGGTAAAGTAGATTAAAAAAATTAAGACCACGACCAAAAAAAAGAAAAAGAAAAACTTTACAAACTGAAAGCTAAGGTCAGGCTCGTATTGATGAAACAAATAGTGCGCTAAGCAATTAGTTGCAATTTGTTGACTTTAACATAACATCACGCCTGTAATCCCCGAAGGGTGAGGCAGAGGTGTACCTATATTTTATTTAACCAAGTTTTAATTGTTGAATACTCCAATAGATAATAATGTTTTTTTTTCTTTTTGGTAGTAAAATTCTTTTAATCTCACAAATACATTGCAAACTATAGTTTTGTATAATTTAGAAGCTTTTTTTTTTTAATTTTTGTAATTGTGAGTACCATGGAGCCGTATACTATGTTGTTGCGAATGTCATGTCAATCATCTCTCTGTGTTAAATTTAAACATTAAAATTAAGTTATATTGATTTGAATGGCTCAAACAAACACAAATAAACTCGGAGTGAATGGTCTAATTAGTGACAGTGTTATCTTGATTTAAAACACCGTAACATTACAAATAAGGCGGAACCTGTGCTAGTGCGAAATCGTTAGTGATTAAGGACAACGATATCAATGTATATCCCAATATTTGTATGACCCAAGCAGTTGCAACGCAGACAGACGTAGTGGGGACCAGTGACATAGAACCTAAATTAACGCAATCCAATGACTCTCCTCAGCATTCCGACTTTTTTCGTAAATAACATGAATTTGCATGATGACATAAGTTTTTTGAATATTTTTCATCAGAATGTTTGTGGACTTAATAATAAGAAAAGTGAACTAGAAGTTTATGTACACACCCTGCACAAAAAGTTAGACTATATATGTATAAGTGAACACTTCCTGAATGAAAATACGGCGTGCATCTTTAATATGAATAACTTCAAACTGGTCTCGTACAATACACGAAAAAATAAAAAAAGAGGAGGCAGTTTAATTCTAGCACATGTGGATAGGCAAACTGAAATGATTGAAGCTATAAATAAGTTGTATAAAGTAGAATGTTTCGAAATATGTGGTGCTAAGGATATTCAAACTGGTTTATACATCTGTTGCTGCTATCGCAACCCAGTAGACAAAAATTTCGCTCAGTTTTTAGAAAAACTTGAGATACTATTAGATTATTTGTTCAATAGGAAATGTGTGATTTGTGGCGATTTTAATATTGACCTGCTAGTGGACAGCAAAAAACGTACTGAATTCTTTAGTTTGTTGCGTTGTTATAATTTTAGGCATTTGATCGGCTCTATGACTTTTAGTCGGAACAATAGTAGTTCGTGCATTGATAACATCTTAACTAATCTGCCCGTTTCACATGTACTAGGTAGTGATGTTGATCATAATGGTTTGGCAGATGGGCATGCTGGTATCTTTGCCGACCTTAGTCTTCCAAATTTAACGTCTCTGAACAATAAAACTCCGTTTATTCTCGTAAATAAAAGAGTAATCAACAAGAAAAATGGGATATCGTTTGCGCAAGGTATTCTTAAAGAAAATTGGTCGTCTATGGGAATAAATACATTTCTCAAAACGTTTTATAAATTGTTTAGAAATAGTTACAAAATAAGAGAATGTAAAATAAACCTTAAGAAAAAATCGAGCTCGGAATGGATCACTAAAGGAATAAGAACGTCTAGTAAAATGAAACGCCTATTATGTGCATGTAACGGAAATGATCTCGAATCAAGCGTTTTGAAGTATAAAAAAGACTATATCAGACTTTATAGGAAAGTCATCACTACTGCTAAAAAACATGCAATTATGATGCAAATAAACAGATCCAAAAACCTGAGTAGAGAAGTTTGGAAAGTCGTGAAAAAATGCACTAATACAGCTAAAACAGTACACCCGCTGTTACGGCTCAAAGTTAATGATAGGTTGATAGTGGATCCAAATGATATATGCAACATACTTGCTAAACAATTTGACTACAAACATGTCTCCAGCGAAAATAATGTAGACCAGGCAATGTTTTTTTGTTATCAGAACACAAACCAAGTAAATAGTGTAATGCAAATATCTCCAGCCACCCCAAATGAGGTATATACTGTGGTGAAGGGCATGGAAAACAAACGTTCTTGTGGATACGATGAAATACCGATATCTGTATTCAAGGAACACATCTTAATACTGGCTGAACCTTTATCTGACTTCTTTAATCTTTGTATTGAGGAGTCGATCTTCCCGGAACAATTAAAAATGGCAAAGGTAATCCCTGTTTATAAAAAAGGTAGTAGGACAGATCCTAAAAACTACAGGCCTATCTCCTTGCTACCGGTATTATCAAAAATATTTGAGAAAATTCTAAAGAGTCGGCTCCTATCTCACTTACGCCTAAATAGAGTGTTAGACAAAAGACAATTCGGATACCAAAAGGGTGTTGGCACCTCAGACGCCATGTACACCTTACTAGATATAGTTACAGGGAATATAAATAAAAAAATGAGAGTTGCAGGTATCTTTCTAGACTTGAGTTCCGCATTTGACACAATAGACCATAAGTTGCTCCTTGAAAAAATGAGTCATTATGGTATAAGAGGTAAAGCCTTGCAACTATTCTGTTCTTATTTAAAAAAACGTAAAATGTATGTTGAAACTGACAAAATACAAGAAAATGGCTACAAAAATGCATGCAAATCAGCAATGGTAGGAGTCACAACAGGCGTCCCACAGGGATCCATCCTGGGACCAATTTTATTTATATTATTTATTAATGATTTGATTAATTATATGAACTCAATTTTTCCGGACATTGAAATAGTAATTTTCGCTGATGACACTAATGCCATCGTAGCAGCTAACGACATAGTAGAGCTCACAGAAAAAGTTAATGCAGCATTGCAAGCCTTTCATGTGTGGTTCACTGTGAATAAATTAATTATTAATATCAAAAAGACAAAAGTAATGTTATTTAGAACGACAGCCCGAATTAAAGATGACATGGAGATTGCAATGAATGAAGACAAAATCGAGCTCGTCAGTGAAGTTAATTTCTTAGGTATGCGAATTGACGAATTGCTGAACTGGAAACCTGAACTGAGGGCAATAGATTCTGCAATATCTTCCGCCTGTTATGCTTTGAGAGCTCTAAGAAGCGAAATCAGTATTGATCAAATGAAAATGATTTATTTTGCATTAGTCGAGTCAAAAATTAGATATAGCATACTTCACTGGGGAAACAGCTATAATTATAACATTAACAGAGCCTTTGTTCTGCAGAAACGCTCAATACGGATGATAGTCCGTATCCCTCAAACAGAAAGTTGCCGACAATATTTTACAGAGTTAGGCATGCTCACAGTTCCAAGCATTTATGTCTTTGTACTTCTGATTAACTTGGCTAAATACATTCATGAGTTTGAAACGACAGAGGAACAAGAAATAAGGGAAGGCACCCGTCGAAAAGACCTTAAAGGTGTGATCAATCCAAATCTCAATGTTGTGAAACACACTCCTCGTTACCAATCAGTACAATTGTTTAACAGGTTGCCTTTAGATCTGAAAAGTACGGTCCACACTAGCGCATTTAAAACAAAATTAAAAAAATTCCTATTGGACAAATGTCTTTATGCCATTGATGAATTGTAATGCTTAAATTGATAATTTTTATTTTTAGTGATTATGTAATTTAATTGAAATGTAATGTCTATTTTTTTATTTGTATTATTTTTTTTATTTTTTATTATTATTATTTTATTTTTAATTGTATAATTTATGTGCAATGTTCAGATACAAGTTTTTGTTAATGAATAAATGACTATGACTATGACTATGTTATGTTGACTTGAAAGAGCATGGCAGTTGAGAGTATGTCATGCTCACTTAAACGTCTCGCTGATGGTGGCGAGTGTGTTGGATCATTCGGTTCCCTACAAAATGGTTGAGCTGGATGGTGCTGATCCACGCTTCATGTTCGTGAACGAGCGCCTTCGGTTGAGACTGGTCATCTCTTATCTGACATTGCTTATTTTTTATCTTATATTTTTAATCGTTTTTGATTATTATGTTATTTTACATTGTTCTCACATATAGAAGCAACAAAAGTAATGTACCCAGGATTTTTTAATTTCTATATTTAAAAGAGTGTCCTTGGAGTTTCATGCCCGTTCTTCTCCATAGAGATCTACGTTTTGGAATGGGCAACTAACTTCAACTTTCTGACTAACTGACCGACTCTTTGAGAATTCAAAAGTGTAAATGGTTTAATTGAAATAAATGCTTTGAGTTTGAGTTTATAGTACACCCATATTTCGCCAGTTATGTTTAATTGCACAAAATATTTTCGAAATTATGTGGTAGGTAGCTGATTTGTAAGCATATTGCTTTTGGTATACATAGAATATAGAGGTAAATACTTGCGACTGCGCAGGTAAGTACACAAGTTCAACTAAAACCGTGGGCACAGCAGTTGAAGACTACGCTTATGAAGCGCACAGCACGGAGATCGCGATGAGCTCTCCTTTATTTACCAAACGCTCCCGGCGGCCAGTGTGCCACTAATGTCCTGCGCACCCGCTGTGCGGCACGCTTTTATTTACAATAAAATATTTACATGTTCGTACGGAGGATTGACGTTTATAGGATCGCGGCATATCATTGTATTCGTCGCGGCGCGCGGCGGGCGAGTGGGACAACAGATGTGACTTTTATATTTATAGGAATATTTAGCTTCCGTCGTTTTATCTTCCAAACGTCGAGGATCGTCCCGCACTCAATATTTGCTCGTGTGCCTCGCACGTCTGAGCGTCGAGTCCGTCTCAAACCACGTGGGTGTTTTTTGTAACAATATTTCTGTCCAAGCGAATTTAGAATTAGTTTCAAAATTAAATATGCGGTTATTGTTTTCACAAAACAATAGTAACGTGTGATAGGCAGGTGTGCACGTCCGGTTGAAAATAAATAGCGAAAATTCTTGTTTTCTTCTTATTTTCTTATGCAGCGCCTAACCCATTTAGATTCCGGTATTAGGGTCTTATCGAGCGCTCATCGACCGGTAATAACAGAGAAAGAGTCGCGCCACTCACGAGCATGTTGCTGCATATATAAGAGGAGGAGGAGGAGAGAAGAGGGATTATGTTCATAAGATGAGTTTGTAAGTCTTCAGGTAACTCGCCGCGCCGTTGCACGAGACCGCGTGGCGCGACTATTGCGTCTAGTCGCCGCGCCATTGCACGAGACCGCGTGGCGCGACTATTGCGCCGCGTCGCTGCGCCATTGCACGAAGCCACGTGGCGCGACTATTGCGTCTAGTCGCCGCGCCATTGCACGAGACCGCGTGGCGCGACTGTTGCGTCGCCAAGCCGTTGCACGAGACCGCGTGGCGCGACTGTTGCGTCGCGTCACTGCGCCATTGCACGAAGCCACGTGGCGCGACTGTTGCGTCTCGTTGTCGCACCGTTGCACGAGACCGCACGGCGCGACTGTTGCGACGCCGCGTCGTTGCACGAGACCGCGTGGCGCAACAGTTGCGTCGCGTCACCGCGCCGTTGCACCAGACCGCGTGGCGCAACAGTTGCATCGCGTCGACGTGCCGTTGCACGAGACCGCGACTGTTGAGCAATATCCTACTGTCACATTAATTTAAGCACGCGTGTCGCTGCGGCTAAACTGTCTTACAATTTACACTATAAGTATCACAGCGACCGTGATTGATAACAACGCAAAAATCGATTTCTTATCATTTTATTCAAATCGCTATCCGGAAAAGCAGTAGTCAATATTGAAACTGATAAAACTTCCTTGACGACTTAGGTACTACGAACGTACCTGTTTATAAATTAGATACCTATGTTGTGGACAGTGAAAATCAATATGCGTATGAACATCAAAGCTTCTGTTGCAGTGCAATATGCACGAAACAAAGCGTTGCAGTGCCTATAAATAATGCACTATTTCGATTCAATCATTGATAAATTAAAACAGAGAATCGCGCAAAACCAAATACCTAGGCATTCTGACTGACTGACATTTCAGAACTGCTGTGCTTTAATAATTTAATATGTACATCCGGTTTGTGAGAGACCAGGCTCTAAAGGTTCGTATTATTAATCTAGGAAGATCTAGGGCGAGTAGACATCGCACATTACGTAATTAAATTGCACTTCTTTCTCAACTATTCAGTTGTTGGTAAAGATAAATTAAAACTTTCCGCAGCACGAAGCACCTGGAAATTGGAATATCGGCTATCGTCAGCGATGAACAGTTCAAGTTAAGTTTGTGAAAGAAATTATACCGTTCATACCATAACTTCATGTCACATTTTAACCAGCATGGCAGTGACGCCTATTGGACGCCACAAGTCGCGAAAATCATTTTCTATACATGTTATAGAATTAATACTTATTTATGCATAGTCACATTCTACCTGTCTTACACTATGCGCTAATAAAAATAAAAGGATGTGCAATGAGAAGAATTAAGCTAAAGTAATCAAACTGTAGCTCAATATTTACTCCAAAAATATTACAAGGGGGCGGCGGCGGTAGGCACAAGTAACTATAAGTACGATATACGACCTGGCCAGCGAATAGGTCATCACGTGTATTTTTTTACGTAACTTTAAAGCTCAAACGTCAAGCCAAGCACGACTATCTCCGAAATAATTATACGACTTGAGTTTAACGTTTAAACTAACTCAAGCGGGGATTGACTGAGTCACAAACGTTAAACTTACGAGTATGAGTGGAAACAAAATAAACATACGATTCAGACTATGGGTAACAGTGGCGTAACTATACCATTTGAAGCCCGTAGCAAATTCATTGGATGGGGCCCCAGTAAAAATCGTCTCGTTTTAATTTAATTATAATAAATCACTGCATCTGCCATACTGTTAAGTTTAGTTACGTCCAATTCTTCACTATCGGAGCACTGCCGTGTTCACTTGTTTTTTCATGAATAAAGTCATCATTCAAGTACTGACAAATTTTAGATAAGTAGGTAACTTTTTATTTTTTTCTTCAGACTACCTCTCTCTCGGTTTTCGCTCCCACACAGATATTTTTTAGAACTAGACATATTGATATCTAACTTTAACTACGAAATAACAAAAACTACGAAAAATCAGACACAAATTACCGATTGTCATAACAATCAAACGAAGAATGTGTGTAATACAGCGTACTTAAAATATACAAATATGGTATTCCCCTATCACCATGCGTAGAACTTTTTCGCGGCGCTCCGCGCGAGACCGCGCTGGCGGGCTAGCGAAGCCCGTCAGCGCCACGAAAAAGTACTTTTTCGGTTAACAAAATGCGGGAGCTCCCCGCGCGTCACTAGCTCGCCCGCGCCTCCAAAGTACCGCGACAAAAAACGAAGCAACCAATGGATGCGTTCTAAAATTGATCCTTTTCTTATGAATGCGCTTAAATCTTAATAATTTATTTGAATTTGCATAAGTTTGTACTAGTGGAAATTCTGAAATGTTGATATGACCATCAACTAAATGTCGTTAAGTGGGTGGCTTGCTTGTCTGAGGAGTAGGTACAAGCTAGAGTGTGGCGTGAGACAAGGGGGAATTTCCTCAATGTATATATGGATAGCCTGATTGGGGAGCTCAGTAGCATTCATGTAGGTTTTGATGCAGTCGCTGTGAATAATATAAGTTATGCCGACGACATGGTGCTGCTGTTCCCGTCAATTAGGGCCCTTCGTCATCTACTTAGAATTTGTGAACGGTATGCCGACAGTCATGGTCTCAAGTACAATGCTGCCAAGAGCGAGAGTATGTTTTTTGGTCTTGGGGATAAAACCCCTAATGAACCTCCACCTATTTTTCTGAACGGTTTTCCTTACACCAGAGTGAAAAAGTTTAAGTATCTAGGGCACATAGTCACCGATGATCTAACGGACAACGAGGACATTTAACGTGAATGCAGAGCGCTGGTGGTCCGGGGTAATTTTTTCAGGATGTTGTTGTGGTTGCCGCGGTTTTGCAGTGCGTCCGTTATGTTTGCCGAAGCGCGTACGGAAGACTTGTTGGGCAGAGTACGCGGCAGCAGCAACAACATTCTGAGGATAGTTGCGCGTAAATATCTGTGTCCGATATACTCGCTCTGGGTAAACATCGTGGTTGGGTCGGTAAAATGAAGTGTTTTAATTGTTATTTATATTTAAATTCTTTACCTACTAACATAGTTTTTAAGCTCCTGTTGTTACTAAACATAATGGATCATGTTATGTGATAAATAAATGAATAATAATAAAAAAAGTCAAACTGATCATTAAAAATACTAAACAACACAGTTCACATGATAACTTTAATAAGAAAACAGAAGATCACCTAGATACGTTAAAACAAAAACTTTTAGTGAAGAGTCATAGACTAGAACGATTCAAAAGAGCTAAAGAAAGAAAGGATAACTATAGATTATTTAACACAAATGAGAAACAATTTTATAGAAAGCTTAAAGGCAACAATACGACTATCCTTAACCCTCCATCTCAGGAGCCCTTAAAATAATTCTGGCAAGGAATCTGGTCAGATAGTACTGAACATAACAAAAAAGCTGGATGGATACAAAAAGAAAGAGTCCGATCAGAAACTATAGACGAAATGCCGTTTGAAGATATAGATGCTCTTGAAATAAATACAATTATCAATAAAACTCATAACTGGAAAGCAGCAGAAATAGATGGTATACACAATTTTTGTTAAAAAGGCATCATTCACTTCATAGAACGTTAGCAGAACAAATAAATGATATTTTAAAAGGCAATCAAACAATTCCATAATTTGTGACTAAAGGAATCCAAACGAAACTATACGATCCCAAAATCAAGTAGAACCCAGGATCCTTCACAGTATAGACCAATCACTTGCCTGCCAACATTATATAAAATCATAACGTCCTGTATAACTAACAAAAATATTAAACACTGAACAATACAATATCCTAACTGAAGAACAAAAAGGATGTAGGCGCGGTCACATGTGGTGTAAAGAGCAATTAATTATCGATTCCACTATTTTAAAATACGTCCAGAAATTTTAAAAAACTTATTCATAGCTTGTATAGATTACAAGAAGGCATCGACAGCGTTCTGCATATAAATTATATAAATTTTAACAAACTAAAACAACAAACTTATCCGTAAACGAAATAGCGATTAAAAAGGGTATTTTCCAAGGGGACTCATTAAGCCCTCTATGGTTTTGTCTATCCCTGAATCCACTCTCCCAAGCATTAGTCGAATCAAAATTAGGCATTGATATTAAGAACGGCAGGTCGATATTGCGCTTACTTACTTTATACAGATAATTTAAAAACTATTAGCTGAGAAAAATACAGATTTACACGACTTATTAAACATCACTACAACTTTTTCGAAAGATATAAGAATGGATTTTGAACTAAATATAAAACTAAAAATAGAGAAAGGTAAGATTATAGAAGGAAACTACTTTATTACTCCAAAGAAGTAATAAAAGCAATGAAAGACGAAGAAATGTAAAAATATTTAGGCTAAAATCAAGCACGATTGTTAGAACATAGGACTATTAAGGATAAATGATTATATTTCATTTCATTCCATGCAAAACGCACCTATCTAGTAAAAATTTTGAATAAATTTTGATCCATAAATAGATTTGCGATTCCTATTCTTACTTATTCTTTCGGTGTAATAAAATGTCCTAACTCCTAACACAGAATTACATGCTCGCGAAGTCAAAACAAGAACCACACTGACAAAACATAGATATCACCATCCCAAATCAGCAATAGAGAGAGTTATAATTTCCAGAAAAGAAGGTAGCTGGGCAAGAGTCGCGTAAAGGTAGATCGAAATATCACAGCTGCATAAAAAACAAGTCTTAAACTTAAAACAATTTTCCTGGCGGAAGAAAAATAACGGTCAATTACACAAAACAATTATAGAGATAGACAAACAGTATATACCACTGAGCCTTAGCGATGATAACAATATTGAGACAGTAGATAAAGCGAGACATAGAGAAGAGATACACAGGAAGTGGAGGCAAAAAGAACTACATGGAAGAGATCCCAACGATTTACAACAAACATACATAGATAAAGAGGCTTCTAACAAATGGCTAGAGTTAAGTGAGCTGTTTCCTGAAACAGAAGGGTTTATGATAGCCATTCAAGATCAAGTCATAAATACAAATAATTATAGAAAATACATAATAAAAATAAATAAAAGATAAGAAGAAGAAATAATTTATGCAGAAAATGTCAAAAGCAAACCTGAAACAATACAACATATCACCGGAGCTTGTATCACACTAACCCAAAACGACTATACGCATAGACATAATCAACTTGTTAATATCATACACCAAAAACTCGCAACTAAACTTAAACTAATGCAAGATCCCTACACACCATATTACAAGTACACGCCTAGACCTGTTTTAGAAAACCAATTGTACAGAATATATTATGATCACACTATAATTACAGAGCACACCATATAAATAACAACAGACCTGATATAACACTAGTTGATAAAGTAAGCACATATTTATAATAGATATAGCAGTCCCACACACTTATAACATATAAAAGACTATCACAGAAAATATCTGGAAGTATACAGAATTACAAGAAGAAATTATTCGTTTGGAAAATGAATAGAGTCAGTATAGTCCCAATATTAATATTATTATCAACAACCGTGTTACCCCAAAACAAATATTCAATAGTTTTAATGCACTCAATCTATCCAAATACACATACCAAATACATACACTACAAAAAGCTGCCATATTAAACACTTGCTGCATAGTAAGAATTGCTTAGATAATAATTTCACTGCAGTACAGAGCAATTTACCTTCTCAGAATAATAACTAGAATCTCACCTTGGTTCACACCCGTAATGAAAATACCAGGAACTAACCTGAGAAAATTAAATTTAAAAACCTAAATGATAATAATAAGTTGTGTCTAACTTTAATTAATTTTAATTACATAATATTAATAATTATCAGAACATGAAATCTACAAGTTTGCACAACACGGTTTTAAAATTGTAAATAAGTGGCTTCAACATAACTCACTAACACTAAATAAAAACTAACACTGACGTTGACACAGCTCGGTTAGTCTATTTTAGTTATTTTCATAGCGTTATGTCCTACGGTATTCTGCTGTGGGGCAAAGCTGCTGATATTCAAAATATATTTGTCCTTCAAAAACGAGCTGTTCGAGCAATTTACCAGCTCGGTGCCAGAGTTTCTCTGAGAGATTTTTTCAAAGACATCGGTATCCTCACAGTGGCATCACAATTCATTTTCGCCAACATATTATATATTAGGCAAAATATACACTTATACACTAAAAACAGTGATATTCACAATGTTAACACTAGAAATAATCTACGTACTCCCTTTCACCGGCTTCATAAGGTTCATAACTCATTTGTTGGGCTTGGTATAACCTTTTATAACAAGCTACCTTCTTCTTTGCTAGATTTGCCTTTTAATGCGTTCAAAACTAAAGTAAAATCCAACCTCTGTTCAAAGGCATACTATTCTATCAATGACTACTTAAATGATAAGAATAGTTGGTCGCTGTGATTAACTCAAGACAATGTTTAAATGTTCTTTCTCCAGAATTAGCTTACTTACTGACAGGTTATATAAGTTTATATAATTGTTTATAATTTTACTAATTTTACTTTATTTATTGTTGACATAATCTACTCATTACAATGTTTTTTTTAATGAGTTGTATTGCAATATGTGGTTAGCTAGCGACCTCGATAATTTTTTAATTTACCTCAATGGTCCTAGTTTATCAATTATAACTTCTAGTTACAGCTATATGTATTTCAACGGCACGGTTGGCGCAGTGGTTAAGCGATTGACTGCTGCGCTGCGTGTCGCGGGTTCGATTCCCGCACGGAACAAATATTTGTATGACCTACAATTAGTTGTTCCGGGTCTGGCTGTTTGTGTACGTGAGTTTAAATGTTTGTAAACGCACCCACGACACAGGAGAAATTCCTAGTGTGGGGCAACGTTTAAAAAAAAAAAAAAAAAGAAAATGTAAGCGGGCACGCCCTTTATATCTGGAGGCTTTTATTTAGATATTGTTTTCGTTAAGTTATTTTTATTTCTGCTTGAGTATAGTTCTCGGTGTTTTTGGTTGGTATATTGGCGTGTGCTAGCTGTCATATGGCTATTAATTTTATAATTTAAATTATGTTTTGTGTTGAGTAATGTAAATATCATTTTGCATCTTTTTTACTGAACAGACAGCTGGGGAGTTTGTTGCGCCACTTCTTCTTCCCAGCTAAAGCACTAGGAAGTGGTGAAGGGTAGGCGTTTTGGGGGACTGTCTTATGTAATTTTGACGTTCGAAAAGTGCTGATTCTCAGCCTAGTTTGAATAAATGACTTTTGAATTTTCAATTTTTAAATGCGGCTGAGACAAATTATATTAAGTTTTCAATGCGCAAACAAACATCTGTTTTGCCCTCAACGATGTTTGCTCACTGTTGTATGTTCCCTGCAGATTGCCTGCTTACGTGTCCTTATATTAATATAACGAATCAAATTAATTATCTGGGAATTATAGAAGATGAAACCCTATTTAAAAAAAAAACAGAGATCTTATCTTTTAAACAACACATAGAAGCTTTAAATAATAGAATGCGTAAGCTAATGTTCGTTTTCAAAAAACTAAGTTATTATTACCTTGCTCTCTGGCTGCCACTGATTTTTGCATTACCTCTTGAGGAGTTTGCTATTACCTATCGAGAGAGCTCAAAGAGCGATTCTCAAGGTGTCTACTTGCCGCCTTTTCCTTTTTCCCACTAATCTACTCTATAAATCCTGTGAAGTACTAACAGCTCGACAGTTATTCATAATGAGCATCGTATTAAAACAACACGCAGCCCTACTCTATAGCACTGAAATTACTAAAAAGAGACCGAAAGACATAGTTTGCCCTACAAAAAGTATCTTTTGTCTTCCTAGGACCATTACTTTATAACAGACTAAATACAAAAACCAAAACTTATTCTCTAAATTATAATAATTGCAAAAGAACTGTCAAGGAAGCTCTTTAAAGTATGTCCTATGAAGATACAGAGAAATTATTAGATGTACTTAAATAAAAACTGTATTTGTATTTATTAAGTTTAGCTAAGTTAGGATAGGTACTACGATTTTAGCAAGTAGGATTTATTGTACTATTTACACCTTTTTACATACCTATTAGTTGTCTAGATTTTTATAATTAATGAGATTATTTAGAAATATTATACCTTGCCTCGCCTGAAACATAGAATGACCTAGTTCAGGCACATAACACAATTGAATTTTTCGTAGATTTAAGCAAATTTGTATTTAGTGTTTTACCTTTTTACCTGAATAAACTTTTTATTATTATTATTACTTAGACAATATGATATATATGTAGGATTATATAGTAATAAAATGTTTCTGAACGGAATGATTGTGATGGATTTATAGACGAAGCGTTGAGTGAAAGTAGAGAGTGAGAGAGTGAAGGGGGAACGAGACAGGAAGGAGAGATTAGAATATGGTTGACACTGTTTTTGGTACGAAGGAAAAAGACTGTGAAAGTTATAATAAAAAAGAAGCATTTAACTGAAGAAACCGGATTTCATTTTGAACCCTCTCCTAAACCTCCTCTTAAATCCTCTCCTTGTCAAGCCCTTTCATTTGATATCCAACAAGGCATAATTTAAACAGTTTTTTCCCGTTAATGTCTTTATGTCCTCTAGAGGGCGCCATATTGAATTTAATGTGACGTCACGTAGCCTATAACCAGCGGACGAGCAAGACGCTTCCAACGATACTTTATTTGTGAATTTATGATCAGTCATTTAGAAGTTATGAGGTAACAGATGACATACATGCATACATACCGGTCAAAATCATAACCCTTGTTTTTGCTTCGCCGTAGTCGGGTAAAAAATAGAAGCAGGCTCGTCTCGGTGCATTTACGATATCATTACGGGTGATGAATCATGGATTTATCAGAATTATCCAGAAACGAAGCGTCAGCCGACCGTGTGGCTGTTTCAAAATGAACCAAAGTGAAGCGAGCGAGAAGTGCTGGCAAAATATTGATCGCAAGTTTTCTTTCTTTGACGGGTTATCTGATGTCAGTACCCTTACGAGATCAAAGGAGCATCAATGCTGAATCGAATGTTACCAAATGTTTGCCAGAAGTGTTTACTGCTGCAAGCAGTAAGCCACCGAACAGCGGCCTCCGTGGGCTACTGCTTCACCACGACAACGCGCCGGCTCACTCGGCGCTCATGGGACTTTCTGGACAGCACACCGGTCAAACTTAAGTTTGACCGGTGTGCTGTCCAGAAAGTCCTCATTACAGTCGAGATTGGGCACCGCACGCCTTGTTTTGTTCCCTAAAATAAAAAATCAACTCAAGGGAAAACAGTTTTCATCACCGGAAGACGCACCCACTGGCTGCATTTGATAAGTGGATTGAAGAAGTTTCTGACGCGGACTGGAAAGTTTGTTATGAGAATTGGTCAATGGAGAGTTCTTTGAAAAGATATAATAAAAACTCATAACCTGTAGTTTTTCTAGTATCGCAAAACTTTTTGAGTGTCCTACATACCTCTACGTTTTACATTTTAATGTTTTTACTGTTTTACAGTTTACTATTTATTTATTTTTTTGTAAATGGGTATTTTGCCTGCAATAAAACACTATTTTTATTTTTATTAATACTAATCTTGGTCTTCTGATTAGGTACAACATCGCTAGCTTTCAGTGTTAATTAAATATATTTGTATGCCTCTGGGCATAAAACATAGAGGATCTACCAATCTGTAACATCTTGCTAACTGTTGTAATTTGACCTATGTTTATAAATAAAGCATTCTGATTCTGATTCGACCATACATAATTATAATTTTCGGTATTCGAGGTTCTGAAAGGCATGAAGTGTCGCTGATGACGTCGCCATCGCTAAATGTAACGTGCGCGTGCTAACCGGCGCGCGGTCACATCGCACGAGCAGCGCCGCGAGGTCACACTCGTTACACCACCTCGTCACCTCAATACACTCGTGTTACCAAAGAGAACACGAAACCCTCATAAATGCCTCACAGAGAGCACGCGAGTCCCTCACTAACGCCTCACTTAACGTTCAGGCAGCCCCACAATGCTGCAATAAGTCACAGGACACTGCGCCGCACTTATGTTACAAAATCTAAATTTGCAACAGGATGCAACTTGTGGTAGCTGTTTGATGTTGCCTGCAACTTCGAATAAGAACTCATTAGATCAGACAGCGAGGTCAGGTTACATTAATCCTGTGTAAGCGCAGATGTAAGTCCTGCAGGCGTAGCATGTTAACTTTTATCTCATATTATTATCTACAAAGAACATCTGTTCTTACATACGTTACATACGTTTTACCACTGTTTCCACGTTGGCCATGCTCAGGACCAACGGCTTCACGTGCTTTCCGAGGTACGAGGGTATTAGGTACTCATAGAAATGGGTGAATTTCTCAAACAGTGAATTTTCGTGGCGTAGATGAAAATTCCACTGCAGAAACTTAAAATAATACAGTCGAAATATTTTTTTCCAAATAGAAAAGAAAATTTGTTATTTAGTTTTACGTTTACTTAATAGGCCAGTAGTTATAGTATTGACAAACAGTAGTATTATTCTTATACCTACCCAGTGAAGTTACTGATAAGTGAAAGCATTGAGTCCCGCGAAATACACTCATCCCGATGAGCAAAAGTGACACAGGCATAGTTTGCATACGGCATGTAGGGCCCGCCAACTAACCAACTACAGCTAGGTGAGGGGGGGCTCACCTAGCTATAGTCGGTCAACGCTAAGCGCTCGACGTGGAGCAACGGTCGCTACCTCGCTGCGTCTTCCCGCTAAAAACGTAAGTACATTTCGGTGCATGCAGCATTTCTGTCCGGTTTTCTACTCCATGTCACTA
The DNA here is from genome assembly GCA_949128155.2 of Xanthia icteritia. Classification (NCBI taxonomy): domain Eukaryota; kingdom Metazoa; phylum Arthropoda; class Insecta; order Lepidoptera; family Noctuidae; genus Xanthia; species Xanthia icteritia. The sequence goes on from OX421931.1 coordinate 867,913, forward strand.
CAATTTCATTGTAGGTAGGTATCTGACGGACCGACTGACAGATCCGTCAACGGCGCGCAGACGTGATGAACAATAAATCCAATAATTTCGCCGCAAAAGCTCTCTGTGGCAAATTGAATTTGGTGCACGCAAGCGCACGGCGTCATTGGAAATATTTTCAGTTTTAGCAAGCTTTAAAAAAATTATAAGATATAAGATGAATTTACATGGGAATAACCGACAAATGTGGGTGTACTGAACGCTCCTTCCTAAAGGTACAGCCAAACCTGAGCGATCACAACGCGGGACGCGGGAGCGAAGCGAGGACGTCAACAACGCGAAACTATCGCGGGAATTAAAGTCCACACCTGCGGGAGTACAGCGCGAACCGCGAACTTCACTTTGTTTCGTGAATAGTCACAGCCGCACGTCTATAGATTAGAGTAACACCTACATTGTTGTTATGTCAGTCGCATATTTAACATCAGAGTCTGACTCTGATGAAGAAGACCTTTTAACACTTGCGTATGCGTGCATATTTGATCATTTTTACGTAGATTCTTATATCCTGGATTTTTCAGATCGTACAAAATAGGATGTTCTCTCACTCTTTCTATAAACTGGTCTGGTCATGTCAAAATCAAAGATAATAAAAATGAAAGATTATTCCTACACACGTCTGACCACACGACGCGAGCGTCCCGCTCACTCCCGCTTCACCGACGCGGTGTTCCCGCGTTGTCACGTAGGTGTGCAAGGCACCATATAATAACACGAGCAGCGTCCGCCGCGCGGCAGACGCTCCCGCTTCGCTTCCCACCTCCCGCGTTGTGGTCGCTCAGGTTTGGCCGAAGCTTTATCCTTCGGCAATACGAGCGTGATGTAATGTAAGGTAGGAGAAAGTGTGGTGGGCACTCTTAAAAAGACTTCTTCGACTTGATATTTCCATTCTAGAAGAGAGACAAGAAGGCCGACGTTATTGAATAAAAAGTTAAGAGGTTGGAGCGGACTTCGTCAAAAAATGTTGGTAAACATTGCACTATTACCAGCGAAGGAAACAAGCAAATTAAGAGGTGACGCCGGCGTCGTTACGACGCAAACGATGTTAGCAATAAATCGCTCACAGAAGTGGCTGCTGCTGCCGCGAGCTGCCCGCCGCGCCGCACCGCCTCGCACTGCGCTGCACCGAGCCTAATATAATAAGAGACGTAACGACCGCCACTTGAAATGAATGTTTTGTAAACTGGACCGGTTCGTTACGTATTCTAGACGGGATGGGAGTTTCCGAGCTGTTAACGTTTGATGCAACGTTTGATCGAGACATGCCGCGGATATGATAAAACCATTTCCATGTTTATATGAAAGTCAAATTGAAGTTTGCAAAGAAGATTGGAAATAATATAAATTTGATAAGCGTCGTCAACGTTTGCCATCGCAGATTGACGACAGATTCGGCCGGCGCGGCGAGGCGGCGCGCCGCCTCGCCGGCCGAATCTGTCGCTCGCGGTGTCGCTGCCGTGTGGCCGATGCCGAGCGCCGCCGCTATAAATATAATAGCATATAATTTATTTAAAGATAGCGTTGCAGATACTAATGCACGCAGTTTAAAAAACGGCGAGTATTTTAATGTCAAGAGTATTTGACTCGGTGTTCTATGACTGAGTATATTGCCGTGTAGAATGTCGTGAGAGGTTTATTATTATTATAAATAAATTAGGACTTCATTACTTATTGCATTTACGTTCCCACCTTGCGTATGAACAGACAGAACAGAGGGAGAAGGTGGCAAATTAGCAATATGCCGGACATTGCTAATTGGCCACCCTGTCTGTCCCGCCACTGCATACTATCTGTTAATATTCTTGAGTCGGCTCCGTTTTCCACTCATTATACTCAGTATCGTTAGTAAAAATAAAAATGAGAAAGGGAAAGGGCATAAAAGGTCTTATAAATCAAGTCATACTTTTAGACGATAGGGTCTGGCTAGGGTTGCCAAGTTTTTTTTAACATCAAATGTAGTATTTTAGAAGTCATTCATTGCCTGTGAAAATTTATAGGATCAAACTTAAATCGCAAAGATAAATTTGTATTTCATAATGATACTATGAATTACAAAGTTATTTTTTGCAGTTGCAGTAAATCGCCCATATTTAAATAAAATATCTTATGAATCGGCGTTTTTAGTATTTTTTGATTATGTACTGTATATGATAAATGATATGCAGAAGTATCAAATTCCTAACTCGTTTAGTTGTTGCGATAGAGCTCGTACAAAAATGGTCTAAGACTGACATCTTTTACGGCCTCCTATTACTTCATTTTTAAGATAAAAACATTTACTAAAGTAATACCTAGAAAGTATAGTAATATTAAACCATGGATTACGCCCGGACTTGTTCGCTGTATCAGACATAGAAATAAACTGCACCAAAAATCGAAAAATACCCCGGCTAATGAACTACTATTAATTACTTACAAACGATATAGGAATTTCTGTAATAATCTTTTGAAAAAGCTAAAAAACCAATATGATCAAAGTCAACTACAGAAAGCAGGTAAAAATAGTAAACTTATATGGAAATTCATAAAAACTAACACTTTTAGGTCAAAAAATTCCGAACCTGCGCTCGATCTTTTGTTTTCTGAACTAAGCCCTACCGAGGCAGTAAATAAAGCTAACAACTTCTTCATTAACGTAGGAAAAAACTTAGCAGAAAAAACCTTATTATCTAATAGATGTTTTTCCATTCAAAGCCAAACTGAGACATATGCAACACGAAACTCTTTTGTGTTATTAGATACAGATGTTAATGAGGTAGTAAGTTTAATAGATGGATTAAAGGAAATTAGTGCCGTAGGATGGGACGGTATACCTAATAGCATACTCAAAAGATTTAAATACGTCATTGCCCCTCCCTTGACTCACATTTTTCAGTTATGTTTAACAAAAGGAATATTTCCTAAATTGCTCAAAAAAGCCGTAGTCACCCCTGTCTTTAAAGCTGGAAACAAAAATTGTGTAAATAACTACAGGCCAATTTCAGTTTTAACAGGCCTCTCAAAGATTTTGGAAAAAATTATAAACAGTAGATTAGTAAATTATCTTGAAAGTAATAAATTACTCTCTGATCATCAATTTGGTTTTAGGCCTAAAAGATCAACAAGCCAAGCTGTTCACCATCTGACAAATTTTATAAACACAAACCTGGATAACGGCATGCACACCATAGGGATATTTTTAGACCTTGCCAAGGCTTTTGACACAATTTCTTGTACTTTGCTTTTGCATAAGCTGGAATTGCTGGGAATACGGGGAGTACAGTTACAACTATTATCTGATTACCTTAGCGACCGCCATCAAAGTGTAAAAATAGGTCAATGCATGAGTTCTGAACTTAAGAATAGCTGTTATGGAATCCCACAAGGCAGTATTTTGGGTCCTACTTTGTTTTTAATCTATTTAAATGACCTTTGCAATCTGACACTCCAAAAGGGTGCAATTATGTCATATGCTGATGACACAGCTCTACTGTTCGCAGCTAAATCAAAGGCCGAGGTCTATGAACTAGCACAAAATGGTTTTAATACTGTGTCTAATTGGTTTCATAAAAATCTCTTAACATTAAATACAGATAAAACCAAGTACCTATTATTTTCAATGAGAAACACTAATCCAACGCTTACTAATCTAAACATTCAAGCGCACAACAATTGTAATTTTCATTATGCTGACATTGCATGCAGTTGTCCCACTTTAACTAAAACCGATCATATCAAATATCTAGGCGTCACGATTGATACAAACCTGAATTTCCGCAAACACATTGATTTATTATGCACCAGAGTGCGTAAACTAATATACATTTTTAAAAATTTACGTAACATTGCCAACTTTAATTTAATCAGACAGGTTTATTTGGCTTTGTGTCAATCTATTATTACCTACTGCATAACGTCCTGGGGTGGTGCCGCAAAATCTATTTTACTGCACCTAGAACGTGCCCAAAGAGCAGTTTTAAAGGTTGCTACTTTTCGTCCATTTAGATTTCCTACTCATCAGCTTTATATGGCATGTAAGGTGCTAACAGTACGTCAATTATTTGTTTTGAATGTAGTTTTATTCCAACACACTGAACTTTATTTTAACCCAGTGCCTTCAGATAGGAGAAGAAAAGATCTGGTTTGTGCTAACTCTCAGACTAAACATGCTTTTGCTAATCGATTTTATTTATTTTTAGGGCCCTACTTGTATAACCAGTTAAACAGAGTGCTAAAGATTTATAGTTTAAGTTATAATAGGTGTAACCTACTAGTACAGGAATATTTAGCAAAACTCAATTATGCTGACACGGAAAAACTACTAGAAATTCTAAAATAAAATTTTCTATCTATCTACTCTAATATAATTAATAATAGTGTCCACTTTATATACCTTAATATTATTCGTTAATTTATTTAAATATAATATATCTTACATAATCTAGTTTTAAAATAATATACCCAAATAGTTACTCTATAAGTCATTGAAAATATTATATCTTCTTCTTAATTTAGCTTCTAATAAACTTATTGTTGTCTTCTTTTTAAATGTTTGATGTAAATTGATGGCCTGAAACACAGGTTTTCACAAACCTATATCAGGCAGGTCTTAATTACAGTTAGAATTAAATATTACTCGAATGTAATTAATCTAAATCATAATTTTACTTTATACTTGAATAAATTTTATTTTATTTATTTATTTTTAAAAAATTAAACATTATATTTGTAATCTACTCGATGAGCTCTAGACAATGACACCCCCACATGCCAGACTAAGATTTTTTATTTTTATTGTATGGGTATAGTTTATGTCGCTTTCTTTCATTTTTAATTTTATTTAATTCGATCGAAATGGTGTATGAAAATTATTTGTTAACGTGCTGAGCAGGCAGAAAAAGTATATGAAAATCTATTGTTAAAGTGGTGCTCTTTTAATTTTCGGCAATTCAGTAGCTAAATATAATATATACAGGGTAGACCAAAAAGAGAAGACATAAAAAAAAATGATTCCTCATATCCAGGGATATCCGAAAATACTCCATGTATGTTCAGCGATTTTTTGTAGTGTTCGAGTTATAATTTTTTTTTTGTTTTTTCTGCCAATGGAGCTTCCAAAATTCATTTTTTTTTGTAGTGGTTATCTTTTTGAATGTTATATTCATATGTAAAATAATAAACTTCCTAACACTCTTGCAAGTTACTCAAAAAGGTATCGATAGGCAGGAATTTAAGTATTATATAATAAGGATGGCAACCCTAGATGTGGCCGTCGGGGATCTCGTTTAGACGGTTCATAAACTTTCGACAAAAGGATAGAAAAACAAGTAAATGAGGATTGTGTGGCTACGACTGATAACAAGCTGAATGGATAACAGTGATAGTAAATGAATTAGCTGCAACTGCAAGTCTATCGAGACATCGATAAAAGGTGGTAGGGCGTTGTGTCAGCAAGCTGATATTGTGTACTGATATTGCAGGAGACGTGATTGCTGCCGAACGAGCTGCCACTGCTGAGCACAATCGACGACGGCTTCGGTGCTACGGGCACGTCCGGCGTTGACACGTCGGCCAGCTTACTGACGGGCAGGCCGTACAACAGAGTCACGTTATTGTGAACAAAAAAGTGCGTTTCAATCAGTGTCTGTGATAACCCGTGATAACCTTAGGACTGCTGCAATAAAGCTAACTGTAAGTAGTAGATCTATTATTTAGTATCCATATGGCTACTAACTGTACTGAGAACATTCCAATACGAATATTTATATTTACCGAGTGCCTCAGTACCATTTAAAATCTATTACAGCAGTAGAAGAAAACTGCGGTGTCAAGCTTTCTACATTTTTGGGGAATTTAATGCCAACCCCCATGAAATACTTTTAAAATAATTGTTGGATTTCCGTTGTGATTACTCTTGGTATTGTGCAGATGTGCAAATGTTATAAATAGATTCGAATACAAAAAATCGAATATAAAATAGTATACAAGCAGCTGTATGCTATTCTCAAATTAAGTATTAGTGATCGTCAACATGGTTTCCTGCGAGGTCGGTCCACAACCACCAATCTCATTCTTTGCAGTGATTACTTGACTGAATGTATGTCCCGTCGCACACAAGTAGATGTAATCTACACAGACTACAGCAAGTGTTTTGATCGCCTGGATCATGCTATACTCTTGCGTAAGCTATTGGCTATAGGTATCAGTGGAAATCTTTTCAGGTGGTTCTCGTCATATGTAGCCAACAGATGTCAAACTGTTGTTCTGAATGGATACACATCCAGAACTATGTTTATCCCCTCGGGGATTCCTCAGGGATCGCTACTGGGACCCTTAATGTTCCACATCTTCATCAATGACGTCTCTTCATGTTACTCGAACTCAAAAGTTCTTTTGTTTGCGGATGACATGAAGAATCTAAGTGAAATTAGAACTGAGGAAGATGCTGAATATATTCAACTTGATCTGGATAGATTCCAAGAGTATTGTGTCGCCCCACCGCTTGGATTTAAATGTCTCGAAATGCTACATATGTATGTTCACTCGCAAACCTAAACCTATTCTTTATGATTACAAGCTAACCTACACTTCAATATCCAGAGTTAATACGATTAGAGATTTAGGCGTCACTTTTGACTCGAAACTTCTTTTTGACTCACGCATTGATAAAATTATTATAAAAGCTTCCAAGGCACTAGGTTTCATCATGAGAATATCAGCCGATTTTAAAAATATAAAAACATTCAAAATTCTTTATTGTGCCTTTGTGCGCAGTCATCTCGAATATTGTTCACCAGTATGGGATCCTACTTATGTTACTTACGTTAATCGCATTGAAAGTATTCAAAGGAAGTTTTTGAGGTACATTCAGTATAGATCTAAAATCTATTTACCTGACTATCATAGTCGTTGCAGGAAGTTTCACATTCTTCCACTAATTGAGCGGAGAAAAATTGCTGACATGGCTTTTCTGATCAATTTAGCCAATGGTTCAACCGATTGTTCTGAACTTCTTGGCAGAATTGGGCTACGTGTTCCATCATTTACCTTTAGGAATCATGATCCTCTATATGTTCCCTCTGTACGGTGTATGTATAGACAAAACTCTTATACTATTAGAGCTAGCAGATCATACAACTCGATGTGTCAGAATGTTGATGATCTGGACTTATTTACTACCAGTGTCAGTAAATTAAAAAAAAACTATGTGTAACCGCTTCTTCGAGGATCACTGAGACTTCTCATGTTCTATTTTTTATTATTCGTTCAGAGTTCTTTTACTTCTTACTTTCCCTTACCTGTCTACTGTCTCTTGTTCTATCCTTATTGTGTCAGTGAAAACTTGTAATTGGCCTTCTTACACTATTGTTCACATATGCATAACCTAGCTGTAAGTTTTCTTAAGATAATAAAATAACATAATAAAATAAAATACACATACTTTGAGTAGTGAAAATACCAAAGAAAGGACATTTGGGTAGGCCGCATAAATTACTCAAACTGCCAGACCATCATTAAAACTAACTGAAAGAAAAAAAAACAATGACCACACAAAGTCCTCACATTCACAATAATTACAATAATTGAATACTTTACAAAGTAAATTATATATAATTGTTGATTAAACTTCAGTCCTTGGGTATTACCGGTGCCACATTGGATTGGTGTAGGTCATACCTTAATAATAGGCCGTCATTAGTTGTCATAGAGGGGGATGAGTCTGACCCTTATTTTGCAACCTCAGGTGTACCACAGGGGTCCAATTTGGGGCCATTGTTCTTCATTGTGTTTGTGAATGATATTACAAGTGTACTTAAATATACTACGCCATACCTATTTGCGGATGATCTGAAGTTGACGCGCATAATTCTGACTGAATCTGATATTCAGTTGCTGCAAACGGACTTAGATAACTTGACTCAGTGGTGTACGGAGAACAAAATGTATCTAAATTGCACCAAATGTCACCACATCAAATTTACCAGAAAGCGGAATAAAATTCAATCTAGCTACAATATTCAAGGAAAGACATTAAATGAAGTGACAGTTATTCGAGATTTGGGAGTGTATTTGGATGGTAATTTGAGGTTTATAGAACACATTGACAAAATGCTTAATTCAGCTTATCGGGCTCTTGGATTTATACTGCGATCTTCTAAAGAATTTAAAAAACCATCCACTACCATTTTGCTATACAATAGCTATGTGAGAAGTCAGTTGGAATACTGCAGCACGGTCTGGAATCCAACATACCAAGTTCACACAAATCGAATAGAAAGAGTCCAGAAGAAACTTGTTCGTCACCTAGCTTTTCGGTTTAGAGTTAGGAATCTGAGATCATATACAGCAAAGCTGGATTATTTTAAAATCATTCCTCTCAGATCTCGACGTACAGTCTCTGATTTAACATTCCTGTTCAAGTTGCTTAATAATAGTATTGACTGTCCAGATCTCCTTAGCAGAATAAATCTTAATGTGCCTGCCAGAATCCCGCGTCATCCCCGCCCATTACTCAAAGCTCCACGATGCCGAACAAATCTGGGTAAACACATCACCGGTTTCCAGGATGACCCAGCAGTACAATGACTTATCATGTACATTAGAAGACATAGACATCTTTTCTAATAATCTGGGTAAATATAAGTCACTAATCCGTACACAATTAAATGATACCTAATTATGTGAGTGTTGAACTGCCTGCCTAGTACCAAATGCATTGTTCGCTATTTTTATTTGTATATTTTTATCTGTCTGTGTGTACATTTTTTTCTACTATGTGCTCGTTGCTTTTTAATCATTATTGTTATTCTATTCAATTTAAACTCAGATATAAACTTAATAAACTTAATGATGATAGTATAATATATAATTTTAGCTTTAAGTCTACATCCATATAAATATACTGTTTGCTTGTCTTTATTGCATGATGTGGTCTCCTATAATTGAGGGAGCACATAGATTGTTGTTCTTGTCTTTGTACTATAGCATGTAAGGTGTATTCTTTGTTGGAGATCCTAATAAAATAAAATAAAATAAATATTCATGTTATTGAATAAATATGTAAAATGGAAGGTATATTTTTTTTTTATTGTTGCAAAAACCAAACAAGATTAGGTAACTGTGTAAATTTATTGGAGCAGCTCAATTCCAAGCCTTTTTGTCCTCAATATAATCTTTAACAGTATAAAAGGCTTTCTGGCATAGTTTCCGCTTTATAAGCTAGGCCGCTAGTGTTTGCTGAGCCGCCAGTCGGAAGTGACTATACGACGCTAATGGCCGGTGGCATGAGAGGTGCCTGAATGACGGCAGGCGACACGGGCCCTGGCTGCCCCGCACTTGGTCAGTGGGCCGCCGTCACACACAGAGTACCAACAATACCAATCGTATGTCAATGGCCCATCGTGCGTCGTCGGGTTCAAAAGAGTTGCATTCATGCTTACAAGGGGTGCCAGTTAATTTGTGCATTCATATTATTATGGGAATGTTCCGATAAAAGCTAGGAAATAAATATTTGAGCGATAGCGCGCGCCTCTTCATCCGAGAGCGGAAAGAAAGTATTCCAACAAATGGCTGTGCGCGGGCACATAAATTATTGGGAATTTCCCATCGTTAGTGCCTTCGGCGACGGAACTAGCTTCATATTTCTGACCGATCAACTCCTTGACAATTCAAAAGTGCCTGTAAATGGTTTAATTAAATTAAATGCTTTGAGTTTAAAACCAGGCACTCTAAAGACAATTTCCACGCAAGCTCCGTCCCCTTGCACCCCGCCACGCCACTATTTCGTTTATAACTAAAGTAATAATTGGTCTAGAGAAAAAATATCTTGTGGATGGATAGTAAACTATATTTTCTTACTGTGAATACTTATTTTAGACATATAAAATGTAAAACATAAAAGTCGAGTAATCTTGACGAATCGAGCGAAAATGTTACAATTACGTAACTGTCTTGTACATGCAAAGAAAAAGATCCAATAAATCATATACTAAAGTTCCATTTTTTTTTGTGACGTTTTCAGAATTATAATGCAAATTAACATGCGCCCGACTGTCTGCTTTGCTCCTAGCAAGTGTAAACCTTTCACCAAGCGCTCCCACGTGTAGACTATTTTCAATTACAACAGTACTTTTAGTGTTTACCTAACTTTAAATAAACGACACCAGTGCGCTCTTGCGTATTCGCTGTAAACTCCAGAATAAACTTAAGATAACATCAATAAACTTGACTAAATAAGGAAAGCCAGTGTACATAACTGATTAAGTCAGTAAACATAGAGCGAAGACGTCGCGGGGCGATCCCCTGCACGGCGGCGACGGCACGTCTCAGGGTGGCGACCGGCGAGCGGCACCGGGCCACCGGGCCGGCTGCCGCCTGCAGAAGTTCCACTCTTTTCTACGATATTATTACGAATATAAAACAATTCCGTGTATGACTGACCATTTGGCTGACTGACAAAGCACAGAAGGAACCAACGAACGAGATCTTCACTATCATTTGGAGTCGGACAAATCCATTTCACACTTATCGATACTCTATTCCTGAACGGAGAGTTGAGGATTGTATGCGAATGAAGTCGCAAGCAAGAGATATTTATTCCTAAGAAAGACGGAAGTACCTCCACCCACTGCAAGCAAGCAAGCAGTACTCGTCTACGATACCATACGCGATGCTCCTTCTGCAAGAGTCGCGTTGTGGCGCTACATTACTGACGCTACAGCTAGCTAACATCACTTTGTCATCATTTCACACCTAATAACAAATAACATCATTTCACACCCAATAACAAATCGACTTAATAAAATGTAAAAAATACGGCTTAGATCCAATTAATTACGATTCTTCCGAAGTTGAATATCTTGAATAGCTTTCGATTCGGCGCGACTCGTCTCGACTTCATGTTATTTCAATACCGCCGGATCTTCACCCCGTTTAGATGTAACTAGTTCAGCGCTTCCTTTTGTATTTCCTCCATTAAATGAAATATGGTACAGTTTTTCATTTGCTATTGTCAAAGTCAAATAATTCATTTCAATTAGGCACAAAAAAGGCACTTTTGAACGTCAACATTTACAGAAAAATAATAATTGATTCTATTCGCCCCTTCCAAAAGGTAGTTTTCGTATGGAGAAGAATGGGCAAGAAACTCCATCGTTACTCTTTTAAAATGTTTTCACAATATACAAGATATGATGTATACAAGAGTATACATCAATTATATAATTATATTGAACTGATTGAGTCACGGATGAGCACACGCACACAGACGCGCCGTGTGTCGGTGTGGTGCGGGGGAGAGGGCGGGGGCGGCCCTTGGGGTGTGCTTATTAATACTGAGGTACCGCCACGCGACACAAATTACATCGCTGGTTCAGCACTACTTATGCGAAAAGTTGAAAACTGCGGGGAAATGATTACAATATTAGGCGATAGATGTACGAACAAACTGGCCATCGTAATAGCTATGTGGGCTATTTCAGCAGTTCAACTATATGAATAGAAAACATTTTTCAACCTCGCAAGAAGGCCAACCGGAAAAATGTGGCCGTGGCGTTTCTTTTATTTCTCTCGAGATAATATCATATTTATAGGCGCTGCTTCATTCTGTTGACTCTACAAGAAGTTAGGCCAAAATGTTCTATGGACTGTCCGACAGTAGGACAGTAGGTTACTTGTAGATAGTAGAAACCACCACTTGTAGAAACTACATAGCAAATTTACTTGCAATTTAAGTACTAACAGAGACTCCGTCAGGTATATTCTCATTCTGTGGAAATGCGAAGACATGATTGTGTTTGTAGTATCGGATTGCAAGTGCGAGCGCGCTGGTAGAGCGGCAGCTGCGGCCGTGCGGCTTGGAGCGTCGCCGCGTCGGTCGCTAACTTACCAACGACCGGCAACCTTACGCACTCACTCTAGAATAATGTCTAACTCACAGGCAACAACTTTGCAACCGCTGATTCATTTATAATAACAATAGTCGTATCCTGAGGCTGGAGCATGTCATTTGACAGTTGAGTTGAGCCTACATTAGCCTCCATTGTTAGGCTGCGTTTGACATCGTTCCTAGAAACCCTTTGCGCACTTCCAGTTTGATGAGCGACTGCTAGCAATCAGCATCGACAGCTGGCTCCCGGACAGTCTCGCCACCGCAATGTAAGCGCATCATTTGTTTGTTGTGTGTCAATGTGTCTAAGAACAATGATTTCCTGGAAGGAACCTGTTTATTGACCGTGCTCCGTGGATTTGATATAGCATAAGTAATGTCCACAACATAATTATTATGTTCAACATAAACACAGCTGATGCAATAAGTATCTCAATAGGGAAAAATAAAATAGATTTTATTTTTGTTTCATTGACTGGTTGGTTGATTTATAATTTAAAATTAACCGCATTTTCTTGCTGTAAGTGTATTTACTATAGGTAGTTACGTACCAAATCGTTATCACCGTCATAGACAGATCAGGTTTTCTATCTTTAGCACGGAACGTTGTATCACTACTTCACTGAGTGCACTACGTAGACAAACGTCGGCTCTACGACACCGATGTGCAACTAACAACGGGGGCTCATAGTGAATAGGGTAAGTGCCTATGTTAAATAGGCTGGAGTTACTTTTGGTAAATGTGCGCACACACTGCAATTTCACACATAATGCACAAAAATTGCAAATTACACACAAACTACGCACAGTCTGCAAACAGGCCGCACAGTCTGACCACGGACTCGCCCGATCAGGTCGCTGTGTCGCCGATAATCGTGGAATAACGCGCGCTTCGCTAAACGCATTCAATCGTTTGAATAAGCGTCGAATCACTGAACCTTGTTATCTAGCACTGGCTTGTGCCCACTGTTCCACTCTACTCGACCACGAAACCAACTACAGTTAAAACATATACATATTGTTAACCAGAATTTGTTCTTTTGGCTCGTTTTACAATAGGTAGTAAATGATATATTGCACTTCGATGTTACCTTTACAAATTATAGTGAATAGGTAAACAAATATTTTCACCAATATATTTTATGTATCGTCCATACACCGATGTGAGTTTCTCAAACAATTTGTCATAACATTTGTACCTACACGTCACGTGAATATATAAATCCCGTTCGCTCGCCGAACATAATGAACAGCGAGGAACATAACGCTGCGTGTGCCCACGCCACGCGGCGCAGGCGCACGCCGAGTGTTTACCGATGCGTGTGATGTCACGCCACACCAAAACATACCGACATGTATACCGAGATCGGTGACCCGATCACCACACGTACAGGCTAAGAAGATTCGCTTCATTCTCTGACTGATGTAAATGATAAAATGGCCGACAAAGCGCGGACTCCCAATAGATGTGGTTCAAAAAGCAATTTTGTTGAAGAATTCTATATTTACTACTTAATTTTGTTCTCCAAAGCACTTTATCACAAGTATGCATTCTGCGTGTGGTTATTTCTGCCGAGCGGCGCACGCGCCGCTACACCCACTGTCGCGCACCTTGAACCTCGACCGCTTATTACTTCACACTCACACGCATAACTACATACACTTGCTTACGAGCACTGTTTCTATCATCGTTAGAGAACGAATTTCGGAGACATGCAAACCGTAACATTTGTTTGATAAAATTATATCTGTAGATTTTACAGACACAAAGATGCAGAGCATAGAAAATAGCAAATTTTGGCTAATTAATATATTCTAAAACTCAACTAGCTACGTGAATGAAACGAGGCTGCTATTTGCTTAGTTATTTTCAAAGTAAGTACATAAATGAATTCGGAACCTACATAATAACTAACATGACTGACTGACTGGCCAGAATGGAGATAACAATTGGATAACGAGTTGATCGGGAAATAATTCTAAACTATGAAGGAAAACACCATATTATGGAAGCTTCCTCAGATACTTAAATTAATTAATAATTCATATAATAATCATGAATCGAATTAAAAAATTCATGCTGTTTTAAGAAATGACTAACAATGATAAAATATTCAGGGACTCAGGTGCAAAGCCGCGCCAACTGCATAACCAAACACTCGAAGAGATTTGTTTACAGATATCTATCATTCAAGAAGCGAAGTGCAGACTCACTGCGAGTTGCGTGTTTGCGAGGCAGACACTGTACAGTTTGATCTTGAAAACACTTCATATTCTATATAATCTGAGAAAAAAAATTAAAATTTATTTATTGTTTACAAGGACCAGATTATAGTACAGATACATTGGGACATGAGAATAATACACAGTCTGGTAAGCGGGTGAAGCGCTGTACTCCTATATAGGCTACTGAGTAGCCTGTGTTTAGGAGAGACTCTTTCGTTTCGTTTCGTTTAGAGAGATATTCTTTCTCTTACGCTCCATATATGTCAATACAATATTGTCGCAATCCTTTATTCGTACGGTCGCTGGACAAGAGAAACACATATCAATCAGCTTGGCTCGGCGCGGCGGCGGCGGCGGCGTGGCGGTGGCGTGGCGCTGACGGCATTTCACACTTAATCTGCGTTCGCAATTTATTTGCCAAACATGTAAACAAACACGAGTTTTCCACTTAGACAAACATCAACTTTATGCAAGTGTAAATGAAGTTGATTTTAGACAGACTAGTACTGTTGAAATAGTCATAAAAAATATGAAGTTGTAACGCAAACTGAACCTAACGTGTAGGCATTACAGTTGTTTTTCCAAAAAAAAATGTTTTGCCAATGAATTGCGACCGTAGATTACCTACGCTAAAATATGCACCTTCAAGTTTAACTTGGACTAAGTTAATTAATATGAAGTTGTGCCCCATCTACAATCCGTAGACATCACCGCAGGAATCATGCATCTTTGTATTTTACATTAAATAATTCTGCGAAGAATGTCATGTATGTTGTAAGTTTATTATTATAAAGGACGGATGGTGATACAGGCGAGTTTCATGATCGGGGGTCTCTGCAGTAATCTCGGATCTATTTAATTCGACGGAACGTTACGGTTCGTCCACAAACAAGCCAACATCCCTAACGGCAACAATTCTACCGCACAACATACGAACACCAGGAATATCAGTTTGTTTGGTCCACATCAAATATTTGTATTGGCAACCAAACTAATATTGAGACAGAATTCGAAACTATCACAATTTGTGAAAACACTGCGTGTATTTAGAGCAGCGAGGAATGTTTATTTTTAAATCCTGAAATTGCGAAAGTTTTAGGACTATTCTCGTTTTCCCCGTTTTTAATATTGAAAAATTATTAAAATAACCAACTACTTATTTATATATGGATATTTATAATATAAGTTATCGGTCTTACTTTAGCTGTACGAAGAAGGCTACAAAAAGCATCGACCTTGGTCTTTGGCTGGCCTTCACAAGTTGACCTTCGCTCAGACACTAGCGGTAGTAGTGGTATACCAAGTGCCGAGCGAGAGCGACTAGCGGGTGAGCGACGCAATATACCTACTATGTAGCTAACTTTGTTTTTCAGGCTTCTTCGGAAATCTAATTTTCAAAGCCAGTTTTCTAAAGGGTGGCAGTTTTATTTATATTTTTTTTTTCTCTTATATCTTCTGTGAGCTTCTTACCGAGCATTGAGCTGAAAGCATTCAAGTGCTGTTGAAGTTTGGGTGATGTATTCCAGTCCTTTACTGAGTCGGAATTGAGCCGAGTTGGACACAAATGGCTTTTCTGAAGAAGTTGGAATCTAATCTGTCGGGGGCAGATGTCACTGGGAAACGCTCGAGTGTGCTGGGAGTAGGGTTCTCACCTCCCCGGAATTCCGGGAATCTCCCGGAATCCAGCAATGGAATTTTAAATATACAACATTCTCACGCAATTTAAAAATCACGCGCGCTGGCTGAATAATTGACAGTAGCGAAAATAATACGCGCGCTACTGGCCAATGCAGTCGCGAACTCGCGACACTCGCAACTACGTTTTGTCCACAGATATAGATAGACATAGATAACGCAAGAGCAAAGTACTTCGCGTGCCCAGCTTAAGTACAAAAATCGCAAGCATAGCGGCTTGCGATTTTTGTACGTTCGTGCTCAGTCTGCCTCGTTGGACGCGCTACTCGGAGGTAAGTAAAAAAAAATGGTCTATTGCAGTTATAAATTGTAAAAACTGTACAAATGCGAGGAGAAAAAATAAAGTAAATGTTTCCTTCCATCGGTAAGACATTTTGTGATTTATATTATGCGTAATTCATTTTAAAATCTTATAGGTCAATTTTTTTTTTCTTATAGGTCTGGTAATACCAAATTTGAGAAAAACATAGATCATTAAAAGTAAGCTGCATACTCGTCTTACATTGCGGCTTTTACTTGGAGCGGTTGATGCGACGTTTTGTTTTAACAAGTGATGAATATCGAAACAAGTGATACTATCGTATATCGTTTCGGTTTCGTAGTACAGGTGCTTTTATCATTTTTCTGTCAATTTTAGCGATTGGTTTTGTTCATCCTATGCAACACAAATCGATTCTCAAGAATCGATTTCGGAAACAGAGGAATGATTTTGTGTTTTATAGGTACTTATTATGCAGACAATTTTAATAAATAATCAAAACGTTTCGTGATTTTTGACCACATGAACCCAATTTAAAAGAAAAATGGATTGAGGCGAAGGGAAATAAAGGTTCCCAACAAAGCATAACACTATAATTATGTTCAATACATTTTGAGGGAGCAAGCTAGGGAAAAAGCATCGAATACTGACAAAAGCTGCATATCCGACTATTGATGTACTGAAACTGACAATCACAACTGATGAAGTTAGTTAATTGATAAGTCTATGTAACTTCGAGCTTAAAAATATATATCATGTACAGAATTGACCTCTCTACAGATTTATTATAAGTATAGATTATTGTCTTTATTTATGCCTGTTTATGTTTATTTATTTCCGTTAGGGTAGTCTCAACCTTCAACTACCCCCTACTTTTTGCTTCGCCATAGTCGAGTAAATAACAAAGGCTTCTTATTTCAGTATTCCTTTTACTTTTTTACTAAAAATGAAGTGTTGTGCAAAGTATTGGTTGTGGTATTAGTAAAAGACAAATATTCACACACCAATAACTATAGACACCAATAATTATAGACCCGTATCCGTGTTGCCGGTTTTCAGCAAGGTGTTTGAAAAGGTAATGCTTAATCAAATGCTGAATCATTTTAACACAAATAAAATCCTCCACGATCAACAGTATGGTTTCACCAAAGGACGTTGTACGACCGACGCCGGTGTAACCTTATTAAGACACATTTTTAACGCGTGGGAAGAGGCCCAAGACGCCATAGGAATTTTTTGTGACCTCTCCAAGGCATTTGATTGCGTCGATCACGAAACCTTACTCTCGAAACTTGAACATTACGGACTTGGAAAACTTGCGCTCAATTTAGTAAAATCTTATTTAAATGATAGACAACAGCAAGTTCAAATAAACGGTATCAATTCATTAGGTTTAAAAGTAAAACTGGGTGTGCCACAAGGCTCGATTTTGGGTCCATTCCTCTTTTTAGTGTATATTAACGATCTACTCCATTTATTAAAAAATCAACCACAAATGGTGTTATTTGCTGACGATACTTCCTTAATTTTTAAGGTAGATAGACGTGCTACAAATTTTGACGACGTAAATAACGCCCTACTGCAGGTCCAAAATTGGTTCACGGCTAATAATTTAGTATTAAATGGAAAAAAAACTAAGTGCATAAAATTTTCTTTACCAAATGTTAAAAATAGTAATTGTGAGATAGTATTGAATCAAGAGAAACTAGAATTTGTCGATAAAACTGTTTTTCTAGGAATCACGCTCGACTCAAGGCTACAATGGGGTCCTCATTTAACATCTCTTGCAGGACGGCTAAGTTCAGCAGCATATGCTGTCAGAAAAATCCGTCAATTAACTGATGTAGATACCGCCAGGCTAGTCTATTTCAGTTATTTTCATAGTATCATGTCTTATGGTATTCTGCTGTGGGGACGGGCTGCAGACATCGAGTCTATTTTTATTCTGCAGAAAAGAGCTATCAGAGCCATATATTATCTCCGTAGGCGCGATTCTCTAAGGGAACTGTTTAAGGACATTAACATCATGACGGTACCTTGTCAGTATATCTATGAAAACATCATGTACGTAAGAAAAAATTTACATCTTTTTAGTAAAAGAGGTGATAGACATAATTATAGTACAAGAAATAGGGATCTATTAGTTCAACCAGGTTTCAGACTGGCTAAAGTAGACTCATCTTTCATGGGGTACTGTTTAAAATGTTACAATAAAATTCCTCCCCACATACTTCAACTGAATGAGACGAAATTCAAATCTTGTATAAAACGCACACTATGTAGGCAGGCATATTATAAGTTGGGGGATTACATAATTGATAAAAATGCTTGGCTCATTGCTGGTCCTGCTCCACAAGCATAAACTAATTAATTAGCATTTGAAAATACCGTTGGAGCTGCTGAAGATTTTAAAAACTATCTTTGCATTGTATAAATTCAATGTCTTAGCACTGTATAATTGCATAGCACATGTGTGAGTACTATGTACCGACTATAAAGCTACCATTTAGGTACTGGGTATGTCTTTCATTGACTTGAATGTGCCCTGGCGGCTGAGATTATGTCATGCTCACTCTAATGTCTCGCTGGCGGTGGCGCGTGTGTTGGATCATTTAGCTCCCTTCAAAATGGTTGAGCTGAATGGTGCTAATCCATGCGTCATGTTCGTGAACGGGCACCGTCAGTAGAGACTGGTCATCTCTTATCTGCCATGGCTTATTTTAATATTTTAATTTTTGAATTGTTCTTTGTTTTTTTATATTTTTATTACGGATGTTTTTAACGTGCACGTCTTTCTACATTGTCCTCACATGTATAATTTTAACATTAATGATGTAACCGATATTTTGTAACAATTTTTTTATTTAAAAGAGTGTCCGTGGAGTTTCTTGCCCGTTCTTCTCCATAGGTACCTACTACGCTTTGGAATGGGCAACTAGCTTCATATTTCTGACTGACCGACTTCTTGACAATTCAAAAGTGCCTGTAAATGGTTTAATTGAAATAAATGCTTTGAGTTTTGAGTTTTTTTAGTTGAGTTTTGATTCCAATAATCTATAATCTATATTTACACGATCTCCGTAAATTCAGATAAATAACAGCGTTCCGAACTAAGAATAATAAAAATAATAAACAAAGATTTTGAATACCCATTTATTTAGTTATGTTCTTACTTCCAGATATTTTGATACATTCATAATTTAAAAAAAAACTATGAGTCGAAACAAAGTCGTGTACGGTGACCATATATTATATTATCAACTGCATTCAAATGAAAAATAAATACAATTATGGTGATCAGAATCACGCCTGTATTCCCCGAAGGGTTAGGCAGAGGTCTCCCTATAGTACACCCACATTTCACCAGTATGTTTAATCCTATATAATAGGGGGCGAGCCTATTGCCATCAACCGGGCACAAATCTAGGCTCCAGGCTGCTACTGAGAAATTCCAGATGGAAAATCCCAATAACACTGCCCGACCCGGGAATCGAACCCAGGACCCCATGCTCAGCACTAATGGATGCGACCAGTAGACCGACGGGGCCGTCCAACCAAATCGTAAATAAATATATCCAAGTCCGTAAACAAAACAAGACCTTTGTTTTGTTTACGGACTTGGATATATTTATTTTGTAAGATTAGAATGTAGGTTACTCGATACCTAATGACAAGATAAACCTAAATCAAAGTTCATAGCTTAGGTTGAGATTCCTACAACACTGCAGCTAATTTCAATTCTATATAATTTTATCACATTTTGTTTAATTTCAACTAATTTTGTATAGTTTGATATAATTTAACCTAATTTTATGATTGTATGTATTGTATTGACCGATAACTTGTATGTGTCGTGCAAACTGTAAGTATAATTTTGTTATTAATAAAAAAAATCGTGTGCGGTCTGGGGGCCCCGTCAGGAACGAAGATCTTTTACACGTATAATAATTAAAACAGAAACAAAATGTTCGCAGCCGACCTCTTGTATTTACATTTTGACCTCACTATCGACTTAAACACCCTCAAAAACTATGAAAGCGACACCTATGACGAAAAATTTGAAAATGTTCGCAACCGCCATTTTGTATTTTCATTTTGACTTCACTATCGGTTTTAGCACCATCGAAAACGATACCCAAAAACTTTCATTTAAGTACGCTGTAAAAATATGCAAAATTCAATTTAGATACTTTAAAAACTCCATTATAGGTAAGTTTTTTTGGAAAAAAAAGATGTACAAGCCTAGATAAATACTGTCTAAATCCGAATACCAATCCGAATATGGTCCAAATGATTTAGGTATTGCGTGTGAACGGACCATTCAACGGTCGCCGCGTTCTTAAATGCAGAACATGTCAAGGCAGAAAGAAATCCACTCATTTTTCAAATTTAAAATTGGACTACTAAGAGTATTGTAAATTTGTTAGTGAAGACTTTTGAAGACTGTACGTTCAAATGGAAAATATAAGTAAAAAGAAAAAGTAAAAAGAAAATCGCAGGTTTCTTTTTCTCCCGGATTTAGACTAACAAGAGGTGGCAACCCTAGCTGGGAGGTGTACGGAATGCGGCGCGTGAGCACGTGCTCCATCATGAGCCAGTCACACCCCATACCCTCACACACAGTCCTGGGCAGTTACAAGTTCAGCCACACCACGCATTCGTTAACTATAATTCAGCCACGGTTAAGTGTAGTTACAAATAGTTATATTAGTTGCTTCGTTCTCGAGTCGTTGTAACAACATTGTCGGGCTTAACTGTTCAATGTCTGCTAAGCGCTATCACTGAATTATTTATAACTGGAGAAGTCCTGAGCGGCTGAGGAGCTCTTAACATTTGCTCCCTCAGCTCTCTGCATCTCTTTAATGGTAACTCATACCAAACAGAATGTTATCTTTCCGAAAATATTATTTTGCTGTTTATCGTCTTCTTATACCTATTAATTGATATATTATGTTCTCTGTATCGGTATTACACTAGGGTTCTGCAAGAATTGTCATAGCCATACGAGCATTTTGTATGGAAGGGGTCGCCTTCAGTGGCCCCACATCACCACGCCCCGAACGCTCCACAGTTCCGGAATGCTTCCTCAGAAAATATCCAATCGCCGAGCGAATACTTTAAACGTTTTTCGACAGTTCGCCGGCTCCGGCCCGGGCACGGTATCAACGACCGTCGTGCTCCCGGAACGGCGTTCTGGAACTTATACTAGTTTTGAACTAAGTACTTGAAGATATCGGCCGAGTTCGAAGCAGGAATTTTGTAATGGTAAATTTTGTTTTACTATCATAAAATTCGTAGTTTCTTTACCAACATAACAGTGAATTAAATGCTTAACTAAAAGGTTTTCCCAAACTTAATTAAGTCAGCATGACTTGTTGTTTATTATGTTTAACCCAGTTTATTGTGACATGGATCTACTAAGTGGACGTCATCCACTCATCGAACCTTCCCAATAGACAAAATCGCCTAAATATCAGTTTCATTGTGTATGGAGCCAGTACCCTTCCTAAGCGAAATCCGTAGTTTCGGCCCAAGGATGCCAAGATACCTAGGTTAATAACTATTTCATATTGTGGGCCCACTTCTGGACGGTGCGCTGATTGTAGTGAGTGTCCGCCTGCCCGGGAGCTACACAAAATGTAAAGCGACTTAATTAATAGGTAATTAAAATGAACAAAGTCACAAAAACGTTTGTAGTACAGCGTAACGGGTGTCACCGGCTCACACAAACATTACTCGTTGGAGAGCTAAAGTGTTTGCTGCAGTCCACCATCGCGGCAACAGCACCGCGCCCAGCGCACGCGCTGTATACCCGCGGAGACTGGGTATCATTACCAGTCGCATTATCAGCACTGGAATAGTTACCGCCTACACTTAATATTAATGTTAATCACTCTGCATGTTCGAGCTAAATGTGTGTCAGCCACACATCCGCTGCGGCGCCGCCGCCCTGTCCGGCGCAGAATGTGTCTCAGCCACACATCCGCTGCGGCGCCGCCGCCCAGTCCGGAGTAGAAAGTGTGTCAACCACACATCCGCTGCGGCGCCGCCGCTCAGTCCGGCGCAGAATGTGTGTCAGCCACACATCCGCTGCGGCGCCGCCGCTCAGTCCGGCGCAGAATGTATGTCAGCTACACATACGCTGCGGCGCCGCCGCCCAGTCCGGCGCAGAATGTGTCTCAGCCACACATCCGATACGGCGCCGCCGCTCAGTCCGGCGAAGAATGTGCGTTTACCAATGTCTACGGCGCCTTACGGAGCTTACATAAAGAAACAGGTTCCCGGCACAGACAAACCCGTGCGGGTTGGTACCGATCGGTGCAGGAGGGTGCTTACATAAACAGGTTTCTTTGTTTATTTATGGAAACCTGTTACTTTACCCGTATGGCTCGGTCCAGGTAGTCGGCACCGACAAGTTTAAACCTGTTTCTTTATAAGTGAGTGCATAAGATAACGTGGGAATATTATACCTGCACCGATCGGTACCGACCCGCACAGACTCGCCTGCGCCGGAAACCTGTTTCTTTATGTAAGCACCCTTACTTCATTAATAAGTAGGTACCTACTCAACCTGACCAAGTAAATGACGCAAAAGAATTTACCGCAACTCGTGTATCACGTGCACGTGACATCTTATTGGTAAAATAATTTCTCGAACATATCGCTCCACACAATATGCAAATCCGACAATAGAACAAAATCACAATGTAAATGTAAATGAACGACAGAACAAAAAGCGGCCAGCGTTAGTTACAAGCAGTTACTGTAGGGTCACTTGCAGAGCGAGACATATGTGACAATGCGCGCGCGCCGCGGCTTGCGGCCCGCGCGTTTGCCTTACCGCGCCGCACCGCGCGCTTTTCACATAACACTCGCATTAAACAAGTCCACAAATAACACGTCGCTCATTACCGCCGCGTGTCGCGTAGTGTCTAGTGAAGTGCTACTAACTAGTTCTAAGCTATTTATTAACACAAGTTTTTCAAGATTTGTTCATATTAAAATATGTATGTTTAGGTTAAGGTATTTTTCTATGGGCCTGTGTAGCCGTCAATAAATGATATTATTATTATTTGTTACTATCAATTTTTCTGTTATTCGGCATTGAAGTCAAATCTCAATGTGTTATCTCCACGCAGTTAACAAGGAAGTAACTTACGAGCAATTAACTTTGTTTAGGTATTTGTTGGAATATTACCGAGCACTTCATTCGACGGCAAGTTTGTATTTTTTATCACTGCTATCAGCGACAATGCGATGTAAATAAAAAAATGTTGACCGAATCGAATGTTAACGCCTCTTTCTTGATATTGTCATTAACAAAACAAACAGACAGAACTGACTAGTGTTATTTACTAGATTTCGTAGTAGTTGTCCGAGGGAGCTGCTACAACTTAGCAATAGAGGTTCGGCCGGAAACGAAATTCGGTCTGATTTGCATTTTCAGCCGACAACCGAAAGCAAACAATTTTTTTATTTTATTGTTTTGTAAAAGGTACAGAAATACAATGTCAATATTTAAATGATTATAAATTTAACCGTTTAAATAAAATCACACGAAACTTTTCTCAATGGCAATAATCTTATTTTCCCAATAATGCTTGGAAATTCGAGTAGGTACTTAAGAAACATATCTTAAAATAAACAATCTGATGTTATAGGTATTATTGACGTAGGGACGTTTGTACAAACCTATTTACAGAAAATAAAATCATTTCATTTCATTTTATGCGAGAAAAAGCATTTTTTCTTTGCTTTTTAGGGTTCCGTACCCGAAGGGGCCAAACGGAACCCTATTACTAAGCCCCCGCTGTCCGCCTGTCTTTCTGTCAGCGAGTTGTATCTCATGAACCGTGATAGGTAGACAGTTGAAAATCTCACAGATTATGTATTTCTCTTGCGCTATAATAACAAATAATAAAAATTACTTAAATAAAATCTTTTTTTTTTTAATCTGTAATAGTGATGAAATAGGGGCCATAAATGTTTATTTATTTATTTATTTATTTATTTATTGGATCTTCAACAGAGGCAACACAATTTCATGCAAGTTACAGTTTACAAACAGGGAAAGTTTTCAGGTTTTCAGTTTTAAACTATTTTTGTATGAACTCTATCTCAACAACTGAACAAGTTAGGAATTTGAAACTTCTGTATATCATGTACTTACCATATACTGTATATAATCAACCAATACTAAAAACGCCGATTCATAAGGTATTTATTTAAACATGAGTGATTTTCTGCAACTGGAAAAATAACTTTGTAATTCATGTCCCACCGGACGTGGTTAGGGGTATTTCCAAACTCAAACCCTGCAGCTCGGTCGGCCCGGATAACATCCCTGCATATATCGTTAAAGGATGTAGCAGTATAATAGCAGCCCCTTTATGTCATGTTTTTAATCTAGCTCTTCAGTCGGGCGTGTATCCAGAGATGTGGAAGACTTCACGTGTTACTCCCATCCCTAAAACCAGTGACAAGAAGTCTGTTGAGGAACACAGACCTATCGCTATTTTAGCAACCATTGCAAAGGTCTTTGAACATATACTTCACACTGTTATCTGTAAACAAACCAATATGTATCTTTCTGATGCTCAACATGGTTTTCGACCTGGTCGCTCCATGAACTCAAATCTGCTGGTTCATGTTGATTTTATATCCAGTAGCCTGGAATCCGGTAGGCAGGTCGACACTCTGTATTTTGATTTCCGAAAGGCGTTCGACAAAGTGGACAACGATGTGCTTTTGGCAAAGTTAGGGGCTACGGGCTTCTCATCCGGCCTTCTTAACTTCTTCGCCGACTACCTACGGGATCGCAAACAGTTCGTCCGGCATGGCTGCTTTGAGTCAAAGGCCTACTACACTCGCTCGGGTGTGAGTCAGGGATCCGTATAGGGGCCGCCTCTATTTCTGATCATGATCAATGACCTAATCTGTAAGATTCGATTCGCAAAATGTTTACTATATGCCGACGATCTAAAACTAGCTGTGCAAATCAGAACGGAGGTGGATTGCGAACTCCTACAAAAAGATATCGATACCGTCTATGAGTGGAGCATTGCGAACAAGTTGTTGTTTAATATTAGTAAATGCAGCGTTATGACTTATGGTCGAGGGTTGAGACCAATAAAATACGATTATAGATTGGGGGGTATAGTGATCACCCGTGTCACCAGCGACTTTCAACCGCAGTCTGACATTTAGAGACCACGTGTCTGCCCTTGCAAAGGAATCCTTCAGGCGTCTGGGATTTGTCTTGAGGAACGCTCGTGACTTTCGCAATCCCAGTATTATTAAACTTCTATACACCACTTTGGTTCGGAGTAAACTCGAGTCTAGCGCCTGTGTCTGGCATCCACATACTGCGTCTCTGACACTGATGCTTGAGAAAGTTCAGAAAACCTTCCTGAGATTTTTGTATCAAAGGCTGTACCATTACTTTCCATTCATGTACCCAACGAACTATCTTCTAGGGATGTTGGGCTTCAACTCATTGGAGGTAAGAAGGGGCTTTGATCAGCTCACGATTGCCTGTAAAACCCTAAGCGGTCGTATTGACTGCCCTGAGCTCCACGGACTTTTCTGCTGCCTATTTGTGCCCGACAAATACCTTGGGCACCGTCAAAGCCGCCGTCATAACCTGTTCGCACTACCGCTATCTAGATCTGTTGCTAGAGCTGAATCCCCGGTATGTCGAACCCTAAGGATGCTAAACGCCCTCCTGACTGCCGACCCTGAATGTGATGTGTAAAATAATGCGTGCCTGTCTGGTGTTTTGTGAGAGACAATATGCGAGGGTGTCCACTGTTACATGTTAGCTTATGATGTTTTTAATTTATTTAACCATTTACGCAAATAAGTACCAATAATTTTATCCACGAATTGTATATCTTAGAATTTGAATTTAATTTTTGTATTGTATGTTATTTGAATGCTTATTTTATTTTAATCTTTATAATTCTATGTTAATTCATGTAAATTGGACCTGTGCCGTTTTAATTAACTATAAATAAATAAATAGTATCATTATGAAATACAAATTTGTCTTTGCCATTTTCATCAAGATGAAAAATAATAATATTCTTCGTTTATATTTTTTTTTTTTTTTGCAAAATAATGGTCGGTGGTACGAAACCGTGGTTCCCCTCGCGTGGTTGCTCTCGTGTGTGGAACCCCTCGCACTTGGCCGGTTTTATTTGAAGTTATTTGTAACTATTGTTGTTTTCTGAATAAATTAAGTGACAGTAGGTATTGATTCATCAGGTGGGTACTTTTCTTTTCAAAACGACGTCCCTGCGTAATATTATTTTATCGGCCGAAAACGAAAATTTACCGATAATGGATGCAAAGTAGAGTCCAACCGAATTTGAAGTGTTCTAAGCATAGATCTACTCGTTTACGTCAAGAATAGAAAAGCCTGGTAATCAGCTGCATGTAGTTAGAGTGGGAGCCGACCTGGACAGGCTAGGCAGAAGATGAGAGGTCCCCATGACTCAAGGAACAAGCAATTCTAATGGCACGTGATAGTTACAGGACTTACAGGTAAAATAATAGGATAATAAGGCCATAGTATGCCTCATTATAAGTTATGAGGCATCGACCTTTATTTAACCTCCGAATTATAAGCCATAAAGTGACGTGCAGACCGGTGCGACGCGTCTCTAACGAAACAATTTCTAAGAAAAGTTCACGGTAAAACAATTACCGGTTCACGTCGCGCGACATGTCGCGCTAGTCTGCACGAGCTTTAACTCGTTAGTCGCGGAGGGTAAAAAAAACGCTATCATCCATTCAGCCGATTCCGGCGTTTATTCGATAGAGCTGGAGGCTAATCTAGTTTACTTATATGAATTTTGCGCGTTGGCAGCCGGCGGCGTGCCGGACCGGCCGGGGGCGGGCCGGGGCCGATCCTAACCGTATCCGCGCCGCCCGGCCGATTGCCGGACAGACCGCCTCACTATAATAACATGGCCAAACGGCCGACACCTCTGTAGGACGTACCGATAAACCCCACATATTTGAATATCACACCTTTTATCTATTTTACATTATTTTAGGGTTTAGCTAGACTGGCAACTGTCGTGAGTGCCACACATGATACGCTGACGAGGTTCGTTCGGTTAATCTAATCTAATCTAAATAGGTAACATAATCTTCCACCGACACCTGAGATTGATTGAAGAATGCGTGGAAGAACAGAAAATGTTCCATCTGTTAGAATGTATACATTATATTATAGCCATGTTAATGCTATTGGTAAGCGGCTGGACCGCTTTGACAATTTTTTTTATTTAAAATGTTAGTAACAATCCGAATATTGCTGAAGGAGCGTATGCATATGTTCAACATTCCTGGTGCAGGTAAGATGCAGCAACTTTCAGAACAAGATATAATCTAGAAGTGTGTTATGTTCGCGTGTATCTTACTGCAACTTACTTTAGGCCGCCACCGGAGTTTTACTCACAAGTTGTAAGTAGTTTATTGTAATTCTTCTTACATCTTATGCAGTCATAAGTTACTGTAAATTTTACGGAAGCAACCTACAAGAGTGTAATGGCGCCTGGCGGCCTTCGCGTCGATTCTGTGATGTTTGTTTGTTGCGATCTCACTTTATAGAATATGTAAAAGAAACCCTGTCCGATCCGAAAGGGACACATTAGCTATAAACTTACCAAAAAGTAATAAAAAATCTTATTATTATTGAAAATAAAAAGTTATTGCTATTTATAATTCACACTTTCTAGTACCAAAATAACCCAAACCCATAAAAAATTGCAAATTTTCAACAGGGGGTCATACTAAGTTATGACTTGTAGACACCCTGTAGGCTAAACGATGGCCGCCCGCGCCCCATGTAAGGCCCCAGTAAAACACCCTGATGAAAAAAAAATCTTTTTTTTTTCTTTTTTCCTGAATATTACTTCTTATAGACTGTCAGTGCGATACCTAACAACACCCTCACGGATCGGACGGGCTTTTTTACATGTTGTAAAATGTTTCTACAAGCTTTATACTAACATACTTCGTTCGTATGTGTTTCCAGTTACTCGGTTTGTCATCCATTTATTTTTATTTTTGTGGATCATGAAATTGTAAGTTTTGCGTCTTGCGAGGCTTATAAGTTAGTCAGTAGATCCCATACTTTAGTCAAAATAGAAATAGTATTAACCGTAGAGAATGCGTGATGCGTGTCGATGGAGCATTTCTACTGTTCGGTGTTTTGAGCATCGAGCGCTCGTGGGCGGTGCCGGCGGTGGACACCACTGACCACCACCCTGCGACAGCACCTCAGCGGCTTCTGCCGCTTCTGTAGCACTGAACCCCCCTACATCTCTAACATCGACTACACAAACCATTACCCGTCTCAAAACAACTAAATGCCTAGGATTTTTGCGTAATATTACGTTATCTATGTTTGTGATCACATCAGAAGAGTGTCGTAGTGGCGCATCGCACGGTTATCAGTAAGGCGCGAAGATAAGCGTCGATAATTACTGCGCACGCACCGGCTACAGAGCCAGCCTCGTGGCCGAGTTGCGCCACTGTTGCGCTGCACTCATCTTCTGTAGGTGCACAACTGCACACTACTCAAACCTTGGCAAATTGATCATACTCCTGGTTCATCTGCTATTAGGTATTCATACAATCTTGCACAAACGATGAACTATTCATGTGATTAATGTAATAGTGTAGAGTGTCACCGCGTGTGATGGAGTATTTATCGTCAATTTGGCGCGACGCGTTGAAGTGGGCTGTTAACAGGCGCCGCGCCGCCGTGATTACAGATACAGCGTGTACACATCAGGTGCTCCGAATATTGAGTAATGTGTGGTGTTGACCCCTTAGTTTATCAGCGGGGTGATTATCGTCACAAGTGTTATGTTTCTGACTTGTACAAATTTCCATATTTTCGTTTAAGAAATCGAGAAAATGAACAATCTGGTCGTCATATACAATCATAATGTATATCGGTCAAGGTCAGCGTTCGGCGTTCGCCTTCGCGCCGCGCACGCAGCTATTCATATCGCGAGCCTTAGGCGCTGCTCACATGATACGTAGATGTACCACCACGCCGCTGCGGGGTGAGCAGCGCCCGCAACTCATCCACTGAACAGTCTATAGTCCGCAAGATCGCTCGGGAATTCCATAATATTCTTCATGTGTTTTACCCGTTACTGTTTATTTAGCCAACCAGAAAAGTAATATGATATTTCGCGTAGTGGAAATAACTGGAAATATTGTCCATAGTCTTTCAGATCTTTCAAATATACAAGAACCTACCTAACATACACGTTTACCTGTATTAGCAGGAAAATAATTCCAATCAGCAAGTCTGAGTCAAAAACAATGTCGTTGTCCTTATACATGAATTATAAAACATTATGCCACCTAACGTAAACACAAAAAAATTGTACTTACCGAATTCCTACCTAATATAAGCAAATTGCATAAAATCATTTCAGTTCTGTTTACAATAACTTTCAGCAAGTGATTCTATTCAACTAGGTACCTCATTTAAAAGTCACGCAGCCGAAGTTCTGCTTTTATTTTTTTTATTGTTAATATCAGCTGACACCGAAATGTTCCGCAACGATACTTATAAATTTCCTCAGTTTCACTCAGAGCTGTGTGCTGTTACTAACTCGCATGTCGGTAGAACTCGCCTCACAACATGCTCTGATGTAGCGGAAGTGTCGCAGTGTGCTCCTCGCGGTTATCTCGCGACACTACCCTTCCCAACATTCGGCTGTCAGAGCTAAGGTCACGGTATCGATCCGCGCCAGCTGGCGACCGCTCCGCGGCACCTCCGCACTCAGCACGACCCTCCAGCACATAAGCACCGCGCGAGCCGTTCGGGCCCGAACGAACCTTTTCGAGCCCGTACGAACTCCGACCAGGCAACCCGAAGACGTCGGAACGCTTCCGATTCCATTGTAATCGCTCAGCGACGTAGCTACCGCGAGCTATAGGTAAGTTTATGCTTTTCGGGAAGGGGCCAAAGGGGCGCGGGTCGATCGAACGGCGGAAGCTTCAATGCGGCAAAGCTTATCGTGTGCGGAGATTCGCAGCCAGCCGAGGAGCGGGCTGCGGACAGCGAGCAGCGGGCATGCAGAGCAGCGCCGCTGACCCAGTGCCCCGGCGCGGGCACGCGGCGCGCTCAGACCGCGCGCGCTTCCGAGCGCGTGACGCACGCCCAGCCCGCACACCGCCGTGCTCTGTGGCCGTCGAACCCTCGGGACTACAACTCAGGAAGCACTCACCGTTTCCGTTTATGAGGGGGTAGTCGTCGTCGTGCCGGCCGATGTACGTCTTCAGCGGGGTATCCGTGAGGGAAGGCGACGATCTGTCCCTGTCGCTCATAATAGTCACTTATAACACCGGTTACAGAGTCGATACAACAACACTGGACGGGAGACCGGCCCCGCACGCTCGTCTCCAGTCACGACCGACCTCCGGCCCGCGGCTTGCGCGGCGAATAAATAATAAAATACTGGCAGCGGCACTCTCGGGCGAGCTCGCGCGACAGCCGCGCAATCAATGCCCCGCGGCGTCGCCTGCCACGCGCGCGACCTCTGCCGGCTGCCGGGCGCGCGTCACCAGCGCCCACAGGTGGCGCGCATGTCAACACAACAATGCAATAAATATATGCACATAAATTGCCAGTAATAATTGACGAGAACTACTGCAAAAAAAATTACTTACGAGTTACACAATTTAGCCGTTCATAAAAGAGCTCATACTTTATGAAGTACATAATACTAAAAGAGAGAGATGTAGCGTACGTGCAGCCATCTAGTGAACTGAAACAACACTTCGGAGGGAAACTCCCGCTTTCAGAATGAAGTTCAAAGATGTTTGAGACAGATGACATATATACAAGGTGTCTCAAACGTGTGGTCCAAAGGTAAATGAGGTAAAGCGGAGGTGGACACCTATCACGTAAAAATTTAAGATTGGGATATTCTCAACAGTTCAGAAAATTTCGCTAATTTAATCATTTTTTAGAAATTATCACTTTCACTTGGATTTTTCGACCCTGTGAAAACATTTTTCGACAAACCGAGTTAAAATCTGGCTGTAAGATGCCTTCATTGTGTATGTACAAGATTATGTCCCTATTTACGTTCCGTGTGTCTCTGCAATGCTTCAGATTTAATTTTTACTTGCTTTTTCTAACTTTTTATTCAACTTTAGCGAAATCCCAGATTTAAAAAAAAAGTACTACCGAGTACCTGCACATAGCTTTAAAAAGTACCTTAATTATTAGACTACACACAGACAGTTATACTGGGAAAATTTAATAAATATAGCTTAATGAGAACCTTTAAAAAAAATGGGTTTCGTAGCAAGGTCGAAAAATCCGAAATACTTTTTGCTCTAATTTTACCAAAACATCTCTGAAAAGCGTTGAGAATTTAACACATTTAGACGTGACCTTCGGAACATGTGTTTTATTTTTAACTAGCTGCGCCCTCTGGTTTCACTCACATAAGTCTCTCTCCCGTGGGAATATCGGGAAAAAAGTAGGATTGTAACCCAGGTCATTTCGTTTACTACGCGCTAATTGAGTCTAAATTAAGATATAGTATACAATTATGGGGGAACAGTTATCATTATAACTGCCAAAGAGCTTTTGTCCTTCAAAAAAGAGCTATACGAACCATTGTCCGTATTTCACAAAGAGAGAGTTGTCGTCCACATTTCTTAGATTTAAACATTCTTACAGTACCCAGTCTCTACGTTCTGGTCCTTCTGACTAATCTTAAAAAGTATATGCATGAATATGAGACAGATGAGGAAAGACTGGTTAGAGAGAGCACACGTAGGAAGGAATTGCGAAATAAGATAAATCCTCAATTCAACATTGTGAAGCACAGTTCACAATATCAAGCAGTGCAATTATTCAATAAGTTACCACTACACTTAAAAAGCTTGATTTATACATCTGCATTTAAGACAAAGCTTCAAGCATTCCTACTAGATAAGTGTCTCTACTCTGTTGACGACATGTAACATCATGACCATGCGTTTTCTCCTGTCAATTTAGGCTAAGTTATTAGAGCCGACTGAAATTATTGTTTTATGAATGATATGGACATTATTTTTATGTATATGAATGTATTATTATTCCTATTATTTATTTAAGTTGACATTGAACTATTTTTCTACATTTTCTTTTTTTTTGGCTAATTATAATTTTTAAATGATTGACATTGGAAATTTTATTGTAGGTTTTTATGTTGTGAGTTATGTTGTTAATTTTTAAATGTGTTAAGTACTTGCATTATGAATGTTATTTCTATTTTTAATCCTATGTAACGATTTCAAACACAATGTAAATTGTTTGTGAATAAAATTGAATTGAATTGAATTGAATTGAATTCATGGTCTACGCATGTGCTAAATTTCATCCAAATCCATTTAGCCGTTTTAGAGTGAAAACATGACATACCTACAAACAAACTCACTTTCGCATTTATAATATTAGATAAGACTTTTTCTTTTACTTTCGCTGTTGACCTGCGTAGGCCATCACAACTTGTGTTGTCATCACCAAAAGAAGGATTGAACAAATGAGATATTTTTAGGGTTCCGTGTCCGTACCATAGATCCTATTCAGGATGAAATTGAACACTGTGCAATTTATGCTCGTAGCGCGAGCACAAGACATATCGTGAGCTAAGCTGTTCCTAGCTGTAAGCTATGAGATGGGAAGGCAAACTCATAGCTCACTGGTCGGTGCTTGCGCAGTAAGAAACAAATGCGTTATGTTTAATTGTTGTAAATGAATAAGAAAAACGAAGTTAGTTCGCGGTATGGTCTGCGCTACATTCTTTTGACTACAGTTTTTGATTGCATTTACATATTATATTAATAAAAATATAATCTCTTGGTCACGTTTGTGAACTCGGCTCAAAATAATTCGTAAAAAAACATCGCTTAAAAAATGGAATGTATCAATATAGAACTAGCGAAGCCGCGCCGGTCGCTAGTCTAGTATACGTGAAGGTAAACAATATTGAACGAGCGAAACGATCTATATCGATATCGTTCTCCTCAGGGCCCTCACGGGTTGAGTTTCCAAAAATCAATGACAATGACAACTAACTTTTACTTATAAACAGAAGAACGTGGAACTTGGTATTTACTTGACGAGTAAATGAGGAACTTCCATCCCCGTGGTACCGAGCTTCCAACTTATTTATTTGCGAGTACCTACACAGCTGTCCTCTGCCTATCAGTTTGGGGAATTCAGGCGTGACGTTTTACTAAGTTTTTAAAATAATTAATATAACAATTGAAGTAACTACACGGTCATCGGACCTTAGAAGTGATACCTAACTACATTTTTGTAAGATGACTACGATACGGCAGGCAGCCACTCCTCCACAGTATGCGCCGCTCCGCAGCCCGCTCCGCAGCTCCTTATGCCGCCGAGGCCTGACTCAGTGGAATAGTCTGACTATAACGGAAGTAGTATTTTGAATATTTCTGTGGATTCCTTCTTAACCCCAAGCTCTATTACGAATAACGATTACTGATCATTCTAATCAACGTTTTAACATGTTTCTCGGTGGCCGTTCCAATTTATTTCTTTAGAATCTAATTTCGAACCGGATCAGCCACGATACTACTTAAAATATGATCAATTCATAATATTGAGCTTTGACATTACTAATTGTATGATTGTACTTTGGGCACCGTAGAAGGCTTCAGTAATAGTAATAGTAATATAGTAATATCATTTATTTGCTAAAAACATGGTATAAAAGATGGTAGGTAATGTTAATAATGTGAACAAACATGTTTTGCTTAATAGATATAAGCATGCAAATTTTACATGCATAACGAAACAATGATCAGTCATCATGCGATTTTATGTTCCAGGAACTCCCTAACACTGTAAAAACTATTAACAGATAGCCATTTGTATAATTTAATTTTGAACAATCTTGTATTTAAGTTTTTAAATTCATTTGGTATTTTATTATATACCTGGACACATAAACATGCAGCTTTTATTATATTTCGCAAGCCTTGGGAGGACATCTAACACGAGCCTGTAGGGGTCGCGCCTGCTGCGAGAATTTACATCGCTTGCTTTCGCAAACAATTCTCTATGCCTACACACAAACACACAAATTTCAAAAATATAAAGGGACGGCAGAGGTAACAAATCAAGTTTCTTAAACACCGGCCTGCAAGATTCGTCGGATTTAAGGCCACATAATGCTCTAATGCATCTCTATTGTGCAACTAATGGTCTATTCTGATCAGTACTGTTACCCCACATAATTAAGCCATAGCGTAGCACTGATTCAACATAAATGCATGATATGTTGTTATAGACGTTTTAATGTTTGTAATGTTTCTAATCTGTTTCAGTGCATATACAAACTTATTAATTCGTTTGGATACTGTATCAACATGTGCTTTCCAGTTGATGTCTTGATCCAAGGTTACGCCTAGAAATTTAGTTTGGGTTACTTCGTGAATTCTATTTATATTCATTTTAATATTAGGTTTTGCATTATTTTATTTATTCAAGTGTATGTAAACGGACTTTTTTAGATTTATAGATAAGTTATTTTGCTTTAGCCATTCAATCAATCTTTCAATCACATTATTAATTTCAGTCTCGTGGTCATTAATTGTATTGTTTTTTTTTATCAGATGTCACAATAATAGAGATGTCATCAGCGAATAGTACACATTTATGATTAGTTATAGTAGTGATAGAATTGATATACAATAGGAATAAAATAGGGCCTAGTACAATTCCTTGTGGGACGCCGTGTTTATTGGATTTGAATTCAGAATAGTGAGATGTCATATTGTTATTTGTATCCATTTTAGTAATATTAACGCGTTGTTGTCTATTACTTAGATATGAGGATAACCATTGAAGTGCAATGCCTCTAATTCCAGTTGCCTCCAATTTCTGTAATAATCTTTGTAATAAATCTTTGGTTAATTCTTGCTACAGGCTTTCGCGTAGTGCTACTACGCGGTCTATGCTACGCGAACACTTTCGTAGCAGGGTCTACGGAGGTCTACGAAACTGCTTTCTACGTCGTAAAATGTCCTAGAAGTTAGTTTTAATAATTAGTTTACCCGACTGCGGCGAAGCCAAAAAAGTCGGGTTGTGTATTTGACCCGTATGTATGTGTGTGCGTCTCTATGTTCCCTCGTAACTACTAAACGGCTGAACCGATTTTGATGAATTATGTCTTTAGATTCGTCTTTATTGCGCGAGTGTCAATGGGTATATTATTAGGTCTTTGCCTATGAAATTGCCGTTCTGCAGTACTGGCCATTTCAAATCAAAATATTTTTTGTTTGGCTAAGAATTCTAATTTCAAATTAATTTTATTTTAAAAACATGGTTTATTTTTCCAAAAGTAGTCATTTGTTTATTGATTAGTGTTAAGTCTACATTTTCATCGTTTTTCAATCTATTTCCTCATCATGGATACGTTAAAAAATCGAGTAATTATGGAATATGAGTACCGTCGTGGCAGCAACGCGGCACAAGCGGCATGCAACATCAACGACGTTTACGGAGCTAACACTACAAACCAACGCACCACCTGTTATTGGTTTGCTCGCTTCCGTTCTGGAAATTTCGACCTGAAAAATGAACCTCGCGGTCGTCCGAAGACTTTGGTCGACAATGACGAATTAACGGCGATTGTGGAAGCTGATGATACACAATCTACGGCTGAATTAGCAGCAGCTTTCGACATTAGCGTCAAAACAATATTGGTCTATTTGCGTCAAATTGGCATGGTAAAAAAGCTTGACAAATGGATGCCCCACGAACTCAATGATCGCCAGCGCGAAGTACGCGTCGAGACGTGCCTTGCACTGCTCAACAGACACACAAATGAAGGAATTTGAATGAACCGCATTGTTACCTGCGATGAAAAATGGATTCTGTTTGATAACCGCAAGCGCTCAGCTAGTTGGTTGGATCCTGGTTCAGCACATAAACAATGCCCTAAACGAAAACTTACCCCTAGAAAAGTGATGGTCACTGTTTAGTGGTCTAGCGCCGGTGTGATTCATCACAGCTTCTTACCAAACGGGGTGAGCATTACTGCAGATGTGTACTGTGAAGAACTGAACGCAATGATGGAGAAGCTGGCACATCTCTAACCAGCATTTTCATAGGTAAAGAAAAAAAAACCTATTATTAAAATATATAAAAAACAAAATGGCGGATTTTTCGCGGACGATAAATTGCTCCCTAGGGTTATCGAGTGGGGTATCAAAATGCAGGGCTTAAAAAGGTGATTACAAAAATATATACAAATTAAATGTAATTTGGAATGAGAAACGACAAAAACTAAAAAGCTGAAAATAAAAATAAGTTATTTAAAAAACCCGAAAAAGGTGTGTCCCGCCAGCAATACCAAAATTATATAGATTATAATGCTTGTTTTTATTCTCTTTTCAGTTATTTGTTTTTGCAGTCGGGGTTTTTAGATCTTAAGCCTCCGTACCCGAAGGGCGCCCAACGGAACCCGCTGTATCTCATGCACCGTAATACGTAGGCAGTTGAAAATGTCGCAGATTATGCATTTCTATTGACGTTATAACAAAAAGAAATGGTTTCTACATACAATCAAATTTTGATTTTGAAACAAAAATCTAACATGCCAATGTGTAGTCAAAGCTAGAGAATAAATATTCATAATTTGTAATATTTTTTTTTTCTCTTAAAAAAATATGATGAAATCCGAAAATGTTGTTAGTTAAAACTAACAACATTTTCGGATTTCATCATATTTTTTTAAGAGAAAAAAAAAATACCTAAAAAACCATTTTTGTACGAGCTAAACAACGAACAACAACAAATAAACAAGTTAGGAATTTGAATGTTCTGTATATCATGTATCATATACTGTACATAATCAACAAATACTAAAAACGCCGATTCATAAGGTATTCCATTTAAATATGGGTGATTTTCTGCAACTGCAGAAATAACTTTGTAATTCATAGTATAATTATGAAATACAAAGGACATGGCTAAATAGAAGTATGGGCGACTCCCTTAGCAATGTACAAACATTGTACCTAGTAATATGGAGTTCTGAATAGCTGAATATTAGTATTTCGTATGTTTCAGGAACTTTTTATTACGTTACAATCCTGAAAATAAAATCGTAGAAACTCCTACGGCAAAAGGTAAACAAACTCGCAAAAGAAAAAGATTTTGCTATGAACTTTAGCTAGGCGTTTGTTTACATACAACCTTCAACAAATAAGTTTAAAAAAGAATTTGTTGGGAAAAACCCCCAATCCATACCTACATATTATACGCAGTGACAGGCCAGGAGCACTCAGTATTTTAGGTATGAAGCTACAAGTACGCGGCGGGCTCGACTTGTCGGGCCAATAGGGATATTGACATTTTTTTTCCCTCATGTATATTATTACAAAATTATTGCCTTACGACAGTATATTGAGTTAGAATGCGGCACGACGTCATTCCCCCGTAGATTTTATACTGACTTGTGACGTAGGGAGCCCCCACTCCCCAACTTTAATGCGTTTTATCTAAACCATTTTTTATTAATATAATAAAGCAAAAGAATCGTGTCTAATATTTGTTTATTATCTGACTGTCGGACATAGTATATAGTTTTTCCCCGGTCAACATGCATGTTCAGTGGGCGTAACGTTATAGTCAGAAGATATGAGCTATGCGATAGAAAGAGAGGCAACTTCTAGGTATTCACCTAATAATATAATTGCTGAGCTAGCTGAATCTCACTTTATTGTGTGATAGCAAGATTCGCTTTTATTACAATGATTTTGCGGAGTGAACCATCTGTACTAATCTGTGCTTTTACATAAACAGAGTGCTATTCAAATTAAATAACAAAATGTAATTTATTATTTTATTATCTAGGTAAAATGGAGCTAAAGTGTCAAGTGATATGTGTCTCACAAACCCTAGTACTGCGAGGAATATAAGAATTATGTAAGAGTATAAGAATTATAAACATGGCTTGTTGACCAAGCCATGTTTTTATAAATCCTGGGATTACATGTAACAGTTGTTCAAAGACACAAGCATTAAACATACAGTTTGTTGAGGTGTTTGTAGCCCGCGTTTAATTTATTTCAAGTTCTGGTACAGATCTAGGTGCTGCTTCAGGTTCAGCTATTAGTTCAGGTCCAAATCATGATTCAGGTCCGGGTACATTTACCCGATTTCGATCCTGATTTGACTACCGTTGATGTCTCATCCAACAGGGATGACACACATAGTTCATAACCTAAAAGAAAATGTCAATTTAGGATATTTATAGTGGCATCAAAGGCCATAAATATTTATGTGATGAACTGTGAACATAAATGTTTGTAGTTTGTATTGGAGAGAGTTTTTACAAAAAAAAGTATTATATCCATTGTCTAGCAGCCATAGTACAAGCTCTACTTAGTTTGGGACTAGATGGTGCTGTGTAAAATATTCTAGATATTTATAAGTATTAATATAGTGAAAAATGCATTGAAGCAGTATAAGAAAGCAGTCAACGAACTCAAACTCAAAGCATTTATTTCAAATAAACCAATTACAGGCACTTTTGAATTGTCTGGGGGTCGGTCAGTCAGAAATATGAAGCTAGTCGCCCATTCCAAAGCGTAGTAGGTACCTATGGAGAAGAACAGGCAAGAAACTCCACGGACACTCTTTTAAATCAAAATATGATTACATAATATTGGTTACATCATTCAAGTAGAAGTTATACATGTGAGAACGATGCAAAACATTAAAAGCGTCCGTTAGAAATAAAAATATAAACTAATTCAAACATTAAATTAAAATCGCCGTGGCAGCTAAGAGATGACCAGTCCCTACTGACGGCGCCCGTTCACGAACATGACGCATGGATTAGCACCATTCAGCTCAACCATTTTGAAGGGAGCTAAATGATCCAACACACGCGCCACCGTCAGCGAGACACTAGAGTGAGCATGACATACTCTCAGCCGCCAGGGCACATTCAAGTCAATGAAAGACATACCCAGTACCTAAATGGTAGCTTTATAGTCGCTACATAGTACTCACACTTGTGTTATGCAATTATACAATGCTAAGAGATTGAATTTATACAATGCAAAGATAGTTTTTAAAATCTACAGCAGCTCCAACGGTATTTTCAAATGCTAATCAATTAGTTTATGCTTGTCGAGCAGGACCAGCGTTGAGCCAAGCATTTTATCAACGATGTAATCCCCCAACTTATAATATGCTTGGCTGCAAAGTGTGCATTTAATATTATATTTAAATTTCGTTTCATTCAGTTGCAAGTATGTGGGGAGGTATTTTATTGTTACATTTTAAACAGCAGCCTAATTACGCAACACATTTTATTTTTGATAGCAATTCTGAATCGAAACCAAATCCAATTTATATTGCATGCCATATTTGGAATTACGATAAACATTTTTTACCAATCTACGGAAATTGAATAGGGTGGTACGTATAAATTGGCTATAATTTATTAAAAGACACGTTTTGTTCCACCATATAAGCATGATAAATTTTCATATTATTGTGCTA
This sequence comes from Xanthia icteritia, assembly GCA_949128155.2. Lineage (NCBI taxonomy): Eukaryota > Metazoa > Arthropoda > Insecta > Lepidoptera > Noctuidae > Xanthia > Xanthia icteritia. The sequence continues at coordinate 907,582 of OX421931.1, forward strand.
TAATTTAATTTTGTTCTAATTACAACTGATGCTCTACTAGTGCTTATAAATGAAAATGTACAATAATTGCCGAAAAATGAAAAACCAATTTTTAAAACACTTTCTACCAAAAACTACCATAATTGAAATACGTAACAAAACGTTTTTCTTTTCACGTTTTTGTTATCTGTGGCCAATGACAAAATCGTAGAAAAGCAGTGTTGTCAACTTAGAGGGATTTCCATTAAACCTGGGGGTTTGGACACCCCTACTGGCGAAGAAATGTTGCTTTTAGTGGCTGGTGGTTTAGTCTAGTGGTTAGTTTAATTCAATTTTTAGAAAACAATACAATCAATTACTAAAACTTTGACTCGAGAAAATATTAAAATAACAAGATAATGGCATGTTTTTTTGTTTGTCTAAAACCTGTGTCAGTGATTTTTCGTTTTATTTCTTTCAAATGCCGAAACCACTGCAGATTCGAACGCTGATTTGGAAAGAATGTTCAGCATGATGAATATATTGAAACCAAACAAAGGCTCCGCCGAGTCGAGATCGCAAAACGACGTCATTTCAAAAAATAAAATCCCTCGGGTAAATACTACCGGGATAAAAAATCTGCCGTTAAGCCATTATTATGTATCAAACAAACATCCAAACATCTTCACTAACTTTTTCATTAATCATTGTGTGATGATGTTTAAAAAAATACTTTGATTACCTATGCTGTGTTTTATTTTCATTCTCAAATCTTCAAATGGACCTCCAAAACAGCGACCGAATGTCGGTAACAGAAAAATAAAATAAAAAAATTGTGAGTAATCCATTTGAAATAAGATAAAAGAAATAAGATAAATAAGATTTAAATAAACCGTTTTACAGTCCTGTAAAAAATGTCTCATCTTATTAATGGAGTATAGTTTATTTCTGGTGGTTTGAAGAACCGCTGCTACTGGAGTAGACATGGGCATTTTTGGATTTTTACACAAACGGTTAAATATCCTATTTCAGATTATTAAATCGTTTTCAAAATCCATTTTTAGATATCGATTTCAGGAGAGGCTCGGGCTCGCAGTTTTGATCATCTCTAGTAATATTATTCGGTTGTAAGTACATTGATCAAAACTATTCAAACATAAACAAATACTGGCTTACGCAAAGCTGCTCCGGCCGTGGTTTTGTGAAATCGGTTTGTCTAGTTCGGATTATCAATACGATTCGATTTCTGACTGAAATCGGATTTTAAATTCGTTTTTATGTATCTGACGCATGTCCTATAGTGGACTTAGGGAAAAAAATTGGCAACACTGAATAAAAGTTGAAATAACCTCTGGAACGACGTGTTCAGTCGATATATAGCCTGTCTAAAGTATACCTTTGCTCCTCCAACCACATCAGAGTATAAGGAAAAGAACAAGAAAGGCATATAGCATCACATGTTAAACATCATTCTTTGAAGTCTGTTGAGAATACGCTATCAACGATTTTGTTTATATTTTGATTTTGTTGATTTCGGTAATATTTTCGTCTAAGCATTGTTTTGCCTTGAATGTTTTCAACATACAAAATTATATTTACTATTATCATACAGAAACATGGCTTACGGCTGTTTTGCTCAATAGCAAAAAGAACCAAGTCGATATTATCACTCCAAGTAAGTAAGCCAATATAAATACCTTCGTATCTCATTAGATTATTGTAGCTGTCCTGTAGGTACATTATTGGTGGGTCTACATACGGACAATCATTGCTTTGTTTCGTAGACAAGCATCTTACGTGAGGTTACTATGTCCGTCAACCTCACCCGCCCCTAAGATATTTTTGTACATAAGTAGATGCTGAAATAAACTACAGCAACCACTAACCATATAACAACAAACTACAAAACATATTCATAATATTTTTACAGACGGTGCTAGAACTGAAAATACAAGAATAGAACTCTACCCAACATCAATCTTGTCAATTTCCTAACAAAGAAGTTGAAGTTGCAAACATAGATTGGATAACCTATCTTCTGTATTAATCATTGAAGGTAAGCTTTTAGACACATAGTTATGAATCAAGCGTAGCAACTCACTTAATAATAAATTTATGAATGTATTTCCTTGACCGAACTTTCTTCATCATAATTATATTTTATGTATACCTAACTAATGTTTACATAATTTAGTATTACAAAATATCTGGAGACTGAAAAATCAGCCCTAAATAAAGAAGAAATTATACAAACAGCAGCAATGACTAGGCTGATTGCTTTTGTCCAGCCATGGGCCTAATGGAGGCCTAGTTGATATGCCTACTTTACTTTGCAACATAATGTTTAAGTACTTTATTTGAGCAGAAAATAATATCATTTTGTTTTAAAATTGTACAGTTCCTGCGTTCCAGTGTTTCAAATACGAAGACATGAAGGCAGCATGAATGATGTCGCCCCTGCTGCGTTGCCTCACTCTTCTGGTACTTCAGTTTTCAAGCTTTTCAAGTACAAAAGTAGAAGATTCTTGAAAGATAATATTTTTTTAGAAAACTGTTGAGTCTTGTACGACAGCGATATAAATGTATGTTCCTATTTTGTTGATTGATAACAGTGTAAACTTTAATAAAGTGTTTTAATTATGAACTATAGAGGTACAAATAAAAATAACTTGTTATGAAATACTTAAGAATTGAAAACTGTTTTTTTATTTTTATAAACTGATAATTTATTATTATAATGATACTCTATTTAGAGGTATTTACCTTAACATTCATTAGGTCTCGTTGGTCGAGTGGTCGCAAGAGCTACTGCTGAGTATGAGGTCCTGGGTTCGATGCCCGGGTTGGGCATAGTGTTATTGGGTTTTTCCATCTGGAATTTCTCAGTAGCAGACCGGAGTCTGGATTTGTGCCCGGTTGATGGCAATAAGCTCGCCCCCTTACATAGGACTTCAATATAACTGGTAAAAATATGTGGGTGTACCTTTTACAGGTACACCTCTGCTCAACCCTTCGGGGAAACAAGGCGTGATGTTATGTATGTTCATTAGGTTTCAGTAAATAGAGCGAAATAAATTATGGTAAACAAAAACAACTGTTTTATTATATCGCTATGACCGCATTTATTCACATTTATGAAATATTTGGAGATGGGGCAAAAAGAAATTGGAAAATAAGTAAGGATTAGTGAAATTTAATGTCTTCCTGTGGAATTCGTCATGGAATATGTATGTACTGCTTGCTAATTTTTGATGTAAACGCATGAGAGAGTTTAAATTATTCCTGAATAATTTAGTTGAGCTTGACATCTGAAATATTAAAAAAAGAATTGTAAGTAAATCCTCAATATATTCCATGATCCATTGCATTCATCCACGAATTCTAATATGCCTCTCCTTTAAACACTTCAATGCACAATCTATTTACTTTATAGAACATCAATATTCTGCTATAAACAACAATTAGGTGCAATGACTTTATTTAAATGCTTAAAAGTTTATGTTTGATGGTGCATTTCATATTCACCAACATAACATTGTTGCTGTGCTAAACACACATTCAATGTTCAACATTAAGAAATAAAATAATATTGATATAAAGTAGGTACCTTAAACAGACAATGATGTGGAAATAAATCTATGTATGGTGGTGTGGTGAGTATGTTCATCGAAGTTCTTACATAATCCATTGACATACAATGCTTCAAACTATGCTTGTTTTTGTTATATTTGTTTCATCTTGTGGCTCATGATAAGTTTGATACAGTACGAGGTACGAATTTGTCTTTCGACCCCTAAGATGACCCACTGACCATAAAATGACCAAAATACCTCGTTTCAGAAATATCATAATATAATATTATTATCTTCAGTTTAGGTTGTAAGCACTTGTAACAGAAGATAACTTGGTCAGTCACTTGGTTCATTACTTTCACAATTATTATTAAAAATTGACCTCGCTGCTTCGATATATAGCATACCACTAATATTGATTTATCATTGAGGTTTTACACTAAAACACATTCACAATGTATCAAAACGATGTTCACTTACATCATTTCGTAATAATTAAAGAGTAAATCCCAAAAATGTTACAAATAACATCAAATGCGACGAGTACAGTGCCTTCATATTACATTTGACAGAAGAAACAAATTACTCGTTGATTTTAAACCAACGGACCGCTGTCAAAATGGTTACGTAATTCGAAAAATAGCCTTTTTATAGGCTTATCGTTCACTCTTTAGCGTCTCAAACAGAGTGCAGTTGATATCACAGATTTTAGAGTTACGTAATTCGAATGTTGTAAAATTTTGCAATTTGAAGTTTAAATGATTACAATTCCGCTCAATTGTATATCGAAAATGTGTTGCGTAATTAGATAGCAGTACCCCATGAAAGATGAGTCCACTTTAGCCAGCCTGAAACCCGGTTGAACTAATTGGTCCCTATTCCTAGTGATATAATTGTGTTTTGCACCTCTTTTACTAAAAAGATGTAAATTTTTCCTTACGTACATAATGTTATCATAAATATATTTTTTTTTTATTTATTTATTTATTTACGCAAATCTTACCTTCAACTACCATTACAGATCTGCGATCCAATGCGATAGAGAGGCCTTACATGCTAAATACTTAAAGTACATCCTATAAAATTACATAAATCTTAACCTACATCTAAATAACATATTATATATAATGCAGCTTTTGCGAATTCACCCAAGTTGCACCACAATACATCAACCCTCTCGTGAACCTCGTTCACCACACGCACGGCTCTAGTGAGAGGAGTCCTCGCCAGTAGGTTGGTTCTGGCTGCAGGCACAGCAAGTAGGGGCGGGTGTCGCCGCCTCCATACGTACCGGTCAGGCACGCAAAGTTCCAGGTGCCGCAGCACTCCCGGGTTATGCGCTGCGCCACGCAGTAGCTTCACTACATACGCTGCTAGTGCAAAGTCCCGTCGCACCTTTAACGCGTTGTACCCTACCATACCCAGTACAAATAGTGTCGGGTACATCAATGGGTAAAATGGATATACCCCATACAGCTTGAAATACAAGTGTCTAGTGAACTTATTTTGAACACGTTCCAACATGACCCTATATTTCGCCTCATGGGGAGCCCATATGACTGCACTATGTTCAAGGTGACTCCTGACTACCGCGTCATACAACACCTTGAGTGTCGTGATGTTGGTAAACCCCTGAGCCTGCCTGAGTACGAAACCCAGGTTTCGGTATGCCTTCTTACATATTTTATTGATATGCTCACGGAAGGTTAGCTCCTGAGTGAAGATTACCCCTAAGTCTCGTACCTTCGACACTCGTTCCATCGGCGCATCCTCTACCTTGTATTGATAATACAATGGAGTCCGGGCGCGAGTGAAAGACATCACCGAGCATTTGTCTACATTAAAATGAAGTTTGTTACCGATGCTCCACTCGACCACTCGGTTGATGTCGTCCTGCAGGCGTTCACAATCCGAGTGATTCCTAACCTCGAGCAGCAATTTCAGGTCATCTGCAAACAATAAACAAGTCCCATGTCTGACGACCTCCGGTAAGTCATTTATCATTATAATAAACTCGAGAGGCCCTACATTGCTGCCCTGGCTCACGCCGGACCTAGTGTAATACGGGCGAGATTCACAGCCATTGTAATCTACATATTGCTGACGATCCTTCATATAGCTAGCGAAGAACTGCAGCAGAGGCAGCGTACATCCAATTTTTGCAAGCTTTCTTAATAGGACGTCATTATCAACTGTATCGAAGGCCTTTTTAAAATCGAAGTACGCAGCATCTACCTGTACTCCAGAGTCTACTGACGGTACCACCTGCACCATAAAGTTGAGCAGGTTAGTGGCAGTGCTGCATCCCGGCCGGAACCCATGTTGCGCATCTGATAGACGCGCGCGGACTTGTCCCTGCACGGAGCGCTGAATAGCTGACTCCAGTACTTTAGCAGGCGTCGAAAGTACAGCTACTGGTCTATAGTTTCTGATATCCGGACCAGATTTTCCTTTAGGGACCGGAATAACGCGCGTGATTTTCCACCTAGGAGGAAACGTCGCTTGTTCTAAACACGTATTAAAAATGTGAAGTAATGGTTCCGCCAGTACCCTCCCACAATCTCGGAACAGAAACGCTGGTATACCATCTGGGCCAGACGAACGTTTTGGCTTGAGATTTCCAAGCGCCTGCTGAACTTCCGAAAGACTCAGCGTCTCAATATGCACCCGTGCACTGGTCGCGCCGACCTCCGCCACCGCAGCTCCCGCGTCCAGTTGGGGTGGCTCCTTGCTATACACAGACTCAAAAAAGTCTGCGAACTGCCCAGCACACTCATCATCCGTTAGATGTTGACCGTCTTTTATAATATTGTGCTTATTAGTGTTTTTTTGTTTCGACCTAATATACTGCCAAAACGATTTTGGATCCTTTACGAATTGACATTGAATTTTATTTCTATGTTCTATGTGCGCAATTTCTATTAACTTTTTTATACGAGTTCTACACTCCGCAAATTTGTGATAATCACTATTAAACCTAGATTTTTTGAATTTTTTATGAAGTCTAGCTTTAATTTGTATATTCTTTATTATATCGCTTGTATACCATACTGGGTATACGTACCGCGAATTTCCACTACTACGTTTTGTTCGCGGCACGCACCCATCTATCATATATTTAATGTTATCATAGAAGAAGTTCAACATCTCTTCCAAATCATGCATTCCATACAATATACTCCAGTCAGTGGAAGTAAAGCTAGAATACAACAATTGAAAATCGGCCTTATTCCAATTCCACTGAGGTCTAATATAGTGAGCACTAGTACCGCAGGCGTCAGCGGGGGTCGGCGGGGCGGGGGCGGGGGCGGGGGTGGGGCGCAAGCTAATCGCTAACGGCGGGTGATGCGCGTCGACAGGCACCAGCGCCTCATCCGCCGCCACCACCGTCACTCCTCCGCTAGTGCCCGCACTCAGAACCAAATCTAACTGACGACCTAAACAATTGGGTACTGTGTTGCTTTGAGTGAACTCGCAATATGACAAAAAACATTCGTAATAGTTACTAATATTAACAGGACATGAATACAAGTTAAAATCACCGATCACAATAACTTCTCCATATCTATCACACATTCTTTCTACTATTCTAAATAACAACAAATAATCATTTTCCGAGCTACCTGGCGGAATATAGATAACACAACATACAAACAAAAAACGTTTATTTAAATGTACAGTTGCACAAACCATTTCGAACACACAAGTATCTATCGACGCGTCCAAGATAGGTAGTTGTCGCAGCTCGAACCGGTGTGTGGCCACGAGCAGCGCGCCGCCTTGCTTCCGCCCATCCGCTCGATCACATCTTAATATTTTATATCCCTGTGGAACAATTTCCGCGTCTTGTATGGACTCACTGCAGCCTGACTCAGTAATTGCGAATAAGTCCGAGTCGGAAGACACTAGGTTATTTCTGAAGTTGTCCAGCTTGGTTCGCAGACCCCTTACATTTTGGTAATATATTTCAATTAGACCATTACTAATGGAACGGGCTCTTGGGTTGTTTACGAAACCAAATCCATTCATTAAATTCCGCGTTCAGTGGCCATACTTCCGCATTATTCAACATGTTATAGTGTTTTTCAGATACACCTATTAGGAAAGACGAGTAATCTCGTGCTGTGCTATGTTTGATTTTCTCAATTTTCATAGGCGTTTCTGATCCGCACAGATTTTTAATGTAATCGGTCATAATTTCCAGCGTGGTTTCCGGATGTAAACGCCATACATGTAAATATTTTTTTCTTTCCATAGCCATTATTCCCTTTATTTCCGTATTACTTCCAATTGTCACATTTTTTGGCAAACGGTTAGGTTTTTTATATTGTACGGTAGTCCAACCAGTTTCTTCCTGATGTTCCAACTGTTCAATAGCATCTGACGGACTATTATTACTCCTCCGTGCATCAAGTACAGTAGATTTCGTGGCCCCACGCATGTTTACATTTTGCATTGTTGCGGTTGGTTGCCTACCCGTAGTTTTTTTTTTTGTCTTGTTGGGATTATTTTGACCAACGGCTTCAGCAAATGAAGAGTGAGAGCTCGTCGATGCCTCCTTCGTTGCCTCCTTCGTTGGTGGAGCGATGGTGGACGTTGCCTGAGGTTGGGTGTTTTGAGCCAAGTTAAGATTGACTTTTTCTTCTATCACCGTCATTAAATGAACTAATCTGTCAAGATCATTTTTTGTTTGCGCAAATTGACCTTGCATGAGCGTAATCGCATTTGCTTGACAGTCTAGGCGAGCTATAATATCCACCCGGAACTGCCTTAGTTCGTCCAGTAACACGGAATCCACGTCTCTTAAAATTGTCGGCGAGGACTGGGCCTGGCCCCCTCGCTTGGTGTTCACATTGTCAGGTGCCGTGGTTATGTGTAATCTAGTGGTATCCACTTTGACTGGCGTATCTATATTTCCCCGTTTTGGATTAGAGCAAACACACTCCGGACAAACCCATTTCTTCTTATATGCTAGGGTAAATGTCTTAAAAGCATCTAGTGTAATTTTGAGACACGTTAAATCATACCCTCTCCTGCATTTGTCATTTGAGCATTCCATAAAGAAGCCATCCGTAATAGTTGAATTGCAAGCGCTGCACTGCTTCGCCATTATTTTGTAGTTATAAATCGAAAATACGTCGATGTATTGTATATTGACAAGGTACCTACCGTCATGATGTTAATCTCTTTAAACTGTTCCCCTAGAGAGTCGCGCCTGCGGAGGCCATAGATCTATGACTCTAATGGCTCTTTTCTGTAGAATAAAAATAGACTCGATGTCTGCAGCCCGTCCCCACAGTAGAATACCGTACGGCATAATACTATGAAAGTAACTAAAATAGACTAGCCTCGCGGTATCTACATAAGTAAATTGACGGATTTTTCTCACAGCATATGCTGCTGAACTTAGCCGTCCTGAAAGTAATATTAAATGAGGACCCCATTGAAGCCTTGAGTCGAGCGTGATCCCCAGGAAAACAGTTTTATCGACGAATTCTAGTTTCTCTTGATTCAATACTATCTCACAATTACTACTTTTGACATTTGGTAAAGAAAATCTTATGCACTTAGTTTTTTTCCCATTTAATACTAAATTATTAGCAGTCAACCACTTTTGGACCTGCTGTAGGGCGTTATTTACGTCGTCAAGCTTTGATGAACTTCTATTAATTTTAAAAATTTAGGAAGTATCGTGAGCAAATAACACCATTTGTGGTTGAGTTTTTAACAAATGTGGTAGATCATTAATATATACTAAAAAGAAGAAAGGACCCAATATTGATCCTTGTGGTACAACCATTTCTATTTTTAAACTGAATGAACTGACACCACTTACTTGAACTTGCTGTTGTCTATCATTTAAATACGATTTTACTAAACGGAGCGCAAGTTTCCCAAGTCCGTAATGCTCAAGTTTCAAGATTAAGGTTTCGTGGTCGACGCAGTCAAATGCCTTGGAGAGGTCACAAAAAATTCCTATGGCGTCTTGGGCCTCTTCCCACGCCGTAAATATGTGTTTTAATGACGTGACACCGGCGTCAGTCGTACAACGTTCCTTGGTGAAACCATACTGTTGATCATGTAAGATTTCATCATAATAGAGAGGTCAGGGACTGCACCGACTATTTGCAGGCTCATGAACGGCTTGTCCGAAAAGGAAGACGATCCATTCATGGATGGGCATTTAAATATGAAAGAACACTGGATGTGACCTCGGTAAAATCTGAAACATTGAATTTTTCCTTTCCACTGCATGGTGGTGTTGAGCACTTTTTACAGAAAGTACTTTTTCAAGTAGGTAATGCACACCACCGTATGCCCAAATAAACGATCATCACCAGCTATTTCCGAACTCAGAAGTTCAAAACATGGATGACAAATGTTGGCATCCATTGGAACCTAGAATAAAGTTATTTACTTGAGTTAGCCGCATTTCAAATTGAAACACTTTGACGCCGATCGGCGTTTTCTGAACATGAAAATGATTTCTAGCTTATTGTGACAGAATTTTATTGAAGCTCAGTATTATTGAAAGATTACCAGGGATTGCAAACCCATAACATTTTTTTTAAAGTCAAATAATTCATTTAATATTAGTACTTAGTCTACTATTTTAAATGTACGAAGTGTATTAAGTAGTGTTTTGAATTTAGTTGATGGGAAGAGAGAACAAGAAGGGTTTTCAGTTATATACTTCTCACATCCAAAGTGTCTAGGGATCAAGTACATTTTTATCTATAACAAATTATCCAATTAATATTTACCAAATCTAGTATGGCTTCTTATTTTATATTTTATCCCTATATTTTGTAAAAATTAAGAAAAATTTCATAAATTGTGAGTAATTAACGTAATTTAATGTCGTCAATTAAATGGAAAAAAAGGCAAAAATGTCTAACTCTTTCCACCAATGAAACGAATCACATAATCACAGCGATTTGGCATGCTTAAAATCAGTTCATCAGAAACACTTTGAAGAATGGCCGCCCACGTTCTTTCTAACAAGTCAAAAGCTTGTTTTGGGGTATGCACGGCACTCATACTCGGCAGAGCTCTTCTTTGGAGCATATCCCATGCGTGCTCAATTGGGTTGAGGTCTGGTGATTGAGAAGGCCACGGTAGAACGTTGATACGAGCATCGGCAAGAGTGCGTGTTAAGACTCTAGCCATGTCATTGTGTAGACGTGCATTGTCGTGCATTAGTCGAAACAAATCACCCAACCGGCTTCGCAAAGGGATGATCGATCACGCCTGAAACAATCCTCTCCGCATAAATCTGAGCATTGAGGTTGCCCCTGATCCAAATGAGATTGGTTCTTTTATTGTTTCCCTCCATATGAATGAACTTCCTGACAACATTTCGAACGTTCTTAACATCCAGAGGTCCTCCAAACTCGAGTGCGTTTTGTATCCGGTCTCATACCGAAACGAGATTCATCGGAAAAGCAAACACAACGCCAGTCTTCTTCCTCCCAATTTCTGTGTTCGCGAGCCTACTGAAAACAGGCCCTACGATTGCCAGGTGCTATAAATGGAACTCTCAGCGGCCTTCGGGAACGCAGACCCACTTCACGTAAACGATTTCGGATGGTTTGGTCGCTTATCAGCAAGCCTGAACAGCTGTGGAGCCTCGTAGCCAACATCATGGCGGTCATGTTACAATTCCGTCGAGCAGTATTTTGGATGTACCGGTCCTGTCTGCGAGTGGTGATGAGAGATCGTCCTCCATGTCACTCGGCCACGCTGTCCGTGATACGATAGCGTGTCCAGAGGCGGCTTATGACGCTCTGTGTAGTGCCAAGAGCAACAGCATCAGTACGTTACCTGGAACCAGCTTGCAACATTCCGACGGCTCTCATCATCTCTTCTCGTGTCAAATGATGTCGTCGCTCCATATCGATTGTAAAAACGCTATTACACACTTGATTGAGTTGATTTTCTATTTTTAATCAGAATTTAATTATTTTTTAAAGTAAATAAAATCTTTATTCAAATAGTGAAAACCACTAAAAAGAATCAATGAATAAAAAAATAAAAACATTTAACTCAGAGAACTTAATCCATACAGTTTGATTAAAAAATAAAAATGTTAAAACTCAAATTAACCTTTTAACAATAGATCTCCTTATCGGAGAAGAGTGTGTGAGTGTGGTGAGTGAGTGGATAGGAATCCACTACAGTTTTCAGAATTCCGTTGCAGCTGCCACGTATTCTGCAGATCAGGGATCCAGTTTTCTTGCGGATGACGGCATGAAAGCCATCAGTACGATACAGCACAACCATCCCCGATGCACTACAGAAGCGAGGCAGCCCCAACATCATCCTGAAGATGTTATTATACTGGACGCGCAGGAGATCCAGCGATCTTTTGGTGTGGCTGACCTACATATTTCCCGTATAAAAACTTTGACAATACGTCTGCAAATTCCCCAGGTATTAAAATTTCGTGACACGTTTTTTGCACACGCCATTTAAAGTATCTAATATTATGTCAACACTCGGGGCATCCACCGGCGGCCCTAAAGACTATATATTCTGTTTTCTGAACATTGTATACAAGGCCATGTGCACCAGCATAGGGCTCGCACACTCTTAACAATTCTCCGAGACCTCTCACCGTCTGGCTCAGCAGCACCATGTCGTCCACGTAGTTAATCTTGTTGACGGAGACTCCATCTATCGAGCAACAGACACGCTTGCTACTGAGCTCGACGATGAGGTCATTTATGTATATATTGAGAAGCCTGGGTGGCGTTAAACTTCCCTGTCTTACCCCGCTTTCCAGCGTATATGCCTCAGACAGTGTATTATTCCACCTCACAAAATTTGTTTGGTGAGAATATCAATATTCAGTTCTTACATTAACTAGATAATCTGCAGAATACCTAGGTAATTGCAGACTAATAACCAAGCATACGGTTAAGTTAATAAAACATGGATAATTAGACGATAGTGAAAAAAATTCTGCGACCAACTTGGTAGTAGCGCTCGGTCGGCTCGCGCGCGGTTGGTCACTAGATTTCACCCAGTTCAGTATGACGAATCATACAATCTGCCTGCGACTAGGTAATTAGACCATGGTGAAAACATTTCTGCGGCAGATTGTACACCTACGTACCTATCGTGCTAAGATATTGAGCAGAAGACCAGGTAAAAAAAGAGGTGATATGCCTCCACAGTTTTTATGTGGCTACACCACTAGTCGATAGGCAAGGCAAGTCCGTATAGAGTAGCGGAAGGTCAGTAGGAAAATAAGAACACACAATAAGACCGATAAAGAAGCGAAGGTCAAAAGGAAATATCCAAAACCGGCAGAGCGATCAAACGACGTCTGGCACACGTCTGGCCTGACTGAGATTTGATTTAGAGATGAGATCGAAACTTCGTGGAACGTAGCAGAATCGATTAAATAATTTAATATACAAATTATTGTTCTTGTCGATCATCATTCAGACAACATTCTTCGACATGAAATAGTTACTTATATTGTGATGGTTATTGGATCATTTGATAGATTAAACAAAAATTTTACACGCGTTCCGAAGCTTTTGGTAATTTTTTTGTGGTTCTAATCGAATGAATTGTAATCGAGAAGAATCGTGAAGAATGTCACTTTTTAGTGAACGCGCCGTCATAATCATGTGTTCTTCTTAAAACATGAAATAATACTTTTATATATTTGATTAGTTCACGAAAGTTCTAGGAAAATAATAAAACCGTAATGGGTGAATTTCAACAACTATGATTTAATACCTAATTTTCGGATCGAAATTTTTCGGTGGAAATTTTTGTACCTGGTTTTTTTAAATAATATAGGACGTTGTACATCGTACATAAAATATAAGAAAATGTATTTAATCCTGAACGTTTATAATACATTGGTGACACAGAGTTGGTTGACACTAACATTTATAGCCGACACCAAAATTATTTTCCTACACCAATGATAAATAAAATAACTATAAAAACCTTTTTTATAGTGAATAAATAATATTTATATTATAAAAAACATAATGAGACATAATTTAGCTTTTTTTATGATGTCTTTCTCTTTCTTTTCACCGCAATTCCTCTAGTTAGACGGTTCATTTCTCCTCCTTTCTGTTATCATTTTCCTTTCCAAGCACTGCGTGTATCAACTTTGAATTTTTCTTTATCATGCTGGAATACAAATAATACCTAACAATTCTTGGAAAACTTGGAAACATGCTGGTCCTGCTCCATAGGACAATTTAGAGTCTAGACAAAATCAAACTGGTTGCTAACTTAATTGTATTTTTTTTTATTACATGACATTGATTGTACATTCTGTGATAACTTCCTCACGCACTGTCTTATTATTATAAAAATCTTATATTTTTACAATGTGAGCACCATGTAACTGTCACATAATTAGTTTATCTGTCATTGTTTCGTTTTTAATTCATTTTACCTATTGTGGTATAGTAATTTTATTCTAGGGGCATCGTCCTCACATATCGATGCTTCCGACAACAAAGGTCGTAAACACCAAAATAGCACTTTTGGCAATCAACGAAAAACAAAAAATAATTTCGTTTTTGGTTTATATCTTTTTAACTTTAAAAGTTGTAAAATTGTGTTCTATACAAGAAATACGTAAAATACGATGGTGTTTCATAATATATTATTGCCATTTATGTCAAAGCCTTATTTTAAAAGTTAGCTTGGACATACACCCCAGAAAACTCAAGAAGTTGGTATTTACGACCACTAACAAATCAATGGAGAACGATTTGTCTAACGGAAGTTAGAAGTATGCACCAGTTTTTAAATACAATAGTTCTGGGTTTGGTTTTAAAAACCATATACTGCAATAAAAATGAGTGTAAACACCACGATCTGATGCGATGGTATGTAACAAACATGGAAATATCTGAAGCAAATCAATGAATTTAAGACTGTAAGTTGAGTTTTCATTACTTGTAATAAAAACAATAAAATAAAACACAAATTGACATAATGAAAAAAGGTTTTTTATTCATTGACCGTCATCGTTTAATCAAAATAATGGTTAAGCAAGGCACTAATACAAATTCAAAGTAAAAAAATGTCTAAACCAATCACTTAAATTTCCATTAGAGGATCTTGTACATCAATCATCATTCATCATCATTGTTTGTGTCGCGGCTCGAAATTTTTATACCTTTAGGACCTGGCAGGTCCTAAAGGTATAAAAATACACTTAAGTAAGTATATTATAGGCATCGTCCCGTATAATTTAATCAAGCGTTTGTTACAAGATGCCTATAGTGTTCTACCTCCAACGGCGTACCTAACCAGCCAGACATTAATAATCTTCTGTCATTGGATAGAAGATTATTAACCAGAAATTTGAAGACCTGATTTTCTATAACTCGTCGTCGTATTATGTTTTGCATCTACTTTTTTATTATCTTGTCGATAATACTTTCCCATTTTCACCAACGACACTAAAAGTTAGATAGACCATAGTACAGAAGCTTTCCGAACAAACAAGATCTAGAAAGATGAACTACCTAAATTTTTAAGGGCGTTGGTGAAAATGGGCATTGTTTATTAAAATTATTAGAGCAGTAAGCTTGGTGGAATGTTTACTTATATTTTTTTGTAATTCATTATCAATACGTTTTAAAAAAATGTCGTGATTATAAAATCTTCTTGAAATCAATGAAGCAAAATGATTACTTAACATTTTGAATTATGTCTGGCTGGTTAGGTACGCCGTTGGAGGTAGAACACTATAGGCATCTTGTAACAAACGCTTGATTAAATTATACGGGACGATGCCTATAATATACTTACTTAAGTGTATTTTTATACCTTTAGGACCTGCCAGGTCCTAAAGGTATAAAAATTTCGAGCCGCGACACAAACAATGATGATGAATGATGATTGATGTACAAGATCCTCTAATGGAAATTTAAGTGATTGGTTTAGACATTTTTTTACTTTGAATTTTTATTAGTGCCTTGCTTAACCATTATTTTGATTAAACGATGACGGTCAATGAATAAAAAACCTTTTTTAATTATCAAACCAATTCTCCAAGACCAAGTGACATTACGACAATTGTTTCTCAGCAGAGCTTACGTTTTAAAAATGATTGTGGGGTGTAATTACAATTAATTATGTATTCATGTTTTTACGACCGACAGCTGTTTGTACGTTGTATTATACGACCTGCACGGTTATTCGGTTCTAAGCAATATGAGTTATACATACCCTCTTTACTAAAAAATCTTGATTATACTAGTAAAAATTTTGGGTGTAAAAGTATTTTTTTTAGGCGAATATTTTTTTCACATTTTTAGATCGACGCAGCGCCAAAAATTAAGTAGGGCTGCATTCTTAACTCATTTTCGCCAAAATGGCGTTTACGACATTTGTTGCCGGAAGCATCGATATATTATATTATAATGATATAATAAAAAATATTTTAAAAGAGTAACGTTGGAGGAGTTTCTTGCCCATTCTTCTCGAAAACTACCTTTTGGAAAGTGTGACTAGAATCAGTTAATTTTTTTTGTAAATTTTGACGTTCATAAGTGCCTTTTATGTGCCTAATAAATTGAAATAAATTATCTGACTTTCGCAATATTTTTTTTTAACCTTTTGACTACTGTAGAGGACGTGGTCACCGTCTCCGGCAAGTCCAGTTGTTTATGACAAGGATTTATTTTTAACTTGCGTACACCAACAATATATTTATATAGGGCGAGCTCACACCACCTTTTCCCAGAAAGGACGAAGGAGGGGAACGGGGTCCTCTAGACCAAAAACTGACCTAAGTCTGGAATTTATCTAACTTAAACTAGCGGAGTCCCATGTAACAATTCCAAATAGGACGTAGTCCACGAATGCACCACTAGTTCAGTTTTACAAAAAGTAAACATTCTAGTGGAGGTCATTAACTCGCGGAGACTCTTAACACCGCGATTTAGAAAAGTGACGATAGCGCTATCTAGTGTCGAGTAGCGGTATTCTGTAGTATCTCACTTATATAATGCGCTAGTGAATTAAAAGAAGGTTTGCTACACACCCTAAATAACAAGCATTTTATTTTTGCTCACTTATTAATCTAATATCCATTTATGACGGGAACTGTTTCTCCTAAACACAGGTTATTTTGTAACCTATCTAGGAGAGCATTACGGCACCCACTAACTAGATAAAGAACTATGCTTGTGCTTTTTAGTGTATTACTTTGTCATGTAATCTAGTCTTAATTGAACAATAAATCTTTATCTTATCTTATCTTATCTTAATATATCGGTTCTTTTTTCGTTTTTCTTTGAGGTAGTTACAGGTACACCAAAATCTCATAAATATATTTTTTGTCACACTAACGGAAAAAACGCGAAGAAAAGATTTTGGAAATAAAATCATCCCGGCTTTTGGAATAGTTAAACATAGTGGTCCACAGCATCAGGCAGTTAAAGTATTTAATAAATTACCGCTTGAGTTAAAAAGCATACCTACTGTACACAGACTCATTTAAGGCGAGACTCAAAGCATTCCTGTTGGAAAAATGCCTGTATTCATTATTCATATTCATATTCATATTCATTTATTGCATTTCATGTTGTTTACAGGTTGTTACATTATGATAGTTCCAAACAATGAACCCTGCTAGGGCACAGCAATGTATAGGCGACAGGTTTTAATTAATTTAACATGCTATCATTATTAATTATAAATACAATTTGTTGATATAGATTAATTTAAAAATTATTAATTATTATTATACATTATGTCATTCTTACAAACTAAATAAATAAATTATCATTCTCTGGCTGATGTCTTATATAGTGTCTAGTTATGTATGTGTAATGTGTTCGAGTCGATAGTAATTATTTATTTCTCAGTTAAAAATTCTTTTAGGCTATAATATGATTTTAAGTTTAAGTAGTTTTGTAGGTCATTTTTGAATTTGTTGTCGTACTCTGTATCCTTAACTGAATTCGGGAGTTTATTATAGATTTTAACGCACATGGCCAGAGGCCCAGAACGAAACATAGCTAGTCTTGAAGTTGGTACCGCTAATTCGTTTAGATATCGGTTTCTAAGACTGCGTTGCTGTGGGCGTTGCTGTTTTGCTAGCGGAAAAAGCGATGGGTATTTTCTCACAAATTTACTAGCTTCTAGGATATAAATACCTGTTAGCGTAAGAATTTTATGTTCTATAAAGTATTTTTTGCAACTTTCCGTACGTTCTATATTTACTAGGATTCGAACGCATTTTTTTTGTAAAATAAATAGTCGCTCTATATCTACACTATTTCCCCACAGTATAATTCCATAGTTTAGCCACGAATATGCGTATGCGTAGTAGGCTGAAAGAGCTGTTTTGAAGTCGGTTGCTTTTTTTAGTTCTCTTAAGGCGTATGTAAAGCTAGCCAATTTATTTGATAGGGTTTGTATATGCCCTTTCCAGTTTATATTTGTATCGACAGTCAGGCCTAGCAGTGAAAAGTCGTTTACACATTGTAATTTTATATTGTTATATGAGAAGTCGATATCTACCTTTTCTTTCTGATATGGTCTATATTGCATCAGCTTCGTCTTCGAGAAATTTATTTCTAAATTATGGTCTTTCAACCATGCCACTATATTAGTAAGAATGTCATATAAGATTTCATTTAGGGTCCCGTTATTATCATAAGGAAAAATTATTGAAATGTCGTCAGCAAATAGGACGCTGTATGAATTTATTTCTTTAGGGAGGTTATTTATATATATTAGGAACAACAGGCACCCCAAAACACTACCTTGAGGAATTGACATGGTTACTTTTGCTCTATCAGATTTAACACGCGTTATCTGGCCAGTCTTTGTATCTTTATAATTTACTTCTACATATTGTTCCCGATTTTCTAAGTAAGAGCAAAACCATTTGTAGGCTGTGCCCCTGACACCTATTTCATATAATTTATTTAGAAGGATCTTGTAAGACACTCTATCGTAGGCTTTGCTCATGTCTAGTAAAATCCCTACTGCGTGTTTGTTATTATTTATTATATTTAATGCTTCTTGCATGTATTTGAATATTGCCAATGTAGTAGATTTATTTTTCCTAAAACCATTTTGACTATCGTTGAAGATTTTGTACTTTTCACAAAATGAGTAAAGTCGTTTTGACATTGCTGTCTCAAAAATTTTCGCGAATGTAGGTAATGCGGCTATAGGCCGAAAATTATTTGTATCGGTCAGATCTCCCTTTTTATGGATCGGTTTTATTACTGCTACTTTAAGCAGGTCGGGAACACATCCTTCGTCAAGGGACTGATTTATAAGTAGAGTCAGTGGCATTAATAATTCCTCAGCGCATAATTTTATTAGTGTTGGCGGTAGCTCGTCGTGTCCATAGCTTCGTTTATTTTTAAGTTTTTTAATTATAAGTTTTATTTCGTTTGGGTCCACTGGGCTAATGTAAATAGAGTTTTCGCTTTGTGAGGGCCCTGGGCGGCCAGTTGCAGCATTATCTCCGATTGTACTGTCCGATTTGCCAACTGATATGAAATAGTCATTGAAAGCGTTTGCTATGAATTTCGCATTATCTGTAAGGTTATTATTTACGCGCAATTGCATATTACCTGTTGTTTTTTTGTTTTGTCTATTTGTACTCTTTTTAATTATTTGCCACATTGTTTTGGTTTTATTTTCAGATTTGTTTATTTTTTTAATATAATTTAGTCTTTTGGAGTAGGTTACCGTTTTCTTGAGTATTTTTTCGTATTGTTTGTAATGTTTATGTAGTATATCATTATTGGTTGTAGTTATTAGTGCTTTTAGTAACCTTTTATGTTTGCATGCCACTTTTAAACCAGTAGTTAGCCACGTTTTAGGTGGCGTACTTTTAATTCTTATGTTTTTCTTCGGGATGCACTGGTCTAACATTTTTTGTAGATGGTTATGGAAGGATATGTAATTTGTGTTAGTGTTTTGATCTGTGTCAATTTTATTACTCCAATCTACTTTCCGTAGTTCAGCTTTGAACGCTTCCATATTTTGTTTATTATAAAGTCTCTTTTGAGTTGTCATTTGTGTCATATTTTTTATTATAGGGTCGTTGGTAGGTATTGAAAGCGTTATTCCTTTATGGTCTGAGAGTCCCAGGTTTAAAACTTCCAAGTCAAATTCATGAACGTGGTTGTTTGTGAATATTAGGTCGATACATGTTGAGCTCGTGGCTGTTACTCGCGTAGGTTCCGTCACTAGCTGTCGGAGGTTGTAGTTAGTCATAAAGTTCAGGAGAGCAAAAGAATTTCTATTTTTTTCTAGAATATTTATGTTAAAATCTCCTCCGATGATTATATCTCTTTGTTTATTCTTTACGTTAAGTTTATGTAAGAGTTTTTCTAGGGAAGTATAAAATATTTCAGTTTCCCTGTTCTTCTGCGGCCAATAAATAACTATAAGTATAAGATTAAGTTTAGGTATCTCCACTCCACAGGTTTCAAAAATGCATTCAACTGAAATGTCTGCTATGTCATGTCGGACCTTAAATTCAATATTTTCTTTTAAAAATATACAAACACCACCTCCCGTGTGGGTCGCGCGACAGTATTTAGCGGCTAAGTTATATCCCTGTAATTGTAACAGGTCTTTTTTTATTATTGTAATCCAAGTTTCTGTAAGACAAAGTGCTTCTATTTTGTATTCGTTTGTAATTGATTCTAAAATGTATCGTTTATTTTTTAAGCTTTGTATGTTTTGATAAATAATACTTAATTTCTGTGGATGTAGGTGTATAGTGTTGGGAATGGAGTTTTTAGTGGCGAAAAAACTTTGTATTTGCTCGTGTTGGTGAGTGTACATCTGCCGTTTCCTGATACGAAATTGGATTATTTAAATTCCTTATTGATAGTACTAAATCATCCAAATTAGATATTATAATTTTTTTGCCAACATGATTTATTGCTCCGGAACGCTGATTATACATATCGAAATCGTACGAAAGGTTAAGGTTGGAGTCCAATATGTGTGCGTACTCGTACGTTTGCGCATCCATAAAAAGAAGATTGTTGAACGTTTCTAAACGGCTATTGTACAAAGAGGTGCCATAGTTTAACTGGTGTTTAGCATAAGAATAATTAAATTTAAATTTATAAGTAGGCAGACAAATAACAATGTTGGTATGGGTTAACATTAATAGTTTTTCTCTAATAAACATAACTAAATCTACATAGTTTTGAGTAGTACGGAAATCCTCTTCGCCGATGTAGATTATGCAGTAGTCCTCAATCGTAAAGTTTTGGAGTTTTGTCTCAATTGTTTCTAAGATTTGTTTTATTCCACATTTAGGTTTGCGATAGTGGCAAATTTCGTATTCTCGAAGGCTAGTTTCTTCTGTAAGAGCGTATAATTCATTGGAAGTTTCGCTACTTAGTATACTTATTTTAGGTTTGTTATTCGAAGAATTGCGCGGCGGTTTTGTGTTAGTAGTTTGTATGGCAGCATGTTTCGGTACATCTGAGTCCTGGTTCTTTGGTGACATAATTTTAATAGCCTCGTTGTTGACCGTAGATTGAGTGTTAGATTCCGGTACAGAGGGTGATTTCTGCATTAGATGATTTATAGTCCTTCTCTTATAAATTACCGCTTGAGTTAAAAGCATATTGTACACAGACTCATTTAAGGCAAGGCTCAAGGCATTCCTGTTGGAAAAATGCCTGTATTCATTAGATGATTTATAGTCCTTCTCTTATAAATTACCGCTTGAGTTAAAAGCATATTGTACACAGACTCATTTAAGGCAAGGCTCAAGGCATTCCTGTTGGAAAGATGCCTGTATTCATTAGATGATTTATAGTCCTTCTCCTATAAATTACCGCTTGAGTTAAAAAGCATACTGTACACAGACTCATTTAAGGCAAGGCTCAAGGCATTTCTGTTGGAAAGATGCCTGTATTCATTAGATGATTTATAGTCCTTCTCTTATAAATTACCGCTTGAGTTAAAAGCATAGGTATTGTACACAGACGCATTTAAGGCAAGGCTCAAGGCATTCCTGTTGGAAAGATGCCTGTATTCATTAGATGATTTATAGTCCTTCTCTTTAAACTGACATGTATCATTATTTGTATTTGTGTTTATATTTTATTTTATTTTTTGATTATTGTATGTTTTTATTTGACATAATATGGTCTTATAATTTATATTTGCATGTTTTTTTACAATTTCGTTTATTTAAATAATATTTCGTAATTTAAATAGAATTGCATGATTCTTAATAATAATAATCTGTATTATCGTCATATTGTAATATTTGTGTATGTTTCATGTTGGATTATTTCGAACGCAATGTAGGTTGTTACTGAATAAATTGAATTGAATAATTTAATTACTGCCACCAAAATTTTAAATTTCGCGCGAACAGTTTTTTTCGATTTTCTCGAGGAAAAAGTATTGCACTAAATATAAGAATAAAACTGACATCAGATAGAAAAACGAATACTAAATTCAAATAAAATAAGTCATTTCTAGTAAACTAGTGTATCTAGTTTCGTTTAAACGGTGCTAATTCCCAGAAAGACAGATTGTGGACGCGCCACCATACTTAGAGATATGTACGTCTACTTAAAAATATATATATATATATATATTGTACGTTTGGTATTAAGATATGATTTTCAGCCGCGCCGCATAAAAATTACTCTTGAGAAAATCACCCTAATAATGAATTATTTGAATGTTACGATGTAGTGAGAAATTTCTATACATGCTAAAGGCAGATGTTTAGCCATGTCCTTTATATCTGCGATTATTAAAATTTAAGATGAAATATAATAATATTCTTCGTTTAGTATTTTCATTTATTTGCTAAATAATGTACAGTGGTACGGAACCCTTCGTGTGCGAGTCCGACTCGCACTTGGCCGGTTTTAACTTAAATAACTTTTCTTTTTAAGATACTTTTATGTCTTTCCCATACCGCAACTGAAGATTGCGAGTAGGTATGGAAGGTGAACAATTAATTGCTACAACGAGCATGTGTGAGTTATGTTGTAATTCCTCGCTTGATAACTATCTTAATATCTATTACAATTAAATATACGTAAGTACGTCGTCGTGCTGAATTCTCTATAGTGTATTATGCCTTGCCATATTGGAGTATATTATGAGCACACATGCAAGTATTATATTATAGAAATTAAAGCTTTTCTGTGTTTTGTGTTATAATAACGTGTCCCCAGTCCTACAGGTTTTGATGTAATGATTCACTGCAGCCGACAACAAGACGAGAGTAAGGTGGGTACTCACTGAAATATTCCTATACTCGTATCTCTGGAAACAGTTTATTAAAGCTAAAAAAGTAACATGTATAGAAAATTGCAGCCGCGGGGAGTGGTTGGCGGCGATGAAGTCGTTCCACTGCTGGTTGGTGTCGACCGGCACGGCGGCGGGGGCAAAGGTTGGCGGGGGCTCGCTGAGGACAAGGGGCGGGGGCGCGGCGAGCAGCGGGGCGGGCTCCAGCTCCGCCTCCTTGCGCGTGCGCCGCGCACCCAGCGCCCCCAGGGCCGCCTTCAGCTCGCGTTCGGCCACGCTGGCGCCCGACGAGCGTGGCGCGCCCTCTGCACAACAGAACAACAGTGTACCGTGACACTGTCAGCGTGTGTCGCACGGCACCGCTCGGCACACGAGCGGCGCGGTGCAGTTATAGGATAAATATCGGGGTACCGAAGCCTATATACTTGCCAGCGACTTTTACTTGGAATAAGTGAATAATCGTCTATACTATCCATACTGTAGGAGATGAACCGAATTACTCAGAACTAAGCCTATAAGAGTGCGCGCCGGCATGGACGCACTCCCTTTTAATCCAATCCAGCCTGTCCCTTGCTGTCCTCCCCCAGCGAGGCCCTAAGCCCTTAGCGTGTATTCGCTTAATTTCTAAGTTTTATGCCCTGGCTGGAGGCCTTAACTTATTGAAGCAGCCACAGGAAAGTCCGATAAAGCAGACGACAACCTCCTAGGTTAAGCTGCGAGATGCGATTAAAAGAAAAAAACCGGTCAAGAGCGAGTCAGACTCGCGCACCAAGGGTTCCGTACATAAATAAATATTTTGGATGTGTTATTTTACGTACAGTCTTTCAAAAGTAGGATAGATGGACAGGCGGACAGGTGGATGGGCGGACAGGTGCACAGGTGGAAGGGCGAACAGGTGGACAGTACTTTGCTATTAGCTTCATTCGTATAGGTACCTAGCTAAATAGTTCTGTGCCCAGAAAAAACTACAACTGTTTTTCAACCAAAGCAACCTGCGAGTAGGTAGGAAGGAGAACACTTTGGTTGTGAAGCGTGACATGTTTTATAATTTATCGGCGAGGCCTATATTTGTCAGAGAATGTTAACACTACGGTGTAGAATATTGCAGTTTCAGGTCAGCGCCATCTCTTGACCGATAGAGGAACTAATGTAATATTGGTTGATAATTTCTGAAAAGTGTGCTATTTAGAGACATCGTTTTATTTTTTCCGTAATCTTTAAATAAACTTCTACCACATAGAATAATTTCAGATTTTTCTCAATGCCAACTTCGGAGATATGAGGGGGGATGGCGCAACGGTTTTTTTTTACATTTTTAGTCAATGGTGGAAAAGTGTTTTTTTTAATGCCAAATAGACGGCTTAAAAAAAAAACATGTGCAAATAGCACTCTTTCATATGATACCCTACATGCCCTATTAGCCCCACTTCGAATTTTAAGGATCTCCGTGTACCTAGTCCATGTTGCAAAGATATTTTTTTTATTTCTTTCTTATTTGCAAAATAGCTGGGAAAACATCATCTAAAACTATTCCAAATTTCAATTTGATAGCATTATTCGTTCTTGAGATATCCAGCTGTGACAGACAGACGGACAGACAGAATGAGTCGCGGGTTCCTATTTACCATTTTGGTACGGAACCCTAAAAAGGGCGCGCTCTCTTTCGATCGGGGACCACCACAGCGCGCGGACACGCACGTATGACCTCAGGAGTCATCTGTATCTTGAGATAATTTTTCTTATTTATCTAATAGTTGCATTTATTTACAAACGTTGTGAATTAGCATATAAGTTTTGATTCTGTTTCCTTACAAGTATTACTTACAAGTAAAACTGAAGCACAATAAAGTTTATGGTAGGGCGGGCGCTCAGAGGGTTTTTGAGCAAGCATATGCAGCGTGAAAAGATGATAGCTGAGTAGAGAGAACACCGAAAATATATTTGAAAAGTTTCAGATAGGAGCCCCGTGGTCAAAAGTCCACGTCTAACTCGAAATAGTAGCGCAATTAAAAAAAATAAAAATAATTTTTAAAATACCAAAAACCGGACTACCAATACGACAAGTTGAGTTGGAATGCGAGTAGACGAGAATGTGAGAGAGGCAATGCTCGCAGCAACTCTCGACTCAGTCTCATAGTACAGCCGTTTTTAGAGGTAGCTTCCGTTATGCGGCTTCCAAAGTGTGGAATAACCTGCGACCACCTATTAGATATATTAACACGATCGATACATTTAGAAGACGCCTTCGGTAGCACCTCATGGTTGCGCAACGGAAGCTAGATATGATTAATATCAATGTTTTATTGCTATAAATCCATGATATAGTTATCTATTATTTATTTATTGACGACCGTCCACTGTTTTCTTGTGCAACCAATCCATTTGATTTATTTCCTTACACAGCACTATATAATCTTCTATAATTGTTTTTAAATAAATATCTAATAGTTAATAATATAATCTAAGCTATGGTTTAATATTATTTGCTACACATATATATCTATTTTTATTTAAATATAAAACACACTATAAAACTGATTTACATCCGTAAGACGTCCTCGTAACATAAGGTCCAGTTGAAAACCAGCGTCAGACACTAGTTGTCTGGCATTTATGCTGAACTGGGCCTATTTGGCACAGCCGTGAGGCACACAGTAGGTACTAAGTTATTTTTATTTTTTTGTTTTTTGTGTAAATATTGTGTGCCTTAACCTGAGTCAAATAAATTTATTTTCTTTCTTTCTTTTCTTTCTAAACATACTTAAACGCGTCTTGCAGCCGATTTTGATGAAAACTAAAACTCTATCATTAGATATTTGAAAAAACATTCTCTAGCAAGGAATTAGCCTGAATTATAAAAAAAGCACTGTATTAATGCACCGTCAGAAGGTGTTACTAAAAACGATCAAATCCTGGGAAGTGATAAACACACGGCAAAGTAATGGAAATGGCGCATTTTAAACAAAACACAATCATTTTAAGGCGACGATAACCGACTTTTAATGATTTTGCACTGATGATCCCGTCTAAACGAGTAAGGTTAATGATTTGGAAAAATTATGTGTCAAATTAGAGCATTTTCTTAATAACTTAATCTGTGAATATTTTAGATTATGTTTATATTACATAGTGAAATTAATTTGTAAAGTTATGTCTAACGCGGATACAAAACTAAGGATCACGCAAAATCTATCAAGCGTATTTTTCTGAAACCTTCACCATTTTAAAGATAATTTAATTATTGATCTTTTAGTATACGTTTTTTGTTAAAATACCTTTTGTTTTATGTATAATACATTAATAATGCGTCTAATTTGGGACAGCGCTCCTTGATGGGCGAGTCCTATTACTGGCTGGACGTACGACGCGTTGCGTGAGCTCAGTACAGAACACGCAAGCTAACCACTCAAGGTTACTGGCATATATCTTCGTCTTAAGTTATTGACCATTTGTATGTAACAAGAATATAAGTGATGTGGTCGTTTGGACTGAAACAGTAGTTACTTGCTTGTCAACTTATGTTTTAATACCTATAATAAAATAATATTTTGATCACTTCTTAAACCTTAAAGCTAGCTCAACTAACTTAGTTTAGCTGGCGGTGGACGGCTCGCTTTTCTGATAAATTTGTTTTTTTTGGTTTCACATGATCTTAAAAATTAACACTTTCCTTTACATGGCCGTGTGTTATTACTTCCCAGAGTTTGATCCTCCGAAATTTCAACATGTTCTGCCGCTCAAAAAATTTTTGACGCGATTCAGGCCATAAATCCAATACGATCCCATAATTACTACATCGCCAAGTTCGACCCGTCGATACACGATATCGATGCATGGTGCGCGCTCAGGTTGGAACGACAAAGAATGCCTGTTTCGTGCGGTGGGTTGCCCGAGGGGCGATGCCAACACCTGGCCGAGTGGGTAACTAGTGATAAGTCGTAGACCAGTTTCAAACGCGAGTTTAAGCTACTGTGTAAAAGAAAGTTAGATTACGCTAACATTTTGTTGGAAATAATGAACAAAACATCGGACAAATATAACTCATATGCTGAATACGCACGACGTAGGCTTTTACGTTTACGTATAATCAAAGGACTTAGCGAGGAACTAATGAATTTAATTGTCATTCGAGGTATCACAGGCGCACAAGTCAGGACGGCAACCGCAAATGCTAAACTCACACCGAGAATTTAGTTTCCTTCTCGTCTATTTATACTAAAGCTACTCTAGTAAAACCCCTTACCACTTCACCCTAAGAGCAAATGCACAACAAAGCCAGGCCCATCTTCAAATAAATGTTTTGTTTGCAATCAAAGTGGACATAGGAGCTATTAGATACATTTCCAAAATATATTCGAATAACTACCTGCAAATTTTGTAAAAAGACGAGTCTTAAGGAAGTTAGTTGTTTTGCCAAGGAAATATAGGTAACATAAAAGAAACTTACCTAGTGTTAACCTTTGCAGCGACCACAGACCATTCGGGAAATAGGCCCAATACTGACTTAGTGACCGCGGTAGTGCAGGGTATTCCCGTTGACGTACTCATTGATAGTGGAGTGCTTATCATTTTTTTAGTATCCTCCGACGTGCTTAATTACACCCTTAGGTATCTGTAAAAACGAAATATTGGCCGAATCGAAAATTGTAACACTTACCGTCGAATTTAGCGACATTACCCTCGAAGCCGATTTTGTCATTGTACCTGCGGAATCTATGGTCACACCATTAATCATAGGTCACAGACATCCTAAACCGGCACGGGATAACATACTTGAAGACTAAGATAAACAATACCTAACGCGTACGGAAGAAAAGTCACTTGAGGTAGCCTTAGCTCACGTGGTAGGTAGCACTGACATAGTATCACCCCTTCAGGGTATAGAACGAAACACTTTGATGAACGTAATCAGAGATTTTACTGACTTCTTCATAACGGGTACCGCCACCACTACTAGCGGTAGCCACGGTTGAGATTAATATTGACGTCACCACCAATACACCAGTCGCTTATCGTCCGTATTAACTTTCTCTCGCCGAAAAGCTAAAAGTTCGCGAGATCATTAACATTGAGCTGCTGAGTAATACCTCCTTTACATACAGCTCACTTCCACGGCAATGAGCAGGAAAGTAGGGAGGGAAGTGGGCAGGACGAGTATGTAAACACGATACTTCTCAAGCTACTGCCACTGCTACTCCGGCCGGCGCTCCCCAATTAAGCGGTTTTTGTGCGGAAGTCTAAGGCGCGAGCTGTAGTGGGTGTTTACATTCAGCTCCGTCGCTCACTTCTCACCGAGCGGCTTGACGAATCGGACGTGCGTGCCGCCATGTTTTTTTACGATCTGCTAAAATGCCCTTCGAGTGGAGTAATGAAAACAATTTTTTTTTTAACTGCTCGGGTCTGAAAAAACAATATTGGTGGTACTTGTCCTATAAAGACAAGTACCACAAATTAAAATATAAAACTCAAGACGCCTGAAAGAGAATTACTGGAGCTAATCTCAGAGATTGCACACCTCGCGATTGTTGAGGGTCCACGCATTTAAAAAGCCTCGACCCCCGTACTTCCGGGGGATGTACAATCTAATCACCGATGTATGGACCCTCCAATCCAGGGCGTCAAGTTCGGTCTGGGTCCATTTGAGTATGCCAAAAGAGTACATCAAAACCGGCATGACCCAACCGTTGAAGGCACCTTGTTTCCACCTGAAATAATTTATACCTTCTTCAAGCGACCAAAGAAGAAGTGCTCCTTCAACGATTGCTTCATGTCAGCAACGTTGATGCCTAACGCTTCCGACATACCCTATCTATGCTAGCTTTTGGATGAGGAGAGGGATCTAAGATGTATGGAGACCGTCAGTTCCCTCGGTTTATTATTATTATGATTAATGTTGAACACCCAAGGTGGGCGCCTATTCCGGTTCACATATTCGGACGACTCTGATTACTCCGAAGTAACTCGATAGCACGGTTTCTGCGAAGCTCTCCTCGTGCTTCATAGTTCGGTTGGGATCCTTCTAAAACCACATCTTGAACAAGTGACCGTATCACTAGAGTGATACGGTCACTTGTTGAATCGTTTCCAATCGTGAGGTTCAAGGGAGTAGCCTGAGTCGTCTTATGCTTCGTAATCTTGAGGGTTAATTTGAGCGTCCAGTGTTTCGGACCAGTGAACTTCTTGATGACTGGCTATTATGCACACCATATTGTGTACGGTTCGAGCATATCGTACGACCTGCCCATTTGCGTGGTGTATTTCCGGTGTAATGTAGTGGATGTAACGACCGGTGTCTAGGCCACCATCACGTAACCGTTGGAGAAGTGTCTGGGTTTGCTCGTCCGCTGCCTGTGATATCTGGGCCCAGTTACGCGGTCTCGTGATGTTAAGTACATGTAAGAGGGTTACTGCTCAAGTAATCGGCGTGAGGCATCATGGCTCCTTTTCGATACTCAATATCGAAGGTAAAATACCTATGGCATTAAGTCCGCGTCTGTACATTTCTGTCTTTAAAGTATTAAATAAATAAAATCCTGAAGGTAGGTGCACCAGCGCTCTACCCTCGGGAGCAGGTTCTTCTTTCGTTCAGTTGATTTGAAAGCGTTGCAGTCGGTCAAAACTTAGAAGCGAAAACCGATCAAAAAATTCAAAAGTCATTTATTCAAACTAGGGATCAGCACTTTTCAAACGTCCAAATTACATAAGACAGTCCCCCAAAACGCCCACTCTTCACCACTTCCTAGTGCTTTAGCTGGGAAGAAGTGGCGGAACAAACTCCCCAGCAGCACAACTGTCTGTTCAGTTAGAAAAAATTGATTCTATATAATATTATGCAAAATGATTTACATTACGCAACACAAAACATAATTTAAATTATAAAATTAATAGCCATATGAGCTAGCACACAAGTAGTGTCTGGAGTTTTGCAGCGCTTTCATAGCGGCCAAGGTTTCTAATTCATAAGAATGGTACCTAGTTTCCGCACCCTGTGCGGTGGGACCTTACTAAAATACGCCACTACCTTCATAATGTTGTCATCGTGCGTTTGTAATAAGACAGCTCCGTAGCCGATACTACTCGCGTCGGTATGGACTTCGGTCGGTAGTTCAGGGTTGAAGATGGCCAAAATAGGTTCACTAGTCAACCGTGAAATGATTTCTTGGCGTACCTACTTTTTCTCCCATTCAAACAAAGCGCCTTTCTTTGTGAGTTGAGACATGCAGAACGTTTTTGTTGCATACCTCCCCCTCAATGTATTTTCGGAAGTATCCGGCCAAGCCCAAGAATTGCTGAATTTTGAATTTTAATTTGCATTTATCCTGACCTTTTTTTAACTATCCTGCCCAAGCACTCGACTTCAGTAGTTAGAAAGACGCATTAGCGTAAATTTATCGAAAAGCCAGCCTAAGTTAGGACGGTGAGTACTTCACGTAGTGAAAGCTTCACGGTGAGTACATACTGCCCTACCACTTCGTCGTAGAAGATGGTGGATCCTCTCTAGAACATCGAATGCAAACCATATTGGATAAAATAAATATATTATCGTCTGCACCTGCTCCAGATGCTGCTGCGCATAGTCATTTTTTTTTCAAAAGGATCGTTTTGAAAAAAAAATGTCAATTGCAGCATCTTCTAAAGCTCCAGTAATTCTCTTCCAGGCGTCTTGAGTTTTATATTTTAATTTGTGGCACTTGTCTTTATACGACAAGTACCACCTTTTTTTACCGAATGATTACTCGTGCTGCCGCGGATGGCCGCCGCTGACTTTTTTTTCGTGGATCGAAAATGACCCTAGCTATCATATACTCACGCCACACACTCAACATATTAGCACAATTGAAGAAATAAAAATTAAACGTGATTCGTTCCATACAAAAAAATCTAATATTTTTTTTTCAGGCAAACTATCAACTAGAAATTTTATAAGAATAAAAGTTATCAGGAATAGCATAACACGTCGCATCGATATTGGAACTTTGTTGCCTAAGTCCACAAATTTTCAGTATGGGCCCAATGTGCGGCGGCGCCACGCGAGCTAACGTCGCAGATGTCGCGGGCCGGACAACATATTGCGACGTAGACGAGCCGTCCATTAGCTGCTTCACACATACATAGTTGAAATATATATCTTAAAAATCATTAGATTAATCGTTTGTTAATGCGATTAATATTAGTTTAATCAAAATTAAGTAAGTAAAACAGTATTTGAGTCGACCAATATGCGTTATGAACGCCTATGTAAATCAACCGTAGTTATCTCGATAATAGTTAGAATACGCTTAGATATTACTTACGAGTATAATATGTAACCGTTCGGATATTGCAGATAGTTACCGATTTAACTTTTTAAATGATTATCATTACGCTATACCTTTATGAAGCTAAGCAGTCAATCATGAAATATATCCGTTCCGTTAATAACTGTTTAATGCGGTTGGACGATTGCTTCGCAAACCTGTGGTTGTAAGTTCAATTCCCAACTATTGGTATTTTTTGTGATTCTTTTTTTTTACATGAACTATTGGTATATTTTAAATTATTTATTTTACTGTTTGTAATACTACGTTATGTATACAATAGTTCGTACATCGTATGAATTCGCTAAAAAATGAAAACTTCGTAAGCAATGGGAAGTTGCTACAGATTTGTTAAAGCTGATCGAGACATGAGATTCTAACCTGCTGGTCAGAATCTCATGTCATGTTACTTGTATGCTTGTGAACTATGTGTAAGTTTAATAAATGAATTTAATAATATGAATTTGTAAGCAGTGGTGGCCGGTGGTAACGGCCCCAGTATACGAGTTGTAGGTCGTAGGTTTGAACCCTGACAGGCGCTTTACTTTGTGTAAATTATTTCATATTTATCATCACTGCTCTCAAAACGGTGATGGAAAACATCGTGAAGAAACATAGCATATCCTATAACCAAAAATTCGAAGACATGTGTCGTCTACCAACCCGCACTGGGCCCGCGTGGTGGGCTACCCACTCCCTCCCACAGCGAGGAGGCCTGTGGCGCAGCAGTGGGGACTCTATAGGCTGAGTATACTTATGCATCATACTATAACAAAATTCAACAGCCTCTTCTTTTTTTTCTCATTAATCAGCCACACAATCCACTGCTAGTAGCATTCAGACTTTCCATTGCAAAAATTAGAAACAGTATATAATTAGCGTGTGGCATGTAAGTTAACTTGCAAATGTATCCCAGTGTTACATGTACTTGCACATGCCGTTAACTAGCATGCAAGCTACGGCTCCATTTTACTGGCATGTGTATTTTCGCCCTTATGCAATCGACGATTTTTTAAAGTGAATACTTCTTTAGGCGCGTTGAGCATTTTTGGTAGGGAAAAATCTGATGGGTTCCGGTCACCGATATGGGTTAACAGTAGGTATATATTTTATGTAGCTATGAATATTACGTGTTTCGCTTGGCCAGCAGTGAAGATACATTTTAATTAATTTGTGACATTTTTTTAAAACTATTAATTAAGAAAATAGGTACAATGAAAAATAAATAATGCATTAGAATTATGATACATACTGTCAATAATGTTTACGTATCCAACGGTAGAACACACCTACCCACCGCACGGCGAGTAAATCATTCCATCTCCATTTTCTATGAGTCAAAATATCGTAAGCCATTCTAGCATACCCAGTCCACGTGGACTTTCATCCAATGAGATGCTCTAACGCTATCCTTTGATATAGTGCGGCGCAAAAGCCCCGCCCCGAGTGAATGAACTCTGTTAAAGATGTCGCCGCTCCATTATTCCTCGCGTCCATCCCCGCCGCGAAACCATAGCAGCGAAACCGCAGTTATTCAATTCAACTGGCTCGCGTCATGTTCCGCAATTCAAAATTCGAGTAGTGGAACTCGACTACTGCGGTTGAACGCAAGGATCGGACCGCGCTCGCAACAGGATGTTTCAAACTACGTCATGCGTCAAAATAATGTTCTTTTTTTTAATTATTCAAGTTTTCATATTAATCTTTTTTTTTCTATGAATGTTTAATAGTCATTGGATACATGAAGTGGGCTGCTTTTTTAAGACTATTAAAATGCCACGGTGTATTAAAAAAAGCAATTGCTGTGAAGAAAAGAAAAGTATACTGTTGGATTTTCAACACTAGGCTTAGCGCTGAGAGTTGAAAATCCAACAGTGCACTTTTATTTAGGGATTCATTTAGGTGTCACTTAGTTGTCGGTGAAAACGGGCATTAGTCTCACAAAAACTCTAAAATGGAAGGACCGATTAGTTTTTTTTTTATGAGTAACTTCTTTCCTCTCGCTTTCCTGCAATCAAAATCTAAATTTAAATACCTAATCAAATCTGTGGGAGTGATATCGTGTGACGGAAGTGTGACACAGGAAGTCGCGTTATTTGATTTGACCATTGAGCGCGCGCGGTGCTAGAGTTGGCGGTCAGATGGCAACCCATTTCCGAGAGTTTGTAACAATGCTGTGCTATATACATACACAAAAGTGTTTTCAACTATTATCAGACCCTAAGAAAGTGCTACGAAATTGTGTAAAAGTGCAAATTGACACTATTCTTAGACAAAACATCACACAAACACACAATCTATCTCGTAAAATATTAAGTTAGAATTAAATTAAGTAGTTTTTAGTCTATTAGGCTAGATTGTATACAATTACTAAAAACTTTAATTCTTATTAATTCAGAAAAAAAATAACTATGTTTCAATAATACAGTTCGTCTATGTTGATGAGATAGTTATCTTCACATAGTAAGTAGTAGTCTTCGATCAACAATATCAACGTAGTAGCACATGAATTTGTGTGGGGAGCTACAACTAAAAAGTAAAATTGCAAAAAAAAAACTATCTATTTCAAAAACAAGCGACTACAAAGTGAAAAATAATTTTAGTTTCGGAAGTCGCTGGCTTATTGCTTTTGTTTGCTTTTTGTAAATTGCGAAATTGCCACCGATTTCCGAAACTAAAATTATTTTTCGTTTGTAGTCGCTTTTCTTTTATGTCGTTAATTGTAATTTTTTTTAAGTTTTTATTTTTTTTATATGATTCATCTTAATCATTCAGCCGAATGACGGTCACAGACACAGGCCCCACTCAAGCGTCGCCACAACGACCGGCTCAGCGCAAGTAAAAAAAGTTTAAAAGAATTTCATTTATATTAATTTTGTTTTTTCAGATACACTAAAACAACGCAAAGAAACGCAAGAAGTACACAACAACATAAACAACAATACTTTAAACAAATAGATAAACATGTAACATGACCCAAACATGAACGAATCGACACGCGAGCGCGGCGGGTGCGCCGGCGCGTGCCTCGCTGTCCACGAGCGCTACGTCGATATAGTCGCACACCAGCTCGTCCCAGTTGTTGGTAAGGTCGTGAATGCTCTTGGCTTCAGCCACCAGCTTGTGCCGCATCAACTTCTTCACCTTGTCGAGGCGCTCGGGCGAGTCATCGGAGAGCTCGCGCACGCGCAGCCACGGGTGCACGCTGGTGGGCGGCTCCACCATCACCACGGTGGGTACGTATTGTGACACCTGCAGTAGCACCGGTGGCTTCTGCGTGGGTGCGTCCACGTGCTGGCCTTTCTTCCGTTGGTCTTTCTTTAAGATGGATAATCTAGATTTCTCGGCTAGTGACAGCGCCGTGGCATTAACGGTTG
This sequence comes from Xanthia icteritia, assembly GCA_949128155.2. Taxonomy (NCBI): domain Eukaryota; kingdom Metazoa; phylum Arthropoda; class Insecta; order Lepidoptera; family Noctuidae; genus Xanthia; species Xanthia icteritia. The sequence continues at coordinate 942,055 of OX421931.1, forward strand.
TGGTGCTCACGGTAGTGGTAGTGTCAACAGGCGTGGTAGTGCGAGTGCGACGGGTGGCGCTGCTCGTGGTGGTGGTAGGGGTGGGGGTAACCGTCCTGGGGCGGGGACTGGGTATGCGCGGGGAGATGTCGACGGTCTCCCCGGGCCTGGTGGGCGGCAGCATGCGCCGGTAGCTGGTCCACAGCATGTCCAGGTAGCTCGTGGGGGTCGGCGCGTGGGCCGGTTCGGGGGCCGGCTCTGAGCACACACAACGAGTGTTTCGTTAGCTTTTCCGATCTTCGAGCCGAATCACTTACAAACAACGAAAGCGACAATTCTCGTTTTTAATTAGAAACAGCCTTGACGAATAAAAGATCAGGAAGTTATTGCACGGTATATAATGGCGGGCGTAACCGAAACAAAATAAAATATTATATACGGGTGTAAACTAGTGTCAGTAAATTTACATATGTAGTTAAAAAGTAAAAAGATCACCGAACTGGATTAGCTTATCACGAACAATCAATCAATAATAATCCTAGTTAGCAAAAGCAAATGATTTATAATGTAACTAATGCGGTTGGTCACAGTTCTAACCTAACCTAACCTATTTCACCCAGTTTAACTAAATGCCTACACGACATTCAGCCATCTGGTTAAACGTTGCGCTCAATGACTTGGCTAGTTGTCCTACAGCTATTTAATTGGATGCCGTTTAAAATGAACGGCCTAGGCGTCCAATTAGCTGGCTAATTTAACCAGATGGCTGTGACATGAATAAACTAGTACTTAATTCGTCTCACTATTAAGTACCTCTAACATGGTCTATAGTACTCATTTAGCGAGCAGTGACGTCACCCGGCCTCACCATCATCTATAGTACTCAGTTAGCGATCAGTAACGTCACTCGGCCTCACCATCGTGTATAGTACCCAGTTAGCGAGCAGTAACGTCACCCGGCCTCACCATCGTCTATAGTACCCAGTTAGCGAGCAGTAACGTCATCGTCTATAGTACCCAGTTAGCGAGCAGTAACTTCACCCGGCCTCACCACCGTCTATAGTACCCAGTTAGCGAGCAGTAACGTCACCCGGCCTCATCATCTCGACTTCGACTTTGTCGACTCCATATAACAATTTTTTTTTTGTATTACTTGTAAAAGTGATTCCGATACGCAATAACAATTTCATTTCATTAGTTTTCTATTGCACATTATAGAAGCGTGCAGACCTTACCTCATAGAATGTGAAAAAGAGCGAGTTCTTGGTCTTTGCTCCTAGATGCAGGAGATTGGATAAGGTTTTACCGGTTATGCTATGTAAGACTGAACTTCGAAGAGTCTATGAATTCAAATATCTGAACGACGAAAGAAACATGGAAAGGGAACGTAGAGCGTTGACGGTCAGGGCTAATATGCTGGCCCCGCTGTACAGAAGAAGCTAAAATTTTGTTATTTATAATGCGAATGTAAATGCGAATTCTATTGGACCTGCGGGTCCAATACAATTCGGGATGCTGCTGAGGCTCCCTCCATTTTGCAGCGCGTCCGCCATGTTCATGGAGACACACACAGATGGTTTCGCGGCAATCTTAAGCAAGAACTGCTTATTGTTCACATTGCGATACACTCACGTATCGATAATCGTCAACGGACGTAGACAGAATACGGGAACGCAACGAATCATATTTGCGGAATTAGCGCTGAGCGTAAATTTGAGTTTAACACATCAGGCACGATAGTCGCGGGCCATCAGTTTCACACAGGCACGATAGTCGCGGGCCATCAGTTTCACACAGGCACGATAGTCGCGGGCCATCAGTTTCACACAGGCACGATAGTCGCGGGCCATCAGTTTCACACATGCACGATAGTCGCGGGCCATCAGTTTCACACAGGCACGATAGTCGCGGGCCATCAGTTTCACACAGGCACGATAGTCGCGGGCCATCAGTTTCACACAGGCACGATAGTCGCGGGCCATCAGTTTCACACAGGCACGATAGTCGCGGGCCATCAGTTTCACACAGGCACGATAGTCACGGGCCATCAGTTTCACACAGGCACGATAGTCGCGGGCCATCAGTTTCACACAGGCACGATAGTCGCGGGCCATCAGTTTCACACAGGCACGATAGTCGCGGGCCATCAGTTTCACACAGGCACGATAGTCGCGGGCCATCAGTTTCACACAGGCACGATAGTCACGGGCCATCAGTTTCACACAGGCACGATAGTCGCGGGCCATCAGTTTCACACAGGCACGATAGTCACGGGCCATCAGTTTCACACAGGCACGATAGTCACGGGCCATCAGTTTCACACAGGCACGATAGTCACGGGCCATCAGTTTCACACAGGCACGACAGTCACGGGCTATCAGTTTCGATGAGTAAACGGTAACGCTCACTGATACGCTTGGTTTGTATGGAAATGTCGACAATACCGTCTCTAGCAGCGGCTGCTGAGGCGTTTCACGACACACGACCAGCTGAGCAAATGCTAGTGGGAGTATTCTGATAAAGAAATAAAATCACTTAGTACTGTAGCGTGGACGTACCTGTAGTTCGTCGGAGGAGCGAGGGCAGTTTGTTCTTTATGTTGTTGACTCTCTTCATGTCGTCGTAGTAGTCGTCGTAGTCCTCGAAAGGCTTGTGTTTGGGCTTGCCGAGCGGCTGCACCTTGATGAACTCGTCCTCGTCGTCCTCCGGCGGTGGCCGGAAGTGCTCGGGGGCGTGACCGCGTGGGGCGTGTGGCGCGAGAACGCGTGGCTCTGGCGGGCGCGTGCGACGCATGCCCTCCGCCTCGTCGCTCTTCATCCGCTGGTCCAGCTCGTCGTCGTCGTTCGCAATGTCGAAGTCACTGCTCTTTCTCTTTAAGAACCTGTCCCGAGGCTTCCTCCGAGAACCTCGTCTAGTGGTAACTTCGTTTACAAATTTAACTTCTTCCTCGAATTCTTTACTCTTACCATCTGGAAAGTCATCTTTATCTACATGGAAATAGTCTCTGCTATCTATATCACTAACATCATCTTTCCTATCTGGACTATATTTGGCGGCCCGCCTGGGTGGCTCTACGTCGCTCGGTACGTCTTTGAGCCGCGAGCGGTGCTTGGGATAGCGGTGGTTCGTGCGGAACTTGGGCACGTCCTCATCGTCCCGCTCGTATTTGCGCGCGGCGTCTGGGGCGCTGTCTAAGGGTGGTCTCATCAGTCCTCTCTGCTTTCTTCCCGGTTTCCGCCATACTTCTGGTTCGTCGAAATCCTTCGCAGGTTTTTCAGTTTTAACTGTAAATACAAATAAGTAGAGTAGCACAATATTTTCCTTCGCCATTTTTGAAGCAAGTGATATGCAATACGCACATGAATCCGAAAAGTCAGAGGTGCGTGCAGTTCAACAACATTCATTTCGTTATTTACGTTGTTGAGCAGACAAATTTTTCGAACATATGAAGCAATGGATTAGAAATTTCGTTCAAAATGATTCAGATTATGATTAATCGTGTGTTACCCAATCAGGGTACTGAGCATTTCGAGTCACAATGCGCAGGTGCCGTGTGCGGAACATTACACCGTAGTAGACTACTATCCACCTGTGCTGTTGCGCCTGCAGTCCAGCCATATTCGGGGATGGTTTTTCAAAAGGCTGTATTTCCATTTGCTTTTCTAGTAGGTCGCTAATGTTGTTTACCAATAGGTATTGATAACGATAACCCAATGGTTGTCCCAACCCTATGTGGTCAGGGCGGGCAGCACCAGCGATCGACACGAACTGCTCGATAGACGACACTAATAATCACGCAGGAATTATTAGTGTGTGCGGGAGTTCCTTTGTTTACAATTTAATTATTATAAAGTATTCATAGTTTTCATTTTACGATCTAACAGTACCTACATCATCTGCGTAAGCCATCCATCGGCTTCCAGTCTAAACGGATTCAGCTAAATATCAATATCTCACACGGAGCGACTGGCTTTCTGACCTGCACAACCCGATTACTGCGGGTAACACGATACATTGCTAAGACTGGTTGTTTACGCATACGATGTAGACAAACGTATAATACGAAGTAGTGTGATGGTGATGGTGGCGGTGGCGACTCACTGCGAGGTTCCTCCTCGTACTTGTAATCGGGCGAGGCGGGCGCGTCGGGCGAGTGGCCGCGGTAGTCGTCGGCGGGCAGCGCAGCGGCGGGCTCGCGCTGCGCCTCGTAGTCACCGGCGCCGTACGCCGGCATCTTCACGCCCGAGTAGTCTACGTAGCGCGAGGCCGACGCGGCCGCCGCGCACGTCAGTGCCAACAGGAAAGCGCGCGCCATCGCCCTTCGTCGCACTTGCCCGTCGCGCACTGGATGCTACTGACACTATATTGATGCCTTGGCACGGTGACTATCTTTCGCGCACCTAAATTGCGGCATATTTTTGCAAATGTAACTATAAATTTGACACTGAAGGATTAACGTACATTTCTGTTTGTCTTTGTTGACATTATAGTACATTTTTACCGGCCAGTAGTTTTATTTGGCGACACAAAAATAATATTCTTTACTAAATCATTTATTTAATGTATAGTATACCTATTTAAAAAATGTGTTAAAGGTTTAGAAAAATATCTACTTATACAAAAATGTATAGTTAAGGTAAAAGTTTTGTAAATTAATGAATAGCACGGGCCGTTCAGAATGGTTTACTCGTAAATTGTCACTCCTGTCAGTTAATAATTCAATCCGATTGATGCCATCAAAATTGTAACAAATCAAAATAATTACAAAAAAAATAAAATAAAAAAAATAATGTGAATCCATGCTTTCTTTCCAAAACGACGATGGAGTAACATGTGATACACATCTATTGCCGCCATGAGTGGGACCAAGAAGGATGCCAAGGACTTGGACTGTGACTGCTACACGGCGTCGCGCACTAAGAAGACCTGCCCCCCGACGCGCAACGTGACGCACCCCCTGGTACCTACCCCTGTCCACACACTCACCCACGCACAGCCCGCATGCGCCATGTGCCCGCCGTGCGCCGCACACTCACACAATGCACTGGTCTGTTGCAGCGGTACTATGAGTTCACCCATGAGGAGATGAAGGCGCTGGAAGAATGCGACAGAGAGAGCTTCTACGGGCGATGCGTGCCCTTCAGCGCGATACTTGCTAGTCTCACGTACGCGGCCATAAAGAACGGTAAGATATATTCCGAATTGTTGTATTTAGAAAGTAAACCAAACAGACAAAGCAAGGAAGGTCGGCAGGGGGGGACGCCACGAAAATGTTCATAGAAGTAAGAAATTTTTGCCAAAATAAGTATCGTGAAACTAATATGATAAATTATGTTAATTCATTTTGGTGGTGATTCCTTCCAATGACTTCTTACTTCTATGAATGTTTTCAGACTTTTTGCGGCCGCATCAGCACTTCGGCCCGGTGCCCAAAATGATGGCCGCGATGTGCGTGGGCTACGTGTTGGGCCGCGTATCCTACCTGGGCCACTACGACCAGCGCCTGCGCGAGCTGCCGCCCGACAGCCACCTCGGTAACCTCTTGAGGAAGTACCATGATGACAAAAATCCCCGTCCTGAGAAAAAGAAATGATGTAGTTATCAAATTAATTAACGGTTTCTTAACCAACCAAAATCATACATTTATTTTCACGCCACTAAGGTACAGTGATATTGCTTGATAACTGTTCCCAGGCAGTAGAACTACGCTGGTGCGCTATCAAGTGGTGCTCGTTACCCAGACGCATGCCTCATGTTCGCTGGCAATAGCGCATGCATCAAACCCTGTCGCACATGCAACAATGCACACACTCTTGCATCCTCTCCCCAGTTTGTGACATACACGTAATAATATATAAATCTGTGAAAATATAATGGCTTCATGCTTCATACAATTTTCTTTTTTTATCTTCTCGCTTCGACACAAGAATGTCGACGTGACAATGAAGTATGAAGTGACGACAATATACTCGTAATATCCTTTGTTTTTTGACAAAAAAAAACATATCTATAGATAGGAGAGTAACTTATCTGACTAGCCTTTTCCCAACTAAGTCGATGTCGGCTTCAAGTCTAACCGGATGCAACTGTACCCAGTATTTTTACTTAAAGTGCTTTCCGAGTCACGGAGGAATCTCGGTATGTAAATGTGGTCACCCATCCACGGACCAATCATGCATAGCTTAACTTAATGGATTGATCCATGCGGCTGTTTTTACTTAGCCACGAGTTCCTCATCTAAGATTTTCTTTAATAAACGATGTTGAATACGCATTGCGCTTACGACATAGCAAGACGAAGAGGCAGGCCGTGCGGGGGTATCCCGAGTAGCGGCGAGTAGCACAACGTAGTGGTGCGTAGCTCGATGTAGTGGTACGAAGCCCGACGTTGCGGTGCGTAATCCAACGTAGTGGTGCGTAGCCCGACGTAGCGGTGCGTAGCCCGACGTAGCGGTGCGTAGTCCGACGTAGCGGTGCGTAGCCCGACGTAGCGGTGCACCGCGCGGCGTTTGTGGGGACACACCAGCACAACTATTCTCAACCGTTCCTGTAGGACTTGTAGACACATAAATGCATTGATTTGCTAACAAGTTTATGTTGTTTTACCATCTTAACATTTTCTACCATGACTGTGTGTTACCGTTTTATAGCGTTTCCCCAAAAAGCAATGGTCGGCAAACCGCGGCTCGCGGGCCGCGTGGGGGTTGGAATTCGATCATTATAGTAGGGAAAGCCTTCAGGGGATTTTGGGATTTACTCAAGCGCGGCAGATTAACGCCGGTAGCACATCTCCGCCGCGAAACCATAGCAGTGAAACTGCAATAGTTCATTTCAACTGGCTCGCGTCATGTTCCACTACTCGCAATTCGAGTAGCGGAACATGACGCGAGCCAGTTGAATTGAACTATTGCGGTTTCGCTGCTCCGTTTGCGGTAGAGGTGTGCTACCGTTGTAACAGAAGGGAGATACTTGCACCCTGTTGAGTACCTCTTTCATTTATAAGCCCTCCATATAGGGCCACGCGTCAAGGTGTCCCGATCAGATTAGTAAAAAAAACGATACCTAGTTAGAAATACTCGAGCGCTTCAGATTAAGGTGTGGTGGGTTAGCTACGTACTGAAAAGTGTATTTAAATAATCTGAGGATTTGAACTTGACGTAAGAGAGGGAGAGGGTCACAAACTTCAAAAAAAAAAACGTCACCTCGACATTCCCGAGCGCAGTCAATTTATATTTTTATGGAAATTGATGTAGGATCAAATCAATCAAATCATTTATTTCTTTGCAAACATGGGTATAGTACATAGGTGTTTTTATAATAAAGTTCTCTATCTTTTACCGTCACGTGGGCATGCAAAGGTTTACAATTCAAAATCTAAAATAAGCGGCAAATCATTGGCAATTAAAAAATAATAATAATAATAATGTCAGTGTGGTCACAGCAATAAAAAATATAAAATAAAATAAGACTATTATAATGTCAAACGGAAACAAAAAGTAGGTGAACCATGATCATAATAATGTCAATCAGAGTAACAGCATGTCAATCAGTTAGTGAATCATCATTAAGAAAATCGTCAATTGTGTAATAAGTCTTTATAATTAAAATTTCGTTTAGCGCCCTTTTAAATTTTAATTTAGTCATATTTTTTTATAATATTAGGTAATTTATTATATAAGAGTGGGGCAATACCAAAAAAACTTTTTTGCATTAGCGCCGTTTTACATTTTGCTTGACATAATTATTGATTGATGTATTGAGTCCGTATTTGATTTTTCCTGACCTCTAATAATTTTTTAAATAGATGTGGGTTACATTTCACAAACAAAACTGTTTCCATTATAAATAAACAAGGCAAAGTTAAAAATTTTAACGATTTAAAATAGGGAATACAGCTATCAGTTGTCTTAAGACTGCACATTGACCTGATGCATCGCTTCTGCAGTCTAAATACCAGCTCCCTATCAGTAGACTGCCCCCAGAAAATAATGCCATACCGCAAAACCGAGGCAACCAATCCATGGTACGCTGTTAACAGAGCCTGACTGTTAACTTTCTTTGAGAGTTGAAAAAGAGCATATGCGGATTTGCTAAGTTTTTTACATAGTTCTTCAACATGAGGTTTCCATGTAAGTTGGCTATCAATTATAATGCCTAAGAACTTAGCCTTATTAGCTTCTTCAATATCACAGCCCTTGTAGGAAATGCTAAGGTTTGGGTTTTCACGGCGTTGATAAAAATGCATGACTTTTGTTTTGCTCAGGTTTATAACCAAATTATTATTATATAACCATCCTATAATGTCACTTAAGCAAGTATTAATGTCATTCTTATAACTATTTGAATTAGTAGATTTTATTATAGCTGTACTGTCATCTGCAAAAAGAACCATTTTGTTGGTCGTTGGGGTAGGATAAAAAATATAATCTGCCGATTTCCACAAGCCGAAGTAACAAAAATCATCATTAAAGTTTAGAGCGTACAGCTGCAGAGATGCATGTATTCTATGATGTATATCATTTGTATACGTGCTGTACGAAGATTCTACGGATATAGACAGATTAGTAAAAAAAAAAAAAATATTGCACGACTCATAGAAGCGTTAGAGAGTGCTTTTCGATCGAATATTTTGTTTTGCCTCCTTTCTGCAACTGTTTTTACACTCTTGTACCTCTACCATGAGTTGCCATCGAAAACTTACTCGCTAGCGCTAGCGTATTAACACGTACAGTGCCGCGAGCCCTCCTGGTGGGTTTTTACAGTGTTTTATAATAGATTTCGATAATACTCGCACCATGAGTTTGACGGAGTCTTATGCAGGCGCTACGGTAAGCTCGAAAGATCGTTTCGTCTAGCTAACTTCACTCTTATGTTTTGTTTCTTTCTTTCTCAGTAATAAGAAGAGAGAACGGCTCATCTGATCAAAACGTAGTAGTATCACTATGGTAACAAACAATGTTATGGCAGTCAATATCATGAAACAATCTGACTAAATAGAAAGGTTGACGGTTAGCTGACTACTTATGGTATTTAGGGGTTGTTGAATTTTTATTCCTTATAATAATTATGTACCTACGTCTATTAAATTTGTATTTTTTTTGACGATGTGTGATTCGCAGCGTTTTTTATTTAAATTTAAAATGAACTACGTTTACAACTCAGACCAAATAAAAAAAACAAGACAGAGCGCTGTCAACCAATGATAGAAGTGAAGCCGGTTTCGTAAACATGTGTGCACTTTGTGGTGTTTGATTGTAGTGTCATTGTTTATGTTGTAAATGTGTGCTTGTGAGCGTGTATGCACAGCGGCGGTGTAGTTTTGGCATGCTGTATAATTTTTCACATCGCTCTGTCTTGGTTTTATATTTGGTCTGAGGTTTAGAATAATGCAATGGGTAGCTCGCCGTCCGATAAGGACCAGGCCCGGGTCGACGGCCCGTTGTGTTCCACGCGCGCCTCAAAGAGATGTTAGCACAACGGAAGGGGTCCGATAGGACCGATGCCTGCCGGGGTTGCGGGTTAGTCCGAAAGGGTTACCGTGGCCCCTGGCAACGTACAGGCAACTGAAGGAACACTGGTGGGTTTTAGTCAGCAAGAGTCTGACACGCACCAGAAGTTATTTGATCCACCCACAAAAAAAAAAAATTGACAATAATAGAATATTTTGTAAAGGAATTTATTTTGATTACAGCCACTAACATATTCCACGCTAAAAAAGTTCTTCCAGGCATTATTTTGACTTTAATAGACTCAAAAACGTATATACCTACTTTTAATGTAAACATGTTTCACACCTCAAAATGCTAGTGAGCTACATAACTACACACATCAACACGGTCTAGGGATATTTTTAAAAAAGCGAATTACTATCAATGTGTTAATTATTTATATGACATGTATATATTTAAAAGATACGTTATTTAATATTCTACCATTTTTTAATAATGGTTAAGGTACTTCGATTAAAATTTCAGGATTTTATGGAAAAAAAATGAAGCACAGACGGAAACCGTATATGAATTAACTTTTAATTTATGAGTAAAAACTGAAAAAAAAAGAAAAATCATTTCATTTGTGTTTATAAACTTGAAGTTAGTAGTCTGAGAAAGCGCCCATGATGTTCATAACACATCGGCAACGATTCGGCATGCTCAGAACAAGGTTGTCGATGTCTTGCTGCGGAATATTGTCCCATGTCCTTCTGAGGTGCGCAAAAAGTTGATCTTCTGTAGCCAGATTTTCAGGAACTTCCTTCAGAGCTCTTCTTTGCAGCATATCCCACGCATGCTCAATGGGATTTAGATCTGGCGATTGAGCAGGCCAGTCTAAGGCCCTAACATTGTGTGTATGTAACCAAGCTGCTACCGTTCTCGCCGTGTGTGCCCGGGCATTGTCGTGCATGAGCAGGAAATCTTGCCCCATTTGTGTTCTGTGGGGCAAGATTACGGGCCCCAGCACCTGTTGGACGTATCGTTCTGCCGTCATATTGCCCCGCACCCAAACGAGATCCGTCCGTCCTCCAAGACGAATTCCTGCCCAAACCATAATTGTTCCTCCTTGGTATGGGTGAACTTCCTGAGGGTTCTGAAGACGGCTCCATCGTCCAGGAACTCGCCAAACACGCGTCCTTCGTGAATCTGGATGGAAGCCGAACCTGGATTCATCCGTGAACAGCACATTGGACCATTGCTCACGGCCCCAGTCCACGTGGTTCCGAGCCCATTCTAATCGTCGTCCACGATTGCCTCTCCGTAAAGGTGGGACCCGGAGTGGTCTACGAGAGCGTAGATTGCTTTCATGCAGTCGCCTTCTTACAGTTTGGTCACTCACAAGCACTTGGTGTTCCACTCGCAGCCTTTGGACCAATTGAGTCGCCGTTGCATTTGGTTGAGCTCGCGCAGTAATTTGCAAAAATTGATCTTGTCTGGGGGTAGTGATGCGACTTGGCCCCCGGTGCCTCTCCGCTACTTCACCTGTGGCACGATAGCGTGTCCACAATCTTGAAATTACATTTTGGTGGGTCCCTATGGCCTCAGCAACATTACGCTGAACAGACCCAGCTTCCAGCATTCCCACAGCTCGTAACATCTCCGCCCTCGTCAAATGTTGGTCAAACGTTGCATGGCTACAATACCTCAATTTTAACTTTATCATTCGTTTAAAAATGAAAAAAACTGTAACTAAACGTAATTCGTATTGTTTTCTAAATTTCGCACAAATGAAAATTCCCTCTCCTACACATCAAGACATTTTTATGCCACCGAAACAAAAGAATTTTCAAAAATTTGAATTTGGAATTAGTCTGAGATAAATTACAAACAAATCGGTGTATGAAAGATTACAATGCGGCCAGTACTTTTCGAGTTATTTAATTGAGTATGAAATATCCCTAGACCGTGTTGATGTGTGTACTACCGTAAGCGTATTTTTCGATAGCGTCTGTCGAATTAGTGACTCATGGTGCCGTTTTGTATGGTGACAGCTGAAAAACGTTAGTGACTATCGAATAGATTACGTTAGGTTTCTTACCTATCGAAATCTATAGTGCTCTTGGTACGAATTTCAATTTCTTTCCGTGACCGCTAGGGGCGCTGTACTATTACTTTTCATATACGGAGACGCTAGCGAGTTTTGACATCATCGAAATCTATTTGATTCACGTTAATACGCTAGCGGGTGTAACGCTAGCGAGTAAGTTTTCGATGACAACTCATGGTAGAGGTACTGCTAGTACACAGAGTCTACTTAATTTATATACCATTGTATAAATAATTTAATGGATATTAATTCTGTACTCTTCAAAGATTGATTTAATGCAACCGAAACGAAAATAGATCAAAATTGTTTTTTTGTAATATATCCCGTCAATCATGTGTGAAACCTGAAAACATTGTAGCTTGCGTAAAAATCAATAATTGAGTCAAGTTTTTTTAATAGATTCGTTTCATCCAAAGGAGGAAACCTATTGAAAAACAACGCTTCTGTTTTGCTCCGGGTCAGATAATAAGGGGTAGGAATAATGATTTTTGGGTTCAATGAACTATTTCTATGATAGTTTAATAACATTGCAAAAAAAACATACTTACAGTACGACACAACGTAGATGTAGCATCTGCACAATTCGTAAAACCGATCACCATCCGAACTGAATGCGCCTTCAAATTAATCTATATTACTGCTATTGGTGGAAATGATCTTTACGAAAACGCAATAGAATAGAAGAATAGAATCTCTTTATTTCGGACACACAAATATCCATATGGTGTTAGTAACATACAAAAAATTACTTATTGCCTAGTGTTAGTAACAATCAACCTCCGCACAAACTGCTGTACAATCGGAGAGCCGAAGCTCTCGGCTAGAGTATTCAGGATGCTGTTTTAACTGCCCCTCACTCTCCTCAGAAGCGAGGCATTTTTTTGCGTATAATTGCATAGAAGCAGTCGGTGCGGGCTTGCGTAAACATATTTGACGCGCTACAGTAGGTATCGAGGCAGCTTCAACAACATCCTGAAAGCATTGTTATTTTGGACGCGCAGGACATCCAGCGATCTCTTAGTATAATTGACCCATAGATTGCCCGTGTACAAACTTTGGCAGTAAGCCTTAAAAAGTTTTATTTCGTCTGCACACCGCGCACATCTACGGGACAACATATTGCTCCGGACCGCTAGAGCCCTGCGCTGGGATCTCAATGTCTACACCGTCCCTGAGGTCAGCGGCAAGACAATGCCCTAGGTATTTGAAAGTTGACACCCTATTAATTGGTGACCCGTTCATAAGCAACTTAGGTCCCTCTACACGGCGTTTGCCGCTCACCTCAAAGACCATGTATTCACTGGTACTGACGAACTTGCTAGACGTGGATCCAGCACGGCAGTCTGCGGACCCGAGCCTATCGTACCCATCCCCTTCAACCAAATACGCAGGTGGCTGCAGAAGTTCACCCACACACAAGCGGAACGCTGGTGGACCTCGACACCAGGTTGCAGGCAGTCAAAGGAGGCTATGCCATCTTTGGACAGCAGGCTGACCAGGCGTTTGCTACGCCTGGACAGGAACGGCCTGCGCCTGGTGACGGGGACACTGTTCGCTAAACAAGCACTTCCACACAATAGGCATAACGGACAGTCCTCTGTGCAGGGAGGCTGAGGAGACCGTTGCGCACGTGCTCTTCGAATGTACGGGCGTCACCCAGATTAGAACAGAAACCCTCGGGTCACCCAGATCATACACAGACGTTCTAAACAGACCAGGAGACTTAATCAACTTCTGGAGGGAGGTGGGCTGTTTGGAATAACCACCAAACGGCCGCTATGGCCCACGCACAATGGTCCACCTGACGGACTAAGTGCGGAAACCAAACCCCCTAACATAGAACATAGATTTATACGCCGCCACTACATTGCGTCACATCCGAATCGTCAGTGTTTTGATTGGGAGCTTATTTTGGGTTCACTTAACATTTCCTCAGAAAAACAGATCCTTACAGCCGGCAGGTTAACATACCTGCGTCTTCAGAAAGAAGCGGGACATATACACTATCAATATCTTAAGCGATCGAGTATTTCCATGTGACTTGTTTTTTTTTTTTTAATTTTCGAATTCCTGAGCCCATTGAAAAGGTATACAACTCATGACCTTTTTTCTTTCTACCATCTAATCTTCAAAATACGATAGGTCCTCACGACGTTTGAGTAAATCCCCATTTAGCACCATGACCTCCCCTAGCAAGATATCAAGTTTTATTCAAAATTCAAAAGATTTATAACTCAAACTCAAAGCATTTATTTCAATTAAACCATTTACAGGCACTTTTGAATTATCAATGGGTCAGTCAGTCAGTAATATGAAGCTAGTTGCCCATTCCAAAGCGTAGGTTCCTATGGAGAAGAACGGGCAAGAAACCGAAGTATTTTCACCAAAAATTATCAGGAAATCGAAAATTTGTCATTCGTTTTTTTCAAAGTTTTCAAGGATACCTTGAATCAGTCGATATGATAATGATGAAGGCATCCTACTTCTTAGCAAGTTGATTTTAGGAGGCGTTGTGAAGTGAAAGAGAATGGGAGTTTTAAGGATTAAGGAAAGTGTATTGAGATAGTTTGGACACACAGAAATTGGTTCTCATAAGAAATCTTAGTCGTTACAGTTACAGTTTGGCTGTATTGACTAATAATGAGTTTGCCGACCACGAGACTGTGCGATGTACATAGCTCTGCAGAAGAGAGATTGTGCGATGTACATAGCTCTGCAGAAGAGAGATTGTGCGATGCACATAGCTCTGCAGAAGAGAGATTGTGCGATGTACATAGCTCTGCAGACGAAAGATTGTGCGATGTACATAGCTCTGCAGAAGAGAGATTGTGCGATGTACATAGCTCTGCAGAAGAGAGATTGTGCGATGTACATAGCTCTGCAGAAGAAAGATTGTGCGATGTACATAGCTCTGCAGAAGAGAGATTGTGCGATGTACATAGCTCTGCAGAAGAGAGATTGTGCGATGTACATAGCTCTGCAGAAGAGAGATTGTGCGATGTACATAGCTCTGCAGAAGAGAGATTGTGCGAGAGAGATTTTGTGATGTACATAGCTCTGCAGAAGAGAGATTGTGCGATGTACATAGCTCTGCAGAAGAGAGTTTGTGCGATGTACATAGCTCTGCAGAAGAGAGATTGTGCGATGTGCATAGCTCTGCAGAAGAAAGATTGTGCGATGTGCATAGCCCTGCAGAAGAGATAGCGTACGCCGCATAAGGCCTCTATAATGTTTTTTACATAGTATCGAATAGCATGAGTAAGGTGACATTTTAAACAATTAATAGATTGAGGGCATCATAAAAGGGTATCTACCTATGATTTTTAAAGACTTATCTTCTCAGTTACCTACTACTTCTTAGCGTGTCCGTTGCAAAAATAACATAAAAGAGAATGGGCGATTTCTCCCCATTGTTGAATCAAGTTGTGGTACAAAGGCCATTTGAAAGGTAGTAATGACCTTCAAACGGCATAGTAGAGGAGCGCCTGGAGGTTATGACCTCGGATTTTTTTTACAGTGAATGAATTTTTAAGATCGAGGTGGAATTTTGTCTTTTATACTATAAATTGCAATGTTTACCTATTTTTTTTGTGTTTTTCATTTTTAGCAATGAAAATTATTTTTTCTCTTGACCCTACTGAAGCGATCGTTTTCAAGCAAAGTGTGACCGGGGGCTAGCTTCCTCAAATATTAACATAGAGAAATGAAAATGACATCAAAAGATACTGTACGTATACAGAAAGGGGCACAAACTGGAAAAAAAAATTGTGTTTATATTTTTTTGTTTTAACTTAAAATAAACAATTACCAAAAAGGTGTCTCCGAAAGGGGTAAACATCTAAGTGTAATTATAATCTTATCGAAATCAGAATGATGAATGATGAATTTTAAAGCCCTTTAAATTCTCCAGGATTTTATTTTTTTACTTTTTCGATGTCTTTTCGTTTTTGAGAAGTTTAAGATTATTTGAAAAATGTTCCAAAAGAAACGGTCAAAAATAGGTCTTTTTTAAAATTAAAAATAACATTTTACAAACATTTGTTTGCAGTATTGTAGCCCTTTCGGTAACGCTTCTTTTGATACCATTTTCATTTCTAATTGAGGACGCTATCTAGCAGTGGCGAGGCGTGGTAAAACGAGAGAGGTAAGCAGGAGCAAAAAAATAAAATATCAAAAAAACGTCAAATTAAAATTGTTATGACGTCACTTCGGACTTTCATCGTGGCCGCGAAAAGTTACTTCTTGTTTACCTAACAAAATAACGATGTCAATAAACCGTTTCATTAAATTCCTATTTCTATCTACTTCTGCATTATGTATAAGCTTCATGCAAATTAGTGAAAATTATTATATTCCTGTCAGTCCACTAGTCCCGAACTCATAAAACAGCTACCTACGAATATATTTTTCAGTCTGCACATGTGTTTTGATGAATTCGTCACATAAAAATGTGAAAAAAAACCTTTGTTCCATGAACTACTAGAATCTGAGAAAAGTAAACACGGGAAGCAATACATTTAATTTAATTTACTATATTTTATTTTATTTACTAGTCAGTCATTGATATTTATTGTAAAGGGAAACATTAAAATGTTTGAAAAAACCATCACGTCGTTTGTAATTTATAGTCATATCTGGGCGAGCAGTTAGGCCGTAACTTAAGTGTTTCTTTTTCAAAACTTAACCATGAAAAGCAAGTTTCCTCACTAAGTAAATAATCCTTCACGCAACAATCTAAAACTATTAATGCCGCCATCCTAATCCTACTGATCGTACTAATTACTTTTCAAATCTACTCTAAACTCAAACTCAAACTCAAAGTATTTAATAGGTATGAAACCTACTCAAAGTATTTTATACCTATGAAATTGCCGTTTTGTATGAAAAAAATTAAATGTATTTTTTATTTGTATTAATCGAAGTAATCACCCATGCAATCAATGCATCTTTGCCAACGCAGTGGCAGTTTATTGATGCCCTTCTTAAAGAAATCAGCTGGACGGGAGGCAACAAATTCTTCAAAGGCATTTTGTACTGCCTCTCGGGTATTGATTTTTTTTCCCGCCAAGAAGTTATCCAAATTCTGGAAAAAGTAGTAGTCTGTAGGCGCAAGGTCTGGTGAGTAGGGCGGATGACGGAGAGCTTCCAACCCCAGTTCTTGCAACTTGGAGACCGTCTGCTGTGCAGTATGAGGTCGCGCGTTATCGTGCAGTAGCAGCGGATACGAGCGATTGACCAATGCTGGTTGGAGATGTGCCAGCTTCTCCATCATTGTGTTCAGTTCTTCACAGTACACATCTGCAGTAATGCTCACCCCGTTTGGTAAGAAGCTGTGATGAATCACACCGGCGCTAGACCACCAAACAGTGACCATCACTTTTCTAGGGGTAAGTTTTCGTTTAGGGCATTGTTTAGGTGCTGAACCAGGATCCAACCAACTTGCTGAGCGCTTGCGGTTATCAAACAGAATCCATTTTTCATCGCAGGTAACAATGCGGTTCAAAATTCCTTCATTTGTGTGTCTGTTGAGCAGTGCAAGGCACGTCTCGACGCGTACTTCGCGCTGGCGATCATTGAGTTCGTGGGGCACCCATTTGTCAGGCTTTTTTACCTTGCCAATTTGACGCAAATGGACCAATATTGTTTTGACGCTAACGTCGAAAGCTGCTGCTAATTCAGCCGTAGATTGTGTATCATCAGCTTCCACAATCGTCTTTAATTCGTCATTGTCGACCAAAGTCTTCGGACGACCGCGAGGTTCATTTTTCAGGTCGAAATTTCCAGAACGGAAGCGAGCAAACCAATAACAGGTGGTGCGTTCGTTTGTAGTGTTAGCTCCGTAAACGTCGTTGATGTTGCGTGCCGCTTGTGCCGCGTTGCTGCCACGACGGTAGGTACTCATATTCCATAATTACTCGATTTTTTTACGTATCCATGATGACGAAAAAGATTGAAATGCGATGAAAATGTAACACTAATCAATAAACAAATGACTACTTTTGGAAAAAAAAATCCATGTTTTTAAAATAAAATTAATTTGAAATTAGAATTCTTAGCCAAACAAAAATTATTTTGATTTGAAATGGCCAGTACTGCAGAACGGTAATTTCATAGGTAAAGACCTAATCTTTCAAATAAACCAATTACAGGCACTTTTGAATTGTCAAGGGGTCGGTCAGTCAGAAATATGAAGCTAGTCGCCCATTCCAAAGCGTAGTAGGTACCTATGGAGAATAACGGGCAAGAAACTCCACGGACACTCTTTTAAATCAAAATATGGTTACATAATATTGGTTACATCATTCCCAAATACCTAATTACAAAGTACTTTGCTTTCACTAAACTCAAAACACTCAAACACTACCTTAATCACTGTTCTCAACAAACAAATACGAGTATTACTACTACTTACTAGTAATTCTAAATTGATTAATTCAATGAATACAAGAGCGAACAAAAAAAACAACTGACTTCCAAAAAAAAACACTATAATAACTTTTTTACAAAACAAAAACCACCGAATTCCACAAAAATACACTTAAAAGAGTAAGTAAGTAGTCTAAAATCTTGATGGATTCTGCCCCACTAGGGTTGGCACCTTAGAAATGTATAGGTAGGTATGCTCGTATTTATGTGCTTCGTATATGGCATGGATTTGGCCCACCAGTAGGGCGACTTGGTGGGGCAAAGTGGAATGATTTAAATTAACTTCTTTGTGGGTGAAAAGGGGGAATACAGTTTGTATGAAAGATCTTATTCATTTGGTTTAGAAAACGTGGTATAAACTTATCTAGGTAATAATAAAGATGGAATCATACATTTTCAAAAGTGGCTTGAAAGTGTAGAAAGGGGGTTAAAAAATGTTTTGCATCTCAATGACATCTATCGGCCATTACTATACATTTTTCTACATTCAAAATTAACAGAAATATTTTTTTTGAAATTTAATTACAGTCCTATTAAAATTGGAAATAGAATATAATCACGATGTAACATTTAGTTTTCATTTCATTGCAATCGTCTCATCCAATAAAAATATAGGTATGCTAATTTAAAGTGTTCTAAGTTATACCCATACCACCAACAAACACTACGTTCCAGGCGGCAAGGGGTAACGGAGATTTGGAGCGTACAGTCCATAAATTACAGGCTACCACCCTCGAAAGAGCTGTGATCGACTTTGGTAAAAAAAACGTTGCAAAAGAGCAGTTTGGAAGGCATAGTTTTATCAGAGTTGGACGCCAACAAATTATTAAAGCGACCACACGGCGACAGATCATTGACGGAAATAACGAGGCTACAAAATCTGTCTTCTGACAATCAAGGCCACACATAACATACGACTCAAGTAACGCAATTTGATGCCGGGATATTACCATTAAAATAATTTATAGCCAGCGTACATCTCATGGCAATTCGAATAAGCCCAAACACGTTGTTTTATGACCGAGTTCCGGTGCCGTCCTTCCGGCTTCCTCTTCAGATCAGGTCGATGATCATCAGAATTATTTATTTAAACGTGCTTCATAGTCGCTTAGCTATCTTAATCGAGACATCTTATCGCCATCCGTGAAATACTTATCATTGAGTAGTTCCGGTGGCCATCTGTGGTCTTCTTCATCAGTTCCATTTCACCAAATGATACTCCGAATGCAAATGCTTAATTTGTTGCTGAAAATACCAAAATCGCTGTGTATGCCTATAATATTTGAGGAGTTCCCTCAATTCCTCATGGATTCCCTCATCAGAACTAAATTTTGATAAAAATGGGACCAAACGGAAAGTGTGTCCTTTCAAATAAAAAAAGAATTTTCAAAATCGGTTCATAAAATGACGGAGTTATGTTATGAGGCAACACACAGTAAAAAAATTAAACAAATACAACCGAATTGATAACCTCCTCCTTTTTGGGAAGTCGGTTATAAATGCAAATTAACTACTTAATGTAAACAATTTAAATGGTTTTAATCTTATAATGCGATTACGTCAAAAAACAACCACACATTGTCAATCGAATGACGATATGCCCGTCATGCCCGAACTCCGAGCCGAACGCATTACGAAATTCAACGAAAACAACCGAATCAAATGCGTGTGCGTGAAAGAGGTGGAGCAATAGCAATAGCTCTTTCTCGTTCTCGATCGCGCGTTTTCTACTAATCCCTAGCGGAGCTCGTTGCAGACCGGCTTATCCGGTTACTAAGAAACCGCGGTGTCACGTGACCGAAGCGACGTCATGATGACGGACTTTATTTTCTAAAAAAAATTTTTTTTGTTGTTGGCAAAAAATTTAACGCGTCTTGTAATGCTTTAATTTTATGGTGCATCAAATACTTATAGTGTGATTATTCAATGACGATAGAGTGGTTGTGTTCCGAATTT
Organism: Xanthia icteritia; assembly: GCA_949128155.2. Classification (NCBI taxonomy): domain Eukaryota; kingdom Metazoa; phylum Arthropoda; class Insecta; order Lepidoptera; family Noctuidae; genus Xanthia; species Xanthia icteritia. The sequence goes on from OX421931.1 coordinate 961,953, forward strand.
TCAAAGGGAATACAGCAGGAATTGGGTTATAGGTATCATTTTCTTCTTTATTTCATTTTCCTTAATTAACTTCTTTTCTCGATTACTATCTCTATATATATAGATAGGTTAACTTAATTTTGTTATACAAAAATATTGTACAGCCTACTTGAAAAATGTTCCAACATTTTTTTTTTACACATCATAATTTTTTGCAGGTAAACTTTTTTATAGACATACACGATGACATTTGAATCACAGTTTTGCTAGAACAAACGTTGTTCAGATCATGGTCTACTACCATTCTATAGCTTCCAATAAAAAAAAACGTCATTCGATTTTGAAAAAACACAAAATTACAAAGTTAAAACGTTGGGATTATCGTTACTCACTACAATTTGCGGCGCGGCGCGCGACAATGCTGTGTTCCGTGGGTGAGCACCCACGGAACACAGCATTGTCTACAGGGAAATGTACCTCCATAAACGAAATTTTATAAGCACTTATTTTTGTACGTCTTACTAGAAAATACCAAACTAAAAGTTAACTTCAGTAGGTATTTTATCACTGATAAGTGGCTACTTTAAAAAAAATTTTATGGCTTGGTATGGCAAACTTGCTATGCATGATTGCACGACGCGACGCACCTTACCGTACCCACACCGTACCGACGCCCGACGGCGCGGCGAGATGGCTGAACTTTAATGTTATCATTTCGTTCTAGGTGCGAACTTACGGTAGGTACAGACGCCAGCACATCAACCTACTACAAACTTTCAAATTTCTTTAATCGATTTTCAACTTTATCACTAAAGTATAAGGTTCAAAGTTTATTGGGAAAATTTGACAGTTTCGGGTAGGTTGACCTGCTGGCGTCTGTACTATCAGACATGGTTTTAATTCTTTCCTGTAGGTACTAGGTACGGGTACCTATTGTATCTAATGTGACTTTATTAAAATACAAAAATGAGGTTATATTTACATAGATTCTAGCTACCCAAAACATTAAAAAAAGATTCTTTTATTCGCTGTAATCGGCCTTCGGAGGAGGATGGGCTAAAAATCCTTTTAAGCTTTAAAATAGATAGTCTAAATAGAGATGTTATAAAAAAATACTGGATTCCTCATGCCCAGGGATATCCAAAAATACCCCATGTATGTTCCGCGATTGCAATCTCTGGAAAATCAACACATACTTTCTACACCATCTCCTTTACCGTCATCCAGATTGCAAGTCGACACCAATGACTATGTAAATGTGTCCTCCTTGGAAGAAAACATTGTTACTCTACAGCAGCAATTAAAGGTTGCACAGATTGAGATAGCTGCCCTCACGGACCGTATTGCAGTATTGTGCAAAGTAATTGCAATGTCTGTGCACCTGTCATTCATCATTGAACTGATGCGGGATACTGTGAACGTAGCCAGAGCACAGACATGTGCTGTCGCAGACGGGCACAATATGGTAGGAGAGAGTAGTAGAGAGAAGTAGAGAGAAAAGGAAAGTAAGAAATAATAATTATTTTAGGTATGAAAAGGACAAGAAGCTTGTGATCCTTAGCAGCAACTCAACCAACAAAATTCTACCAATTGCTACCAGATTATTTGGCGATACTTTTCAAATACGCAATTAAATAAAAACAAACTGTGGCGTAAAACAATTATTAACGGATTGGAGGATTAACTAAGAGAATTAACCTGTCAGGATTACTGTGTCATCCAAATTGGAGGTGAAGATTTCAAGACCTCATGCACAGAGCATGACCTCATGCGACTACACTAAGCTGGTAAAACTAATACGGGATAAACTTATGCCTATTAAGCATACAAATATAATACTGTGCGTACCTACTTTTAAAAATCATTATCATAAAGAGATGTATAACTGGCGAATAGAAGCATTTAAAATTTATAATGACAATTTGACTCGTAACACAATAAGTAATTAAGTAGTGCGTGTTATGCTATCAGATCTATGAGGGATATTTTGTCTATTGCCCCACCTGCGTACCGTCTATTTTGCTCTATAAAGTTGAATTTAAATTTAGATATAGTATTAAATTTTGGGGAAACAGCTATAAATATAATACCAAGGCAGCCTTTACTATACAAAAGCGAGCATTAGGAACCATGCTTCGTATTTAATAAACCAGCCAGAATCATGTAAAGAGTATTTTGTATAAACTTAGAATCTTAACGTTACCATGTCTTTATATTTTAGTTCTCCTTATTCATTTAAAGAAAAACTTAAACGACTTTGAAATAAAAAATAGAGTAGATACTCGCAGAAAAGATCTTCCTAATATTCTGCAGGCAAAGCAATGTTGTCAAACACTCGTCACGCGTGCAGTCTGTCAATCTGTTTAAATGGCAAAAAGACTTGTTTGTATCTATGGTCATGAATAAAAAATATTATTGGATATACAAACGTCAAAGATAAAAATAGATGTCAATCGTAGACAGACCGAGTATTGTCTACGATGTCAATCGACAAGTCATGTCACACGACCGAAATCAGCAGTGAAAGCATTAAAGTAATGGTCTAGCTCGTCGAGTATTGTTTTTATCAGTGTTTTTGACTTATGTCATTTGTCTGCTGAGAGTATGACGGACCCTAATTCGTATGGGTATAGGGAGAGCGCGACGCAGCTGCCGGCGGCGGAGCGGGCTCCAGGGCAACCGGAGGTACTGCCGGTAAGGTTATTTGCTTGGAGACGATGTGGTCGGGTGGTGGCTGTGCGTAACCATCGGCTTGTTGGTTCAGTCGGAGTACAAGTTTGCTCCGGACGAGCTGCGCGTGCTGGGGGAGTGCAACCGGGAGAGCTTCTTCCAGCGCTCGCTGCCGCTCGGCACCACGTTCGGAGTCGGGACTTACGTCGCTATCCAGAAAGGTCAGTATCTAAATACTACATTATTGAATAAGTTCGTTCTGTGTTATTTCTTATTCACTATTGTAAAATTGACTTAGTTCCCAGTAACCAAAAAATCTCACATCTTGTTTTGTTGAATTTGTGTTCGCACTACATGAAACCGATTTTCGACAGATTTCAAGATTTTTTTGCATTTATAACATGTCAAATTGATCAAACAAGAATGACTGAAACTTTGCAGTCAACAAGTTGTGTAACAATGCAAAAGCGGGTACAGAACAGATATATCGTGTATTAACATTATTATTATCACACTTCTGTGTTTTAAAATGTTAGTAATAGTCCGATTTAGGTTTTAATGGCAAGAAAAATTTGAAGCTTCATGGAAAATTTACAAAGGAGAATCTGCAAAAATGTATGGAAGCTGGCCCAAACAGCAATAACAACCATGCATATGACATTAGATAGGTATTTTAATATAATACAATAACTACTATGGTGACTAATTTCTAATCGCTGTGTGAATAAAGTTGTGGTGATGTTTAGCAGGACTGACCTGGATGGTAGTTAACGGAACACTTGAATAGTTAATCACTTCTGGAATATTTGCAACTTTTTTCACACAGCGATTTGAAATAAATAATAAATAAATAAAAATAAATAAAAATGTTTATTGATTCAAATTAATATACACAGACACATTTTAAAAACAGGTGCTAAGAATAATACAATAAGCATAGAGAAAAATAAAAACATAGCTTGTGTACAGAGGATTTAGGTCTACAAAACGAAAGTCTATGCATACAAAAAAATATGAGCCCTGTCTCTTAAACTAGGAGACCTGTATCTTAAGAGACAGTGATCAGCCAAAATATTAATTTATAAAAATGAGATCACAAGAGTGAAAGTGTGACGATCTTTGATTTACACATGAAAATTTAATGTTAGCATTACGATGTGCATGAATGTGTATATGTAAGGGAGAAGAAGATGTGTAATGTAAGAGCATGTGTGAGGTTAGGTTAGGGTGTGTGTGTGTGTGAGGGTGATGGAGGGTGTGTGTGAGGGTGATGGAGGGTGTGTGTGTGTGAGTAAGTAAGTTTGTGTTTGTTTTGATGGGGTTAATTATATCAAGCGATGTATGATGATAGTAAGGACTCTGTTTTAGTATAGTCCTGCTGGATAAGCCAGTCAGTGGTTTTTGATTTGACATTAAATTTATTAAGGTCTATTATGTCTAGTTCTTTCTGAATTCTTTTGAAAACATGAAGGCTCAAGACATAAAATTGGTGTCTTGCAAAAGAGGTTTTGTACTGTACACCTGGGGGAACATATGTGCGCTTACTTGGATCAGATGGAGGTAAGCGAGCATGTACCCTCAGGACCGATTGCAGAATAAAAAGCTGCCGCACCGTCAACACCCTGCAATCAGCGTAGAGCAATCAGCGTAGAGCTGCGCTGTAGGATGAAATGAGTCGCCATAGTAGTTGTTGCTCTATATTAAAATGCCATGAGTGGTTGTAAATTTAATATCCTTTTTTTCTGTGATATTCAAATCAAATCAAACATTTATTTGCTAGAAATACATTGTTTTGGTACTGGTGAGGTATTATAACCTAAGTGTTATTGTATTCTGCTTGCAAGCATGCATGCAATTTTTTTATTAAGTTTATATACATTCTTAATGTTATTACTAAATCCTTTATTTTATCTATTTATAAAAACAAGAACAGAAATACATTTAAAAATAGTAGCCCACCGGTATTGGGAACAGGGTCCGAGCTACCGGTGGTCAGGGCTCCTGAGAGAGGAATGTCCTTATTACTTTTATTATTATACATATACTATTACCATGCATTTATTCACTATTTAATTTATATTCTTATATAGGTACTCATTTTAAATTGTATGTTCAATCTAAATTCCTTATTACTTACTATAAAAACAACCTTTTCTAAGCCATTCTGTCAATTTTGTCTTGAACATAATTTTTTCATGAACTTGAAATTTGGGCAGGAGAACGTCTGTCGGCTAGTATCAAATATGTGTTACACAGTGTTGGTAACTTCACTTACACACAAACATATTCTTTACTGTTGCATCATTTTTTTTATTACCTTTCTACTGAGATACTGTGCTGCAAATCACAAAATAAACTTATCATCTATTTATACAAAAGGAGCAACTGACTGACTGACTGACTGACATATCAACGCAGAGCCGAAACAACTACTGGGACTTGTAACGTGAAATTTTGCACACAGCTTCCTTTTATAATGTATAAAATGAAGTTGAATGACAATGAAGGATGTTATTGCGGATGGGCTAGGCGAGGAGCTTGCGAGGGTGCAAAGTATCAAACATAGAGCCGCCGTTTGCGTTCATATTGAGACTATGGCTCTGCTACTGTATTGCGCCTAGAGCGACGCGACCGAGCGTGCGTTCTTTCTAGCCGCTTGTTGTTGCCATATTGACAGCGACCGTCTATTGTTTAATTTTATTATGTGAAAACCATCGATTTACATCGATTCAATGGTGGAAACATGTCTAATTGTCAACCTTCTACGGCTCGTGATGTGTGAAGTCACTGTAGCCACCTGACTTTTTACTGGTATTACTGAGGTATTGCGCGAAGAACCAAAATTGTTTGTGGCATTATTGCTGACATGGTTAAGATTTACCTTTACCTAGTCAAATACCTATCTATATCTACACACATAATACTTACAAATATTAGCGAAGTCAAAACTGTACATTGAATATTTTTGAAAAAAAGTAAGTGTTACGAGGTCTGGGAACGATGCTAATGCCGAAAATATCGTTTTTAGATTATAAGTCATATCGTCGTTCATCTGAATGTATGTTCCAGCATTTAACGCAAATACTACCGTATAGAGAGAGATAGTGATAGATTGTGTTCAAATGCATAGATATTCCTTATAAGTCTGGTCAATCTATACTTCTGTAGGATATAAATTATGGTGTTCCCTTGTTTCGCAGACAGAAATTTCATAGAATTTCATTGCGCACCAAACGTTTCATATAATATTTGGTCCTTGTATTTTTATTTCGAATATTATTGTTTTAACGACTATTTACTTGAATGGAACATATTTCACAGAAACACAATTCAAATAATTTTATAATACGATGCCGCGGGCAAAAGCTAGTATGCTATAATTTATAAAGATATCACGCGGGCGATACCGCTGGCGGAAGCTAGTATTAAATAAGTATATGAACTGCGTTCGCGATTTCGTTTCCAAACGTGTAAACAAATATGAGTTTTTGGAAAAACAACTTTAGTAACGTAAACTGCCCTAACTTTGCCTGGCGTCCTAAGTTTGCCTATAATGAAAATAATGTAATATCTTTTTCATTTTACTTGTATGGCAAAGGAAACTTTGAGATTTTATAGACAGCTTTAAGTTTCGATTGCCATACAAGTAAAATGAAAAAGATATTACATCATTTTCATTATAGGCAAACTTAGGACGCCAGGCAAAGTTAGGGCAGTTTACCGGTACGTATACATAAAGTTCAGTTTGGGCTATAACTCCAAACTAGTAGTAGTGGCTAGTAGTAGTCATTCCGAAATCAACTTAATATACAGTTGCATAAAGTTGATATTCGTCTAAGTGGAAAAAACATCAATTGGAAGCCAGTATTTCAATAGACAGACTCCATGTGAAAAAGGCGTGATTATGTATAAAGAAAACAGAAAATAAATTTGCGGTAAACATGACGCAAAAAAGAACACAAAATTAAAAAAAGAAACAAGTTTAGGCAAAATATGCGTCACATTCACGCAAAACGGCCATCGCTCAGCATGATGTATGTTAATGAAGCAAACTGTTGCTACCACCTAATCCTCCATGTCATTGTTTATGAAACAAACGGACGTCTTCTTACGTGATGTAGCGTGACGCAAGTTATTGTTGCTACCACCTAATGTTCAATGCCATTGAAAAAAGTTATTGTTGCTACCACCTAATCCTCCATCCCATTGAAACAAGTTATTGTTGCTACCACCTAAATAATGCTCCATGCCATTGTTTCGAATCCTCATTATTGCTGCTACTTCTTTAACAGAGGTACAAAAATGTATGATTATGTAAATATTTTCACAATAACTGTTGTCTCAGCTGCATTGTAATCAGACATGTGAGCTTTGTGTGCCCCGCTCCCATCAGCTTATTCTTCAGCGTTCTGCGAATATGCTCGCTACAACCGACTTTACGCGTTTAATAATTAGAATAAACATATTAATTATATCGCCCTCAATATTGTCTACAACGCTACAAGGTTCTTTCGGCGCGCGGCCAAAATACGAACTAACGCCGCCATCTTGTTTTGTCAATACATTTTCACACATGTTTACAACAACGCCGCGCCGTGTCAATGTCATTCCGGAGCCAAAAGATCCTTTTAGAACTCTAGATAAACATGATGCTTTATTCTTTGTCAACAAACGTGTTTCAACACATTGATAAAGTGAAGTATGTTCGACAGGCACCCTGAAGCCGAATGCTCGGTTCGGGCCGTTCCCTAAGGTGACGCTGGCAGTGATGGTGGGCTACTTCCTCGGCAAGCTGTCGTACCAGCAGGCCTGCGCCGAGAAGCTGATGGCGCTGCCCGGGAGCTACATCGGACAGCTGCTACGGGAGCGCAAGGAGGGGAAGATCGGAGGGGGGTAAGCGTCATTATTGTATTACTAAAAACGAGAAAATGTTATTCGGCTCATTTCGGTTCGGGAGACGCAACTCTACAACGCTTCAATAAGTGTGGTCACTCCCTAAAAGTTACACTATTTTACTCTAGTTAGTTACTTTTGTCTTTCGCTTTTTGCTTTACTGAATAAAGCCACCTACATTGATAATAAACCTTACCAAACATCGATTTATTACCTGTACCTATGTTTTTAGAAATGTGTCTAGGAATTTATCAGTAGCAGCCCGGAGTCTGGATTTGTGGCTGGTATATATTAGGTCTTTACCTATGAAATTGCCGTTCTGCAGTACTGGCCATTTCAAATCAAAATAATTTTTGTTTGGCTAAGAATTCTAATTTCAAATTTATTTTATTTTAAAAAACATGTTTTTTTTCCAAAAGTAGTTATTTGTTTATTGATTAGTGTTACATTTTCATCGCATTTCAATCTTTTTCGTCATCATGGATACGTAAAAAATTCGAGTAAGTAATTATGGAATATGAGTACCGTCGTGGCAGCAACGCGGCACAAGCGGCACGCAACATCAACGACATTTACGGAGCTAACACTACAAACCAACGCACCACCTGTTATTGGTTTGCTCGCTTCCGTTCTGGAAATTTCGACCTGAAAAATGAACCTCGCGGTCGTCCGAAGACTTTGGTCGACAATGACGAATTAAAGGCGACTGTGGAAGCTGATGATACACAATCTACGGCTGAATTAGCAGCAGCTTTCGACGTTAGCGTCAAAACAATATTGGTCCATTTGCGTCAAATTGGCAAGGTAAAAAGTTTGACAAATGGGTGCCCCACGAACTCAATGATCGCCAGCGCGAAGTACGCGTCGAGACGTGCCTTGCACTGCTCAACAGACACACAAATGAACGAATTTTGAACCGCATTATTACCTGCGATGAAAAACGGATTCTGTTTGATAACCGCAAGCGCTCAGCAAGTTGGTTGGATCCTGGTTCAGCACCTAAACAATGCCCTAAACGAAAACATACCCCTAGAAAAGTGATGGTGTGATTCATCACAGCTTCTTACCAAACGGGGTGAGCATTACTGCAGATGTGTACTGTGAAGAACTGAACACAATGATGGAGAAGCTGGCACATCTCCAACCAGCATTGGTCAATCGCTCGTCTCCGCTGCTCCTGCACGACACCGCGCGACCTCATACTGCACAGCAGACGGTCTCAAAGTTGCAAGAACTGGGGTTGGAAGCTCTCCGTCATCCGCCCTACTCACCAGACCTTGTGCCTACAGACTACTACTTTTTCCAGAATTTGGATACCTTCTTGGCGGGAAAAAAATTCAATACCCGAGAGGCAGTACAAAATGCCTTTGAAGAATTTGTTGCCTCCCGTCCAGCTGATTTATTTAAGAAGGGCATCAATAAACTACCACTGCATTGGCAAAGATGCATTGATTTCATGGGTGATTACTTCGATTAATACAAATAAAAAATACATGAAAAAAATTCGTTTAATTTTTTTCATACAAAACGGCAATTTCATAGGTAAAGACCTATTATAAGCTTGCCTCCTATTAATTAGGACTGAAACATAAATGGCGAAATGTGGGTGTTAACTCAAAAATAAAATTAAAATTATTAGCTAAGCAAATTGACTTACGGTATCAATTTGCTTATAAATTACTCAGCCTAACTCTTCGAGGAAAACGGATGTGACGGTTGTTGCAGTGCTTCTTTCGTTAACGAAATGAAACGGCTGGTCCATCTTCTCCACAGGTAACAATATTGGAACCGTGCACTTACTTCTGACGTTTCGTTTATAAGTGCCCAGGTTTGTGAAATAAAATATTCTGAACTTAACTCTGAACTGAAATCTGGTGATTTCAGCCGCAGTAAGATATCGAAGTCGGGCTCGACGATGCTGGGCGCTAACCCGAGCGACATCTACTCGGACGCCGGCCCGGGCAGCTCGCTGGACCTGGACACGGACCGGCCGCTGTTCAACGAGGAGGCATACCGCCCGGGCGCGCCAGGTAACCCGCTCGCCACTCATCCTATTGTCAGAGCACTACTCTAATACTGCTCATCTCATCATTTTATTACGTTTTCATACCACCTGTTCGATAATGTCATGCAAACCTAATCTAAAGTAAGTCATACATTATATCCCTGGGGTCTAGCCAGGCAATAATATTGTAATGAATTTAATTATAACTCGCTGGTCAAAATGTGATTTGAATTTGGAACCCCAATAAAAAATTCGCATGAAAACTTTTACAAAAAAAATCAAATGGGTTTTTATTACCTCGCAGGTGTGAAAAGTAGAGTATTCTCCTCGGGGATAAAGGTGTCTTCGTCTTGGGCGCGCTTGAATCCCTCGCTCCACTCAGGATTCTAGTCTTAACTCCCTCGCTTAATATAGCGCCCGTAACATTAGACTGCTTTATCCCAGTAAGCTACGGTTTCCTAGAAGAGCGGCGGCCGCCACATAACGGCCGCACTGACGGCTGCCATGAAAATGCTGGCAGCAGGGTTTGTCAAAAACGCTCTCTAGGGAAACACCAAATTACGTTCATAAAAATATCATTTCAATGACGTCATTCGACGGTAAATTGCGGACGCTATCTGCCGGTCACCACTCTTCTAGGAAACAGTAGCATCAATGAATAATGTACTATAATGCAGTGGTCATCTGAACATATTCAAAACTCTTATTCCAAGTCAGACGCCCACGGGCGGCATAAAAACTCTCGACGCCAGGTTAGTCATTAACAACACGTAAAAGAAAGAAAAATAAAGAACATACTAGATTCTAATCGCTTTTCTTGTATGTCCGTGATCCGTATGCGTTGTTCTGCTAAACTACGCAATGGATTTTGGTGCGTTTTTTTGGAGAAATTATTCCGGAAGCTTTTTTTTTAGTTAAAAACCATACGAAGTAGGGGTGGGTCGCTAGTGAATACTGAATTGATGACAACTGCATAAACATAATAGTACCATATAGTGCGCGATATAATTGACCTTACGTTATATACATTTGAACACGGTATGTGATACACCCCACAGCTCTGCCGCCATCGCCAGACCCGCAGCAGCACCAAGGAGCGGAACCAAACCTTTCCTATGACGACTTGCGTCGTAAAAACAGAGATGACTATAAAGGTTCGAAACAGGACCCTTACAGGTAAACAAACTTACTTACTTACTTAAACTTACTCTTACGCTTGCTGTTATTGAACGTTTCTTTTATGATAGGAGGTCGAGGGCAAAACTAGATATGTACCTACCTATACATCTAATCATACATTCATCATTTAAAAAACGTGCCTAAAGTTTTGGGCAAAATCTCGTTTGATACTTGGTACGTATGTACAGTCACGGACTTTAATTGATGAGCCACTTGCCACTGTTATTATTTTAGCCGTGTAATCCAAATCGGGTTTAGTCGGTTATACTCGTACATCCAGACACGGAAAGTCATACGTCTTCGTATTATAGAAGATTTTTTTTCTAATATCTCTGTCATTGATTGACAGGTGTGTCATTTGGCTTAGGATCGCTTGTTATTAATGTTACACTTTCATGCAATATTTACGGTTGGCTAACCTGAGAGCCAGAACTACAAACTTGACAGCAGAGTCTGGTGACTCTGCTGTCAAGTTTGTAGTACTAGGTAGTCCCAAATTCAACCAATTGCAGATCTAGCAACCGTAACCTAGCGACAGTTGTTTACCTGTAGCTTAGCGATAGTAACGTTTAGCGTACGGAAAAATTATGATTGGTCATTTCGACATCGGAAAATCTCGGACCCACGATTTTATCCGAACGCGTAGCGTCCAAGATGATGTTCATGACAATTATGATACTTTGGTCTTTAAATAGAAATAACGAGTATTTAATTAGTTTTTTATTCAAAGGAGGTCAGTATCAAATAGATTGGATAAATGTATGCAACATTGTATTGATTTATCATTGACAACTTATAACTCAATCTTCATCCTCTATGGATAAAACTATTTTCGATTATTAATAATTTGTCATCTTGTTGACAAGCATGCGGTTTGAGTTCGTGTTTAATCGTGTAATATCGTGAATGTATAAAACTGCAAAATCGTAAAGTTTGAAAGTGGCTCATCAATTAAAGTCCGTGACTGTACATAATGTTTGCCCTTGAGCGTAGTACGAGTATGTACTGTGTTGTTCGTCCACTCGAAGTAGGTACGCCATCTTGCCCCTTTGTATTACGTGTCTATTTAAATTTTACACTAGCAGATATTTTTTTGCGTGTATTGCACTAATATAATTACCAATATTTTTCACGTTATTAGATTTGAATTGAAATTAAAACAATTTTTTTGTCCATATTTACTTGTTACATGATATGATAGTTTTAAGCAGTTATTCTGCACACAGGTAAATGTTTCCGGACTAACTACTTGCTTGCGTCGGAACACGGAGCAATATGTAGTGACACTGAGAGAGAATGGCATGCGCTACGCTAACACAATGTAAAGTGTCCAATTTTTGCTTCTCCGTGCCCGTGCTTACAGATTTGCTCAATATTGTCCTTCTTTTTGTACACTTTTCCATAGAGTAACGGCAAAGGTACAAAAATAATAGACGCAATGCAACTAGGATCGTTTTATAATTTTGTTTGCACAAATCTGTAAGGACTGCTGGTTTTTCTTGCTCCATATTTTTATATTTGAATAATTTTTAAATCTCATGTATGTATTTTATGTTTGCAAGACTCATTGTAAGTAACATTTAGAGAGGGTTGCTTCAAAAATTTAACTAAAGGAATTAAGTAACTGTAATGAATTGAACCGTAGCGACACATTTGCCGAAAATTAAGCGACAATTGAAATGGTGCGACGTAATTTTGGCCTGATGTTTTAGGTTAATGAAGGCTGTGCTCCGCTAAAGGTACCCGTCCGCAGACTAAAAGGCATCGTAGGCGTTCGCGCGTCGAATGTCCGTTGCGAGAGTTTTAGCAGTTGTGTGACTACGCCTGTCTGTAGTCAAGTTGCGATGCAGCCAGCTCGTTGAGTGTTGTGAGAGTGAAGCCACGCGGACGTTACCGCGCATTGCGTTGCGTCGTCGCATCTCTATGATTTCAACGCGCTGCGAACCCGCAGTGTTGGTTCGGTTGTGCGACGCAACGCACCGGCACCGTCCGTGTGGCCTCACTCTTCTGAGCATTGAACATTTTGCTTTATCTTTCATCACAAACATGCAAGCGAGAGCGCAGTGCGTGCAGCAGTGACGAATGTGGTTGTTGCAGGACGGACCTGGGCCCCCCGCCGCCGGTGCAGCGCTTACGCCCCACGGCCCCAGCGTCTTCCGCGCACACCAACAAGTATGGTGACGTCATGGAGTAGTCGTAGTCCCGTCTTCGCGTAGAGTCCACACGTCATATGTTCATAAGTACACCGTGATATTGCGCACTCAATCACAAAGCACCGCAAGACACTCTCGTAGAGTAGGCTTTAGCCAGGAGTACGCATTATATCTGTTATACAAACTTACTGCTTCATTACAACGTGTGAAACTGTTCGAAAATGAAAAAATAATAGTTGAGTTTTCTAAAATGGTGTTTTATTAATATTTTGTATACAGCTACTTGACAGCCCGGCGTCGACATCGGACTGCCGTACTTTTAGCACGATCAAATACGTCTTACTTTTGTCAGACTAGCTCTGAGTAGAGGTAGAGAACAAATGATACGAACAACATTGTATAAATGAAACAAGATATCCAAATACTTTATTTTAATAAACTGAACATAACTAAACAATAATCACCTCGGCAATGTGCGGCACTATTGTGCTCATATGACGAGAGTATTTGCTCTGGTACAGTACACAACGACTATTTGTATTGTTTTATGGAGTGCATACGAAGATTATATCTTAATAACACACGTAGACCAGCTAATGGACGATAACTTTTAAAGACGAGTGAACAATAGTGCGAGCGCTGAGCTCCTGAGCCCACTTCAGCTCGACTTACTAATTATCCAGCGTTATTCCGTTTATCCATCCGAAAAAAACCACCCTAAGGTGGATTCGTGGAAACGTATGTCCGAGAATCCATCCTAAGCCTAGTTGGATAAACGGCATTTCTGACTGACTTGACATACCAACGCACAGCCGAATCTACTGGGACTAGGAACGTGACATTTTTCAGACGGCTTCCTTATATAATGTAGGAGAGCACTAAGAAGGGTTTTTTGGAAATTCAACTTTTAATGGGGTGAAAAGGGGAATTTTTTTTGTATGATAAATCTTATTCCTTGAGTTAATAAACTTGAATCTTGGCTCAACCTAACAAAAAGTACTAGGCTTGCATGAATTCACGATAGTATTCAATCATTATGTATGCTACTCATAAGATTTGGATGAGGCAGACAGAATAGTTTATAACCTGAATGAACACTTAAGATACTTTTTATCCCAGTAGTACGTTTTCGTGGTATAATTTCCGACTACCACTACCACTAAACGACACCATGAAATTACATCAGCCTACACATAAAATAAAAATACTAAATACATACAAAATATTGTACTTATACTAATTAATATTCTCGTTTTTTAGAAACATCGACTCATGATTTGCTGATTATAATAAAGTACACAGGCCCAATGTAATTCCGGCGTGTTTACATTAACATTATAATATGTACATCTGTACAGTACCTCTACCATGAGTTGTCATCGAAAACTTACTCGCTAGCGTCTTCGTATATGAAAAGTAATAGTACAGCGCCCCTAGCGGTCACAGAAAGAATAGAAATTCGTACCAAGAGCGCTATAGATTTCGATAGGTAAGAAACCGAACGTAATCTATTCGATAGTCACTAACGTTTTTCAGCTGTCACCATACAAAACGGCACCATGAGTCACTAATTCGACAGACGCTATCGAAAAATACGCTTGCGATAGTAGTTACGTAGCTCACTCGCATTTTGAGGTGTGAAACATGAAGTAAAAATAATGTTGACCAACGACGTGAACGACGTGAATTTCAAGAAAAAATCTAAATAAATTCCTTTACAAAATATTCTATTATAGTAAACTTTTTTTTTTTGTGTGTGGATCAAATAACTTCTCGTGCGTGTCAGACTCTTACTGACTAAAACCCACCCGTGTTCCTTCAGTTGCATGTACGTTGCCAGGGCCCACGGTATCCCTTTCGGACTTTCCCGCAACCCCGGCAGGCATCGGTCCTATCGGACCCCTTCCGTTGTGCTAACATCTCTTTGAGGCGCGCGTGGAACACAACGGGCCGTCGACCCGGGCCTGGTCCTTATCGGACGGCGAGCCACCCATTGCATTATTGTAAACCTCAGACCAAATATAAAACCAAGACAGAGCGCTGTGAAAAATATACAGCATGCCAAAACTACACCGCCGCTGTGCATACACGCTCACAAGCACACATTTACAACATTTACAATGACACTACAATCAAAATACACCACATAAAATGCACACATGTTTACGAAACCGGCTTCACTTCTATCATTGGTTGACAGCGCTCTGTCTTGGTTTTTTATTTGGTCTGAGTTGTAAACGTAGTTCATTTTAAATTTAAATAAAAAACGCCGCGAATCACACATCGTCAACAAAATTACAAATTGAATAGACGTACATAATTATTATAAGGAATAAAAATTCAACAACCCCTAAATACCATAAGTAGTTCACTAACCGTCAACCTTTCTATTTAGTCGGATTGTTTCATGATATTGACTGTCATAAATAACATTGTTTGCTACCATATGATACTACTTTGTTTTGATCATATGAGCCGTTCTCTCTTCTTATTACTGACAAAGAAAGAAACAAAACATAAGAGTGAAGTTAGCTAGACGACACAATCTATCGAGCTTACCGTAGCGTCTGCGTCAAACTCGAGCATGTGAGCGTTATCGAAATCTATTTGATCCATGTTAACACTTCCGACTCCACCCACTTTTCATAGAGCTCATACGCCATGCCGCTCATTCCATACATATTGGAAGTGAACCCTCCGGGAGGGTCACCGGCATTACGTTTGCGCTAAAGTTAACCATCGCGGATGGTTAACGGCATTAGGTTTAAAACCGTATTATAAAACACTGTAAAACGAAGTAAAATAGTGTTTTCAGGGGGTCTTGTCGCTACACGTAGTTTCCAACCTTTTAAATTATTTGTGAATATTTGTAGCCGTGAACAAAATGTTTTTTTGAAAATGAAAATGCTTGGGTTTTAAAACCAACGCATATACTGATAAATCTTGTTAAAATATACATTAAATTTTATTTTCATGGTTTATAATGCTGTATTCGCTAAGAAAAACCTACATTTAAAATGAGCCCTCCGTGAAGGCTCCCGGCATCCCATATGCTACTAAGTGAACCCACCAGGAGGGCTCGCGGCACTGAACATGTTAATACGCTAGCGCTAGCGAGTAAGTTTTCGATGGCAACTCATGGTAGAGGTACTGAGCATACACTTACGTTTCGGTTAAAAAGGGAGATATATAAAGCGTTAGTAAGTATCGACACTATCTTAAGTTGAATTAAATCACGATGCAACGTCACACTAATATAACACGAACCAATTCCTTCCAAAAACTCAAAAAGTATAATTTTGACTACTTACTCCTAATTAATAATAAAAAATGCACAACTAGAAGTTATAAAAGACTAATTTAAATCATATCGTTATTAAAATGTATATTACGGTCTATCGACAAAGGTATGAAGGTTATTTCATTTAGATTTTCTTACTTTAATAAGTTATGAGCAAATGATTCGATGCAGACATGAGCTGGCGAGTCAGCTGCTCACTCAGATTTCTTTATTCTATGATATTATGTGCTACATTGGTCAGGTCGTCGACGTAATGAATAATTAAAGTAATTAATAAAAATGTTGTAAATAGTTATAACTTATGTTCTCGACGCGAACCGAGACTAGTGGTTTGTACAATAAGGTCACTTCACGGGAATATTTACTCTAGCACAACGGCGACTCATGTCACTAAAGCTACGGTTTCCTTTAAGGGCAGCGGCCGTCATATTATAACGGCCGTCAATCTGTCATTTTCACCACGATTTGACATTAAGGTGTCAAAAATAAGACTAATTGGATAGCCCTTATTGTATGACCGTTCACTGGTTTCTTAGGAAACCAAAGCTTAAGGTGTATCTGTCGTCCCAGATCTTAAAATTGATCATTTCATTAAATGAACATCGAACTCTGGTCACATCATGATGTGGCCTGACCAGATCGCTGAATACTCAACGTTTAACGATATGAACAGTTAAACGCACGACTGCTTCATGATGTGGCCAAACATTAGTGATCATACCGTAAAATAGTTGGATTACCGGTGGGTAATCGGTATGATCACTAATGTACAAAAACAAAGCGACATCAACGCCTCTACTGGTGAGTAGAGGCGTTGATGTCGCTTTGTTTTTGTTTTGTATCATGGCGGCGGCATACAACAAATCAAACAAAGTAGGGTGACCACGCAAAAAGTCGATGGATTTATATTGGGTTTCCAAATATGATATTATGGAAAGCGATCAACTTGGAAGTAGCGGTCGCCGGCCGCTGTTGCGGCGTGAAATGCAACATAGCACTTAAACAAGTTTTAAAAAAATTAGAATTTTACGCCGCTTTTGTAGCACCCCGACCAAATGGGTTAGGTTAGGTTAGAACTGTGACCAACCGCACTACTCCCAAGTTGGTCGCAGTTACTTGGGTATTACTAGTCCTTACACCATGGATACCTTACATTAATGATATGGCCAAACGTCGGCTGACATATCATTAAACGTTGACGTTTAAACGATATGGCCAATTTTAGCTGGCCAATTCATGAAATGGTCAATTCTAAGATCTGGCCACGACATATCTACCTGGTGAAGTGATGACAAAGACATGCGATCGAATGTGAGTGGGCTTGTTCGTCGCTATTATGGCAAGACAAAAGAAAAGGGAATTAGCGTCGCCTTAGCAATGTTCTATAAATATAAAATGTACGCTTCAATGCGATGCATGCACTTTATAACATGAAACATAACAACAATGGTACGCATATTTGGTAGGCGGTAATGGTAATGATCATTATACTATGTAAGTCAATGCTCGGCCTTCTTTGTAGGAGAAGAAATTGCAACGGAACTGCTTTGACGAGAGCATCTTCTATGAACTCGCCTCCGTCACCACATACCAACGTCGTTGGTTTCTTTTCTTATTGTTTTACAGATGTAATTAGACAGTTCAATATCGATACATTATCATCTTCCTGCATTGATTAAGGGTACGAAGATCGATTATCGAAGTTTAACGTTTGGTTTTTGAAAACATTAAATCATTTTCAAAATTGGATCGATAGATCGAATTTTGTCACGTAATATTTGTTTGTAGAAAAAACCTCACGTATATTATTGATTGTAGTAACGAAATAAAATTGATAAAGAAACAACAAAAATATACCTCTTAATAAATCTTATAAATTCTTTATATCGATAATCAGCACTCATAGCAGAGCTAATAACAATCAAATCACTTGCCTAGAAGAAATAACTATTTAGAAATAAATTATAAAGATGTAAAAACATAAGCACGGGTTTGTTTGATTTGCGCTGTTTTTCACCCGCTTTCTGTGTAAAATAGTAACCACGCCACCATGTCGGCGCTGCTTATAGAACACAAATTAAAAGCGTAAACGATCAAAATAAGTAATAACAATTATGGCGTTTGCACTCTTCGCAAGCGCAGAGAAGCGCAAGCGCAGATATTGCGATTAAAGAGCTTATCATTTCCTTTCGAGGTTTTTCATCCAGCGTTCGTGGTGTGGCTTCGTTGAGCAACGGCGCAATTTAGGGTAGGGGCCAGGGTAGGCCGGAGAAGTTGACGGGTCCGCCGAGGCCGGCGTCGGCCTCCAGCAGGCTCATGATAACGGCCATGGCGGCTTCGCCGTTGCCGTCGAGCGTGAGCGGCGGCAGCGGCGGGCTGACGGGCGGGGAAACGGGCGCGGCGGCCGACAGCGGCACGTTGTGGCGCACCTGCGCGTAGCCCTCGCCGCCCAGCATGTTGTCCACCAGCGACGCCTGCTCGTACAGGGCGTTGGCTTTTAGTGGCCACTGTGTGAGCGAACATGAACATGGGTAGTGCGAGCTTGCAGTCAATGTGAAATTAGAGATTACCTATTTATGGTCATTATCAGCGTTGTTATTTTTATACAAACCTATTTTAACTTGCAAAAGTCAGAGCTAGTTCTGAAATAAGAATTGGAGTAACACTTTCGTTAACTTAATTTTGCAATCGCAAGAAAATTCTAAATGATTTTCTTCTTGATATTTCCTATTCAAGCTTACGTGACTTCATGTATATTTATGTATAAAAGGTAAATACATATAAACGGTAGAAACCTGCTTTAGTGTAAAGAGTTAACTAATGAAAGACTGGATTTTGTAGATGACATACGTTTTGGTTGAAGACGGCGTCCTGTAGCAAGTCGGCGGGCAGCTCGGGCGAGAACTCCGCGGAAGAGCGGCGCAGCGCCTCCTCCGCGATGGCGCTGCCGATCTTGTGCGACTCCACCTGCGAGTCGATAAGCCGCTGCATCTCCACGTCAGCCTCTGAAACCGCACGAGTATGCGCTATGGGGAAAGACCTTTGGAAAATTCATGATTTGGCTCCCCTTCCTACCCCCGAGGTTGTTTTGCTCCGCATTGGGTCAAACTTCACTGCAACGCTTCACGCCATACTGTCATAATAATATGTTGCCTCTTGGACAAACATATCTAATCATCTAGTTATGTAGATGATTAGATTTTTATATGATTAGATTGTTATATGTGTAATTTATATTGCACATATAACAAAGACGAAGTATGCGAGGCAATCAATTCCGCTGTAATTTTTTTATGAAGTGAAAGCGGGGTTGTTATTTGTTCCGTGCAGTTTGAATGACAGGATAGGACGCGTGTGCAAGGTGTGGGTACTCACTCTGCTTGTACATGTCGTAGGAGGCGTGCGCGGCGTCGGCGTGCGCGCCGCCGTGCGCCTCCGTCACGACGGTGTTGTTAGCCACCAGGCACTCCACGTCTTTCGTCCACGGGTTCCTACACATTTCTCTATTACTATCTCATACAAACACACTTCTAAACATGTAGGTAGGTACCACTGTACAACAAATCATACAAAAACAGCCCACGTCCATCCATAACAAGTTCTCAGTGTAAAACAGTTGAGTATACCTGCACCGGACGTTATTACGCCACACGATGTGCGCGTTTGGTGCGGACCCAGCACTCCTTGTGGCCGAGTCATATAATAGAACGCTAATACACGATCATCGTGTGGGCTTCCCAAGACTTGTAGGTACTATCACGTAGATTTTGAACTAAGAGTTATAGTAGTCTAGTCTGCGCGGCCAGGCGGTTCGGCCGCTTAGCAATGGAGTTGTACGAAATCAGTGAATAATTTATTGTGAGTAAAAATTGTTTGATAGTCTTGAATTATACTAGCCGCGCGACCGCAAAACTATTACGTCATTTAGTTCTGATTGCCAGGTTGTGACCATTAAAGGACTAGAGTTTTGTTGCGGTGTAGTGCGTACAATATGAACGGCTACAAAAAAAGAAATCATTCGAACCGTGCCTATCCTGACGAGGCTAGTCTTTCAAGCTAGGATAGCATAGCAAGCAAGTAATATCCTGGCTAAATATCCTAGCTTGGCACATGCTACTGCTGTTGTTGTTTTTGTCTGTAATTAAACTAAATTAATCATACAAATTAAATTGAACTAACTAATACAAATTAAATTTTGTGAAACCAACCAATTACATCGCTTTACTGTCATAGGTTGAGCTAAGTTATTGGTTAGTTTCATAAACATCCCCCGCTACGCATCCCTAGTGGAAACGCAGCCTTCGACTGTGGTGTGCGTCCTTAGCTACGCCGACCACACGAGGCTAGTACTTATTTAAGCTCAAAAATAGAACTCCATCCTATAAAGCCCCATTTACACGAGGCAAGTTTATAGCCTGTGGCATACCATAAATAAGAAGCAATAATTGACAACATAGACAATTGTAGCAATAATTGCATATACTGTAACTGAGCTCTCCCCATTTTTAAAACTGGAGGTACCTAGTGCAGCATGCTGATAAAGCTTGTGCATTTGATCTACTGCATCATCTAGGTATATGTAATGCAACTTTAATTTTGTCAAAAAGGGTTATGACCGTTTTTGTTATTTCTCTTTTGCGATTTGGGTTTGCATCAGAGTGGACGGCACCAAAGTCATGATATCTCTATCATGACTTTGGTGCCGTCTACTCTGATGCACGTCACGTGGAATAATATGCCTGCCTGCAGAATGAAACGAAATTCAAATCTTGTTTATAACGCACACGTTTTATACAAGATTTGAATTTCGTCTCATTCAGTTGAAGTATGTGGGGAGGAATTTTATTGTAACATATTAAACAGTACCCCATGAAAGATGAGTCTACTTTTGCCAGTCTGAAACCTAGTTGAACTAATAGGTCCCTATTTCTTGTACTATAATTATGTCTATCACCTCTTACTAAAAATATGTAGTTTTTTTCTTACGAACATGATGTTTTCATAGATATATTGACAAGGTACCGTCATGACGTTAATATCCTTAAACAGTTCCTCAGAGAGTCACGCCTGCGGAGATAATATATGGCTCTGATCGCTCTTTTCTGCAGAATAAAAATAGACTCGGATGTCTGCAGCCCGTCCCCACAATAAAATACCGTAAGACATGATACTATGAAAATAACTGAAATAGACTAGCCTCGCGGTATCTACATCAATCAGTTAATTGACGGATTTTTCTGACAGCATATGCTGCTGAACTTAGCCGTCCTGCAAAAGATGTTAAATGAGGACCCCATTGAAGCCTTGAGTCGAGATCCCCAGGAAAACCGTTTTATCGACAAATTCTAGTTTCTCTTGATTCAATACTATCTCACAATTACTATTTTTCACAAGGTTTAATTGGTAAAGAAAATTTTATGCACTTAGTTTTTTTTTCCATTTAATACTAAATTATTAGCAGTGAACCAATTTTGGACCTGCAGTAGGGCGTTATTTACGTCGTCAAAATTTGTAGCACGTCTGTCTACCTTAAAAATTAAGTAAGTATCATCAGCAAATAACATTGTTAATTTTTAAAATAAATGGATTAAATCGTTGATATAGACTAAAAAGAGGAATGGACCCAATATCGAGCCTTGTGGCACACCCAATTTTACTTTTAAACCTAATGAATTGATACCGTTTATTTGAACTTGCTGTTGTCTATCATTTAAATAAGATTTTACTAAATTGGGCGCAAGTTTTCCAAGTCCGTAATGCTCAAGTTTCAAGAGTAAGGTTTCGTGATTGACGCAATCAAATGCCTTGGAGAGGTCACAAAAGTCACACTCACTCTTCCCACGCGTTCAAAATGCGCCTTAATAAGGTCGGCGTCGGTCGTACAACGTCCTTTGGTGAAACCATACTGTTGATCGTGGAGGATTTTATTTGTGATAAAATGATTGAGCATTTGATTAAGCATTACCTTTTCAAACACCTTTCTGAAAACCGGCAACACTGATGCGGGTCTATAATTATTGGTGTCTTTACTGTTCCCGGATTTGAAAAGTGGTATTACCTTGCTGTATTTAATTAAATACAGCAAGAATCGGTCGAAGTGGCGGTGCTTGGGGGACGCCTATGTCCAGCAGTGGACGTCTTTCGGCTGAAATGATGATGATGATTATGATTTCATTAAATCCGGGAAGACTACTTGATCCACACACAAAATTAAATATGAAGGCTCAGTAAGGCGCTATGGTCTCAATTATGGAGGTACAGATTTTAATGGACATTCCCCAAAGATCTTCGGTCGATTTGATCTTGAATTGTTTAAAAGCTTGTATTATTGTTATGGGGTTAATATGCTTAAAGTTAAATTCAATCGGGCATGCTGAAACGTTCGCCCTTATTATTGTTATGGGGTTAATATGCTTAAAGTTAAATTCAATCGGGCATGCTGAAACGTTCGCCCTTACTAAATCAAACGAGGGCGAGGAATTTAAGGTTTCAGTCATTTTCAGTGGGATACTGTTAAAAAAAATTACAATATCTTGAGGAACTTCTTTGCTATCGCAAATGAGACCAGCACATGACGTTTTCAGGGTGTAATCACAATTATGCTTTTTGTTCCTGTTCGTTTCATTATTGATAATTTTCCAAACCGTTGTTGTTGTCTTGTTTATTAAGTTCTGTTAAAACTGAGGCGAAGCGTGAAGGCGCGGGATGTGGCATGGAATTGGCATGAACCGATTGTGTCAACTAACTTGTTTGGTTCTTTGTTTCAAATGAGTGGAAGCCTTCTTGTCACAGTCATGACGTGCAGCTGCCAAATATTTATGTTGTTTACATTTTTGTTTTTTGTATGCACGTGTCTCTGTGACAAATAAACCTTTTTTTCTTTCTTTCTTTCTTCTTTCAAATATTTTGGGTTCATAATATTTTTTTTGTTTGACTAGTTTATGAAACGAGCTCGAGTCGAGTTTGAGCTCGTTTGACGAATTTTTCAAACGGATGACGCAATTTTGACAATAGTGTATGATTTATTGACAACATGGATGGGATAGAGATTTGGCGTGAATTTCTCAATTTAGGTTTGTCAATAACAATGAACACAAAAAATAGTGAAAATGTCCTGTGGACCAAGTATATTTAAATGTCTTTGGGATCAAACAAGCGATGCTACTAACTTGAAGGGCTTGAAGTGCGTGTGCAGCCTGGCGAGCGAGCCGTCCTTGCGGCGGAAGGCGTAGGGCGGCGTGCGCAGCGGCTCGCGGCGCAGCAGCGCAGCCTTGTGTGCGTGCGCCACGCCGCCCAGCTCGGGCCCGCGAACGTACTCGTACAGCGACGTGCCCAACAGCTCCTGCGGCAGGAAGCCCAGCGCCAGCGTCACCCTGCAAGCACACACGTCTAGGACGTGATAAAATGTAACAATAATCTACAAATATTATAAACTAGCTGACCCGATAGACGTTGTCCTCCCAAAATTTCAATCTATAGAAAGAAAAAAAATCCTGTTATTCCCGAATTTTCCAATTTTTCCAGCAACTTTTCAAATGTTTTCATTCTTTAAGAACCTTATTCGGACTATTACGAACATTTTAAAACAAAAATGACCAAATGGGTCCAGCCGTTCTTAAGTGATGCACCTACTTCGAACAGCATTTCATTTTTAATATTAGGTCTTTACCTATGAAATTGCCGTTCTGCAGTACTGGCCATTTCAAATCAAAATAATTTTTGTTAGGCTAAGAATTCTAATTTAAAATAATTTTATTTTAAAAACATGTTTTTTTTCCAAAAGTAGTCATTTGTTTATTGATTAGTGTTACATTTTCATCGCATTTCAATCTTTCAATCTTCTGAAATGAAATAAGGTTGAAGTTGCTACACACACGCTGTACACACATATTCGCTGTAGGTACACACACAAGCTGTACAGTGTACACACACAGGCTTTACACACACAAGCTGTACATACACATGCTGTAGGATACACATGCTGTACACACACAAGCTGTACACATACATGCTGTACACACACAAGCTGTACATGCACATGCTGTACACACACAAGCTGTACACACACATGCCGTACCCACACATGCTGTACACACACAAGCTGTACATACACATGCTGTACACACACAAGCTGTACACATACATACTGTACACACACAAGCTGTACACACACATGCTGTACACACACATGCCGTACACACACATGCTGTACACACACAAGCTGTACACACATATGCCGTACACACACATGCTGTATACACACAAACTGTACACACACAAGCTGTACACACACATGCCGTACACACACATGCTGTATACACACAAACTGTACACACACAAGCTGTACATACACATGCTGTACACACACATGCTGTACACACACTTCATCTTTGTGTTGATATTAATACAGAGATTTGGAATAAGAAGGAATATTCATTGACTCCATGTGTTTAACCGAATTTACAAGGTAGCCAGCGCTGGCGTAGGCGGTTCCGAGTCATACTTATTGCTGAACCGGCGCCAAAAAGACCCGCCACGACCACGGCCAGTAGTCGATCGTCATCATTCTCTCGTCCTTATCCCAATTTATTTGTGTAACAACATGTCTTACTTGTCTATTAGTCGTCATGTCGGTAGTCCTCCCCTTTCCAACCATATCATCTCTCACACAGTTCATCCATAGTTTCTTTGTTCTCCCTCCACTCTTATATACTTATAAAAGTCGTAAAATTATATTACGACTTTACCTAGGCATCGCGTCGGACGACTAGAATTTAAATTAGAATTTAAATAGTAGTGATGGGCCGACCATGGGTTTTGCCAATAAGCCGATGAGCTATTGTGACTAATATTGGACATAATGTATTTGACTGGATTTTTTTTGTAGAGTGTTGACGTATTTATTTAGATATATGAAGTGTAGTGTATTGACGTCCCTATATAGGGCGCTTTTGGGCTAGGTGGAGCGACATGATGAGAGTAGCCGAGGGTCGCGTTCAATGGTGAACGGGGCCTTTAACCAGCAGTGGTCTGTATGAAGATGATGAAGAATAACTGTGTGCAGCCAACCTTTGATCGACGAAGAGGAACTTGCCGTCGGGCGCGTGTCGGGACACGTACTGCAGCTGGCGGGTGTGAGGTTTCGGCGCCAGCGGGGGTTGGGACGCCAGCGGGGGCAGCGCCGCCAGCGGGGGCAGGGGCACCAGGTCGGGTAGCGCGCGGCCCACGGCCACCAGACACGACATGCTGCCCGCGTCGCCGTCGTCCACCACCTCCGACGAGCCTGCCTCCGACATCTCCGCCGGGGCCCACGACTTTAGGTAACCTGAAATATTTATTTATTTATTTTATTATTTATGTACACACAGAAAAATAGATACAGATAAGACATAATCATAATTATGAGTACAAAGGTACTAAAAATTCATAGAAATCATTTATTAATATGGTCTGGCTGTTTTTGTATGTAAGTTTAAATGTTTGTAAACGCACCCACAATACAGAAGAAATTCCTAGTGAAGGGCAACGTATTAAAAAAAAACTATTTATAAGATTATACTTTATTTTACAACTTTTAGGCTCGCCCCTATTATATGGGCCTTAATGAATTAATGAATGAATGAAATGCACCGATCCCAGCGTGGTTTAACCAGACTCGATAAATCGAATGAACCCCAAGATTTGCACTAGCCCCTGGAGCCTCATGTTTAATGGTGCTACAGAGTCTATTGCATATCAGGGGGTAGACCAGGTGGCGCGATAATGGTAGGGAAGACGTGCCCTCAGGATAGGAAAGGATTTACGAGCCGTACCGGATATGCATCCTTGAGTAGGCAATGGACTAGTGGAGAGACGGGTGATATTTATCAATAGATGGGCATCTTTTACGACGTCGCCGCCAGTTGGCTCAGTCGACTGTAGGTAGATTTAATCCATTCATTGACACGTATGTCAGTTTCTGTTAATCTATGGGTCACTCATTAGTATTTTTGCCCTTAGAAAAATAAAGTAGCTAGTAGAGGTTTAATATGGTATAATATTCCCTGCAATGCTTACAAGCACCGAAAAGTTGGTCTTGAAAGAGAAAACTGAACTGTAGTGAACGATGCAAAAGTTAAGAGTATTACGTTAGTGACGTGTTAAGTACGCGGGTGCGGGGAAGGGGAGAACACAAGTGAAACGCTCGCTAGCTAGCAACGCACTGCTTTATTGGTGTGTTAGACTCGCTGTTACCGAAGCGGGAGCGGGGAGCGGGCGCGGGGAGCGCGCGCCTTGCACACATACGTAACAATTCCTCCCTCTAGTCTAATAACACCGAAAACAATCAACATTATAAACATAGTACTTACTACTACTTACCTACATATTATTATATTCTAGTAACTAAGTACTTAAGTAGTAGGCTACTTAACATCTAACGCTAGAAGTACTTTTTAAAACAAATAACGGGGCGATTACGTAACGATCTCTTTGGTGTTACATTAATTAACTCATCGTGTTTTGCGGTCTGGGTATCGAGTTCAGTCCCTGCCTTGTGAGCAACATCCTCGGAGTCTGCATGTCTACTTGTTGGTTCCACATCTCCGTCGTTCGTACCAGCTCGTTGATCATCATGGGCCTGTTGCGGGTCCATCTCTGGCTCGTCCTGTCTCGATGATGAAGAAGTACTTGGTACGTACGAACCTGCTCTCCTCCCTCTGGCCGAAATACCCGGCAAGGGATCAGGTAAGTCAATTTCCGGCTGGAGTACGTGCGTTTCCGGAGCAGCTGACGACGAGGAACGCGGCGGTGATGACGGTGGCGACGACGACGGCGAGTGCGGCGGTGACGGCTGCTGTGCAGGAGGACGACCCGACCCAGGTGAGTACACTCTTGAGTTTTGTACATTATTATCATTATTGTTAACTGTTCCTTTATATGACATTAGTTGATTAATGTGCCTTTTGTAACTTTCAGAACTATTACTGTCTTTGATTAAATACAAAACTTTTCCTATTCTTTTAAGTATGATGCCCTTACACCATGTATAACTCGCTTTATTAACAAACTTTTTATATAATACAACATCGTTCTTTTTCAAAACCCTTGTTTTATTTTTCCTATGTTGCTTAGTTTGCCTTTGCATACACTGTTGATTATTTACAACGTTAGGATCAGACGGTGACATGGGTGCCGATGACTTTGGATCCATCAGATCTAAACGCGACCTTAATTTGTGCCCAAACACCAATTGCGCAGGGGACAACCCAGTAGCAGAGTGAACTGAATTACGGTAATCCATAAGATATTTAAGTAATTTAAGTGATGTTTCTTTTGCGCCGTGAGTCGACATAATACAAGACTTTATACCCTTTTTAATTATCTTAACAAAACTTTCGGCCTGGCCGTTACTAGGTGGGTGATAGACCGGTGACGTCATATGCGTAATACCGTTTGTCGCGCAAAATAGTTTAAATTCCCGTGAACAAAAAGCTGTGCCATTATCACTTACTAATGTTTTTGGAACTCCGAACCTCGACATTAAATCACATAATTTCTCAATCACCGCGGTCGATGAAGTAGCCGTGTTCATATTGTAAGCTTCTACCCATTTAGTATGTGCATCTACCGCTACCAAATAAACGCATCCTTTAATGGGACCTAGGAAGTCTATGTGTATTCTGTTGAAAGGACAAGGTGGGAATTCCCAGTGAGAGGGCGGCGCGCGCGGCGGTGCGGGCCGCAACTGGATACACACGTCGCATGAACCAATCATTGTTTCTATAGCCTGGTCAATTCCTGGGAACCAAAATCTTGATCGCGCTTCAGCCTTGGTTTTTACTACGCCTAAATGGGAAGAATGTAATTCCTTAAGAATTATTTTGTATAAACTCGAAGGAATAACTACCTTGTGTCCTCTCATGACACAACCATTCTCATAGGATAATTGTGATCTACATAAATAGTATGGTTTTACTCTTAAATCGTTTATTTTCGGTGGCCAACCATTTAAAATAAAATCTTTTACTAATCTTAAAACTAGGTCACTATTTGTCGCCTCGCGCAATTTATCTAATGTAACGGGCATGCTTCCGTCTACAACAAAACAAACATAAGTCGCCCGGTCGTATGATACCTCGCAATCACAACACTTACACTGTTCGGTGCACGCGCACTCGTGAACCGCGCGCGGCAAGCTCGCGCGGGAAAAATAATCCGCGCTGTTATCAGCGCTGCGAACATATTCTATTTTATAGTTATAACTACTTAAGAACAAGGCGTACCGTTGTAACTAGAGATGGGCAATCAACCGGGTTTAAACCCGTTTACTGGGTTTAAACCCGGTTGATTGCCATTTATTCCCTCCCACGGTATTTTTATTCGGGTGTTTATCGATTTGGGGAAATTTATCAATTTAAACATGGTAAATGTAAATAATTGTGAATATTCTAGTATTATTCACTAATATTTACATAATATAGTTATCGTTTATAATCTTTTTGATAGATGTTCTTCAAATTAAACAAAAGGCGCGACAGGTAGACGACGACTTAGAGAAAGAAATATGCCGTTCTTTGTCGCACTTATGTCGCTCATGTATGCTCTCTTTCTATCAAGCGATAAAGACTGCGCCGCCGCCGCCGCCGCCCGCGCACCGCACTCCTATAACGCTTTTGTTCTCGGTCGGTCGCGGCTGCTCAGTCACAGTCTCCGCTTGCATGTGAAGTGACTTGTGAAATAGAAGTGTTTGTGGTGAGATCGTAATTCAAATATTTAATTACTGCTAATTTGCAGTTCTTATACATATCTTCACTAGTGTATAGACTATACAAGGTAAGACTATTAAAATAATTGTAAGTACTAAATCATCATTGTATACAACAGTGAGGTTGATTATTTAGGCGTTAAGAGCGTTTACACCGTATACCGGCAACGTCGCAATCTAGTGTCATATTTCGTGGCGTGGTTTTATTATTTTATCGAGCTATATTTAAAAAAAATCGAAACTCACTAAAATACTTATGTTTGTTTCAGTTTAAATGGGTCGGCCGAAAGACCAGCGCGTATGGCGACATTATCACGAGTTAGCCAACAAGTCGGTTAAATGCAAGTTCTGTGATAAAGTATACAGATACAGCAACATTGCCAAAATGACTCAACATCTCGTTGCTTGTTTCAAGAGTCCACCCGTTTTAAAAAAACAAATGAAAACATTGCATTTGGAAAAGAAAGGCAAGACTAATACGTCGAATGACTTTCAGGAAGTTCAAGAAGGTAGTAGTACGAGTAATACTACTGATTTGCCAACACTTACAGCAGGTACAAGTACGAGTATTTTACAGGAAGACGAAAGACACAGCACACTCATGACTGAGGCTGAGAGTGACCTTGCTGTAGAGTTTTCAAAGGCAATTTTTGTAACAGCCTCTCCGTTGTCTATGGTAGAGCATCCTCTTTGGATCAACTTTTTTAAGAAACTGCAGTTTAAAATGCCATCACGAAAAGCACTCGCTACTAAATATTTAGATCAAATTTATAATGACATGCGAACAGAGTTGAGCGAAGAGTTACAATCTGCAAGCTATCTTCATCTCCAGTGTGACGGTTGGAGCAATTTACGTACTGAAGGTATAATAAACTTTGTTATATCAAAGCCTCAACCAGTATTCGTTAAAAGTTTGAATACAGAAACTAATCGCCATACCAGCCAATATATTGCAAGTGAAATAGAAAATGTGATGAAAACGTACGGTGTTAATAAGTTTGTAGTCCTCATAGGGGATAATGCAAAAAATATGCAGAAAGCATTCGATATAGTTAAAAATAAATATGAACATATTACTTCACTCGGTTGCTGTGCGCATGTACTAAATTTATTAAGTCAAGATTGTTCAAAATCAGAGACCATGAAAAACTTTATAGAAGAGGCTGTGAATATTATAAAAATAATTAAAAAAAGCCAAATACTAAGCGCTCAACTCTCTAAAATTATAAAAATCAAGGGGTGTGGAGAAAAATTAAAACTACCCGTTAAAACCCGCTGGGGCAGCACAGTGACAGCCTTAAAAAGTTTAAAAAACAATAAAGCTGCTCTGCAAAGCTTGGCAGTAGATGAAACTGTGAATATCCCTCGTGATTTAAAAAGAAAACTGCTGGAGGAAGAGTTTTGGAACAAAACGGAGGAATCCATCAAAGTTATAGAACCTATAACAGAATGTATATTTGAATTAGAAGGAAATGAGCACCTAATAAGCAAAGTATTTATGACATTTAAAAATATTAAATCGAAATTAGAATTTGAGCTTCCATCCATAACAATGTTGAGTGAAGAAGAGAAGAATGAAATTTTAGTATCAGTGGATTTAAGGGCAAGTATGTGTGTGAAACCTATACACATGGCAGCATACATGCTTGACCCTAGAGAGCAAGGTTTGGAGCTCAACCAAATACAAGAACTTCAAGCCATGGAGTTCATATACAATGAAGGACAAAGGCTGAATTTAGATGTAACACCTGATCTCGCTAATTATAAAGCTAAAGAGTGCTTCTGGGGTAAACAGTTTGTTTGGCGATCTCTGGGAGATATTGAACCAGTTGTGTGGTGGAAAGGTATATGCAGCTCGACACAGCTGAGCAAAGTGGCTATAAGGATTCTTACAGCACCATGTACATCTGCAGCAACGGAACGCACATTTAGCGCTCAAGCAAACGTCCACAGTATAAAACGGAATCGTCTTACTGCGGAAAGGGCCGCCAAAATAACGTTTGTTTCGTACAACTGGAATATTTTACACAGAAAGACTGTAAACGAAAGTATAAATGATGATCAGATTAGTGAGGAAACTCCAACACCACATGGAAGTTCACCGCTAACCGAAACGAATGCAATTGAGGACGAAGTATTCGCGCCATCTCAATTGGAAGCAACGACATCAAATGCGTTAGAATTCATAAATTGTGGACAATCTGATAATGCTAATTCGGCGACCGACACTGACTCTGAATAAATGTAAATTGCTCATGTTATTTCTCTAATTTGATTAAAAATTCAATCACTTACCCATTTGTTTTATTTAAGAGTCATCGTCCTCAGGATTTTTGAAGAAAAAAAGGTTAGATTAAATAATTATGTTTCTTTGGATACCCTTGAAAGATGTAGTGAAGAATGTTAATTTCTCTTCATAGGATGAACTCTGAGATC
The DNA here is from genome assembly GCA_949128155.2 of Xanthia icteritia. Classification (NCBI taxonomy): domain Eukaryota; kingdom Metazoa; phylum Arthropoda; class Insecta; order Lepidoptera; family Noctuidae; genus Xanthia; species Xanthia icteritia. The sequence goes on from OX421931.1 coordinate 993,314, forward strand.
AACAGTTGAATATAATTATGTGTGATACTACTGTAGCTATTATTTTAAATATGCTTGATCTTACAATGGGCTGTGATGAAATACTTGCATAAATAATACAATTGTTGAAATATCATGTTCGAAGAGTAAGTTGTCAAACTTGATGTGCTGTTAAATGCAACACTCAGTGATATTTATACTCCAAAAAACACTAGAAGTACTTAAATCGTGTTATGTCCACGATCGGAGATATTAGTGAAAGTACTTAATTTAGACCCGCTGTTTGGGTTTTTACTCGGGTTTAAATCCTTTTAAACCCAAAAAACCTGGTTTAAACCCGTTTCCGCCCATTGGGTTTAAACCCTCTGCCCATCTCTAGTTGTAACCTATTTGCTGACATTTCTGGTATACCCTTATGGGGCCCAAAAATTGCTAGTAGGGGCTTGTGATCCGTTCGAAGAATAAACGGTTCCGATTTGCCATACAAATATTGATGAAACCGACGCACGCCGTAAATAATGGCGGTTGCTTCCTTTTGGATCTGTGCATATCGCTTTTCAGCAGAGTTTAGGGTACGTGAAACGAATGAAATAGGCTTTTCCACGCCATCTGAACCTACTTGCGAGAGGACTGCTCCCAACCCACTTGGGGAAGCGTCTACCGTTAATATTATAGTCGCGTTTGGGTCAAAATGTGCGAGAACCTGTTCCGATGTCATGAACTCCTTTATTGACCTGAAAGCCGAGTCATGAATATCAGTCCATATCCACTCACAACCCTTTTTTAATAGATCGTATAACGGGCTAAGGATAGTGGCTGCGTTAGGTACGAAATTCCTGTAATAGTTAATTAGGCCTAAAAACGATTGGAGCTGATTAACATTTGTGGGCACCGGGGCTTCCAACATTGCTTTAATTTTTTCCGGCGATTTTTTTAGTCCATCCTTAGTGATAATATAGCCTAAATAACTGATTTCGTCTTGGAAAAAACTACATTTTTCTTTTTGTAATGTTAACCCTGCTTCTTCTAAGCGCTTCAAAACTAAATTTAATTTTTGTAAATGCTCCTGCCTATCCTTTCCCGTTATCAAAATATCGTCTAGCAGGCACAACACTCCGTCTATACCGGATAACAAGCCCTCGATAGCGCGCTGAAAGATAGATGGCGCGCTGGCTAATCCAAACACTAAACGTGTAAATCTATATAGCCCGCGATTTGTATTTATGCACGTTAGGTTTTTTGACTCCTTGTCCAAAACCAATTGGTTATAGGCCATAGATAAATCGAGTTTGCTAAACTGCTGACCCCCATGGATTTTTGAAAATAATTCGTTAGTCGTAGGTAGCGGATACTGTTGTATTAGTAGCTGTTTATTTATACTAACTGAATAGTCGGCACATAATCTAACAGTCCCGTTTCGCTTTAGAACTGGAACTATCGGTGAAGCGTATTCCGAATATTCCACAGATTCAAGAATACCTAACTCGACCAATCTGTCGATTTCTTTGTCGACCATTGCCCGCAACGCAAACGCTACGGGGCGCGCTTTACAAAAAACCGGTTTTGCTCCTTCCTTTAACAATAGTTTTATTTCGTATTTGTTAAATTTACCTAATTCATTCGAAAATAACTTCGGGTATAGTCGTTCTAATCCCGTAGTTTCACAATAGTTGACCGGTACGAACTGTAAGCGAAACAATGACAAGAAATCTCGACCAAGAATGGGCGGGCCGCCGTCGCGAACCACATATAAGTACATAACATTCGTTCGATCCGCGTAGCGTATCGGGACACGCAACGTACCTAGGCACACAATTTTCCCGCCGTTATACGTTATGAGCTGTTTACATGTACTTGATAATGGCACATTTTTGAAATAACTTTCATAAAACCTCTCCGAAACTACGGATACCGCGGACCCGCTATCAATTTCGAATTTAAATGAGACGTTCCCAATCCAAACAGTTTCTACCATGGGTTCTCCCTTGAATGAACGGATATAATTCAGCTTACCGTCATCATCATCCTCACCCCTGTCACCGCCATCCACCTGTACGTAATTCACTTTTGGGCACATTTTACGCAAGTGGCCTTTCACGTGACACTTCTTACAAACTAAGTTTGCGAATCTACAGTCAGCCGATTTGTGATTCGTGTACCCACATACACTACACTTCACCTTCACTACACTACTAGCACTTTTTCCTTTATCCACTATCTTGAAGAGCTGCTGGTCTGCCGCTGACGCCTGCGCCTGCGCTCCCGCGCTGGCCGCCGCGGCAGCGCGCGAACATCGGAGGTTTTCTGCCATCTCCACGACCTTGGCCAGCGTAAGGTCGGCCAAGTCTTTCGTGTACAGCTTCTCCTTCTCTTGTCCTGGCTGCATCCCCATAATAAACTTGTCGCGGAGTGCCTCCTCCACGTTAAGAAAGGCACATTTTTCCGTGAGCCCTCGCAATCTCGCTGCCCATTGAGAATGAGATTCTTCTGCGTGTTGTGACGCCGCGTAGAAATTGTGACGCTCACCAAACCCGACACATTTAGGGGTGAAATGGTTGTCCAGTAGTGATAGAAGGTCTTCGTAGGGCACATCTTCAACGGCTTTAGGTAAAACTAAATCCGTTGCCAGCTTGTAGGTACCTTCCGTGAGTGCGCTGAGCAAGATGGCCTTTCGTTTTACACCTGCGGAATCCGTCTTCTCGTCGATGCCATTTGCCACGAAATATTGTGATATACGCCCTTTGTACGTTTTCCATGTCTGTGTGTTATGGTCAAACGTATTTAAAATTCCAAACTGCACAGAACTAGACATATTTGCAACACGTGGTAGGTACTATTCTCGTCGCCAATATTAAGTACGCGGGTGCGGGGAAGGGGAGAACACAAGTGAAACGCTCGCTAGCTAGCAACGCACTGCTTTATTGGTGTGTTAGACTCGCTGTTACCGAAGCGGGAGCGGGGAGCGGGCGCGGGGAGCGCGCGCCTTGCACACATACGTAACATGACGGAATGTATGTTATAATTATTGTGAGACCCGTAAAATCATAAAGGGACGCCTGAAATGGTGCCAAAAAAACGAAGAACAGGTCAAAATAGACAACTTAGCCAAAGCAAAAAGCCACGAAAAATTTGAGTAAATTTTGGAAGTCGACACGTAAGTTGGATACTAGGCCTGGTCTACCGGTGAGCGTAGGAGGGACCAATGACCCGGGGGAATTGCAAATATGCTTATGAAACATTTTAAAGTGAAATCTTCACTGAGCCCTTCAGTTGCAATGGCCTATGTTGAGTCTGACAGTGGGGGGGCAGAACCACTCACACTTTTTTCGGCTTAACAAGTCAGATCCGTCATTCAATGCATGAGCAGAGGTAAATCGCCCGGCCATGACGGACTCAGCATCGAGCATTTCAAACATGCGGGGTGTCACCTGCCGAGAGTCCTGTCCTGGTTTTATACAATGTGTAGCAGTCACTCTCATTTACCTGCTGAGCTGATGCAAACTATTGTAGCACCCATAGTCAAAAGCAGGACAGGGGCTATCTCGGACAAGGGTAACTACCGTCCAATCTCCCTTGCGACCACAGCGGCTAAAGTAGTGGACAGTATGCTTGATTCGTGCCTGAAAAAGTATTTGTGTTTGCATGATGCACAGTTTGGTTTTCAACCTGAGCTTTCAACCGAAAGTGCTGTGCCGAGTTTGAAAAATACTGTCCAATATTACACAGACCGAAAAACTTCTTCTACTTCTTAGATATGTTCCGTCTTTATCTTGCTCTTTTAGTTTGACAGTGACAAGAATATGCTAAGCCAAAGTCTATGCTAAGTACAAAGTAAGTAACGTTTTTAAATTCTGGTCAGTGATTTCGACTTTTGGCAACTGGTTCAAATAAGTTTGTGGCGGCGACGCCGCGACGCGACGTAGTGGCTAACCACGAAAAATGGAACCGCCACTCCCCGCGTGCGGGGGAAATAAGCCCGCCTATCGAGCTACTATTTATTTTCAAGGTAGGGCCTTAAACATAACTGGCGAAATGAGGGTGTACTTAAATCTTTGCCTAACCCTTCAGGGATTACAGGCGTGATGTTATGTTCGTTACATCATCATCGTCATTGCGACGTCCGCTGGACACAGGCCTCCCCAAGCACCGCCACTTCGACCGGTTCTGTGCCTCCCGCATCCAGCGTATATTCGTTTACCAATATTTATTTTTAAATAGATATTTACTTTTTATTTAGGTATAAAGTTTTTGCACCCTGTGTTATAAACACTGAAGGTGTGCTTCATTGTGGACACGAGACAGGTGTTAACTTTGCTTGTGCGATGCAAGATTGTGTGACGTCAGGTTTGTGATGCGCAATTCGCATGTGGCGCTGTAGATGCCGCTACAAATATAAGATTGAGTGCATTGCCTAAACATTAACGTAAGCTAACAAGCTCATCTCACCGGTGCACTGAACGACGCAGTATTTCTTCTCGTTGGTCTTCTTGCGCAGCTTGGCGGTGGGCTCGGCCTCCTCCTTGATGGGCGCCGGCTCGGGCAGGGCCTCGAGCGCCGCCTTGCACTTGATGCGGCAGAAGAACGAGCGGCGCGCGCCCGGGCAGAGGCGCGACGCGCCCGCCTGCACGTCCGCCTTCACTGGCAACATGGCTGTAACATAGGTCTTTGTTAGCGTGCAAACTCATACTCAAAGCATTTATTTCAATTAAACTATTCAATTCAATTTATTTATTTTATTTATTTATGATTTAAATAAATAAAAACATGTTCATAAATAATAAAATAAAATAATCTTTATTTCGGATAAGCAACATCCATATGGGTTAGTAAACAAAAAGATAACTTACTCGTATATCTATGTTAGTAAACTATTTGGAGACAAGGCTGTTGTTCGAAATGCATCTTCAAACAACATCACCTAATGGAGAATCGTACCTCCCCGCTATGGTCTTCAGGATGGAGTTGGAGCTTTCCCGCACTCTACAGAACAAAGAGGCAGATTTCTGCCTGACGATGGCGTGGAAGCCATCGACGTGTGCTTGTGGAAACATACCTGATGCACTGCAGAAACGGGGCAGACCCATCAACATCCTGAACCCGTTATTATATTGGACCCGTAGGGCGCTGATAGCCCGCTGAGTATAGTTGGTCCACAGGCTGCACGTGTAAAACACTTGGCAATAAGCTTTGAAAAGCGTTATTTTGACTGCCCTACTACAGCGTGCAAATCGGCGAGCCAACATGTTACATCGGACTGCCAGCGCCCTACGTTCCCTCTCAATATCAACTTGGTCATTAAGGTCGTCGGTTACCTAATGCCCCAAGTACTTGAACTGGTACTCTCGCAATATGTACCTCATAGCGAGTGAGATTGACGTATTCTGTTGTTCTCTGGGTGAATTCACAAGGAATGCTTTGTTTATAATTAGTTATAGTATTAGTTATAAGTAACAGTTAAGTTAAGTATTAATTAAGGCGCATTTACCGCATTGGTTAGCTGTAATGGTAGATGTATGTTGTTAAATAAATAAATGTTATTGTCATTAAGTTTAATCGGGGGCACATACTCAGGACATTTAGCACCGTCAGCCTTAAAGACCAAGAACTCGCTTTTCTTGACATGGACTAGGCCATGCTCTCGAGCATAGCGCTCACAGCAACTAAGCAGCTCCTAAGCGCCCAAACCGTAGGGCTCAGCAGCACCTTATCGTCAGCGTAGCTGATGTTGTTGACACTAACGTCATCAATGCGACATCCCATTTTCTTGCTGCTGAGCTCAACGATTAGATAATTTATATAGAGTTAAATAATTTTGGTGACGTTATTCCTCCTTATCTTACCCCTCACTCTAGCCCGTACGACACAGACAGCCCATCGGCCCATCTCACACTGTTCGTTTGGTTGTGATACCAATACCGGAAGATACGCAACAGCTCCGCCGCTCTTTCTCTCCCGCAGCTTTTCCCACATAACCTCGTAAGATACAAGGTCAAAGACGGGAGGGATCTAAAAAGCAAGCATACACTGGTGTTCGACGTTTTGTTTAGTATTGCACCGTATGTTTGAGGCCGAGAATCGCACTTTCAGTGCTAAGATCATTAGGAAACCCAAACTGTGCGTCGCGTTATTTTAACAAGCTATCTACCTGCGCGTCCAGCTGACTATCGAGTACCTTAGTAGCCAGGGAGATGGGACGATAGTTACACTTATCAGCAACGTCACCCGTTTTATTAGAAGGTACGAGTGACACATACATAGGTAGAGAGTAAAACATAGCGAGCACTCTAGCTATGTGAGGACCGGCATGCTGCAAGTGCTCAATGCTTAAACCATCGTGACCCGGGGATCTTAATGGTGCTTGACACCTGCTTGGCCGAAAAACGAACCAGATCAGAATCAGTACAGCATCCGTCATCGAGCACTCGCAACGAAGAGCCCAGCGGTGACTCCACTTTAAAGTGGTCCATAAACATGTTGGCGATGCTGTCCGGCTGATCAGCACCACCGACACTCACAGGAAGGCCAGGCCTCACAACAAACTTTTTGGTAGCCTTCCAGAACTTCTGAACATTATTGGCTTTACGGAGAGAAGCTACAATATCAAGCTTAATTTGCTCTTGACGCCACACTAGTTTGCTTTTAAACACCTATCGTGTCAGGCACATGTCGTTGTAGACATCGCCAGAAGTTGGTTTATTGTACCATACCCATAGCTGATATTTAAGCCTCGCCATCGCGTGGGCGTCTCGCACGTGCTTGTTCCACCCAACAACACGGCCAGCATGTCTATGGGTACGAGTTTCCACTTGGCTCTGTACCGCTGCTTATAACAAAGTAGTAACAATACTTTCATATTTTTTTTCAAGAATTACCCTATTTTCAGTATTATTACAGTGTCTATTACTGCACAAACCAAATTCCTTAGGGTAATCAATAACTTTAACTTACTATTACATACGTCATATAGTACACGCTTATTTGATCGCTATCCCTCTCGCCCCAAATTACTCTGCTACGTGATGTTTTATGGTCTATTAACTTTAATCTTATCTGACGTACACTGAACAAATATAGGACAGTGATCAGACCAGAACACATCGTGCACAATACCTATCTCAGAAAGTGTTAACCAAGCGGACTGAGTGACAACACAATGGTCAAGCCATCGCCTACAACCGTGCGCGTCACAGACAAAGGTATAGCTACTTGACTCTAAGCCTAATTTTTTAATGTCCGCACACCTCCACTTTTGTTCGTTACAGAAATCTAAGAGTTCACAACAAAATGACTCACCGGGGTGTGCGCTGAAATCGCCAAGTATGTACATTGTTTCAACGTTACTAGCTTCGACAATCGCACTCACTTCACTTAGACACTCTGTTGAATTCAGTCAGATTTTCACTCGAGTCAGTCGGCATATAGACACTGAACACTATTATGCATCTGCCCTCGAGTGAAACTTTAATCGCCGTTAAACGCGCACTGACACAGCTGATTACTGTTACTGATTCAAAGGCTCGCTTACGTCACAGGATCGCAACACCACCATACGGTCGCCCTCTCAATATTCCTGGCGAAGTGTCAACAGTTGACTTTCCTGTGTACTCGAATTCGCTATGAATTTGTCCAAGATAGGGTATATCATGAAGAAGCAGCCATGTTTCCTGGAGGGCCACTATGTCAGCTGACTGACACAGAAAATGAACTGCCTCAAACGATCGCTACACCGATTTGCAATTAAAACTTACAAATTTACTCGTCTGATAATGCTAAAAAAACAGATTTTTGCTAAAAAAAAACATGTTTATATTCAATTTAGGGTAGTTTTTTTCCACAATTTTTATTTAATGAGGACGCCTAATTACTTCCAATCATTATAGAGTTTTCATCGCGATAGATCATTTAGTTTCAAAGTTACACCGTTTTGTTTATACTGGGGTCAAAGTAGCGAACAAATTAAAAAAAAATCCGTATAAAATAAAATCAAATATTTATTTCAATCAAATATTGATTGTTTTTAATATTTTTTCCGTCGATAAAATTAAACTTAGATTCTCTCAGTTCGATATGTGCACATTATAAAGAATCACACTGTATAGTAGAAGAAACTTTTGAGAAACAATTTAATTTTTGTCACTACATGCGACCTCCTTCAGAGGATGCACACAAAAATTACTGATTACATGAGTGACTACTGTGTGATTTTAATTGATGAACAAGACTTTGAAATTACTCTGAACTCATATTAAACATAAGGAAGCCATTTAGTGAAATAAAAAATACTAATATTTTTACTCGTATATTAATTTATACTCGTAATTGGCGTGTAATGAACTTTAACTATTCTTTATGTCAAGAGATCTGGACACACAAATATGCTCATGTATTAGATTCAAATGCAAATGTCGACTACGATTATAATCCATTCTTCAAGCTGTCTGGCCAACTAAAAAATTATGGGTTCCATTCCATTTTTGTTAATCTTCTAGCGTTAATTAATGATATTCAATGCATCAACATTTATAATAATAATAATTTAAATACTCCCTTAATAACATTAACGTCTCAAAATCCCACACACGTATTAGAAACAGAAAAGCAGTTTTTTCGTCATTAAAAGCCGTGATGCATCAAAACATAGCGGAGCAAAATAAATAAGATCGATGCTAAATAAGATCGATGCTCTAAATGCCTTTATAATTATTAGCCTAGATGAATTGTCAGAAAAGAAAATTTATGCTGACGGGCTGTGTGTTACTGAGCACTTCATGATAGCAGGGTACGAAAACCATTTAAATATCCACAATTACTCTTTAGCATTCTTTTTCTGTAGGAGAGAAAGTAAAGGAGGTGGGACTTGTATTTTGATTAAAAATGGGCATCAATGAAGAGAAGTTCCACATATAGCTGAGGCCTCTATAACTGGTGTAGTTGAATGTTGCGGTGTGGAGCTCATATTAATACGAGTACCTACAAGATGATTAATTTATGTGTCTACAGAGTACCGAAACGAAATAACCTAAATGTATTCTATGAAACAATACAAAATAAAATTTCAAAACCATGTAAAAAAGAGTATGAGCATATTATAATGGCGGGAGATTTTAACATTGATATAATGAATAAAAATAATGTGGCGTTGGATTTCGAATGTCTGTTATTGAATTTCAATCTTAAGTTAGCTAACGACCAGAATTCATAGCCAAACTTGCATTGACAATTTCGCACATAATTTTAGAGCCAAATGTATAACGGACGTTATTGACGTATTTGACGCGGCGCAAATAATAAAATGCCCCGTGAAAAAAACTTGTACTAACTGAGCAGACAGCAGTGCTGCTAGACAGTTTGTTGCGCCATTTTTCTTCTCAGCTAAAGCACTAGGAAGTGGCGATTATTTTTTCGTTGAACGTGTATTCAACGAAAAAATAATTGCTGTTTTAAATGAATGCAAAGTAAACTTAAAATTCGGCTTAAATTCCCTGGGGAATTACCTTTTGAATATTGTCAAGGAGTCGGTCAGTTAGAAAGATAAAGCTAGTAGCCTATTCCAAAGCGTAGTAGGTTCCAATGGAGAAGAGCGGGCAACAACCTCCACGGACACGTGTGACAAACTAACAGCGTTATCACCAATTTGCCAGCCACGCTTTCCGGCGAAGCGATTTGTGACCGTGCTGTCCGCGAGTCCGCCGCGAGGCCGCTGGGTCTACACGACGTGTTCTCTGCGTTTTCACAATACACTCCTTTGTCTCGCTCTCGTTACGCAAACGCGGCGAACATGCTGCGCACACGAACCGAGAGCGTTAAACAATCGCCTCGGTGGAAACACGCTCGTAATTCGCTAGTTGTACAGTTACTAATGATGGCCTTAGAAAGAAATAAATTTAGAAATCAATATAGGATCGATAGGCTTTAGTGTTTTAAATAAAATAACATAATATCTGGCAGTGAGAATACAGTAGAAAAACCGCCCATCCTGTTGGTTGAATAGCACAACAATGTAATAAATAGAGGTAGTTAGTTACTCTTAGCATCGATGAGCCTCTCGCGCGGGCTGAGGTCGGACGAGGACAGCTGCTCCTTCACCTTGGCTACGTCCTTGGGGTGCAGAATGTCGAACAGGCTCTGGCCTAGCAACTCGCTCTGTGGACAACAGTACCTATGTTACCTACATGACAAGTGATGAGGTCTTCCGTCCACCCGTAGATACATGGTAGAAGGTGGTCAGGGGTTATTTCAAAAGGATTTCAGAGCGCACGCAATCACGTACACGTATACTAATACAAAGTGTAATGATCGCTGTACACGACGGAGGAAGCGCAGCTACGCCTGATCACGTGCCGCGTATGAGGAAACATAATACATTACTATTATTAAGTAGATACAGCTTATCATTGTAATACAACTTGAAAATCTAAGAAACCATTGCAACAGTGTATACCAGATGAAGTCGTATAAAGCACAGCGCAAATGAAGCATTTCATTTGGTAATGCAGTGGTTCAAAACAAAACACAAACGCGCATGGGACAGACAATATTAAACTGGAAAAAAGGCAAATTAAACATAGCAAGGGCAACATAAAAAGTGATTCGCGTCGGGTTAGTAGACGCAACAGCAGTGAACCAACCTGATCGTAGTGCAGCATCTGCTTGACGGACGCGGAGACGTAAAGCAGGCGGCCGCGGTCGCAGCCGACCACCAGCAGGAAGGAGTCGTGTGCTGCGTGCAGGATGAGCTGGTTGAGCTCACGCTCCGATAAGAAGGCGGGCCGCGGCCGCGCGCTCAGCGGGCACGCGGACAGCGCACCTCGCACGGTGCGCAGGTGCTGCACGGCCATGCGAAGCACCGTCAGCTTGTCCAGCTTGCGCGCCATCGCTCCGCACATCGGTATCATGGCGCTCAGCTCCGAGATGTACGTGTTCATCTTGTCGCGGCGACGCTTCTCGATCTCGCTGTGGTTTTGTCTGCAATCAGCACACCGCAAATATTAGGTGTTTATTTATAAGTAGCGACCCACCCCTACTTCGCTCGGTTTTTACGGCTTAACAAAACATCGAGATTTCCTCGTTTAAATAATTAATGTATTATAGATATTGAACTACTATCTTCGGACTCATATACGTACGTAAGTGACATTTATGGTTCTCAGAGTTGGTTAGATCATTGTGTGGTATCTGAAGCGGCGTGGAGGTCAGTGGTCGATGCGAAGATATTACACAACGTTTATTGGTCGGACCATATTCCATTACAAATAACTTGTAACTTGAGTGTACTTAGAATTAAGTCCAACAAAGGAGCTGTTAGAAAACGCAACAGGGTCATATGGGGGGATAGAGACTTGCGACAAGCTGACTTATATAACAAATTATGTACGACGAGACTAAGAGCGGTTGATTTTCCTTCGGAATTTATAAAATGTAGTAATAAATTGTGCACTAATGTAGAACATAGATCCATTATTGATAGAATGTACTATGAAATTGTTGACATATTAAGCGAAGCGGCAAGTGATTATTACTGTGGGCCGGATCAAAACAAAAGAAAACCAGTGATAGGTTGGAACAAACATGTTCGACAGGCGCACTCGGAGGCGCGACTTGCTTTTCAGAACTGGGTGTTATGGGGTAAACCGAAAGTGGGATCTGTGTACGCTAAAATAAGAGAAACAAAACGGGTTTTTAAAAGTAAACTAAGGTGGTGTCAGGAAAACAGAGAACAAATAAAAATTAACATCATAGCATCGTGTCACAAAGAGAAGGATTTTAATAAATTTTGGAAGCTCACTAATAAACTGAGCAGCAGGTCGAGCCTTCCAGCGAGTGTGGAGGGTGTTAGTGAGTCTGCCTCCATAGCCAATCTCTTTAAAAATCACTTTGCAATGAAGTCCCCTCTAGGGTTAATGGACCAGCCATTGCCAGGAAGGAAGCCAACAACAGATTCCTTGGTAAGGGTTTCGGCTAAAGAAGTAGCTGCAGTGTTGAGAAACATGAAGCGTGGTAAATCGGCACGATTCTCTCAGCATAGAGCATTTGCAAAATGCAGGTGCCCAGAGTGCTGGCAATGTTTTTCAATTTCTGCTTCTTGCATACGTATCTGCCTGAAGACCTTATGAAAACTTTGGTTGTGCCGGTTGTAAAAAATCGAACTGGAGACGCGTCGGACATAAATAACTATAGGCCCATATCGTTGGTTACGATTATTGTTGGACGGTGTGCTTGACAAGCAGTTAAATAAACATTTGTCTCTTCACGATGCCCAATTTGGCTTCAGAGCTGGTCTTTCAACAGAGCAGGCTGTTCTTTGTCTCAAGCACACTGTCAGATACTACTCGGACAGGAAAACCCCCGTATACGCGTGTTTTCTAGATCTTTCAAAAGCCTTCGATCTGGTGTCATACGGTGTTTTATGGAAGAAGCTTTATAATGAGACAACACTTCCGGGAGAGACGATTGAGTTGCTTAAATATTGGTACGGTCATCAGACTAATATGGTGAAATGGGCAGGCTCACTATCCGATTCGTATGGAGTGCGGGGTCAGACAGGGAGGTTTGACCTCACCGAAACTCTTTTGTTTGTACGTGGATCGGCTGATTCGTGAGCTCAGCGGCACTATGGTAGGCTGTTCCATTGACGGAACGTTCGTCAATAACATTAGTTACGCTGATGACATGGTGCTGCTGGCCCCATCGATCAGTGCCCTCAGAAAACTTATATCTGCTTGTGAGCGATATGCGGAGGCCCACGGCCTCAGATATAATGCAAAAAAGAGTGAGTGTCTGCTGTTCAAGGCAGGCACTAAAGACTATAGTCAAGTGCCGCCTGTCACCCTCGGTGGAGCTCCTTTAAATTGGGTGAAATCCTTTAAATATTTGGGGCACTGGGTCACCGCAACACAGATGGATAATGTTGACATAGAGAGGGAGCGTAGGGCGCTGTCAGTCAGGAGCAATATGTTGATTCGTAGGTTTGCAAAGTGCTCGGGGAGTGTAAAAACTACTCTGTTTAGGGCATACTGCCAATCATGTTACACCTGCAGTCTATGGGTTGCCTACACGCAAGCGGCTTACAGCGCCTTACGTGTCCAGTACAACAACGCATACAGGGCGCTGTTGGGGTTGCCACGACACTGTAGTGCATCGGGGATGTTCGCAGAAGCACGTATAGACGATTTTTACGCAATCATGCGAAAGCGTGTCGCCTCCCTGGTGCGGCGGGTGCGGGGCAGCGCTAACAGCATCTTGGTCACTGTGGCCGATAGGGCGGAAGGTCTTATACCTAGGCACTGGACTAAGACCCTAGTTTTAGCTTCAAATCGTGCCTTGAAGTGATGTGGTAGTGGTACGATCTTTGTATGACATAATATTGTAATGTACGATTTAGTGATGGATTATTGTAATGTATTGTATTGTGATTATGATTTTATTAATGATTTAAGAATGTGCAAATATAATTTACTAACACTAGTATGTAAGATTTATACTAACAAATTGGATTTTATCGTCTGTAATAAATACATTATTATTATACACAAACCTTCCGACATAAGTTCTCTAACTAAATGATGATTATCAATAATTAACACCAGCTAGTCACACCTTTTTAAACTAATCATTATGCGTTGTTATAAGTAGTAGGTCACTAAGACACAAGCTGTTTTTGTTTCATAATGTTTACCACATAGGCAGGTACATTCATCAATTATCACATAATATTCCGACTGGCGAGGTCATTTTTTGGAACGAAGTTCGTTTACATAGAAAGTGGGCAACGTCGCAAATAGCTGTCAAATATTTCGCTGTTTTGATTAATTTGATAATATTACTGTATGGAAATAAGAAATATGGCTAACAAGTGGACTAAAATATTGATTATGAAATGCAATAATTAATATCATAACACCGAATATTTAGTTTTAGATGTAAAAACAAGTAAATAAAACGGTTACAAAATCAAATTCAGTGTTATTTATTGCAATTTATGATTAATATTCTAGTTCACTAGTTAGCCATATTTCTTATTTCTATACAGTAATATTGCGAAATTAATCAAAACAGGTAAATATTTGACAACTATTTGCGACGTTGCCAACTTTTTGGAGGAACGCTCTTAACGCAGCTTGCGGTAGAAGTTCGCTGGCAGAAATCGTCAAGCGAAAAAGCGTTCATACTTGAGACTGTCTTATTGAAATTCAAAGAGAAAGAAAGAACGAGAGGGACTAAATTAACAGTTTCTCTCTCTCTCTATTTCTTTCTCTTTGAATAAGAATAAGACAGTCGCAAGTATGAAGCTCTCTCTCTCTCTATCGAGAGAGTATATTGAAAGTGTGCATTTGGTCAAAATGAAAATCCAAGATGGCGCCTGCATAAATTTTAAAATTTTTCATCGTGGCTGTTTTTACATAGTTTTCGAGGGTGCTAAAGCCGATAGTGAGATCAAAATGTTAATCTAAGATGGCGGCAAAGGGAATCGGCCTGCGATTCCCGACGCCCAGGGCGTCTCCTGCGGCGGCTAGGGGCGTGAGGGCGCGAAGTTTGCTTTTCTCTCACGCGTTCCGCCTCCTCCTTCGCGAGCATTACTGCTTCGCAGAAGGGTACCCTGACGCGATCATTAACTTTTCTATAGGATAAAGGAGATACCTATATTATAGGTAGGTAGGACTTACTTCTTGTCGGGCATCGTGCGGGAGGAGCGCGAGTCATCGCCGCCGTCGTCGTCGTACGCACTGCTCGTGCCGCTGCAAGCACAACCACAACCAACTGTTATACACTACTGATAAATGATTTTATTTCTGTTAGTAAGATTAAGCAAAAACTTTTACATGTCAATAATATTTAAAAAACTAAATGAGGTCGCTCCTTCCTATACTAGAGGTATCCCTGCCCGGATAATCCGATTATTCAGAGTGCCTAATGTCCATATGAAAACAATAACATCTATTCATTTACACCTATGCAGGTACATCTGAAATGCACTGGATGCTCGGCTTTATATATATATATATATTATATATATATTCATTTATTTTCAGGTAAATAACACCCATATCCAAACATAAATTAACAGATTAATAAGATTAATTAAAATACATTAAAATCAAATAAAATCAAACATCAAATAAAATAAAATGAAAATAAATAATGTTAAAAAAAAACAATAATAAAAAATAAATATTAAATCAAATAAAAGTAAAAATAAATAAATAGTTCCACAATAAAATTAATACCCTTTTTCCGACACTGGTACAGCAACATGTCTGCTGGAACAATGCCAAATGCTTTCATTTGGCAGTCCAGCCTTCCCGCAATCATCGCCAGTACGATGTTGGGGCTAACCCGTACCTACCCTGCGCACCAAGGACGCGGCGCGTTTGCGTATGGTCGCGTGAAAGCAATCGGTATGTGCCTCTGCGAACATACCCGAGGCGCTGCAGTGTCGGGGTAGCCCCATCACCGCCCTGAACGCGTTAGTGTACTGTACGCGGATGGCGCCATAATTTCTGTTAGAGTAGTGAGCCCACAGACTGCATGAGTACAGCGAAGTACAGTACGCTCTAAAGAGCGTAGCCTTAACCTCACTAGAGCACCGCGCAAATCTGCGGGCGATCATGTTAGCTCTAACAGACAATGCCCTCCGCTCCCGTTCCATGTCTGCGATCTTTGAAGTCGTCAGTCAAAACATGCCCCAAGTATGTAAACTGGTCAACACTTTTCAAAGGAACCCCATTGAGTCTGACCGGAGGTATGCTTCCCGGACATTTTGCACTGGCGGTCTTAAAGATCATACACTGGCTCTTCTTTACATTATACAATAAACCGTAACCAGAAGCATATTCCTCGCATATCTGTAACAGCTTCCTCAAGCCGCAGACCGAAGCACTCATCAGCACCATGTCGTCAGCATAACTTAAATTATTGACACATGTACCGTCAATGTGACAGCCGACATGATGGCTGCTGAGCGCCACGATCAGCCCGTTTATATACAAATTAAACAGGGTAGGAGATGTTAAGCCACCCTGCCTGACTCCGCATTCGAGCTGATACGCATCCGACATTGCCCCCGCCCACCTAATACTATTAGACTGGTGCGCATACCAGTACTGGAACACGCTGAGTTCCGGCGGCAAACCTATGCTCCTCAGCTTGTTCCACAGCAGGTCATACACTACAAGGTCGAAAGCCTTGGACAGATCAAGGAAGCACGCATACACGGGAATAAAACAAAATATGACAATAACAGAAATACAACAACAAGAAACTAATTTAAAAAAAAATGGTATTATTTGGACTTCCAGAATATGATCAAGAATCCGAGAATCAATTACACTATCGTATAATTGAAGCATTCAAAGATATCCTAAATGTTGACCTGACCGAATATATTCAGAGACTTTCCCGTATACGAAGATACAATAACCCTCGGAGACCTATTATTATTGAGCTAATAAGCAAACGAATGACGAAATATATAAAGGGTTTTTCAACAAGAACTTTGTTTTCTAAAACAAAATAAAACAAAGAATTTGGAGGAAAATGAATATTTTTTTTATTGTATTACAAAGAGAAAAGTTTGGCAATTATGAATGAAAAATGATATCTGACAAATGTCCACCACGACCACGCTGACAGATGTTGATTCTTTCATCAAAATTTTTAATCACTTTTTGGCAATATGGAGGGTCTATTTCGTCAATGACATCACGGATTTTGAGTTTTAAAGCTGCAATCGATTCGATTGGCTCCGTATAGACTCTATCCTTAACATAGCCCCACAAAAAATAATCCAGTGGTGTTAAATCACACGATCTGGCTGGCCACTTAACAGCAGAATTTCGCGTAATTATGCGATCGGGAAATTTGGTTTGCAATAAATTGATCGTTTCATTGGCTGTGTGACACGTGGCACCGTCCTGTTGAAACCACTTTTCAGTGATATCCATGTCATCAATAATAGGCCAAATTTTTGGTCTCAGAAGGACGATTATGTTGTCCGAAAATATCACGAATTTTACGAAATGTAACTTTAACAGAACGACCATTTTCATAGTGGATTTGAATTATTTTAATGCGAATTTCGAGCGAAATTGAATTCATTGTAACAATTGCCAAAGCACCTACTACGAATACCGCCAAAAACTACAGGTCAAAACTATCACGTTCTTGGTGTTGCCCCAATTGAAAAACAAAGTTCTTGTTGAAATACCCTTTATTAGACAACGCAACGTACTTCAAACATACAAGGTTTTTTATTTCCGAATACCTTAATGAGACGGCACTTCGCCAAAAACAAGTATTACAAGAAAATCTACGCGCAGCAACACAACATCACCACGCAATCATTAAAAAAAAATTAAGAAAAGGCAAAAGTCAAATCATTTATTTCAAATAGGCCCTTATAATGCACTTTTCGACGTCAAAAATTAACCAAAATATTGAATTGATTCTAGTCGCCCCTTCCAAAAGGTAGTTTCGCATGGAGAAGAATGGACAAGAAACTCCACCGTTACTCTTTTAAAATGTTTTACAATATTTTATTTTTTAATAAACTGCACTTATTACAAGCATTTCTCGATGAAAAAGGAAAATACCAAGCAGCAATTTGATAACCAAGTTTCCGATAAATAAAGTTTATCGGAAACTTGGTTATCAAATTCAAAATATTTTATTTCATATAAACCTACATGGGCACTTATAAAACGTCAGAAGCTAGGTGCACGGTTCCAATTGGTTGTTTCCTATGGAGAAGATCCAGGAAGAAACTCCACGGTTACTCTATTAAAAATAATTGGCTTTTACAATATTTTCAAATAACAGTGTTATTAGGTATGGGAGGACAGTGTAGGTCTTTCAACAAGTACCAAACAAATCTACAATCCACTAAGCCTACAGTGTTCTCAAATTCACAAAATAGAAAAGAATCTATATAAAGATAAATAAATTAATAAAAACAAGAACGTAATTTAAAGGAAATGACGTGATTGCTATTACAGCTGTAACAAATCTGAATAATTATCATGTCCACAAAAGCCATTAATAAAGAGTTGAAATTAAATTGTAGGTATATAATGTCAAATAATAAGGTGAAACATGGTAATTTGGGAGCAGATAATAGACTCTTACATAATTTGCCGTTAATGACGTACCAGGGAAGCCACATGTGCAGAAGGAACGATTGCCAAACTGCCTTGTCTTCAACGTAGTCTTTAATTTTATAATATGCTTTCTTGATTAAGACACATTTGATGTGGGTTTTGAACTTCCCATCGCTAAGTTCTGTAACCGACTTAGGCAACTTGTTATAAAAGCGGGTACTGTTTATAAGAAATACATTTGCTTGATGTTAATCTAAATTTGAGTAACACAATTTCATGTCTACTACGTGTATTTATATTATCGAAATCGCTTCTTATTTTGAAAAGTCCTAAGTTTTTGCGAACATACAAAATACTTTCTAAGATATAAAGAGAAGGCTGAGTCAGTAAATCAATTTCCTTAAATTTGTTTCTAAGGGACTCGCGAGGACCCATTTTATATATAGCGCGGATTACCCTCTTTTGTAAAATGAAAATTGAATGTACGTCAGCTGCCGATCTGGTGGAAATAACTAACCTAGCTGTGGCTGTATCACACGGAAAGAAAGAATTAATTAACTGCAACGGATACACCCTCGCTACGTCATACTGTCGTCTGAACCACGTAGACGGCGGTGTATGCATAGATACTATTACCGCAGGTGGTAACTGCAGGCGACGTGTCGCCGCGACACGACTGGTTTCTATGAATTTCTATGAAATACCTTCCGTAGCTAGCGACACGTCGTTAGCAGCCGCAGATCAGTAGTGCCGCCAACGCCCGAGCGATATCACGTTTTTCTATCTTCTCTCTACCGACTGGAATACGGTCTGCTGCCGCCTGCGGTCGGGTTCGGAATCATGACTGCAGCGACATGACGCCGCGATACGTCGCGTGCAGTTGCTGCCTGCGGTCGAGTACTGAATGGTACCTTTAGAATTTATTAAACGAAAGGATATTATGCATTTTCTATCTTGCTAAGTACCTGGTACTTGTTGATAGGCCTACACTGTCCTCTCATACCTATTAACTCTGTAATTTGAAAACATTGTAAATACCATTTACTTTTAAAAGAGTAACCATGGAGTTTCTTGCCGGCTCTTCTCCATAGGAAACGACTAATTGGAACCGTGCACCAAGCTTCTGACGTTTCATAAGTTCCCTTGTAGGTTTATGTGAAATAAAATATTTTGAACTTTTGAATTTGAATTATGGATATGTCGGAATACATCAATTCAATTCAATTTATTCAGGAACAATTCACATTGTGTTTGAAATCAAAATAAATAAATAAAAACACGTTCATTCTACTCACACACTGACTTATTAGTACCTATTACTTGTAAAAATGTTAG
This sequence comes from Xanthia icteritia, assembly GCA_949128155.2. NCBI lineage: Eukaryota > Metazoa > Arthropoda > Insecta > Lepidoptera > Noctuidae > Xanthia > Xanthia icteritia. The sequence goes on from OX421931.1 coordinate 1,012,720, forward strand.
AAATATCGTATAATTTTACAATGTTTGTAAATATGTGAGCACCATGCATCTATCACATGATTAATTTATCTGTCATTCCTTAATCTTTCATTATTTTTACCTAACGTGGTATAGTAATCTTATTCTAGGTGCATCGTCTTCACATATAATTATATAATTGATGTATACAAGATATTGTAAAAACATTTTAAAAGAGTAACGGTGGAGTTTCTTGCCCATTCTTCTCCATACGAAAACTACATTTTGGAAGGGGCGAATAGAATCAATTATTATTTTTCTGTAAATGTTGACGTTCAAAAGTGCCTTTATTGTGCCTAATTGAAATAAATTATTTGACTTTGACATTAAAACTATAAAGATAACACATTCATAACATAATACAATAGATTATAGAAAACAAAAAAAAAAACAATAACATACCAAATTAAAGATTCAATACAATAAAAAAATCAATAACATTACAAGCTAAATACTAATTTTACCTAACTAAGCTAACTTTTAATTACTACATACTAATTTTACCCAGTCTCACATAAACCAATATAATTTTTTTTTAAACGTGGATAAGTCATCGTCTTTCAGTATTCGATAGATGATGATAATATATTCATTCACGAATTCCATCATTGAAGAATGTGCCATTGAATTGCCTAAACTTAAAATTATACTAATAACTTTGTATTGGAACAATAGACAGCCTGATGTGTTCTATAAACAATTGAAATTAATACTAGAACTTCTATTAAAAAACTATAATATAATTTAAAAAAATCATATTCGGAGGTGATTTTAATGTAAATATCTTGGAAAATGGCTTGCAAACTAAAACATTATTCTATTATTATCTATTAAAGAATAAACAAGAGTGACAAAAACCACTTCAACCTGCCTAGATCTAGTATTTATAAACTTTGACTCTAAATTAATAATTACTCAGCTGAATGATAACGGTTTTTCTGATCCTTTATGATCAGTTTTTCTCGGTTTTTCTTAGATATTTCTTTGATCGGTTTTTCTGATCCTTTATGATCAGAAAACCCGTTAGGTTCACCTAAAACTAGACGCCGAGACTACAAACAAAGACAGGAAAACTAAAAAACTAATTTTTGATTGTAAAAACATAGTTTTATTTTATTTTATTATAACTACTAACTAATACTAACTAATTGATTGGAATCTAATACCTAATAAACTCGGGAAATGAACAAAAATTACAACTCATTCGAAAATCTTTTACTCAAAAAAGAAAAGATTGGTTGAGAAGAGGAAAATGAGCGGTTGTTAAGAATTCTTACTCTAAAACTCCTTTATTAATATATATGCCAATAATAACTAAACAATATAAATTATATGAAAAAATATTAAAATTGTCTGTAAATCAAAGAAATTACAATAGTTTCGGGAAATCAGAAACTCAATTAACAAAACAAAATCAATGTGGAAAATAATTAAGACACAACAAAACATAGCAATTAAGATCCACGATAAACTTACGTCCGACCCAAAACAAGATTCTATCTCATTCAGTGATCTTTTCGCATCAGTAGGACAAACAACCAACAAACAAAACAGACAAACGACCAACGGGGAATACAATTTTTTTACATCCACCGACACCGCAAGAAATAAAAAATATAATAAAGAACCTCAAAGACAAAATTAGCCACGGATTAGACGAACTACCCCCTATTTTAATAAAAACATGTACTGAGGAACTGACATTACCATTTTATCTATATATTAATCAATCATTTCCTAAAGGGATATTCCCAGACGCGTTAAAAAAAGCTACCTATTCACAAGAAAAACTCGAAGTCAGATCTAAATAATTAACGTCCTATTGCCCCATTACCGACATCATCAAAAAGCAAGTGACATTATTTATTTAAAATGAATTGAACTTTGGAATTTGTGATATGGATTGTTACATCAAATTTTTGTGTGATCTTATTTATTTAAAGAAATATAAAGAAAATATATAATAGAAAGATAAGATATAAATATAATAGAAAGTATATACTATACATTATATGAAACAGTTACAGGGCTTTTCTTTTTAAGCTGCACATTAAAAAAAATATATTTTATTAAATCTAAAACGCAATTATTTGCAATATCTAAACGCAGAACCTGAGACGGTAGCTGTGGAGTTACCATACTTACCGGAATATGGTATTTCTATTTCTATAATTATGCTTATTAGCAGGATTTTGACGGTAGAAGTTTCATCGTTTAACTTTAAACAGACTATTAAGACTTTTACTACCTCTTCTTTTTTGGGGAGTATTACAGGACAAGATGTTAATTGAGGAGCATCTGTTCAAAAGGTCGTATTTCTATGATAAACAAACTTTACAAAAACAGAAAAAAACATCTAATTCCTATTATAAAAATTCTAAAATTAAATTAAATTTAGATCATTGTGAAGATTAAGACTACAATATTACATGCATTTTTAAAAATAAAAAAAATACTCCATAACTTTTTTTTTATTTAATTTTAGTTCAGAAATAAGACTTATTGATCGGAAAAATCAGAAACACGACCTTTTGATTTGTCACTTCTAGAAATATGCCCTTTTGATTTGACACTTTTAGAAATATGGCTTTATGAATGGACTTTTTGGAAATACAAAATAATGAGAAATGCTAGTGAAGTTTTTTGGCATTCTGTCAGAAGAAAAAATCCTATAAGCAATACTTTTATGTTTATTATCTACCTCTACTTTGAGTTGAAACATACAAAATTATTTTTCACATCATTTATTTTTTTATGATTAATCATTACAAAATATTATTCAATCCCTTAAACTCTAATGTCCCCAATGTCAGGTTCCGTGCAAATGCATTCGCTGTCCTCGTTATGGTTATGATCATGATCCTCATCTTCATTCTCATTGATTGTGTTATGCTCATTCAGAAGAATGTTTTTATACCATTGTAAATCTTCAATCGAGGCCCAATCTTCACCAAATTGTTTCACTAATAATAATGTGACATCTTTTTTTTTATTTCCTGTAAGACCTTTGCCTGTTGGTTGTTCTTGCAGTTGTTTAGGATGTCGTTTACCACGTTTCAATAATGATTCAAATTCTTCTTGACCAGATTCAAAACAATAGTTTTCAAATGCACAAATTTTGACATCTTTGAATCGACCTCCTGGACCTTTAACTTTTCTAATTTTAATTCTCTTAGCAGTTTGAATTTTTGTAAGCTTTTTGTAATTTAGCTCTAACTTTTTTATATCTTTGAGTGTCCAATCAAAACCAAGGTCATTCAAAATTTGAATGATATTCAACGTACAGCCGTCATCTTTTGACTCGATACCGTTATTTACTCGAACGAAACGATTTTTATTAAAGTTGTTATGTATGGAAAAAAATGTGACCTTTTGAACAGAAAAATAAATAAAAGATGCTATTTGTAGAAGAAATATGCCTGTTTTGTTTAAAACAATCCAAGGGAACATTTTAATGCAGAAATACATCCGTTTTGATTGGAATCCAAGTTTTTTGGATTTTATTATATGGGAAATACGCTCCTTTTGAACAAGTTTTTACGCTCATTCGATGGAGTTTTCTGTTATGAGTTCAAAAAAAAAATAAAAAAAATAAAAGTTGAAAAGTGAAATACGACCTTTTGAACAGACGCTCCTCAATTATTATTGATAACTCAGTTCTGCTCCATCAAATCTAAGACATTTTGGAGAAAAGCAGACTCCTGTCTCTTGAAACACTAGAGTATTATTCTAAGCTTGAGCCAGTGCCTATTTGTACTTGCAACATGTTTTATATTAATAAATATGTATTAGCTTATTGTTGATGATAGTTAAATCAATCCACTATGAATACGTTTTTTGGAGAATTTAGCTTCCATGGCAACATTAATATCTATTGATGTTAGCTTCAAATCAGAAATAATTTACTTGTCATATTTTAATGTCACTACTCTGTTTTTCTTGACGTGTCGTTGTAAATAGTTGTGTGGATTATTTTGTTTACCCACTAGTTTTATTTGTTTTCTGAATAAAGAGAGGATTGTACGTAATCCAGGTGTGCAGAGATGATCGAGTCCAATTTCGAATTTATAATATTAATTAGGATGACGTTCACATTAGTAGTAATAACAAAATACATTTTGTCAATCATAACGTAATTATGCCCGCTTGCTTTGCATAGAAGTGCATGGAGTACAATAGGACATGACGCTATTTTAGTTGTCCAATGTGTACAGGGCTTAATATACAAAGTCAGCTACTAGTGCCACTTTTCCCTTCAGTAGTCATTATTGGAACTATTAATTTCCGCCATATTTGAATGTCATATACTGTTTACTCATTGGTTTACTGCATAATAACTCTTTGGTTTACTGTCATGGGGTCTGTTTATACAAGGCCACTTGCTTTTTAAATAACGTTTTTTTGGAGAAACCCAATATTTAAAAAATATGCTACGATTACCTTTTATCTTAATTTGACCGAGATTTATTATTTGAGAGTATTGTTGCGAATGTACGCGAAATCTAAGTGCGACACCCAGATTACATGCAGCGCCGCTATTTTCCTTTAAATGTGATATTATTTATTGAAATTTAATTAGTTTTTTTTTTTCATTTATTTTTAATCATGCTACTATTCATATTTTATGAAATTGTTGTGCCCGACAACCGGTCCATATAAACTTTACCATTATTATTAAGACCTTGGGGGCATGGGGTTCACTTTTCGGGGGCAAAATGAAATGGAATAAATAATTAAAAACTGTATATATATATATATGATCCTGACCGATTTCGGCCACAGCGACTTGGATCTTCCTATTGAGAACAACGCTGGTGCGCTCTCAGGTGACTGATATAGCCAATTTTTGCAGTGAAGGTGCGTCCACATTCACTGCAAGTCAGCACCCCTCCGATATAATTATATTGGATGGCCGCGGGTGGTCGGGCCTTAAGCTCGTCACGCTTAGCATCGAGCTCTTCTTTACGTTGTCTTTCAAACGCAAAAACCTGAGTGCTCACGGTATGCCTCCACAGTGACCGGTCTGCGGCCATTGTCTCCCATTGTGACGTCTCTAGCTTACATCGCTTCATGTGACGCTTAAGCACATCTTTGTACCGAAGGAATTGGCCGCCCTGTTTCCGCTTGCCATCCTCCAGTTCTGAGTAGAAGATGCGCTTCGCCACTCTGCCGTCAGACATTCGGGAGACATGGCCAGCCCACCGCAGCTGCCGCCGCATTATATAGGCCTCCATTCCACCGACATTAGCTCGCCGTAATACTTCCGTGTTACGAACACGGTTCGACCAATGGATGTTCATAATGTCACGTAGGCATTTCATATGGAATTTATCTAATGTGCGAATATGCTTGCGGTATAGGCACCATGTTTCGGAGGCATACAAGAGATTTGGCAGAACTATTGCCATGTACACAGCTATTTTTGTAGAACGCTTTATGTCATGCGAGCGGAACACCTTGGCACGAAGCCTGCCAAAGGCCGCAGCAGCTGCTCCAATTCTGCTGTTGACTTCGTTATCAAGGAGACACTTAGATGTTATAGTGCTGCCCAGATATTTGAATTTATCTACCTGATTAAGGGAGACGTCACCGAGTTTAATGTCGACTGGGCCACCGTTCAGTGTATCAAGAGCCATGACTTCGGTCTTCTTCACACTGATCTTAAGGCCAAATCTGCGACATGACTTATCAAGACTCGACATAAGTCTCTGTAAACCTTCTGGGGATTCCGTCGCAAAGCACAAGTCATCTGCATACATCATCTCAGTGATAGTCACGTGAGACACTTTGGTGTGTGCTTTAAGTCTAGTTAAGTTGAAGACACCGCCGCCATCGATACGAAAACGGATACGAATACCCTCTGATAAATTAGAAAAAAACTAAAAACTGTACCGTGTGTTTTTTTATAATTTTGAAATAAATACTACTAAAGTTATTTAAGAAAATAGATGAAAATTAACCATTCCCCACCCTTATCTCCGAAATTACTGAGTCTAAGATTTTGAAAACATTACTAAGAATGGTTCTTCACTTATAAATTACAGGAAAACCTATAAGAAGTCTATGGTTTCTTAAAATAACATGGTACATCTCTCAATATTGTGCGTACAAATTTAAATTTGCAGTTGGAATGTATGGGAGAACATTTTTTTCAACTACAATATTAAGTTTGTTCATGGGATAAAAAATATGCTATATTACAAATTTATCGGAGAGAAACCACGCGAGTTCAACTCGGACTAGTCCGGTTTTTTAAAATTTAAACTGAGAGTAGCGGCGCTCTCTACAGAGTATAGAGTAGCGATGCACAGACCGCGGCCCGCGGGCCGCATGCGGCTCGCTACCTGAAAGCCGGCAACCTGCCAAGAAATAAAAAAATGCGAAAATTATTAATAATAATAAATAAATATTGACAATTGTATACCGGCCGGTATTGAATGCATGCAATTGCAAAATTATACCTTTCACCGAGTGCGAGTCTAAAGCTCACTCTGAGATCAAAGTAGTTTGTGAAAAACTACTATAAACTAGTATAAACATAAGTTTAGTGATCAATAACAATGGTGAGAAGGGATGAGTCGCCAGTCGCACACGTGTCTCAAATATTACGCACATGAACTAACTTGTGTGCCGACCCCTTTGGGGATACAACTTTGATGATATCTTAATTACTAATGGTACCTTGTGTCCTAGTAACCAAATGCGCCTCGGAAACTTTTCATCGTTACGAAAGCCGTCCAATAAAAAGAACATTGTGAAAAATACAAGAATTTCTAATTAATTTTCATCTATTGTGACGTGACGTTCAGTTACGAATGGATGGTCGAAACTTCATTAAACGTGCACCGGAAAATATAGCCGTGAAAATTGAAATGACCGTCAAGTGCGGCTCGTGTAAGCTCTAGTGACGGAGGGAGCTCTGAGCTCTGTCGTCACGTGCCGCGACCACTCTCGTGAAGCCATAGCAATGTTCCTTATAACGTTTGTAAAGGTAAAAGTCAATTTAACTCTTTGGTCACAGACGTCACAGGTGGTTTTTTTGGGCATGCCTAGCTCCGTCGCTAGGCAACCCCGCGTTCCCGCCTAATTGGCCCCATTGTAGCCAAACCCGAAGGGTGAGTTCGCTAAGTTTGTATGGGCTAGCAGACATCAATTGAAGAGGTATGCAGCTATTAGGTCACACCGAATATTTTTGCTTTGTATTAAAAAATAACGTTTAAAAAGTTTTTGGGCCTTCTCGGTCACGTCAGATCGCGAGCCTCCAATCAATATACCCACCTAACGGGGTTTCTGCTAGCTTTGTTTAAATGGTTGAGTTCGCGTTTTTATTTTTTTGGGATTATCAACCGCAGTTAGTGTAGTCACTTGAAATATAGTTTAAAAAGTACATGGGTAGTATATATTAGGTCTTTACCTATGAAATTGCCGTTTTGCAGTACTGGCCATTTCAAATCAAAATAATTTTTGTTTGGTTAAGAATTCTAATTTCAAATTAATTTTATTTTAAAAACATGGTTTTTTTTCCAAAAGTAGTCATTTGTTTATTGATTAGTGTTACATTTTCAACGCATTTCAATCTTTTTCGTCATCATAGATACGTTAAAAATTCGAGTAATTATGGAATATGAGTACCGTCGTCAAAACAATATTGGTCCATTTGCGTCAAATTGGCAAGGTAAAGAAGCTTGACAAATGGGTGCCCCACGAACTCAATGATCGCCAGCGCGAAGTACGCGTCGAGACGTGCCTTGCACTGCTCAACAGACACACAAATGAAGGAATTTTGAACCGCATTGTTACCTGCGATGAAAAATGTATTCTGTTTGATAACCGCAAGCGCTCAGCAAGTTGGTTGGATCCTGGTTCAGCACCTAAACAATGCCCTAAACGAAAACTTACCCCTAGAAAAGTGATGGTCACTGTTTGGTGGTCTAGCGCCGGTGTGATACATCACAGCTTCTTACCAAGCGGGGTGAGCATTACTGCAGATGTGTACTGTGAAGAACTGAACACAATGATGAATGAGAAGCTGGCACATCTCCAACCAGCATTGGTCAATCGCTCGTCTCCGCTGCTCCTGCACGACAACGCGCGACCTCATACTGCACAGCAGACGGTCTCCAAGTTGCAAGAACTGGGGTTGGAAGCTCTCCGTCATCCGCCCTACTCACCAGACCTTGCGCCTACAGACTACTACTTTTTCAGAATTTGGATAACTTCTTGGCGGGAAAAAAATTCAATACCCGAGAGGCAGTACAAAATGCCTTTGAAGAATTTGTTGCCTCCCGTCCAGCTGATTTCTTTAGGAAGGGCATCAATAAACTGCCACTGCGTTGGCAAAGATGCATTGATTGCATGGGTGATTACTTCGATTAAAACAAATAAAAAATACATGAAAAAAAAACGTTTAAATTTTTTCATACAAAACGGCAATTTCATAGGTAAAGACCTATTATACAGTTTAAAAAATCGACATCTTAAAATGATAAAACAGATTTTCTCAACTCATACCCCAAAAAAAAAGGTTGTTTTTTTCGTCGTGTTTATATATCGATCCCCACCCGTCACGTCGTCGTCTCACGTTTGCGGAGTTTCGCTAGCTAATTTAATGTGAACCTGTAGACGGCGCGGCAGCGTATTAAATGCCGCGCGCCCTCACCGACCTCCTGTAATCCCGTCGCTTGTCGCTGTTTTAATGAATTGGCTCAGGCTCAGTTAATAACTGTATCAGTCAAACGACATGGGGTTTTTCGATTTAAACATTTAATGGGTGTAAGCAAACTGTGACCATGAATTCAGTAAACAGAATTCTAGATCTACAAGAGTTGAAATTGTTCGTCGATTATTTGAAAAAATCTGCTGTTCCGTACATTTTGACCTTGTAGGTACACTTTCGTATGAAACAGCTGAGCCGAATCCTAGAGTGAAGACCGTGTATCCGTAAGCATAGTGTTGGACGCCCCTCATAGATGGCTGCGACAGACGGGATGCGGCAGGCGAGGGACGGTGTCGTGGGGCAGCCTGGGACAGGCCTATGACCAACTGTGGACTGCGATAGGCTGAGTTGAATGATTTATGAAACTGCTGATTTGTTTCAAATAACCGCAGAAAAATGTATTCGCTGGGGGTTCTTGAATCATGTGCTGAATTCATGGAAACAGTGTTCGCCTCGATGTCCCTACTATACCGTGTATATTTATTTCTTTATTTTGATCGTGTGGAAGCGCATGCCACCGCGACGTCATTACATCAGCTTGGTCCCGTTGAAACGAAATACTCAAATGATTGCCGCTAATTATTGACTAGTGTTTTCATTAAAATAACGAAGTTCCAATTTCTGTAGGTACTTTCCTATTCATTGTATTATGCAAGTGCATTGTTATATCTATCAGTCTTGCGTTATGATTGAATTTTAATGACAGAATATGAGATAATTCCATTTATTTTGTTGTATTGGTGTAAAACAGGCTTCGTGCAGATATCAACACTTTGTATATACATTGTGTTGATTTCTAATTGAATGGGAAGAAATAACTACATTCTGAAATTTGTAATTCCCATCACTTTTAAATGTTTTACATTCAATAGTGCCTATAAATAGTAGTATACTCAAATAGTAAATAGTAGTATACCCAATTAAATGATTTGACTTTGAATGAAAATGGAGAAATTTTGTCCCGCTAAGCGTCCGAGTTTTCACAAGCGCGGGGTGGTTCAATTTTTTTTTAAAGAATACGTATCCGAGAAATGAAGGTTAGGGAAGACGTACAAATGCAAAGTTACTGGAGTCTGGAAGGGTGGCTAACTGTTTGTAAGTATATTGCAGCTGTGGTAGGTACCTAAGGGTACGGTTCACACAATTTTCTGAACCTAATATAAGTCGTATTGTGGATCCTACAAAACACAAATTAAAGGAATTCTATAAGTCATCATCTTTCAGTTCCGTTCCAATACTTAAATGATAATTCGTTCATTGAAAACATGGGACTTCAGGAAACTGTTTAAGAAATTACAATTAAACATGGTATTATTGTACGACCTACAAAGAAGTTATATATACAATGTGTTGATTTCGCAAAATGGCTTCGATATTGTTAATAAATGGCTTCAACATAATTTACTAACACTAAATGCAGACAAGACAAATTATATTAAGTTTTCAATGCGCAAGCAAACGTCAACAAGCACTGTCTCGACATTATATGCTCATCATTGCACAATTCCTACGGATAACCAATGTGTTTGTCCCAAAATTAATATGGCAAATACAACAAAATACCTTGGTGTTATAATAGATGAAACACTTTCGTTTAAACAACATATTCAAGCTTTAAATAATAGAATTCGCAAATTAATATTTGTTTTTAAAAAATTAAGATATATTGCTGATCCAAAACTAGTTAGACAAGTTTACTTTGCACTGTGTCAATCAATATTAACTTATTGTATTACCACATGGGGTGGAGTGGGTAAAACAATGTTACTAACCATCGAGAGAGCTCAAAGGGCGATTCTCAAAGTCTCTACTTTCCGCCCTTTTCTTTTTCCTACTAACCTCCTGTATAAATCTTGTGAAGTATTAACAGTTCGTCAGCTATTTATAATGGGTATTGTATTAAAACAACACACAGCGCTACCATACAGCACTGCATATACTAATAAAAGACGTAAAGATATAGTTTGTCCACAAAATTCAACAAAACATGCTTTTGTATCCAAATTTTATCTATACCTCGGTCCTCTTCTCTATAATAGACTAAACTCGAAAGCAAACATTTATTCCCTGAACTACACAAATTGTAAGAGAATTCTCAAGGATGCTCTCCAAAGTATGTCTTACGAAGATACAGAGAATTTACTAACTGTACTACAGTGAATATTATGTACAAATTTCACCTATGTTAAGTATTTATCAAATTTAGAAACTAAGTTAAGCTACCCAACATATAATTAGTGATCTATTGTCAACCTTTTGATTATTTATTTATTTTATAAGTCTATTTAAGCTCTTCCCGCCTGAAACACAGGATTACCTAGTTCAGGCACGTAAGTCTTAGGAATATAATTTACATTTAAGCAAATCTGTAAAAAATGATGCCTTGTAATTTTTTGAATAAATATTATTATTATTATTATTATTTCTAATTGAATGGGAAGAAATAACTAAATTTTGGAATTTGTAATTCTCATCACTTTTAAATGTTTTACATTCAATAGTTCCTATAAATAGACTTACTCAATTAAATGATTTGACTTAGAATGAAAATGGAGAAATTTTGTCCCGTTAAGCGTCCGAGTTTTCACTAGCGCGGGGTGGTTCAAAAATGGCAAAACAATTTTAAAGAATAGGTATGCGAGAAATGAAGGTTGAGTGAGACGTACAAATGCAAAGTAACTGGAGTCTGGAAGGGTGGCTAACATATTGCAGCTGTGGTAGTTACCTAAGGATACCTATCTAGATTTTCTCTACAAGGCCTAGATCTCGAGATTAGATGAGATGTCCGAATATGTTGAGATATCGGCATGGTAAAGCAATTTCCAAAAAACGCATTATTGGATCTGTACATTCACTAACGATTCCCGAAAGTAGTCAACAAAAATAAAGCAAATAATAACCATACCTAAATACTAATAAAAAATATAAATGCCGCCATGCCGTTGCTAGTACAGCTAAATACTATTATTAGCTGTGCTAGCAAAGGCATGCTGCATAGCTATATATCCATTCACACACACGGCTACACGCCGCGTTTGCCGCCTCCGTCTTTTGCCGTCTTTTGGTCAAACAGAGATAGCAATATTACAAACAAATTTTGCTCATATCTCGACATGGAGTTGCGAGCTTTGCTCCCTGCCCTCTTAAGCGAAAAGTCTGTGCAAAGCCGTATTTATACAGTATTACAGACATACAGTTTATACAGTATTTATATTCTGGAAAAAGCTTCTTATTTTGAAAAGTCCTAAGTTTTTGCGAAGATACAAAATACTATGGACTACTACTACTACTTCTTTTTGAGTACTTTCTAAGATATAAAGAGATGGCTGAGTTAGTATATCAATTTCTTTGAATTTATTTCTAAGGGACTCACGAGGACCCTTATAGATCACGCGAATTGGCCTCTTTTGTAAAAATTAAAATTGAATCCAACCGCAGAACGCCATAAAACATAATACTGTGGAAATAAGCAAAGTATACTACCCTAGCTGTGGCTACATCAGTCAACTGCCTTATTTTTCTTACTGCATATGCAGCTGAACTTAATCTACCTGAAAGAACTCCAATCGAATCTAAAGTAATTCCTAGAAATACAGTTTCCGTAATAGCATCTAGTTTCTTGCCATCAAGTTTTAAATATAGACCTACTTGAGGTAGATTTGGTAAAATAAGAACTTAAGACATTTAGTTTTGTTCGCATTAAGTAAAAGATTATTAGCTTCGAACCACTTCGGAAAGGAAGAAGGAAGAAAATAAAGATACATTGTTTATTCTGCACAAACAAAAAGCACATTAAAAAAAAACACATTATACACAAATACAAAAGTAGCCAAAAGCCTCGTATTCAACTAACAAATAACAAGTTTGAAAATGTTGTTCATTGGGTGATGCCAAGGCCACGGACCAAAAACAATATTGCGTAATCACGACATTACGTACTCTGTGGTTGCGACATTGGCAAATGACAACAAAAACTAAATGCCGATTGCAGAGTTAACTACTTTTGTAACAAATAATAAGAATAATTAATCTATGCGTCGCATCTGTGCAAGAACAGGTCAATGCTCAGCAAAATGCTGTGACTTCGGACGAACCTAACGTCAACAGCGTTGGTTTTCAGCAATTATCTATGGAATGACATATTGACGTCCCCCTGTGTGATGTAATATATCGGGTAAGTATTCTTTTTCACTGAAATACGTGTGATTCAGCTGAACGTAGTATGTATACGTATAAGTAATAAAATAGAAATATATATCTGTATTTGTGCGTAACATAAATTTAAGAAATAATAATAATACATAAACTAAGACCATAATAGAATAATACAATGAGAATACAAAATAAGTACTAAATTACTTTAAACGTTGTGTCTGTACACAACGTTTAAATTAATTTAATATTATGGTGTGTTTTCCTCTTCATTGCTGTTTTAGTAATTATAATAATTTAGATAATACACTAACAATCCATAACTAAGCCTACATTGATACACCATAGTTTCTTAGATACACCATAGGAATTACGATTTGCGACTCGATGGCGTGGCGGCCATTTGCATAACGGTAGGCATCGAGGTTGGTAAAAGTCAACGAAAGAACTGCCAGACTATCGTTGACATGTATGACATCCGTATCTTTTGTATCTATTTTAAAAATAAGAGAAGTGTGGTCAGTACCTCTACCATGAGTTGCCATCGAAAACTTACTCGCTAGCGATAGCGTATTAACACGTTCAGTGCCGGGAGCCCTCCTGGTGGGTTCACCTAGTCGCATATGAGATCCCGGGAGCCCTCGCGGAAGGCTAATTTTAAATGTAGGTTTTTTAGGAAAATAAAGTTTGATGTATATTTTCACAAGATTTTTTAATACATGTAAGTACATGCATTTGTTTTAAAACCCAAGCATTTTCATTTTCAAAAAAACATTTTGTTCACGGCACAAATATTCACTAAATATTTATAAGGTCAAAGTCAAAGTCAAGGTCAAAAAAAAACTACGAGTAGCGACAAGACCCCCTGAAAACACTATTTTACTTAGTTTTACAGTGTTTTATAATACGGTTTTAAACCTAATGACGTTGACCGTCCGCGATGGTTAACTTTAGCGCAAACGTAATGCCGGTGACCCTCCCGGAGGGTTCACCTCCAATATGAATGGCGGCATGGCGTATGAGCTCTATCAAAAGTGGGTGGAGTCGGAATTGTTAACGTGGATCAAATAGATTTCGATAATGCTCGCATCATGAGTTAGACGGAGTCTTACGCAGGCGCTACGGTAAGCTCGATAGATCGTTTTGTTTATTTCTTTCTCAGTAATAAAAAAAGAGAACGAAGAATAAAAGAGAACGGCTCATATGATCAAAACGTAGTAGTATCACTATAGTAACAAACAATGTTATTTATGACAGTCAATGTCATGAAACAATCCGTCTAAATAGAAAGGTTGACGGTTAGTGGACTATTTATGGTATTTAGGGGTTGTTGAATTTGTATTCTTTATAATAATTATGTACGTCTATTCAATTTGTAATTTTGTTGACGATGTGTGATTCGCGGCGTTTTTGATTTAAATTTAAAATGAACTACGTTTACAATTCAGACCAAATAAATCGTGGTGACCCCGACGTGATTACCAACAAGGAGCCCAAGATCCGAAACTCTAATTGAAGCTACTACTACTGACTAAACCAGCTGTATCAAAACATGCCGAACAATAACGACCAAGGTCAAGAAGTCTTTGGTGTTTCGACGTCACAGCGCATCCCACCTATCTGGCGCGACAGGATACGTCTGTGGTTCGCGCAGTTTGAAGCCATCATATCTCCACAAAAAAAGGGGGACCAAACAATGTTTGAGCTCGTTATCGGTCAACTTGAGCGACAAGATCTCGACGAAATCTCAGACATCATTCTCCATCCACTGGAAAAAAATCGCTACGACGCACTGAAGAAGCGGTTGTTCCAGGTTTATGAAGAATCCGAGCAACGAAAAGTACAGCGATTACAATCAGAAATGGAACTCGGCGACTTGAAACCATCGCAGTTGTTACGTCGCATGAAGAATCTCGCCGCCGACAACATGCTGCGTATTATGTGGACCAACCATCTACCACAATCCGTACGCGTAGTCCTCGCCGTCAGCGATAGCATCGCGAAACACTCCGATATCCACGAGCTGGCGATGATGGCAGACAAGATCCTCGAGCAGGCGCAACCACATGGTGCGATTGCTGCAGTAGCCACAAAACCTAACGCCCATGTATCTACATCGATCGAGGAGAAAATCGACATGCTCACAAAAGAAATCGCAGAACTCAAGGCAAGTCAATCAAACCATTACCATCGCAGACCATTCAGCAGATATGCTTCAAGATCACGTTCGTCAAGTAGGCCCAATCAATATCGCGCACAGCGCAGTAATACGCCCCGACGAGCCGAACAAACAGGAATCTGTTTTTACCATCGGAAGTTTGGGATACAAGCTCAACGATGCACACGCCCATGCCATTATGAAGACCCAAAGACGACCTCGGAAAACTAAAACCTGCGTTGGCTGAGGCGGCAACCGGCGCAAGAACACTATCACACCGCCTATTTATCACCGACAGGAACTCATGTCTATCGTTCTTGATCGACACCGGCGCAAACATCTCTGTCATAGCGAAGAAAGCCGGTATGAAAGCTACACCTACAAGTTTTTGCCTATATGCGGTCAACAATACTACTATTTTGACATACGGTGAGAAGACGCTCGAATTGGACCTGAAACTACGAAGACCATAACGCTGGAAGTTCGTCCGCCGACACAGCTAACGCTTCACTTACGGTTAGATGGAGCCTCAATGTATATATATGTGTGGCACGGCGCGCGAGCACTGCGTCGACGCGACACCACACGGATTGATGGTGTACTAGACTCAACAATTCTCGACTTACCGACGTATGCTTTGATTTATTTAATTAATATATGTATGTAGGTAGTCGCTAATTATTTTGTAAATATTTTTGTATATAAAAAGTTAAAGGTTAAGTTTAGCAATAAAATTCATTCGCATCTCAATCGTCTTTCACTCCAGACACTATCAGGGACTCCTACCTCAACAAAACCAAGACAGAGCGCTGTCAACCAGTGATAGAAGTGAAGCCGGTTTCGTAAACATGTGCGCACTTTGTGTGGTGTAGTTTGATTGTAGTCTCATTGTAAATGTGTGCGTGTGACCGTGTATGCACAGCGGCGGTGTAGTTTTGACATGTTGTGTATTGTTCACAGCGCGCTGTCTTGGTTTTATATTTGGTCAGAGGTTTACAATAATAGAAAATTTTGTAAAGGAACTTATTTTGATTTTTTCTTGAAAGTCGTTAGTCTCCAAATTTAGCGGCCACTAACATATTCCATGCTAAATAAGCTCTTCCAGACATTATTTTGACTTTAATAGACTCAAAAACGTACATAATTTTAATGTAAACATGTTTCACACCTCGAAATGCTAGTGAGTTACGTAACTACTATCGCAAGCGTATTTTTCGATAGCGTCTGTCGAATTAGTGACTCATGGTGCCGTTTTGTATGGTGACAGCTGAAAAACGTTAGTGACTATCGAATAGATTACGTTCGGTTTCTTACCTATCGAAATCTATAGTGCTCTTGGTACGAATTTCAATTCTTTCTGTGACCGCTAGGGGTGCTGTACAATTACTTTTCATATAATTCATATACGGAGACGCTAGCGAGTTTTGACATCATCGAAATCTATTTGATTCACGTTAATACGCTAGCGAGTAAGTTTTCGATGGCAACTCATGGTAGAGAGAGCCTCTACCATGAGTTGCCATCGAAAACTTACTCACACCATCCCTAGCGGTCACAGAAAGAATTGAAATTCGTACCAAGAGCACTATAGATTTCGATACGTAAGAAACCTAACGTAATCTATTCGATAGTCACTAACGTTTTTCAGCTGCCACCATACAAAACGGCAACATGAGTCACTAATTTGACAGACGCTATCGAAAAATACGCTTGCGATAGTAGTTACGTAGCTCACTCGCATTTTGAGGTGTGAAACATGTTTACATTAAAATTATATACGTTTTTGAGTCTATTAAAGTAAAAATAATATCTGGAAGAGCTTATTTAGCGTGGAATATGTTAGTGGCCGCTAAATTTGGAGACCAACGACGTGATCCACGTCAATTTCAAGAAAAAAACAAAATAAATTCCTTTACAAAATATTCTATTATTGTAAACTTTTTTTTTGTGGGTGTGAAATTATCAAATATTTTTTCCCGCTCTGGGCGGAGCTGGAGGGTGTGTCAGACTCTTACTGACTAAAACCCACCCGTGATCCTTCAGTTGCCTGTACGTTGCCAGGGGCCACGGTATCCCTTTCGGACTTTCCCGCAACCCCGGCAGGCATCGGTCCTATCAAACCCCTTCACTTGTGCTGACATCTCTTTGAGGCGCGCTTGGAATACAATGCGCCGTCGACCCGGGTCTGGTCCTTATCGGACGGCGAGCCACCCATTGCATTATTGTAAGCCTCAGACCAAATATAAAACCAAGACAGAGCGCTGTGAAAAATATACAGCATGCCAAAACTACACCGCCGCTGTGCATACACGCTCACAAGCACACATTTACAACATTTACAATGACACTACAATCAAACTACACCACATAAAGTGCAAACATGTTTACAAAACCGGCTTCACTTCTATCACTGGTTGACAGCGCTCTGTCTTGGTTTTTATTTGGTCTGAGTTGTAAACGTAGTTCATTTTAAATTTAAATAACGCCGCGAATCAAACATCGTCAACAAAATTACAAATTGAATAGACGTCATACATAATTATTATAAAGAATCAAAATTCAACAACCCCTAAATACCATACGTAGTCCACTAACCGTCAACCTTTCTATTTAGACGGATTGTTACATGATATTGACTGTCATAAATAACATTGTTTGTTACCATAGTGATATTACTACGTTTTGATCATATGAGCCGTTCTCTCTTCTTATTACTGAGAAAAAAAGAAACAAAACGAACTATCGAGCTTACAGTAGCGCCTGCGTAAGACTCCGTCAAACTCATGGTGCGAGCATTATCGAAATCTATTTGATCCACGTTAACACTTCCGACTCCACCCACTTTTCATAGAGCTCATACGCCATGCCGCTCATTCCATACATATTGGAAGTGAACCCTCCGGGAGCGTCACCGGCATTACGTTTGCGCTAAAGTTAACCATCGCGAACGGTCAACGGTATTAGGTTTAAAACCGTATTATAAAACACTGTAAAACGAAGTAAAATAGTGTTTTCAGGGGGCCTTGTCGCCAATCGTGGACAGAATCCGGCAATTGGGACTCGAGGTGGCCCTGCACCAGTCCGAGGCCATGTGTTTTCATGGTCCTCGGAACGCGCCACCGTCGGGTTCCCAAATAACGGTAGGAGGAGTTCACATCGGCGTCGAGTCGACGATGAAGTACCTAGGACTCGTCCTCGCCAGCCGGTGGAACTTCGTGGAGCACTTCCGACGCTTGGCTCCCAGACTGGAGCGGGCCGGGGCTGCTTTGAAGCGGCTCCTGCCCAATCTAGCGGGTCCAAACGCCTCCTGCCGGAGGCTATACGATGGGGTCGTGCAGTCCATGGCCCTTTACGGGGCACCGGTTTGGGCGCGTTCATTGAGGCGGCGGCCAGCCCGCCGGTTGAACGCGTCCCAGAGGGTCATGGCCACCCGGCTGGTCCGGGGATACCGCACGGTCTCCGGTGAGGCGGCGAGCCTCCTTGCCGGATTACCGCCATGGGATCTGGAGGCAAAAGTCCTCGCGCACATCTGGGAGTGGCGCGGCGAAACGCCGGGGCGTAACTCCGCTGCCGCGAGAAATCGCGGCACAGCGGACAGAGCTCCGGCGGGATCTCATGGCGTCATGAAGAGTGCAATTGTCGCAACCCATTGCTGGGTACGCCACTATTGCGGCGATAAGTCCCCTCTTTGAGGAGTGGCTAGAGAGGCACCACGTCGTCCTCACCTTCCGCCTGACGCAGGTCCTCAGCGGACATGGTTGTTTCGGGAGGTTCCTGTTTCGTATCAGGCGGGAGGAAACGCCCGGGTGTCATAACTGCGTAGATCGCCCGGAGGACACGGTGGAGCATACGATGGAGGTCTGCCCGGCTTGGGCAGAGCATCGCCGTGTCCTCATGGAGGCGATCGGTGGCGGGAATCTCTCGCGTCCGGCCCTGGTCCAGGCCATGGTACGGAGCGAGAGGGCATGGGAGGCCGTCATCTCCTTCTGCGAAGCAGTAATGCTCGCGAAGGAGGAGGCAGAACGCGTGAGGGAGAGGCAAATTTCGCGCCCTCACGCCCCTAGCCGTCGCAGAAGACGTCCTGGGCGTCGGGAATCGCAGGCCGATTCCCGGCCACCGCAGGCGCGGGCTTGCGGGCCGATAAGGACCAGGCCCGGGTCGACGGTGCGTTGTGTTCCACGCGCGCCTCAAATAGATGTCAGCAGAAGTGAAGTGGTCCGTTAGGACCGATGCATGCCGGGGTTGCGGGAAAGTCCGAAAGGGATACCGTGGCCCCTGGCAACGTACAGGCAACGGAAGGAACACGGGTGGGTTTTAGTCAGTAAGAGTCTGACACGCCCTCCCGCTCCGCCCAGAGCGGGAGAAGTCATTTGATAATTTCCCACCCAAAAAAAAAAAAGAAAAAAAGGGGGTCTTGTCGCTACACGTAGTTTCCAACCTTTTAAATATTTAGTGAATATTTGTGCCGTGAACAAAATGTTTTTTTGAAAATGAAAATACTTGGGTTTTAAAACCAATGCATGTACTAATAAATCTTGTGAAAATATACATCAAATTTTATTTTCATGGTTTATAAGGCTGTATTCGCTAAGAAAAACCTACATTTAAAATTAGCCCTCCGCGAGGGCTCCCGGCATCTCATATGCGACTAGGTGAACCCACCAGGAGGGCTCCCGGCACTGAACGTGTTAAAACGTTAGCGCTAGCGAGTAAGTTTTCAATGGCAACTCATGGTAGAGGTACAGATAATAGAATTATATCTAATAAGTTAGCCATCATGTAAGGAAGGTCATTAATATAAACTAGAAATAGGCAAGGGCCAAGAATTGATCCTTGAGGCACGCCCATCTTAACTAGAGACCCCGAGGACGTCGGCCCGTTAATGTTTGCTTTTGGCTGGCTGTTTGATAAATAAGAAAGAACAAGACCAGCAGCTTGTCCACGAATTCCGTAGTGGTATAATTTACAGATCAGTGTTTTGTGGTCAACTCAGTCAAACGCTTTTGAGAGGTCACAGAAAATGCCAATTGCATCCTGCGACTTCTCCCAGGATTCCAAAATGTGACTGATGAGTTTTACTCCTGCGTCCGTCCCTGACATTCGTGAAACCAAACTGGTGACTATGTAAAATCCCATTTGAATTAAAATGTGACATCTGGTCTAGCATGATTTTCTCATATATTTTACTCAATGCTGGTAGCACAGATATAGTTATATAATTAGAGTGATCACGGCGTCGGCACGGCTGCGGCGTCGTCTACACGAGCCCTAACAATTTCTCCTTCATAGTCGATATAGTAAATTAAATAAAAGTATTACCTTTAGGCTTATATGATTAGTATTGCCTTTAGGTTTTTTTTATAGTAGATATATTTATTTTCAAAACATAGTTTCTAACAATAATGAACAATTTATTTAAACACTTTTCATGAAGTATGTTTTGACTGCTTTTTTTACCCATCAATATGGGTAAAAAATACATAATGTCAAAGCCTATCTTATTTACTTATATTTCCTTTTCGGTTGCTAGGCAACGGAAGAGGGTCGAAGTTGGAAATATGATATTATATTAGTTATTTTTTTATTAATTGTAATTCCCTCGTAAGAAAAAAAGTTGGCCTACCGCGAAAATTTTTTTTATGGTCGCCGTTTTATAATCCTCGGTCAATCAAGTTAGACACCATAAAAATTTTAAACATTTCCTCTTTTTTGAGCATTATTTCCTTTGTGATCAGACAAGACACTTTATCTACAGTTTTCTTCCTATTTGTTATGCGTTCCTATTTGCTTAGCATAAAAAAAAATGTTCGCGGTAGGCCAACTTTTTTTCTTACGAGGGAGATAATGGAATCTCATTAGCCAAACCGGAAGCCTGTTCTTAAGGCTAACTTAAAGGACTTTTGCACCTCATTCCTAAAGACTATATTGGTGTGTTCTAAATTCAAACACCAAAATAGTGATGCTTTTTATTCACTGTTTTCAGTGAATAAAATAAGCTTTTTAGAATTATTTTTTTTGGAATGCTATAAATACATCAAAAACATTACAAACTCACATACTATGTATATTACGGACAGAATATGTAGGTACCATAAAGACACATTCACATAAAAAAGTAGTAAGGTGAACCAGGCTAAGACCAACGTAGCTGTACTATAAACAGCTAGGATAATAACGAGGATGACAGAGTTGCAATTCAACAGTCACTGCACTGCGTGACGATAGGCACTCACATCACATCACAGTTGCGCTCTATAACAGCTATGAATCTAAATGAAGACTAGCTGTGGCCCCGGTGCGCGGCGCCACCCACGTGTTACGCACACGTGGGTGGATCCAGCTCCGCCAGCGGAACATGGAAAAAACATGCAAATCAGGCTGAAAGTACTCACTAAGAAGATGGCTTTCTCTTACGCGTAGCGCTGGCTGGCGCGTGAAGGGGAGTGTGCGGGGCGCCCAGCGGTGCCTCGCAGCCCGACATATCATAACTGTCCGAGCTGCTGTGAAATAAACACACAAGTTAATAAGTCACCAGGGGCATGTTTAGTTGTGCACGGAGCACAGGACCTTTGCTACCTCCTTACCTGCTTGTACCCAGCACCGGCTTCGCACAGTGACCGCGAGGCCTCTTTGGCTCATGCCCTAACTCAATAAAATTTTCAAAATCATCCAAATGTAAACCTAAAGACAACTCTGGTTCACTTTCTGTTTTAATGTCCGATGCTTGTAGGTTCACGTTATCGAACAAAGGATGCTTGCACTCAATAAGCAAGAAACATCTTTCATCGTCCCAAACGAATCTATCCATGGTTGAAAATAATAATATAATATATACAAAGTGCAAAGAAAACAAGTGTTTGTGGCCGTAGCTGGTCGCAGACTGCGCCTCTTCCCGCGCCCGCTCGCGGTACAGTCACTCCAGCGGCGATGATTGCGACACGGGAGAAGCTCGCAAGGTGCGCGCTACCCTACTCCCCGCGACGAATACTTACTAACTTTGCGGCTATTATTTTTAGTAGGAGTTATTTTTATGCAAGTCTGTAGGTACCGTACCTACTTGTGTTTTTTCAACCTTATTAGTTGAGTTTAACACATATCACATAATCTGTAGGAATATAATTATTTAACACATATCACATAATCTGTAGGAATATAATTATTTAACACATATCACATAATCTGTAGGAATATAATTATTTCATTACTAGCTTTTGCCCGCGGCTGCGCCCGCGTGGCTGCCGGAAAATATCTCACGAGAACGTTCTACCGGAATTAAAAGTACTCTATGTGTTAATCCAGGTTATAGACTTCGTTTACATTTTCACTCTTTATGAAATGACTCGCACACCACATATTGTTGGTAAATGGTTATTCACAGATTCACAGACTATATTTATTTTTTAGATTATACTTAATGTTCAAATTCAAATGTCATTTATTCAAACTAGCCTGAGAATCAGCACTTTTAGAACGTCAAAATTACATAAGACAGTCCCCGAAAACGCCCACTCTTCACCACCTCTTAGTGCTTTAGCTGGGATGAAGTGGCGCAACAAACTCCCCAGCAGCACAGCTGTCTGTTCAGTTAGAAAAAAATTATTCTATATATATTTTTTTTTGTATATAATAGTATGCAAAATAATTTGCATTACGCAACACAAAACATAATTTAAATTATAAATGAATAGCCATATGACAGCTAGGACACGCCAATATACCAATCAAAACATCGAGAACTATACTCAGGCAGAAATAGAAATAACTAAACGAATACAATATCTAAATAAAAGCCATCGAGGTTAAAATAAATAATTTATTAACATTGTGAATATCACTGTTTTTAGTATACGAGTATAAGTGTATATTTTGCCCAATATATAATATGTTGGCGAAAATGAATTGTAATGCCACTGTGAGGATACCGATATCTTTGAAAAAAATCTCTCAGAGAAACTACCTGTTCGAGCAATTTAATTTAAATTGCTCGAACAGGTCGTTTTTAAGGGACAATTATATTTTGAATATCAGGAGCTTTGCCCCACAGCAGAATACCGTAGGACATAACACTATGAAAATAACTAAAATACACTAACCTAGCTGTATCAACGTCAGTATATTTTCTTACTTTCCTGACGGCGCGGCGTAGGCGGCCGAACTGAGCCTTCCTGCTAGCCTGCTATTCGACATATGTTGGCCCCACTGAAGTTTGGCATCTACTGTTATGCCCAGAAAAACTGCCCAGTTTACAGTTTCAAGCAACTATTTCTTTATCTACGACGATGTTGGGTCCTAGATTTCTAACATTTGGAAGGACGAACTTTACACATTTCGTTTTCTACCTCTTTATATACTACATTGTAGGTTCTGCCCTCAGTTGCTCACACAACCAGGCTAGTGACCTCACACTCGAGCAGGCCACGCAAAACTGGCCGTGCGAGAAGCAGTCCCCTCTAAGATCAATACCCGCTGTTTTCAGTGACTCACCCTGAGACTTATTAATCGTCATTGCGAAACATGCCTTTTAAATTCAAATGGGTATTCCAACGGTATTAGTGGTATCCGCGGTATATATGTCGTGGCCAGATCTTAGAATTGATAATTTCATGAAGTGTTCGAACATTTCATGAAATGGTTGTGTTTCATGAAATTAATAATTTAAAATTTTAGAAGCTAATTTTAAGTGCACGCCGCTTGTGGCATCCGGACCAAATGGGTTAGGTTAGAACTGTGATTAACCGTGCGCGAGCCGAGCGAGCGTTACTTCCAAGTTGGTCGCTTTATTATCATATTTGCAAATCCAATAAAAGACGGTCGACTTATTTTGCGTGGTCACCCTTCGTTGTTCGATTTGTTGAATGCCGCCGCCATGATGCACAACAAAAACGAAGCGACATCAACGCCTCTACCGGTTTATAATCGAACTATTTTACTACATGATCACTAATATTTGACCACATTATGAAGTAGTCGTGCGTTTTACTGATCATATCATCAAATGTTAAGTATTCATCATTCATTCAATGATCTGGCCAGACCACGTCATGGTGGGACCAGCGGTCGATGTTCTATTTCACGAAATGATCCATTCTAAGATCTGGCCACGACACATACACTGATTCACCTCGAGCACAGTCAGTTAATACAATGGTCTCTATAGTTACCTAAGTAAGGAACAGTAATAAGGAATATTTAAATATTATTACTCACAGCACTCTGCGTGGTTTTCGTACTTTCTTTACCCAAAATTTTTTGTGTGAAATTTTGTGTTTTTGTGGGAAATTATCAAATAACTTCTCCCGCTCTGGGCGGAGCGGGAGGCCGTGTCAGACTATTACTGACTAAAATCCACCCGTGTTCCTTCAGTTGCCCGTACGTTGCCAGGGGCCACGGTATCCCTTTCGGACTTTCCCGCGACCCCGGCAGGCATCGGTCCTATCGGACCCTGTCAGTTGTGCTAACATCTCTTTGAGGCGCGCCTGGAACACAACGCGCCGTCGACCCGGGTCTGGTCCTTATCGGACGGCGAGCTACCCATTGCTCACCAGCGGCAATCCAGAAAGAAGGCACGCCGCCTCACCAGAGACCGTGCGGTATCCCCGGACCAGCCGGATGGCCATGACCCTCTGGGACGCGTTCAACCGGCGGGCTGCCTCAAGAAACCATGCCCGCCACCCCCTTATAAGCTAGTTTTTGAAAATATATGATTTAAAGGTTTATAAATCACAGGAATTTGACCTTTCACATCGATAGGGCTTGTTTTAGGAAGAAATCGTTTGGTACATTTCAATTATTTGACTAAAACATTATTTATGCCCATTTTTGCAGTAAAATCCGACCCTTAAAAGGGGTTGATGTTTGAAAAACCCTGGAACAAATAATTCTTTATTTTTTGTGTTAAGTATTAGTACCGAGTTCCAATTTAATTCAACAGCTTGTTAAAATATTTGCATACAAACTTTGACACCCCTTAAACCCTCTTTGAGGGTTTAGTTTAGTTTAAAAAATCTAATAACTTTATGATTTACTACCCCTTCAACTCATATAAAGGGTAGTTTTCTTTATTATTATTTACATATAGAATATAAATGTTATAAAATAATATACACACATCAACACGGTCTAGGGATATTTCATACTCAATTAAATAACTCGAAAAGTACTGGCCGCATTGTAATCTTTCATACACCGATTTGTTTGTAATTTATCTCAGACTAATTCCAAATTCAAATTTTTGAAAATTCTTTTGTTTCGGTGGCATAAAAATGTCTTGATGTGTAGGAGAGGGAATTTTCATTTGTGCGAAATTTAGAAAACAATACGAATTACGTTTAGTTACAGTTTTTTTTCATTTTTAAACGAAAGATAAAGTTAAAATTGAGGTATTGTAGCC
This sequence comes from Xanthia icteritia, assembly GCA_949128155.2. NCBI lineage: Eukaryota > Metazoa > Arthropoda > Insecta > Lepidoptera > Noctuidae > Xanthia > Xanthia icteritia. The sequence continues at coordinate 1,038,154 of OX421931.1, forward strand.
ATGCAACACAACAACATGGCCACGGCGTCCTCACCTTCCGCTTACGCAGGTCCTCACCGGACCTATTTGTTTCGGGAGGTTCATGTTCCGGATAAGGCGGGAGGAAACGCCCGGGTGTCATCATTGCGTGGCTCGCCTCGGAGCATACGGTGGAGGTCTGCCCGGCTTGGGCAGAGCATCGCCGTGTCCTCGTGGAGGCGATAGGCGGCGGTTATCTCTCGCGTCCGACCCTGATCCAGGCCATGGTACGGAGCGAGAGGGCATGGGAGGCCGTCAGCTCCTATTGCGAAGGAGCAAAGCAGGAGAGGCAAATTTCGCGCCCACACGCCCCTAGCCGCCGCAGGAGACGCCCTGGGCGTCGGGAATCGCAGGCCGATTCCCGGCCACCGTAGGCGCGGGCTTGCGGACGGTGAGCAATAGGTAGCTCGCTGTCCGATAAAGACCAGACCCGGGTCGACGGCGCGTTGTGTTCCAGGCGCGCCTGAAAGAGATGTTAGCACAACTGACGGGGTCCGATAGGACCGATGCCTGCCGGGTTCGCGGGAAGTCCGAAAGGGATACCGTGGCCCCTGGCAATGTACACAAGCGCCTGAGGCGCGCGCACAGAAGGCTGCGTTTTGGGCGCGCGTTGGACGATCGTCAAACGCAACAAGATTTCCACATTTTGTTGTAACTTTGAACCCTCAACATGCTCAGTATAACTGTGTTTCTTTTATGTTTATTACTGATGCAGAGAAAACGACAAGGAAAAATAGTAAAAAAGGAACTTGCGTCAATGCGTCGAGGGCGCCCTTAGCGCAGCGCTTGTTACAATTCGTTACATAGAAATCCATGCAATTTTATTGAGCGCCCAAAACACGGCGTACAGGACGCGCGCCTCGGGCGCTTGTTATGACTAGTCCCTTATAGGTAGACAGCTGACAACAAATAATAAAAAGTGAAAGTTTATTTAGTTTATTTTTCAAAATCAAAAGTTTTGTGTATCCCCATACACAAAACTTTTGATTTTGAAAAAGAAAACCTTACCTTGTCATGTAGAGTACATTTTTTTTTTAGTCTTCCAGTATTTAAAATGAGTGGGCCATAAAAGTTGTCATTTTTAAACCATTTTTGTACGACAACTAAACAAGTTAGGAATTTTAAACTTCTGTATAACATGTACCTTATACTTGACAGCGTGCCCGACACGTATCTAAATAGGCATGTCAAGGTTCATGATGCCCAGTTCGGTTTTCGGGCAGGTATTTCAACGGAGACGGAAAGCACGCTGTTAAGTATTACACGGATAGACAGACATCAGTCTACGCGGTTTTCCTGGACCTATCCAAGGCCTTTGGCCTAGCCTCTTACGATTTACTCTGGCAGAAGCTAGGAGACACAACACGTAGGGGAGCTTTCGGAGCCATGCAGGCAGGAGTGTGGGGTGAGACAGGGGGGGACTCCTCGCCCTTACTCTCCGGTCTCTATGTGAATGCTTTGGTCGAACGACTCAGCAGCATGCGTGTCGGCTGCTATGATGTGGATGGTTTTGTTTTAATAATCTGAGCTACGCGAACGGCATAGTGCTGCTGGCTCCCTCAATCAATGCTCTCCGAAAGTTACTGGCTGTGTGTGAGTTGTACGCGGAGTCTCATGGGTTGATATACAACACCAAAAAGACAGAGTATATCGTCTTCGGGTCTGGTGCCAGATGTCCACCCACGGTCGGAGGGACTGTGGGTGGCTGGTCTATTTCTTAAAGATCACCCAATAAACGGGGTGTATAAATTTAAATACTTGGACCATCTGGTAACAGATTCCCTGAAAGACGATTCAGATTTGGAGAGAGAGCGCAGAGCGTTGTCAGTCCAAACGAACATGCTATCCCGCAGGTTCTCAGGATGTACAGCCGCAGTTAAAATAGCTCTTTTTAAGGCGTATTGCACAACACTACTCGCCCCCGAGTACAGTGTTGTGCAATATACCTGTGGTTCAGATATACCCAAAGGGCTTGCAATCTTCTGTTGCGACTGCCACGCTTCTGCAGGGCGTCGGCGATGTTTGCCGACTCGCGGACCAGCTTTGACGCAGTATGGCGCAAGAAATCTGCCTCGTTACTTCTCAGGTTGCGTGACAGTCAACATCAATATCGTTCTGCACTCAATAGCCGAAACAAAATGGCAGATAGTCTGCTTATGTGGCCGCTGCTAAGATCTATTTTAGATATTAAGTACCTACTAACATAGGCTAAGTAAGATTGTTACTAACACAATTTGATTTTATATAATTGTTTATAATTTTACTTTATAAGTCAATTTATTTTATTTTAATTTATTGTTGACATAATCTACTCATTACAATGTTTTTTTTATGAGTTGTATTGCAAATGTGGTTAGCTAGCGACTTCGATAATTTTTTATTTTACCACCGAGGTAAAATAAAAAATTATCGAAGTCCTAGTTTATCAATTATAACTTCTAGTTACAGCTACGATATGTAAGCGGGCATGCCCTTTATGCCTGGAGGCTTTTATTTAAATATTGTTTTCGTTTAGTTATTATATATTTCTTCTTGAGTATAGGTCTCGATGTTTTTGGTTGATATATTGGCGTGTGCTAGCTGTCATATGGCTATTAATTTTATAATTTAAATTATGTTTTGTGTTGCGTAATGTAAATATCATTTTGCATACTATTATATAGAATCATTTTTTTTCTAACTGAACAGACAGCTGTGTTACTGGGGAGATTGTTGCGCCACTTCTTCTTCCCAGCTAAAGCACTAGGAAGTGGTGAAGGGTGGGCGTTTTGGGGGACTGTCTTATGTAATTTTGACTTTCGAAAAGTGCTGATTCTCAGCCTAGTTTGAATAAATGACTTTTGAATTTTTGAATATTTTTTTGAACAACGACCCTCTTTTGTTGTCTGAACAAATAAATAAATTACAATACTCCTTCTTATTCATAAACGTTGTTTAAAGTTAAGAAACGTTTAAACGTCAAAAATGTATGGTTAAACAGGCGCTAATCATTATTTAACTTTAAACTGCGTTTATAAATAAGAGGTGAAGTTTTTAATCAAGAAATATTAAAAACGACGATTCATATATTTAAACATGGGCGTTTTTCTTCAACTGCAAAAATAATGTTAATGTAATAGCGGAGAGCCTCGACCAACACCTCAGGAGGCTCTCATTGCGCGGCTAGACACAGCCTGGTTTGAATAAATTAGGGTTGCGAAGTACAAGTGTAACCAACCTTTAGGCCTTTATTGGCCGGCTTGAGTGGATATTCGTACGAGATTCGTAGATTCTTGACAGTACTTTCGGGATTTTTGAAATCATTCATTTTCGAAGACTACCTTTTAATGGAGGCTGAGCGAGTGGTGAACTTTATAGGAGAAAATACGAAATATCTTGCCAGTCCGCAAAGGCCTCCTCCTACTTCTCCATTGTTGTCTCTCTCTGGTAATAGGTACTTACTATTGTGAAGTTTTTCTCTTGCGCGGGTCATGGTGGTGCTGGTGCGAGGACTGCTGCATGGTCGGCGGGTGCTGAGCGTGCGCCAGCGTGCCGGGGGGCTCGGCGCACGCTCCGCCGCCGCCGCCGCCACCACCGCCCGCTGTCAGCTCGTACGCCGGTGCCGCGCTCGCGCTCGCCCTGCAATCAAAACATGTCGGTCAATTATTGCGACATCACACAGCGACGGCTGCAGGAATGCGTTGGACACGAGAAGCACAGAACCGGTCCAAGTCGCGATTTTAGTTGAAATGATGATGATCATCATCATCATTTCAACTAAACGACACAATATACTTTGTTTTCACGTCCAAACACGGTATTCCGTGTTAGAGGTGTAGCCAATTGCCATTAACCAGGCACAAATCTAGACTCTGGGCTGTTATTGAGAAATCCCTATGGAAAAGCCCAATAACACTTTACCCGACCTGGGAATCGAACCCAGGAGCTCATTCTCAGCAGTAGCGCTTGTGAACCACTAGACTAACGAGGCATTCAGCCTATTATATTTATTTGTTTAAGTTCATTCAATTGTCCACTCAGTAGGTAGACTTATGACTGATGAACGTCGTGGAAATCCACTGGTTGCACGAGCATATGTCCGTTCGTTATGACGATGTTTGGGGGTACCCATGCCCAGCTGCAGACTTATGTTTGGAGGAGCCCATGCCCAGCTGTAGAGTTATGTTTGGAGGAGCCCATGTCTACCTGTAGACTTGTTTGGGGGAGCCCAGGTCTACCTGTAGACTTGTTTGGGGGAGCCCATGCCCAGCTGTAGAGTTGTTTGGGGGAGCCCATGCCCAGCTGTAGAGTTGTTTGGGGGTGCCCATGCCCAGCTGTAGACTTATGTTTGGGGGAGCCCATACCCAGCTGTAGACTTATGTTTGGGGGAGCCCATACCCAGCTGTAGAGTTATGTTTGGGGGTGCCCATGCCCAGCTGTAGACTTATGTTTGGGGGAGCCCATACCCAGCTGTAGACTTATGTTTGGGGGAGCCCATACCCAGCTGTAGACTTATGTTTGGGGGAGCCCATACCCAGCTGTAGACTTATGTTTGGGGGAGCCCATACCCAGCTGTAGAGTTATGTTTGGGGGAGCCCATGCCCAGCTGTAGACTTATGTTTGGAGGAGCCCATGTCTACCTATAGACTTGTTTGGGGGTGCCCATGCCCAGCTGTAGACTTATGTTTGGGGGAGCCCATGCCCAGCTGTAGACTTATGTTTGGGGGAGCCCATGCCCAGCTGCAGACTTATGTTTGGGGGAGCCCATGCCCAGCTGTAGACTTATGTTTGGGGGAGCCCATACCCAGCTGTAGACTTATGTTTGGAGGAGCCCATGTCTACCTATAGACTTGTTTGGGGGTGCCCATGCCCAGCTGCAGACTTATGTTTGGGGGAGCCCATGCCCAGCTGTAGACTTATGTTTGGGGGAGCCCATGTCTACCTATAGACTTGTTTGGGGGAGCCCATACCCAACTGTAGACTTATGTTTGGGGGAGCCCATGTCTACCTATAGACTTGTTTGGGGGTGCCCATGCCCAGCTGCAGACTTATGTTTGGGGGAGCCCATGCCCAGCTGCAGACTTATGTTTGGGGGAGCCCATGCCCAGCTGTAGACTTATGTTTGGGGGAGCCCATACCCAGCTGTAGACTTATGTTTGGGGGAGCCCATGCCTAGCTGTAGACTTATGTTTGGGGGAGCCCATGCCCAGCTGTAGACTTATGTTTGGGGGAGCCCATACCCAGCTGTAGACTTATGTTTGGGGGAGCCCATGCCCAGCTGTAGACTTATGTCGGCCGAATGATGATGACGATGCTTCGTTAAGTATACTCGCAAATAGCGCAGGAACAGAGCAGTGTCTACCCAAGCGATTTGCAATCCTCCGTCACTGGCTGAACATATCAAAAAAATACGGCGCAAACAACTTAATCAAACTATTTACGTTACGAGTAAAAAGTTTATTGAGTCACCATCACCACCACCCGCCGAGTTCGATAACGACGTGTGCGGTAATCTCAGGCTCAATAAGCTCACGTTTCGTCTACAACAACTAAATGACGCCACAGGCTCAATGAATTCGTATCAATAATAAGGCTTGAGTTACTGTACATATTATAGGTTTTAATTAAATATTACCAAACACATAATCTAACACATAATCTACTTACGCACTAACGGACAGATAAACCTTCTGGTTTATAAAACGGAAGCAATGCATAGATACAAATTGGACACACAGCGGCCTATCGAATGAGACGTAAAAAATAAACAGATTAACCTCATTAGAAATAGCACGAATGATGGTCGCAGCCTTAGAATAGCACCGGCAGCTGGTTCCGCATAGTTGCAGCACACCGCGTGCAGTGGAAGTGGTCTCGTGGTGCGCCCGCGCAACCTTGACATTGCCGAGCTAAAGCGCACACACACACCCATCATAGATAAATATTAGAACAACACATGTGTACTGTGTTCTCTTTAATTTCGATAAACTTAACACTTTATCGAAATTAAAGAGAACCGCAGCATATCACGATAAAACGTTATATGTATATATAACGTTATCGATCACGATAGCAGCATATCACTGCTGCGGTTCTCTCTATAAACTAGCAGAAGAAATAAAACAGCTCTTGGGCACGTGTATTGCTTGCCCGGCAATGTTACCCTCAGCTTCGCAATGGAGCTGTCATTAGTATACTTAATAAATGTTTAAAGAGTTGCAACAAATGATCTACCTTAGACGTATTTGACTAGAAATAAATGGTTATTAGATGAAACGTGTGCCTAACCCATCTATTTGTTCCTGAGCGCAGCGAGGGATTCAAAGTACGTCACTCGAACAGGAATAGTGTTGATCCCGAGGTGAAAACTCTACTTTTTATCACCCTTTTTGAGATAAAAATAATGTGTGCGGTCAATACAAAATTTTCGCAGCCGCCATCTTGGATTTACATGTTGACCTCACTATCGGCTTTAGCACCCGCGAACACTATGAAAACGACACCCATGAAGAAAACAGCTATATGTAAGCGGGCACGCCCTTTATGCCTGGAGGCTTTTATTTAGATATTGTTTTCGTTATGTTATTTTTATTTCTTCTTGAGTATAGTTCTCGATGTTTTTGGTTGATATATTGGAGGGCTAGCTGTCATATGGCTATTAATTTTATAATTTAAATTATGTTTTGTGTTGCGTAATGTAAATATCATTTTGCATACTATTGTATAGAATCATTTTTTTCTAGCTGTGCTGCTGGGGAGTTTTTTGCGCCACTTCTTCTTCCAGCTAAAGGACTAGGAAGTGGTGAAGGGTGGGCGTTTTGGGGGACTGTCTTATGTAATTTTGACGTTCGAAAAGTGCTGATTCTCAGCCTAGTTTGAATAAATGACTTTTGATTTTTGAATTTGAGGGCAAACTGTTATTTTTGTTTAACATTAGATTTTTTACAATGGTATAAAAACATTTTTTTAGATCGCAGAGCATTCTCTAATGCTTCGCATTATGAGTCGTCCAAGAAAAACGCTAAAAGAAGAATGAGTCATACCCTCGTAAGTACCCTAAATCTTCTTTAGAAAGCAAACTCAAGACTTCGTTACGTTATTACCTCGGTTCATTGATGAAATCAAGCATTACGACGTGATATCGGTCATACCGAAAATATCTCCAGAACTAAGTACCTAACCCTAGCTATGTAACAGTTCAAATGCAACAATTAATTACATTTTCGTATACGAAGCGTTCACAACGAGTATGTAACAGTTCAAATGCAACAATTAATTACATTTTCGTGCACGAAGCGTTCATTATGTAACAGTTCAAATACAACAATAAATTATATTTTCGTGCACGAAGCGTTCACTTTCCTTAGCTTCTTTTGTTTGGTTAAAAAGGAGTATTTCTCTATTGCATTGTTTTCTTCAACTTTAAAATTCACGTTTGCTAATGAGTTGTTACAGCTAGAAAGGGGTTTATTTATAAACGTTGCATAAAGTTAAGTAATGATTAGCGACTTCTTCTTGAGTCGATAGTAAAACATGTATTATGTTAAACGAGGTGGGCCCAGTAGATGGCCACGCCAATCGCGGCATAAGTGGCATTTTTGGTCCTCAGAAGTGCGTGTGTGTGGACACTTTGTACACTCTAGCATATAGCACAATTGGTGTGGTCAGGAGCACCGCATTCGCACTGGGTGTCGGTGGGATATAATAGGTTGGGGAAAAAGTTTCTTCGTATTTTTTAAGAAAATTCAAAACATTTTTTAACATAGTATGTTTACATTTAACTAAAGTATGTAGGTACCATTTTGTTCGATAACTTTTTGCCATCTTGTAGGTAGGGACATGATCCCATTGCTATAGAAATTTTGGGACTTCTGATCAAAATACCGCGACAAGTGGTTTTGGCAGTCCTCCCGTGATGTTAACCTGACACTGCCTAAAGAATTCTGAAGAGACCGAAACAGGTGGAAATCTGAAGGTGCAAGGTCAGGACTATACGGCGGATGCATTAACACCTCCCAGCCAAACTCTCTTAATTTTTGCTGAGTGGCTAAAGATGTGTGAGGTCTAGCGTTATCATGATGAAAAACCACACCCCTTCTGTTGATTAATTCCGGCCGCTTTCTCTCAACTTCTTGCTTTAATCTCATCAGTTGTTCGCAGTAGAGTTCAGAATCGATGGTCCTGCCTGGTGGTAACAGCTCATAATGAATAATGCCCTTCCAATCCCACCACACACACAGCATCACCTTGTTGCGAGTTAACCCGGGTTTTGCCACAGTCTGTGAAGCCTGACCGGCCTTTGACCACGACCTTTTTCGCACGTTCTTGTCGTACGTGATCCACTTTTCATCACCAGTTATCAGCTTCTTCAAAAATGGTTCGGTTTCATTACGTCGTAATAAAGAATCACAAATGAGTACACGGTTCATTAGGTTTCTTTCAGTGAGCTCGTGAGGTACCCAAATATCGAGCTTTTTTGTGTACCCAGTTTTTTTCAAATGCGCCAAAACTGTTTTGTGGTCAATTCCCAGTTCTTCAGCTACGTCGTAACTACTAATATGCCGATCTTGCTACACTTTTTCAAAAATGGCATCCATTTTATCCGTAATAGGGCGACCAGAGCGACGTGCATCTTTGACATCAAAATTTCCGGATTGAAAACGCTTAAACCAAATTTGTGCTACTCTCACAGACACTGCACTAGGTCCATAAACATCGCAAATTTTTTTCGCGGCTTGCGTTGCATTTTTACCTTTTTTGTAGTAAAATTTTAAAATGTATCGAATTTCTTCATTAGATTCACTCATCTTGACAGTACGAAAAACAAATAAAAATCACACATTTTCCTAATTTGAATTTGGAATTATGTTCTTTAAAATTTAAACTTTCAATGATACCAAAACCAGCCAGATACACATAGTATAGCCAAAGAGATTTTATTACAAGTTCATACATACTATAATGCGAAAAGACTTTTTCCCCAACCTAATATTATCCCCCATTTTGCTAGATTGTGTTTGCAGCGGCCTACTTGGATCCGCAGTCCATTGATTGCTTTCTATACAGGCCTATAGGATTAGCGACTGTTTAGCCATGCATTTTAAACGTTTAAACGACTCTTAACTTTAAGGAACGTTTATAAAGTATAAATAACGGGGATAAAGTCTAATTAAATTAAACAAAGTTGTTTTGTGTAGGTGTGTGTAACGCGGTCTAAAGTTTCTGCATTGACTACATCACAATGTGGTTGGCGATCAAATATCATTAAATCAAAAATACTCGTAGCCTCGCAGCTATGTGAAGGTCTCTTGGGGTCATGGTAGGGCTCTGCGGCAGTGACATGGTTGTCACCCGCGACAAGTGTGTACTACTGCGATGCCTTTATCTCCTCATGGGTGCACGTCATGGTACTGGGTATAATGCTGACCGATGACACACACTCTATTCGACAGAAAAAATTTGTTCGAACACCATTTTGGATCATTTTGAGGGCTTGAAATTCTAACATCAATAGGTTGCTTTTTAACCGGCTACGGCCCCCTATAGGATAGTCCAAAATAACGGATTTATTTTTTAACTTTCTTTTTGGTGGAGGTACTGTGCAAAAGCATTTACGCTCTGTCAAAGTATCTGATCACGTAACATTTCTAGTACGAGTACAAGTGTAAACTTCTTCGAAAATTTTGGCATTTAAACATAATCAAATTTTATCGATCGAAAATGCGCCAATCCAACAGGGGCCATCGTGTAGCCTTTGCACCTTCTACACGTGTAGCTTGTGGGTGAAGTATACGCAGAGGGCCTATAACGTCCTACGCGTTCAGTATAATAATGGGTTTAGGACGTTGATGGGACTTCCGCGCTTCTGCAGCGCATCGTAGATGTTCGCGGAAGCCCGTGTTGATGATTTTCACGCCATAATGAGAAAGCGGGCGGCGTCAATAATGGGTAGGTTGCGCGGAAGCTCTAACAGCATCCTAAAAACATTGTTCGGCAAGGTGGACAGCCCCTTTATTAGGCACTGGATGCGGAGGCACGTGCCAACATGTGTTGAGCCACGTAGATATTAGTTAATGTTAGGTTAGTTTGTAAGTTTTTCTAACATCGTTTTTAAGTCTTTGTTACTAATACCATATGGATTGTATGTACTTACTCTTTAAGTATGATCCGAAATAACACCCCCGCTACGTAACAAGTAAGTGAAAACTTTACAAAAGGCTACGTAATTTTTGTTGCCTGTACTTTGAAACAAATGAGTTTTGTTGTTGGCCAGAGTATTGAATATTCACAGCACAACCACTTACTGTGATATATGATATTAATTTCTATAAATTGGTTCAAAAATTCACTATTCACAAAAAAAATGTTTTTTTCCGACTACTGTGAGAAGAAAGACCAAAACAAACATAGATGTTACAGTCTCTTTTAAAGTCCAGATATGAAGATGATTTGGGCGCATGATTAGCGCGAAATAATTTCGTAGCGGCATCCATCAGTGAATGCAAACCTACCACTTGAAGTCTGAAGAGTCCGGCCACTTAGAATGACTAAGCGGAAATAGATAGTTGTAAGCGGGGATGAAGTATAAATTATCTGAGATTACGAATTCAAGTACTTACCTAATTATTTATTTTTAAATTCTCTAGTTCTAGTTTGTTATTGTACCTACTTTGTTAAAATTCTGTTATTAACAGGCTTTGTATGTTGTACACAGCCCCGGATCTAGAATTTTTTCGAGGCGGGGCAAAACCTGCCTCCTGCCGCCTCCCGCCTATCCTTATTGTTTCTTAAAGAAGCAGGTTTTTTTTTTTTCAAATATACTTGGTCGTGTGGACATTTGTTTTTGCAGATTTGCCGCAGATCTAACTAAATATGCTAACTCAACTACCTGCCTTTCCCCTACTAAGTATCTTGTTGCGGCTCCCAGGCTAACCGCATACAGCTGAATACCAGAATTGTACACTGCCTATCTGACCTCCACAACGTGCCGGGACCAACGGTTTAACAAGATTTACGAGGCACAGATCGAACTATGCTAATCTGTATCTAAGTATTTAATTTGTGACGTCGACTACTGAATTATTGAAGCCACTGAGCTCTGGGTCGTTTCAGCATTTCAGTGTATTCTACTGTGCCCATAACACATCTCCTTTACAGGTTGATAGGTATCTCCAGATCAGTCATATATAACTACAGTTATACAGTACCTCGCTGTAAGTGAAACAGTAGCGAGTCGCATGTGTGAATGCAAACGTACGCAACTACGCAGATATTACAATTCGTTATGAAACGAGGCCTAATTACGGCGCACAAACAGTCTTCAAATGTGCAATTCAATGCCGACACATTCGATTGTATAATCCATGTGTTATTAGGTGAGACTCGGTTGGTCAACAGATTTAAGCTGAATTATACGATACTTAGGTTTAAATTCTGAAAGAACACAGGCAAGATGCTATTGTTATTTAAGTATATATTACGAGTATATATATATTATATTGTGCCGTCATTGTATTAATGGGTGGTTGTTTAATTATAACAAAATTAGAATAATATTAATTCGACTGATTCGATATTAATCGGCATAATATTGACGAAATATTATGCCGATTATAGTAATTATGACGAGAAATCATTTTCTGTCTACGGGCCGTCTGACAACGCGCTAATTACATCAAATTATAGAAATGTATGGCTTTCTATAATTTCACACACCTCTGCCCAACCTTTCGGGGAAACAAGCGTGATGTGAGGTTATGTTGTGTTATTATAAATATAGCGAGGAATAATGATCGTCGAAATTCGGAATTCGGAAATCTTTACACAGTTTTTTTTTTTTTATGATTTGTGTTGTAAATGGTCAGCTAGCGACCTCGAAAATTGATCATATTATTATTGTCTGAGCAACCGGCAGCAATTCGTCATGCTTCCTTAGATGTCACTGCTTGCGGTAGCGTCGGGGGTCGGATTGCCTCCTTCCCTCAAATATGGCGAGGGGGGTAATGGCTGATCTTTGCGTTATGCTCGTGAACATGGTTTTTGTTGTTGTTATTAGTAATTAACTGTTTATTTTTACTTTGATGGTTAGCTAGTTCGTTAGTTTATCATTTGGGAATTCCGAGTTACAGCTTTAATAGCTATATGTAAACGGGCACGCCCTTTATGCCTGGAGGCTTTCATTCGGGTATTAAGTTCTTTTTACTTTTTTTTTGTTGTTATATTTGCGTGTGCTAGCTATTATTTTCTATATTGACATATAGAAAATAATTTAATTTAATGTATTGTGTTGCGTAAAGTAAATTATTTTGCATAAGTACTATTGTATAGAATCAGTTTTTCTAACTATTCAGACAGCTCTGCTGTTGGGGAGTTTGTTGCGCCACTTCTTCTTCCCAGCTAAAGCACTAGGAAGTGGTGTAGGGTGGGCGTTTTGGGGGACTGTCTTATGTAATTTTGACGTTCGAAAAGTGCTGATTTTCAGCCTAGTTTGGACTTGAATTTGAATTTGTCATCACAATCTCACCGCTAGTAAACATGAATTTTGTAAAAAAGTTTTTTTTGTTTGAACTTTGTGAAACACTTTTATGGCCCCCTATAGCCCAACCCCAACATTATGTGTGCCGCTAGTAAGGATTGGAAAATATAATCGTATAAGTCATTTATTTAAATATCCAAGTAATTTCGGTAATCGATTAATTCGGAAAGACGAGTTGGTAATAAAATCTCTTCGCGCCCGGGAGTCTCATATTCCTAATCAATCAAGAGCATAGCAGAGACGGCTGAAGATGCTTCCTTGCTGAGCCGATAAGTTCCACATGTGCGATCAACCCTGTACCAAACACAGTAATAACAGTCCCTTTCATTTTGACAATCCAAAAACATTTATTGCGTTGAGAAGGCAAATTTTTCAGACATATATAATGGATCTATGTATTCTGAGTGCATTACGCAATTAACGTGCAGTGCAGACCAGTCATCTAGCATTTTCTTCTTCTTTTTTTAAATATTTTTTTAATATGACGTGTAAAAGTGATTGCAATATCCTATTTACAGAATAAACAATTTCATTTCATTTCTCGCATAATCCATTATTCGAGATGGATCTTGCTTGAGGGTCCGTAGCGTACGTAGCCCCTAGCTACGAGTGCTACGACCCTAGGGTTTTCCTGCAGGCCTAACATGACGCACGCGACAATTACTCGTTCTCGCGTGAGTATTTTTTGTCTATTTTGTCTCTTTTCTCGTTTTCTGACAGCGCCTCCATACAAAATAGTCGACTCCTTCTGTCAAACTTTATGTTTTGTCGACAAACCCTAACATGGCACCTTAGTTATCTCGATTTTTGACAATTCAACACGAGATAATCTCCGATTCTTCTGTCATTAAGTCGTATTTACTCGTCCTCGATTTTGACGACGAGAACGACGAGAAGAGTATACAAAATTATTATACAAAAAATATCTCCAAAATAACATGGCAGTTTCATAATTGTAATTATTTTAGTCATCATTTTATTTTACAATATATTAATAATGAAAATACTTAGTTTTAAACTAGTATTTATATTGGAACGACGTGTTTTATATGGATTTTTTCGTTTTTTGTATTGAAAATATGAAAAATTATTACCTACATGTTGGGTAATAGGGGTTTATGTGTTTCATAAAGGGGGTTCAAATTTTTATTATTTTTGCGATAGGACACATCATTTTCGAGATATAAGCAAAAGAAAAGAAAAAAAAGTCTAGGTGTTGGTGTGAATTTTAGTTCATGAAAATTAATTTCCACACCTTTTTAATCGCGATTAAATACTTGGACAATCAGAATTTTAGATTTATATGATTTTAGAAATTAATAACTACTAAAATATAGTTGTGTCACTTTCTCTTCACTTCACTTGAAATCGTCGGTTGATCTAAATTTTGGTAAGTCTAGTTTAGAGGTATTTATGACAAGGAAATCGGCACCAATATAAAATGCTTTTTTCGAGTTTACTCGTCGTTTACAGCCATGTTAGGGATTAGAATGACGTCAGAATCGTAGACAAATTTCGACAAAACGAGAAAAAGAGCGTTCTCGCGCTTGTCATGTTAGCCCTGCTGACTGGAGTCGTAGCACTCGTAGCTAGGGTTATGTGTGCTCCGAAGCACCCTACCCGATCCGGAAAATAACGTTATTCGCGCGCAACGCCTTTGCACGCTGAGCATTCCTTTAGTTTGTACATACTGTCAGTTAGTTTGCACATTCCTCTAGTCACGTGTGGAAAGTAACATTAGACGTACTTTAATGAAGTTCACGAATTTCGCGGCGAAATGCAAAAAAAAAAGAATTATTCGATAATTTATACAATCGAATAAATCGAGTGAGTAGTTTAATCGAACGAATGCTTCAAGCCCTTGTGGCGAGTGGAAAAGTGCGTAACAGATGTAATAATTGTTTTAACATTGGCGAAGAAAACATTTTTTACTTTTATTTAAAAGAAAGAAAGAAAATACGTTTACTTGCGGTAAACATAACACAAAGAAAGAACACAAACAGAAAAAGAACAAGTTGGGGGAAGGAAAATGTGCGTCACATCCACGCAAAACGGCCGTCACATGATGCTGCGCCCCTGTGCGAGTCGACGGTTTGAGTGTTCTGTCATGAGTAACGAATGCGGCAGTTAATTATACGCCTGTGAATAACATCTACTGTATATACTTAGATAGCAATACCTTTGTGGACGTATCGCTGCCTGATTTTAATGTTAGGTAGCCTTTATCTGTTGATGAAAGGAGCTGTAAATCGTTTATATCGAAGAATAGATACCTAGGATATATTATATAATATGCATTTTCCAATATTTGATTACCTACTTAGCCAGCCATATTATGGCTAGGCAGGAAGGGAATTCCGAGATGACTGCTAATAGAGATGTAGGTATGAGAATATGGATGCCGTTCGATGCCACTTCGTGGCCCCCGACCCACCGCGTCGCATCCCATCGGCCGCGCAATTACTTCGTTTTCATTTAGCGTTCTTTCTTATTTTTTCTTTTTCCTCGGCTCCTAAGGATTGTAGCGTGATATTGTATAGCCTTCCTCAACAATTGGCCTGTCCAATGCAAAAATTTTTTTTCAAATCCGTCTGGTAGTTCCGGAGATTACCTTCTACATACAAGCTTCAGACAAACAAACAAATTCCAAAACTTCTTTATAATATTAGTATAGGTAATAAGACTTGCAGTTGTTGACGAGAAGTTTGTACTTACGAGTACATACTTACAAAGGCGAGAATTTTGTTACATTACAGGTGTACCTTATTAGTGTGGGTCCGATCCACGCGTCGGAAAAACCGCTATTGAAAAAAAAAAAAAACCGTTACCGGTTTTAACGGCAGCACGTGTTACTTTTAATATAGTGAATGTGGGTGCTAGAATGGTATCATGCGCCTCTGCCTGGCTGTTAGGGTCACCGACTGACGTGGTGTGATGGTATACTTACTATGTAACTTTTTTAACAAGTCAGTCCCATCGTAGTGAAATGCTTTACGTAACAGAGTCAATCAATGTTTCAGAACTTGCTTTCAAGACGAAGCACGATCTATGGCCTTAAATTTCAACACTATTTATATCAAAATAAACAGTACCTTAAAATGCCCTAACTGCACGAATTTCGAGGACTTTGTGAATATTTTTGACGAGTAGAAAAAGTCATACCTATATGACTCATTATAGTCTACACATCATATTTTCTGAGAAATAAGCTTTTGACATAGCCAGGCGAAGATAGTGGCATTTCCTGTACTTTGCCTAGGGAATAATATCGCAGTAATAATATATGTTCCCAAATAAGCAATTTTCATACCCATAAAGTAGTTACTGGATTAGTATTCATACTTAACCATAGTCATAAAGTCTTAAGCTTTATTCTTTTTTTTTAAAGGTGGCACAGTTAGGCACACTTTTTGAACATTAAGATCTTATAAGGGGAATCTTTTAGGGTTATCACCATAGGAAATCAAACAACTTATATAAAAAAAATCTATCAGACTATTTTGTTTTCAAACTAAAAAGTGACAACCCTACCCCCAGGCAAAGTTTTGTCGATTTTTCATAAAAGGAGACAGGATTGTTCTTCTTGATTTTACCAGCGTAAACTCGCTGTACAGGTAAAAACAGAAAGACAGAAGACTGTTTTTCATTAAATATGCTCCGTAAAATCCGTAAAAATACCTTAAAATACTCAAACAATGAAATTTTGAAGTGCAGGCAAAAAATCTGCGACCACCATTTGAAAAATTCTGACGTTTACTGACATTTCACTTTCTTGCCATAACCAAAAATGTTGCACGCGTAAAAAATCGTACCTTGAGACAATTCTCTGGCTAGAATAGTTTAGTAATGAAATTCAAATAATATGTTTAGGCAAAGTAGGTAGGCAAAATATTAGAGCATTTTACGGTATTGAATCAATTAAACTTCATAGTATTGTTCAAGTTTCAAATGAAGTTGTGAATGCTGCGACCATGACAATGCTTTGTAGAACGGGAGCTTGCAGGTTGAGTGGTTGAGTGAAAGGTCGGGAAAGCTTGCTCAAACAACCTGAGGACTAGTCGCTCTTAGCTCGGTTTCTTTCTTCGAGGTGCAGCAGGGGGCGGGGCGCGCGGTGGGCGGCGACCCGGCTCGCCCACTCGCCCCACTCCCATTAGTTAAAGCGAACGTAAATGAAATAATCGAATTCATTTGGAATTTTCGGATGAAGGTTACAAGGCTACATAACATGCGCATTGGAAAGGTAACGTAATAATTGGCCTCATTTGTTTTGTTTCGATGAAGGGTTGGTTGGTAGTAGAAGGTCATGCCGCTAAAGAGTAATATCAATCAGATGCTTTATGAGATCAAATCCAACAATCAATACTCAGCTTATCGCATTCCACTACTGGACAAAGTCTCGCCGAGGCTGCACCACAACACCCTGTCCACCGTCTTCTGCATCCAGTCTGTTTGCTGACGTCGCTACACATGCAAGGGGCACAAGTACTTATGTACACACTTAACCTGTTTACGGATGTAGATGACATTCAATCACTATGGTTTTGTTAGACGTGAAACTACGCCACGATAATTCTATTATATTTTCAATAAATGCAAAGCCGATAGAAACAAATTCAAAGTCATTGATATACTAACTATGTTCTCTTCACCTATATCTTAAAAAGTACACGTGCAATAAAATTGGCCCACACCATGCTGAGACACGATATCTCAAACATGTTAATGTAGGTATATTTTAGTTGTTATAATTATTGTGTGATGTGAAATGAAATGAAATTGTTTATTCTGTAAATAGGATATTGGAATCACTTTTACACGTCATCTTAAAAAAAAAAAAAAAAATTGCTAGATGAGTTCGGCGTTTCCTATCTGACTACTCTGAGAAGAAAGGCCGAAACAAACTCAGAGGTCACAGTCTCTTTTACAGTCCAGACATAATCTTGGTCAGGCCATATGAGGACCATGTAGATTAGTGTCTGAAATGGTCTTTTCAGAAAAGAACCACACAGATTTGAGTGGACCTGTCCTGTCAGTGCAAGCATTTGTCAGTAATCGTGGAGCTCAACCCAGAACTTAAGGAGCTCAACTCGACGAACAATACCAAAGAAAGGACATTTGGGTAGGCCTCATAAACTACTCAAACTGCCAGACCATCATTAAAACTAAATAAGAAAGAAAAAATAATAATAATTAAAAAATCCACATAGTCCTCACAATTCACAAAAATTTAAAATTAAATAAAAAAAATACTTTACAAAGTAATAATGTCATTTTGTATGTAATGTTTATATAATACTGGTATTGATTTTATGATTTTAGCACAAGGCTTAGCAGAGCGAGCAGCTCAATCTAAATAATCTAAAATTTTATAGTACCTTTTTTTACAAAGTTTGGTTTTAATACAGCTTTTAAATCGTTTAATGAGTAAGTTTCGAATGTCGATGGGAATAGTAGAGTAGGTACGGTAGGTAGGTTTACACATACCCTATACTTTGATAAAAGCGATATTCTTGACAAGATCGACTCGATTCTTCAGATGTTCATCCCTTACTTTTGTTTGGAAAAACTACATGATTTTTTTGTAAGTGAAGTTGACAAAAGCATAATTTTGTTTTTTACTGTTCGTTTATTGGTAATTTAACTTGAATTTTTAACCGACTTCAAAAAAGAAAGGTACTCGACCAGTATGTTTGTAAGTTCGCGATTTTCTCAAAAACTTATGAACAGTTTTGATATTTTTTTCACTAACGTAATCTACATACATTAAGGAAGGTTTTAGTGCAAAATATTGTTACATCTATAGCGGCCCGCTAAGACGATGAAAACACTGTCGCCGTGCCCTTACAACTGTCAAGCCCCTCCACGCACGCCCCTTCAAGACGCCATGACGGGAAATGGTGCATAAATAAGTTTGCACGTCATTCTCAGCCCTCTTGCCCGATGAAGCGCCAGCCCGTACCGCAGCTGAGCGCGTAGCTTGAAATTCCCCCGATAATAATAATGATCTATCCTTGATCCAGCCTGTCCCGTCTTGCTGTCCAGCCCTCAGCGACGCCCTAAGCCGAGATTCGTACCCCACAGGGGGTGCTCCTGACTGGAGTGTAGAAGCTAAAGGCAGCCACAGGAAAGTCCGGTTAAGCAGCCACGACCTTAGTGGTAACCGGCGAGAAGCCATTAAAAAATATCTCAGCCCTTTCTCCACAAGAACAACTGACCAGGTCGAACCTCCGGCAACTTACTATTTTAATTCCATATTGTATTGCTGTTTGTGCTGATAATATTAAAACCCGATAAGTATATCTAATCTTTTGATTTATATTGTACCTAGTAAAATGATTGCAGTTCAATATTTATGTGTAGTAATTAGTAATTGTTAATTTGCTTTTCGTGTGACTAAATTAGGATTTTAGTTTAAATAAGTTGCTGTGATTTTTATAAATATCTAATTAAAATGATTTACTGGGATTGTTTGGATTTCATTTATTATAACCCCCGTGTTAAATCATCTTTTACAATATATTAGGTTATTGTTAATTAAACTTGTTGAATTATCTTGTTTCAAATCGAAGAGAACGGGGTGGATTGATTTTTGCACGCAAATGTGTTTTGTACGAGTATGTTCGCAAAAACTTAGGACTTTTCAACACTTACTTTTCTTTGACTTTTTTTTACTTTTCTAAATAAGAAGCGATTTCCATAATATAAATACACGTAGTAGACATGAAATTGTGACACCCAAATATAGATTAACTATAAATAGCAAGTTATGCATTATAAACAGTATAACAAGTTGCCAAAGTCAGTCAGTTACAGAACTTAGCTATGGAAAGTTCAAAACCCTCATCAAAAAAGCATTTATAAGTAAGACTACGTTGAAGACAAGGAACTTTGGCAATAATTCCTTCTGCACATGTGGCTTCCCTGGTACCTCATTAACGCCATAACTACGTAAATGTCTATTAACTGCTCCCAAATTACGATGATTTTTTTTTTATTTCAATTATCATTCCTCTCTCATTCCTGCATTCTGTCTCGCTTTCCTGCAATCTGAGGGAGTGATTTCGTGAAAATGGACGGAAGTGTGTAACAGGAAGCCGGGGATTTCATTTGACTAATGAGCGTGCGCGGTGCTAGAGTTGTCGTCAGAAACGACCTTGACGAGGCCGCGCTCCTTTCATGTTGCTTATTACTAAGGTGAGATGTCAGATGTTACACATCATTTGCGAACACTGTAAGGCTCACTCGTTGTTGTTTTCATACGTCGTGACCTTATTTTTCATTATTTGACATTTATACCTACAATTCTAATTTCAACTATTTATTAGTGGACAGGATATAAATTCAGTTTTGTTACAGTTGTAATATTGTAATGTTTGGTTTAAATATATTTTTATTTTATTTATATTTCATATAGATTTTGTTTTTAGTTTGTGAATGTACGACAACATTGTAGGACTTGTAGACTGTAGATTTGTTGACCATTTTCTATTTAGTTAAGTACCTGGTACTTTTTGACAGGCCTATATTGTCCTCCCATACCTATTGACACGGTAATTTGAAGACCTTGTAAAAGTAACGCTTTTTAAAGCTTACTGTCAATCCTTCACACGTGCAGCCTGTGGGTCAGCTTCACTCAGCGGGTGTACAGCGACCTACGCGTTCAGTATAATGATGCACTGAGAGTGCTGCTGCGGCTGCCGTGGCGTTGTAGTGCGTCAGGGATTTGCCGCCATTATTCGAAAAAGATGTGTATCCCTGATGTGACGTGTTCGCGGTAGCATCAACGGGAGTCTCAGTGTGATCGCAGATCGGTGGGATACCCCGATGTTGCGGAGGTGGATACTGCTCCACGCTGACGTCCTCGTAACATAAGGTCCAGTTGAAAACCAGCGTCAGACACTAGTTGTCTGGCATTTACGCTGAACTGGGCTGGGAAGTTATTTTTATTTTTTTGTTTTTGTGTAAATATTGTGTGCCTTAACCTGAGTCAAATAAATTATTATTATTTTCTTTCTTTCTTTTCTTTCTGAATTTTAATTTTATGTTAATCCGTGTCTGTTCCTACTAACACTAGATGTTAAGTAAAATTGTTACTAACCCTATGGACTTTGTCCGAAATAAAAGTATTGTATTCTATTCTTAAAGATAATTATTTTTAGAAGAGTTTCCGTGGAGCTTCTTGCCGGCTCTTCTCCATAGGAAACGACCAATTGGAACCGTGCACCTAGCTTCTGACGGTTCATAAGTGCCCGCCGTAGGTTTATGTGAAATACAATATGTTGATTTTTGATTTTGATGTAGACTATTCTGCCAATGTCAAAAGTGAGAATGAAAAAGAGAGTGCATGATTAAAAAAAAATATTTAGAAAAGGAAGAAAAACACCAATAAAATTATTCAATTGATACAGTTGTACACAATTTAGAACTTGTTGGGTTAGTTCAGGACCGAAACAAACAAAAAATAAATAAATATTAAAATGATTAAAGCATAAAATACGCATAGACAGAATAATTAATAATTTTATGTTATTATGGTGACGGATGAAGAGCATCAGCGCAAACAGTTCTGGAGAGGAATATTTTAGTAACAAGGGGAAATTAGTCGGAAGAGGGATCTTAAATGTAGGCACACGGCTACATAAATCTAAAGGTGTAACGTCGTTGGCGCATTCAAAGAAGATGACATGTGATACTTTTATACATATTAAACTATTTGTTTGACATTTTGACATACTAGTTACAACTAATAATTTGTAATGTCAAATAAATAGTTTTATGACAACTACGCGCACAGATTATGTACTTAAAGCAGGCGCGCGGCGGCGCGTGCGTCGTTGTCGTCGGACCGGACAGTTGCCATTTTTTCATATTATATTTATTTATAGAATCAGAAGTTGTATTGTGTGTTATATTTTGTAATTTGTATCTCATTGTATACTGCACCGATTGACGTCATCACGTGAACGCCGGCTGTCGCTGGGGCTTTGTCTCGCAAAGGTTCGCAGCATTAGGTATGCTGAGCGAGGGCCGTTTTGCGTGGATGAGACATATTTTCCCCCAACTTGTTCTTGTGTTTTTGTGCCTTGTTCACGTCATGTTTACCGCTAATAAACGTATTTTCATCCTTTCTTCTACCGTTACTGAACAAAAAAGAATTGATTTAACATTGCGTGACATGGTTTAACCTTCCCGTAAGAGGAAATAAGCTAATGAGTCGAGGCACGCAGCCTCACATAATGAGAACGATGTACGAGCTGGCCTTGCTCGGATTATGCCTGATTCGTGTATTCTACTAGCCATTACTTTTTTATAAAAGCAACACTATCTTTGAAAATATTGGAGCATGGACTAAAGCTCAGCATAGGTGAACTTTTGTTATTTAAGCGACGTCAGGGGAAATTCCTTCTTTCAAAATCCTTCAAGATCTTTTAAATGTATCAGTTACATCAGAATAGCAAACAGCAAAAATTTTCTGCTTTTAGGAGTCCATAGTGCAGCCAGAAATCCTCATATGCCCACCTGTGTGTCACAACCTCAAGCACGCTAAATAAGTATATATGTAGATGTTTATAACATTTAGGGCTGATTTTGCAGTTATAACTCTTATCTAAAGAATAACTATTTCGATTTGACAGCTTTTGTATAGAAAATATGTCTAACTGTCATATTTATTCTTCAGATAAAAGTTATCCGACTGTTGAGAAATCAGCCTTTGCTTGGTTGTGAAATGAAAGGCCTAAGTACACTGTACCTACTACTTAATTTAGCAGTTGGTAGATATAATTTAATGAATGTGATTGCTGAATGTGATCTCTAATTTTTAAAATAGATAGAAAAGATACAGATGTCTTACATGTCAACGATAGTCTAGCTGTTCTTTCGAAATGGTTCGCAGCTAATAATCTTTTACTAAATGCGAACAAAACTAAATGTATTAGGTTCTCATTACCAAATGTACCTCAAGTCGGTCTAAATCTAAAACTTGATGGCAAAAAATTAGATGCAATAACAGAAACTATATTTTTAGGTATTACTTTAGATTCAAAATTGCAATGGGGCGCCCACATTAGAACTCTTTCAGGTAGATTAAGTTCAGCTGCATATGTAGTAAGAAAAATAAGGCAGTTGACTGATATAGCCACAGCTAGGTTAGTTTACTTTGCTTATTTCCACAGTATTATGTCTTATGGAGTTTTGCTGTGGGGATCGGCAGCTGATGTAGATTCAGTTTTCATTTTACAAAAGAGGGCTATCCGCGCTATATATAAAATGGGTCCTCGCGAGTCCCTTAGAAACAAATTCAAAGAAGTTGATATACTGACTCTGCCTTCTCTTTTTATCTTAGAAAGTATTTTGTATGTTCGCAAAAACTTAGAACTTTTCAAAATAAGAAGCGATTTTCATAATATAAATACACGTAATAGACATGAAATTGTGATACCCAAATTTAGATTAACTAAAACAAGCAAGTCATTTCTTATAAACAGTATCCGCTTTTATAACAAGTTGCCTAAGTCGGTTACAGAACTTAGCGATGGGAAGTTCAAAACCCACATCAAACGCGTCCTTATTAAGAAAGCATATTATAAAATTAAAGACTATGTTGAAGACAAGGAAGCTTGGCAATAATTCCTTCTGCACATGTGGCTTCCCTGGTACCTGATTAACGGCAAATTATGTAAGAATCTATTAACTGCTCCCAAATTACCATGTATACATTTTTTATTTTTATTTTTACATTCTTCTTTGACATAATCACCCTATTATTTGACATTATATACCTAAAATTTTATTTCAACTCTTTATTAGTGGCTTTTGTGGACATGATAATTATTGAGATTTGATACAGCCGTAATAGCAATCACGTCATTTCGTTTAAAATACGTTTTTATTTTTATTAATTTATTTATCTTTATATAGATTCTTCTCAATTTTGTGAATGTGAGAACGCTGTAGGCCTAGTGGACTGTAGATTTGTTCACCATCATTATTCTGTTAAGTACCTGGTACTTGTTGAAAGACCTACACTGTCCTCCCATACCTAATAACACTGTTATTTGTAAATATTGTAAAAGCCCATTATTTTTAAAAGAGTAACCGTGGAGTTTCTTGCCGGCTCTTCTCCATAGGAAACAACCAATTGGAACCGTGCACCTAGCTTCTGACGTTTCATAAGTGCCCATGTAGGTTTATATGAAATAAAAATATTTTGAATTTTGAATTTTTTGAATTTTGTATTTGAATGGCTAGCAAAAGCTCAAAAAATTACTTTTTCAAATAAAAGAAATACCGTCTACAGACATATTTAGATGAGTCGTACTGACTACGGAACCTGCACTTCGTATTCTGAGGCCTGTTATACTCATGTCCGGGTCGGCAATAACCGGCGCAGCCGGGCGGCCAATACGGCTTCGGGTCGGCTTTGTTGTTGAACAAATACCGACTCGAATGTGTGAACCCGAACTCATTTGTAGCATTCCTTATATGCAGTTGGTCCGTTTAGAACAAAATATTCAGAACGTGCTTATTATTGTGCCGAAGTCACATATACCTATACTCGTACAAGTAAAACTGAACGGTCTCTTAGTTTTTCCGTTGTTTACGAGGTAACACGACTTCGCCATTATGACCTTCAGCTTTTTTATTTAATTGCTAGTTTTACTGTTATCGAAATAAATAATAACACGTACTTATGAACACCTGTTATCCTAGATGTAGATATAGGCGCGCGACTGTGAACGCAAACTGTCGATGTCTTGCGCCTCAAAAATTTACTTACAAGGGTTGCCAATTCCTACAACCAAAACGCCGAACTGACCAACCAGTTTAGCCGGACTTTTGGGTAATAAGGCGGGACACCATCACTTATTAAGAATTTTGTGTCGTAGTTCTAAAATGATAAACATTATTGTAACCTATACATAAATTCAAGCTTTTTGATCCTTTATCATAAAATCGTCTTAAGTTACTTCTAATGAAACAACAACAAAGCACATTGCTATTTAATATGTAAAAAGCCTAACAAAAGCCGGACCGCTGGACACCGATTAATTTGACCGGACACACATTCAACAACTCAACCATGTCCGGCTTTATCCGGACGCCTGGCAACTTATTGCGCAGTAGGCCGCACGGCAGCGGTAACACCGCACAATAATGATTGTGATATCACTAACTGTAGATCAGATAACGAATCACTTGACATTAGTAAGTGTTTTACAATTGCGAGCATTTCCTAATGAAGCGTATAGACTGGACTATGATCACGAGTGTAGCACATAATGGATCAATAAAACAAAATTATGATTCAAGGTTAGTTGTCCTTAGTTCCTCTGTAGTTTCTAGGAAGCCGGTGGTAAGAGCCTGAGACAACATCTTATGTACAGAACTAACATCCTACTCGTTGTTTTGTTTTGTCAAATGAAAGGCCCTGTGTGTGAGTTAGCCAATCAACCCATTACTTATTCATTCACATTTAAATATATTCAATAAATAAATTATGCAGTAATTAAATCAACTGCTAATATTAGGTCTTTACCTATGAAATTGCCGTTCTGCAGTACTGGCCATTTCAAATCAAAATAATTTTTGTTTGGCTAAGAATTCTAATTTCAAATTAATTTTATTTTAAAAACATGGATGTTTTTTTTTCCAAAAGTAGTCATTTGTTTATTGATTAGTGTTACATTTTCATCGCATTTCAATCGTGGATACGTTAAAAAATCGAGTAATTATGGAATATGAGTACCGTCGTGGCAGCAACGCGGCACAAGCAGCACTCAACATCAACGACGTTTACGGAGCTAACACTACAAACCAACGCACCACCTGTTATTGGTTTGCTCGCTTCCGTCCGGTCGACAATGACGAATTAAAGGCGATTGTGGAAGCTGATGATACACAATCTACGGCTGAATTAGCAGCAGCTTTCAACGTTAGCGTCAAAACAATATTGGTCCATTTGCGTCAAATTGGCAAGGTAAAAAAGCTTGACAAATGGGTGCCCCACGAACTCAATGATCGCCAGCGCGAAGTACGCGTCGAGACGTGCCTTGCACTGCTCAACAGACACACAAATGAAGGAATTTTGAACCGCATTGTTACCTGCGATGAAAAATGGATTCTGTTTGATAACCGCAAGCGCTCAGCAAGTTGGTTGGATCCTGGTTCAGCACCTAAACAATGCCCTAAACGAAAACACCCCTAGAAAAGTGATGGTCACTGTTTGGTGGTCTAGCGCCGGTGTGATTCATCACAGCTTCTTGCCAAGCGGGGTGAGCATTACTGCAGATGTGTACTGTGAAGAACTGAACACAATGATGGAGAAGCTGGCACATCTCCAACCAGCATTGGTCAATCGCTCGTCTCCGCTGCTCCTGCACGACAACGCGCGACCTCATACTGCACAGCAGACGGTCTCCAAGTTGCAAGAACTGGGGTTGGAAGCTCTCCGTCATCCGCCCTACTCACCAGACCTTGCGCCTACAGACTACTACTTTTTCCAGAATTTGGATAACTTCCTGGCGGGAAAAAAATTCAATACCCGAGAGGCAGTACAAAATGCCTTTGAAGAATTTGTTGCCTCCCGTCCAGCTGATTTCTTTAAGAAGGGCATCAATAAACTGCCACTGCGTTGGCAAAGATGCATTGATTGCATGGGTGATTACTTCGATTAATACAAATAAAAAATACATGAAAAAAATTCGTTTAAATTTTGTCATACAAAACGGCAATTTCATAGGTAAAGCTATTATAACGCCCTCGGCCCGTAGGTAGGTGGACCTTGAGCGAACATTTCCGGTGTATCGAACATTCCTTATAATATTTTAATGAGCGAAATTGCTAGAGTCTGACCGAGAACGAAATTCAGCATTTGCATTTTCGGCCGAAAACCCGAAAATACATTTATTTTTGCTATCGATGTTAATCTTTGTTAAAAGTAAAATAAATGCAGTGGCATACTTTTAATCATTTTATGTAACCGTTTAAACTTTATTCACAGGAAACTTTATACTTTCCCAAAGGCATAACTATTAATTATCGAGCAATCTAATATTAAATGCAAGAAAAAGCACGTCTTTCGTCATTTTCTTAGTTATTGTTCTGTTAGTTGTTGTAACTATGCATTCTCGCCAAATAAATTAATTGAAGGTATTGATTTGCACATCTTATTTCGGCCGAAAATTGTCTGACTGAAAACGAAAACAAAATTCGGTCGGACTCTAAAACTTTCCAATAATTCTGTAAACAGCATACATTTTTTCAATTACACTGGCTTAAAAGCCTCTTGTTTTGATATAAGTACAAGAGGCTTTTAAGCCAATATTAGTTTTCATCAGAACTGCGAAAAGAATTTGATTGGAAGTTAATTTAAAATTGTTCCATGTCAAAATGGAAATGAAATAAACATGCATGATAAATAATTAAGGTCTAGTGAGCTTCGTGACATCACTCAATACTGAATAATATGTTTATTGCATTCTACAATGAGAACTTAGGTAGTAGGTTTACAAAGACTTGTTCGTTGTACACAGCGAAGTAGGAGAGGACTTTAGTCTGACATTTTGACATAGTATAGCTAAGCATGATTCACTAAAAATATGCTCATTGTGTGAGCAGTTGCTTATTGTAAGTAGCAGGCACCGTAGCGACAATACCATCCGCTACGAAACATCTGCTTTTTTCGGCCAGTCTCGTAGCACCATTCCGGGCCGCGTTGCTACGCGCGTAGGCAAGGCTACGAGACGCGAACTGTTTTGTTAAAGTTCGCTTCCAGTCGAGTTTTTATTTATCAGAAACTTTTACAAAATTTGAAGCACAATAATATTTAACACTGTCTAATTGTTATTTTATTTTTTTATATTTAATGTACCTTAATAATGATATTTAAAAATGTTTTATGCGAAGCGGGAAAATCGGGAGGGTAATATTTCTTTGTGTAGATTATTCCAGGTAAATACAGACATCAAACGCCTCAAGAGATGGCATATACTTGGACTCGGACAGAGATTCTGAACCGGGGATACAAGTGGGATGATTCTTCATTATGAATCACCTAATGATGTTTGCAAGACCGATATCTGATTATGATTGTATTAACCGATCGCAGATTAAAACAAAAAACACACATAATACTGATACCAAAATAACATAATATCCTTACTCCAACCAGTTTTCAAATACAAAAAACTTACACGTGTCTTCGCTGCGTCCGTCAATTAAGATTTTATGAAACTCGTTACCAAAAAAAACAGAATGAATTTGGTTGTTTTTGCCGTAGGTACGTCCATTATCTTAGAGGTAAGTAGGTAAGTGCTACCTACGATGCGCGTAGCAAACAGATGGATGGTCCTCATCTGATACCCAGTACTTATTACATAAGTGATGGGTAGAACAACAGACCATTCTTGTGAAAATAACTTGTTTGTTTATTTTAAGACGTTGTTGGAAGCCGTATTCATTTTGTTTTGTTAAGCAAAACTTCTTGATGTTTTAGCGAACGTACCCTTTAAGTATAGTCTGAGTCTACAGGTCGCCCATGCACACAAAGACGCCTCAAGACGGAGTGCCCGCGCCAACTTGCACCGTATACAAGAAACCTACAAAATCACGACACGATTTGTATAAATTATTTAAATCTTTACCTCTCGAGCCCTGATTAAATATTGACGTTGTCATAAACTATGCAAGTACGATTCCATACTTCCATGTTAATATTAGAAATGCGAGGAACTCTGTCACTGTTATAATTTCACGCCTAGCCGCTCGTAACAAAATTTGACAGATAGGTACAGAACAGGTCCTGGCCTCCTGGGCACCAGGAGAAGGACATAGGCTTCTTTTCGTCCTGGATTAGGGAAACATAAAATACTCAGACGAGGTCGCGGGCAACAACTAATTGTTTATATCGGAATGAATCACACTACGCTTGCATGTCGAGTTTTTGTAATCTTAGGTAATCCTTGCTTATTGTTGTTCGATTTCCGTATCATTTTGCATCTTCTGCGTCTTTGCCTGATGAAAGGCACAACGAAACAGTCTAGTATACATACATATGGAACATAGGTACATAGATGTGTCAGACGGGGCAGTTCGGCCTGGGACTGGGGTCAGCTGTGAGTCTGTGAGTGATGCGCAGTATTAGTGCACACGTCAACGACATAACGAGGTAACTGAGATTGGCAGCTCGCATTTCCCAATGTAGTGACACTTTATAACAAGAGCTATGCAGTCAATGAACATAGAATCTAATCGTTGCCTAAACATCATTTTCTCACTTTATGTAAAGGAAAAAGAAAACTCAACAACGACCAACTGCTTAAAATTACGCACAACCGTTGTGCGTTGTGCAATAAAATTCTGTCTGTTGTAGGGTTCCGTACCCTCCGCCGTCCGTCCGTCTGTCAGCGGGCGGTATCTCATGAACCGTAATACGTACTACATTACGGTTCATGAGATACCGCCCGCTGTGAAAGTTTTAACTGTCTACCTAGTAGACAGACTGCATTTTTTTTAAAGATTGTGTGTTTCTACGAGTATGGCCGCTATAACAACAAATAATAAAAATTAAATAAAGTTAAAAATGAAAGCGGATCCCTATACAGTAAAATTATGATATTGAAAAAAATCTTCTTACCCTGGAATGTGGGGTGTCGTTGTCTAGAACTCATCGAGTAGAGTACAAGTATATATTTTTTTTATCTTCATAAAGGAAGAAGGGACCATAAGTTGTCAGTATTAGACCATTTTTGTACGAGCTCTATAGCAACAACTAAACAAGTTAGGAATTTGAAACTTCTGTATATCATGTACCATATAGGTACTGTATATAATCAACAAATACTAAAAGCGCCGATTCATAACGTATTTTATTTAAATATGGGCGGTTTTCTACAAATGCAAAAAAAAATACTTTGTAATTCACAGTATCATTATGAGATACAAATTTATCTTTAAAAATATTCTTTGTTTAGTATTTTCATTTACCTGTACTAAAAATCCGGCCAAGTGCGAGTCGTACTCGCACACGAAGGCTTTCGTACCACCGTACAATATTTAACACAACATATTTTTAGGGTTTCCAAAATAAAATAAAGTAAAAAATTAAAGGCGTTTTTTGATAATTATTGTACGGTGATACAGAAGTACGGCACCCCCAACACCGACTCTCGACACCTCATGCTGTACTCAAAAGATTAGAAAGTAAGAAAAGGTAACCTATGCGGATATATTTTAAACAATAATATAAAAAACAAAGTCCTGACGCCCAGCCCAAACTCAGCATGTCTCTCTCTCTCTCTCGCGTGATTCGCTAGAACTGCATACGCTATAGAGGGCGGACGACGTCGCTGGCAAAGTCATCATGTTCCTGAACTTGTCCAATATTACTTGGGGTCGGCGCAACACGTTTTTAGGGTTCCGTATGTCCGAATGAAAAAACGGAACCCTCATAGGATCACTGGACAGGGCAGGACTCGTGTGTCTGTCTCTCTGTCAATCCGTCTGTCACAGCAATTTGCTCCGAATCTAATGGACCGATTAAGTTGACATTTGATAGGTACCTACACATCAATTTCTGTGACCCAGACACGGACGACTTAACCCGCCATTTGTGACCTATATGTCTGTGAGACCGGGTGATCCAATAAAGTCGAATAACTTTTTTACCAGCTATCGAATTGAGTTGTGTTTTCGTGTACTTTCCTCATTACGCGTCCCGTACCGTTAGTCCACCCCGCGCCAGCGACGCGGACGCACATCTCGGAGTTTTGGCGCCAACCCGGTGCGTGAGACCGGGGTCACAAATTACGTAAGTCAAATAGTCATAGTTCAATATTTTTATTTTCACTTTTTGATAAGCCTATGTATTTGTTTTTGGTTTTATTTTGATAGTATGATTTTGTGATCATTATTGTTCTGTATATTTTGCATAATTTTATCGATATTACACTCAAAATCTACGTATTTCTTGCCTAATTTCTAAACTTTGTTTTAGCATGTCTTACGAACGTGAAACCCGTCGTCTAGAAGCTCTTCTTCAAGACGAACTGGTATCTGATGAGGACGTATCACAAAAATCATCGGACAGTGAAGCTGGAAGTGATGAGGAACCAGAAAATGCCCATACAGATCAAATACAAAATTCGGACAGCGAAGAGGATTTGAGCGATCGTGAATCGTCAGGTAACAGCTCCTCGTTTTATTTGGGAAAGGACAAATATACAAAATGGAGTAAAGAATCCCATCGCCAATCTGGACGAAGTAGAAGTTGCAATATTATAACTCAGTTACCAGGACCTACACGGGCTATCTCAGGTGAAAGGGATGTTCTTGGAATTGATGATGAGACAAAGGCTTGCGGAAATTTTGAAGATTGATGATGCACCTGGGACAGCCGGCCCCTCAAGAAATGGTCGGTGCTATGAGTGCGGATGGCTGAAGAACCGAAAGACACGATATAATTGCTTCCATTGCAAGAAATATTTGTGTTTAGAGCATGTAGTGCCAACATGTACTAGCTGCTTGGCTCTTCAAAATGAGTAATTTTAGAAGGGGATTTTTTTGTTTTTTCGGTTGGAAGGATAACCTTTTTTGTTTGTTTTTTATAGTTTATAGTGTCATCAAACTGACAAAGGCTGATTTAGCTATATAACATTATTATTGTTACCAGTTTTGATATTTTAAAATAAACATTAGAATAAAATAAGTGATTTTTAGTGTTCTTAGTACATAAGTGATAAGATGGATAAACTAGATGTGATTTATAATATAATCTTTGTTTTATTGTTAAAAAAACATGTCTTTTAATATTTGACCAAGTAAAAGTAGCATGGAGTATTGCTTATTAGGAAAATCTTAGGTTGAAAAACCCGGTGCGTAGGACCGGCGTCACCAATAGTGTAAGTCAAATTCACGTCACAAGTGGCGGGTTAAGTAAATAAATGACTTTTATACTATATCCTGTCTATATCAGCTCGGAAAGCACCTTATTACTTTTTAAAAATGAGGCAGAATGTACGCAGAGGCAGAATGAACTGTTGCACATCGAAATGTGCCGGTCGAAAAAGTGTATGAAAATCCATTGTTAACGAACCTACTGTTTTTATCTGAATTTTCGAATTGTTTACATGAACCAAGAAAATGCCAATCGGCCGCTATACCGCGGCCGAGACGCGTCCGTGTTCGTTGGGCACGAAGGCACAATGCCGACTGTGGTGAAACTGTACAAAAATAATTCAACTAATCTAGCACAAAGTTCAGGTAAATACGTAATTTATCACTAAGTTTCCACATTTTGAGATTAAATAAATCGGATGGAAATGCGTACACTTGAATCGGCGTATACAAGGTGCTTCACTTTTGTGTTTGACGTGAGCTGTTCTTACCTTTTTGTTCGTCTATGTTTGTTTACTACCTACTCGAAATTCTGTCTAGTATTTAGTAGTGATAGAGAAGATTTGAAGACGTCGCCAGAATGAAAAAAAAAAAAAATTTCCTCGTAGGTATAATATGAAGCACTAGTTTCACTCGAAAGAAAGTGCGATTCCCAACTCGTGTGTATTAAGACCGGTCCCTTTCCCCCCTCGATGAACAATGTAGGTACTGGCTCACTTTCGGGAGACTAATAAAAAAAGATAAAAGTTGGCACATCTACCGTATGACATATCAAATGAAGGGCAGGTTAGGGCCTCGAATACTTTTTTTTATAATTTTAAAATAAATAGTTGTAACGTTATTATTAAGATAGAGGAACATTTACCATTGCCCCCCTTATCTCCGAAACTACAGAGACGATTAAAAAAATACAGCAAATTGTTCTATAATTTTAGATTAAGGAAAACCTATAGAAATCGATGGTCTTAAAATAACATATTGTGCGTACAATCTTACATTTGCAGTTGAAATGTATGGGAGAACATGTTTTTCAACTACAATGTTAAGTTTGTTCTTCGGATAAATTCATCCCAACTACGAAGCGTTCATTGTGCGTGCGTCCGACACCCCCGGAGCCGGTTGTTTTTTACTTTATCATTAATTTTCTTTCATATCATCCCTCACACATCCACTCATCTTTCGTTTGGTCTTCCCTGTCCATCAATCGACATTCACATTCATGATATTATTCACTCTTTTAGTTCATCATCACTCCTTATCACATACCAATGACCAACGATTCTCCCTCAACTTTTCAGTAACTGGCCCCACTTTCAAATTTCCTCGAATATACATATTGATCTCCACTACGTGCAGCTTGCAGGTGTGCTTTTTTCAAGTACTAGTATAATACATATTCAACAACGTATCTATGACAATCACTAAAAAACTGCACGCACTCTAAGTAGGTACCTATCTGAGAAAATGCGGAGGCGTCAGGGACTCGGCAACACGCAACTTACAAGGCACATTTAAAGCACGATAAGTAGTTATTATATCTATAAACATTACATTAAAACACAATACCTAATATAGGACACGTACCTACAGAAACTTTATAAAAGACAAAGCAAACCACTTCACAACCAAACGGAAAATCACTTACAAACCAATTAGTGGTTATTTTAGTATAATGGTAGTGTGTGTAAAGGGAGAAAAGAGGGCAATTATAGACCGTGATCGAGTTCGCACCTCGTGTAAACTTGTGTTCAAATCAAAGCAGTTTATCAGGCTTCTCTATGCTTCTTACACATGTGAAAGTGGGCCACATGTATGTAGAAATTCACGTGGCCCACTTACTAGAACTTACTAGTTGAGTTATATAGTTTACACAATTCCATTATATATTATAAGGTCAATAAAAAAAAAGATGTGATCTTGAAAACATTTTTTTTTTTACCAGCATTATAAAATTTAAACAACTTGAAGCACAAATATTCTCATTCTCGAATCTATCACGTAGGCCTGAAAGACGCGGTCGTCGTCGCCGGCCTAATTTTCTAACAATGCAATTTGCTAGTGTCGGACCGACCTATTTGCAAATCGGAATAGAATGACAGCCTATTATAATGCAGTTGTCGCGAAGTGTTTCGCTAGGCGCGATGCAAGTCGCAGGAGGCGTGGCCGGCTGCCGGAGTCGCGTACACTATGTTCCTACGGCATCGCGCTATAATCAGTTGACCACACAATAATCTACGTCCCAGCGCAATTTGCATAACCCAAATAAAGTAGCATTCAGGCTGCATCACACCGCGAACACCTAAGAAGTGCAAGATATAGATAGAACTTACAGTGTAGAGGTTTTTTTTATAGGGATCAAAGGAATCTAATCTAATCCCAAAATGATCACGTCATCTTCGGAGATAGTAAGCTCGGTGTTGGCGACATTTGTTACAACAGTTTTTCTCATATTTTTCAAAAATACAGCCGTGGCTCCTCAAAGTAATTCCACAGCGCACAATTGTCGCAAACTGATTAGGACATGTCATTAAGAATTATTTCTGCTATGGCATCTTTATCAACTATTGGACTGTATTTTCCTAGCGAATTTCGTCAACGTCAATAATTGTAAGTAATAATTGATGGATTGGCTTTTATTTTGTGTCCTTTCAACGAAAATCATTACATATTTCAATTCGTATGTGAGACGCAATCCAGTTTCATTTGTGCCAAATTCATAATGCGTTTTTGTGTAATTGGTTAAATTTTCAGAGAAGCTGTCTGTTTAGGAGCTATGCACGCGTAGCATCACCACCATAGAAACGGGTTTTGTAATGCTACGCGTGATTCGAATACTGTATCTTCTGGAAAATTTTATGTAATGTACGTACAATTTGTATAATACGGGCTGTCCACTTGATCATATCGACTAGATCTAGTAACATAATATACTACTTCTATGGTAAATAAACAAATACCTAATGACGCACGCGGAAATACTTTGTGAGATATTATACTATTTGAGGTCGTGCAAATATATAGTGTGCAACTGTGCATACTGCATATGATACGTGCAATGCGAGTACGTACATAGAGGCAGCCGTCACACTCACTTTGATAATAATAACGAGCGTAGTCAGAAAATGTAGTTATTAGCTACGATTGTATGTGGTCCAAACCGTTGCAGCAACAGCCCAAGGCTGCATATACAATTAAAGAATACAAGAATATAAATAAGTTCATGCAGTAGTAAAATATTAGCCAGTTTTTAGGCATGATTCATTGAAATATTTGAACAAGTACCTAGAATCTCATTTTGTATTTTTTCAAAGTGACAAAACAACTCGTAACTGAAATTAATTAGCATCGTTAAATGGAAAGTCCAATTAAAAGTTTGAATTCTTTCTTGATTAACTGTTAGTAAGATTTCGGTAGATTCTTTATCAGTTCAGAGTTTCCTGTATTCGGTGCTTCAATTGATTCACGATTTAAAACGACGAGGTGCTTGTGGGGGAGGCTGGCAGGCTGGGGTGGCGGCGCCGGTTGCGGGCTTGTTGAATCGGAAATGCTGCTGACGGCTTTGGAATTTTGGAGTCGGTACTTAGTCGTCGAAAGATAGGGTAGCGGGATATTCGTCTAGTTAGATCTCAATCAGTTGACCAAAAACTAAAACAAATATCTTAGGCTATTTATTTGTCCTTTCGTCTTCCTATACCTAAGAAACATTTGTTTTTGTTTGTTAACTTTCTTGCGTCGTCTACGTGACTTATACGTACGTGCTTTTACGAAAACAGATGTATCTTTACAGCAACAGACATTGCTACTACAAATTGCACTTTCTCAAACAAAATAATGTCCAGCTCACAAAGACCATATCAATGACGCACACTGTACAGGGCCAAACAAACGAAAACCCGGCTCCGTGGCATCATCGTAGCAAACGATAACCGTATTAAGAAAAGTCCGCGGACCGTGAATGCTTTGTTTCTAGATTATCTAGGCGAGACGAGGAAACCCAATTCATCCTGGGCCTAGACTACCTATTCATTACCCGAAATGGCCTGTTGCTACACCGCCTCCTCGAAATAGACTACCTTAGTGGGCCTACAAACATTAAATTTCGAGTAGGTATGAAATTGAATAACTATATATGAATGAAAGAATTAAGTAATTTAAATGATATATTGAGCAAGTTTGTTATTTCAACCCAACTATTTGCTATGAATCTATTAAAGCAGTCCGCCGACAAAACAAAATAACAAATTCGTAATAACAGAAGAAAATGTATCAGAATGGGTTCAGAACTTCAGATATTAACCAAACCGTCTCTAGAATAAACAAGAGCACACTAGAGCCTGTCTGTCATTGCCCTTCCAAAATGGCAAATTTAATATTCATAGTAAAAAAAAGCGTAAACATACCGCAGAGGTAATAATTAATAATACTAAGGAAGGTTATTTAAATGAGACGTTTTAACGAGATTACCATTGAGGTCGAATGCGTTGTATACGCGGCCGGTACGCGGTAGTTCGCCTGAAGGCATAAGTTAAATACCCACGATACGCACATTTGTACACTACAGCAACAGTTTTACACAAAACACGAGAGCAATTTTTGTTTAGATTCAATCCTATAGCTTACTTTTTAAGAAAGCTTTAACAAAAAATGACTGCTCATTGTGCGTAGTAGATCAGGTTTATTTCATTGTAAAGATGGTAAAGCAGTACGCTCAGGGTAGCGGACTCTGTGTAGCGTACTTACTATCAATGGTAAAAATAGAAAAATGCCGAGTTATTTCCGCGAGAGGACGCTCGCTTGAGTTCCGATGCGAGTAGTACCTATACTGGATTTGACCACGA
Organism: Xanthia icteritia; assembly: GCA_949128155.2. Classification (NCBI taxonomy): domain Eukaryota; kingdom Metazoa; phylum Arthropoda; class Insecta; order Lepidoptera; family Noctuidae; genus Xanthia; species Xanthia icteritia. The sequence continues at coordinate 1,074,418 of OX421931.1, forward strand.
CTCGCCAAAAGCAATATCATTGAACTCGCCTGAGAATTGAACGCGATGTCTGCATGTGACTGATTAAATACGTACTAAATAGGATACACGTATTATCACACCCATTTTTACATCCTGTGCGTGTTTCTAAACTTTTAAATATACTATTATATTTAACAATAAAGCGAAAACTGGGATGGTCAATAAAATGTGGTGATTTTAAATTTTTACAAATGTCAATCGACTGACATCCTTTTTTTACTCGTCTAAATTTATCTTGTCACTGAAATGCCAGTGATTGGCATAATATATATTGACTAGTTGTTCAAGGAGTATTTAATACTCTTATTGAAAAAAAAACTAATTTAGTATATTTATAATTATTATACTGACAACAATCGTGATTTTCGGCTAGGATTTTCAAGATGCTGTTGGATCTAGTCCTCGGTTAAAGATTCAGTCTTTTTTCTCTTTATTAAATAATTTCGTAGGTTTTTAGGTAATTGTAGATTGTTTGTTATATCTTGATCGTTTTCACGGTTTAACATAGGAAAATATTTCAATGGCTTTTGATTTGAAAGTTACTCAATACAGAAAATACTGATGAACATTACGAAAAATATCGTAATATCGATAAAACCAAAACTTAAAGATCATAATACCGCATCACTAAACCATAAACAATTTTGAGCGGCCATTGTTGTTTACATCTTTCACAAATTTTGAAACACCGGACCTTAGGTACAAGAACATAAAAGTCGCACCGCACCGCAGTTCACCGTTTGAGGGGCGAATCTTTGAATGAACGTTTAACAACCCTACCAGGGGAACTACACAGATATTTTCATAGTTGTCAAGGCGAAGGGGATTGTCCTATTTTTATAATTTAAAATGATAATATTATTATTAAAAGTAAATCCCCCAGTAGTAGCATACTTACTTAGTCGCTGATCAGATGATGAGTTGATGGTAGTTCATTCGTCAACTAAATTATAAAAGGCTTTCAGTAAACTAAGCAGGGCTTTATGAGATATTAGGTCTTTACCTATGAAATTGCCGTTCTGCAGTACTGGCCATTTCAAATCAAAATAATTTTTGTTTGGCTAAGAATTCTAATTTCAAATTAATTTTATTTTAAAAACATGGTTTTTTTTTCCAAAAGTAGTCATTTGTTTATTGATTAGTGTTAAATTTTCATCGCATTTCAATCTTTTTCGTCATCATGGATACGTTAAAAATTCGAGTAATTATGGAATATGAGTACCGTCGTGGCAGCAACGCAGCACAAGCGGCACGCAACATCAACGACTTTTACGGAGCTAACACTACAAACCAACGCACCACCTGTTATTGGTTTGCTCGCTTCCGTTCTGGAAATTTCGACCTGAAAATTAACCTCGCGGTCGTCCGAAGATTTTGGTCGACAATGACGAATTAAAGGCGATTGTGGAAGCTGATGATACACAATCTACGGCTGAATTAGCAGTAGCTTTCGGCGTTAGCGTCAAAACAATATTGGTCCATTTGCGTCAAATTGGCAAGGTAAAAAAGCTTGACAAATGGGTGCCCCACGAACTCAATGATCGCCAGCGCGAAGTACGCGTCGAGACGTGCCTTGCGCTGCTCAACAGACACACAAATGAAGGAATTTTGAACCGCATTGTTACCTGCGATGAAAAATGGATTCTGTTTGATAACCGCAAGCGCTCAGCAAGTTGGTTGGATCCTGGTTCAGCACCTAAACAATGCCCTAAACGAAAACTTACCCCTAGAAAAGTGATGGTCACTGTTTGGTGGTCTAGCGCCGGTGTGATTCATCACAGCTTCTTACCAAACGGGGTGATTTAAATTTTTTCATACAAAACGGCAATTTCATAGGTAAAGACCTATTATATTTGACCGTTGGCTGAAAAGTAAAACTCTCAAATAGAGATCAAAGGGTTTTATAAATAAAATGTTTCTTTTTTCACGGGTATCTCCAATATATTATGAAATATCGCGAGCTCTAGTCACGGCTAACTAAATATCGCGAGCTCTAGTCACGGCTAACTAAACCCCTGTGTGCTGTGTGTGTGTGCTGTTTTCTACGAAATATGGTGTTCCTTTCACAATCAATTGCCGCTATTTCTTTTATCATCAACCTGTTGATTCATAATTTAATGTGTTTGAATAGGTTATATCATATCTATATACATAATAAATTAAAGTCGCGTTTCGTGTCTCTGTGACCGCCTTGTTCTTCTAAACTACGCAACTTATAATTTTAATGCGGGTTTCTCCGTCATTTAAGTAGTGAATGTATTCCTTACATAAAATAAAGAAATCTCGTTTTGTTAAGTCGTAAACATAGTGCGATACAAAGACGGGTCGCTAGTTAAGGTAAGTATGTATAAGTAGAAAGCGACGTACTTATGAGCGCATCCCACAACAAAATAATGGCGCTATTGTTGATCTATTTCACTATGACACAGTACGAATGCCGGGATTTTTTTAAATAACACTATTGAATGCAATGCGATGCATCTCTGAATGTGTTGTGTAGCTTCCTAATTCCTATATCTCATTTAAATAATTATTACTTAATTCGATCGCGGCAGGCCGAGACGGAGATGGCGCATGTCGAGATGAGATTCGTGTTCCTTCAGTTGCCTGTACGTTGCCTGGGGCCACGGTATCCCTTTCGGACTTTCCCGCAACCCCGGCAGGCATCGGTCTTACGGACCCCTTCCGTTGTGCTGACATCTCTTTGAGGCGCGCGTTGAACACAACGCGCGGTCGTCCCGGGCCTGGTCCTTATCGGACGGCGAGCTACCCATTGCTCACCGTCCGCAAGCCCGCGCCTACGGTGGCCGGGAATCGGCCTGCGATTCCCGACGCCCAGGGCCTCTCCTGCGGCGGTAATGTCAAATACTGGTGAAAATAACTCATTTTCATGACGGCTTAATATGACGGAACCGCTCTGTTGCTCAAGCCCTTGCGAGGATCTTGATAAGGTAAATTAATAAATTCAGTATGCATTCGCAACTATGTTGTGGATGCGCTGGTGACGGGTGCCGCCACCCAGCCTACCACCGTCACCCCTTCGTTTTAAATCTCAATTTGAGCTCTGGGATTATTTTAGTTATCGCTCTAGTTATTTTAGTAATTTTATTTCTGTAAGTAGGTTTGTACGAAAACTCGTCAAAAATAAATTATGTTTTTGAAAACTATATGAGTTCAGTGTTTCCTATCCGACTACTCTGAGAAGGGTAGACTGGACTTTATTTCATTAATATAACAGCAAAATAACAGTATCTAGCTTATTTATAAAACATTGCCGGTAAAATAGGTATTTAATACTATTATGAATGTTTGACAATTATGAATAACGTTCCTCTAGGTTTTCACTACTTACTTATAAGTATTTTGTTTAGTCGTATCGTCACATGTTGTTCGTATAGTTCACTGATACCTATTTCAGTTTCGTTCTATTTATGCGCGTGTGCCGTGATATCAGTGTATTTCACCTACCTACTTCTTTTCAACCTAAGCCTTTACCTTTATTTTTGCATCATACTAAAAATATTGTTGACGACAGTGAGGAGCTACCTACTGCAAAGCAAGATGCTTCACGGTCACTTCAAACATGATGGATCCTTTCTCTTGTGAGACATTTTCTCTTTTATATAGATCTAGGTCATGGATGCCTGCTACACAGAAAATATTCACAGACAAAAATTGCAATGTTTCCAAAAATGCTTCGTTTAGCCGAATCGAATTCAGAGTATTAAATTACGCCGATGAAAACTTAAAGAATATAAATTAAATTTAACTCTTTAACCGCCATGTCATAATTCGCGTGGAGTGCATGTAGCGCCAGCAACCTTTAGGTACAATTGGCATAATGTTGTAAAATATAGTTATCGATAAACAAACTAATGAAATAAATAAAACTTACTCATTTTTAATCAAAGGTTTATTTCTTTTCTTGTTTCAAACATACGTTAATCAGTCTTCAAATATCTTACGTTAAAAATGACAGCATAACATTTAAAAATGACATAATGTCAAAATTTGATCTGTTTATTACGATTATGTGTCGAGTGTTAAAATATTGGAACACAAATAATATTAACAACAAATAAAATAACTAAATCAACTTTATTTTTTCTTTAAAACAAAATAAATAGGTAAATACACATATTATTATTATCTAGCTGTCTTTTTGACTGTAGGATAAATAAACAGACTAGAAAAACCAAAAAGTGATTTACCGATTCATTATCACTATCCGCCGTTGAACTGCCACTACTGCTAATATCATTAATTGATTGCTGTAATATATTTAATAGGTCTTCGTCGTCGTTTATCATTATCGACAACTTCTCGACACTAGCTCAGAAATAATAATAAAGAAGCACGTATTATCACGGCGATGGCGCTATGGGCGCTAGCGCAACTGACGTTTATTCAAAATAAGACTTTAGTTGACCTTGAGCCGCACGTAAAATTACGGCGACGGCGTTCGCGGATCGTCTGCACTAGTGACGTACTGGCATAAGTCGGTAATTTATACTTCTTTGTTGATTTCTACATATTATATCACTTAAGCTTATTGGGTTTTGAATAAATAATTAAATCGTTAATAAACTATGAAATTTGAATGAATGTTTAGTTGATAGTTTGATAAAAAACACGATGTTTTTTATTAATTTAGCATCAGGAGTTTCATATGTGGTACAACACTAGTCTGCGTGAAATCACGGGTTCGGCGAAGTAGGTTGATATTTAGACGTATCACGAATTGAGAACTATTAATTATTTCATTTAATTAGCAAAAATATGTTTCTAGTACTGTTAAAAATAAAGTAATAACAGGAAATATACTAAGATTTAGTAAGCAAATTCAACATCTATTGAACATTTTTTAAATGACAGGACTTTTACGCAATATTCCGACGTGGCGACTGAGGTATTATTGTTACAACACGTAATATTACGGCGATGGCGGTTAAAGGGTTAAAACATGTAAGTAAAACATAAAGTACAGACACTTTTGAATTGTTAAAGAGTCGGTCAGTTAGTCAGACAGTTGAAGCTAATTAACCATTCCAAAATGTAGGTCTCTATGGAGAATAACGGCCAAGAAATTCCAAGGACACTTTTAAATCAGATATGACTAAATCCTGGGTACATTATTCTTATTGTTTCTGTGAGAACAATGTAGAAAAAAAAACAAACACAATTTAAAATATAAGAGTAAGGAGAATCTGCAGTTGAAGCCGCGAAATTCAAATTTTCTTACGTTTTTTGCAATTTGCAGGTCAGTGTCAGGTTGTATCTGGATCAAAATATGATGCGCGACTAAAATAGATATGATTTACAGAATTATAATCATTGAAAATACTAGTTCATCACTCTGAGTTAGATTTGTTCCATATTAACTTTCTCATGGAAAACTTTTTATGGAACAAATCTGAATTTCCACCAATTTCAACTGACGGCTGAACGGGTGTTCATGAACATGACGCGTGGATCAGCACCATCCAGCTCAAACATTTTGAAGAGAACCGAATGATCCAACACAGACACCCGCGCCACCATCAGCGAGACATTTAGGTAAGTAAGCATGAAACACTCTCATCTCAACGGCATGCTCTTTCGAGACAAACACACATCATAATAACATAATAAACGGCTCCATGGTGCGCACTGCTAAGCTTTGTAATAAAACCATAAAATTTGACATTTTAATTATTATGTAAATCATTAAAAATACCAGTTTTTTATATACATATTGACATTGTTGAAAATTATATACAAAATAACATGATTACTTTGTAAAGTATTATATTGTTTTAATGATTGTGAATGTAAGGACTATGTGGATATTTTATTTTTATTGTTTTTCCTCTTTCTTTATTTTTTTCTTTCTCAGTTAGTTTAAATGATGGTCTGGCAGTTTGAGTACTTTATGCAACCTAACCAAATGTCCTTTCTTTGGTATTGTTCGTCGAGTTGAGCTCCTTAAGTTCTGAGTTGAGCTCTACGATTACTGACAAATGCTTGCACTGACTGGACAGCAGGCTTACTCTTGATTTCAATTCCGATCTATCGACATTGGAATTATGATATGTCGTACTCTTGAGTTCGACGCTAGCGCCACATTGTGTTTAAATTGGGTGTCCATTTTGGGGAACTAACTGGAATCGGGATCGGGCTTCGCGCGCTACTCTCGACTTTATTTGACAGCTGTATATTGCGCCGGTATTGCGTTGGGATTGTTTGTTGATAGTTATTATTCCAATAGCAAAAGTGTAACTTTTTAGAAATTGTATTGCGTTTTATATGGTTTTCAGTAAGTATTATGTGTATAATATGACACGATTAGTAGTAATGTACAGTGTTTTAGATAATTCCCATTAAAAACAATTGAAAAAAAGACGAGATGAGCGTCGGATGATGCGATATACGAACAAAGCGTTTTCTATGAATGAAGACTACCTAATTTAAAGCAAATTATAGAAAGAGCAATTTTTTTTTTGCTTTTACCAACTCTTTCTATTATTCACTCAATTCTCCAGCTGCATATGTATGCAGTTGGAGAATTGACCTTGACGTATTTCGATGTATATATGGGAGAACATGTTTTTCAACAACAAAGTTAAGTTTGTTTCCGTCCATCCCAACTACGAAACCCTTTATGGTACGTGGTCCGACTCGCTCAAAGTCGGTTTTTTTGCTAGCCAAATGTGATTAGTCCCAAAACACTTCAATGTTACACACTTATGTTGGGTTGTGTAACTGATGGACTGCTTATTCAAAATATTTAAACATTCCTAAGCAAATTCGAATAAAGACTTACTTGTGGATGATACTGGTATTGCGTCATTGTGTGACGTGCCAGGAATAGGGGATATTTGGATGTTATGCAAAGAATGCAATTAATCAAATTTAATCAAGTAAAATATTACTTTAAATTATAAAGTAAGTATAGTATGATTGTATATTTCCTTATACCACTTGCATACAACTTTAATATTAGTTAAGTAACTTGAAAGGACAATCAAATTATTGTTACTAAAGAGAAACCACGCGAACAATAATTTAATGATCTAAACAAACTTGCATAACAAATTCACTTCTTATTTCTAAAACCAGTTGACATCCCTTTTTTTTTTGTAGTATGGCAAAGACCATACCGCATACAGCCAAAGTCATGGTTACTTTTATGATTTTAATCATGTTCTTACGTCCAAATGAATTTAATACGTTACAATTAATCAATTCAACAACTATTTATATCATATTTATTTATTAGTCTTGCTATTTAAAGGATAAAGCATTTTAAAGTGCTATTACAAGTTTATCGTAATGAGTTGATCAACACTATTGCGGGGCGTAACATAGCTAACTTCAAGTGTAACAAAATAATCGCGAGGCAATCCCAATTACAATCCAATGTTGACAATATTGTTTTCAAGAGTACCGAATCACGTGACTGCAAAATTCACATTGGAATCGTATTGGCTTTAGATTGGAATTGGAATTAGTTTGAAGAGTAAGCCCCCAGGTCCACTCAAATCTGTGTGGTTCTTTCCTCAAAAGACCATTTCAGACACTAATCTACATGGTCCCCATATGGCCTGACCAAGATTATGTCTGGACTTTAAAAGAGACTGTGACCTCTGAGTTTGTTTCGGTCTTTCTTCTCAGAGTAGTCAGATAGGAAACGCCGAACTCATCTAGCATTTTCTTCTTTTTTTTTTAATTTTTTTTTTAATATGACGTGTAAAAGTGATTGCAATATCCTATTTACAGAATAAACAATTTCATTTCATTTCGCACATTTATAAAATTCTAAAATGCTTCTCATTATCTACATACCCAGCATAACTTCCAAAAACTAAAGCTAAAGTACCGATAGGCCAGCAGTTTATATCTCATTAGCGATTGACGTGGCGGTAGGTAACCTGTACCGTAGAGTAGGTACGTAGGTACCTAGAGTACCTGGAGATACCTATCGTGGAGCCCCGTGCGTCACCGCGCCATACGAGACTACTCAATTATACGAGACAGTAATGACGACCTAATTACAGAAATACTTTATTAGGTAGATACGTACCTATTTTCAATTTTTTCTTGGAATGCTCCAGAAAAGTCTGAAAGATAGACAATAATGATTTACTATTTTATTATTGTATTATTACAATAAATCTACCTACTTGGTATTGTAAATTGTGTTAAGCTCGTCACACACTTTGAAGATAACATAAAATATATATCATCTTCGACACCGTACAATTTAATGGACCACCACACACAGTGATGATAATATTTATTAAATGTATATTTTACCTTCAAGTATCTTTAATCGCTACAAATATGGATTATGAGATGGGGCAGTAAAGGCATTAACTGTTGTAGCTACTTTTTTAAATGAGACTTTTTCGGGTTCTGTACCTCAAACTACTACCAAAGACTAGAGATGTCGATGCATTCCACCAGCTTTTATGACAAGTCTTTTACAGTTCAAGCAGTACGGTTATGGAATGCCTTGCCCGTGTCGATAAGGCGTGCTCGCTCTTTGTCCGCTTTTAAAATTCTGGTAAAAAACACTTCCTCTCTCCTTAAACATCATCATTACATATAGTTTCATGCTCTTGTTTCACGTTTATAATTTTAATATAAGTATATGTATGTATCCATCCAAAGGTTGTCTGTAAAAGATCGCTTTAAGCGATAAGACCGCCCCTTGTGTCACCCCATGTAAAATTTCTAAATTTATGTCTGTTTTATAATGTGTACAATAAAGAGTATTCTATCTATTCTCAAAAGGAAAAATCGGAACCCTTATAGGATCAGTCGTGTGTGTGTCTGTCTGTCGGTCTGTCACAGCCAATTTGCTCCGAATCTACTGGACCAATGTAGTTGAAATTTGGTACATATATATGAATTTATGTTTCAAATATGGGCATGTAACGATAATAAATGAATTTTGAATACGGGGGCGTATTCAAAATTCATTTTTTACTACATAATTAATCAATTTACTTTTTGGGGGAAGCAGAAAATTTAAAAAAAAAAATTGTGCACCGGACCGTGTGACATATCAAATAAAAGGGCTTGTTGTAAGGATCTTAATTTATTTTACAAATTTAAAATAAATAGTTTTAAAGATATGTATTTAAGAAAATAGATGAATATTGACCATCCCTTATCTCCGAAACTATGGAGACAAAAAATACAGAGTACGGTTTTATGTTTTAATGTTTTTACCCATAGATTACAGGAAATCCTATAGAAGTCTATGGTCTTAAAATAACATGGTAAATCTCTCAATATTGGGCGTAATATACCTGCAGTTGGAATGTATGGGAGAACATGTTTTTCAACTTCAATGTAAAATTTGTTCTTGGGATAAATTCATCCCAATTACGGAACCCTTCCTTATGCGTGGTCTGACGAGCGACACACAAATGGCCGGTTTTTTTGTTTATTTTCGGCCGGTCTATCCATCGTTAAAAGTAGGTTGGAGTATCATTTCCTATGAAATGTATGGGAAAAGTTTTTTGAGATTTTTGACTTTTCTAGTACTCAAACCTCAGTGGGTTCGAAAGATTTTATTGATCCTTATATGTAAATGACAGGATCATATGGTATCAAAATAAGTTTTTGTGAAAACTGCCTATTTTCTTGCTGAATGTATTTTTTTTCAAAATCTGTGAATCCAGGTCAAAATGTCTCAAAAATCCACCCTGTATCATATCATATCATATCCATCCATCCATCTTCGCTGTAAGTGATGAGCTTTACGAGATTTAGAAGATGTGTCGTTTAATTAATAAATACTTACACAGGATTACTTTTAAAAGAGTAACCGTGGAGCTTCTTGCCGGCACTTCTCCATAGGAAACGACCAATTGGAACCATGCACCTAGGTTCTGACGTTCCATAAGTGCCCTTGTAGGTTTATGTGAAATTAAATATTTTGAAAAATTTTAGAACATCAAAGCTGTTGTATGAACGCTAGCTTGACTGTGATTATGAACCTTGAACTGTTACCTAAGCAACATATTATGCAACACTTAACCTACAAATATTACACTTTGTTTTTAGCCACACAACGAAAACCTCTCAGGGTTTATCTGTGGGCTGGCGAGCCGTTCATTTAAATTTTACAAAAAATTACATACTACAATGATACATATAATAGGTACTTTTCAAATGGTGATAATAATTTGTAGGTACATTAATACATTAATTAGGAGAAATTATGTGTAAGGAAACGTTATGATTTTACTTATAACTTTTCGAATTTGCTTTGTATAACGTTTGTAAGTCTTCTGGAAGTTTATTAAGGAAAAAAGGTACTAAGTATTTTGCAACCCGCATCCCGTACACAATATTGAACTTTGGTAAGATGTACCTAATTATTTTTAAGAAATGAAATGAAATTGTGAAATGAAATTGTTTATTCTGTAAATAGGATATTGCAATCACTTTTACACGTCATATTAAAAAAATATTTAAAAAAGAAGAAGAAAATCCTAGATGAGTTCGGCGTTTTCTATCTGACAACTCTGAGAAGAAAGACCGAAACAAGCTCAGAGGTCACAGTCTCTTTTAAAGTCCAGACATAATCTTGGTCAGGCCATATATATAAATAAATAAGCAACTGTGCTCTATTTTAATTATTAAGTTACTTATTGTAAACGTGCCCCTTTTTATAAATAAACGATTTATTATTATTATTATTTATTATATGAGGACCATGTAGATTAGTGTCTGAAATGGTCTTTTGAGGAAAGAACCACACAGATTTGAGTGGACCTGTCCAGTTAGTGCAAGCATTTGTCAGTAATCGTAGAGCTCAACTCAGAACTTAAGGAGCTCAACTCGACGAACAATACCAAAGAAAGGACATTTGGGTAGGTCGCATAAAGTACTCAAACTGCCAGACCATCATTTAAACTAACTGAGAAAGAAAAAATTAAAGAAAGAGGAAAAACAATAAAAATAAAATATCCACATAGTCCTCACATTCACAATCATTAAAACAATATAATACTTTACAAAGTAATCATGTTATTTTGTGTATAATTTTCAACAATGTCAATAAAAAACTGGTATTTTTAATGATTTACATAATAATTAAAATGTAAAATTTTATGGTTTTATCACAAAGCTTAGCAGAGCGAGCAGCTCAATCCCACGCTTTTTTATCTTCTAAATAATCTGAAATTTTATTGTACCCTTTTTTACAAAGTTTGGTTTTAATACAGCTTTTAAATCGTTTAATGGGTAAGTTTCGAATATCAATGGGAAGTTAGTTGTAAAAGCGTATACATTGACTCATGAACGAGTTGCCTACTCTGGGAGAGGTGTGCGATGTACAGCATGGTTGTGTTTATTCCTGGTATTTAAACTATGAATATCGGACATTTTCTTAAAATTTGATATATTTTTAACCGACTTCCCAAAAAGGAGGAGGTTATCAATTCGGTTGTATTTTTTTTGTGTACATGTAATAGGTTTTCAAAAATATATTGTGAGGCTTCAGTCAGGATGTTTATTTCTCTGAATTTTTCTCGAAGGGAGTCCCTTGGACCTAGGTTGTAAACGGCTCGAACAGCCCTTTTCTGTAGAACAAAGATAGTATTAATGTCCGCACAGGTTCCCCAGAGAAGAATCCCATAAGACATAAGACTATGAAAATAACTAAAATAAACAATTCTGGCTGTATCTACGTCAGTTATCTGTCTAATTTTTTTAACAGCATAAGCGGCCGAACTAAGCCTTCCTGACAATTTTTCTGTGTGGGGGCCCCATTGTAATTTACCGTCAATAGTTATTCCAAGAAAAACTGTTGACTCTACAGGGTCCAACTCTATTCCATTAACTTGAACATTAGTAGTTAGCTGCCTGACATTTGGCGTTGAAAATCTAAGGAGTTTAGTCTTTTTTTCGTTCAGGAGAAGATTATTTACATTAAACCAATGCACAACTTTAGAGAGTGCATCGTTAACTTGTTCATAGTTGACTAACTGACGTTTGATTTTAAAAATGAGGGAAGTGTCATCTGCGAATAAGACGATCTTGTGATTATCCCTTATGTGGTAAGGTAAGTCATTTATATAAATTAGAAATAAGAAAGGACCTAGAATTCAACCCTGGCGGAACGCCCATGGTGACCGCAGATCCTGCAGATCTCTTGCCATTAACATCGACCCTCTGAATTCTGTTGTTCAGATAAAAAGTCAGAAGGTCAAGAGCCTTGTCCCTCATACCATAGTGGTACAGTTTCTTTATGAGTGTGTCATGATGTACGCAATCGAAGGCCTTGGACAAGTCACAGAAAATGCCAAGAGCATCTTGCGACTCCTCCCAGGCCTCGAATATGCTCTTCAGTAATTCCACGCCCGCGTCTGTAGTTGAACGACCCTTTGTGAAACCAAAATGTTTCAGATGAAGTAAATTATGTGCATTGAAATGTCCTAACATTTGTTTTAAAATTATTTTTTCAAAGATTTTGCTCAATGAAGGTAAAATCGAAATAGGCCGAAAATTTGTGGGATCAGTTGTGCTGCCAGATTTGAACAGTGGAATCACTTTGCTAAGTTTCATCAGATCAGGAAAAACACCAGATGCAACACAAGAGTTAAAAACGATTGCTAAAAAGGGTGAAATTACATCAATTATTGAAGACATGGTATGTACTGATAATCCCCAAAGGTCAGAAGTTTTCTTTACATCAAGATTTTTAAAAGATTCTATAATGTCTTTAGCAGTAATAAATGTGAATTCAAAAAGTTTGTCACATTCTGGTACACATTCTTTAAGTATTGAGTAAGCAGAAGCGGAGGATGACGATGACAGAGTTTTGGTTGTTAAAAAATGGGAATATTAGTGAAAAATAATTCAAACTCAGTGGCCACCTCCACGTCTGCCTTAATATCTACATCATTGATTTTTAGATGGAAGTCACGATTCAGTACCGTCGTCTTCCCGTTTCTGAATTAATAATATTCCAAGTTGTTTTAATTTTATTTCCAGAAGATTTTATTTTATTTTTAATGTGTATGGCGTTTGCTGAGGAACAGGCTCTTTTAAAAGTTTTTGAATATTTCTTAACGAATTCTTTAAAAGTTTCATTATGGTTATATGATTTTTCATGATACAATTCAAATAACCTCTGCCTACTTTTATAAATACCTGGTATTGCCCAATCACTTAATATAATGCGGTCACAAACAGGCAATGTTTTTGAGGTGAAAACCTTCCTAAACTCACAATTGATGAGTTTAAATAGTGAAGCATAAGCTTGATCCGGGTCATTATGATAAGGCAAACCCGGTAGCTTTTCCATTAAATTATTTTTAAATTGACCTAAGCGACTTTTATTTACAGGAACAAAACTCACTAGTTTTCTTTGAGCTCTGACTGTTTTCTGAGGGAAAGTGACTAACTGGCCACAGTGATCAGAGTCCAGCTCATTTATAATTAAATGGCTAGAAGGTCATAAGTTTGTAAAAATATTGTCAATACAGGTAGCACTAGTGGCAGTTATTCTAGCCGGCTCAAAGAATGTATTGTACAATTTATATGACTTTAATAAAGTTATAAATTTATTTACTACAGCAGATTTATCCAGTATATTAATATTGAAATCTCCACGGACTACAACTGTTTTATTATTGTTACAAGTCTTTAACAATACTTCTTCCATATATTTCTCAAAAATATCATATGAAGCACATGGGGGCCTGTACACGCTCATTACAATGAACTGCTCAAGCTCAATGCAAGCTATTTCAATAACTCGCTCAACAGAGAGGCTCACAATATCCTTACGTTCTTTAAATTTCATATTGTTACGAACAATTATTAGAGAGCCACCACGTATCATATTAACTCTGCTGAATGAGCTGGCAACCTGGTGGTTGTTAAAGCTGAACATGAACTGGTGGACTTTTAACCAATGTTCAGTTACACATAGGATATCAATATAACTACAGTTCATGTGTAGGTATCGTCGAAGTGGTATCGTTCTCAGAAAGTCAGGTCTTGTTTTTTCGTTTAGCAGCTCAGGTCTATTGATTTCCGCAAGAATAAAAAATTCAACTTCCTTGAGCACATTCATAACATTACAGTATTCAAAGAGATCGTCGTCACTGTTTTTGAATTTTTTGTTATATGTTTTGGCGTAATTACTTTTAATATTCTTAGTTGTAACTTATAAATATCTGTCAAGTATGTATGATTAGTTCTGCCGTAGCTGCTGAGCCCGTAGTTGATAACCGAATCTGCTAGGCACATACCTATATAACATTTTAAGTGTTTTGAAAGGTAATTTATATTTAAGTATGCTAATCTTACCTAGAATAGACCTCAGTTTGTTACATATGTAATCTTTGTGCGGTCCCCAATAGAATCGGCTATCAACGATTAGATCGACGTGTTTATCAACGACATCTAATAACGGGCATTTGCAAGTCCTTGGCGGGCTATGTAGGCAAGTGTGTTCGTGTGCTACACCTGTAGGTATAGAAGAGCATCAATTGTGTGATGAATGTTTGTGAACAATTTTTGTTTTTGTTGCGGTTATTACTAATCCTACGTCATGAGCCCATTTACACTTTTAGTCGAAGTTTCGTTGTAGGGATTCCTCAGCCTCATGGATATTTTTATTAGCGACCAATATACACGTGTCGTCTGCGAATTGGTACCTAAACAGATCCTGAGTTTATTTATAGCATTACTCATATCAAAAACATAAAGTAAGTATACTATCGGACCTATAATTGAACCCTGGGCCGTTGCTTGCTTGGATGGAAGCTTCGTACTATACTCATTTTGTATTTCAACGGTGTTGTATCTGTTTGTGTGATAGTTTTTTAATAGATCTAATATTGGCCCTTGTATTCTATTTTGTGGAAACTTATCAAAAAATGTATCACAACGGAGGATATCGAATGCTTTGCTAAAATCTATAAAAAATGTTAGACATGTTTTATATCATTTAACTGTTTATTGACTTCATCGGTAAATTCTCGTAATAATTGTGGCATACTCTTATTTTTCTGAAATTCCTGTTGTTTATTGTTGATTAATCCGTGTATTTGCAAAAAGTTATTTACATCATTCCCAATGTAACGTTCTAACATCATCTATACAAGACAATATAGTTATAGGTCGATAATTATTGACGACATCACGTGAGCCCTTTTTGTATATTGGTCGTATCACCCCTATTTTTAAAAGGTAATAGGATACGTACCAGTCTGCAAGCAGCAATTAATTAAATGTGTAATTTTCCAATTCCTTCATTGACTTCTCGTATTTTTGGATCTTGGTGTCATACTCATCAATTTTATCAGAGTAGAATTGCAGGGTACGTTGTAGCTCTTCTTGAATAACTGCCCTCACTTCCCAGCGCAGGTCTCGTAGTATTTGTCGCATCATATTGTCAGCCTGGGCACCTGTATGTGGGGTAGCAACTCTGTATCTGTATTTTCGTCTCCGTCGATATCGGGGATGATACATGATAGTTTTTTAGGCTTTCCACCTCCGACGCATGATTTGTATTTCTAGTCCACTGAATCTGTATCATGCAATACACTCATTCCAATTTTTACGACAGTTTCCTCTTTTTAACCGACTTCCATAAAACTCTATGTTCGTAGCGTATGTATTTTTTCAAATATGTTTTATGCATGTCTAACGATTTCCCCGTCAATATTAACTTTGCTTGGATAGTTTTTAAGTTATCTTCAATAATACGTATTTTTCCTACTAGGTTTATGTGGAAGATATGATGATAAGTTCCTGTCACTGTTATTTACATAGCATGGTAACAGTAAATAACAGTAACATGTAAACAGTATAATTAGTTAATAGTAACATGTAAATAACAGTGACAGGAACTTATCATCATATCATCCACATAAACCGTTGTGGTACCTAAACCACACAAATTCGTATACCAATACGAATTTGTGTGGGGTACGTACCACAACTAAAAAGTGAAAAATAAAAACTTTTTACAAAAGAAAAGACAACCAACTTCCAAAAAACTTTAATTTCGGAAGTCTGTGGTTATAAACGAAAATTCAAAACCAAAGACTCCGACTTCCGGAATTACAGTTATTTTTCACTTTGTACTATATTTTTTTGGAAGACGGTGTTTTTATTGTTAAAATTTTTATATTAATGTACGATAAACTTTATCATTTATTCTTATACTCGTACTACCTACTCTTCATAGACGTAACTAATTGATCACATTTCTTTTTGTTAGATTTATAATAATAATATTATCTATAATATTTTGTAATCTGTCTATTGTAGAGCCCAAAAAGACAGGTTCTCTAAGCCTCAACGAATTATAACGTTGTTAAATTCAAGAGTACAACTGTGGCGTAGCATGGCAACTGAAGTGACAAGTATTATGTTTAGTCGGTTAACCTGACAGCTCTCTCGTCACGTGGTTTTTTTGTTTAGATTCCTACATTTAACTACCTAAACCAACGGAGTAGCTTTAGGTAATGACTGGCTACGTAACAATGATGCAGTTTGACGCGGGATGTGCCGTGTGCGATACGTAACTCAAACTCAAACTCAAACTCAAAGCATTTATTTCAATTAAACCATTTACAGGCACTTTTGAATTGTCAAGAAGTCGGTCAGTCAGAAATATGAAGCTAGTTGCCCATTCCAAAGCGTAGTAGGTACCTATGGAGAAGAACGGGCAAGAAACTCCACGGACACTCTTTTAAATAAAAAAATTGTTACAAAATATTGGTTACACCATTAATGTTGAAATTATACATTTGTGAGGACAATGTAGAAAGACGTGCACGTTAAAAGCATCCGTAATAAAAATATAAAAACAAAGAACAATTCAAAAATTAAAATATTAAAATAAGCCATGGCAGCTAAGAGATGACCAGTCTCTACTGACGGCGCCCGTTCACGAACATGACGCATGGATTAGCACCATTCAGCTCAACCATTTTGAAGGGAGCTAAATGATCCAACACACGCGCCACCGCCAGCGAGACATTAGAGTGAGCATGACATAATCTCAGCCGCCAGGGCACATTCAAGTCAATGAAAGACATACCCAGTACCTAAATGGTAGCTTTATAGTCAGTACATAGTACTCACACATGTGCTATGCAATTATACAATGCTAAGACATTGAATTTATACAATGCAAAGATAAATCTTCAGCAGCTCCAACGGTATTTTCAAATGCTAATTAATTAGTTTATGCTTGTGGAGCAGGACCAGCAATGAGCCAAGCATTTTTATCAATTATGTAATCCCCCAACTTATAATATGCCTGCCTACATAGTGTGCGTTTTATACAAGATTTGAATTTCGTCTCATTCAGTTGAAGTATGTGGGGAGGAATTTTATTGTAACATTTTAAACAGTACCCCATGAAAGATGAGTCTACTTTAGCCAGTCTGAAACCTGGTTGAACTAATAGATCCCTATTTCTTGTACTATAATTATGTCTATCACCTCTTTTACTAAAAAGATGTAAATTTTTTCTTACGTACATGATGTTTTCATAGATATACTGACAAGGTACCGTCATGATGTTAATGTCCTTAAACAGTTCCCTTAGAGAATCGCGCCTACGGAGATAATATATGGCTCTGATAGCTCTTTTCTGCAGAATAAAAATAGACTCGATGTCTGCAGCCCGTCCCCACAGCAGAATACCATAAGACATGATACTATGAAAATAACTGAAATAGACTAGCCTGGCGGTATCTACATCAGTTAATTGACGGATTTTTCTGACAGCATATGCTGCTGAACTTAGCCGTCCTGCAAGAGATGTTAAATGAGGACCCCATTGTAGCCTTGAGTCGAGCGTGATTCCTAGGAAAACAGTTTTATCGACAAATTCTAGTTTCTCTTGATTCAATACTATCTCACAATTACTATTTTTAACATTTGGTAAAGAAAATTTTATGCACTTAGTTTTTTTTTCCATTTAATACTAAATTATTAGCAGTGAACCAATTTTGGACCTGCAGTAGGGCGTTATTTACGTCGTCAAAATTTGTAGCACGTCTATCTACCTTAAAAATTAAGGAAGTATCGTCAGACAACATTAATCAAAGCTAATCTATCTCCAGGCAGATAACAACTGACCTTTAAACGACTGGCCACCAGAGGCTTAAGGGTTTCGTCGTGTGGGCATTTTCATTTTAAATGGCGCAGGTTATAATAAACAGACTTTAAAAAAATATTATTGTTTTAGGACTTTGAACTTTGATTTATTGTAAAAAAAATATATTTTTTGTGGATTAATGTAAAAAATCCGTGCAGAAATGTTTATTTTATTTAAAAAAAAAACGAACGAAAAAGACAAACGCTAGTAATAAGTTTTTATTATCTATTAATGAAATTAAATATTAATACTTGGTCATTAGATATTTATTTTTATTTAAAATTTCAACAATTTGGTCAGTATCGTAACATATTGTCCAAATACAAGTTTTAATTTTCGGGTAACTTATTTGATCAGTCAAGGAGTGCTAAAGTTGGAATATAATCTTAATGTAGTTTTATTTTTCTTCACATTCCGCATAATATTTAGTCTTTTTTAAATAAATAAGGCAAAAATATTTTGGGACAGTTACTGAATGGACATGTGAAGTGACGAAACAGAATTATTAAGAATAGTGCTCACTGTGAGGTTAAAATCTTAGAAAATGTTAGTTCTTCTGAGATGGTAGATACATTATTTTTCTACTAGCTTTCCGCCCCACAGCTTTGCCCGCGTTAAATCAGATTTTCCTAAAAAGTATCCTATGTGTTAATACAAGTAGTAAACTTTGTGTGCTAAATTTCATCCAAATCCGAACAGCCGCTTTTGCGGGATTTTGTTACAAACATACAAACCGACAATTAAAATATTAGTAGGATCTAACCGTTGTCATCAATAATAAATTTCGTTAAGTTTAATTCATGAGTTCTAAGCTTAACATGTCTGTTTCGTAACATTTTGTAACGGTTGCTAACAGGACGTGACGAATGTAGATCGTTTTAAAACTAAATTAAAATACTCAAACAATATTATCAGAAACCAATCAAATTTTACTTTTATGCCTTCAGCAGTGTTTAAGTTATGTACAGCTAAAAAATAAATAAAGACAAACTTTATATTCACGAAAAAAAACGTTACTAAACTCAATGGATTTTTCTTGACCAAACTTTTTGTGCCGCGAAACGTCCGCACTAGCTGGACACCGTGCGTGATTAACTTCAAAATGGCATTTCATACTTTGACATTTGTACCCGGGGCTGCCATGAAAACCGAATTAGCACAATATTTATGTATTTTAATAGTAAAAAGCGTGTCACTATCCGGACATGTCCGGTAGTCGCGAATTCGTGAGACAAGTTTTTTATTAATTTATTAAATATTCTTTTTACTAACTGAGATGAAATGCTTAGTTTAAATGATAAATTAACTATCTAACAATGAAATTGAATTGTCGCTACGTTAGCTGTCGTACAAAAAAAATCTAAAAAATTAAATGCAATGATGCATACTGTCATTGGGACATTATGATTTACACATTTCCGAAACATTATTAATTTAAATAAAATTGAAAATGTGTTCTATCAGGAACCAATAAATCAAATCCACAAATTTATAAAAATACCTTCAGTGCACATATGTTTTTTCTTAAAAAAATTGTTTCCTAATATTTTTTTCAAAATGTTGTTGTCATGGGACAACCGAATTCAACCTGCGCCATTTAAAATGAGACTGCCCGTGTGTCCAACCTCTTCAACGTCATAGATTATCACGTCTTTGAGAAGTATTTCAATGCCGGGAATTCCGCACGCTGACATAGCAGCTGAATTACAGCGCATTGTAGGTACTACTGCGGACACTGGCGCGAAAAGTGGTCAGACGCCAGTGTCCGCGACAGAACGTACGATTAGTCATTTTAACATTTTCCGAATCGTGATTAATCCCGAAACAAACTGAGTTTATCTTAGGTATTGCTGACATCGCTGAAGAAAAAACATCGTGAGGAAACCGTGGAGTTACAGTTAATGCAGCTCTGAAATCGCCAGCCCGTCTTGAGCAAGCCTGGTGATCAAAGCTCGTGCCGTCTCTGAATGAGAAGAGGTCTTTGCCCTGTAGTGGAACAATAATGACTGTTTGTCAATATAGACTGCTTATTTGTTGAATTGCGAAATGTATTTATTTCCGTAGTAGCCCAGTTACCACTAACACTAGATGGACTTCAACAGTGTGTTTTGTTACTGAAAACAGGCTTGAATTAAGGCTTGTGCAGACTAGCGCGACTTATCGCACGACGCGACTCCGGTAATTGTTCTACCGTGAAGTTTTCTTAGAAATAGTTTTATTAGAGCCGCGTCGCGCCCATCTGCACGACGCTTAACTCCACCAGTACCTAATACTCCCGAATCTTGATGACGTCCCTTTAGCCAAGTCTAAACTTTTTCTCTCTAAACTTATTATATGCGACCACGAAGTAAATTACTTACCAATTACTTCGTGTATCCAACCACGATTCGTCATCTTATGACGATTGTTAATAAATGTGTGAAGTACTCGGAAAATGGTTCGAAAATAATAAAAAGATATAGTTACTAAGAGATGGGAGATTGTTTGCAGCACATAAAATCCATACTTATTATTATTAAGGGTCTGGTAGGGTACTGGAAATCGTGGTATAGGATTGGATAAGTTTATAAAGAAAACTTAATGTAGTAGCCACGAAAAAAAAAGGTCAGGTTAGCTCAAAAGTTAAATCAGTCAGTGAAAAAATCGAATAGAGGATACACCTTGTAAATTATTGTTAAAATACAAATTGAATAAGTATCACCAAAAACGTGCAAAAAGCACTGCCGTATTCTGATAACTTTAAGAAGTCACCTAAACTTAAATAAAGACAATAAAGAACAATTAACCCACAGATTTTTGCTGTTTTTTAATATTACTTCTGTTTTGCGTAAAAAGTTCGGAAATCTTCAGAATTTTCACCGTCACAAAAATGTAACATTGACTTGCCGAATATTCGCAAAACAGAAGTAATATAAATCGAAAACGTAAAAAACCGGCCAAATGTGAGTCGGACTTGCACACAAAGGTTTCCGTACCACCGTATAAATACTTTTTTATTATTTATTTACGAGTATAATACTTATACTTTTTTTTAATCGTGGCTACGAAAACGAGGCGCACGACGTTTTAAGTTTTCTATATAAACTTATCCAAAACCCATAACACGATTTCCAGTACCTAATCAACCTATACCTGAGCGAGTGTGCTTTTTACGAACCCACACACCAAACCCACAGAACCGATCGTTATGAAAATTGGCAGATACGTAACCTATGGGTACTGGAGAAGGACATGGGCTACATTTTATCCTGGATATACGTATTAAAAAAATATGAATTACAAAATAAACGCAGACGAAATCGCTGGCAACAGTTACTTTAGAACAAATATTGTACCATGTTGTCATTCACTAGACTTAACTTGAAATAAGTTTTAAATTGAGATGCAACAACAACAAATTCTATTCTAAGAATGAGCATCGTTCTAGCCTAGAATACAGCCATAAATAAGGCTGTGAGGTCTAACAAAAGATAAGATATCAAATGATATCTCTAAGAATCAGGCGCTCTGTTCCTCTGTTCCCAAGTGCAACCCCTCCACTGTTGCATGTTTGTGTAGTATAACCATTTTAATAAGAAAGAATTAAGTAAGATAAGTATTATAATGCTTCTTTTAAATTTATTTTAATGGTTTGCTAGTTAATTTCGTTGTTATGAGAAGCCTAACAATTGTATATATTTTTATCGTAATATTATTTTTTCCATTACAGTAAGTAAATCAGTAGTAATGAGAGAAAGAATAAAATTAAGACTGGTATTAAGAGGGAACAGGGCCTGCGTTTCTCCATACAAATGTAGTCCCATTTTTTCTTCCTGAATAATGCCTCTAGAGTAAGCATTTTTTTTTTCATAAAATCCAGATCTATTGAAGACACGTCCCTGTTATTTCCTTTTTTTCAGCAACTTATCGGTAAAGAAAATATGACCCTCTAAAAATTACAAAAATGCCCCATTTTTACCGCCGTGATTAGAGGACTACCAGACAAATTCTAAGTTAATAACATAAAAGAAAATTATAGTAACCTAGAAATACTCTTTCTTAAAATTTTAATGCAGAAAATAATTGAATCGGTTCAGTTTTCGAGGAGAAAAAAGGAGAATACGAATCTTAAAACGAAATTTCTCGTCTGAGCTGTAGCTGTCCCTATCGCACTCTACGGGGGCAGACTTGAGGTAAGACAACGGCAATAGTTTCTTCAGATAGTTATTTTTCAAATTCCTCGCAGGCCCTGTTCCGTCTTAAGCTGCCTCCGGTTAGACTGGAAGCCGAAACCAACGGAGTTGGGAAAACGCTCGGCCGATTGATTGAATGAGAGAAAAAATAAAATATAAGTATCTGAAACAGGCAGGTGGTTTAGCTATACAGGATGTTACTAACAGTTGTCACTGTCACGTACACGGCTTACACCCTGTACAAAGTTGATAATGACAAGCCATTATTAACAAATAATGCTAAATAAAATGTTTTTCAAAACAACCAAATTACGATTGAAATATTTTGTTAGACGCCCAGCAGCTCAGAAAATCTTAGTAAATATTATGAGAGTTTCTTGTTATCTGTCTATTCTCATATGAATATGCAATCATAATAAACGTTACATAATTGAACTACAAAAAATATAAATAGGTACCGGTATACCTAATTTTTTAAAGCAACTTCTTAGGTAGATAGATAAAATAATGAATAATTCAGTGTGTCGAAAAAGACTATTTTTTCTTTAAGACCAATGCAATGTGACAGTTAGATACTTTTATACTTAATAAAGTTCTAATTTCCTGGGAGTTTTTGTCAAAAGTGGTAAAGCAATTCGAAGTCAACTATAAATGTAATGCTGGACCCTATAATAACCCTATCATAACAAATAATAAAATGTCAAGTATTTTACACGACTGCCCAAAAAGGAATGTAATGTTTTCAGAGTTCATGTATGTATATGAGTTTCTTTGTTCCACCATAATTGTTATCGGTAGAATCCTTACATCACCCCGAGTGATTTAGGCTATAATTATTTATTGAAAAAAATGGCAGTATGGATCCATTTTATAAAAAATAATGGGATATGGAATGGGACAGGGAACGGGAATAGGAATAGGATAGGGATCTCATGAGATAGCCATCTCCGTCGCCATAGGGGATCATCCTCTTCTAACCTAACCTGTCCTAGTCGGGGTGCCCCAAGCCCCGAGCTGGCTTCGCTCGCTCTTGCTTGCTAAGTTCTCATAGCCTTTTTACTAATTCAAGATGTGTCGGAACTCAAGCTCGTTACAACCATTGAATGACACGAAAATTCACAAAATGACTGACTGAATGCGTTTGCGTGTCGTTTCACCTTTAATAGATACCATTAAAATAAAAATAATAACTTGTAGATTGTCACAAAATTTTCGTAGTTATTCCCAAAAAATGCTCAAATTACAGTAGTGTCGATACCAAAATAAAATAACGAAAAATAATATGGATTTTCAACCAAAAAGATAAAGTGCGAGTTAATTGATTATTTGCGAAATCAAAACGCATTATTAAACCTCCCTAAAATAGCAACACCTGTCAAAATTACGTCAAGAGCAACAAAATAGTACAAAAGTTGGGGTTATTTTATCAAAGATAGATTTTTATTTCCTAATTTTTTTTATTGTTTATTTCCTAGACATGAAACTTCGTGAGATTGTTCAAAATAATAAGTACTTTGCACAAAAATGTTTGAAGAGTATACTGCGGGTCCCGTATATACTCGTAAAAGACGAGCCAAGTTAAGTGCGGTGTCTGCATCGTATCATGGATCAAGTAGTCTCAGCTACCGGCGGCTGACGGACACCGCACTTTATAGGTAGCAAATTGATGTTTTTACATAATACGTGTTGCGTTGCACTCCATCATGGTATTTTTTATGAATCATGTCTCGCAGGTCAGCCTAGTAGCTGGCCGGCTGCTTAACCGGGCTATCCTGTGGATGCCTTATTGCATTAAGTACTTATCTAAACCTTTTGCACGAAGGAAAGTCACAGGAAAAGTGGTTTAAGTTAGGGCCGGTTGTTTCAAACGGTTGGTCCACGTAACATACGTACGTCAAATAATAACGATTACGTAAGATGTTTAACGTTCGTTAAATACAAAGAGTTGTTTCACTGCGTATAAAAGTCAAAGTCAAAGTTATTCGGGCTGCCAGTTAAAAGCAGTACTTTTTCCCAATAAAAATGGTTGGGAGATTTTTGTATTATGGCAACAATTCGTCGTTTACGTCAAATTTTCAAGTGATAACCTCAGACCAAATAAAAAAACCAAGTCAGTAGAGTTCTTTTGGCACTAAATTTGTTGTCCGCAACAATGTGCTTTTGCAAATGTCATTTCTTTTACACTTTATTGATTATTTTATAGCGTTGTCAATAGTGACGTGAGGCCGGTTTCGTAAACATATATTATGTATGATTGAGGTGTAGATTGATTGTAAATGGTATTAATGTGTGCGTGGGAGCGTGTATGCACAGAGCGGAGGTGTAGTTTCGGCATGCTTCACTGTATTGTTCGCAGCGTTGTCTTGGTTTTTTATTTGGTCTGAGGTAACAACTAACTAATTTGGATATGAGTACAATCAATTGCATCCAATACTTTCGGAAATCGAAATATTTTATAAAAGTCAGTTGCAGCAACGAATCTCTCCTCATCGTTAGCTGGCAATAATGAGGACGTAATTTAGCAATAGCCCTACTAGTCACTCGATGAAAAATACGGCATATATCGTTGATTTATGTAAGCCTGACATGTCACCAGCACATCTCATGAAAAATCCTGATGCATAATATTGCAGAGTTGCAAGTACCGTACTTTCAACTCTGCAATATTAATTTATGGGTTTTAATGCCAAATTAAAAAATTGAGAACGAATTTTAGAATCAAAATAAGTATTAGGTTTATGCCTGAATACACACTTAATTTTCTGTAGCAAATTTTATTTCATCTTCGTTTTGACGTGTTAACAATAGAGCTAGGTACTTTCTTTGAAACACGGTATCTTGCAATAAATTCCTGCTAGTCCCATAGGTTAAGGTTTTTATTGCGAGTTTTGAATACTTTTTCTTTCTTTCTACACTATTTGTTTCATCATCGGAAACACTATCGTCGAACAAAGACGAATACAACAAAAGAGCGTCCATAATGTCCAGATGTTTGAGAATAAAATAACGTTAACCAGTGGGTCTGGCACCGGTTACTGTAAACGTTACTATTTAACGGACGTTAAGGCCATAATTTTGTGAAACAAAGCTTTTTTTTATTTGACGATAGTTTGCGCCATTTTTGACGTATACGCGTGCGTGAAGTGGACGTGAAACAACCCGCCCTTAGTAAGTGTTCGCGACCACGGATCTCGGAAATGCAGTTGCAAGACTGAGAAAAAGACAAAATAGTATAAATATGGTAACCTCTTATACTATACCATACTTTAGTTTTGTAGTGTGTTTATTTAATTTTACTTTAAAGAAATAGTTTTAAGTTTTGTTGTATCTATTTTTCTGTATATTCTGTATATCTTATGAAAATAAGTACCTATAAAGTATTAATATAAAATTAATTAGCATGCCCTAAGCAGGCACAATATGGACTGTACAATAAACCACCAACTTTTACAACTGGTAACACCTATATTTTCTGAAAATAAATTAAGTACCAATTTTATGTTTTTTTGTATAAGAAATTGTGGTCACGTTACAAATCTACGTACGCACACAGTCGCACTCGTCCAAGGGTCTAGTGCGGCAGATGTGGGACTGTAATTTACGTAGTTATCATTATTTTTGGCACAATATGTTACCTATATTAAAAATGACAGAAATCGATACAGTAAACGATTCTGAACGAATAACTTTCATAATGTGGATTAATTCAGTTACACATTGTTTAATACATTATCTTTATTTATCAACATGGATAAAATCTAAATAAAAACAGAAAATACTAAGGATACGCGAAATAGGAATTGATTGCGCATCGAACACATAATAATAAATTAAAAGGCTAAAACCACATTAATTCAAATTCACATACACATACAGTACATAGAGAGATAGCCTCCTACGCTATGTACAGCTCACCCACTCTCGCACTATTATACCACTAGGTATGGTTAATTTGTTAATGCTCATACCAGTAATTACCTACTCTGATGTAATATCAATTAAGATATTACACAGTAGCGCTGGTTAATAATGTTTTCTTTGAATGTATGCACCAAAACAAACTAAATTATAACTTATTTTGATTCCATAAAAAGTTGAGAACTTGGGATCATTCGAACCGTAGTTGCTTAATTTTTTAACATCCTATAACCGCAAAAACCGATGTAACTTCTAGTTATAATACAATACACTATGAAAATGTAACATGTGTAACATTTCCGCGTAATTCCGAAGGACCTCGTGTAGGCGCGGAGAGACGTGTAAGGGTGAGTACTCACTGGTGCAGCTCATAGTGGTGGTAGTGCTGCGCAGGCGGCTGCAGCTCGTGCAGCGGCAGGTAGTACTCTTGCACTCGCGCGAATTCGCGCGCCATGCCGCGGTGACGCGTCACACGCGACCGCACCGCGACGACGTCTCACACGACTGGCGACACTAACACCACAATACACGCTCACAGCGCGCATAAATCAACACCAGTGGAGCCAGAGGCTGTGCGAATAATCCGTGACGCGGCGATCACCAACTACCCTTAGCCTACACATTTTGGGTCCCACGTACACAACTATCACTGTCTACAACTACACATAGGGACCGAGTTTCAAACTAACGAAATCAATCAGGCCCAGATTTGATTGAGGAAATAACCTGCTGATAAATTATTACTATTAAAAGTAATGACTGAACAAAATCACACCAGCACAAATAAAAATCGCACTTGAAATCTTTTATAAAGATTCTGCAGAAACAAATTTGCGCCGCCCACTTCTAAGCATAGCGTTACGCCCCTCCCCGCCCTAATACTTCCGAATTTATACAAAAAGAATAAAAAAAATACCTCTATAATTTAGTTCGTTAATCATCGACACCCTGCCGTCCACTATTTTACAATAATCAAATGATGATGCTTTTGATCGGACGCTTAATCGGTCGCCTGTGACCTCCTCGACAGATCGGCGGGAGCGACCGGGTCGCGTCTGTACAGCGATGTAGTCGATGGAAAACAATAGGCCGCGGCGTGGTGTACTGAAGTGCGATGTACTGTGTCGTGCGCGGGTCGCGCCCGGCCTTCAGCTACAGGGTTGCGCTGATCCAATTACATCAGTCCAGCCCCGCTTCTTACTCACAGCTACGACACTCGCTATATATATTAAACAGGGGTTTCTATAATTTATTATCACTATTTATATAAATTGACTTCTACTAATTGGTACTGAGTGTTATGGCGTTTCCAAGTGAAACGAGTACCTATGCATAATATGCATACCTAAGAATTACAATCAAAGATGGAGAGGAAACGCAAATGTTGTATCCTCTGGCACTAAATTACACGCACAAAACTTGATTAACTCAATTGTTTCTTAAAATTACATTCGATTGAGTCGTCGTTAGAATGAGAAGCGCGCGCGATTTCACTTCCTACAAACTGGCGGGCAATATGCTGCACTCGAGCGCAATCACGAATGGCTAAAAGTGCATCGTGATGACGCAGTGTGCCCCTGAACCTGCCCGTCACCACCACGGCCGCTGATACCCGCCGCCGCCGACACACTAAAGTGCAGCTAATCCACCGCTCGGCCGCAACAGAAACGTCACCGCTAGTCTAGCATCGAACAAGTAATGGATAGGTAACGCAGAGACTTCGCGATCTCGAGACTTCAAATAGCTCGCTTACACGTGCCGCCGCTGCAGCTAGTAAACATAACGTAATATTATGCAACTGAACAAAATGCACTGAGTCTTGTATGTACGTAGGCCCGGAGGAATTACTCAGATCGCGTGATGACATTGTTAACGACGTTATATAGAGTCCACGAAGTCAAGTCTTCGAAACGCTACAGAGTGCCACTTCCACAGTTTATCTTTACGTCAGTAACAGTCAACGTGTTGCTGAGGGTGCCAAGTCGCTAGCTAGCGTTCTCTCTGTGTCCGGCTCGCATTTGTGCGTCACCAACCAACCTAACCTTTATTTTAATAAACACTTAGCTGCATGTAGTCGTTTTTTTTTTTGTTGGAAGTTTGTCTACTACATAACATACAGTGATGTTCGCATCGTTCGAATGGCTCGGAAAAACAATTTTACAAATTACAGAAGTAAAACTTTATTTATTATTGAGCGTTTTTATACATTTAGACAAATCTAGGTGATTAGATTTTGAATATACCTAAGTAAAACAAGGTTATTGTAATAAATGATGTTTGTTTTTATTTTATTTTAATGTAGTGTAACCTATTATAAATTCAAGTTTGGTAACCATGTTCTTAGTACCATTTTTAAAACTAGTAAAAAGTATAATGTAGGATAGGGCCTTGGAGATAGGGCTGTTCAGCACTGGACAGGCTGATCAGCTGAAAAAGAAAGCAAGCATTTTTGTTTCATTTTGTTCATGTATATGAACAAAATATTAGTTGGTAATACGAAAATATACGAATATATCACGCATACGCATCACTTCCTGGACAGTTTTTTTTATGTTCCTCATTCAAAATTAGGGTTTTTGGCGAAGAAAAATTGGAAAACTCAGCCGGAAAATTGGAAAATTCGGGAAAAACTGTAAGTGCTTTTTTCTATGGAATTTTTGTATGAATTATTGAAATTTAGACAGGGCAACGACTGTCGGGTTATCTAGTTATAAAAAAATATGTGGCGCTATGAATATAGTAATGCGGGATAATCTAAAACCACACTTACACCGAGATCTATAAACGTTAGTAAGTTAAGTATATACTTAAGCTAAGCTTTATTACTGTTACGGTGGCACATGTGTCAACTTACGAGTGCGAGCTAAGTAACGTAAAAGTTCTATGAAGTGGCAAAGAGTCGGCTATCCTCTCCCTAAACAATGCAATCACTAGAATCTATAATTTTGTAGGATACGTTTCCGTAGGTAACTAGTCGCAGCGGCTTCCCTTCACAATAGTTTCACCCCTTGCCTCGGCTACAATGTGTGTGTTCGCAGTAATTGGAACCGGGCTCAAAGAAGGCGAGAAACACCGCGGGGGAAGTCCGCTAAAAATTTTACGTACATTAATTGAAGCTTATTAAGAAAAAAGCTACTGAGCACCGATCTGCCAAAAATTCAATAATCAAGCAATCGAAATTTCGTTATGTATCTATACTAATATTACAAAGAGGTAAAATTTGTTTGTTTGTTTGTTTTCAGGTTGTATATAGGGGTAATCTCCGGAACTACCAGTCGGATTAGAAAACTAAGCCTAATTCTTTTATTAATTAATCGCGGGCAAAAGCTAGTTTTAAATCTTCCTGCTAAGTAATTGGCATGGCCAGACGTGGACCGTTAATAGCACAACTAAAAATAAAATACAAGTTTGCCAAAGGGCCATGGAACGAAGCATCCCAAGCATCAGACTAAGAGACAAACAAGGAAATACATCCATTAGAAAAAAAGACACAAGTCATAGATGCCCTTCACTACGCTCAAGCACTGAAGTGGAGGTGGGCGGGCCACCTGGCGCGATCAGAAGACGACAGGTGGACCCTTAAAACAACCGCTTGGAAAGGCTCAAACGAAAAGAGAAGAAGAGGCCGACCAGCAGTGCGTTGGCAAGACGAGATAGTAGAATTGATTGGCAAACCATGGCTTGAGAAAGCAAAAACAGAAAATCTGGAAATTACTGGAGGAGGCCTATACCCGTCGAGCCGTCCTTAATTAGTTAATTAATATTAAGTACATTATTAAGAACTTTATTTATTTTGTAATTAAGGAATAATAAAGGCTTTTTTATTCCTTTATATATTATCTATTTAAGTGGTATCGCCACGGCATGGCGATGATGGTTCGCGCAGCGGACGCACCTATGCATTCAGTATGCGCCTGATTAGTCGATCAATAGCTAATAACAGGTTCCTTATCAGCAGACGTAAGTGGTCATTAATTAATTCCAATCAAAGGTGGAAGTGATATGAAGCTAGAAGATAATGATAATTTTGTTGAAATTGTCTGACACGTGTAGCGAAAGACAACCCTCAAAATAAAAGGTGGTCTATTATTTTATTACGTTTTCTAAATAATATTTTTTATTGTAATGTATATTTCGTGCAAAGTTGAATTTATTTCGATAAATCATTTTATTTTCTCGCGATAAATATGTCCCAGGAGAACTTACAATTGACTAGTATCCTACGATTGAAGGAAACTTAATAATGGATTACAACTGGAAAACAGAAGTAGGCATCCGATACCTGACGCTGAATAACAGCATATTTTGAACTTGTTGTTGACAAATAAATAAAATAGTGTATTTCTTTATTAGTCATTTTCTTCAGAGAGGTTAGGTGCGTAGTTCTCGCAACCGGCGTATGAACGTAAACGAAGCAAAAAGAGTATGTAAGGATTGTAGCAGGTGGCGTTCCGTAGTTTCTGCCTATGCTCATGGGAAAAAGGCGTAAATTGATGTAGGTACGTATGTGCGAGTATGTCTAATTTCACACAGAAGTTCAGTCGCGAGATCCTTAGACCGTCACGTTTCCCTGCACACGTGACGAGGTCGCTGACGACTTAATACCCTGATCACTGCATGAATAACAAGGTGTCCGTCTCGTTCGCCCTAATGTGAATCGATTACTGTAACGTATGCAGCAAATAATCACTACATAATACGTGAAATCACACACAGTCCCACTGGGACTCACGCACTCACGCTACGTCAAAGTCAAATAATTTATTTCAATTAGGCACAAAAAAGGCACTTTTGAACGACAACATTTACAGAAAAATAATAATTGATTCTAGTTGCCCCTTCCAAAAGGTAGTTTTCGTATGGAGAAGAATGGGCAAGAAACTCCACCCCTCTTTTAAAATGTTTCACAATATCTTGTATACATCAATTATATAATTATATGTGAAGACAATGCACCTAGAATAAGATTACTATACCACGTTAGGTAAAAATAATGAAAAATTAAGGAATGACAAATATAATTAATCATGTGATAGATGCATGGTGCTCACATATTTACAAACATTGTAAAATTATACGATATTCCTAACATTTTTACAAGTAATAGGTACTAATAACTCAGTGTGTGAGTTCAAGTAATCACAGAATGTAAAATCAAAATTTAAAAAAAAAATATACAATTAAATTTGCAACCAGTTATATTTTGTCTAGATTCTAAATTGTCCTATGGAGCAGGACCAGCATGTTTCCAAGCATTTTTATCTTGGATATAATCCTCTAATTTGTAATATGCTTGTTTGCAAAGTGTATTTTTTATATGAGTTTTAAATTTTCTTTAATTTAATTCTAATATATCACAAAGTATTCTGTTGTAACATTTAACACAGTACCCCATAAAAGATGTATGTACTTTAGATAGTCTGAAAAATGGTTGATTTATTTTATCTTTATTTCTAGTATTAAAATTATGTCTATCACTTATTTTGTTAAAAATCATAATCATAATCATTTATTAATTTGCGAATATGGGTACAAAAGAAAAGGTCTTATACAAACAATAGTGTCCATTAGCCATATCCTACCATAAGGCATGCAAAATTACAAACACACAGGTATCTATGAAAGTACAATCTAACAATAGAAGACATTATTTAAAATTCCGTATGGAGTAACATTATATAAGTCTGTCCTGTAAATATTCAGTGACAGAGTAAAACGCTTTTTTTAGTAACAGTATGTTTATGTTGTTTTTAAATATATTTATATCACTTGTCTCCAGAAGTGACTTTGGTAAATGGTTATATATGCGTGGAGCCATACATAATATACTTTTATTTAATAAAGCTGTTTTATTGCTTGGTAAACATATATTGAATTTGTATCTTTTGCTTTGTAACTTATTAAAGTAGTTTGTATTTTTCCTAACGAACATTATAACCTCTAATATATATATACATGGTAACGTGAGAATATTTAATTTTAAAAATGATGGTTTGCAGCTGTCAGTTACTTTTATACTAGTCATGGCTCGTATACATTTCTTCTGGGCTTTAAATACCGCTTCTTTATTAGTAGAATTACCCCAAAAAATAACACAAAACTTTAGAGTAGGTGCAACATAGCCGTTGTAGGCTGTAAGGACTGTAGAAATACTGACGGTTTGCTTAAGTTTAAACAATGCATAAGAGAAAGTATTCAATTTAGTGCATAATGTATGGACATGTTCTTTAAAATTCAAATTATGATCTATCTTTATACCCAGAAATCTCGCAACGTCAACTTCTTGGTTCTTATTATTTCGGTAATTTATATTCATATTTGTTATTTTACTTACTCTACTTCTGAATGTCATGAAAATTGTTTTGTCGAGATTTATATGTAAATTGTTTGATGCCAACCAGTTTATAATGCGATCTGAAGTAATATTTATCTCAGGTTCCATGTGTAATTTATTATCTCCTGTGAACAGTACTGTACTATCATCAGCAAATAGGATTGTGTTGTATTTTGTCACTTTTGGAAGGTCATTGATGTATATTATAAAAAGAGTCGGACCCAATACACTTCCTTGTGGAACGCCAGATGTAACCTGTCTACATGAGGATGAATAAGTTATATTTTTTTTCCCATAGGGACATATCCTTGTTATTTGTGTTATTTGCGTCCTATTACTTAAGTAAGATTTAATCAGGTCATAGATGTTTCCTCTGATACCATATGCGTATAATTTATCTAAGAGTATTTTTATCTAAGAGTATTTTGTGGTCCACATAGGTAATCGAAAGCCTTTGTGAGGTCCATAAACAATGCACACGTTTGTTTACCTGTATCCATGTGGGTTAATATGTTGTGGAGAAAATTATATAGTGCTATATTAATTGATTTATTTTTACGAAAGCCAACCTGTTCTTTACAAAGTAAATTGTTTCTTTCAAAGTAACTATAAATACCGTCATGGATCACTTCCTCAAATATCTTCGATATAACTGGTACAAGCGCTATTGGACGGTAGCAGCTCATATAGTTTTTTATTTATTTTATTAAATAAAGGTTTAATTAGAGTTAATTTTAACTTTTCTGGGTAGACTCCATTTACTATACTTAAATTTATTATATGACTAAGTATAAATGATAACTTAATGGATACGTGTTTTAAAACTTTTGTTGATATATTGTCATATCCGGTACAATTTGTGTTCTTCATGGCTCTAATTATTTTGTATATATCTTCTGGTACAGTTGGACGCATAAATATTGAGTTTGGTTCGAAAGGGGTTTGGAATCTTGAATGGTTTGGTATGGAAGCTTTAGTTTTATCTATGAAGAAATTATTAAAATAGTTTGCAATCTGTTTTGGGTCAGTTATTATATTACCATCAACAGTAATCTGTTGTATTTGATCCTTAGGTATATTTTGTTTATTAGTATTTATAATCTTCCAAGTAGCTTGCGATTTATTACGGGCAGTATTTATGTAATTATCATTGCGAGACTTTTGCGTTAACTTAATGATCTGATTTAATCGTGAGGATAATGTTAAGAACTTAGTTTTATTATTTTCTGTAGTCCCATAAAAGTTGTCGCTTACGTTTACAGCATATTGTAAGACCTTTTGTAATCCACCGAGGGCGAGATCTTGTTGATATTTTTATCTGTATAGTAGGGAAGCAAAGATTATAGAATAGATGGAATAATTCATAAAACTCATCAAATGTTAGGTTTGGATCTGTCTTGTCAAATACGTTATTGAAATGAAGAGAATTTATGCATTCTTTGAATTTACGAATGTTCTCTTTAGAGTAGTCTCTTTTTTCCATGTTCCATGATTTAAGGAGGAAACTAGATTTGACTGGACATGTGAGCAACTGAGCAGTGTGATCAGAGTGCAGATTCAATAACCTTTGCAGAACATCCCTTAATATTGAATATAATATTATCAATGCATGTTTTGCTTGATAACCGTGTTGGTTCGTTGATGCCTAATTTTAAGTTGTAACTGTGCAGAACTTGCAAAAATTCAGTTGCATCATAAGTTTTTTTAAGCAAATTTATATTAAAGTCGCCACAAATTATAACTTTCTTTTTACCGTAACAAAATCGACCAAGAAGGGAGTTTCGGTTTCTAAAGAATATATTTATATCATCTGAATTTGGCCTTGGAGGTCTGTAGATGCATATGACGTATATTTTATGGTCTAGTAACTCAATACCAGAACGTTCGATGATATTTTCAAGTGAGTAATTACTGAAATTCTCTATTGGTGCATATTGAAGCGATTTTTCTACTAAGATAAAAGACCCACCGCGCCGATTTTCCCTACAGAAACAAGAAGTTAGTTTATAGTTACTGATATTTAGTATGCTTTTGTCTGTTTCTATCATATTATGTTCAGTAATGCATATCACATTGATAGGGTTTTGTTCATTCTCAAGAGTTAACGTTAAAAGGTCTGACTTACAGATAAGGCCATTTATGTTTTGGTGAAAAATGTTAATATGTTTAGACACGAAAAAGCTCTTTTGATGCTTGTGGGGTAGATGTATTATCTATATTCTGATTTTGTAATACAAGGGTTTTTTTTTTTTTTTTTGGGTGGGAAATTATCAAATAACTTCTCCCGCTCTGGGTGGAGCGGGAGGGCGTGTCAGACTCTTACTGACTAAAACCCACCCGTGTTCCTTCCGTTGCCTTTACGTTGCCAGGGGCCACGGTATCCCTTTCGGACTTTCCCGCAACCCCGGCAGGCATCGGTCCTATCGGACCCCTTCCGTTGTGCTGACATCTCTTTGAGGCGCGCGTGGAACACAACGCGCCGTCGACCCGGGCCTGGTCCTTATCGGACGGCGAGCTACCCATTGCTCACCGTCCGCAAGCCCGCGCCTACGGTGGCCGGGAATCGGCCTGCGATTCCCGACGCCCAGGGCGTCTCCTGCGGCGGCTAGGGGCGTGAGGACGCGAACTTTGCCTCTCCCTCACGCGTTCTGCCTCCTCCTTCGCGAGCATTACTGCTTCGCAGAAGGAGGTGACGGCCTCCCATGCCCTCTCGCTCCGTACCATGGCCTGGACTAGGGCCGGACGCGAGAGATCCCCGCCGCCGATCGCCTCCACGAGGACACGGCGATGCTCTGCCCAAGCCGGACAGACCTCCACCGTATGCTCAACCGTGTCCTCCGGGCGATCCACGCAGTGATGACACCCGGGCGTTTCCTCCCGCCTGATACGAAACAGGAACCTCCCGAAACAACCATGTCCGGTGAGGACCTGCGTCAGGCGGAAGGTGAGGACGCCGTGGCGCCTCTCTAGCCACTCCTCAAAGAGGGGACTTATCGCCGCAATAGTGGCGTGCCCAGCACTGGGTTGCGACAATCGCACTCTCCATGACGCCATGAGATCCCGCCGGAGCTCTGTCCGCTGTGCCGCGATTTCTCGCGGCAGCGGAGTTACGCCCCGGCATTTCGCCTCCTCGCGCCACTCCCAAATGTGCGCGAGGACTTTTGCCTCCAGATCCCATGGCGGTAATCCGGCAAGGAGGCTCGCCGCCTCACCGGAGACCGTGCGGTATCCCCGGACCAGCCGGGTGGCCATGACCCTCTGGGACGCGTTCAACCGGCGGGCTGGCCGCCGC
Organism: Xanthia icteritia; assembly: GCA_949128155.2. Taxonomy (NCBI): domain Eukaryota; kingdom Metazoa; phylum Arthropoda; class Insecta; order Lepidoptera; family Noctuidae; genus Xanthia; species Xanthia icteritia. Next base: position 1,110,285 of record OX421931.1, read on the forward strand.
CTCAATGAACGCGCCCAAACCGGTGCCCCGTAAAGGGCCATGGACCGCACGACCCCCGCGTATAGCCTCCGGCAGGAGGCGTTTGGACCCCCCAGATTGGGCAGGAGCCGCTTCAAAGCAGCCCCGGCCCGCTCCAGTCTGGGAGCCAAACGTCGGAAGTGCTCCACGAAGTTCCACCGGCTGTCGAGGACGAGTCCTAGGTACTTCATCGTCGACTCGACGCCGATGTGAACTCCTCCTACCGTTATTTGGGAACCCGACGGTGGCGCGTTCCGAGGACCATGAAAACACATGGCCTCGCACTTGTGCAGGGCCACCTCGAGTCCCAATTGCCGGATCCTGTCCACGATTGTCGCAACCCCGTGTGTCGCTAGTTCGGCCGCCGCCTGGTGCGACCTCCCCTGCGCCAGGACCAACGTGTCGTCAGCGTAACAAACGACGCTGACGCCGCTAGGGAGGTCGGCGCGCAGCACCCAGTCGTATCCGATGTCCCACAGATGCGGCCCCAGGACCGATCCCTGTGGGACACCGCACGACATCTCTTGCCGGTTCCATTCTCCCTGGTGACCGGGGTAGATGACGGCCCTGTCCGTCAAATAGGCCTCGACCACACGACAGAGGTAGGTCGGCAAGGGTTGGAGAGCAAATATCACTAGAAGACGAGCATTGATGGATCTGTGTTTCCAATTCCAGTCACAACACAACGATACCAACATTATTCATTTGCACCACTTTCTAGCCTTATTTTATATTTATTCACCTATTGTTTTATTTGTATCGTTACCTCTCGTTAAAAAGTAGTATAATCTTTGATCCATAATATAAAATTTCTATTTGTTTCCAAAATTTACTTTTTGACAGCCTCATGCTTCGCATATTCGCAGTGCGCCCGCGCCCCTTCGCTTGTCACCATAGATAATAGTCTATGCCATGGACAAGTGATGTTGGAACGTCGGGCGTCATAGGATTCTTAGATTATTTATTGTACGAGTACATAGTTTCGGTTTTTATTTATATATATATATATATTCTTAAATTGTATTATTATTTTTGTTTTAAGTTTTTTGTAATCCCCTAATGGGATTTATTTAAGTCCGTAGATGTATCCGTGGTATCACAGTGGGCCATATCAGAATACCAGCGCGGTGGTATTTATTTATTATCGCCGTATTATACTGAGATAGGGGCCTTTTTGGCCTCGCACAGGTCGTTATTTTTTTGTTAGTTTTTTTTATTTTTTTATACTTAAGCTCCCTTTTTATTTTATTTTTTATATAATTTTGTTTTTTATTTTTATTTTTTTTACTGTTTGTATTTCCTGTGCGTGTCCTAAATAAAATATTATTCTTTCTTTCTTTCAATTTATTGCAATGTCCATTTGATTTAGCATCTGTAGGTTTTTTAAAATAATAAGGAATAGTGCCAGGTTTTCATTGACTGATCTTATTGCTATTTTCTATATGTGTAGTATCTTCAGTCTTATAATTATTTTCAAAAAATGTGTTTAAGTAGTGTATATAATTTTTTAATTTATGAAATATTTTTTTGATCGCAATATTATTCACTTTACCTGTAAATTTTGAGAACATATCGTAAGCATAATTTAAAAGTTTATTAGTGTCAAACGTATGGGTATATTCAAACTTCTTATTGCTCAGATAAAGAAGTTTGTTGAACGCTTCTATTCTATTATTAAACAACATTACGCTACCATTAAGTTTAAAATTTGGAGCACATAATATAACATTAGTATGTGTCATTTTTTCGACCTTACATTTTATGTGATTTACCAATGTTTCATAGTTTTTAGAAACGACAAAGTCTCTTTCACCTAATAAAATGATACAAAAATCTTTCAAAGTGTAATTCGTAAGTTTTAAATCGAGACCTGATAGGAGTTCGTATAGCATTTGGCAGACAGTAATGACAGATTTTATTATTTGGGAAAACATTTTCAGCAGTTTCTAGAATACTATTTACATTATTATCACTAAGTATACAAATTTTGGAGTATGTTCTATCAGTTCTATTACCCATAATTTCATGATGACTACATTTTTCTGAATCTTGAGAAACAGTAGCGCCCTCTTTTTCTGGGTAAAACACCAATTTGGATGGTCTTGGAATATCATCGATACATTTTTCGTCCCTGGAACATTGTAGTTTGTCGCACGTTTGTGGGCTAGATGATGTTTTGTTTAATTTTGTCTTTTGATTAGGACTTACTTGTATGTTTAAAAAATCAAGCTGAGATCTAACTAGGATTTTACGTTTTGATTTTGTAATGGGTTTCTTCTTAAGCGTACTTGTACATACATGTTTCAGTTTGTTAACTGTTAATTTGTGGTGATTAATTTGTTCAGCTTGTGTGCTATTTTCCAACAGTACCTAATCTATCGATTTCATTTTCAGCAATTTTTAAATTTTCTTCCACTTTACATATTTTATTCTTCAATTCATCAACATCATCATTTGGCCTATATATTTCAGGATAACTTCTGTTCATAGCATATGAAGACGTTGAAATAAATGATGTATGTTCATCCTCATTTTCTGACAGTTCAGATAATGCTTCAAATGAGTTTTCAGTTGGAAAAGTAGCTTTACATGTTTTGTTTCTAAATGTGACATTATTTATCGGCGTGTTACATATTGTTGTTGGACTACTAAGTACACATGCGATATATCCGTAAAGCTAGTAGCCATTTTTATAATACATGTCCTGCAGCGCCATTTGTTCTTTGATTCTTTGTCCATTCTTTGTATGGTTGTGCAGGATAACCGTCGCAATCTGGTTCAAATCTGTGGTTACAGACCGAACACAATGCCGTTCTTTTTATGTCAACCGAGTTTTTGCATTTGTAACATACCACTAGGACAGACATGTTGTGGCCACGTTTGAAGTATAAAATAAAGCTAAGTAGATTTCACTTTTCAAATAAAATCTGTCGGTGTTGGTGGATCAATTTGAAGCGTGGCATAAGCTAAGCCTGCTAAAAATGCGTAACGTAAGCTCAAGATGTTGAAACAAGCGCCTAGTGTAGTGTAAGCGTTGAGCATGTGTGCGTAGAAGCGGCCGATTTGCGGGTTGCCCTAGGTCAGGGACGCAAGTAATTTCAAATTTTCAAAAAAGTTTTTCTCTATTTACTCACGGTACCGGTGGAGTCCAGATGTATTATATATGTCACTTTTTAGTCCGTTTCACAAGCTTTACAATGGTATACAGCACTAATGAATTGTGCAACTTTTAACCACTTTTTTTACAAATTTTACAGAGACAAAACAAATACGGTGCTAACTCTTTGAATCTTCCAACCGTCTCCAAAAAGATGTAGATTTTTTCTCACATACATAATATTTTCATAAATGGCAAGGTACCGTCATAATATTAATCTTTTTAAATAGTTCCCTGAGAGATTCGCGACGACGTAGATTATAAATGGCTCTGACAGCTCTCTTTTGTAAAATAAAGATAGATTCAATGTCAGCAGCCCGACCCCAGAGTAAAATGCCATACGACATAATACTGTGGAAGTAACTAAAATAGACCAAACGCGCGGCTTCTACATCTGTTAACTGTCTTATCTTTCTAACAGCATAAGTGGCTGAACTTAGCCGCCCCGCGAGAGATGTTATATTATGGGGTCCCCATTGTAACTTCTCGTCTAGCGTGATTCCTAGGAAAACTGTTTGATTAATAAATTCCAGTTTTTCTCCATTCAATATGATGTCACATTCGCTACTTCTAACATTTGGTAATTTAAATCTAATGCATTTGGTTTTTTTTTTTTATTTAGTACCAAATTATTTACCGTAAACCAATCTTGGACCTGAACAATAAAGCTATTCACGTCGTCAAGATTTTGAGACCGTCGGATTATTTTAAAGATCAATGATGTGTCATCAGCAAATAACACCATCTTCGGTTGATTTTGAAATAATTGGGGTAAATCATTTATATAAACTAAAAAGAGGAATGGACCCAATATCGAACCTTAAGGAACGCCCATTACCATTTCAGACCCTAATGAGTTTGTGCCGTTGACTTGAACTTTAACCTTTCTATTTTTCAGGTATGATCTAAGCAAATCAAGAGCTGTAATCCTAATCCCATAATGCTCCAGTTTCAGCAGAAGTGTCTCATGGTCTACGCAATCGAACGCCTTCGAGAGGTCGCAAAAGATTCCAATGGCATCTTGTGCTTCTTCCCAGGCGTTAAAAATGTTCTTTATTAGGGTGACACCGGCGTCAGTGGTACAACGCCCTTTGGTGAAATCGTACTGATGATCATGAAAGATGGAATTTTTATTAAAATGACGTAACATTTGATTGAGTATCAACTTTTCAAACACCTTACTGAGAACTGGAAGAATTGACACAGGCCTATATTGTTGGGTTCCTTACTATCACCGGATTTGAACAAAGGAACTACTTTACTGTGTTTCATGAGATCCGGAAAGACTCCTTGGTCTACACTGGTATTAAATATGCAAGCTAAATAAGGCGCAATGGTTTCGATGATAGATCTACAGACTATTACAGACATTCCCCATAGATCTTCTCTCGAGTGAACCACTTGTGTAGCATTGTACTCCTGACTACAACCCATACTACTAGTAGTTCCGCGAACAGTAGACCTCGCGAACACAAACTTTTTGCAACAATTAATATACCACTAAAGTTATTTAAAACGGGATATTTACCATGTTTATTGTAACAGCAAGTCCAAATTAAAGGTGTCAATTCACTAGGTCTAAATGTGAAAATGGGTGTTCCACAAGGCTTGATTTTAGGTCCTTTCCTCTTTTTAGTTTATATTAACGATCTACCCCATTTATTAAAAAACCAACCACAAATGGTGTTATTTGCTGACGATACCTCCCTAATTTTTAAGATAAATAGACGTGCCGTGTCGTCAAGATTTGATATCTTGACGACGTAAATAACGCCCTACTGCAGGTCCAACATTGGTTTACTGCAAATAATTTAGTTTAAAATGGGAAAAAACTCAATGCATAAGATTTGCTTTACCGAATGTTAAAAGTAGTGATTGTGATATAGGTAGTATTGAATAAGGAGAAACTTGAATTCGTAGATAAAACTGTTTTCCTGGGGATCACGCTCGACTCAAGGCTGCAATGGGGTCCGCATTTAACATCTCTTGCAGGTCGGCTAAGTTCAGCAGCATATGCTGTAAGAAAAATCCGTCAATTTACTGATATAGATACCGCAAGGCTAGTCTATTTCAGTTACTTTCATAGTATCATGTCTTACGGTATTTTATTATGGGGACGGTCTGCAGATATCGAATCTATTTTTATCCTGCAGAAAAGGGCCATTAGAGCAATATATTGCCTCCGCAGGCGCGATTTGCTAAGGGAACTGTTTAAAATGTAACAATAAAATACCTCCCCACATACTACAACTAAATGGTATAAAACGCACACTATGCTGCCAAGCATATTATAAGTTGGGGGATTATATCGGTGACAAAAATGCTTGGCTCAACGCTGGTCCAGCTCCACAAGGGCGTATAAACTAATTTAATTTTAGCATTCGAAAATATTGTTGGAGCTGCTGAAGATTGCATAAATTATTTATCTTTGAATTGTACAACTTCAATCTCGTAGTATTGTATAATTGCATAGCACATGTGTGAGCACTGTGACCATGTACCTTCTATAAAGCTACTGGGTACGTACTTACTGGGTACGTCTTTCATTGACTTGAATGTGCCCTGGCGGCTGAGAGTATGTCATGCTCACTCAAATTTCTCGCTGGCGGTGGTGTGTGTCGGATCGTTAAGTTCCCTTCAAAATGGTTGAGCTAAACGGTGCTGATCCATGCGTCATGTTCGTGAACGGGCGCCGTCAGTAGGGACAGGTCATCTCTTATCTGCCACGGCTTATTATAATTTATTTTAATTTTTGAATTGTTTTTATTTTTTATTACGGACGCTTTTTACGTGCACGTCTTTCTACATTGTTCTCACATGAATAATTTCAACATGAATGATGTAACCAATATTTTGTAACAATATTATGATTTAAAAGAGTGTCCGTGGAGTTTCTTGCCCATTCTTCTCCATAGGAATGCTTAAAGAAAGAAAGAAAATACGTTTATTTGCGGTAAATATGACGCAAAGAAAAAAAAAAAAACACGAGAATAACAAATCGGGGGAAAATATGTATATATATAATATATGTTTGAGTTATATATATATATATATAACTCAAACTCAAAGCATTTATTTCAATTAAACCATTTACAGGCACTTTTGAATTGTCAAAGAGTCGGTCAGTTAGTCAGAAAGTTGAAGCTAGTTGCCCATTCCAAAACGTAGATCTCTATGGAGAAGAACGGGCAAGAAACTCCAAGGACACTCTTTTAAATATAGAAATTACAAAATCCTGGGTACATTACTTTTGTTGCTTCTATATGTGAGAACAATGTAAAGTAAAATAATAATCAAAAACGATTAAAAATATAAGTTTAAAAATAAGCAATGGCAGATAAGAGATGACCAGTCTCAACCGACGGCGCCCGTTCACGAACATGACGCGTGGATCAGCACCATCCAGCTCAACCATTTTGTAGGGAACCGAATGATCCAACACACTCGCCACCATCAGCGAGACATTTAAGTGAGCATGACATACTCTCAACTGCCATGCTTTTTCAAGTCAACATACAACATAACAACATAGTAAACGGCTCCATGGTACTCACATTTACAAAAATTGAAAAAAAAAAAATGCTTCTAAATTATAAAAAACTATAGTTTGCAATGTATTTGTGAGATTAAAAGAATTTTACTACCAAAAAGAAAAAAAAAACATTATTATCTTTTGGAGTATTCAACAATTAAAACTTGGTTAAATAAAAATAAAAAGTAAACATTAAGTTCGTAAAGTCAGAAAAAATAAAAAAGGGGAAGCAACTCTTCCAAAAATAAACATGTTAACTAGTGAGCCCAAGTGGCTGTGGAGCAGGACCAGCATTAAGCCAAGCATTTTTATCTATGATATAATCATCCAACTTATAATATGCTTGTCTACATAGTGTGCGTTTAATGCAAGCCCCTGTTCAGCAGTCGATTTACGACTCTCTATGCTACATCTGCGCAATCCTCAAGTTTACTAAGTGACAGTATATAACTTTATATGCATAATATTGTGAAACAGCGGTGAAATACCCAAAATGTAAAATCGTATGGTAAACCACAGATTCCTTAATACGCTTCATGTGTAAGTCATCGACCTCCAAATTGATTCATATATTGTATACCTACACCCACAGATATAAGTTTATTATATTTGTATGCCTACATCGTCCGAGCCCCTTCTTAAATGTGTTGTGTCGGCTTTCTATTCAGCTGTCTAGTAACCAGATACAACTGAATATTTTATTCGAGTACCTTACGGAGCCGAAGCCTCCGTTTCAGCGAACCAATTACGGGCATTATTCGTATAACTATTAATCGAAGACTTAAGCACGGATCGGCTATTAAACTTTAGGAACTGACTTATGGTAAGGTATCCATATATTATGATACAATAGAATCACAAAAGCTAACATCCTAAAATATGCTTAGGTCTAAGCACTAATCAATTCTTGACCACAATCACAAATCGTTTCGACGAACTCACAAGGATATTAACTGCTAATACACCTGAACTATTGCCACGGTAGTATGGTTAGTCGATGAACATTTGCGATATTCATACCTGAAATAGTGTTTTGATGAAGTATTCAAGAGTATGACAACAATGTCACGACTCACGAGTGGCAGCATATGCGTGCGCAGGTGCCGCACTCCATACTATCACGATATTATGCGTACGACAATACATTTTACTTTCAATACTTTGTGTACACATTACCCACAAATTGAAGAGATCTTTGTGCAAAACTGCAGTGTACAGAACCTGTAAACAAAATACTGACGTACCATAAGAAACGGCTTATAACAGAAAAATAGAGAATTAGCAACCCAAATCGCGGAAAATATCACATTATCGGCGCGTACGGTCAGTGTCACTGGACACCGGTACTAATCACCGCGACACCAAGTGTTCGACACCGACGCAATCTCGGCGAACACTCGACACCGACACTCGACACCGGCTCCCGGAGCATTGCGTTGTCTGTTTCCAACAGAATTGTATTATTTATTCGACGCTTGTTTTCATCGACAGATTTCCTCTCGTAACATTTTCCACACGTGAATTCGACACATGATTTGATATTTAAATATAAATTGTATCGTGTTGAACTGCATATTAACACTCATCATCTGTGATTGTTTTATACGAGCAGAATACGAGCGTAATCGATATTGATTTCTAATATTTTTTTATGTACAATGAACTTGACTTGAAGTTGGTTCTGTTGATTGCTTTACGACCGCATTCGACCGCAAAGTCTAATGGGGTCCTAAAGCGATCGCTATCTATGTCGAGATTGCAGCCCTCTACACCACTTCTACGCTGGCCTACGTAGCTCCTACGAAGCGGCTACGTCGCTTCAACGCTAACCTACGCAGCTGCTACGCCAGTCTAAGCGGCTGCTACGAAGCGCGAGCACTGTAGGAACTTAAATTATATTTTTGTTAGTAAACAAACATGAGGTATTATTTGAAGTTGAATGTATAACTTCAATCTCGTAGTATTGTATAATTGCATAGCACATGAGTGAGCACTGTGACCATGTACCTTCTATGAAGCTACCATTTACTGGGTACGTCTTTCAATGACTTGAATGTGCCCTGGCAGCTGAGAGTATGTCATGCTCGCTCAAATGTCTCGCTGGTGGTGGCGTGTGTGTTGGATCGTTAAGTTCCCTTCAAAATGGTTGAGTTAAACGGTGCTGATCCATGCGTCATGTTCCTGAACGGGCGCCGTCAGTAGGGACTGGTCATCTCTTATCTGCCACGGCTTATTTTAATTTTTGAATTATTTTTATCTTTTTATAACGGACGCTTTTTACGTGCACGTCTTTCTACATTGGTCTCACATGTATAATTTCAACATGAATGATGTAACCAATATTTTGTAACAATATTATGATTTAAAAGAGTGTCCGTGGAGTTTCTTGCCCGTTCTTCTCCATAGGAACCTACGCTTTGGAATGGGCGACTAGCTTCATATTTCTGACTGACTGACCCCTTGACAATTCAAAAGTGCCCGTAAATGGTTTAATTGAAATAAATGCTTTGAGTTTGAGTTCAAAATCATTTAATTGAAAGCTTACAAAAGTTTATAATGAATATTTATACATACCTACTCGCAGAGTAATAACATATCACGTAAAAACGGGTAGATACGGTTCTTAAACAAAAGCTCAAATCTTAACGCAATATCTTTGATGTTTACGTATAATACCGGCCTAATTACTTGTTACAGTAGTTAAAACAACTTGGTAAGAGGTACACCGCAGCTCCGCCGCGCCGAGCGATCCTACATAGTTGAACATCCGGTGCTAGTCAATGTTTGAGCAACAGTCAGGCAAATAACTCGGCAAATCCTATCCAAACATCTCATAATTTAACTAATTTGCATTATAAAAACAGTGATAATTTTTCTTAACTAACTTGAACTGGTACTGCCCCGAGTAGACTGGACTGAAGTGAATCCAAGCAGGTGATGATGACTTTCCTCATGTTCAGATAAATTCAAATGCTAATCAAGCATTCGAATTTATCTGAACAGTGTTTCAGTGTTTCTAGTCACTAAGTATACCACAGCACTAGGTACAATTTCTTACTTTAAAGATAGAGCATATTAACCTACTAAACTTAGCACAACGGGTTGGACGATCCACTTGATAACAATTTTGGGACAGATGCAAATAAGCATGGATCACGTTCCATTAAGTAAACACAAAATGACACAGATTGTTTACAATTTTGTGTAGGTAACTCTCGCCGGCAGACAACAAAAACAAAATACCTGTTGCGTCTGCGGCTGACACCGCCCCCTCCCCCCTCCCCCGTCACTCTGTTAGGACTGCCGGCTCGCCCGCACGCAGCTGGGACCCCCAATGTCGATAGTTTTCTAAATTCGTACCACGGGATTTAGAAATGTATTAAGTGCGACTTATTTTCGAGTAGTTACTACGTAGGTGTCCTGCATTTTGTATCGGAATAGGTAAGGACGCTCGGTGGAGGCTGGACCGCTCCAACGCGAATGTATACGTACATCCGTGGTGGGGCGACCCAGACTGCCAGGCACTTCTTCTATTGCAACCGAGGGCAGGTGGGAAGGTTGCAGATAGTCCAACTCCGGCTGCGGGACCGACCATTAACGGTTACATTGACCGTTAGTGGGTGATCCCGCACTCGAAGCATCTTTTAAAAAGATCCCGGACAAGAGAAGTTCCCGAAAGCCAAATCCCAGGCTTAGGGTAACCCATATACCCCTTCCTATGCTACCCATCGAGAAACCAAGCCATCCCACCCTATCCATACATATCCCGTCAATCCTAAATCCCTAGGCCAACTCCCAGGCCTAGCGTGACCCCAAGAAACCCACAGCCTCCATCCAAGAAATGACTTTCCTCCTTCCTTTTATCCCGTCGGTCCGAGAGGAAGGGTAACCTCGACTCCAAAAAAGCCCACCACCCAAAAACCATGACTATGCAGGTTGTAGAAAAAACTACCCAGGTAGGTACCGGCCAAGCCGGGGAATCCCACACCGCTTTAGCGGTTAACCCCATCGTATTATGGGGGGCACCTCAAACTACTTGATGGAGAAATTGATGCCGGCTGCTGACTTAGCACCCACAATACAGGCTGCGACAAACGCGCCCATATACCCAACCTCGGCTGCGACCAAGGCGCCACTAACTATTACTCCGGCTGCGAACAACGCGCCAATACCCACAACACGAGCTTTGCCTCCCACGAGCCTCTGGCAACAGAGCACCGTGCGGAACAACAAGACGAACCGGGAAAAAGACCCGGACCAGCACAGACAGACAGAGACAGGGAAAGATGATGGACCTGGCAACTTTAACTCTCTTCCGGTTGCCTATGGTGAAGTACGCCCGCTGACAAAGCGCGAAAAAATCCAGGCCCGGAAGAAGAGAATTGGCGAACGAACGTCCGGCCTCAAGTCCGCGGATGGGACACTCAGCGCGCAAAGCGGCGACCTCGACCTGCACAGCAGGGGCAAGCGGGGTGGTGCCTCATACCCGGTGTCGCCGGCAAAAAAAAACCAGCCTGGCACCTCCAAGCCGCAGCCTGAACCGAGCGTTACAGGGTCGGCGAAGAGGGGACGCCCTGATGACACGGCTTCAAAACAGACTCCTAAATACTGACCTGACACTCACGGTACTGAGACAGACTGATGAGCCCACCCGTGTCCGAGTCTCGCTATTTATCCCTTGTTACAGAGGTGAAGTAGCCAGACTCCAAGGTATTCCGATCCGTCAGAATACTTGGTATGACATCGCCTGGTGGTCAGTGTACACCCGAGCCACGTGTCCCTCCAAGTTCGATTGGGGAGACTGTTGCTTCCGATGCGGGCAGGAGGGACACAAGAGTGCCGCATGCCTCGCCGCCACGCTACGCCTTGCAGCGTGTGCCGCCAGTGGCCGCCCCGCGGACCACAGGATGACGGGCAGGAGCTGTAAGCCTCCCGCGAGGAAGGGCATAGTGCCGGCGCAGGTTCGCCCTGCTGCTACCACCACCGCTGTCGTCGCCGCTGTAGAGGGATGTGCGATGTTGGAATAATGGTTTTCAACTACCACATACTCCAGGCGAACACCAACCACTGCAGAGCGGTCCAGGACCTGGTGGTGCAGGACATAGCCGAGTGGTTGGTGACCGTAGCGGTGGTCACCGAGCCCTATTCAATCCCCGGCAGCTGGCTGGGTGACGAGGCCGGCTTGGTGGCACTAGCGGCGCGGTCTTCCACAGACTCCCCTCCCCTCTCTCTATTAGAGAAGGGACCGGGATACGTGGCCGCCGCTTGGGGAGAACTAGCTCTTGTGGGCGTCTATTTCTCCCCAAACCGCCCTCTTCAGGACTTCGAGAACTATCTCGGAGTCCTGGCCGTCGTCGTCGGCAGGGCGGCGCCGCGTTAGGTCTCCGTGCTGGGAGACCTGAATGCCAAGTCGGTGACCTGGGGCAACCCGGCCACCAACGCACGCGGGCGAGCAGTGGAGATGTGGGCAGCCTCCTCTGGACTTTCCCTCTTGAACAGAGGAAGCGTCCAGACATGCGTGCGGCGGCAGGGTGGCTCAATAGTGGACGTCACTTTCGCCACCCCTGCGTTGAGTTTCAGGGAGGCGGCCAACTTGAACTCGGCGGGCGGATCCTTGGTTGCCGGGAGGATCCGCCGCCTAGGTTTAACGGTTTCGCTGCACAAGACCGAGGCCGTGATCTTCCACGGACCTCGGCAGCGCCCCCCACCTGACGCCCACATCTTCGTGGAGGGCGTCAGAATTGAGGTAAAGGCCCAGATGAAATATCTGGGCCTTGTACTCGACAGCAGGTGGCGCTTCGGTCCGCATTTTAGCGGGCTGTCGTCGCGCCTGCTAGTGGACTTCGCGGCAGCATGTGCTCTGGCCAGCACCCCTCCTTGGGAACTCGAGGCGTGGGTGCTCGCCAGAGTATATGAACGGATGGCGGGGCAGAGGGCGAGAGGAGAACGCCCAGCCCCGGAAGAGCGGGAGGCCGTCCGGCGGGAGGCGAGGGACGCCATCGTCGTCCACTGGACGGGGGAACTGGAGTGGACGTGGAGTTTCTTGCCCATTCTTCTCCATACGAAAACTACCTTTTGGAAGGGGCAACTAGAATCAATTAATTTTTTTTGTAAATTTTTGACGTTCAAAGGTGCCTTATACGGGCCTATTTGAAATAAATGATTTGACTTTGACTTTGACTTTGAACTCGCCACCGCAGCCTTCGGCCGCCGAACCCTCGACGCGATTGGGCCTGTCCTGCGAGACTGGCTCGAGCGGTCGCACGGGTTCCTCTCCTTCCGTCTGGTGCAGGTGCGTGCTCATATAAAATTATAACACCGCGTTCACAAAAATATAAATTTGCGGGTAAATTCTTGTCAAGTCTCAGTTCTAATCAAACCTACTGCTTGCATGCTGCAAGCAAGCATGCAGCATGCAGCGTGCAAGCAAGCATGCAACATACAGCGTGCAAGCAAGCATGTAGCATGCAAGCGAGCATGCAACATGCAGCAGGTATGATTTCTGTCACGGCTCCGGCGCTGCGGGGCTCCGGACGGCGGTCCCACGCGAGCTTATCGTCGCAGATGTTATTCACACTCACCACCTGCTCCTCAGCCCGCGGGCCGCCTCGCCTCTCCGCGCCTACGCCGATTTAAATTACACTCTAGGGGTAGGGCAGACAAGACTACGTGGAGTAGGTTTTGCAGCGATTCGTTTCTGTCACTCAACTTCTGTAGCACAACAATTGACTTTTTAAGACAGTATTTTATTATTTAATTATATATTTCTTAAACGCTTAATTAAAAAAAACTAAAAACTAAAAACATTAAAAAAAACCGTTCCCCTCCCGGGAACGGTTTTTTTTAATGTTTATTCAATTATAGTCGAAAATTATGCGGCCTAAAAAAAAGAAAAATGTTTGAGAATGTGCAAATAGCGCTCTTTCATATGATAATTCACATGCCCTAGTAGCCCCACTTCAAATTTTTAAGACCGTTCAGTACCTGTTGCAAAAAAAATAAAAATATTTCTTTCTTATTTGCAAAACAGTTGGGCAAACGTCATCTAAAACTATTCCAAATTTCAAGATATATTATTAGATTATAGCATTAGTAGTTCTTGAGATATCCAGCTGTGATAGACAGACGGACAGACAGACCGAGTCGCACCATAATGGTTCCTATTTACCATTTTGGTACGGAACCCTAAAAAGAACATAAAAAGTTAGTTATAACCGATTTACAAAATAAATATTATTTATGAATCGAATTTCAATGATAAACGCATTTGGAAGTATTTTTTCCTGAGTAGGTAATCGCTCGCTCGGCTGGGCAGCAGCAAAGCTCATACTAGCTAGATTATTTTATGAAATGTGGTAGGCCCAGGCTGAATGTCTGAGAGTCAGCTGTTTAAGGCTAAAATCTAGTTATACACTCACTTTATCGCCATGAGACTCGTAGTAGGCCGCAACGTACGCACGTGATACAGATTGCACATATTATCGTCCTGTCACCCGCAGGCCGCCCCCCGCGCCCCGCGCCCCGCTGTCTACGACTACGCTATCATTGTCTCCCACAACGCAAAACATATCGCAGTATAAAATTATAAAAATTCTCAATTTTATCGTCCAACTTTTACCATACGTAACAAAGTGAAACTGAAAACTGAAAGGTTTCTGATATCCAGATATCAGAAACCAAAAAATAAATGGTAAATGGTACTCGGATCGAAGAACCTGAATTTAGAGCAGTGATGTGATAAAAGGTGAAAACAACACTGTACAGTGTACTTTACTAAGTAGGTTGTTTTTTTTTTTTTTTAATTGTACTTTGATGTGTCGACGAGTATTATTTTAAAAGTAGTTCTTCTATGACTCCATATCGGCATACAATATTTTAAGAAATCTCTTCCTTTATCGTTACAACAGAATCCCATTAGATTGAGCTGGTATCCTTAACTAAATCTGATTACAGTAACGAGTTACAAAAACTTTATACATTACAAACAAACGTTGCAAGCCATTCTCCGCCTTAAAATTACTCAGTTTCATAGGTAAAAGGACCTAATAGTATTAAATAAAATATAAAATAAATAAAATGCAGCAAATTGTTAACCACAAACGAAGTAATTAACAAGAGGTGGCAGCAATACTACCAAACACTTCTCAACGAGGAGTTTCCACAGGAACGGCTAACACCACTGCCAGGCGCTGTAGGACTTAAGACTTAGACAGAAAAAATTGTGTGCGACCCACAGTTGTAGCTCGAATCTTTATTAAATAGAGTGGAGCGACAGATCTTGTTCTGTTTCTTGACGGGTAACTTGTTGTCAGGACAGAAAGTTACCCGTGTGACATAATTCAACACCTACGACTGTACAGAACAATGTTGAGTAGGTTATCATTAACTCCATAACACACGAACACACACACTTACAAATTAATATGAATGCTATTAAAATCGTTTGCTTTTACGTACTTATTCCGTGTAAAAGGGCTGACTTGGATTGATTTTCATAGAAAATCAATTCGAAAGGAAGTGACTTAATTTATAAATAAGAACTTTGTAAAACTTTTTTCAGTTTCTAACCAAATGTTACAAGATTACCGTTTGTTCTAGACGGCTTTTATTACAGTTAACCACCGGATATCAAGATATTATGATATTATAGATTTATTACGTTGTGATGGATTAGCTCTCGTAGGACGAAGAAGGGTTAATTCGGTTTCGCTTCTGTTAAGCTCTATAAATATCTGCAAAGATCTTCCGCTCATGCTAAAGCATTTAATTAAATTCACTTATTTTATACTATAGATTAGGTATTATCGTACTCAATATCAGACTACACACTATCGGTCTTAAGTGTTTGAAAGTTTCTGTGTTTTAAGAATGTAGAGAGTTTTCAAGGAACGAGGTAGACTTAAGATGGACGAAATTGTTGTAGGTGCAAAGCTAATGTGACAAAGGAAGGCAGTGAACAGCCGGTCTATTCTGTAATAATCTCACGGTGAAAACTTAGGTGAAGTGAACGTGAAGTGAGCTGTCATTCCACCAGCAGCTAGGGACTGACAGCTCACTCCGAGCTCACTTCACCGAAGTTCTCACAGTGAGATGGTAACAGAATAGCAATGCAGAACACTGAGATTATAGCTGACAGAATGTATGGATCCCCCAATAATATTCACTCAAATATCGAGATCCATGCCTTATGCATGAATATCTCTTAACCCTTCGTATGGAACGTGGATCCACGCGAGACACAGTTGGTTTCTAATTGTTTCTGTAATTTCGGCAGTCAACCGGTTAAGTGGTAGGTATTAATTAACTTTCAAAGAGCGCTCTTTAATGAGAGCGGTTACAATTAAAAAGAGCCTTCGTTGAACTTGAGAGAACTTGACTCTTTCAAGTTCATTGCATTTCTAAGAAAAAGATCTGTATTTGGAAAGATACCTTTGTTGAATGTTAACACATTTTTGAACAATGAAAACATCCACGTAGTTTTAACTTTTTGTATTATGACGTGGAAGATGTTCCTTGTAGTGAAATGACGTAACTAAATTGGGCTGGCATGACACATGACCTAGATCGGGATGGCCTAGTATCCCAGATTCAATATTCCTTCAAAATATTGTCATCGAATCAATATTTTCAAATAATTCGCAGAATCATGTAGCACACATCAGTACAGGGGGCCTACCACCACCTCTTTAAGCAGTATTATTTTAATATTACTTTAGTGTGGGAAAGAGATGAAGCTCTACAGGACGTATTGCTCCATCTCTTTCCCCCACTGAAGTAACATTAAAATAATACTGCTTAAAGAGGTGGTGGTAGGCCCCCAGGTCCGGAAGAACAAAGGACTTTGTTCTGCTAGACCTTGATCAGGAACGCCGACTTTTATTGATTGGGCGTTAATTAAGTTTATAGTTTATAATGAAAACAATCTAGTCAAACTACCTAAAATATGCTTAAACATGTTTTTTGTCATTTAGTTTTATTGTTGTACACTACACTGTTTTTAGGTGCATTATCGACCAACAGACATCGCATTAGTCATGTCACTTCGGATCGGTTAAGTTTTCTTTTGACCATTCGTACAAAAATAGGAGCTACTTTGATGACTCAAGCAGAAAAGCTTTAGTATTAAGAAAACCCACGATGCAAGATCGACCGAAAGACAGCTCGAAAATTTGAGCACCTCTCTTTAAAAGGTTATAACGCAACTAACGTAATAACGAAAGTAGTTATAGACGTCCTGCCGCACGCCGCCGAGTGATCGGTCAAAGCCTGATCAGTTTTGATGTCTATGCTCATGGAGGCTCCCCTGCACCCACTACTTATATCTAGCGACGGCGCCCCTGACCTTGATCCTTGTGGACGTTATAAGAGGCGCCAAAGGATTTTAAAAACAAGTGTGGGCTTTGCACTGATCAGTGGTTTGGTCTAAAATTAGTCCAATGAGATACGTAAGATAAATGGATACAACCAGGTAATGATACCAGGTAATGCCAACCACGTGTGTCCCATACGTGTGAACTCCTCTACACTATTTTTATCTTTACTCTAGTATCTATTTGTATCTTAATGTTACGTAACTACTTGATCAGGAGTTGCGGAGTTTTACGCTTCCTTTTTACCCCCAGTGCCACGAGACA
The DNA here is from genome assembly GCA_949128155.2 of Xanthia icteritia. NCBI lineage: Eukaryota > Metazoa > Arthropoda > Insecta > Lepidoptera > Noctuidae > Xanthia > Xanthia icteritia. The sequence goes on from OX421931.1 coordinate 1,127,626, forward strand.
TAATAATATTTTAAAACAATTAGGTCTTTCACTACGCGGACTCTTGGTGGTAATATTTAGAAGCATAGCATGTCATGTCAGCTTGACCGTTATGGGATCGTTTTGTTTTTAAATGCGTACTCATCCGTATGCATTGGATTGTCCTGATCGCCTCGTTAATAGGAAACAGGGGCTGCGAGCAATTTGAAAAATAGGTATTTGAAGAAACTATTGCCGTCTTCTTACCTCAAGTCTGCCTCCGTAGAGTGCGATAGGGACAGCTGCAGCTCAGACCGAAAATATAACAAAAAAGAAATTGACAAGGTCGACGTTTCGTATTCTCCTTTTTTCTCCTCGAAAACAGAGCCGATTCAATTTTTTTTTTTTTCATATTTTTTTTTATGAAAGAGTATGTCTAGGTTCCTATCATTTTCTTTTATGTTAAAATCTTTTCGAACTTTTCTGGTAGTCCTCTAATCACGGCGGTAAAAATGGGGCATTTTTTTGGATTTTTGGAGGGACATATTTTCTTTACCAATAAGTTGCTGAAAAAAAGGAAATAACAGGGACGTGTCTACAGCAGACCTTGATTTTAGGAAAAAAAAATAATGCTCTAGAGGCATTATTCAGGAGGAAAAAAGGGGAATACGTTTGAATGGAGCGTCGAAGGCCCTGTTCCCTCTTAACTAGGTAATGGTCACGACTACTCACGACTGCTAAGCATGGGGTGCTGGATTGTTGGGCTAAGTTTTCATGAAGTTTTTCAAGTAGGAAATTTTCAGTAACTGGCCGGAGTCAGGATTCATAACTCTTTTTTACATGGGACTCATAAAGTTGGTTTCGAAAAGTTGATTAGCTATAAGTATCTGCCTAAACCGGGAATACAGGCGCTATATTCGCATATAGCGCATACGCATTCGCCCGTATAACTATACCAAAATTGATGATAACTATGTAATTCGACGTATACATTGGACAGAGTTCGTACAAAACAACAACATGCGAGCCTCACTCACAAACACACACGATCGTTTTTAAGCGGATTACTGATTAGCCGCCCAGAGGTCGCCATCCACCGCACAGCTACACATATTTGGGTAGTTTTACGTACAAATAACGAATACCTATACGGTGATGGAACAAAATCAGACAATGAAAGACTGCTTGGGTATTTGACTTAATAAGAGGTATTTAATGACAATGAAGTATTATGTATTCGTCGAAACTACAATTTAGTTAGGCAGTACTAGCGAGTATGTAAATTTCAGAAACTCCCGCGAGACCTTGGCTATTAAAATAACTAGTAGTTCTGCGAATAGTAGACCTCGCTACTCTATTTATGCCTGTGGATCTCGCAAGAAAAAACTTTTATGCAACAATTAATATAGGTACCACTAAAGTTATATTTAAACAGGATATTTACCATGTTTTAAAAACAAAAAACATGGATAATAATCTTTTTAAATAACTTTATAAGTGAAAATAACCATGTCAGTTTAAAATCTAATAATTTGAAGCCACCGCGCTTAGTCAACAAATTCATGGCAAGTGGCAATACGATAATTAAACAGAAATAAAGTAACCAACTAGGTACTACCTATCTGTTAAACACGAGACTTTATTTTTGAAGCTACTTTACACCTAACAAAACTCAGTCACACAATATATTCGACGGAACCTAATCACCTAACCATTTGGCGAGCGACAACGACAGCGCGATCTAGCGGTGCATAGTAGCGCCATCTAGTGACCTTATTGTAAAACTAACATTAATATTGGTTTTAAAGCCCCGTTTTAGAGAATTATGTTTTTTTTTTCTGAATTCTCAAGTTTTGTGATGAGAAGGTGGTCCCAGGTGCTCCATCACTGGGCACGCCACTATTGCGGCGATAAGTCCCCTCTTTGAGGAGTGGCTAGAGAGACGCCACGGCGTCCTCACCTTCCGCCTGACGCAGGTCCTCACCGGACATGGTTGTTTCGGGAGGTTCCTGTTTCGTATCAGGCGGGAGGAAACGCCCGGGTGTCATCACTGCGTAGATCGCCCGGAAGACACGGTGGAGCATACGGTGGACGTCTGCCCGGCTTGGGCAGAGCACCGCCGTGTCCTCATGGAGGCGATCGGTGGCGGGGATCTCTCGCGTCCGGCCCTGGTCCAGGCCATGGTCGGAGCCAGAGGGCATGGGAGGCCGTCACCTCCTTCTGCGAAGCAGTAATGCTCGCGAAGGAGGAGGCAGAACGCGTGAGGGAGAGGCAAATTTCGCGCCCTCACGCCCCTAGCCGCCGCAGGAGACGCCCTGGGCGTCGGGAATCGCAGGCCGATTCCCGGCCACTGCAGGCGCGGGCTTGCGGACGGTGAGCAATGGGTAGCTCGCCGATAAGTACCAGGCCCGGGTCGACGGCGCGTTGTGTACCACGCGCGCCTCAAAGAGATGTCAGCAGAAGTGAAGGGGTCCGTTAGGACTGATGGCTGCCGGGGTTGCGGGAGAAGTTATTTGATAATATCCCAACCAAAAAAAAAAAAAGTTGCTCAAGCAAATGGTACTTCTCTACAGGTCGTATTTTACAACCGATCTGGACGAATTGGTATACAGGCTTTACGACTTTATAGAATTTTTTGTCGTCGGGGATTTTTGATTAGAGGGGTACTTCCTCCAAAAAGGGGCAAAAAGGGGCAAAAAGAGGGCTACTGCATATCTCCGCTTTATGAGATCTGAATGGATGACTTCGATGGTTTTTTTTTTCATTTGAAAAGTAGTAACAAAAAATTTGCAAAATGCAATTAATTGCTCACTTTATATTTCTACCAGTGGAATCGGCCCTTTAGGAATAGGATTGATGATTCGGTAGGGATTGATGGACCACCTGGGACCACCTTCTCATCACATGACTAGAGAATTCTGGAAATTATTTTCAGAATTCTCTAAATTGAGGCTTTAAAACCAATAATAATGTTAGTTTTACAATGAGGTCACTAGATGGCGCTACTATGCACCGCTAGATCGCGGTGTCGTTGTCGATCGCCAAATGTTTAGGTGATTAGTTTCCTCGAACATTTTGTGTGACTGAGTTTTGTTAGGTGTAAACTATATGTATATAGCTTCAAAAGTAAAGTCTCATGTTTAACAGATAGTATAGCTTCAAAAGTAAAGTCTCGTGTTTAACAGATAGTAGTTGGTTAGTTATAGTCTTGCCACTTGCCATGAATTTGTTCGCGCTTAGCGGTAGCTTCAATCAATTTTCTGACTGCTTTGACTACCCAAAGCAACAATGTTCCGGCATGGCTGCGACTCTGTCGTGTATGGCACGTCGAACGGAATTAATTTCGAAAATTTCGGTGTTGACCTATGCATAAGCGGGTTTTAAGTTGAATAGGAAATAATCAATATATATTAATTATAGGATTTTAAACTGACAAGTTATTTAAAACGAAATATTTACCATGTTTCCAAAAACAAAATGAATGATAAATAACCCGTTTTAAATAACTTTACTGATATATTATATATTATAGTCCCGGTGTTTGAGCTAAATTGAATCTTTCTTTTTAAATTAATTGAAAGATTTTACTTCCTAATCCGTAACTTATCTACGACTAATTAATGAAAATAAATAACGTAAAGAACAGAAGTCTACATTCTGAAACGTACACAAAACAGAGAAAGTGTGCTTGGCAGTTCGTCGATTCTCTAAGCGGCAGTCTATGACGCAGCCTTAGAGGAAGGACGGCACTGGGCAGAGATGTACCTGATGTGTCGGTAGCGCGTCATGAGCTCGCGCCGCCCCCGCGGCTGCTGGCGCCGCCGTCACCTGCAACAGACCCCCCACTCAGTAGCTGGCGAGCTCGCCGTCCAACGATGGACACACGTCGGACAATAACAAAATATACTACTCTACTTAATTACTCAAAGCTAAATACCGTAACAGAAGGGACAAAAATAATCCGAGTGGTGAAAATTAATAAAATAGACCAACACTCGGAGCAGCTTTCCAAGTATATGAGAGGATAAAACTCATTCCAGTACTCCTTACTGTGACTTAATTGTGGTGTTACGTCAGTTCCGTTGCAGTGTGTCTACTGCCGCCTCTTTCTAGCAAGCAATTTTTAGGTCATATCATAGACTTGAGCACTTTTTTGGTTTCTGTGGTCAAACAAGAAACCCTATAGTTTCGCTATCCGTATGTGCGTCTGCATGTCACAGGCTTGTTATCCACCGCCTTTTGTTAGATTTTATTGTGGCTGTGTACGAATATTTATTACGCCTACAATATAAATAAATGAAATATTAAAAACATATGAACCATTGAGAGCATAAATATTGGGGGTTTATATATTATGTGAAATGTGTGTGGCACCTTCGCGATTAATTGATACGTATTAATGATTGTACAGTGCGCGGTCCATCCCTTTTTTTTTGGGTGGGAAATTATCAAATATCTTCTCCCGCTCTGGGCGGAGCGGGAGGGCGTGTCAGACTCTTTCTGACTAAAACCCACCCGTGTTTCTTCAGTTACCTGTACGTTGCCAGAGCCACGGTATGCCTTTCGGACTTTCCCGCGACCCCGGCAGGCATCGGTCCTAGCGGACCCCGTCGGTTGTGCTGACATCTCTTTGAGGCGCGCGTGGAACACAACGCACCGTCGACCCGGGCCTGTGGGTCCACTCACTAAGCTAAAGCCGTAGTTTCGGCCATAGTTACGGAAACTTCTATGCCCGTCTCACTTACGGTATGTTCGTAAGTGAGACGGAGAACGAAGCGCCCGTAACTAAGGTCCCTGGTCCTTATCGGAAAGCGACCTACCCAATGCTCACCGTCCGCAAGCCCGAGCCATCAGTGGTCGGGAATCGGCCTGCGATTCCCGACGCCCAGGGCGTCTCTTGCGGCGGTTAGGGGCGTGAGGGCGCGAAATTTGCCTCTCCCTCACGTCGTGCCTCAAATGAAATTAATGGTACGGACAACCGGAATAAAAATTAAAGGACCGAACAGAATCAAATACTCCCTTAACATCAAATAACTCGGACGTTCAGAGTTCTATCAGATTCCACAACAAACAAGGAACCAAACTGTATGTACTTGACACACTTTGATGAACAGATAATCGGGATCGGCAACCGTCATCGGGACTGCGACATAACAGAGCATTGTGTTGGGAGCATGGAACAGGCGCGACCTGGCATGGCGTGGAGCGATGAGGAGCTGCATGCAGAGTCACAGGCTGTGACAGTGTAATAGGATTAGTGTTCTGTGTAGGGCACAAAAACAACGTGTAAATAACTGGAAACCTGAACCAGGTTTGTTCGGAATTGAAGAATATTTTTTAGGAAGTGTATAGAGTGCCGCTAGCAGCACTTTATCCCTGTCGGATAGTGTCGCTATTTGCGGCATAATAGAGGCGCTGCCTCGGCTCGGCTAAAGTGCCGTAAGCATTGCATTGTCATTGTCACTGTCACTGTCACTTGTTATTATGTTTGATTGTTGAGGTTAGTTCGCTGCCTTTTGTATTGATTAATCGTATTTGTTTTTCATAATTATATCAAAAGATGAGTTTTTTTTTAAGAGAGGTTAATGTTAATTTCTTTCATCTGTTGCCGGCTAATCTTAAGTGTAGCCCCTTGGCTTAGTAAATGAAAATATCTGAATGGTTAGGTTAGAACTGTGACCACACAACGCACGAGCCGAGCGAGCGAAGCGAGCAGTGCCGCGGCGGCCACCGAGTGCCAGCACAATCTTATATTATGTATCTATTAAATTAGTAGTCACACCAACAATCATACATATTGTATGTTAAGAGAGGTGATTTAGCCTATTTAACATCGCTCGGATTATGTTAGTTTACATTTAGAATAAGATCTTTTTGTTAACTTGTATTAACCATTTTCTGTTAATAATAAAGACCTTTAAAAATCAATCAACCTCAACAATCAAACAAAATAACAAGTGACAGTGACTCAGTGACAATGACAATACAATTCTTACGGCACTTTAGCGGGGCCGAGGCAGCGCCACTATTATGCCGTTAGCGGCACTTTATCCGATAGAGATTTAACAGAAATAAATAGAAAAATTAGGTATATTGATTAGAACTTGTCAGAACTCGAAGGGCACCAAAAATTACAACTACCAATTACTCAAAACAAAGTATTGAATACTTCAATAATAATTTGTCATAATCAGTTTATTATAATAGAAATTAGTGGGGGTAGCCGAGATTTTGATTTTGGTATTTTAATTATACCTTCTAAAATGTCAGTGATCAGTTAGTTGATCACGTATAAAATAAATGTGAAAACTGTGTTTCTTCCGCTAGCTTTAGTTAGTTCTGCTAAAATAAATACATCGACAGAATATACATATTTTAATGATTTGTAAGTTAGTTAAAGCTTATCTTGTTTTAAAAAGCCTCAACTGTAATGTAAACCATATGTCGAAAATACGTACCTATAATTTATTAAATTAATGCTATGTGCCTAAAGCTAGTGTTTTTTAAAAGTATCTTGTCTTTTTTTATCTTTTTTGGCACGTAATCTACTGATAAACATAGTAAATAAAGGAATTAAGTAAAACATTTAGTTAATTTCATTTAATATTACAATTAATGCACTTACAAGCGTTCTTCTTTATTTTTCTCATAAATGACCAAAACTGTGTAACGTCCAGCAGGTCGAGCGGGAGCCGTCCGCGTCCCGCAGACTATCGCTCACAACAACACCTACTAATGTATGCATACAGGAATATTTTATGAATGTGCCACGGTAAGCAGGCATGCTATGTTCCAGAACATCCATAATTTGTGGTTACATTCAGGCATGCTATGTTCCAGAATATCCATAATTTGTGGTTACATTACAATAACTTACGATTTATGGTAACTTACGTGGATATGTGTCTCTCCACGATGTTTATGAAGGGGAGTATAATATTCTGTACCTATCTGCATATGATATGCATAGATAAGCCAACAATAAATATATCCTTACTAAATACCAATGGGAAATAACAGTGATGCAATAAGCAAACATTGTAGTACCTATACAATATACATACAGCATTCCAACAGCCTGCAAGGTAGTAAGTAGGGGTAGTGCCACATGTAGGACGGGATGGACGGAAATACAAGTTGCAGCTAAGAGGACAAAACAACCTAAGAACCTACTGATAGTTACGAATCCCAGAAACATGAAAATAAAGACTAATGAAATCAGAACTCGGTTATGTTGTTTTGTTACCTGATTGTATCCGCAAGTGATTTCCGTGCTATGAGTGGGGTTAATCCTGCAGCCGGCATGCGATCCGCGTCGCTCGTTAACGGGCGATTAAACTCGTTAACTTGCCTTGCCAAGTTTAACGAGGGCGTTTGAAGTGAATAGGAGCAACAGGTCTGTACCGGTCCCCTGCGTGCAAGTGCGAACAAAACAGTTGTAGCCACTGGTGAGGCTAGTTCGTTTCGAATTTTTCGAGAACTTTCGACGTTACCTGCTTGCTTGACCGGCGAAAATACGCGTGCGAATTTCCCCGCGTTTTTCCGCCAAGATTTTCCCATAGCTTTAAACTTTTATCGTACGTGACTCCCGCCCGGGATATATTTACGCCGCGTTTTTACTTTACAAGATACAGATATTGATAACTGGACACTTCCAATAGTCTAGATCGGTGCTGTTTCAAATAGATTATCACCCAATTATTTGTTTCCAAACGGAAATACTTTTCATGACTATGGATATAGACATAGAGCGTTGAGTGATGCAGTGAGCACATGGGTAGGGATACCGAAAATCTCAAAGCGCGTAAAAATGAATACATTGACCTGCATTTCACAGGGCACTGGTCGCCAGCAACGCCATGGCGAACGCGTTGCTCACGGTAAATGATAGAGTTATTCAAACATACGGCAGCCGTCAACAACTCGACCGCCGCACTGTGGATCGAAAAAACGCTCTTGAAGACCTTGGAGCTTAAATTTTAAAGTGTCGGTTTTTTACTTGAAATTACTTCTAATAGCCAATATTATGCATAAATTATCATAGGATACAATCTGATAGGCAACTTGGCAACTTATATTTTTGATACTTGATTATTTATTCTTACAAACTAGATTTTTTCAGATTAGGTGCAGCTTTTTTTTTAACTCACTAAACCTTGTTATATGAAGTATGTTAAAAAATCATAAATAAATTGTTACATCACCGTGCACGGATATAACGGCTATTCTCTCTGTTCCGGAGATATAAGCATTAGGTCCATAAAGATTTTTTGCAAAAAAAATATTTTGTTAGTTGCCAATTTGCCTACCAGATTTTATCCTATAATAATTTGTGCATAATATTGGCAATTAGAAGCCACTTCAAGCAAAAAATCGACACAAAAAATTAAGCTCCTGTTTCGAAAGCCTTTTTTCGATCCACAGTGCGACGCCGACGTGGAAATATACGGAATTGGTAAACCTTCTAGATTCATGGGACGCGCTTACAATAATTCAGATTGTTCCATTTATATCTACATAGCGACTGAAGTTGTGTTAAAAAAATGTTTTAAGTGGAAAATGTTTAGCGAAGTCCTTGAGCGGAACGAACAAATGAACAATATTCATCACGTCTGTGTCACGTCGTATCGCAAACCGTTACGTTTTATTTATTTTTTGCATTATTATTCTTTTTGAAGGGCACTTATTATATACGGCTTGGTCTGCTTGTTCTTGAGGAGCTCGTGGCTAAGTAATAACAGCCACACGGATCGTTGCATCAGGTTACGCTACGCTTGCCGGGGTTGGTCCGTGGATGGATGACCATCTCTACACCACACCGAAACTCCTCCGTACCTCGGAAAGCACGTTAAGCCGTTGGTCCCGGCTGTCATTCGTGGATCTTTGATAGTCGTTACGGGTCGTCAGATGCACGAAAGTCTGACAACCAGTCATTTAATACCCAGTTACTGGGTTGTGGAGGTCAGATAGACAGTCGCTCCATGTAAAATACTGGTATGCAGCTGCACCCGGTTAGACTGGAAGCCGACCCCACATAGTCGGGAAAAGGCAGGCAGATTTGGTCTGCTTGTGAAAATATTTATTTATCTATTCATTATATACGAGTAACTGTATTTTTTCATGAATGAAGTGAACTGGTTTTTTTCTTTAGTATCCTACATTTTTTAGCCAAGATGGGATATTGAAATGTTCTTCGCAAAAGAACACCAATTCCTGTAAAACCAGCTCCTTAATACCTACATTACCTACAAAGCTTAAGATATTTAATTATTGACTTCAATCAGAGTTCACCGGCGAAAGTATAAATATTAAATATTTGTACATAAGTATAGGACAGATTTCCACACACACTCACCCACATGACACCCACACAGATATGGGATATGGTACAGATTTTTCGTGAGTGGAAACCTGTAGGCGTGGGATCGCTCTTGCCTGTATTGATTCCAAGTAAATTTTGACCTTCACGGCTACACCTACGCCTCCAAATATTCTTACATCTGGATACCTTTGAATCTCGACCATTGCAACCGATGGATGATGCAGGGGATGGGCGCCCCGCACTACCAACAGATCAACTGGCTGCGAGGGAGCCGATGTAAACTTTCAATTGCCTTCAATATGCCTGTCCTATATAAATAAAGCTACAAGTTTTCCAATATTCTAGCCGGTTGGCCGGTCGAGTGTTTCAATATGCAGACGGGAAGTAACGGAAGGATTCAACAAAATAAGTGTGTGTTACTGGAAAATATTGAACGCTCTGTAACAAGTACTTACTACTTAGTGTTTTATTTTATTTTATTCCAACCATGTAAAAACGCGCATAGCGAAGATATACAGGGTGTTTGGTGCATCGTGTGCCAAATTGAAATGACAGTAATGTTTTCCCATTGTTTGTCTTATTTGTTCTAGTATATTCGTGTATTTATGTAAATTTATTTGTGCTTATATTTATATATAATTAGGCATATATATTATATTAATAGTTTGTAATAGGTATATGTATATCTTTATAGTTACTTTAAAAATATTCCTCAATTTCTGGTAATTGCACCTACCATTGTTTGCATCTGCATCACCCAAAGGTTGACTGGTAGAAAATGCCTATGGCATTAAGTCCGCCTCCGTACATTTCTGTGCTTGAAGTATTAAATAATAATAATAATAAATTCAAACACCAAAACAGTGATTAAAAGTGCGTTTTAACACTGTTTTCAGACACTAAAATATTTTATCCAAGGGGGATTGCTTGGATTGGTATAAAATATTTTTTGTCCGTCAGGTTGATTATTAAACACACGGGGTTGCGACAATCGTGGACAGAATCCGGCAATTGGGACTCGAGGTGGCCCTGCACAAGTCCGAGGCCATGTGTTTTCATGGTCCTCGGAACGCGCCACCGTTGGGGTCCCAAATAACGGCAGGAGGAGTTCACATCGGCATCGAGTCGACGATGAAGTACCTTGGACTCGTCCTCGACAGCCGGTGGAACTTCGTGGAGCACTTCCGACGTTTGGCTCCCAGACTGGAGCGGGCCGGGGCTGCTTTGAAGCGGCTCCTGCCCAATCTAGGGGGTCCAAACGCCTCCTGCCGGAGGCTATACGCGGGGGTCGTGCGGTCCATGGCCCTTTACGGGGCTCCGGTTTGGGCGCGTTCATTGAGGCGGCGGCCAGCCCGCCGGTTGAACGCGTCCCAGAGAGTCATAGCCACCCGGCTGGTCCGGGGATACCGCACGATCTCCGGTGAGGCGGCGAGCCTTCTTGCCGGATTACCGCCATGGGATCTGGAGGGAAAAGTCCTCGCGCACATCTGGGAGTGGCGCGAGGAGTCGAAACGCCGGGGCGTAACTCCGTTCCCGCGAGAAATCGCGGCACAGCGGACAGAGCTCCGGCGGGATCTCATGGCGTCATGGAGAGTGCGATTGTCGCAACCCAGTGCTGGGCACGCCACTATTGCGGCGATAAGTCCCCTCTTTGAGGAGTGGCTAGAGAGGCGCCACGGCGTCCTCACCTTCCGCCTGACGCAGGTCCTCACCGGACATGGTTGTTTCGGGAGGTTCCTGTTTCGTATCAGGCGGGAGGAAACGCCCGGGTGTCATCACTGCGTGGATCGCCCGGAGGACACGGTTGAGCATACGGTGGAGGTCTGTCCGGCTTGGGCAGAGCATCGCCGTGTCCTCGTGGAGGCGATCGGCGGCGGGGATCTCTCGCGTCCGGCCCTAGTCCAGGCCATGGTACGGAGCGAGAGGGCATGGGAGGCCGTCACCTCCTTCTGCGAAGCAGTAATGCTCGCGAAGGAGGAGGCAGATCGCGTGAGGGAGAGGCAAATTTCGCGCCCTCACGCCCCTAGCCGCCGCAGGAGACGCCCTGGGCGTCGGGAATCGCAGGCCGATTCCCGGCCACCGTAGGCGCGGGCTTGCGGACGGTGAGCAATGGGTAGCTCGCCGTCCGATAAGGACCAGGCCCGGGTCGACGGCGCGTTGTGTTCCACGCGCGCCTCAAAGAGATGTCAGCACAACGGAAGGGGTCCGATAGGACCGATGCCTGCCGGGGTTGCGGGAAAGTCCGAAAGGGATACCGTGGCCCCTAGCAACGTAAAGGCAACGGAAGGAACACGGGTGGGATTTAGTCAGTAAGAGTCTGACACGCCCTCCCGCTCCACCCAGAGCGGGAGAAGTTATTTGATAATTTCCCACCCAAAAAAAAAAAAAAAAAGGTTGATTATTAAAAAATCTTGGACACGTATTTTTTTTTATTTTTTACCTTTTTAAAAGATTACGGCGATACATTGAGTTAAAATATGCTATGACGTCACGAGTATGTAGATTATATACTTGTGATGTAGCGACCCCCACTCCCCAAGTTAAAAAAAAATGTTTTGCTTTATCATATTAATAAGATAAAGCAAAAAATACCTTATAATATGATATAGTGTCTAATATGTTTTTATTATCTTACTGACTAAATAGAATTTCATTTTTTTGTCCCAGGCATCATCCCTATTTTGATGTTCCGTTTGTTTTATTATTTTATTATGAAAAGTTTTCTTAAAATTAGTAGTTTTATTGATAGATCACTTTAAATATATAACAGAAAAAATAAAATTATAAATTCCCACGCCAAGGGCTGCTTCTCTGTTCTTCTATTGTACCCAATTTGTTTGTGCCGTATGGAATGAAGAGCCGTGTCTCATATTTAAACGTGGGTTCTAAAAATATTTAGTATCTAGTAAATTAGCCGATTTTGTAGGTCCGATCCTGGAATTTGTAGTAAAACCCTTAAAAAGTTACAGGACGTTTAAGGTCCTCTTTCCTAACGGTCTATATAAAATATATGTTTCGTAGCTACTAAAGTAGTTGATCAAATCGGATAACAATAGAACCAATATTTAGTAGAAATTTCTACTAAATATTGGCGTAATCCAAACATCCTGCACACTCAGTACCTATTTCAAAAGATATTAATAAAATAAACATTCCTTAACAATTTAGTGTGGTACGAGAACCCACAAACAAAACCATGTCACATCGTTTTACGGCCAAAACCGTATAAAATCTTTAGTTTAGATAATTCTGAACGAGTCGGTGGGAAATACCGGTCAGAAACGTCCCAGTTTTACGGGAGCACATAAGTGCTGTCAAAAAAAAATTGCAGACGGTTTCATTACAATATGTTTGATATTAAAACACACATTGCTGTACACATTCCTACTAGTATCATACAACTCACTTTAAACTTTTTAATTTGTTTTCTTTCTTTTTACTTGTGTGCCTTTTAGTCTGTGATAAATAAATGTATTTTCTTTCTTTCTTTCTTTTTCTTTAAAAATGTATACATAGGTTTCGTTTCGTCTTATTTTATGATTCTAAATTCATTATTGTTTTGCTGTTATTTTTCCCAACATTATTGCTACAGTAACATAAAAAATGTAAGAGACAAATTTTAGAAGAGAAAAAAAAAGTCGGTTAGAAATAAATGATAAATACTGAAAACATATCCGGCCGAGCGCCGGATCCCCCACTCGACTGTCGGTTGTTTCGTGAATTCCTTTGAAACGGAAATATGAGAAACGAAAATTTCATGTGCTCGAAACGAGCGTTCACCGCTTCTTGTGTATCGCCTCAAATGATACATTACAAACAAACGTTACATGTTTATGTAACATCACATAAAGTCAATGACAAAAATGTTATTGATCAATATATGTATAGTCTGCCCAATTAATAGTTCTGTGTTGATTCACAGGATATAAAAGTGATTGTTATATTCATGTGTATGCTAGTAGGCGCGTATTAAATCAGCGACGCGCAGATATCGTGTTCTATTCCCAGGCAAGCTCATTGTCATTGCTTTTGGTCCCTGGCGACCACCTCGGGTTTAGAGTCTGACCGAAAAAGATTTTTTGTCGGCCAGAAACGAAAACGAAATTCAGTCGGACTCTAATAACAAGAGAGTTGTGTATACTCGCGAGGAACATAAAGAAGTTTGCATGACGGTTAAGTAGGTACCTAATTCCATGTGTATGACCGTATGTAATATCTTCCACGTGTATCACCGTGTGTAATATTACAAAAAAAAAATGGATTTCGTAAAAAAAAAAACTACTAACTATAAAAAATATGATAAATAAGTACGACAAAAAGTACCTATAAATTGGCATCGTCATCAGTCTGTATTTGCATGGTGATACTTACGCAAACACTGACAAACACTTGCTATGTACTAAAGACTAGCGTAATTAGTAAGTGTCGTATGCAGCAAGATAGATAGCTATGTGGTAACAGGACGTGTGCAGACGGCCAGACGCGCACAGATAGCAACAGTGACGGGAGAAATTAAGATCCGTTCATTATCTAATCACTGACGTCGCGGTACGGTGTCAGAAGCATAATAAAATCACAGTTTATCTGGAAACAACAGCACGAATAGGGTTACATTATGCATTCAAAGGCCATAAAGATTCAATTCATAGACGATGCTTGTTTTCTGAAGCGTAAAGTATGAGAAGTCGACTATTTGAGTCGGTAAAGAAAGATTCACCAAAATACTAAAATGACAGACGGCCTATCAGGGCCGTAGGCAGGGTTTTGGGGGTTCAAATCTTCCCCGAAATGTGAGAAACCAGAATCTCAATCCAGAGATCGATGCCTCTAGGGTACCTCCGCACACTTATACAAATAATTGTAATCTATTTCGCATAGGCGTACTTTATATTCTACAAAAGCAGTAGGAGTATGCTTAAATACTGTATTTTTGTCAACTCTGACTTTGTATTGAATGAATTCCTGCAACTTCAGCATTTTCTAAGAGTGTCTAACCTATCACAGGCGCCCGGTGCTAAAAATATCTGTATGAACGGTCGAAGAGAAAAAAACTTATTCGAAGCAGGATGCTAAAAATTTCGAGCTCGCTCCGCTCGCTCTTGCATCCTACATTCTCCATAGCGGCCCCATTGTGCTAAAGTGGCCTTAAAGGTAAAGATTTCCCTGCCTCTGGTCATGATTGCAAAGTGGCGGGAAGAGAGAAACAGGACTTTATGAAATTGATAATACTTAACTAAGGTCTTCATCAATTGTGCGGCACCTGGCAAGCCGGCCAATCACCGGATTGGGAGCAAGGCCTGCGCCCCACCCGCCAAAGCCAGAGGTAAACCCTCCGCCACCGCCATCACGGCCGCAACTGCCGCCACCGCTGCCGTTGCCGCCTCCACTGCTGTCGTTGTCGCCGCCGTAGCCGCCGCGGCAGGGCCCTCACGGAGGGCACGGGAGGGAGCTGGCATGGAGTGCCAATAATGGCCCCATTACGCCTCCTCCAGGTGAACATCAACAACTGCGCAGCAGCTCTGGATCTGTTGCTCCAGAGCATGGCGCAGTGGTCGATTAACATCGTGGTGGTCGCTGAGCCGTACTTGGTCCCGCCCAGGGATGACTGGGTGGAGGACCTGAGCGGCTCAGTGACCCTAATTTCGTCGGCCGCCGCCGGTACTACGTCTCTCGAGGCTTTTAAGAGAGGACGGGCTTGCGTTGTAGCACGGTTCGGGGAGATTGTTGTGGTAGGGGTATACTTCTCCCCAAGCCGAACTCTTGCCGAGTTCGGCCGAGTTCGGCGGGCGGCTGGTGCGGGTGGGACCGGATTTGGCGGAGAGCCAGTTTGGTTTCCGCAGGGGACGCTCGACGGTGGACGCCATCATGCGCCCTCACGACGGGGGATGCTGTGGCCCAGGGTGGGGTCATCTTGGAGGTGTCCCTAGACATCGCCAATGCCTTCAACATCCTGCCCTGGAGTTGCATCAGCGAGGCACTCCGGTATCACCGGATGCCGGACCTACCTCTGTCGTGTGGTCGAGGCCTATTTGACGGGCAGGGCCGTCATCTACCCCGGTCACCAGGGAGAATGGAACCGGCGAGAGATGTCGTGCGGTGTCCCACAGGGATCGGTCCTGGGGCCGCATCTGTGGGACATCGGATACGACTGGGTTCTGCGCGCCGACCTCCCTAGCGGCGTCAGCGTCGTTTGTTACGCTGACGACATGTTGGTTCTGGCGCCGGGAAGGTCGCACCAGGCGGCGGCCAAACTAGCAACACACGGGGTTGCGACAATCGTGGACAGAATCCGGCAATTGGGACTCGAGGTGGCCCTGCACAAGTCCGAGACTATGTGTTTTCATGGTCCTCGAAACGCGCCACCGTCGGGTTCCCAAATAACGGTAGGAGGAGTACACATCGGCGTGGAGTCGACGATGAAGTACCTAGGACTCGTCCTCGACAGCCGGTGGAACTTCGTGGAGCAATTCCGAAGTTTGTCTCCCAGACTGGAGCGGGCCGGGGCTGCTTTAGGGGGTCCAAACGCATCTTGCCGGAGGCTCTACGCGGGTGTCGTGCGGTCCATGGCCCTTAACGGGGCACCGGTGTGGGCGCGTTCATTAAGGCGGCGGCCAGCCCGCCGGTTGAACGCGTCCCAGAGGGTCATGGCCACCCGGCTGGCTGTCCGGTGGAGCGGCGAGCCTCCTTGCCGGATTGCCGCCATGGGATTTGGAGGCAAAAGTCCTCGCGCACATTTGTGTGTGGCGCCAGGAGGCGAAACGCCGGGGCGTAACTCCGCTGCCGCGAGAGATCGCGGCACAGCGGACAGAGCTCTGGCGGGATCTCATGGTGTCCGGGGTGGTCTTATAATTGAAGGAAGCAGCTACGAGTAAGTACGTCACTCGTTCAATGGCAAACGTAGCCTCGCCCCGTAGTATTTGTAGGATTAGGCCATCAAGGGATCAGGGGTATCGATAAGACATCAATCTTGTCATCCATCGTTTGTTTGGTCTTTCTCTTACACACGTAAGGGAAAGACCAAACAAACGATGGATGAACTGTGGGAAAGATGATAAGGCTAGAAAGGGGTGAATACTGAGATGAGGACTAATAGAGAAGTATGAAAGAAAACATGTTGCTCCGTCCCCAAAAAAATTGGGACAAGGGCAAGAAAATGATGACATCTCAGCCAGCTAAACACCCGTTTTTATTATACAAATACAAAATGTTTATTTCTGTACCAACTAACGGTTGTTTACATTAATTTATGATTGGAGCCTCCTATTAAGCATGATGACGCCTGTGTTAGGAGACTCCGCACTTCCATAGCTTTGGCTGTTTGTACAACTTACAAAATTATAGAATTACTAATCGACACAAAATTACCAAACATACTGCCAAACTCATGTTATCTTCTGTGACTGCACTGTGAACGTCTTGCCATGATTTTGACAAGCAAAATCTTTAACAAGGCTATTTGAACTTAGACCGGAGTTACAAACTGTGCAAAACAGGATTCTCAACTCAACCTATGTAGCTATAAAAACAAAATACCGCAATAGAGTGGATGCCGAACCTGAACTCTCTGCAACCAAGCCTGACATCAAACAATTGATGAAAAGTAAAAATGTATTTCATAATTTATTCCATTAGATGAAAATGTTAATGTCAAGTATTATGATTATTAATGAAGAATACACAGAAAACCAGGTTTTTTATTATTTTAGGCCTCTGTCAAATATTTCGTTTTCCAAAAAGGTTCCGTCGCCATAAAAGTTTGAGAACCGTTGATCTAAATCATACATATAAACTTAATAACGACAGAGTCTATGTTTCAATAGTGACCGCGAGTTTCCTTGCTTGATTCAGAATCGAAATCAACTTATTGATTCTTAGAATTAAAAAGATTGTGATTCAGAAAGCTTGCAATTAATTAAATTGCTTGTAGAGGTCACCATATCTCAGGATTTGTCCTGAGATCTTAGGATTTTTAGGCTCTTAACAGGATTGGGATCGGATTTAGGGAATCTCAAGAATCTCAGGATTTTGCGATTTATTTATAAAATACAGTAATTTCTATCTGGATTTTTCAATTATTTTATTGGAAAGTTATAATCAACCAAAATATAATCTTCTTTGTTTAGTATCACAACACAAATCAACGTAAAGAACGAAAATACTCAGTCTTTAAAAACATAATCTTATTTACCCACTTTGGTTTTAAGAATCAATTTTTATTAAGTGAACTGAAAAAAAAAACACCAAAGAGAAAAATAACTGTCATTTGTTGTCTGTTGCTTAATTTTTTTGCGACATCATCTCAGAACCTTTATATGGAAATCAGGCTTTTTGTCAGGACTTTTCAATTTTCAAAGTCAAAGTCAAATCATTTATTTCAAATAGGCACTTATAAGGTGCTTTTGGAAAAGTGAAAAATGGTTGATCTATTTTATTTGTCTTTATTTCTAGTATAATAAAGATAAAATAGATCAACCAGTTTTCACTTATCCAAAAAATTATCTAAAGTACATACATATTTTAAGAGGTACTGTGTTAAATGTTACAACAAAATAACTTGTAAATTTGTAATACATAGGTATTATTGCAATTAAATGACAGCAAAATTTAAAACTCATATTAAAAATACACTTTGTAAACAAGCATATTACAAATTAGAGGACTATATCCAAGATAAGAATGCTTGAAAACATGCTGGTCCTGTTCCATAGGATAATCTAGACAACAAGTATATAATCAAAGCTAGACAAAATCAAACTGGTTGCTAATTTAATTGTATAATTTATTATTTTTATGACATTCATTTTACATTCTGTTTACTTCCTCACACACCAACATATACTATTTACTTTATTTACACAAACGTATTTACATGATTTAAAAACAGACCCCGAGGCCCTAGTGTTTCAACCCCAAACGGATCAAACATATAAGTCCCAATTAGATTGGAGTATTTGCGCCGTTTGAGGTTTTCCGCACCTGCAGCAGCAGCCCCAGCACAGCCCGCAGTGCTAGGAAGATGGGATGGCGCAAGGGTGTCGACACACGTTGCATCCCACACCAAAGGCCTACCTACCTTCCAAGGCATTATGGTCATTCCGTCTGGTCTCTTCCCATCGTCGCGTGCCAAGCCATTGGGTTCTAAAACAGCTGGCACTCCGGCGGTGACAAGAGCACGACGGACGATGTCAATTATGCTGGCGTGCCATGCTATCCGGCCTGCACTCTTACTGCAGGATAGGCCATGGTGTCCGAGACAGTCGACACCTTCACCGCATTGGCAGCGATGCGGAGCCACACAAGGAGCGCCCAGATGCAGACAGGTAGCGAGCCGGTGAAGGTGGTATCACCCAGCATAGTACCTATGTTGGGTGACGGTAGCGCTTGAAGCCAGAGGCCCGACTCCCACTCACCCACAGCCAACAGGCGGGCACGCTCAGCAGTATTGGTGGACGTATTAATAAGATTATTCCGTACCAACTTGCAGAGCGGCTCATCCCACTGCCTCTGGGAAGATGGGTTCATGGGCCGATCTGTATTCGGGCAAGCCGCTTTCCAGGCGTTCTCTGCATCGGTCAAGCAAGGCACTTCAGAGTAAACCAGGCAGGGGGCTAAAATTTTCCCGGTCAACTTTTTAGTGCTGCGGACAGAGGACTGGAACGCGGGTAAGCTAATACTGGTAATTTTGCGAACGCCGAGGCCACCAAAACGGATGGGTAGTGTGGCTTGCAGCCACGCTCGGTCGTCCAAGGCCACATTTAAAATGGATGTTAATGTGCTACGAATAATTTGGTCAATTTTGTCCACGAGGTGTGACTGCTTCCATAAAGGGGAAGAGCGTAGAAAATATATAAATTTTGGACCAAAACAACAGTATCTAATCAGGGTGAATGCCGAATGTAAATTCATTTTGGAGAGTCTGTCCGAAATGTCGTTAAAGTTTTTGATTTTTTCGTCGATGAAAGAAGGAAAGCTGTTTTCTAAAATTGGGGAACCTAGGAGCTGAAGTGAACTTTTTTCTAAAATTTTGATTTGTGGGGCTATTGCATTAAATTTCTCAAGAGTCAATTGTCTGTCGGTAATGTCAGAAAAGAAAATTTCGCATTTTGATGGGTTAAGGTCCAAGCCAATAGATTTAAATTGTTCTTTGATGAGTTGTAGGTCTTTCAAAGGCGTTCCATCATCTAAATACCACACGTTACATTTTGAATTTAGATTCTGGATAATTGGATGGATAGCCAAGCTGAAAATGACTGGCCCGAGAGGGTCACCTTGTTGGCATCCTACTGCAGATTCCAAAACATTGTCCTTGTAAAGTAATTTAGAGGGGTACCTGTAACACTGCCACATAAAACCATAAATTTCGGGTAGTTCTTTTTTGACTTCAGCCAAAAAGGTGTCCCTGTTGACAGAGTTAAAGGCATTCTTAACGTCAACCTTGAGGATAACCTTACATTTGTTGGAGTTCAAAAAGGTGGAAAGTGCATGCACGGCAGCCTCACAGCCCCCTCTCAAGCCGAAACCTAGTTGCAGGGGCTGAAACTTAGCTGTAAGGGATTCGCTATACAGCTTACAGCATATTTTGGCTGCCGTACGCCTGTAGGTGCACCCAACGGCGATGGGACGAATGCCGCCGTCCTTCTTGCGCAGGGCACATAGGTTGGCCCCGTATAAGACATCGACAACGGCCTCGTTCACACCGCCGGTGAGCATGAGTTTAATCAGGGCCGCAAGCTCCTTCAGAAGCGACTCACCAGCGTCCCCAGCGCCTGAGCTCAATAGATCCTTTAGATGTTGTGGAGTCAGGCCATCGAGGCCGCCGGCGGAACCGCTCCTGAAGGAGCAATCAACTGGGGCGCCGAAACGTTTAGCAAGGTTGAATTTAGGACGGGAGGGTCGGGGGGATCGGGAAAGGTGAGACTATCCGCAGGCGCTGGGTGTTTACTCTCTAGAGCTGTTAGCGTTTCTGGAGAGTAAGGCGCCACCACATCGCTGCTGAACAGTATCCTGGCTGCTCCCCTGATGTCACCTTCACTTAATTTGGATTCCACATGTGAACATAAGCCTTTTTGTGATAGGTTATTGAATGCAGGTAATTTTAGATCTAAAATTAGGGTCGAATTGTTACAATTTTCTTTAATTTGGTTCGTTAAGGTTTTTTTACTTGCCAAATTTTTTTGGACATGCAGAATCCTATATGGGAATGAAAGTAATTGCTCCCAGGCACTTTGTGAGTTCTCCTGGGTCGCGAGACGGAGACATTGCGACAAATTCAGTGCGACAGACCGTCTCGCGCCCCGGGGAACTCTCTTTAACACTGGGGTAGAATTTTTAAATTTTGCAAGCGTTTTCCACAAGGTTTTCTCTAAAGGTGTTGATGTTGGGGGTGTGGCTGGGGGGCACAATGGTACACTATGTGATTTGTGGATCTTACCATAGTGTACTTTCAGCCCCCGTTCGCCTTTAAAAAAACGTGCCTGTGAGCAATGTGGACATCTCACCAGCTGGACATCAAGCGATGTGGCAGGTTGACTGGCACAGGTCCCGGCGTCACTACAGCCGGCATTGAACATATACTCGTAATATAAAAACACTTAAACTTACCTAAAAAAATATAATAATAAACTGTATATACAAGTACATAATTATAACAAACACAAACTAAAAACACATTTTTTCAATATTTACATGTCACGAAAATATGAGATTGTCATTATATTTTTTGACGGCTGCGGCGCAGTCGCGTTCTAGGCCCGGGGCGCTGCGCATGCAGGGCGCAGCCTTGGCACCCGTTGCCTTGGCTGCAGGCGTCGCGTCTTCGTCGTTGTCAATATTAATCAGTAATAGTGAATAGTTAAAATGTTTTTATTTGATGTATTTTATTTTCTCGTCTACTCTTTCACATGTTGTCTATATCTCTTTTTATCCACTTTCCTATCGCAGGTATGCCAATAATTTATATTCACGCGACGTGCGTGCGACAACTCCAGCACAGTATAAATAAGTAACAGTATTATGTCTTCATAGGAAAAGGACGAAACGACGCGTTTTAAAATCTTAGAGTACTTATACTAGTAGTACGCAACAGTCAACGGTTTACTTGGATTTTAATCATTCATCGGATCATGGTTGAAATGAACTTATTAATTGTAAAATTTTAGGAAAATCGTAAACTTTGACAATGTTTGTAAATGTGTGACATGTATCTATCGCTGCTTCATTTTTAATTATTTTTACTTATAGTAATTTTATTCTAGGTGCATCGTCTTCATATATAATTAATGTACCTATACAAAATATTGAAAACATTTTAAAAGAGTAACGGTGGAGTTACTTGCCCATTCTTCTCCATACGAAAACTACCTTTTGGAAGGGGCGACTAGAATCATTTTTTTTTTTTGTACATTTTGACGTTCAAAAGTGCCATAGGCCATAGAATGATAGAAGGGCCTATTTGAATTAAGTGATTTGACTTGACTGACTTTTAAAATGTGAACTATTTTATTTCATGGTAACCCTCAGTTGTGTCTAAATTTTAATGGTCACCGGTGTTATTATACTTTTTTCTTATATATAGTATCAGCAACAACTATTCATAAATGTACAAACAGCTTCCAAACCAGACTTACTACTGACCTTTAGGAATCGTTGCAAAACTTCGGGTCACCTTGGAAAACATTCAACTAAACAACCTAGTGCTTGTACCTGCAAATCAATTTCATTCAAACATTTCAACCTATTGCCAAACATGAAGTATAATAGTGTTTTCTATGACGTGACACCGCTGATCTGCGGGACGCCACACATTTTCGTAAACGATTACGACAAATTTGGTTCATTTTGACAGTTCAACATCATTCATTGCGTTATTTACGTTGTTGAGCAGATTTTTTTTTCGAACTTATGGCGCAATGCAATGGATTAGCAATTTGTTTCAAAACTATTCAAATTCCGATTGATCGTGTATTACGTAATTAGGGTACAGGCCAGTCACTCCATCGACCACCATTGACCGCCAAGCATTTTTTGTAAGAGGTTTTATGACTAAGTTTCTTTTTTTTTCTAGCCTGTTGTCAGAGTTTTAAAGCCACCCATGAGCCTCTGACTTGGCTTCACATGCCGTCGAGAAATATCCCTCAGGCATGCCGGTTTCCTCACGATGTTTTCCTTCACCGTTTTGAAGAAGCAAGTGATAATTATACAATACGCACATTAATACGAAAAGTCAGAGGTGCGTGCCGTGGGTTAGAACTCACTCGAGACCTATGACTTGGCAGTTGGACGGTCACACCACTAGGCTATCACTGCTCGTTGTAAGCGGTATATCCGCACAATTAGTTCGCCAGATCGGTGACCACTGACCAAGTAGCCGCGTCTATGTAGTTGCTGACGACACACGAACACCTGACAACAGTAAGTTGCCAGTCACTTTTAATTGATTCAAATTTAAATATTTTTATTTGTAGAAAATAGGTAAACAAAAAAAGTACAGTTATTATTAATAAAATGAACGATATGTCTTGCCGTCAACGGCGCAAAAATATTCTAATTATAATTTCAAATTAATCCATACTAATATTATAAATTCGAAAGAAACTGTCTGTCTGTATGTTACCTTTTCACGGCTAAACCTCTGAACGGATATCGATAAAATTTGGCAAGGAGATAGATGGCATACTAGAGAAGGATATAGGGTACTTTTTGTTGCAAAAATAATCCTTAAGGGGATATAGGGCCCTGGTCCAGGCCATGGTACGGAGCGAGAGGGCATGGGAGGCCATCACCTCCTTCTGCGAAGCAGTAATGCTGGCGAAGGAGGAGGCGGAACGCGTGAGGGAGAGGCAAATTTCGCGCAATTTGTAATATTGATTTTTTGTATCTTCTTTTCAAGAGATTTAAGGGATTGGAAATATAGTCATAGTCCGTATCTTTAATTAACATTTAGTCTTTATTTCATTAAAATCGGCCCACTCGGTCAAAAGTTATTACAATTTAAAGTCATCAGCTAACCTTTCTAACATGTAGGTATTATATGTGCAATGGCGGCACTGGAGTCCTATGCTCATCTGGGTGCCGTCCGCACAGATCAGGGAAGCACGACACAAAAAGGAGGAGGCCTATGCTCAGCTGTGGGTGAACAAGGCTGCCAACAAAACAATTATGACCCGATCATAAAAGTGCCGATCACCTGTGTCTGAGACCGATCGCGGCCACTAGTGAGCCCATTTACCGGCGCTACCGGTAGGTACCTAATGAATGAATATTCAAAACAGAATCACTTCTTCCTGAGGCAATTGAGCTGATCAAATAACTGCTTGTTAGGAGTAAGCTAATAACTAATGAGAGACAGCTCATTATTGTAGTACTCATTGAATTGACTTTGCACTGACGATGTGATACGCAATCGCCTTATCGATACATCGCCAAAATAGAGACATTTGATAAGAACTTGGAAACATTAAAGAACTGCATTTATTCATATGATCCTACAGTTGGCACCCAATTGTCATATTAGGTATTATGATTGAGTGACTGGTTTGCTATGCTGTTATTATTATTCTACATAACTTGTTTTCTTTGAAACATTTGTATGCTAGTCCACGGCGACACATGCAGCACATCATAATCCGAATTTTAAAATCATTATATTACCATTATGTAAATAAAAATATTCTACTCTATTGTATTTGTGAAAATGATGGAATATTTTTAAAGGAAATATTCAACATTAGATACAATTAAATTACCTAATTGAATTGAATTATTAATATATAATGACAATATTTTTGTTACTAACCAACACAGTATTTTATAATTACAGCAATTAACATCCAGACTGCAGATAGTTGTTAGTCAACGTGGACTCCAAAAAGCAGCTTATTCAGCATAGGGTATTGTTATTCAGAAATACTGTATGTTGTAGCAAATAACCGACGATAAAATTAATGGAATGCGATAAGGAAGTTATTTTATTACTGTTATAAACTTATGTAGGTAAATATTAGAAACAAATACCTAAAAAAAACAAACTTATATGTATAGGTCATTATGTTCAAAGAAGTCAAACACGTTGGTCAGTTTCAAATCGCCAATGTTTGGAGTGTTTGGTTGGCAGTTTGGCACCAGCAAGAATGTTCTTCGTACGTTTTTCTAATCTTCAGCCAACAGAGAAAAAGTTTGTACGTAAACAACTACTGGTGGTTGCCACATACAGGTCAAAGTACTTCTGTGTAACCCAGGTACCCTCATTTACACCAAGGCGCCGCTGGTCTTCTTTTTTATTTTACACAGTTATGGGCAACAAATGCACAGCAGATATTTTCATTTGGTGCATATGATATAGGGAAGTGGAGCCTCTGAGTACAATTCACTGGTTATAAATCACTGGCAATTCATATTCTGCATTTAACTTTTATTTCACTATTTCATAATCTACAAGAAATTATCTCTATGACTTGCATGGCATTAAAAGGGGCTTAATAAAATGGAAACCAACCATTGTAATGTATTTCATAAGCACATTACTTTTTGGTACTTGCAACTAAATTAGTAAAACTTGACAACTAACCTAACCCCCCCCCCTCACTCATAAAAGTATTTATCTTAATATTTATATTAATACTAATTCATTCGAATTTTTTGGTTAACTATTATTATAATAATTCCATCTCATCTGTTTACCTTCATAATAAGCAAATAAATGATTTCTATTACTACTTCTAATAACTTGTTTAAAAACTTTTATTGAAAAGTTTAAAAGATTAAGAAACTCCTGAAAACCTCCCATCAGAAAAAGTTACATTTGGTCAAATAGTAAAAGGGCAACCAAAGTCACTGATATTGTAAGACCTTTGACAGTACATGCAACAAGTTCAGAAGGCTCGGGTTGGAAGCCACCACCAGTATAAAATATATAGGGCTACCAACCATCTGGAGGTATTCAGCTTAGGAACTTTTAACTTTGTTAATTTTTTTCAAATCCAAACTATTCATCGAAAATAGAAAGTTTGAAACTAAAAGGCTGGACTTTTTACGTTTGTTTCTTTTTAAATTGTTTTAACCAGGAACGAGTTTTGCCAGTACAGCAAATATCAGTTAAAAGTACTGGGATAATGTCTCAATTTGTTGGTCAACTTTTTGTTAATAAATACCTTGAACATAGCCCAACGCTGGCCATGCCACAAGTCTACAGCTGCATACATTACTATCAACACTGAGGCTATAATTTAAATAAATAGACACAAGCAATGACTGCTGATATACACACTTATTTCATACTTACCATTTGGATTAATTATGTAAACAGGTGTCAAAATAGTTGTCAACTATCAATTAATAGCTAACATTGCATCCGTTTTAATGGGCAGACTGATTGTAGTTAGTTTATTTAACGTGAAGTTCGTTCCAAGGTGTTCATCACAAATATATAAACATCCCTGAATTAAAAACACTTTATGAAATCGTGTGTATAAATACTGACATGATGGTCAAATAAATGTCATCTAGTGTGCTGGCAAGTAAACATTAGAATTATAATTAAGTACTCACTGGTCACACTGTGAAGTTTTAGGCTCGTTGGGAAAATCTTCCACTCCTTGATAAAAAGCATGGAAACTTCAAGAACTTAATAGTTCGTCGGATTATTATTACACAACTGGCTAAAACTTCGAGAAAGTAGCACCAATAACTCCAGAAAAGTTTTAAAAAGAGTTTTAAATGCTGGACTTTATACCACCAATACAAAAACACGAATTAAAATTTTATATAATTAAAACTGACACACGAAATGATGCAAAAAACACTTGTAGCTGTCGTACGCACTGCACACACAGGCACTGGTGCATGCACACAAGCAAAAAAGTTTATGAAGTTTACTTCAAACGTCAAACGGAGCGCGTTTCGTAATGTCTTGTTTACAAAATTAACAACGTAAGCATAGAAGTGAAACTGTTCGCGTCTGTCTACGTTTGTTCGTGTCGCTGCACCAAAGAGTATAATAATATGCGCTGCACCCTGGATGAGCCATTCCGAGAAAAATTTACCCTGGGGAAAAAGTACTGTCACAAACATTTACAAGACATCTCTATTGAATGCTTTTTTTTATGTACTGTTTAGTTCATATGCTTTAAAAAAAAATAACGGAGTGAATCGTTGCTAATATAATATATAATTACAAATAAAAAGCAAAACAGGCAATGTTAGCGTGTTACACCTATACATAGGTATTAAAAAAATATTATTTTATTTCATTATTAAAAAAAGAAAAATGTACTTAATACAATAAGATTTGTTTATAAAAGTAATGTTATAATTTTAAAAAAAACAGTATTCTTTAAAAGCCAGGACACTCCTGTCCTGGCTTTAACTAACCGATGCTCATGATTTTATACACCTCAGCGTTTTTTTTTGAGGTTTTAAAGAATACTGTTTTTTTTTTTAAATTATATCATTACTTATTATAAACAAATCTTATTGTATTACATTTTTTTTTTTTTAATAATGGTAATCAAATTAGCACCAAGGTGGACATTCCACTTTAGTCACTACTGTTTTATTTGCTTTCAATAGTACAAAACTACCAAAACAAGGTATTTTATTTGCATGGTAACGTTATTATGGTACTTATATCAGCCATTTCTTTACCAATAGAGTCACAGTTATAAATAGAGATCGGATATTCGGATGCATATTTACCTAAAGTGAATTTTTGGCTAAGAAATTATGGAAGAGGCTTCTTGATTAGAAAAAATCTTAATATAAATCCCGGAATTCCATCAAATCCGGGAATGCACAACTTATACGAACATGGTACGGAAACGACTTATCAGCCGTCTTATGAAGATTAGTTTTGCGGTGTAAAAATGTATGTAACTACTGTAAACATTGTTTTAAGAAACTCTAGGCACCGAGTTGTTTGTCGCTATGTGCTATGTCCATTTGGCAACCTACTTTACAACATTATTTTATTTTCTATAATCAAAAAGTACTAAATTTATCAATTCCGGAATCGCGAGATTTTTGCGATCGATACAAAAGTGCTTTCCATAATAGCCAACACCTCAATTTTAGGTAAATATGCATCCGAATATCCGATCTCTAGTTATAAAGTAACACTGGGAATTTCTTAAAACATGCTTTATTTGCGAATTATACTTTATATATCTGTGTATGTAATGAAATAATGATTCCCTCTAAAAGAACCAAAGAATATTGGTTTAGTCGTCATTGTTGCTAGTAAAGCGGGAGTTGGTCACGTCTGTTTAGTCGGAATTTTAATTTTAATTGTCTATTTTGTTCAGCTTAGTAACGGGTCAATTTTTCTCACAATGGCTCAGATGTTAGCTTGAATGATCAGTCATGGATAGCCAAAGATGCTGTTTTATAGAATACTAAGTGCAACCAGCGGTTTCACCCGCAGAAGTCTCGATCCCGTGGGCTTATCGGGATAAAAGTATCAGACATAACAGATCATGGCCTATTTATGTGCCAAATTTCATCCAAATCAAAACAGATTTGAAAGTGTAACAAACTCATTTTTACATTTATAATATTAGTTAGGATTACTAGCTGTTGCCCGCGAGTTCGTCTACGATCTAGGATGAAAAGTAGCCTATGTCCTTTTCCAGTCATGGTCTAGGGCAGTGGTTCTCAAACTTTTTTGGTGACGGAACCCTTTTGGGAAGCAAAATACTTAATGGAACCCTACAATAAAACAATAGTTTTTAAAAGTGTATTCTTTATTAATAAGCATAATAAAAGTACAATGTAACAGTTACTAATTATTACTTACTTTACCACATAGCAAATACAATAATAAAAGAAAGACGGGTTTGTTACAACACTTATAACTCGAGATCTGCTGGACCAATTTTCATGGTTTTTGATTCGTTGGATTTGTCTCCTCCCCGAATAGCAGAATAACTACTAAAACATTGGAAACATTCACGAGAAAAAAAGATATGAAGAAAAATCATGTTTTTATAAATTTTGCACTTATGATGTTCCGGTATAGACCGTACATGCCATAAATCGTACTAGGCTTGCATGAACACGATATAGTATTGTATTTCATCATTAAACACTACTTAATTCATTTTGTATGGAACGGCTTTTTTTATGACATCTCGAGAACGGATTGACTGATTTCGAAGTTTTTTTTTCATTCGTCTCGGCCTAGATAATTATGAAGAAAAATCATGTTTTCATCCATTTTGCATTTATGATATCCCCCGTTAGAAGGTAGGTAGGTATGTATGTAGGTAGGTAGGTAGGTAGGTGGTAGGTATGCAATTTTTTTATTTTAAATATTCCGTGAAGTTCGAGGAAGTATCTTATGAAGAGAAACTTGGAAAAAGAAAAACGTAAAAACCCCACTTTTCTTTATCTAATACAAACTGTTCCTAGCTGTCGTTGCCATAAATCCTAACAACAAGTACTAGGCTTGCATGAACTCACGATAGTATTTCAATTTTTGGAAAATCCACTGGAAAAGTAGGTAAGTAGGAAGGAAGTTTGAAAGCGCTTGGAAAAAAATGAATAAAAATTAATTAATTTAAAAATGAATCCCTATTTCCCTTGGTCAGGCGTCACGCGTGAACGGCTGGACCGATTTCGCTAATTCTTTTTTTGTTGTGTTCGTTATTCTCAGGACAAGGTTCTTAGGATAAGTAGGTGAAGGTAGGGTAGGTAGATATGTAAGTAGGTAGGTAGGTAGGTAGGTAGGTAGGTAAGGTAGGAATGTAAGTATGTAGGTAGGGTAGGTTGGTAGGTTTGGTAGGTAGTGTAGGTAGGGTAGTAGGTAGGGTGGGTAGGTAGGGTAGGTTAGTAGGGTAGGCAGGTAGGGTAAGTAGGTTTGGTAGGTAGTGTAGGTAGAGTAGTAGGTAGGGTGGGTAGGTAAGGTAGGTTAGTAGGGTAGGCAGGTAGGGTAAGTAGGTTTGGTAGGTAGTGTAGGTAGAGTAGTAGGTAGGGTAGGGTAGGGTAGGGTGGGTAGGTAGGGTAGGTTAGTAGGGTAGGTAGGTAGGTAGATAGGTAGCGTCATAGATAAGTACTTAGTGCTCCCGTGCGAAGCCGGGGCGGGCAGCTAGTAAGAAATATAAAAAAGAAAAAATCTAACTAATGGGAGGTATGAAACTGTTTTTTATTTTTCATCAATTGGTTGATATCAGGTTTGATAGAAGACAGTTGAAGTCTCATATCAGTTTCGGCGTCCAGTCTATTGCGATATTTTGTTTTCGTGGCTGCATAGGTTGAGAATCCTGTTTCGCACAAATATGTTGTTGGGAACGGGAGAAGAATATTCAGACCCATTTTGCCAAGCATTGGATATTCATCACGGATTCTGCACCAAAAATCGTTGAGAGGCGTCGTTTTGAACAGTGACTCCATACTTGTGTCTGATGACATTAATTCTAAAAGAGATTCATATATCTCGTTTGACATACTTTCGGGCTTTTCCAAGTTGGGTAAAAAAGGATTATGAATCCATGAATTCAGTTTCATTTTTGTATTCTGTTTTTCGGGAAAATACTTTTCAAAAGATGCGCGCATTGAACTGAGATATTGGAACAATTATTCTTCAAACACATCATCTTGAAACATTTCTGAGTCGTTATCGCTAACAAACTCACTGAGTGACGTAAAGCTTTCTATTTCTTTCTTACCAACACAAATAATCCAAAAATCTAATTTTCTTTTGAAGGCAGTTATTTTGTTATAGGCCTGAAACACTGTTGTCTGTTTACCTTGCAATGATAAATTCAATTCGTTCAGTTTTTGAAAGATATCCGCCATAAAAGACTATTGGAACAACCAAGTTTTATCATACAAACGGTCCTTCAAATTAAAAGAAGTATCTGCTGAAAGAAACATTTGTAGGTAACTCGGCTCTAAGTTCAAATAGCCTTGTTAAAGTTTTACCCCGAGATAGCCATCGCACTTCTGTATGGAGCACCAGTGTTTTATGTTTGCTGCCATAATCTTCACACAATAATGAGAACAATCGGGATTGTAGTGGTCGTGATTTGATAAAATTAATTATTTTTACCGCTTCATCCATAACTAATTTTAGATTTGACGGCATTTGCTTCATCACAAGTGCTTGTCTATGCAGAATACAATGGCTGGAACTACAATTAGGCGCTTTATATTTTATTCGTGACACTGCTCCTGCTGTTTTACCTGTCATCGCCACAGACCACATAGAGATACTTACGTATGTCATCGCCTTGGTCCCGTCTGTACAAATGTCAATGCAATTGTTCCAACTGAGATAATTTTCTTCAAAAAATATATTTATTTTATTAAAAATTTCTTCCCCGGTAGTGTTTGTGAGCAGCGGTGAACACTAAGCATGTCTAATAAGCATGTCTTCTTCAAAAGAACTTTCATATGGATATCTCACGATAACCAGCAAGATAGCCAAACCAGCGACATCAGTTGACTCGTCCATTTGCAAGGCGAATCGTGTTTTTTGTAGACGTGTAACATGTTCTTGTTTGACGTAGCTTGCCAGAGCATGGATTCGCCGTGAAACAGTATCGTTTGATAGCGGCACAGTAGAAAGATGCTTTGCAGATTTTTCATCGAGCATACATTTTGTTATGTCTAATACACATGGCTTTATTAAATTCTCAGCGATAGTATGCGCTTCACCTGCTTGTGCATTGCGATAGCTAACTAAATATGATGCCTCCGTGGCCTTTTCGTTGATAGTTTGTGTTACATGCATCATATTTTTTTGACTTTCCAATAACTGATCTTTATTACGACCAAAAAATTCTTTATTCTTGTCTTTAGACTCGGGGTGCACAGTTTCTAAATGTCGGTGCAATTTGGCAGGTGCCATGGAACTATTAGGAAGCAGTTTACTACATAGCATGCAGAGAGGTGAGCCGTTAGAATCAACAAATCTGAAACTGATATATGATTCATCATACTTCCTTTTTTTCGTCTTTGAAATCGTCGAGCTTGACGTCGTGGCATCATCGTCTGGATCGGTAATTGCTATATTCTCCGCGCGTACTGCTTTTGAACATTCAGCGTCATTAGAAGATGTTGTTGCAACACGTTTAACACCTTTAAGCCAACGTTCCATTCTTCTTTATTTATAATGTTACACGTCAGGATGGTGGGGTCTAAATAATGCACAATCGTTACTGCGTATAAGAGACTAAGTTTAGTACAATGAAGAAATGTATAAAACTGAGACAATAGAATACAGCAGGCAGTAGAACTATGAACACTAGTTTCTCGCTAGCGAGCTTGTAAGTAGGTAGGTAGGAACTTATCGCTCCGAACGCTAATCGTCAACTGACTGACGAGGCGCGACGCGCGATCGCCGCTTTTCTAGGCTAGGTCTTAGTCCTAGACTCGATCTCGAATATTCTCGAAAATACTCGAGTCGGCGCCTTTGATAAACAAAAAGCAAAAATAAAAAGAGAAATATAAAAATTGCGTTGTAAACAATCTCGACTTTGTTTTTTGAAGTTAGAGTCGAAAGTCGCTTGTTGACAACTATAGCGTCTAATTCAGAGGCGGCTTTTATCAAAGGGACTGCGCGCTCACAAGTATACATGTTGATACCAAACTTATGAGATATTGTACCAGCTATTGTAACACATGTTTATACAAATACAAATAAATAAATAAATATACCTACGCGCGGCCGCGGAGTCAAAACGTTCGACCAGAGAGAGGTGTTTTGTTTTTTTTTCTAATCCTTTAGGAACCCCTACAGAGGTATCGCGGAACCCTAGGGTTCCGCGGAACACACTTAGAGTATAGCTGGTCTAGGGTGTCAAATATCATTTCATCCAAATCCGTTTAGCCGTTTTAGCGTGACAGCGTAACAAACAAACAAAACTTACTTTCGCATTTATGATAGTTAGGGTAATGAACTACCACGTACTAATGCTTTAAGAATGTTGTGTTAATGAGTACAGCCGACTATGAACACTGATTGGGTACTGTCAGGTTACACTATAATTTCTTTGGGCAAGGCGACGGAAAAGTGCTGATCTATGCGCGTGCCATGTAGGGTAAGCAGGGGGAATGGTGGCGTTCCAGTAAAGCGTCAGGGCAGCCCGCGAAATTCAAATTTTCAACGTTTTTTGCAATTTGCAGGTCAGTATCAGGTAGTATGTTGTCTATGATTCGTGGCCGATCCAATATGTATTTAAAATAATTATTTATAATCATAAAAATCATTAATACAATTCTTTAAGTTCATGTAATCCTATTGAATGACTATTTCATGAAATCGAGGATTATGCTAACTTAAGGAGTTCATGTGATTGTAATGATTATAATTATTTAAAGCCATATTTGTTACGGTCGCGAATCATATTTTAATCAACAAAGGTACAACCTGACACTGACCTACAAATTGGTATACTTAAACGTAAAAATAATAAATTAATAGTTTAAAAAACACTAGAAAAACACGCTTTTATAAATGCACATAAAAATAACGTGGCCTTTCTCACAAGTGCAAACACGACTATGATACGATATTCCGTCATGGAATGCTAGTGCCTATCTTCCGGCTTCATCATCAGACCTTGAAACCTAATCGTGGTCAAAGTTCATTACAAGACTTTTCTAAGAAATCCAAAACAGCTATGAAACGATTTTCCATCATGAAGTTCCAGTTCATATCTTCCGGCCCCATCATCAGATCATTTCGACAGTACCATATTATTGTATTGTTATCAGAACTACATACAGCTGCCAATTTTCAATACGCTACGACCCTTGGAAGATGGTTAAATTAGTTACCTTAGATTCCATTAAGTACATAGTTTGCTACATACAGGTCGACCTAATAAAAGCGTGTTAAAAAAGAATTTCGCAGGGTAGGTACTCAAACTCAAAGAATTTATTTCAATTAAACCATTTACAGGCACTTTTGAATTATCAAGGGGTCAGTCAGTCAGAAATATGAAGCTTGTTGCGGACGGCACAGGTACCTACAGTACCGCAGTCGCCTTGGGACCACAGAGTATATTTTATATAGGGAGATAGAGACGTCACTCGAACATTTCATGGCGCCCTCTAGCAACAAGTTAAAACAACAATTCATGGAGCAATATACGTATAGCTAGCTTCAAATCTACAGTAGGCCCTCCTATCCTACTTTCTTTCCTTTTAGTTAGGTAGTAGTTTTTTATATTAACTCAAAATAAAACATCAGATACATGTCAAATACTTTATAGTTATAGTCCATTTATTTGTGAGCATATAGTTACAGAGATGGTCCATCATTTTTAAGTACTTACATAATATTCTGCCGTTTCCGGCGTACAAATACATTGTCAGAGTTTTGGTTCGTTTATAAGATTATACATTGAATTAAATTCACACAACACTTGTTCGCGTTCATGTTTATACAACAAAATAACAATGCTTTTCACACACAAGTAAATAGTCCAGATTTTCGTGCAAGAGTCAATCAGATAAAGCGATGCGAAGCGGTATGCAATACTTTTCGAGGTCAATGTTTAGAAGCAGAATCGTCAATGTCCATACAACTCAAGTCGTCAAGAAAAATCCACAAAATAATCGAAGCGCATCCATTCGCTCGGAAAGAGAAAACGGAATATTTGTTATTAAGTTTTTAACAGCCATTCTCTGGTTTACGCGATTTGCGTTCCTTTTTAACTGACTTCTAATTTCCACGTAAATACAAACCTTTTCTAAAACATTTCCAAATTAGCGTTTTGCTTTATTGGATGATTGTATCCATTTAAAAAAACGATATAAGAATACACAATGAATTTCAAGTGCTTCAACCCCTTACATATTTATATTAGTAACAAAAAAATATTGTTGTTATTTTAAGAAAATCTGAGTAAAATGGCACATATGTTAAGACACATTTTGAGAACAACGCCATCTATCAATAAGTAAATTAAACTTTTGATATTACTATACGAATAAATTAAAAATGTATTGAATAGAGTGGTGTATCTCCAAAGGCATAAGTCTACCTAAACTGGTCAGTTATCATTCCATTACTTTTGTTCTAAGCTATAACACCGTGCCTGGGACAATCTCCCACTGATGTTTGATGTGTGCTCCGTACTTACCTGAGCCTGGACGGCTCTGCTGGCTACACACACCACCACGTACCCCTGAATACGTACCTGGGTCGGGTATCACTACCCAGTGACCACGACACAGATTGTTCTGATAAAGAAATAAAACACCTTTGTTTTTAGACTAATTCAGAGACTCCAGCTTGATTTTTGCGACATTTTCTAAAAAATTGCACGCCTTTATTACTAAAATCCTTAAGGATTTTTGGGTGCAAGCCGTATTCTCGGAATTTTGCATTTATTTTACCTTTTATTAAAAAACCTTACAAAACTTAGTACATTATATCCTTACATAACTAATATCTATATAAAACACAATTACAAGTAAGTAATTAAAATATTTTAGCACAAACAATTATACATTTCTAGTCAAGTAAATTTTTCTTACATAAAAATGACTATATCTTTTAAGTTTTAAGCCTACACGTCCTTTCATTTGAGACCAAAATTAGCAAAATATCTCCATAAACAAAAAAGTATGTTTTCAAGTTACGTAATTATCTATGACAATTTTTCCTTACAAAAATTTCCTTTCAAATTTAGTTTTAATGCTCTTGATGGCTCAAAATAAGAATTCTAACACAAATTTAATATGAATCTAACATGAATATACCAAACCAATAGCTCAATAATCAATTCTAGTTGGAATCTAATTAGACATACAATAAAGTTCCTAATCTACAATTTAACATACAAAATATTACAAAATTTCCGTCGCGATCTACCCGCTACTTGTACCCTAGTGCACGGATATGGTCCTATTGCTCAAAATAACATTATAATATACAAATTCTAATAAAAAACAAGTTATAACTTTAAAATTTGCAATCTATCGCGCTAATATTCGGTGCATAGATAGGGTCCCGTCGCCGACAAAGCTAGTTGCCCATTCCAAAGCGTAGTTAGTAGGTTCCTATGGAGAAGAACGGGCAAGAAACTCCACGGACACTCTTTTAAATCATAATATTGTTTCAAAATTTTGGTTACATCATTCATGTTGAAATTATACATGTGAGAACAATGTAGAAATACGAGTAAAAAGCGTCCGTAATAATAAGATAAAAACAATTCAAAAATTAAAATAAACCGTGGCAGCTAAGAGAAGACCAGTCCCTACTGACGGCGCCCGTTCACGAATATGACGCATGGATCAGCATCGATTAGCTCAACCATTTTGAAGGGAACTAAACGATCCAACACACTCGCCACCACCAGCGAGACATTTGAGTGAGCATGACTCTCAGCCGCCAGAGCACATTCAAGTCAGTGAAAGACGTACCCAGTAAATGGTAGTTTTATAGAAGGTACATGGTCACAGTGCTCACACATGTGCTATGCAATTATACAATACTAAGACATTGACTTTATACAATTCCAAGGTTTTTGCAATCTTCAGTAGCTCCAACAATATTTTCGAATCGTAATCAATTATTTGAGCCAAGCGTTGTTGTCAGCAATATAATCCCCCAGCTTATAATATGGTTGGCAGCTACCTTAGCGCATCCCCCTTAAGGAAAATACACTGTATATTTTTTATATATTGGTTTATATAATATTAAAAATATAAGAAATAACAAAGGTTTATTAACTATTCAGTAATCAACATTTTAACACAAAACGTTGAAAGTAATAAAATTTAATCGTACTTAATCTTTTAAAGTAGGTAGTCTGTTCATTAAACTTATTATATAAACTATTAACTTATGTTCTTTTCTTAGGGTTATCTAGTCTAGCATTATCCAGGCAGGTCGAAGATATGAGAGCTTGTAAATACGACGAACAAGGGCGGATCCAGGGGGAGGGTCATGGGGGTCATGACCCTCCCTGGGCTGGGCCTATGTCGACCAATGATAATTTTTCTAATATCTATATAATTATTATATTTTAAAAATATATATACGAGTACTTTGTATAATAAACACATACGAGAACGACACTCATAATACGACTATGCTGTTATTATAATTTTGTTATGAATGATGCTCAAGTTCGTTCATTGCGAATAAATATTGTTCGCACGATTTCAAGTTTGATTTTGCCGCGCCGCCGCCACATTCCTTCACGGCCGCGCTTGCGATCACTCGATGTGTCGCCGACACCCATGGAGTTAGTACCTCATATACAGGTTGGACTTTTGAGATGGGGCAGTACGGATAGCTACCTTAACCGTTGTCGCTAGAAGAAAACGGTTTAGGAGACTGACATTTTTATCTGCATTCACAGATTTTTTTAAAAATGTCATAGGCCCTTTCACATTGGACGACACAGTGCACTTGTACAGTCAGCAAAAAAATGCGCAGTTTTCACAAAAACTTTTTTGATGCCAATCGATCCTGTTTCCTATAAGGATCAAAAAACTCAAGCGGACCAACTGAGGTTTGAGTACTAGAAAAGACAGAAATCGCAAACATACTTATGGTATCTTTATTTATTCTAAAAGAACATACATTGTTCACTGAGAGAATAAATACATAAATAAGTGTAGTCCAGTAGCTAATAGTTTTGATTTTTTCTTTTTGATCTGTTCTCTTATTTACACACACGTATTTAAGTACATGATTTAAAAACTAACAGACTTAAAATAATAATAATAATAACCCCACCGCCGTATCTCTACGTTGACGTCGTGGTGGGGATTGCGCGCTCCAAAGTCTAGGTCTGTGCCGGTAGAATTTACTTTGCCAGAACAGCTCTAGGATGAGGAGCCAGACCGAGAGATACAGAAACCCGCAGGACAGCGTGCGGCGAGATGTTGGGCAGTAGCGACCCCACGGACCCTATCTCCGGGAGAAATCTTGTTCCTCACCTCTGGCTTGCCTTTATTGACCGGCTGGAGTGAACACTGACGAGGAACAGAGCTCCCACCTCATTCTAGCCTTAATTTGCCAGCTTGAGTGGAGATTCGCAAGAGCAAACGTGCTCGGAGGAAGGAAGTATGATGAGTAAGTGCTCGTAGGGATCTTGACCATCTTCCGGGCTCTGGGATTGTTCTGAAAGCCGTGGAATACCTGTCCACTCCTCAAGCACCTCAGGACATGTTGCCCCCTTGTCGCTACGTTACTATGTGCTAGCGACAGTTTTCGGGGCCCGTTATCGAGTGTGCAAGTCACCCCCTGCCATTCTATCCGTGTACATATAAAACATTGATCAGGCAGGGGCCATAGATCTTCCATAATTCTAGGTCAGCAGTAAACTTTTATTTTTATCAACAATTATTTATTAATTATTCTCGGGACCATGGATCCCGGTCAGGGCCGGATTTAGGGGAGGGCAACCGGGGCGAAAGCCCCGGGGCCTCCACAAACGGGGGGCCCCCACAATAGACTTCGGAAAAAAAAATCTTTCAAATTCCAACTAGTAAACACTAGTAAACATCTTTCCCTTTGATATTTTTTCAGAGCTACATTCCCAAACCTCGAAATTGCATTGAGAATGTATTTGGTTTTGATGGTAACAAATTGCACTGGAGAGAGCTCATTTTCAAAAATGAAAATTATAAAAAATAGGCTTCGAACCACGATGGGACAAAACCGTCTATCGAAGCTTTCTCACCTGAGCATTGAAAGCGATTTACTCCGAGAACTGGATTTTAACGAAATCATTAACGATTTTTCAGCGAAAAAAGCTCGAAAGGTTCCGTTCGTTAACCCTAAAATTTAATTTCAGATAATTCTTGTTTCCGTTTATATTTATATGTGTTTGTTCAATATTATTGTGAAACCAAGTACATGCCCATAAATTATTTATTGAAAAACTCGACTGAAAAAAAATCGTTTATTTTTTTTGGAAAATAATTTGCGGCGAGGGGGCCTCCGCTCCTTTGTTGCCCCGAGGCCTCTGGACCTCTAAATCCTGCCCTGATCCCGGTCCTTTGGAAGGCGTACGAGGGGCCGAAGTCAACTCACAGAGGCCCCTTAGACAAATTTAAATGGAATGAGGCACCAACCGACGATTATCCCTGTTCGCACTACGCAAGGGCACACCCCAAGGACAACCCGCGGTTGTTATAGGATATGGAAACAAAGATATTAGACTATGGGTTCGGGTGACTAAAGTTGACTGGTTACTAACTGGGAACTATAGTACTATAGCCCCTGCCTGCTCAATGTTTCATAAGTACACGGATAAAATGGTAGGGGGTGACATGCACATTCGATAATGGGCCCCCGAAAACTGTCGACAGCACATAGTGACGTAGCGACAAGGGGGCAACATGTCCTGAGGTGCTTGACCACGGCTTTCAGAACAATCTCAGAGCCCGGAAGATGGTCAAGATCCCTACGAGCACTTACTGGCATACTTCCTTCTTCCGAGCACGTTTGCTCTTGTGAATCTCCACTCAAGTCGGCCAATAAAGGCAAGAATAAGGTGGGAGCTCTGGTCCTCGTCAGTGTTCACGCCAGCCGGTCAATAAATGCAAGTCAGAGATGAGGAACAAGATTTCTCCCAGGAGGTAGGGTCCTTGGGGTTGCTATTGCCCAACAGCTCGCCACATGTTGCCCTGCGGGTTTCTGTATGTCTGTTGGTCTGGCTCCTCATCCTAGACCTGTTCCAGCAAAGTAAACTCTACCCGCACAGACCTTCACTTTTGAGCGCGCAAGCCCCACCACGACGTCAACGTAGAGATACGGCGGTGGGGTTAAGGCCTATTCAGACCTAAGCGGTATTCGCTACCGTCTGCGGCAGAGAAAACCCAGTGGGTATGCGGTAATATTACTGTTCAGACCTAAGCGGTATTCGCTACCGTCTGCGGCAGAGAAAACCCAGTGGGTATGCGGTAATATTACTGTTCACACCAAAACGGATTTCGCTATCCTTGTGGGTAGAATAACGCGCGGTAGTCGAGTTTCGCTCAGAGAGGTAAGAAATTTTCGCCAGTTAGTCATTTCTGAGTCGCCAAAGAATATACACGTAAGTCACATAATTTCTGCAGAGCATCTGATTTTAGTGATGGATAGTGATGAAGAGGAAGTTTTACTTTTATTAGTCTTAATTGACTCACCAGTTAAGAAAAGAATTTGGATCCATGACATCAACAGACAATACCGAATTCATGGGGAATTCCACACTTTATATCCAAGATTAAGATTGGATGAAGATCGGTTTTTTAATGCATTCAGAATGACGACTGAGAACTTCGATGAAATATTAAATATGATAAAGGAAAATATCAGCAAATCATTCACTAAATATCGAGAACCCATATGCCCTGAAGAACGCTTAGCAATAACGTTGAGGTAAATACCTGAGCGAAACCCGCGCGGTATGTACCTCTACCCACAGCGGCAGCGAATATCGCTCAGGTCGCT
This sequence comes from Xanthia icteritia, assembly GCA_949128155.2. NCBI lineage: Eukaryota > Metazoa > Arthropoda > Insecta > Lepidoptera > Noctuidae > Xanthia > Xanthia icteritia. Next base: position 1,167,306 of record OX421931.1, read on the forward strand.
CTGGCCGCGGTACTTGATACTAAATACCTGAGCGAAACCCGCGCGGTATGTACCTCTACCCACAGCGGCAGCGAATATCGCTCAGGTTTGAATAGGCCTTTATTATTATTTCCTTTATTTAATATAGATACATATATTTACATTTTTAATGTTTTTATATTAAAAAAAATAAAAATATAAAACATAGTAGCCCACCGGTATCGGGAACAGGGTCCGAGCTACCGGTCAGGGCTCTTATTATTATTATCATCTCTTCTTCTTTACCATCACATTGGGAAAAAATAAAACAAGAATGTCAGTTCAATATGTAGTTTGGCGTTTATTAGCCATATCAATCACAATCGTTTTACTTATCTAAAATTATATTTTATTCCAATCCGTTTATTATAATAAAAAAATATTCTGAGCTCCTGAAATTCGAAATTCTAGCTACAAGTCGACTTACAAAATTATATAATTTGGGCCAAAAATTCATAATTTTATTACATTAAATTTTACACAATGAACCCTTTGGCATCGAGAGCTTATCTGTAAACAATACAACGATTGCTGGGTCAGCGGATTTACTTGGATGTTTAAGCAGTACTACGGAACATGTGATGACTAAAAGGTAACGGCCAGTCAATAGGATGTCTTGTTCTGTATCGACAAAACGTTAGTGTCACTATCAATCAATAGAATAAGAAGATCATTATCTAAGTCCACATTCATTCTTCGAAAAAGAATACTTTACAATAATTGAACACAATAAATGCATTTGGAATGAATATAAAATAACATAAAACTAACTAAAAATTTATGGTTTTTGGTTGATTTTTTAATATGATTGTAATTGAAATACATTACTGAATCAACTTGTCACGTTTAATAATAAGATAATATATTTGGAATAATTTATAGTCAAAGATAAAATTATAAAATTACAATCAAAATGATCAGGTAACGAGGTATTGAGTGTGGTGTTCCCGCTGTGAAGTGCAAAGCAGAGCAGGGGAGCGCGATACCATGTCCAGCAATATATACTGACGATACGCAGAACAACGGATGCTTTAATATTCACTAATATAATTCGTCACCTAAAATTACACTTTCAGTTAATTTTAAAATCAAATTATTGCCAACAGTAGAGCAATACTTAAAGCTTATAGATTTCCAGTGTAAATAGTAAAATAAATTAGAAATCAAAGCCAAAATAGATTCACTTATATTAAAATAATTAATTAAATTCATGAGTAAATTAGATAAAGTAAATAGTAAATAAAGTAAGCCTAGATTAAAAATAACAAAAAGACAAATATAATGTCAGGCACTTGTAGCAACGGACGAATATCTTAGACGTAGCACTATACGCTGCACTGACTGGCGAACGACGTGCAGCACCACATTAGTAGTCGATATACATCGTTTAGATTGATAACAATAGAAAGAGGCCGTAACATTATCAGAAAGATATTAGACCGTATTTATTAGCTTTCTAAAATAGTTAAATAAGTAAGTATGTAATTTTGATCACAAATATGTAATTTGTAAGTAATGTTAGTTATTAACTCGAGGTTCGGCTAGCATGAGGCCGCAAACAGAACATAATTAAACTAGCACTTAATATACCTAGATATATTATGTACAATTAGCGATAAGTTGATGATATAATACAACTACATCGTATCGATACAGGAGGCGAGACTACACCAGCCGGCGGAATCAGAGGATTCACTTCTTGGCGTTGGGATCATGCTTGAAAGGGCGACTTTCCTTAGTCGGGATCTGAAACAACGGGAACGATTCAATAATTTCTTTATGGCCGGATTTTATTTAAAATGTAGTTGAAACAGAATGTTTTATTTACCGCAGCCCGTTGATCTTCCATTCTGCCACCTTGGGCGCGCATCAGAAACACAAAGAATTCTTCGTCCGGGACCGTTCCGTGGTTGCGTGGCTGCTGGTCGATGCGCGGGCGCGCCTGCTGCAACTGATCGTTGCGGGGATGTTGTACTTCGGTGCGCGGGCGCGCTTGCACTTGTTGTTCATTGCGCGGCGGCTGCTGCACCTGGGGGCGGGGTTTGGGCTGCTCTATGTAAGCGCGGGGCAGTTCGGTGCGTTGATCTTCCAGGCGCGAGCCCTACAAAACGTTGAATTTTATAATTGTGTCTATCTATACAAATATAAGAAATGAGCATTATGAATTCAGATTCCCATAATACATGCCCAACCTTAGCTTGGGAATCAGTAGCAGTACCTTTTGTGCAATACATTAATACGATGCATATGTTAGATTAGTCGCAGATAAGATGAGTGTATTAACTGGCGACAATAAATCATTTTTTATTATATTTTTATTATTTAGATTTAAGGTATGAAAACCAATAAATGAAAGTCGAAATGGAAATATCTTTATGGCGCACTACGGCAGGTACCTGGACGCGGGCAATCATTTCGAGGAAGTCGTCTTCGGGCTTGGTGCGCGTGGTGTGCTGGGGGCGCAGCCCGGGCAGCGAGGTCCCCGGAGCGGGCTCCTTGCCGCCCGCCTTCTGCACGGGGCGGAGCTCCGCGCGCTGCGAATCTATTCTCTCCGATTGCAGGCTGTTTATCATGTCGAGCATGGAGTCGCTGGACCTGACAGTAAAAATCGCTCATTTATCTACTCACTTTATCTAACTATTGACAGCATAATATAAAAGATAAAAACGGTTTAGATAGACAGGAACTTCAATACAGGAAAATGCAAGTGTTGTTATTAGTCACTGATTATCAAATGGAAATGGCGCAGCCCTCGTTGGCAGTTTTTTTGGATATCCTCAAAGTCAAAGTCAAATCATTTATTTCAAGTAGGCCCGTATAAGGCACTTTTGAACGTCAAAAATTTACAAAAAAAAATAATTGATTCTAGTTGCCCCTTCCAAAAGGTAGTTTTCGTATGGAGAAGAATGGGCAAGAAACTCCACCGTTACTCTTTTAAAATGTTTTACAATATTTTGTATAAGCACATTAGTTATATAATTATATGTGAGGACGCACTAATAACCTAAAATGCACTAATTGTTATTGGGAAACGAAGGCATTACAATGTCAGGCTTCTATCTAGGTTTCGCCTACCCGCGACCGTCAAACTTAGTTATTCGTAGGACAAACCACTTCGACGACACGGACAGAACGCTGAGCCGTGTGTAACGAATGCTCACCAATATAAGGGCAGACAGTGCTATTTAAATACAGTCGCCAAATGGTTTTGCCATGGCGTAGCTCTGTGTATGGGATGGGATCCCCGAGAACGTCTATACATATTATAAATTAAAGTCGCTTTTCGTGTTTGTCTGTATGACCGCGTTGTTCTTCTAAACTACGCAACAGATTTTGATGAGGTTTTCACCATCGTTTAAAAAAATTGTTCCGGAAGGTTTATGTGTATAATACGTTCATATTAAAGTAACATATAACTAAGAAATCTCGATGTTTTATCAAGCAGTAAAACCCGTGCGAAGCAGGAGCGGGTCGCAAGTCGTTTATAATAAAAATATCAATAAATAAAGATAATAATTCGACACTAACTTTGTAAGTATAGATTCCACTCAATATTAAATATTTTTCTGTCATAAATTAAGCACCGCACTGACGGACCACACCGAACTGGCACCAATGTCACATTATATATCATACGCTTTATTATGTAGATACGCGACGGTATAATTAGCGCCGCTTGTGATACCATTCTTCAGTGTTCAGATCTCGCGACCTCACACACGCCTCGCTAAACAATTCTTCCTTGCCTTTTCCTTCATCGCTTTTTTTTTTTTTACTTTCATGTTTTCATTTCAGACGCAATATTTTACATTATTTGACACTTCGCAATATTTTACCGAATATTTTATCCGACCAATTTCTTGTGAATAGTGAAATTATATTAAGATTCGTAAATCCAAATTTCGTAATAAGTTAAGTACGCACCCCTTGAAGTCTCCGTCGTATGCCTTCATTATAAGTTTAAGAAACGCACAAAACCTAAAATACTTGCCGCGGACACTTCAACCCGCGCGATATAAAGAAGAGACAAAGAGTTTGAAAATAGGCTTTATGTCGAAAGATATTGTATCTAAATGAGTAACACGCATAAACACTGTGTCATCATTCGCAGCGGAGGCAGCGAGAGGCAGGCGTAGTTGGAAATAGATAACTGAGTGGTGTTTCGAGTAGATATGGAGATCATAATGAGATAAGAGACGTGTGTCCGTTCGCGTTAGCTAGATAATGAAATCGGTCAAGAGAACGACGGCGCGACGGCGCTAGCAGTCGGCACGAGGCAGGCACCGCTTTTGAGACCTGCGATTGTCAAGTGGGATATGGTTGTGCAGCTGATCAATTCGCGGAACTGCTATTGTAGGCGGAGCTACCGCCGCCCGCTCTTTGAAACAAGAGGTGTGATGCTCGTATATAATGTCACAATCGCAGTTGGTTACCTACATGTATCATAGCCGAAATCCTTGGCGTCCTCCAGCGTTCGGGTTATTAAACGGCGAAGGAGACACTGGTTCGAGAGATCAAACACAAACCCGTCAAACCGTGGACTTCCGAATAAGCTATCGTATTCACGACCACAAAACAAACGACGAATGGTCAAGTTATTTAGAAATATTGAAATATGGTTCGTAACTATGAAACTGGGTCGTCGACCGATGCGGATATATAACAGAATGCAGACTAACGAAAGAAATGAAAACAATACGCAAAGTTTCGAGCGGCAATTCGTACATTCGTACGAACTCAGGTGATCACGCAAAGCTCATCCTACGGCTGGCCTTTGATTGTAAAATCCATTTTCTTACAGTCGCATCGAGAATAAAAATATTAATCAGACCTCATTAAATATTAATAATCTCAACAATACATATAGCACTTGATAAAACACGATTTGAGCAGATAATACAAGTTAGTCGTTGGAAAGCAAATGAAAGCGAAACTGTTTAGTTTCGCTTTCATTTAATAAAAGGTACAGAATTCAATATGAGTGTTTACTCATATTGAATTCTGTACCTTTAATTATTACAATAAATTCATTGAGTGTCTTAATCAAATGGACTATTTCTGAATTGTTAATTGAGTCCGAAACCTCGTGTTTCAAAGGATAATCTAATTGATTTATTGCAAGGCAGGCAGGCATATTTCGCAATAAATAAAAATAATAACATTGATTTAATACGTCTTGCACAATTCTTCAATTAGTGTCCAGGACACCCCTGTCTCTACGGCTAGCACATCTGCACACCAGACATAGCGCTTCATCTCGCCATTCGAAATTTGGGTTAAGGTTCCCTAAGTGACGTTGCTTAATTTCGGAAATTCTACCTTTAAGGGGGAGAACAGGGGAAATTCCATGTGTATGAAGTCTTATTTCTTGGGTTTATAAACTTGAAACTTGGTACGAATACGTATTTAAATAAATAATGGTTTGACATTATTTGTTTTTTTTAACTACCTCCCAATAGGGGATGTTAAAGTTTGTATGGAAGAATCTTAACGTGCGGTTCGATTAATTTGAAACGTGATATTTATCACGTAATTCTTATTTTTTTTTAATAAGAGTTACGTTATTTATGCCCGCCCGTATTAACCAACACTAAGTGACACTTAAATAAATCCGTAAATAAAAGTGCACTGCTGGATTTTCAACCCTAGGCTCAGCGCTGAGAGTTGAATATCCAACACTGTGTCACTTAGTTGTCGGTGAAAACGGACATTAGTTTCCAAAATCAACCCCTAACTGGCTAAAATAGGATAATCAAGTTTTTTGGGGAGGACTTTACTGCTTGCTTCGATTAAATCGAAAATTGGTATAAATAACCTTAGAGTCAAACAAAGTAAATGTATCGAACGATTCTTCAAATACTTCGGTTTGAAAACTTGAAACTTGGCACAAATATATAATTAAGTAAATAATGAATAACACCGCAATAATAATAAATAATAAATAGTAATAACTAATTGTATTTTATTTGTAAACAACCCTTGGGTGTTGAAGTTCGAACGAGAAACTACGAAATCCACGCGAAGTCGCGGGCGAAGAGCTGGTTACTTATAAAGTGGTGAGCTGTTGTAGCACGTAAAACCCCCTTTTTTTTGGGTGGGAAATTATCAAATAACTTCGGCTGGGGCTTTGAGTGTAGTAGCTTAAGGCAGCCACAGGAAAGCCCGGTTAAGTAGTCATGACCTCAGAGGTCAGCTACGAGATGCCCTAGTTAATAATTAAATTAATGAAATTCAACCGAAAGGGAAACAGTTTTTAAAGCACAGAAAAGATGTTTACGGGCGATGTTTAAGCTTAAATCTACTGATAGTTGCATGCCATACTTTAAAGAGCATAAAATATTAACATTACCTAGTTTGTACATAATGGAGGTAGCTGTGTTTGTGAAGTCCAACCCAAATCGTTTTAAACGTCTGGCCGACGTAGTTCCACGTAACAGACGAGATAATAATATACTGTGCTCCCACCCCGCCAAAACGGCACTAATGCGGAAGAGTGTCTACTGCATGGCTCCGGCAATCTATAATAAATTACCTAAGCAATGGAAAGAATTACCGCTACCATTGTTTAAAAACAGGCTTCGAAGTTTTCTAACGCATAAAGCATACTATACTGTCAGCGAATTCCTTACTGAGAAACATTTTGAAATAATATGTAGTGATCTGAATAGATAAAACTGTTTTTATTATTATTTTTTATTATTGTTACTATTTTATTTGTTTTTTTTTTTCTTTTAAACTTTTTTTGACGCCATATTTGAAATTGTATTATATGACATTTTTATTGTTATTAATTGACTCTAAATTGTGTTCTCAATAATAACAGTAACTGATTTCTGATATTATTATGTAATCCTTATCAAGATAAGTTATGACGTCAAATTATTCAATGTCTAAGTATTAATTTCCAGTATTTTTAGCTTCAAATTATAATTTTTGCATGCCTACTGGTAAAATGTGGCTGAACCTACCTGTTATCACTCTATCACCATGTATTGTACCCATATTTGCAAAATAAATGACTTACTTACTTAATTTTAAAAAAACACGTGAAGGAGCCAGCAGTCATACCTAAAGATAATAAAAGAGCTAATCTAAGAAATTTGCAGTTTTGTGCCTCGCGTTGTTATAAGGTAAGCAGACACCCAAGTAATAGTGGTTTTTGTGAATTTGTACATATAGTTTACTCATGGAATTGCCAAGTTCAATTAAGGTGTAGACAGAGTGTTTCCGCAAGTTATCAGTTCGACGCCATCGATATGTGCAGTACACAGTATCTGACCGGCCTATTTCGTTCGCAGACAGGTCCCCAGTTTAACATGACCTAGAACTTGGATTTACATTTAAACTTGCAATTATTTTGAGGACTTTACAGAAAAATGTGTTACACGAACTGCTGTTTAAAGATTTGTCTCGAGATGGTTATGTTTATTTACACCTAATACAGTAATAATAATCATTTATTTTCCAGATTACAAAATCCAATTTGTTAGTAATTACATGCACAACTTAGTGCACTAGTGTTGCCAGGTCGGGCGAGTGAACTTACCCTTTGGTGGGCACGTTGACGGACGCGAACGCCTTGTTGGTGGTTGGTGGCTTTGGTTTGGGCCGATTCTCCTTATTACTGTTGAGCGTTGCGCGTTGTTCGTTCATTCTTTCCGACTGGCAGCGCAGCACCAGGTCGAAGAACGACTCGGGGTTGTCCTCCGACTCGGCGCGCTCGATCTTCTTCTTATTCTCAGTTTCCACCTCCTCCTCGGCTCTCTTAGGGTCCGGAGTAATCTGTGGACAGACATTTTATTAAAATATAACATCACAGGCCCAGCGCGGTAAGTTGTGACACATTTCGCGTCAAATACCATTTGTGACACCTACGTGTAGACGCAGCCCATGATTGAAGAAGGCTTTTGTTATAATAACAATAAGTAACTGTTCTAGTTAGTTTATATTCGGGCACAAGTTCGAATGACCACCTCGAATGGCGCTCCCGGATGTATTGCTGATTTGGGGCGAGGATAGAAGCCTGCTGACCCACGCCCTCCACGTACTTTCCCACCGCTGACCTGTATTATATGCGAGTGTATCCCGGTTACGCCGGTGCTATGATCTTATAGCAGCGAGTGACAAGGTTCGAATTTCGGCGATTTTAGCATATATCTGAACTGCAATGTGCTGAAGTGGATTACTCCTCCAATGCAGTGATTCTGCGCAGGATGTCGATCTAGTTTAAAAATAGACTTTCAGGAAAGGCTCAATTATATGCTGCTGAAGATCCCCCCTCCGGATCCTAACAAGCGATCACTAATCACGTCATGCCCATCAATACCCCACAAAACTTCCTTCGCTAGTCGACAACTGTATGTCGTAAGTTCTCTTATCTATAGAAAGATCAGCAAAAAAGTCCAATTAGATAAGTTAAATAGATATGAAGCAAAAACGAAATTGAAAAATTGGCTGTATGTCTTGGACTATTCCAAAACAGAAGAGCTACTCATCTTTCCTCGCTAGTTTCGCAGTTACGTGTACAGTCACGAGCTTTAACACCTTCTAGCCATTTAATAATAAATGAGTTGGACTCTGATCACTGTGGCCAGTTGGTCACTTTCCCTCAGAAAACAGTCAGAGCTCAAAGAAAACTAGTGAGTTTTGTTCCTGTAAATAAAAGTCGCCTAGGGCAATTTAAAAATAATGTAATGGAAAAACTACCGGGATTGCCTTATCACAACGACCCGGATCGAGCTTATACTTCACTATTTAACCTCATCAATTGTGAGTTTAGGAAGGTTTTCACCTCAAAAACATTGCCTGTTTGTGACCGCGTCATATTTAGTGATTGGGCAACACCAGGTATTTACAAAAGTAGGCAAAGGTTATTTGAATTGTACCATGAAAAAACTTATAACCATGATGAAACTTTTAAAGAATTTCTTAAGAAATATTCTAAAACTTTTAAAAGAGCCTGTTCCTCAGCAAAAGCCATACACATTAAAAATAAAATAATATCTTCTGGGAATAAAATTAAAACAACTTGGAATATTATTAATTCTGAAACGGGAAGAACGACAGTACGGAATCGTGACTTCCATCTAAAAATCAATGATGTAGATATTAAGGCAGACGTGGAGGTGGCAACAGAGTTTGAAAATTTCTTCACTAATATTCCCATTTTAACAACCAAAACTCTGTCATCGTCATCCTCAACTTCTGCTTACTCAATATTAAAAGAATGTGTACCAGAATGTGAAAAGCTTTTTGAATTTACAATTGCTACTGCTAAAGACATAATAGAATCTTTTAAAGACCTTGATGTAAAAAAAACTGCTGACCTTTGGGGATTGTCAGTACATACCATGTCTTCAATAATTGATGTTATTTCACCCTTTTTAGCAATTGTTTTTAACTCTTGTATTGCATCTGGTGTATTTCCTGATCTGATGAAACTAAGCAAAGTGATTCCACTGTTCAAGTCTGGCAGCACAACTGATCCTACGAATTTTCGGCCTATTTCGATATTACCTACATTGAGCAAAATCTTTGAAAAATTAATTTTGAAACAAATGTTAGGACATTTCAATTCTCATCATTTACTACATCTGAAACAGTTTGGTTTTACAAAGGGTCGTTCAACCACAGACGCGGGCGTGGAATTACTGAAGAGCATATTCGAGGCCTGGGAGGAGTCGCAAGATGCTCTTGGCATTTTCTGCGACTTGTCCAAGGCCTTCGATTGCGTACATCATGATACTCTCATCAGGAAACTTTACCACTATGGTTTGAGGGACAGGGCTCTCGACCTTCTGACTTCTTATCTGAACAACAGAATTCAGAGGGTCGATGTTAATGGCAAGAGATCTGCAGGATCTGCGGTCACCATGGGCGTTCCGCAGGGTTCAATTCTAGGTCCTTTCTTGTTTTTAATTTATATAAATGACTTACCTTATCACATAAGGGATAATCATAAGATCGTATTATTCGCAGATGATACTTCCCTTATTTTTAAAATCAAACGTCAGTTAATCAACTTTGAACTAGTGAACGATGCGCTCTCTAAAGTTGTGCATTGGTTTAATGTAAATAATCTTCTCCTGAATGAAAAAAAGACTAAACTCATTAAATTTGCAACGCCAAATGTCAGGCAGCTAAATACCAATGTTCAAGTTAATGGAATAGAGCTGGACCCTGTTGAGTCGACAGTTTTTCTTGGAATCACTATTGACAGTAAATTACAGTGGGGCCCACACATAGAAAAATTGTCAGGAAGGCTAAGTTCGGCCGCGTATGCTGTTAAAAAAATTAGGCAGATAACTGACGTAGATACAGCCCGAATTGTTTATTTTAGTTATTTTCATAGTCTTATGTCATATGGAATTCTTCTCTGGGGAACTTGTTCGGAAATTAATACTATCTTTGTTCTACAGAAAAGGGCTGTTCGAGCCATTTACAACCTAGGTCCGAGAGATTCCCTTCGAGAGAAATTCAAAGAAATAAATATTCTGACTGTAGCGTCACAATATATTTTTGAAAACCTATTGTATGTACACAAAAATATATCTAATTTTAAAAAGATTTCCGATATTCATAGTTTAAATACGAGGAATAAACACAACCTCGCTGTACACCGCACTCGTCTCCACAGAGTAGGCAACTCGTTCATGGGTCAATGTATACGCTTTTACAACAAACTTCCCATCGACATTCGAAACTTACCCATTAAACGATTTAAAAGCTGTATTAAAACCAAACTTTGCAAAAAAGGGTACTATAAAATTTTAGATTATTTAGATGATAAAAAAGCTTGGGATTGAGCTGCTCGCTCTGCTAAGCCTTGTGCTAAAATCATAAAATCAATACCAGTATTATATAAAAATTACATACAAAATGACATTATTACTTTGTAAAGTATTTTTTTTTATTTTTTAAATTTTTGTGAATGTGAGGACTATGTGGATTTTTTTAATTATTATTATTTTTTCTTTCTTATTTAGTTTTAATGATGATCTGGCAGTTTGAGTAGTTTATGAGGCCTACCCAAATGTCCTTTCTTTGGTATTGTTCGTCGAGTTGAGCTCCCTTAAGTTCTGGGTTGAGCTCCACGATTACTGACAAATGCTTGCACTGACAGGACAGGTCCACTCAAATCTGTGTGGTTCTTTTCTCAAAAGACCATTTCAGACACTAATCTACATGGTCCTCATATGGCCTGACCAAGATTATGTCTGGACTTTAAAAGAGACTATGACCTCTGAGTTTGTTTCGGCCTTTCTTCTCAGAGTAGTCAGATAGGAAACGCCGAACTCATCTAGCTAATTTTTAATTACTTATTTTTTTAAGATGACGTGTAAAAGTGATTCCAATATCCTATTTACAGAATAAACAATTTCATTTCATTTCATTTAATTTGGGACCCATTTCCGTTAAATGTTGTTAGAACAATCATAATGCAATAAGGTCGAAACTTTGAAACTTTGCTTTAAGGTTGAAATGTTGAATGTCAAGTTAAGACATAAAATGTCTTATCTAATCGACCTATGAAATGATAACCTCGTTGCAAAAAGCTATCATTACGATTTTCTAATTACGAACATGTGTCGTGTCAGTGTCATTTAAGAAAATAGTTTAATGTGATATTTTCACAAAATATAATTTACCAATTAATAAAATGCTTGCGGCTAATCGTGACCAAATAAGGCTCCAAATTATTGATTTGCACGAACAAGGAGTAGGCATTCACGAGATATCGCGACGAATAAATGTGACAAGAAACACAGTTCGCCGCTGGGTTCGACGCCACGGGAACGAGGAAAATATTATTGACTTACGACGAAACAACCATCACCCGCAAGTTATAACACAAGAGCAGAGCCGCTTGATGCAAAGGCAATACCTGATGAATGGATTTACGCCAACGAGGCATTTTGCGGAAGCGTTTGAAGTCCACCCCTTCAACAGTTAGAAGGCATTTTAAAGCTATGGGACTGCATCACAGGCGGCCTGAAAAAAAAATTGCGTTGACGGATGCCCATAAAGCTGCTCGACTTATTTTCGCACGTCAGTATCTAAATTTTGATTGGACGACGACGGCTTTCATCGATGAAAAGACTTTTCAATCTTCCCAAACGGGCAGACTACATTTGTGGCGAATTGACAGGACGCGATACACGGAAGACCACGTCATAGCTAACAACGCGTCTGGTCGCATTACAGTTAACATGTCTGGCTGGATTAGTTCAGCCGGCATTGGAGAACTAATAAATTTACCACCCAGGGCCACTGCTCAAGATTATGTCGATTTATTAGACGAGAGTGTCCTTCCAACATTGCAACTATATTATCCACAAGAAGATGTTGCTCCAATAAACTTTGTTCAAGATAACGCAACAATTCATACGGCAAGAATCGTTAGAACTTGGTTCGACAATAATAGAGCAAATTTAAATCGTATTCCGTGGCCTGCAAAGTGTGCCGATTTAAATCCTATAGAAAATTTATGGGGCTTAATGGTTCAAAAATGGTCAAATAGAAACGAAAGAACTAGAGAAGCACTTATGGATCACTGCCTCACAGTCTGGGAAAGTTTAAGGGGTACTGACATATGTGACAAATTGATTGGATCCATGCGTAACCGGCTCCAGGCTGTGATTGACAATGAAGGTGGATATACGCGGTTTTGAATATTTATGATAATAAAATTACTGGAGAGATTTAAATTAATTTAGTCGTAGCCTTCGGTGATAAGTGTTTATTTTGTGCACCGCTAACCATGCTTTCTATATAATTGTGTTAAGATTGAGGTTTGTGTCATAAATGTCTTAATAAATATAAAGAATAAAAAACTTTGTTTTTCTAAAGATTTTATTAATCAATATTTTAGCTGAAATCTTCTAAGCCCCCATAATCATAAACGGCCTTTAAACCTATTTTATTTTAAATATGTTGTTTTGGTCCGTCACTTTGATATTTATGTTTGAGAAAGAGACAAAACTTTTTAACTAATATAGGTTTGAAGAATAAGCGGGTTAGTTGACTAGCTATCATATATTGACAATATAATTTTGTTCTTTTTTATTTGTTTCTTTTTTCTTATGGGACCAAAAAGTAATTATTACTCGGAAATCGGTAATGATCGTTTGCCCTCGCTCCAGTTGACGTTAGCCCCTAGAAACGTAAAGTTGTCGATGGTAAACATTATGACGTTTATTGTTTGTGCAGTGACAGCGTTAACATAATAGCTCTAAATGGCGAAAGTTTGCTACACGATATTCAACCTTAGGTGGGTCCCAAATTAAAGCTCGTGACTGTATCTAAGTCATTAAAACATGGGGACTGCCGGCAGAAGAGAAAACTTAAAACGTTGGAATAACTGTGTCTTCTCAAACATGCTTGGAAATTAGAGCATTATTTTAACAGCATTCTTCGAGATAAATCGAAATTGCTGTACCGGCCGAATACATGCGAGCGCTGGCAAAGTTTGTATGAAAATTCATATCTGTCGTGTTTAGCGGCCAAATAAATGACTACAGTGCGTTTCATCAAATAGTTCCTATGCCGTAATGTTGGCTCCACCACGGCTCCACTGTTGTGGGACGAACACGAATAAGCTACGGCGCTACTATATGTCCGTTGTTAAAGTTTAAGAGTGGAGCCAACATTACGCCAAAGGAACTATTTAATTAAACGCACTGTATAAAACTCCGTGTTATTTAAAATGGAGAGAACTGTTTACTTCAAAACCTGGCAACGAGGTAGCCTAGAAGGAGGTAACTTATCAAAGATTTAATTTAATTTTGGATTTGGTTTACCAATAGAGCTGTTTAAGTAACGAAGAAACAATAGTAGATTGTTTGCCTAAGGAGCAAACGCGAGCATAGGCAAGTATTTTTTTATCCGGAGCGGAACGAAGGATTCTAGAGTAGAATCTTGAGCGCAGCGAGGGATTCAAAGTACTCACTCGAGCTTCAAATAGGGTTACTCCCGAGGTGAATACTCTACTTTTTATCAACCTCTATGAGAAAAAAAAACGTTTGCGGTCCGACCCCCGTCAGGAACGAAGTTCCTACTCACGTATGATTTAAACAAAAGCCGTAATCTTGGATTTTCATTTCGACCAAATTCACACTTTCGCGACCTTCAAACTTACTGCTATAGTTTGACCGAGACGGCTGTACTGCACCTTAGGTGCGCCCTTCAACGCTCACGGCGTCCCGCCGCTCATTCGTCATTGCTGCCTAGATGCGCTTCTATATGCAGGGGCCTATACAGCACGACGGCGCGAGCATGTCGGTGACGCGAATCCGTAAGTTTATTCCCTAACAAAAATCGCTAAACGCGCCGAAAGTTTTCATTTAAAAAAAAAGACTTGCAGTCCAATAATTTATTGTGAATACATACCTACTTAACTTGTCGGTGCCAATAATAAAATAATAATAATTATCATCATTCTATTACAAAACTCAAGTTGTTCAGGTTTACGTGTAGCAATGGACCAAAACTAGCATGTTGGCGCGGATAGTTATGCGCGGTTCATTTGTTTGCCAGCCGCGTTAGCTTAGCAGAGGGCCGCTGTGGAGTGGCGGCGCCTTAAATGTATGATATAAGTATTGTAAAAAAAAACAACAATTGAAATGTTGCTGAGTATTTTATGTTACACCTCAAATAACATTATGCCAGTATGCATTCATCTGTAGGTATGAGTGGTATATAAAGAGTTTACAGCAAATTGTGAAAACTTTCTGTTCTTCTATAGATAGTTTGTATGATGGAAACGTATGTACCTTCTTTTATACTCTCCACAAAATGCGAAATCTGATTAGACTAGAAGCTGAGCATATCTATGTTCTATGTTAGGGGGTTTGGTTTCCGCACTTAGTCCGTCAGGTGGACCATTGTGCGTGGGCAAGCTGAGCATATTCATGATGATAATGAAAGCAGATTACTGATATGAATGGATTTAACACCTGTATCAACGAGAGCTGTTCCATGCTCTGCCTGCGGACCCTCAGAGCGTTGAAGGGCGTCCGGGGAGCGGAGTCGTCGTCGGAGGGCGGCGCAGGGGGTGACTCGGCCTCCACCGGCAGCCCCAAAACCTTCCGCAGGTCGCTGATGTTCATCTGCGCAGTCGCCATGCCCAGCACGTCACCGAGCTGCAGATAAACATAAAAGCTACGTTATTACAATACGCGCGCATCTCCAAATTACTGTTTCAATGTGTGTGATCACATCCTTACGAAAGAGTTTTGAGTTGTAAGTATTCGTCTTCAGTAGCAGGCCGGCAGCTTTCTGAGACAGTCAAGTTATTGATACTACATCGCTCAGTGACACGAAAGTACTGATTGCAAAATAAGTTAGTCATGGAACATTCAAGAAAAATAATGATTTGGAGTCAGGTAATTTTGTGTGTCTGTGAAATAAGTTTACGTAATGTTTTGATTGACTTTTATGTCTATTAATGCAAAATCTTTTCTATATATTTTAGACAAGAGAAGTGATAGCTACAGTATACCAACATATGAAGTAAGCGGCTGAAAACGGAGTGGAGCGCTTGACAGACGTAGGTGGAGAACTTCAAGAGCTGTGGGGGTAATGAAAGGACTATGACAAGAATTCTCAAAGAAAAAGGAAAATGTGATGCAACTGGCACACACATGAGTTCACCGCGTAATAACAAAAATCCTCGCAAACGTTTAAAGCGTGACATCAATGAATTTGACAAATGGATAATAAGGCGTACTGTCAGTAACTTTCATAGAGAGTATAAACAATATACAACATTAAAAGCTCTGAAGACATTCTGATTAGGATATTCTGCTCTTCTTGATTTAGGATATGAATGGAAAACTACTGAAGACAATCGTCAAGCGCTTGTTGAAAAACATGACATACAGTTCCTCCGCTTTAAATATTTAAATTAATTGAAGAAATATAGAGACGAAGGGAGGAATATTGTTTATACTGATGAAAGCTACATTCATACCACACATGTACAAAATAAGTCATGAGGAACTAAACAAGGAACAGTAGCAAGGAAAAAAACATTCTATAGGGTTACGCATCATAATTGTCTACGCTGGAAATGGTGCTGTCCCCAATGCTTCTTTAATTCACAAGGCCAGTTCGAAGACATGCGATTACCACGACAACATGAACCACGACAATTACAAGAAGTGGTTCATAACACAACTACTGCCTAACATACCAGAAAAGTCAGTAATTGTTATGGATAACGCCTCCTACCATAACACATTTACAGAAAAAGATCCCAACTCCAAGAGCAACAAAGCAGCCATGAAATATTGGCTGGTGAATAAGCACATCGACTTCAAGGAAGACATGGAAAAAATCGAACTCTATATCATTTTTTTAAATAAAGATAATTCTAGAAATTACGCCATTGATGGCGGAGCAAATAAATTTAATTGCGATATTTTAAGACTTCCTCCATATCATCCCGACAAACCCGATTGAGAAAATTTGGGGAGTGTTAAAAAACTATAAAAACTACACATCCATCATGCAATTACTTCATGAACGTCTAGACATGATCGATTGCACGATGTGGACCAACACTTGCAGACATGTGGAGGAGACGTTTTTGACGTTCAAAAGTGCCTTATACGGGCCTATTTGAAATAAATGATGACTTTGACTTTGACGGAATCCGGAATACTGGAAAAACTACGACGATGAGCATGAATTTATTATTCACGTAGGAGAATCCGATTCTGAAAATGACACAAGCTTCTATGACAGCGATGAACAAAATTTATACTAAAATGATTAAATTTAAACTTTTTCAAATTATGATTACGTATTACTGTTAATGATTTAACTAAAAATAAATGTGTTACAAAAACATTATAAAGGTTTAATTTTATTGAAAACATTAAACATGCAAAATATTAGAGTAAATTAAATTTCAATATTTTAACACAATAAAATTTATTCATAGTTTTTGTGCAATCAGTACTCGTAATATCTCACTTATTACCAGATTTGGTGGTCAATTAATCATAACTAGCCGACCGCGCAAGACAACGCACGTGTCGTTTTCATAGAGTACGTCAGTGCAGCGCCATACTAATAATAATGAGCGATTAATGACGCCACTGGTCGAGCAACAAATCTGTGGATTTGTTTTTGTTTGACGGCCGTCATTACGTGCACGTGCGTTGTCTTGGTGGCGCTTTGTACATACTTCCACAAATACTTTCAAACGTTTTGAATTTTGGAGGGGCGGCCATGTTTTCTGTTTTTTTTTTTAAACGGCCTCACCCTTGGAATTTCTCCCGTATTGTAGGTGCGTTTCCGAACATTTAAACTCACATACACAAACAGCCAGACCCGTTGTTATCGTAGTTAATCTCTACATCTCTCAGAATATAAGACTAAAAAAAAATTTTTTGTCCTTCTTGTAAATTATAAAGAAAAACTGTACACGTATTTTTAATTTTTTTGCGTTATCAAAAGATTACGGCGATACATTGAGGTAAAATGTGCCATGACGTCACTAATATGTAGATAGATTTTATACTTACTTGTGACGTATCAACCCCCGACTTTAATGCGTTTTTATCTAAGTCATTTTTTATTAATATGATAAAGCAAAAAAACCGGATCTAATATTTTTTTGTTATGTAACTGACGGACTAAATAGAATTTCTTTTTTTTGACCCAGGATTCATCCCTATTGGCCTCAATGTCATATTTTCATGAAATAGACATTCCATCGAGAAATTTGAACTTAGAGAGTCATGATTCAGCGGGCTATCCACCCTAGCGCATGCACCGTACAACGGTACACTAGCGCCGCCCCTTTAAAAAAATATCTCATGACTGAGAAGGAATTATGAATAACGGCTAATAAGGACCCTCGGTAAACACTTACCGAGTCTTGAATTTTCTAATACCTTTTATAAAGTTTCATATTGAGACACGAAGAAAATTCGATCTAAAGATAAATAATAAAAAATAAAAAAAACACGACTGCCTGAAGACGAACAAAAAAGTAAACAACAGTTGTATTCGTTAATCTGTTTATACAAAGCGAAGGGTCACTCATTTATTTATTTATTTATTTAATACTTCGAGCACAGAAATGTACAAAGGCGGACTTAATGCCATAGGCATTTTCTACCAGTCAACCTTTGGGTGATGCAGAGACAAACAGTGGTAGGTGCAATTACGAGAAATTGAGGAATATTTTTAAAGGAACTATAAAGATACACATATACCTATTACAAACTATTAATATAATATATATGCCTAATTATATATAAATATAAGCACAAATAAATATACATAAATACACGAATATACTAGAACAAATAAGACAAACAATGAGAAAACATTAACGTTGTAATGATACTGCCAGCTTCTTACGAATGTGCTCGCGAACTTATTTACTCGCTGACTAAACAGAGAAATAAATTTCTCATTGCAGTCCGGGGACCTCTTAGATTAAAAAGTGTTCATCGACACAACGTAAAGTTCATCGACACAACGGTCCCGCGACATAAAAATAAATTAATATGATGAGTTTGTTCTTTTTCGGGTCATCTACCGCAGATATGTAGTCACTTAGTTTTTTTTGTGTCATCATTTAATTTGACATGTATACAATGACGTATAACCATAGTTTACCAATCAATCTGAAGATGTGTGGTTCGCCGTGGACGGCGAGTTCTAGACGAGGTATCGGGCTTGCCGATAATGAGCGGCGGCGACGCCACCCGCCGATACAGTGGCCAATTAATTAACCAAAGCGAAACAATACGTGGAACACAATCACTATTTTCAAAAATCAAAATCGTCTACAATGAATTTAGCCCGTCGTAGGAATAGCGAGCAGTGATTACACAACCGTTTCATATCAAGTGTCTTGATGTAATGGCATCATCAGAATCTAGTTTAACTACCGATCCGCTGCTCTACACATATAGCCCACTCTCTCGTGATATAAATGTGCACAATTCCTTTTGTTTTATATGACAATAAAATCTTATTTATAATCCTTAAAATCTTGACACAAAAAGAACCGGCCAAGTGCATGTCGGACCACGCACAATGATGTTCTTAGGATACATTTTATTATATTGGGAAAACATGGTACATAACGTCCTATCCATCGTACGGAACCCACGCGAGTTCAATTCGCACTTATCCGGTTTATTTGTACTATCATGTTCTACGAAGCCTTCTAAGATACTATGTGATGCGTTTCCACTGGTCTCCATTCAATACTTCTAAATTTTTTAAAAAATATTGAAAAAAATGATATAGTAGAAATGATGAAGCACATAACTGTTAACTACTGTTATTTTATATTTTGTATACAGAAGCTGTTGGTGTACCTTTATAAATAAATAAATAAATGTTTGGTCAACGAGACATGATAGCGATACGATGGGTGATCATGATAGGGCAAGGAATGGAAAAGATGGTAACACGAGTGATAGAAACATAAGTAGAAACTCACTAATTTTGCACTAGCTGGGGAACTCACTGGACTCGATATCAATTTAGATTTACCGGCTTAAAGTCATCCTCGAAGTAATTTCAAGTCCATTACAAGGTCCATTTTGTACACATTAGCAGAAAATTACATTGCAACTGCAAAACTTTGTATAAATTTATATCCTTGGGATCCTATGACGCCTACGATGCACAAGGTCTTAGTGCATGGCAAGTGTGGGGTAGTGGGGCAACAGCCATGGAAAATGTTGTGGCCAATTGGAATGCTCTCCGAAGCTGCTGAGGCACGAAACAAACATTTCAGGCTGAACAGGCGGAACTTCGCGATGTGTCCAGGGTGGAGCGTGACCTAGAAGTTTTAACTAGGGTCTTACTAAACTGACCCGATGATTACTATGAGACCAGCTCCCAAAAAGAAATCAATGCTGTTCTTGAAGGCATCAATTGAACTGAACACTGAAGATGACTCCGATTCATATTTGGACGAGGTTCCTGAAGACGTAGAGAGTCAGCATAACGATGGAGAAGATTTGGCATGCATGATCATCATTAATATATATAAAGGTATGCTGGAAGAGATTTCTTTAGAAATAAGCATCACCTTTGTATGTATTATTCTGTTCCTTTTTCTTGTCTCTTTATATGTGTGTACATAAACTGTTAAATAAATAAATAAATACATTTCCTAAGTAAAGTTTTCAAATATAAATAAATTGAAGTTTAAAACATTGTTTTATTTCTCTGGAAAATCCAACATAAAGATTCGAAAAAAAATGAATAAATCGAAACGAAAGAAATAATTTTGGCTGGCTAGATTGGCAAAATACCCCTGTGTGTAATCTCGCGACAATCTAAGAAGCCCGATTTGACACCTATCAAAATACTTTGTGTAATGACGGGAAAAAAAGTCGATTGCTTTAAAAACCGATTCTCGAGACATATCGATGTATCATACTTAGAATTTGTAATTGACAATTTATACACTGCTTGAAACGGATTCTGGAGGCATATCGTTTTATTACACGTCATCATTCGGTTGGTACATCGGCGTGTGCTAGCTGTCATATGGCTATTAATTTTATCATTTAAATTATGTTTTGTGTTGCGTAATGTAAATATCATTTTACATAAGTACTATTATATAGAATCATTTTTTTCTAACTGAACAGACAGCTGTGCTGCTGGGGAGTTTGTTGCGCCACTTCTTCTTCCCAGCTAAAGCACTAGGAAGTGGTGAAGGGTGGGCGTTTTGGGGGACTGTCTTATGTAATTTTGACGTTCGAAAAGTGCTGATTCTCAGCCTAGTTTGAAAAAATGGCTTTTGAATTTCTCATCCAGCTGCTAAAGCTTGTTCACTCTGAAATGACGCTTCCACTACCGAATTTACGCACACGGTAATGCGGTAGTGGGGCGCATCATTTCGGAGTCGACAAGCTATTAGCTAAAACTATATGTGATCAGATTTTATTTTTATATGTTTTAACATTTAATAATACTTATAGTTATACGTTTCTTTCTTTTCTAAATGTAATGTTTGTAAAAGTATCGAAACTTCGATTTTATTCAGTCAAAAAATGGCTTAAAACAGTCACAGCACTACGGTAACGAACCCAAAGACATTGTAATGACGTCCTGTCAGAATATTAATCAACGATTAATTCGTGTTTTTGAGTGGATTTTTTCAATACAAAGTGAAACTTGGTGCTTACGAGTGATGCCCATTGTTATATTGTATGAATAATATAATAATTGATTAGGATTATGAATTTGATTTTTCGATTTCTTACGTAGACGATCATACAAAGTTATCGCGGCATGTATAATGAGAAACGTCAAATAGGGCTTCTTAGATTGTCGCGAGATTAGTCCTATTCTTGACAAAGTCTGATTAGATCCCGATTTATTTTGTTAATCAATATGAATTTGAATACTGGAGAGAATATGTGGCTTTTTTGTTTAACTTTGTTAAATCTGCATGACTAACTTCGTCTTTACCACTAACAAACTAACATCTCACGCACCTGCGTTCTAACCAAAATTATCGTTCATGCGAATACGCGATTTTTCATCTTTGTTCGGAAAACCGGAAAGCTGTGTTCTGGCAGCACGACTACACGTTGGTGTTCGTCGACCAAAATTAATACGACGGTCGCGTGTTCGCGCGTTCGTACACTTTGGTTAGGACGCAGGATTCCACTAATACCGCAACCTTGTTACCTTATTCAAAACTTACTTCTTTGGATATGTTATAGTGTTCGTTGGCGAAGTAGAGCGCTTTCTCATGGTTACCGAGGGCAGCGTGCGCGTTTCCTAGCGACCAGGCAGCTCGGCCCTCGCCCACGCGGTCGTGCAGGCGTCGCGCGGCCGCCAGGTGGCGCGCGTGGTACTGCTCGGCCGCACGGTACTCGCGTAGCAGCGTGTACGTGTTGCCAAGCGAGTAGCATGCCTGCGCCTCCACCGCGGCATCGCCCAGCTCCTCCGCCAAGGATAAGGTCCGTCTGGAAATAGCCACATCGCGCAACTATAGTATTCGGCCTTTAAAATGACAGCTGAAACAGTCTGTCAGTTTATGACAGAGAGGACCACCATTGTCGAAATATTTCTAAATGTCGACATGTCACATTAACGGTAGAGTACTGTACATTCTGCGTGTACTGTACATGCTGCGTGTAAACACTATTACAAATTAGTAAAATAAAAGTGAGACAAAATTGAAAATTAAAAACTAAAGTAAAACAATTCTGGTGGCAAATGTTACAAGTGTATTGTGATGATTACAGAAACACATGTTAAAAACTTCTAAATATTTTCTGAGAATTCATAGCGTGAAGTCACACAAAATGGAAAGCCTCTGTATAAATAAATATGTTGAGAATACATTTCGTTATTGCATTACTAAGTTTATAATTCACGAACAAAAACTTTGAAATTACACACCCGTATTGCGCTTCAGCTTGTTTAAATGAATGAACAACAACTAACAAGGCAATACAATTCAAGAAAATTGCAAAAGCAGCATGCCTAGACATACAAGACGTGTTTACACTACAATATTATATCATGTACTACCTACCCATTTCAAATCGTGGATTTAAGCTGTTATTTCTGCAGAAGTATGATATAAATATATTAAAAGTAGAGAAAATAAAGACATTCTATAATACACGGCAGCCTACGCAGTATGACCCGAAAAAGCATCCGCATTATCTGCTTCTACACATCTTGGTACAATTATTTAGAGGTCTACCCAGAATCCCAAAGCTAGTGAATTATCTATGGCTAAGCTGTTCTCAAACACCGTAAATCCAGAAAACCGTTAATCAAAATAGATAAATATTTTGACAGCTTTTTTTATTGACATTATTTGACAACTTTTAGAATGAACCACGAATGAACGCTCTTATGAGGTCCGGAAATGGCAACGTTGTTGCTATCTTCTAAGCTAGTTTTTAAATGGTAAAAATATAACCAGGTAATAAGACCTTAGCACTACATAACTTTATAATCTGACTGTTTATTCTTTACAAGACTTGTTGATCTATTTATTGTAGAGCGTGCAGCATTTGTAATTTAAATCGCAATGCATAACAATAACAGCTAATCCAAATAACAATATAGAATATTACGATTTATTTATAACTAGCTCCTTGCCCGCGACTTAGTTCGCGTGGATTCCGAATTCTCCTGTACAAACTTAAACACCCACTTCACTTATTTAGTACGCCCTTTTGCCCAAGGCCTTTCCCAGGGCTTAAAGTAAGTCTCTGTCTATCAAAATCGGTTCAGCAATTTAGTGCAGAACTAACAAATATACAGACAGAAGGAGACAGATATACTATCGCATTTATAATATTAGAAAGGATTTTATGCATTCAGTTCACTGTGGGTAAGAGTGCCATGCAGAGCTAGCGACCTCACCGGGCAGCATTCTCATGCATAATGTGCATAAAAACGAACGTAATACGTAGTAACCCACTTCTGCGGAAACATTGGCGTATTAAAATATTGCGCACAGCTCTTTTACGTATTATTGGAATAAGCAAATAAATTATTTTATTTTAAACATATTCGTTTCTAAGAACCAAACTAAATACAGTTTCTCTACCGTCTACATTAAAGTGCGAAAAATAGCATGCTAATTGCATTCCGAGCATGCTTCCAACTCTCTAATTATAGTCGCATTTGGCAAGAAACGCGCAGTATTTCAGCTGTTTGTTTATACGATACATACTTGCAGGCATTGCAAGAACTCAACACTACTTATGTCAGTAATAATAAACTTAGTAAATTCGCTTTTTTGCCGATGCATTTTTTACGACTACAATACTTCTGAAGCTGTTATACAATAGAAAGTTAAGAAGTTTTATGGTCACTCCTAAACGCACACTCATAGACTTGTACCGACATAGGTACGTACTTGTAATGTTCAGCAGCATTTTCGAACTGCCCGAGGAATATGTGTGAGTTGCCGAGGTTGCTGTTGGCACGCCGCTCGGCCGCCTTGTCGCCGAACTCCCTGGCGATCTGCAGCCGCTCCGTGTGGTAACGGATGGCGCGCGCGAAGTCACCCAGCAAGTAGCACGTGTTGCCCAGGTTGCCGCAAGCGCGACCCATCGCCTGCCGGTCGCCCAGGCTTCGCATCAGCTCCAGATTCTCTCTGAAGAGTAACGGTGGTAACAGAAATTAGCTGTAACTTATACCTGTTTCATTGAGAGTCCTATGTTTAGAAATGCATATTAACGGAATGTTGATTACATGAATAAGCAAGTAGTTGAGAATGTACAGTGGTTGTGTAGGCGTGGGAAGTGCGTAGGCGTCGATTTTCTCGTGTTTATTGAACTATATTG
This sequence comes from Xanthia icteritia, assembly GCA_949128155.2. Classification (NCBI taxonomy): domain Eukaryota; kingdom Metazoa; phylum Arthropoda; class Insecta; order Lepidoptera; family Noctuidae; genus Xanthia; species Xanthia icteritia. The sequence continues at coordinate 1,191,638 of OX421931.1, forward strand.
GCTACAAATCAAACTAATCGGAAGCGTGCATGTTAATTGTTTGTTGGACCTATGTGTTAGATATAATATAATAATCGTTTGTTTATAAAGATAAGTTCAAGAATTCATTGAAGTTCGAGACGTTTCCTATATTTTTCTTGATTATATGCAGCAGTAAATAAATAATAAAACCTGCCTGTTTCCAAGCCAATGTTTATGAAATGCGTAACTGGTGCTTTGAAATAATTCTGAAGGCGAGTAAATGCTTGTAAACAGTGAAAGGGTCGTCACTGCATGGCAGGCGATGGGAGCGTGGCGATGTTGGCGAACATTAAAGATGTTCATTTTAATATAACAAGTAATTACGTTTTATGTATCTGTTTATTATTATTGGAAAGGCATGTAAATACAATGCTTGAATTTTACATCCACTAAAATAATTTACTACAATGTTTTAAATTACAATTCTAAACGGAACTGTATTAAGAGATGGTTGTGCAAATGAGATGATCAATAGCCCAAAAATAGCTACTGTGGCTCAGACACATTATGATTATGACCTCTTACTTAAAAGCAATTTAAGTGGTTCATGCCTGCTATATGTGCTTAATACACCGCTGTGCTGTCACAGTAGGTCACAATATCTGCGTTAGTGTCAATCAGTTGAAGCATGGCAGAATAATGTTGAATATCTTATAATAGTCGTGTTATATATACATGTTAGTAGTACACCTTTTTCTGAATTCCAGTAGAAAATAATAAAAATGTATGAAAATTAAATAGAAGCAAAGGTATAAGATATGTGCTAACTCGTAATAGGCGACCGCTTGCATGAGACACTCCCGCACTGGCTGCGGGAAGTGCCCCGGGTCGCTCTGCCCCACGCGGCCCAGCTGCTTGCCCTGCGCGTGGAACACGTTCCCCAGGTTGTAGAGCGCGCGCCCCTCGCTCAGCTTGTCCCCCAGCGCTCGGGAGATCTCCAGGTGACGCTTGCAGCACTGTATCGCCTCCGCAAACTTACCCATCACTTTTAATGTGTTCCCTAAGTTTCCTGAAGCTTTTGCTTCACCTAATTTGTCATTCATTGTCCTGGAAACAGAAAGATAATATAATAAAAGATATATTATGTATGTACTGTGATTTTGGTTGATTTATAGCCATTCCCAATAACCATCTGTTACTTTAGCTTGGATAAAATGTTATTGGGAAATCAGTAACAAAGCTATAAATTTACAGTTAACTGGAGTTATTTTATTATATCAACTTTTATTGGATTCGTTAATAGTTACTTAGATATAATGCTACATTCAGCTTACCTAGCTAAAGTTAAGTCATGCTTATGGTACTGCATAGCCATATTGTAGTCTCCGAGATAAAAGTATGCGTTGCCTAGCTGGCTGTATATGGCGCTGAGTGTCCGGAGGTCGTCAGTCCCGGCCTGGATGGCGGCCTGGAAGAAGGCCACGCCGGCGCGGCAGTCCCCGGCCTTGCACAGGCGCTCGCCCTCCAGTGCCAGCTCCAGGCACATGGAGCCCCCATCGCAACTCTGAGAACAAGTATGAAATAACAATTAATCATAGGTCATTGACTGTGAGTGTGTGGTGTAGTGGTATGGCATGTACTGTTGACTTTGATCTTGTAACTATATCCCCAACTTAGTTATTGCCATCATTATCATGGGTTGTTCTCTATTTTTTAATTTATTTCTTTCTGGTATGTATGGTTTCTGACTGTTAGCTTATAAAACTACACCCACAACATTGGAACTAATCTAAGAGAAATATATACATATTATATAAACTATGTGTCACTCTCATTGAATACAACTATCTGAATAACACCATGTAAACAATTCAGATTTACTTTGTTCTGTGACTCATTAAACATTATGATGAATGCTCAATTTGACATGGAAATAGAATTGAATCCAGTATGACTCGTTCACTGCAGCCAATTAACAAGTCGGCTCTATGATCGGGGTCATTGACTATTGGAGTGAGATGCTTTTTATTGCAATATGCTAATTGCATTCTTTTATCATTCGCATAATGTATCAGTATTTACAGCGGAATGAAGTTTACTCAAAGCAGAATGAATTTTAAGGAGCCATTATTTGAATTATTTCATTGTTGCATTCAATGAACAAGGCTGTTGTTATTATTATTGTATGAGTGGGCGATGTGAATTGTAAACATTGTTAGTCTATTTCCCGCAGAAAATAACTATGTATTTAAGTAAACATTTTACAACACAGACTTCTGTTACAAATGTGGCATATTTAAAAGATTAAGAAAATCAGTATTTAAATAATGCTTTAGAACAGAACATCACGTGATGCACCCACAATCTGTGTGACAAAGGGAACCTAGACAATAATAATGTGGTTCAACTGGAATGAAGAGCACATACTCATTTATTTGATTGCCTTGTTTATATAGTAGAAGAAAGGAACAGTTGGATATAACTATGTTCTGTCTTTTTAAAGAATTTACCGCATTCATGGCATAATAACTGATAGGAATTTAGTAGTTTATGTTGGCTAGCCCAAGTAAAATGGGTTGCTTTAAATAGTCTATAGTATTATAATCAACATAGCAACACACTTTAGTACATTAGTTTATAATTTCAAAATAAAATTATGTTTGATACTGATAACTTTTGGCCTGGCACAAATGAGTAAACATGTCCATGATTAAGATTAAAAATTAGGGTTTAGTCTACGTCCAGAAACATTATTATGGCCTATATAACAATTTATAGTTACAATAGAAGTGCAAAAAAGTTTTAGCAGTGTTTACGAAATTACAAAAAGTTTTAAAACTTTCATAAAGTTTTCCTTTGTGTGAAACATATGTTTTTAATGAGTGTCACTGAGCTGCCTTTATCATAGTGGCGAGTGGTGTGCATTAGTGCGCGCTCATCGCACGGGCCCCGGGCAGGAATAATGTCTCGCATGCGGATGTCCACACTTATAGGTCACAGTTTCCGTATTAGGTTCCCCTTCATAATGACTCACTGCTAAATAATAATTATATTAACGGGAAAACTAGGCGTTTTTTTAACGCGATTTCCAGTCAAAACGATAATCATTGACTCTACTTCAATATAAATAGTAAAATTATATAAATATGCTAGTGCAAAGTAACACAATACGCTAAACTTACTTGTGCGTCAGTTGAAAGGTTCTCGGCGCTAGCACTCACAGACATCCTCCGCTATTAATTAACAACGAAAAGATAAAGCTAAATAAAAATGTCAATATACTATCAGAATATTCTCATAGTTATTGTTTTTTATTTGCTTTGTTATTCTAACTCCGCTGGGCGTGAATAGTCGTTGCACAAGTAGAACGGCATGGATCATAAACAATCATAGAGTATAGTAATCTGTATAATAGATTTGGACTGGCTCGGTACAATAGGAAGCTCTATGGATCAGCTAAGTTATTTTTTAAAGAATGAACAAAGAGAACGCATTGAATGAATGTAACAATGTACCGAATGAAAAACTGACAAATATCATACGTAGTTTCTCTATGTAGTCTGTGCAAATATCTGACTTTCTTACCACAGTCTTGGGGTGTATGCCCAAATCAAAATGAAAACCCAAAAAAAATATGGTATAAATTTATATCTAAAGACAGCAGCACTAATACGAACAACACTCCAAGATATTCCACGAAATTACGATGACATTTAATTTTCTAAGTGTCAAGGATCAAAATGCAGTGTGGTAAGTTCATACTATTTCAATGTGTAAGTTTAAAACAATAGCAATATTGCCATTATTAAAAAAGAAACTACCATAGGGTAGAATGGTGCTGAAAAATAGATGTGAGTATAAATGAAACGGTTGCATTTCATAAAACAGTACATTGACCTCTGGTCACATCAAGATGTGGTCTGGCTAAATTACATGTCTGGCATTGAATACTCAACGTTTGACGATATGAACAGTTAAGGTTAAACGCACGACTACTTCATGATGTGGCCTAACATTAGTGATCATAAATCGTAAAATAGTTAGATTATGCACCGCTAGAGTGCATAATCTAACTATTCTATAATAAGCGGTGGCATACAACAAATGAAAGTAAGGTAAGCGCGCAAAAAAAGATTTTCAAATAATAGGAAAGTGACTAACTTTGAAGTACCGCTCGCTGACCGCTGCCTTGGCACCGCTCGTTTCGCTCGCTCGGCTCGCGCGCCACAAGCGGCGTGAAATGTAACATAGCACTTAGTCTGTTAGTTTAAAAAAAAACACTTTTTCGCTGTGTGGTCATTTTTAGGAAGTCGGTTGTTTTTTTTATAGCCTAATGTCGCCTAATGACTTTAATCGTTGAAGAAAGAAGAAAGAAAGAAAGAAAGAATAATATTTATTTGGACACAGTTCGTGAAACACATAATACAAAAATAAAAATAAAAAAGTGAAAATAATCATAAAGCGACAATTGTGTGCCTCACGGCTGCGCCAAAAAGGTTCATTTCAGCATTAATGCCAGACAAATGCTGTCTGACGCTGGTTTTCTAATGAACCCTTATGGACAAGTGACGGGGAGTACCAACAGTTTCAACATACCTAATACATACTTTTTATACCTCTAAATAAATAAATAAACTACATAAGGTCTATTTAAATAATTGTTTCGAATCAATGTTATTTCCACCCAAACAAACATCAACTTTATGTAAGTGTAAACAAAATTGATTTTAGACTGACTAGTACTGTTGAAAAACTCATAAAAAATAATATGAAATTGTAGCGCAAACTGAACCTTATGTGTAGGTTTTTACAGTTGTTTTTTCCCAAAATTCGTGTTTGCTTACAAGTTTGGCAAACAAATTACGAACGCAGATTAGTAATCAAAATGTGAATTAAATATGAATTAAAAACCAAAGAAAAAACAATCAGGAAACAACAGGAACTGTCCACGCAAAAACCTGTTCTTAGCGATGAGCTAAATAGTGCGCAAACCACCTACATACCCAAAATATTTTTGGCTCAACAGGAATTATGTTTTAAGCTAAGTATAAGCTAAGAGTAAAGTGTAAGTAGTAGCTAAGAGTTCTCCTGGTACTTCACCATCAGCTCCACTTCTCCTTACGCATTATGACGAGCTTAATTTGCTTGGCAACCATATTAAACTAATCGAATCGCAATACTTATTATTGAATAGTTCCGGTGGTCATCTGTGGTCTTCATCATCAGTTCCACTTCATCAAAAGGTGCTTTCCAAGAGCAACTGTACAAGTTACTACGAGTATAAAAAAATACCCAAATATTGGGTGTGCCTATGATATTTGAAGAGTTCCCTCGATTTTTCCAGAATCTATGGGACCATCCCGGGGTGTATCCTTTCAAATAAAAAAAGAGTTTTGTAAATCCGTCTATATATGACGGAGTTATGTCCGAACATAAATAAAAAATTGGTTGCCTGTAAAGTCGGTATACGGGCGAAAGTTTTACGTGACAACGACTTTGCGTGCCTTTCACTTTTTATGTCTGTCTCTCTCGCTCTTAGGCGGGCTAACTATGCCCGAGTGGAAGGGACGCGTGCCTCTCACTCGCTCTCATTGTGAGCGCATAACGTGAGCGGAGCGTAACGCAGTTTCTTGAAGTGTCACCCGGCAAACCAATTTATAAGACGTTGTCACGTCAATAAAAAAAAAGATATAATAGGTCTTTACCTATGAAATTGCCGTTTTGTATGAAAAAATTTAAACGAATTTTTTTCATGTATTTTTTATTTGTATTTATCGAAGTAATCACTAATCACAGTTTGCCAACGCAGTGGCAGTTTATTGATGCCCTTCTTAAAGAAATCAGCTGGACGGGAGGCAACAAATTCTTCAAAGGCATTTTGTACTGCCTCTCGGGTATTGAATTTTTTTCCCGCCAAGAAGTTACCCAATTTCTGGAAAAAGTAGTAGTCTGTAGGCGCAAGGTCTGGTGAGTAGGGCGGATGACGGAGAGCTTCCAACACCAGTTCTTGCAACTTGGAGACCGTCTGCTGTGCAGTATGAGGTCGCGCGTTGTCGTGCAGGAGCAGCGGAGACAAGCGATTGACCAATGCTGGTTGTAGATGTGCCAGCTTCTCCATCATTGTGTTCAGTTCTGCACAGTACACATCTGCAGTAATGCTCACCCCGTTTGGTAAGAAGCTGTGATGAATCTCACCGGCGCTAGACCACCAAACAGTGACCATCACTTTTCTAGGGGTAAGTTTTCGTTTAGGGCATTGTTAAGGTGCTGAACCAGGATCCAACCAACTTGCTGAGCGCTTGCGGTTATCAAACAGAATCCATTTTTCATCGCAGGTAACAATGCAGTTCAAAATTCCTTCATTTGTGTGTCTGTTGAGCAGTGCAAGGCACGTCTCGACGCGTACTTCGCGCTGGCGATCATTGAGTTCGTGGGGCACCCATTTGTCAAGCTTTTTTACCTTGCCAATTTGACGCAAATTGACCAATATTGTTTTGACGCTAACGTCGAAAGCTGCTGCTAATTCAGCCGTAGATTGTGTATCATCAGCTTCCACAATCGCCTTTAATTCGTCATTGTCGACCAAAGTCTTCGGACGACCGCGAGGTTCATTTTTCAGGTCGAAATTTCCAGAACGGAAGCGAGCAAACCAATAACAGGTGGTGCGTTGGTTTGTAGTGTTAGCTCCGTAAACGTCGTTGATGTTGCGTGCCGCTTGTGCCGCGTTGCTGCCACGACGGTACTCATATTCCATAATTACTTGAATTTTTAACGTATCCATGATGACGAAAAAGATTGAAATGCGATGAAAATGTAACACTTATCAATAAACAAAAGACTAGTTTTGGAAAAAAAAATCCATGTTTTTAAAATAAAATTAATTTGAAATTAGAATTCTTAGCCAAACAAAAATTATTTTGATTTGAAATGGCCAGTACTGCAGAACGGCAATTCCATAGGTAAAGACCTAATTTATAAACAGGGTGGACCAAAAACAGGCGTCATAAAACAAAACGTAGATTCCTCATGTGCACGGATATCTGAAAATACCCCACCCCCTCCGCGATTTTGTGTAGTTTTCGAGTTATTATTATTATTTGTATTTTTTTGAGTTTTCATCCGTTGGAGCTTCAAAAATTCTTATCTTTAGTAAGTGTTTTTCTGTTTTTTTTTTTTGCGACGGTGTTGTCTTGAATGTTACTTTTATACTTAAAATAGGTAATAAACATTCTAACATTCCTGCAAGTTACTCAAAAAAGTATCATATCATAAGGCATACTATTCTATCAACGACTACTTAAATGATAAGAATAGTTGGTCGCTGTGATTAACTCAAGACAATGTTTAAATGTTCTTTCTCCAGAATTAGCTTACTTACTGACAGGTTATATGAGTTTATATAATTGTTTATAATTTTACCTACTAATTTTACTTTATTTATTGTTGACATAATCTACTCATTACAATGTTTTTTTTTTATGAGTTGTATTGCAATATGTGGTAGCTAGCGACCTCGATAATTTTTTACTTTACCTCAATGGTCCTAGTTTATCAATTATAACTTCTAGTTACAGCTATACGGGCACGCCCTTTATGTCTGGAGGCTTTTATTTAGATATTGTTTTCGTTAAGTTATTTTTATTTCGATATATTATATATTATATATTATATTATATTATGATAGTTCTCGATGTTTTTGGTTGGTATATTGGCGTGTGCTAGCTGCCATATGGCTATTAATTTTATAATTTAAATTATGTTTTGTGTTGCGTAATGTAAATATCATTTTGCATACTATTATATAGAATCTTTTTTACTGAACAGACAGCTGTGCTGCTGGGGAGTTTGTTGCGCCACTTCTTCTTCCCAGCTAAATCACTAGGAAGTGGTGAAGGGTGGGCGTTTTGGGGGACTGTCTTATGTAATTTTGACGTTCGAAAAGTGCTGATTCTCAGCCTAGTTTGAATAAATGACTTTTGAATTTTGAATTTGAATTTTGAATTTTAACTGAAATTTTCAAATTCAATTAAAAATACTAAATTGAGGTTCCATAGATTCTAGCTGAGTTTAAAAACTATGCAGGTCCCTAAGCTACCCAAAACATTAAAAAAAGTTAGTACTTAACGTTCTATTATTCGCTGTAATCGGCGTTCGAAAGTGGATAGGCTAAAAATCATTTTAAGCTTTAAAATAGGTGGTCCAAATAGTGACGTCATAAAAAAATAGATTCCCCATGCCCAGGGGTATCCGAAATACCCCATGTATGTTCCGCGATTATTGATAGTTTTCAAGTTATATTTTTTTTTTTCTTTAAATTCCTATGGAAACTTGCGGTTTTTTCACATTATTTTTTTGCATATTTCATTGTTATAGAATATTTTTACAGCCATAAAATATTCAATCTATTATTCTATCATTAATTCTCATACAAAAATTTTGATCGCTATGGAGGAATTGACGCTCGAGTGATACAGAGTCGAAATTTCTACTTTAAATCAAAATAAAGTACTACCTGGTGCCTAAATCATTTAAAAAACCTAGGCGGAATGTAGGCTTGCACAATATCAGAAAAAAGTTGGTACTTAATCGACTACTTCGTTGGAATCGGCCTTTAGACTGAAATTTTCAACCTTCTTTCACCAGAGAGGTGAAAGAAGGTTGAAATTTTCAGTCTTGCCACTAAAAACATAGTCCTGCTATCGATACTTTTTTGAATAACTTGCAGAAATGTTTGGAAGTTTATTATTTTATGTAAGAAAGTAATATTCAAGAATTATATAATAATTTGCAAAAAAAACTGAAGAATACCCACTACAAAAAAAATTATATGAATTTTTGAAGCTCCACCGGGTGAAAACTCAAAAAAATACAAAAAAAAATAAATATCGAAACTAAAAAAAATCGCGGAACATACATGGTATATTTTTGAATACCCTTGGAAATGAGTAATCTATTTTTTTTTACGACCTCTCTTTTTGATCCACCTGTATATAAACATCCGAATTGATCCTCCTCCTTTAAGAAGTCGGTTAAAAATAAAAATTCACGCCGCTTGTGGCACCCCAACCAAATGGGTTAGTTACATAGGTTAAAACTGTGACCAACCGCGCGCGACCCGAGCTAGCGTAGCGAGCGGTGCCGCGGTAGCGGCCGGCGAGCGCTACTTCCAAGTTGGTCGCAGTTACTTGGGAATTTTTACTACACCTTAAACCATGGATACCTTACATTAATGATATGACCAAACGTCGACTGACATATCATTAAACGTTGACGTTTAAACGTTAGGATCAATTTTAACTGGCCATTTCATGAAATGCAACCATCATTAAAATTTCATGAAGTGTTCGACCATTTCATGTAAAGGTTGTATTTCATGAAATGGTCGAACACTTCATGAAATGATCAATTCTAAGTTCTGGCCACGACTTGAAGCTTGGAAAACAACACTATCGCACTTAGATCACTTCGAATGGGAAATAAATTGAATATGCAACAAAAAACGCAGTTTGTGGGCGACACAAATCAAAACCTACAAGCACTTGTCGGAAAAGTATTGCCATCATCATAGGTCTGCATTAAGTAAAATATTTAGTTTCATTTGTCACCACGTCAGTCTTTTATGTCGATCCTGTACTGTATTGTCAAAACAAAATGGTTAAATTAGTTCCGATTTTGGCCACGCATGGCATGCGTCAAAATAACCTTGTAGCGTTGTAATAGTAGCCACACACGTAACGATTTACTTGCGCAAGTTTAAATCGTTACGTGAGTTGGAAGATTTTTGAGCAAATTACGTAACGATATACTTGCAGAAGCCTAAATTTGCGCAAGAAAATCGTTACGCGTGTGGCTACAATATGATACATCGTAGCTAACCCATCAGAGCACGAAGTAGGCGGTACACCGAGTACCTCATCAGAACTAACTATTTTTGGTATTAATTTGCTAAGAGGAAATAGGTAGGTACCTGAATGGTTAAATCCGGACTACGGGTTGCTAGCAAGAAATACCTAGTTTAAAAACTCAACAACAGTCCGGTAGATCTAGGTAGGTAGTACTTAGTAGGTTGTTGCGGGAAGGAATGGAATCTGCAACATCAAAAGCAGCGGTCCGCTCAGCCACTGTGCCAACGGTGCCGTCGGTTATTATAGAGAGAGAGAGATATTGTTTGGCTGTAGGGGTGCCATCATTTTTAAATCGGGTTTAATTATTGTACGGCCTCCTCGTTGCTGATTAGTGCAGAATTCGTAACGCTGGTGGAATTATCTTCCAAGAATTTAACAAATTACATTGTTATGCCCAGTCTAATCAGCTTAATGTTCCCAATGCGGGTTGGTGGATAATGCATGTCTTAGAAAATATATTTAGTTAGGTAGATACCTAGTTGTATATCTACGTGAAGTCGTGGATGTCACATTTTACGTTGATTATCTTCATCTGATTCTGATTTACTTGCCATTACGGAATGAGACGAGACTCTTCAGCAGTGGATGTTTATCGAGTAACTCAACGTCCTCATCTTCATATTATTATCTCGGGACCTTGGGGTCCCGGACCTTTGGAAGGCGTACGCGGGGCCGAAGCCAACTCGCTCAGAGGCCTCTTAGACATTTTTAAGTGTTGAGGCACCAATCAAGACATTTTTAAGTGTTGAGGCACCAACCGACGATTATCCCTGTATGCACTATGCAAGTGCAACTTAGGACAACCCCCGGTTGGTGCAGGACTATTACAGAGCATGAAAACAAATCATATTGGGCTATGGGTTTGGGTGGCTCTAGTGGATTGGTTACCTAGAACTATGGAAGGACTATGTCCCCTGCCTGATCAATGTTATGGTATACACGGATAAATGGCAGGGGGTGACTTGCGTACTCAATAATGGGCCCCCGAAAACGGTCGCTAGCACCTAGTGACGTAGCGACAAAAAGCAACACTTCCTGAGGAGCTTGAGGAGTGGAGAGGTATTCCACGGCTATCAGAACAATCCCAGAGCCCGGAAGGTAGTCAAAATCCCTAACAGTATTTACTGAAATACTTCCTTGCTCCGAGCACGTTTGCTCTTGCGAATCTCCACTCCATAAAGGCAAGCCAGAGATGAGGAACAAGATTTCTCCCGGGAGATAGGGTCCGTGTGGTCGCTGCTGCCCAACAGCTCGCCACATGCTGCCCTGCGGGTTTCTTTATTTCTCTTGGTCTGGCTCCTACTAGACCCGTTCCGGGAAAGTAAACTCAAAGTCAAACTCAAAGCATTTATTTCAATTAAACCATTGACGGGCACTTTTGAATTGTCAAAGTGTCGATAAGTCAGAAATATGAAGCTAGTTGCCCATTCCAAAGCGTAGTAGGTACCTATGGAGAAGAACGGGCAAGAAACTCCACGGACACTCTTTTAAATTAAAAATTGTTACAAAATGTTGGTTACATCGTCCGTAATAAAAAGATAAAAACAAGGAACAATTCGGAAATTAAAATAAGCCATGGCAGCTAAGAGATGACCACTCCCAACTGACGGCGCCCGTTCACGAACATGACGCATGGATCAGCACTCAGCTCAACCATTTTGAAGGGAGCTAAATGATCCAACACACGCGCCTCCATCAGCGAGACATCTGAGTGAGCATGACATACTCTCAGCCGCCAGGGCACATTCAAGTCAATGAAAGACATAGGTATTACCCGGTAAATGATAGCTCTTTAGTACTCACACCTGTGCTATGCAATTATATAATACAAAGGAGATTGAGTTTATACAATACAAAGATACCTAGTCTTACAATCTTCAGCAGCTCCAACAGTATTTTCAAATGTTAATCAATTAGCTGTGGCTGTGGTGCTCCACAGCCACAGCTAATTATAAAGGACTAGCATTGAGCCAAGCATTTTTATCAGCGATGTAATCCCCCAACTTATAATATACCTGCCTGCATAGTGTACGTTTTATACACGATTTGAATTTCGTTAGGATTCGGGTTCATTTGCCGATAAATTTTAAAGGCTCCCAGAAAATACAATTTAGATAGATGGCTTTTTGTAGATAATGGCTTTTTGTAATTTTTTATATTTCCAAAACGCATATTTTATTTTAGTTTTATTTAGTTCCTGAACCACCCATGTATTTCAATGTATATGGAGGTAGATAGCTAGGCACCCCGAGCACCCGAGGCTAGCAGCTCGGGCCGTCGAGGGGTCGCGGGGGTGGTGGGAGGGGGCGCTCGTTAACTATGCAAATAGCAGGTGCGGGCGCGGGCGGGGGCTCGCAATCTGATCGGCGACCACGCCCCCTGCCAATGATTACCGTTACACTTGATGGAATAGAAGCTCCTGAACCCTGAAGCCTCACTGAGGCTTCCTGAAAGGATGTTCATTTGGACTCAATATTTGCAACCCCTGCAAGTATGGAGATACCTACTTATTATTCATCAAAGGTACTTACGACAGTATTTATTAAGGTTTTTCAAGTGTTTGAAAAAAAAACTGGGTCTCAAACATCTAACAGAGTTCGTTTGAACATCTTGAAATGAATCTACCATCCCTCTGAAATTCAATGTTTTGGCACTTTCGCAATATCCAAAATACCATGCGCTGTAAATGAGTCATTTTTGTTGGGAATCATGGCTAGCGGTAATACTTAGTTTAAAAAGTTCCTTGCGTGCCGGATTCGTTAGACAGGACCTGTCTAACGAATCCAAATAAATACGAATCAAATAGACTATTAGACCTGTACCCTAATTACGTAATACACGATCAATCGGAATTTAAATCGTTTTCAAACAAATTGCTAATCCATTGCTTCATAAGTTCGAAAAAAAATCTGCTCAACTATGTAAATAACGCAATGAATGATGTTGAACTGTCAACATTAAACAAATTTGTCATAATCGTTTACGAAAATGTATTGCGTAATTAGATAGCTGGTCTAATAGTCTATTTTCATAGTCTTTGAATAGTCCTAACAATGCGGGGGGCGGGGCGGAGGGGTATCGGATGCAAATAGACGCGTCTATCTGTTCACCGTCATATGCGATTAATTTACAAGCCATCCAGGCTTGGTAATTAATCGCTTATTTTGGAGCATCAATACTGTAAATATGCGCACTTACTTTCCTAGCACAGGACAGTGGCGAGGAGTAACTATTTAAAAAACACGATTATTTATTCTGTTATGTTTTAAATTAGGGAATTGCTAGTGTCGAATTATTATCTTATTAGGCAACACAGGCTTGAAAATTGTGCATAGCGACTTGCTTTTTGAATTTTTTTATCCTTTGTGCCTTTGTCACTGATCAACTAACTTAAAAGGTTAGGTGGTAGCTACAGAAACAGTTAATAACTTACGGTATACCTACCTAAGTTATAATATTGGTTTTGATAAGACGGGCTGGTGCCCGATGGTGGTAATCAATGCGCATTTTGCGTGCGTGTTGGAAAATCGATTATTCGAACTGCCCCAGTTCCTCAGGGAAGGCCAGCAACGGCTTGGTGTTACTGATAATCTCACGGAGGGTAGGTACCTGATGTACCGAAGTACTTTGCCCTGTATGTGACAACCACCGGCAGTTTGGAAGCACACGAGCTGCATGCAGGCCCTCATAGTGGACTGTCCGTGACACTATGACAAAGAGGTGTTTACTAAATCACTGCTGTAACTGTACGCAGCTGTTGTTTTGTTAGTTAGTTATTTAGAGAGCCTGGTTCGTGAGGCAGCCGTCAGTCATGAGAAGTGCTTCCTTTGCCTGCCTGCACTGACCCGAGGTGAGCCAGGAAACGCACCACCAAAATGTCCTTACTAGAGTGCGTCAGCACCCGAAGAGGAGTGGAGCGATGGGTTCAGGTCCCACTGGTGCCATGCTCGACCCTGCTGCATCTTTGCCTAGCGAACCGCTGTGTCCTTTGATCCATTGAATGGTTATGTAAGGAAGGCTACCCACCTGGTTGAAGCGGTGGTGACACTTGCAGGACAGTTATGCTGTCTGAGAGTATGCGGATTGAGTAGTCCTTGACTATGATGGCTGTAGCAGCTAGAGAAATACTCATGCATACGACCTGGAGCACTGTGTTATGAACCGCTTATGCGTATGTTAAATTCCTCCGAGAAGCTTCCAGCACCTGTGCTACTACCAGTTATAATATCTTTGTTGATCGTCAGTACCTATATACGGGAATATCAACACGTCGCACGGTGGATCGAAAATCGGCTGTAGAAGACATAGGATCTCGATTTCTTAAATGTTATTTTTTTTTGCTGGAAATGACTTCTGCTGATCATTACTGTTCTATAAAATGTCATATGAAGTAATTGTGTGCACAAATGGAAGAGTTATAATTTTTATAAGAAAAAAATGTATGGAGCTGACATGAAAAATGAGGATATCTCTGGAATCGAAAGGTTGGCCATTATATCCTTGCACACTGTTATAGTACTATTTATTTATGAATTTTTGACATACTTAATATTGCGGCATCACTTGCGATTTTTTTTTTAAAAATCGTCAAAATTAAAAAATTCAAAATGTTTATGATATGTACATTTTAACGCTTAAATATGGCTATGCCAAGTGTAACTTACAATATTTTTTATGCTTAGACCAAAACATTCTAAGAAATCACAAAGTCGTATTACCTACTTTGTGATTTTCATTTGAAATGACATGGTAATTATGAATTACGTAATACGTAATCTTGTCTAATGCCTCAAGTCCACATTAGCTAATGATTAATAAAACTTAATACCTATATACCTGTTAAAAGGATACGTACCATAATGAGGGTAATTAGATAAACGTGATCATTAGTCAATAACAATAAATGGTAAACTATTGTATGATTAAAAATAAAAGCAAATTATTAAAAAAAAATATTAACTTAACCTAACCTAACATAAACAATAAAAGTTAACTTATTTTATACTTCGTCACCATCAGAATCCACTTCAGAATCCACTTCAGAATCAGGCTCTACAATAGATATAACTTCTAAGAACTCTGTCGGAGCTTCCTGATCCTGAAGTTTTAGTAGTTCTACTGTTTCCTTAAAGTATGTCTGCCTCTTGTGGGCATTTAATTTTGGTCTTGTGGAAGAAATTAGAGGATCAGAAGAGACGATAAGCATATTGAGGATTCCTCGTTTGATGCTTGTCTACTCTTTTTCCTCGAATGGTGTTCTCTGAACCTCCTAAAGTCTTTGTTTCGGGCCTCTGAAGCTTCTTCCGAAAGACTTACAATTGGTACAATAGCATTTTCTGCAATTATGTCCCCTCCGTGAATCAACAATTTGTGGACGGTTGATGACATGTAGTACCAATTTTTAGTTGTTCTAGCGTATTCTTTAAATTTCGGCACGTCTACAATCTCTCCAGATGTGATAGCTTGCAGAATCACAGCAAATCTGCGTATTAGGTCTTCATCTAATCCAGTGATCACTGCAGTTTTATCAGGAAATTCAAAAAACCGCCTTGCTGTGTTCCCGTCGTTAGTTGTGCCTGATCCTTGCTTAACGATGTCAATCAAAAGGTTGAGATCATCTTTGAATCGATCTTGAATGAGTTTTTTTCGTGAATGCAATAACTCTTGATGACCTTCTCCTCTTGCAGACCACTTTTTGAAGTCGAGACGATACGCTATGTGTAGAAGACATTCCATCACATTAATGCGGGCATGAAGTGATGATAATCCGAACTCATACACACCAGAAGAAATGGTTTTTGACGCAATGACATCTAACTTATTCATTTCTGTAGGCTTAGCCAAACACAGGTAGCAGGCCGCATTTGACTTAGCTTCAGACAGATATGTACAAATTTTGCCGTCAATCATCGTCATCATTAATTTGTGACTAATTTCATGTCCTTGACATTTTGAGGGAACGAGAGCTTCAATTTCGTTATCCATTGCAGTTTTTTCATTTATGACAACGTCTTTGGTTTCTTTCACAAAACTAAACTGGACTGGACGGCAATACCTAGGTGAGCAGGGTTTTGGATTCACCCATACGGTATCACCGTCAGCTGTCAACTTTAATGGAACCAAAGAGGTCATAAATATGCTGGAATCATCTTGACCACTCTCTATGTTTTGCTTATATCTACTTTGGTTAGATGCACCGTCAAATCCCCACTTTGATATTAATATCAATTGTTTATCTTGTATCGCATCAGGACTACAAATAGTTTCAAAAATTCTGTTCACTGTTAAATCTAGTAACGCTTGTAGTGCAATCTTAGCAAATGAATCCGTTACAGTCACAAATGTCTTCGGAGGGTAGCACTGTAGCTTAGCTTTTTGCACTTTATAGTAAGACGGATATATCTCCTTTGAACCTTCTCGAATAGTCGTTTCCCTTAATATGATATATTGCCATTTCGATAGTTTTAATGAAAGTAGCAAACCCAGTGCTTTTTCTGGTGAAACTATTGTTGAAGGAGCTGGTTTGTTCAACATTTCCTTGATTTTTGCTGCTGCTTCTGGATTTTGGAGCATATGTTCAATAACAGATGCAATATCCTCACGACCATCTCCTTTCAAAAGTGCTGCAGCTGAATAAGCTACTTCATTAGGGTCATTGCCTATATGTTCATCAGATCGCCTCTTCTTCTGCTTGTTACTTAGATCTTCAAACGGCTTTCGAGATCTTTTTGTCATCGTTGAAGTTGATTTCATTGTTGAAGTTGATGGTACAGGTTCAGGTACAGGTTCAGTAGAAATATTTTCACTTGTTGATTCTTGAATGAGCAAATTGGTTTGCACGCAGTTTGGCCAGTCAATATTTGCCTCAAGCCAATTACTGTAATCACGTCTAAAAACTTCACTTTTCCTGTGGGATCGTAACCATCTCTTTTGAACTGCCCGTGTAAATCTTCGACAAAATTCTTTCACGGTAACACTGTCTTCATCTGAAAGGCTAGACCCCAGTCGAATAACAAGTGTGTTGAACAATATTTCATGATCGAAAGACGAAGCATCCTGATTGCTCAGAATAACAAATAAATCCAAATTTGTAATAATGCTTTCCATTATTCACGATCACTGAGTAAAAAGACACGGTAGGATAGATGTTAGTATTAGAAATGCTCTAAATGAACTGAAGTTGTGAATCCAATGTTTGACTATTTATTGTTATTGACTAATGATGGTATCACATTTATCTAATTACTTTCATTAAGTTAATCCTGCACTAATTGTTAAATTAGCGAGTACCCCAAATTGTTTTGGTACTTATCCTTTTAACTAGGTATATAGGTATTAAGTTTTATTAATCATTAGCTAATGTGGACTTGAGGCATTAGACAAGATTACGTATTACGTAATTCATAATTACCATGTCATTTCAAATGAAAATCACAAAGTAGGTAATACGACTTTGTGATTTCTTAGAATGTTTTGGTCTAAGCATAAAAAATATTGTAAGTTACACTTGGCATAACCATATTTAAGCATTAAAATGTACATATCATAAACATTTTTATTTTTTTAATTTTGACGATTTTTAAAAAAAAAATCGCAAGTGATGCCGCAATATTAAGTATGTCAAAAATTCATAAATAAATAGTACTATAACAGTGTGCAAGGATATAATGGCCAACCTTTCGATTCCAGAGATATCCTCATTTTTCATGTCAGCTCCATACATTTTTTTCTTATAAAAATTATAACTCTTCCATTTGTGCACACAATTACTTCATATGACATTTTATAGAACAGTAATGATCAGCAGAAGTCATTTCCAGCAAAAAAAATAACATTTAAGAAATCGAGATCCTATGTCTTCTACAGCCGATTTTCGATCCACTGTGCGTCGGCGTCGATTTAAACTTTGTCTTACATTGTTAAACCAATTTGTAAGCTGTTACAAAAAGCTAGTCTTCATAATCAAAGTCGAATCTTATTTAAAATGTATGAACTCGTATAAATAATAGAACCATCGATACGATGAAGAAGAATGAATGTGGTGACATAGATCTAATTAGTGATCTCTAAAAAGAAAAATTGCGCTCAAGAGAATGAAATTTGTCATAAATTATATGCTAAAGTATCACGTGAGCCATTAAATTTCTGCATAAGTAACTAATCTCATCAAAACCACTCGATAAATCAATAAATTAATTTACAAATGTCTGTATTATTGTTCGCTTTGATTTCGCGATATTTCCCACAAATCTATAATCTTATTATGCGGTGATGAGTTGAAGATATTTGATTTTAAGGATTTGGCTCTCATTAGGTTACCTTACCTACGTGCCATAAGTTATTTGCATTATGTCACAAGTTTTGTATTTGTGTGGGTTTACCTAAGCCCTATACTGGCCATTATTAAACTATTCAATAGCTAAAGTTTGAAACCTAAATGTTAATGGTGATGTGTGAGGTTGAGTATAGTTTAAGCACATTTCAGTTTAGTGGAAGTACCTATTGACGCATGTGTAAGTACACGAAACATAGATGAATCGATATTATTTACAAAATCAATTTATCAGTAGATAGCTACGTAGATAGTATTATAACGTTTATAAGTCCACACAATACGAGTGAGGCATGCTTACATTGCTCACCTCTGCGCTGCTCGATTACCGAAATCAAAATCGACAGATATCGATACTGACTTGTTGTTTTGTTGAAACCTGCGTTGTACACAATCACAGACATAATACACTGCAATCTAGTCTTTAACACGTAAGTTGTAAGTGCGGCAATAGTGTGAGTTTGATGGCTCGAGGCGGAGTGACTTGCAGAGGCGCGGTGGTCCTTATAACAATCGGCGACCACTAGCTTCGATCAAATGTGTAGATTAGTGATGAATTCAGAGGCAACAGTAAACTTTGCCCTTTTATGCAAATATTACTATAGGTTTCTGTACGCAGACATTAAGTTTGATAAATATTACCTACGGACCAAGATTTAACATATTAGGTTAGTTTATTTTTCCAGCAGAATTTCAAGCACCTAAACCGATCGATCCAGTACTTTAGTGCTACATCATTGTGACTGTTTTCTAATCTTGAAAAGAATCTCAATGTCGTAGGAGTTTGCCTACATACTACGTAAGATGTACAATACCATTGTTTTTCTCCATCATTACCTACAGTTGCTCCCGTTTTCATTATATTGTATAATGAGATTATTGTATGTAAATTGTTTATTCTTATTACCACATTTAAATATTTAATCAGCACATTAAAGGTAAAGAAGAAATGACGTCATAGCGCTACCTCTGTCGTTGACTACCCTGTGCCGTATCGTTGTGTCTGGCGACATGAAAAGGCTGGTATCGCCGCAACCGAGAATGATATATGGAGAGGCTGTGACGCGCTGCTTTGATGCCCGTCAATATCTGTTAGTGGGTCGAGTGGACATCGGCTCGGCACTCGCCGCCGAGAGCCACGGCCGGGCGGCCCAACCAACCGTACTGTTTGGATGCGGCAAACTGCCTTGTAATTTGAAGAGACTGTCATATGATCATAGATATATGGTATTCTATGTTTTACAGGAGGTGAAACTATACCTACCTAGATGATTTAAATGAATGTACCTACCGTAGTGCGTAGTTTTTTTAGGTTCCTATGTTTTTTCTCATTATTTGGCTTATGTAGGTCGTAAACTGTGTTTTTTTTTATACGAGTATATATATAATAAATGTAATTGTCTAATTATCTTCCAGAAGTAAATGCCGTTAGTCTCACTACTAGTGTGTTGAAATGACGAAATAAGTACTACTGATACATATAACCTAAATGTTAACAAGTTGCGATGCCTCATCCAAATCTGGTTTCTTGGTGGCGAAGTGGTGCTGGTCGCCGGCACCGCTGGTCGCTGGTCGGGCCAGAGGTCGGCATTCCTCTGCTGGGAGGCTTCACCTCGGAAATCTGCCTCTTCACCAATTACAAACGTTAGGGACACAATGCAGCCATTGTCAAGATTCATATGTCCACATCAAGATTTTGGCTTTGATATACAGAACATACAAACATAGGTAAGTACATAAACTTTGATATATAGAACATACATAAATAGGTACATAAACTCACGCCTGTTTACCATGGGGGGTAGGCAGAAACTACAGAATTCCACCTGCTACGATGCTTATACCTACACTCTTTTTGCTTTACAAAAATCTATGCAAAATAACTAACATTCCGCTAAAGTGAGACCTGTTCAAAATATTTCTTATATAGTTAGTAGTACCTACTCAGGTCGATACATGTGAAAATCATTTAATGTTAAGAAAAAATTATATTGAACTTCCTAAACTAGATTATAGAGGACACTAATAAAGTAATGTACTTCATATTTTATAATTATAAATTCATTCAATTACTGACGACAACGCTCAGCCTAAACGTCTAGAAGCATCAGAGTTCCTTATATTATAACGTAGGTGACCAATGAGGTTTTTTTTTTTTGAAAATTCTACATATTCAATAATGTTTGTATGAAAGTTCGTAATTTTTAAAGCCAATGGGAAATCCCATCGGGCCGCGGCTAGTTTTCTATATTTAGAAGAACTGTTACTGTTGATCTCAACTCTGATTGTTGACAAACCAAGACGACTTGACTTCCTTTGTCAAGAAGTAGCGGCCACAGTAAGCATAAGCTGATTAGTTATCAATTAGGGCGCGGGGGCCGCATTGAGCGAGCGCGATTAGGGCCGGCGCGCACGTGCGACGCGTGACGCGTGTCGTGCTACAAGACAATGGGCGGCACGCGCACGAGCGTCGATCGCTTCCTTCCTCAACATACGCCTACCTTTTTAACACAATTATTGCTACGCCCGACAGTACTTTGAAGATCAATGTTGTGACAATCATTGGGGCTATAGTCAAAGGGAGCTGTTACAATTTTATTGTGCACTTGATCAGCTTATGACTTTTGTGGGGTTCTTTTTATTCTTTTTATGTGTGCACTTTTTTATTTTTAGTCAGATGTGAATTTGTTCTCGAGTGTTTGTAAGCCAATAAATGATTTTACATTTACGAAGCTTTCGACTTCGGAGAGCCGCAGTACAACGAACAGTCATTGCGTTGCATCATTCGTAGCACCGTTTTATATAAGTTGCAAGGTCATCCTGTCTGTGTTTAAGCTTCACAATGATGTGCTTAAACTGTACTTCTGCTTAAAGTTGGTGAAAAGATGACACAATTACTATTTCCCTAATCACTACTCTACGTCCATGTACAAGCATGATATAGTATAGCAGTAGCAGCAGTTATAGCATATCACTAATACAAGATGTCTATGTTTTTGTAAAGCTTTTATTTGCCACGTATTAATGAAACCCACAGACGAAATCCGACAAGCTAGCAGAAGTGTGAACTAAGATCTAAACTTTATTTAAGTAAGCAAACATCTTCGCCATTCACAAAACATGAGATTAGCATAAAATATGCGCTGAGTTCAAAGAGTGGTTCAACCCGGAGGGCGGCAGGGTTCAGTGTTTTTATTCGCGTCTGCCGCTCCGAGCCCGCATGTCAATGTTTGCAGTTACAAATGTTGTGGGGCAGCGGGCGCTCCCCGCGGATTATCCGCTATTGTCCTCACGGGAAACAGACTTCACAACACATTTGTAACACACTATATTAACATTTCCTTGTTTAACATGTTCTCCCAGAAAGGTATGTTTACCTGTTCTCGGTTCATTTAAAATTTCTAATGTTTTATTTTCTATTTTGATGGTACGTTTTGTAACAATCAATATGCTAATCAGTGGTTTATAGGTTTTTATGATGTTCGGCGCGTTGGATGCGCGTTGATTGACCTGTAACCGAGGTTTATGGTTAGATTATATATTTTTTATTGTGAAAGTGTATATTAGAGAGTAGTAATATTCCTATTAACCCTTGTAGCTGGGCTTAATTATTTCGTGTGATCGTCATCGTTGCTATGGTGGAATATTTAGGTATACTACATGGCGGTCATGACTACCTGTCATCCATCACTGATCGGTTTGAAGCACCTAGAAACGAATAACTCCTACACCTCCTATTCTATCCCTCTATAGCATCGTCGTCAACTACGGCTAGTTGATCAAACTGCTATTATTTTCATCTATTTTCTTTGTACGTAGTATTTTCTTAGTTGTACGAGTAGTATATGGTGGTGTGTGGTGGACTCAGCGGTCGGTCTTTGTCGGCGGGGGATCATTACCGACCAGTCAGAGCTCATCAGGGCTGTGTCAGTGCCTCTTTCCGTCTCCGTTCACTTGTTATTACATGTGGCACGCGTC
The DNA here is from genome assembly GCA_949128155.2 of Xanthia icteritia. NCBI lineage: Eukaryota > Metazoa > Arthropoda > Insecta > Lepidoptera > Noctuidae > Xanthia > Xanthia icteritia. The sequence continues at coordinate 1,213,814 of OX421931.1, forward strand.
ACTTCACTCTATTATGTGCACCCCTTGCGATTACACACGCGGGTTAGGCAATTTTGATAGTTTTTGCATTTATTGGGTAATACTTGAATATTTTACATGTTGGTAAAATAACTATTAAAAATCACAGCATGTGTTTAAAGTCACTTTTTAACCTTACTTGTATATGAATTAAATTCATAGTTTTGGTGAAAATGTCCATAGTCCACGTTGCCATTTGTATTTATAACTCTAATAATAATTTTAATAAGAGATCAAAACACACCAAAATGCAATAGAATTTATTAAAAACTGCCGAATCGGAGGATAAAATGACAACGAACAGAAAAGGAAAATAGGAAATGAAGATATAATGTTGACAAGATCGGCCGCACGTCGAGCACGCCCACCACCTCCGGACTCTTCGCTCAGCTCCGCCTCGCCGTCGCCGGTACCCAGCCCCACTATGAGCGTTTTGACAACACCGGCCGCGGCAGTAGCGTCGAGCTATTTCTCTCAGCCCACGACGCCACCACCAGCCTTAGGACCTCGAGGCCCACCGGCCTCTGATAACCCGTCCCAGCTCCCGGCGGAAGTGTGCAGCGCATGAGATGGACACGATCCATCAACGAAAATGTCATGTGCTCATACTATGGGGCTACAGAGGGGGGAACTCCGTACCGTGTTCGAATGCTCTGTCTTTTGCAGGTGCTTGAGCCAGCTGTCAACGTTTCGGCACAACGATTGTCGGATCAGATGTAATCACAAGTTGGATGACACTGCACTTGATCGCCTGCGAATTGAAATGCAGAGTAGCCATGTCATCGCCACCCCGTCGCAGACCGAACTTAGAACACGCTTAACTCGTTTGCCCATGCATAACAAAAATAGGGCGCTGGTGGCGGCTCTGGATTCGCAGCTATCAAACTATTTTGATGGCTGCGAAAACCACACCGATACTCATTCAATTCTGTACTGCGCGGCTGTAGTGGCATGTTGTGTAGCTCACGTCAAATTTGCTAATGACTTTAGAGCGACATCGGCAAACTGATCTGCTTCAGGGAAGGCAATACTCGCCCTACAGTGATGCGCTTTGTGAGGCAGGCGTTCTTAGGGACTGATATCAGTCCTCAGGACTATATGTCACGTGTCACAGAGCGCATGCAGAAAGCATGCAAAAACTTCCTGATGCAGAAAGTGTATGCATGGGCGAACCGTATTCGTAGGTATAAGCAAAGGGTGGAGCGATACTCTCAGAATCGCACCTTCCAGAGTGATGAAAGGTGGGTTTATAGGGCTTGGGAGCGACCGGACCAAGGTGTGGCTAACACGCGCCTACCGGATGATGATGCCATGAGTTCTTTCTGGCGGAATATCTGGTCAGTGCCAGTCAGTCACACCAAAGGTGACTGGACTCGGGAAGTCAAGCGAGCCTGCGATCCAATACCAGAAATGGGGGCTATTACCATCTGCCCCCAAGATGTAGCTCGTGCAGTCCGTCCGTTGCCTAACTGGAAATCTCTAGGGCCGGACGGGCTGCACAACTTCTAGATTAAATGGTTTATAAAGTCGCACGCTCGCTTGGTGGCTCAGTACCAGACTGCTTCAGAGTCTGGTTCGCTACCCCAGGTTAAGCTACCCCAGTCATAAATCTGGTAGCACCACGGAACCCATAAATTATAGGCCGATCACGTGTTTACCGACGGTTACATCCATTTTGAGAGCTAAAATTAACAAACATATAGACACCAACTCCATCATGTCTGCCTCTCAAAATGGATGTAGGAATGGGTCATGTGGTACTGCGAAGCCCATCCCCGAAAGGATCTGTTGACATGCTGGATAGATTATAAGAAGGCCTACGACTCGGTGCCACATACATGGCTCATGAGGGTGCTGGAGTTGTATAAAGTAGATGCAACTCTGCGCACCTTCCTGATGTCGTGTATGGGTCAATGGAGGATGGTCCTTCGCTATCCAGGATGTCGAAATATCCAGAGAAATAGCGAGCCAATACGGATCGAGCGAGGCATATTTCAGGGCGATAGTTTGAGTCCTCTCTGGTTCTGTTTAGCGCCGAATCCTCCAAGCACACTGCTGGAGCATTCAGGTCTAGGCTATCGGCTGAGGAGAGGTGGTTAGGTTATATCTCACGTCCTCTACATAAATGACTTAAAACTCTTTGCCCCCAACAATTTGCAACTGAAAGTAACTGAAACTTTCAGTAGTGACATCAGGATAGTATTTGGTGTGGACAAATCTGCGGTCATGCATGTAAAGCGATGGGAGATTGTGAAATCCGTGGAAACCCAACTGTCAAATTCCTTAAAGTAAACCTTAAAGTCCTCTCCTAATCCGAAATCTGTAAGTATTCGAGTATGTCGGAAGCGTTGGGCGTCAATTTTACTGACATGAAGCAATCGTTGAAGCAGCGCTTCTTTGGCCGCCTGAAGAAAGTATTGAATAGTCTTTTATCAGGTGGAAACAAGGTGCGGGCCTACAACAGTTGGGTCATGGCGGTTTTGATGTACTCTTTCGGCATACTCAAATGGATTCAGACCGAACTCGACGCCCTGGATAGGAGGGTCCGTATGCTGCTGACTGCATATCGAACGCATCATCCACGGTCATGGGTAATGAGACTGTATGAGTATATTTCGCGAAAGTGTGGAGTTCAAGGCTTTTTAAATGCTAAGACCCTCCACAATCGCGAGATATGCAGTCGCAGGGAATATTCCCTAGAAGCCGACGTGGGGATGCACTGAGATGTGGTCGCGATGGACAAGAGCCTCACTCCGCTCTCCTTGGCTAAAGAGAACTGGCGCAAGCCTGTACTGCTTGACACTAACGATCGCAGGGAGGTATGGCAGAGTAAGGAGCTTCACGGACGCTACTTCCGGGTCCTACATGGACCTGATGTAGTTTTGCTAGGGTCCGTAACCTGGCTGCGGTTTGGTGACATCTTTGGGGAAACCAAAGGTTTTGTCTGTGCAATTATGGATGAAGTTATCACGACGAACAATTAGCGGAGATTTATTGTGAAGGACGGCACAGTTGACATCTGTCGGGAATGCCACCGTCCGGGAGAATCCATCCGACACGTTATCTCCGGGTGTTCTCATCTAGCTAACGAAGGGTGATTGCATAGATAGACACAACCTTGTAGCCAAGATTATCCATGAGCAACTTGCTCTAAAATACAGCCTTGTGGAATCGGAAGTGCCGTTACTACACGTATGTGCCTGACCCAGTTCTCGAAAATGGAAATATCACATTGTACTGAGATCGATCGATTGTTGCCAATAAGCCTGATATAGTTATTATATTATGATTATTGATATAACAGTCCCGCATGACGGGAACCTCGTGAAAGTCGAGAAAGATAAACAAATCAGGTACCTTGACTTGGCTCGCAAGGTTGTCGACATGTGGGATGTGAACTCAGCGATCATTGTGCCGATTGTCGTGACAGCCAATGGCCTAATAGCCAAGAGCCTCGACCAACACCTAAGGAGGCTTTCGGTGGGCAGCTGGATCAAGGCCTTGATTCAGAAAGCGGTACTCCTGGACACGGCTCGCATTGTTCCTCTCTCTGGAGCCCTGACCTCTAGAAGCTTGGAACCTGCTCGATACCGGTGGGCTACTATTTGTTATATTTTTAAATGTTTTTTCATATATTTAGAAATGACTGTATAATGTAACGTATAAAAGTGAATAAACGAAATTTTAATAATAATTTTGTATTGTTCCAAAACCAGTATTACAGATTATTTTTCCACTAGTTATTGATAAGCAGTTATTTATCATCCTCTATGAGAAAATAAGCAAGTGCAGCTTTTTAATAAGAATAGTATCTACGTTTATTTTTTTCATTCTCACTACTTGAGGAAGACGCACAATTTATTTATAAAACAAAGTAAAATCTGAGTTTGAGTAAACAATTACGAACAAAGGCGGAATGCATTTCGCGCGTTTTTTACGAAGAATAAACTGGCTCTTTTTGAATAGATGTGATAAAAATTATCTTTTATTACACACAAATCCTTGTTAGTTTCAAGTTAATTTGCCTTCTGAGTTTGTTTCGATATTTCTTCTCTAAGTGATCAGATGGGACCACACCCCTCCCATCGTTTTTTTAAATATTATCGACGTGTAAAGTGTTTACACAAACATACTTACCTACAGAAAATAAAACAAGTATCAAGTAGTTTTGGCGCAGTTCATCACAACTGCTGCGTAGTACTATGAGCGGTGATTACGCAGTCCTAATTCGATAAATAGGCCTCCTTGGTCCCCTCGCGCTCGGCTTTCGGCCTCGGCTCTCCGCGTTTCGGCCGGTAACTACTAACGCAATTTATTACTTGATTGCGACGTTTGTTTTCAAATGCACCTTGTTATTGTGCGAACATCTAAATTATAAGAGGTTAGGTAACTTTTTCCAAAAAGAAATGACTTACAGTGTGCTATTTACCTTAATACTAGCTGTTTGTGCCCGGCGTCGCCCGGGTGTGTTTCCGAAATTTCCGATACGTTTTCCAAAATTTTCTTTCATGCAAACATTGCCTAGACAATTACCAATACACCAAAAAAAAAAACTACCAAATCGCTCGAGCCATTCTCTAGTGATGATCTTTCATGCGGCAATAGATAGCGTTTTTTTAATTTACACAAAATAAACTAAACCTGAATTCATGCAAGCCTAGCACAACGTGTCGTGAACAGCATACCCTCCATTTTAATGAAACAGCCTCATTCTGCTTCAAATTAAATGAAAATTAAAAAAAAAACTACTTGAAAATCCGTTCAGTAGTTCCGGAGATGTGCGCGAATAAACAAACAGACAGACAGACACCGGCTTCGCGCGGGAAGCACTAAGTACTTATCTACATACCTACTTACCTACCTACCTACCCCTATCTATCGGGATATTATCAATAAACTACGTATGAAAAAAAAATTCTTCATATTTTTTATTTCTTGATTTTTTGGGGCGGAGACAAATCCAAAAAATCATAGATCATAAAAATCGGTCCAGTCGTTATTGAATTTTAAACGGAGTCGCTAACACGACTTTGTTTTACATACAGGGTGTTTCAAACGTAGTGGTCCAAAGGCAAATGGGGTAAAGCGGAGGTGGTCACATATTATATACAAATAAAAAAAATTGGATATTCTCAACAATTCAGAAAAATTCGCTAATTTAATAATTTTCAAGAAATTTTACACTTTCACTTGGATTTTTCGACCCTGTACAAAATTTCTGTTGTGAACAAAATGTTCGACCTATGCCTTGGTAGCGGAGGTACTCGTACAAGATTATGTTCCCATTTACGTTCAGTGTGGCTCTGTAATGCTTCAGATTTTATTTTTACTTGTTTTTCTAACTTTTTATACATTTTTTGCGAAACTTTAAATGCCCAGATTTAGAAAAAAAATACTATCGAGTACGTGCACCTAGCTTTAAAAAGTACCTTAATTATTGATAGTTAGACTGGGAATATTTCATAAAGATAGCTAGAGATAACATTTAAAAAAAAGGTTTCAACACAACAAGGTCGCACAATCCAAAATATATTTTGCTAATTTTACCCAAAACATCTCTGAAAAGTGTTGAATATTTAAATTTAACACTTTTAGACGTTACCTTCGGTACATGTGTTTTATTTTTTGTGTTCTCTCTTAACCCTAAAAATGTTGTCATTTCCAAAAGCAGATTGAACAAATGAAATATATTTAGGGGTCTTTTTCTCATAGTTAGGACTTTAGCAAACACCGAACTCATCTAGTTTTAAAACATAAGTTATTTTTGACGTGTAGAATTGTTTTTTTACCAATTTACCGAAATATATATCATTCATAATTTATCATTTATAATTATAAGTCTCATAAATTAAAGTCGCTTCTCGTATCTGTCTGTGTGCTTCACAGCGGACGTTGCTGCAGTCTTCACCATTATTTAGAGAATTTATTCCGGAAGATTTATTTGCATAATACATTAATAAAAACTTACAAAATTTATGTTTTGTCAAGTCATAAAAATCGTGCGAAACAAGGGCGGGTCGCTAGTTTTAAAATTATAACATCCCATGGTACGTTTACGAGACCCCTAGGAGACCTCTACGTCACGACTACGACACGGATACAAAACTGCTACGAAATGTCTTCAGAACTCTTACGACACGTCTACGAGACATCTCACGAGCCCTCTACGGGGTATCTACGACACGTCTACGAGACTACAACAACTCGCTTACGAGACCTCTACGAAACTGCTGCGACACATCTACGAGACAGCTACGACTCGTCTACGAGAATACTACGACACGTCTACGAGAATGCTACGACACGTCTACGGTACTGCTACGACACGTCTACGGTACTGCTACGATACGTCTACGAGACGTCTACAACACTTCTAAGGGGCAGTCCCTTAGAAGTGTAAACGTTCGCGAGACTGTTACGACACGTCTACGGGACTAATTCGACACGTCTACGAGACTGTTACGAATCTTGTACGGGACTTTTACGACATGTCTACGATAGACGCTGCCTGTCGGTCTACGCGAAGTTTATGGAATGTTTACGCGGCCGCTAAGCTGTATCGAAAATATTTTTGCAGGGCGGCTACGCGGCGACTATGCTGCGTCTGTGCAGTGGACCAACGCCTACGCTGAATAACCAATCCTGCAAATCCAGTGTAAGTATGAGAGTTTAAAAACTTACAATATAACTAAATTGTAGGTGCAGGTTTATTATTATGTTTCATGTCATATGATGATGGTACTTTCATCACGATTTTTTATACACTATTTTTTACACATTTCGTATCTTGAATATTATAATATATATTATTTTCATCGCTCGATTTTACATTCAACTACATCAAAGTTGAAATGGCCTTTATAATATTTCTGATAGAATTATACTTACACCGATCTGAAACCCGAGTCCACGGTAAAGTATTTATTGTTATTACCGCATTACCGGCGATATTACCGGGAGTTTTACCGGAACGTGTTACCGCGTCCTCGCAGAGTGCAGCTCATTGTCAGTCTATCGCTATTGCACCACTACGTCTCCGTGATGGCGGCTGACGACCTGCGCATAGTGACACTTCGTCGGACAGCAGCCATTTGCAGCTGATTATTGCTTTAGTGGAATGATAAAGAATTCTTTAGGAGTGTCAAAGAGTTGATAAAGTAAAAGATTAGTCATTCATAAGCAATGCGAATTTTATAAAAAGATTATTTAAAGTCGAATGCGTGATATGTATGTGGGTAGGCACGTGGTATTTCGCTCACTTATGGTGACATGTGACAGTTTAGTGTGTGCCGTATGGTGTCGGCTAGCCCGGTGTGGTGCAGCGTGGTCTGACGTGGTCGAGCGCACGCGCACGCGCCCGCTACGCTTCGTTACCAATAAGCATGATTTAGCTGATCGCGATCTGACACGCCGCCCGCGCCCCCCCCTCCTGCAGCCCACTACTCCACCGCGCCACTCCCGCACACGATTTACAACCGCATACCGATTTTAGGAACGTAAGCCCACCTTGATTTACATCCCCGATAGCGCTGCGTATCCCGGACTGTTTTTCAATTACGTTACATTGTGACACCGCATATAGAGTTCCGAATGCTGGGCCCTCGCCTGTCCGCTTGCCCGCCAGCCCGACCCCAGGCAGAACTAAAAGGATTTTAATAACTCAGGCCGCAGTAAATCAAAATTTGATTATGAGAATACTGCAAAAAGCGCGACGGCGGGCTGCGTTCCGTTTCGCGGCTATAACTCAGCCGGCCGGGCGTTGATAACAGCTTAAAATGTTGTCGGATGTTGTTGAAAAAACTGGGTTTCATTATGAGGGTAATTTATTCGCTGTACAACTACTAAATATCTAAGTATTACAATGAAGTGGTTTAATGCGGCCGGCCGGGGCTGCCGCGCGGAAAAACCTTCTCATTCAGAAACGATGTGTGTAGGCTGCGCAGTACCGTCGGGGAAACAGAGCCTTTTGAGTAAATGGAAGGAATTTGGACTAAAGCCGTGTTAAGGCGAGATCATTTATCCAATCATCGACTCTTCAAAACTTAGGAGTATTGCCTGGAGATTTAACGGTATTGTCTGTGATTGTTTATTTCAATGACATTTTTCTCGCTCCGTTCTACTATCTATCTACCTACAAGTTCCAAAACTGTTTTAGAAAGGATTGATTTTGATTGATTTACTAACATAAGTAGAGCTTTAAGAGCTCATTGTACTAAACTAGTTACAGTTACTAGCACTCCTCAGGAACGGTCTCATAGCTTAGATTTATTCGTCGTCGTCCACATACCCTGCTGACGCTGACCGTACCGCGAACAAACAGCAATAAATACGAGGCTCCATATATCTGTCGGCGCGGGCCGCGTTATTTACGACGCCGGCCGAATAAATCGCGCCGTGTGTAAACACCAGCGCCCCCCGCGCCCCCCGCACCCCCCACCCCCCGCGCGCTCCTCGCCCTGGTGACGGCTGATCACGGCCAATAGGAGGCTGGACGACTCACCTTAGCAGAATATAATCCATAGCTCGAAGAAGGTACTAAATCTTTGGAATGGCTTACCAGTCAGCAGAATCTACTCGAATGATGCTTGCTATTAGTAATGACTATGCTAAGTACTACATATGGGAAGAAGTACATATTTGTTGTCAATCAAAGGGCTATATCTCAGCCAAATATAGGGCTCCTCTATGCAGCTATATATCACTGACAGTCGAACACAAGTCGCAATCAACGAAAAATAATGATTCGCATAATGAAAGCTAAAGGATTTATGTTAATATTTAGTAGCTACTGGTGCGCACCGCACAGAGCTCGCTGCCAGCGCCATGATTGGCGCGCACGGACTACCAAAAGGAATTATTATTCAAAAGGATTACAGAATTGGCTCTCGGCTGAATGAATGACAATTGTTTAGTTAGGTCCGGGGTTCGATTCCCGCTCATCAGCGCTCGGTGGCGCGGTGGCGCCTCATTATGCGCTGTGTTATTCAAATGTATTCAGTTTAGCCGCGGCCAAGGGGGCAGGGGGGGGGGCGCTCCGCTTGCTCCGCACCGCTACAATATATTTATTGGAGCAGCTCATAGACGTACATACTCTGGCTCCTGGCGACGTCCGTTTATTTGTCATCATTACAGCGTGTAGCCTCACGCTTTATTGAATCTCTCAGCAGTAAATTTATGGGCTCAATCAAGGAGCTATCTACAATTTGAATTAGAGCCCAAGTCGATGGATAATATCGGCTACTCATCTCAATTAGGGTTATTTTGCTCCTGTTATTTAGTAAATGACATTCTCTGAAGTTTATTAATTCCGAGTTTGTTGACTTGAGCAGCACAAGCTCTTTAAGAAAAGCCTTCTCTATTTTTCAGGGAGTGTGAACCTGAAACTACGAAAGGTATATTATAATTTCTTTAAAGCAGCGCTCGCCTGAGTCTCTTGCATTTTGCTTACAAAGCTATATCTACTCTGAAATAGTGTTGAGAAACGAGAGCACAGAATTCTTAAGAACCAGCCACACTGTGCTGCTGAATCAAGATTTGTATAATATAATGAACTAAACGTATTTTGTAACTTTTCTTTTAATATCTTCCATTTTACGATGTGACTTTTTCTCTTTGTAACTCTTTTGCCAGACGCATGATTACACCTTTGAGCTTATAAATTCGAGACATACAATGTACTCATACGACGACCTCACAAGAGTAGGTGGTGGTTAATAGTTACGGTTAAAATTTGGTCATTTGATGGACAATACTGCAACAGTCGCTGCTTCCAAAGTCGTTAGTACGTTATGCTCAGTTGTGCTTAATCGAGTTAGAGAAGTGCCGTCGTCAGGTACATATTTATCTCGGCGGACGCCCACCAGTGCCAGGATGCCACAAGTCCCGACGTGGCCACAAACTTCTGGTAGTGGACAGTCGCCAGTCCGCTGAATACCAAACCAGAATCAAAACTAGTCTATAATAAATTCCGGCCGGGTGTGCAAGTTGCTTGGTAGCGAGTTCGTTACGCCGCGCCGGTAACGAAGTGTTTGCAGCCCACGGGGGCAGGTAATCTAATCTCGAGCCTGCCTCCCTGACCCCCCACCCCACCTCCCGCACTGGTCGCTGAAACTGTAGCGTTTTTCCCAATGTTTATGCCAGTATCACAGACGGCGGAGACGTGACGCGAATAAGTTCGGATGATCGATACGCGAGATGGAACTACTACTACGACTTTGGTTTGGATGTTGCGAATTCAATTTAGGGTTTGCGATGAGATTGATACAGCATGAAATGTTTAAATGTCTAATGTAGAGTATTTTAGTCAAATTTAGAGATTTCACTCAACCACTCCACTAAAATACTACATTCTATATCCGTAGCACATCATTCTTTCATCATCTTCAAAATCCTATGTTGGTACAAAGTCCATAGAGCTGGTGCTCTATTGACTTTAGTTGAGGAGTGCTTTAAATAAGTTGGATATTCTGATGTTCCCAATATCGGATATATTCCACCATGCAGCCAAGTATATCCTATCTCCAAATAATAGAACAAGGGACTACACCGATTTTGCATTAAAATATCCACCTTATGTATTGTCCTGAAGTCAATTCTCACGCAGCGTCATGAATGCAATGAATCAATGTACTACATTGTTCTCTTTAGCACCTAGATTTAAGTACGAACCAATCGCAGTCTTTCACTTGTAGAGACACTCTGTTACTTGTAATAAGGTTGAATGTGGAACGACAGACGAAAACATGGTGGTATTATTTGTTCGGTTGTGTGGTATCTATTAGTGGTCAATGAAGTGTGTAGGATATCGCGTGCGGTCTCACGCGAGTCAGCGGCGCGGGCGCAGCCCTGTGACGTAATGCGCAAATTGCGCGGCGTGTGCCGTTAATGTGTGACGGTTTGTTGGCTCGGAAACGTAACTATTTTGTCACTCTTTGATGAGGGGACATTGCCTTGGTTTCCTATTGCCTTCAGATGCTTTAATAGCAGTAGGATTTGTAAAATAATCGTATCCGATTGACTGATTAGAAAAGTTTATGAGAATAGGGGCAACATAATTGCCAAACTTGTTCCCACAGTGAACTTTGGAAACCAATTTAATTAGCTGACAAACTATCCATACTGACATGACGTAAAACTGAGTAAAAGTCATCCAAAGAGTCATGTCTTCAGTATTTTAGTAACTTGATGTGTGTGAGGTTCATTTTAGTTCAATTCAAACCCATGTTGTATATTTGGTATATTTTTTAATTTTTTTCCTCGTTTTGTAGACATGAAATCGCTATATTTTATTGTCAGTTTTTACTACGTCTACCTTTTAGGGAAAATAGCAGACAAGAGATTGATAGAACTCCCCGGAGGAGCACCACCAGTCCAGGGGGATATCACATTAGAAACAATAACACGACGATTGTCGCAAACTGCTGTAACACACTAACAAGTCCCGAGGGACTATCACATTCACACCCCAGGGGCAAGGGTGGCATGCGAAAACAGACCCTATTGTTGACAACATAAAGAATACAGCTTGCCTTTTAAGAACAATTAAAAGAAGGCTGTTGGGCGCTAAAATGTTACACTTAGCTTTTTAGGTTACGATATACTTTTTAAAATGTTTTTAAGGGTTGTCGGTGTGGTAATTATTCTGACTAATAAATTTACCTTTTTATTCTAGTTATCAAGGTATCTAATGATGGTCGAAACCTTAGTCATCATAGCTTTTGAACAAATTCAAACACAATTGAATGAATACCATAGGGTAACTGCGAACACACATTTTAGCGCTCCTCAATCGTTCTGTGGATGAAATCCAGTTACAGATCATAAAATAGGGGTTGCCGGGTCTCGGGGCTGGCGGGGTCTGCGAGGGTGATGGTCAAGGGGCGGGAGGGGGTGTCGGTGTAATCGCATTGCTCCGGTCGGCTGCGCGCGCGCCTCCCGTGTAATCTCGTTGTCCTAATAGTCTTAAGGCGCACAAAGGGCTGATCAAACGGTGCAATTTGATGCGCCAAATGTCGCCGTCGTCGCAAGGAAACCGATGCAGAACTCAGGGCTTGCGTTATTGGTATTCCAGATAGTGACAATCATAAGAGATCCACGAGCCATCCACGTTTCTTTTCCAACTAGTTTTACTTCTGCATTTTATCACTATCTTTAATGCTTGATAATTCAATCTCATAAGTATCTTTCAAAATCATACCAACATATTTTTTGTAACGTTTTAAAAGTATGATTAGCTTTCTTAAGTTTTAGAATACAAATTCTAACAGATCTCCGTTTCTGAAAACTCAGCAAGAAAAAAACCGATATCCAAAAGTGTAATAAAATAAAATGGGGCGATGTGCAGCTGACTGCTGACCCCCGCTGTGCTGCTAAACGTCGTTAACATCGGCTAGGAGCGCCGATATTCTGCACCGCTTCAAGTGAGCAAGCTCGGCTTTGTCTCCCAAGTACCACTTTTAAGTGGCAATCAATTCACCCAATCCTTTTGATTTTGTCATTTTTCATGCCTTAAATTCGCAACGCGCCAGTATGCGTACTGTAGAAACAGTATAAAAACGAAATACAAAATGACAGATTGTAGAAAGATTAGTTGGGCGCGATGTCAAAAATGAAGAAAAGAAATGTCACTTTTATATAGAAACACATTATATCTCTCTTTCTTGAGTATGAGAGATAGAAATGGACATGTTTCGCGACGAGCATTTGTTCTATTTCACAAGAGTTTTCTTTTAACTAAGCAAATACATCTACCCAGAGTGTATCCGCTCTGCAGAGTATAGTACGGAACAATTTACTTAACACGTCTGCTACCACTGCGGAGCGGGCGCGCCTGCTGGCTGTGCGTAAGTGGGAGTCGGGTCTCTGGCTTCATGCACTACCGTCGTCGAACATAGGCTTTGTTCGCCAATACTACTTTCCGCCTCGCTGCTTCCCTGCTACTATGGAGCTCCTTGTTGTTCTCCTCAGGGCTGTCACTGTGGCGAAGATGTCAACACCCTCAGACACCACGGCCTGTCTTGCAGCCAAAGTGCGATTCGCTTAGCGCAGCACGCGAAAATGAATAACATCATCCGACGACCTCTTGCCACGTTTGGGGTTCCAGTTGTATATAATAACAACCCAATGGCTTGGCACGCGATGATGGCTAGAGACCAGACGGCTTGTCTTTATTTCCATGGAATGTGGGTTGGCCTTTAGTGTGGGACGCAAAGTGTGTCGATCTCTTGTGTCATCCGATCTTCCAGGGTGCTGTTCTGGCCCTGCTGCCGCGACTGCAGAAATCCTCAAGCGGCGAAAGTAGAATAACCTTATCCGTAGGTAATTATATTTTCGAGCCGTTTGGTCGTTTTTTTGAAACCTTGGGTACATTAGCAGTCGACAGCGTTGCGGAATTTTTCGACGCCAAGTTGTAGGTCATAATTTTATTTAGGTTCTATAGGATATTACATTTTTATTTTAATAGTTTGTGTTAAATTAGCATAAGAAGTGTATCCAGTGTATATATTTTTATCCTCTTTAATAAATGAACCCAGCAAAAGTTTAGTTTGGAAATAATCTAGGGCATTCTAGCGTTCATTCTAGTTGCGTAGTTGATTAGCACACTTTCTCGTGAGTAAATTGCAAACTGAGCAATGCAATGCCAGGAAAATACAGTAGCCGACCTGATTGTCACGTCTGTCCCTGGGGACAGGAGTGCTCCCGAAACATTCAGTAAAGCGCAAACATTGACTTCCACAGTTATAATTGAATCCGTCTTTGTTTTGGTATACGTCACGAGACTGTTCGAACGGGGGAGTAATCTCGGACGCAAACTATCGCTCTGTTTGCGCGACATGTAACACTTGTCGGCAAACAGTACAACCGACCCTTTCTTTTGAATTAAACATCGAATTAAAAAGCAAAGGATTTGTTTATTTGTATTGAAACGTAGGGTATATTCCCGTTGGGCTGGGGTATAAGAGTCGAAACTCAAAACAGTTCAATACTTTATCTTGCACTAGGGGTTTTTACGTAGGAAGAAGGAAAGCTATGCTACGCATCTACTTTTACAAGGTTTGTAAATATGTGAGCACCATGTATCTATCGCATAATTAATGTATCCGTCGTTGCTTCAATTTTAATTATTTTTACCTATTGTGGTATAGTATTATTTTTCTAGTGGCATCGTCTTCACATATAATTAGGTATATAACAAATGTACCTATACAAAATATTGTAAAACATTTTAAAAGAGAAACGGTGGAATTTCTTGCCCATTCTTCTCCATGCGAAAACTACCTTTTGGTAGGGGCAACTAAATAGAACCAATTCAATTTATTTGTAAATTTTGTCGTTCAAAAGTGCCTTATGAGTGCCTAGGTATTTGAAATAAATGATTTGAATTTGACTTTGAAATAACAAAAATAATTCCGCGTTCGTTTTAAGACACACAACTAACCCAAATCAACTAAAAAAGAACTACTCAACCATGAGAACAATACAATGAATCCTATCAAAACGTATTATTTGCATCCACCTGCGAGTTCAGTGACAATATTTAAAGTAATTGGCGTGATCATCATTGTGTTGGTCATGGTCTCCGAGGGTACTGTGGTAGATTAGGATCTCGTAAAGACAACCGCACGACATTGGGAACAATGTATCTTTATCAGCGCCCCTATATCGTAGCAGTAAGGGCGCTTTTCGTAGCAAAAGTGTTACCACTGGTGTCGGTTGACCGTACTAAACACTCATGCGCAGGTGGTGCCGACGTACCGTTGTGACGTCATAATAATAGTGGATGTTTTTATAATGGAAAAGGATTAGATGAATACTTTGTGGTGTTTGTGTTTGCGGTGGTTAGTTGTTATTCCAAATAGAAAGCTTTGATAATTGCATATTGGTGTGATGAAGAATCTTGTTATATTTTTTCTTGTTAATATGTAGATGAGTTGATATTGTATTTAATTCCAGCCATTTCTGGATATTTATATTCAACTAGAGTTGCCAACTTTTTTCATATCAAATATCGTATTTTCGAAGCCAGTGCCTGTACAAATATAGTAGGTAGTACATATGTTCCAAAACTATTTTGATTCTTTAAAATGCATATTTTTTGCTACTAGGCAATTTTTTTATTATGAACAGTTTTTTTAAATTTTTTGTAAGTATTTTTACTCTGTAAAATATGGTTACAAATACCATTAATTCAGCTTTTATGAGATTAATACTGGCCCTATTGCGATCATTTCGCTATTTTGTATTGAAATAACAATACAATAGTTTCGCTGACTATATTTTTTCTTTAGAAATATAGTATTTAGGCCTGTAATATACTAGGATACTATATTATATAGTAGGGTTGGCAACTTCATATACGGCTCACCTCTCAAACAATTGTGTGTGGCCAGATAGAAATCATTGGATATATTATGTCTTAACGTTTTCCAAACATTTGAAAACTTATTCCTCACATAAAAAAGACAGACAGACAAGACAGATTTCAACTTCATAATAGCTCCAATCATATTGATATTCAGTGATCCTCATTGGAGTAACATCGGAACGGATCCTTCCGATGACGCGAAAAAACGCAAGTGTCAAATTAAAAGTGCGCCGGTCACCGGAAGCGGCCCCCGGATATCGCGCTGAAAGCCGGATAATTGACGGTCCGGCCCCGGAAGGAACACGGAATCGTAACAAGTTCACAGAATATTTTATTTTGATAAATTCTGCTTAGTATTCAGTACGCTTCTCTACGATTCTGTTAACTGAACAGCAATGTTCACTGGGTCTGGTAAATAATACAGCTTAGAGTAGTTAATAACAAGATCATTCCAAATCAAATCTATGAGTTTCGATGTTAAAAATATGTAAAGTAGGTATACCGATCAAGCTTTAATGAGATTTATCTTAGATACAAATATTGCCAAATTATGGCCGTATAATTTATGCATCGATGTTATAATCCTTATTTGCCTCTGAGCGTCCATTGTGTGGGAGTGGATGTTTCCAGCTGGTTAGTTAAGGTGAAAATAACTATTCTAAAATCAGCGGAGATAGTAAGGAAATAAAAACCAATTCATTACTTATTTATTAAAGAAAAGTGCAAAAATGGTCGTACTTGTATATCGAATATTTGTATTTTGAGTTGCATGCACCTGGGTGCATGAAACTCGAAATGCAAGTGCTTTGATGGATAGCGCTATTATTAGAAAAAAATTGCCAATATTAGATTCATTCAGTTTCTAATCCTACATGGAGTTTACAAAATAGATCGTATCTTGAGGAATAACTTCAGATAATGAGTTCTACCAGCAGGGCTACATATTTCTTAGCACTACTGTCGCGTAGGCGTTAGGAGACAACTCAAGATAATTTGAGTCTAGGGTTAGATTCCCCAAGGTTACAAATAACTATGAAGCCCTGTACATATTTTGTCTGATATCGATGACTAATAATTATGTGGTAGCGTAGTATCGTACTAACGTAGTCACGTGGTGCGTAGCGCGTAGTACGTAAAGCGTAGCACGCACGAAGGCACTTGTCGGAAGTTGAATATTGTAAAAATGTTCCTATGTTTTGTAAGTTTGTGTTTATGAGTATATAATTATAGTAAATTGTCATTGGTTGAAAGTTGCATTATTTTTTCGGACACATTATTTAAACAAAAATGTAGTTTGGTAGGCCTGAGGTGCGGGAATATTCCTTTATTCATTTTCTTATTCAGGTATGAAGAAAATACAATAAAATGATATGAGACTGTTAAACAATGTCGTCATTATCTGCTTTTTAATATGCATCTGTCCAAATAATTAAGTGTCACCTAGGCTGGTTCTGAAGACTACGAATGATAATATTTAATATTACATTTGTTTTTTTTTATGAAATTAATTATGTGGAACTGATGCAGACTGATCGTAATATCGGCCGGCATCATCCCACAACTGGGCAAAGACCCCTGGCGTTTAGGTATATCATGAAGATTATACAGAAATATAGAAGATGGAAAGGATGACTGGTTGTATGTAGATGTAAGTTGGAAATAAATGAATTAATCATAAATTAATGTTGGGGAGGCTTTTTTCTCATATGGGACAATAATTCCATGATAGTGTTGCAGAAATACGTACCTACGTTTCCATGATAGTATTGTATTTAAAATATAAATATTTATCTCCAATCGGATTACCTGGTTATGAGTTGTCAAGCACTTTCAACAGTGTGAGTGATACAAGAGAGATCAGTTTAGTAATTTTCGCATTAAATCTGTCGCTGGGGAACATGATTCGCATTTGGAGGACACTCGGCACATTCGTCACACTCTACAGTCGGCGCTCGTCAATGACTCGATAATCGTTTAATGACGGACTCAGAGCACGCGACTAAACGCGTAAGGGAGATGGCTGCAGAAGGCGTACTATATTGACTTATTATTGGCTGTGGCTTTCCTGCTAGTTTTCAATACAATATCCTTTTGTCATATTTCCAGTACCAAATTGTCATGAGTTAAATACAAAATTATGTTGACAAGAAACTGCACTTTCAACCACTCAACCGTGATGCTGGAAAATTAACTTTTAGGTTTTACGCGATAATTCTGAGCCAATCACCGATCATATTCATCAACTTTCTACTGGACACATGAATCTATTGCGTACCATTTTACTCGATTCTACGTCACATCAGCTGTTCCCGGCCTCTCTGCAGAGATCGTCGCTGCTCCTAGGCTAAAGGTTAGGTAGGCATCATAAGAAAGGTATATCCCTTGTTTTTTCTACCTTTATTGGCGGCTATTACTTACGCTGAGTGTTGGCAGACCAACAGCCAGATAGGTGGATGACATTCAGAAGATCACGGGTAAGACCTGGTTGAGTCTTGCACATTCCAAGGAAGCATGGTACAGAAGGAAGGACGCCTATACTCAGTGGTAGGTGGAACAAGGCTGCCAATGATGAAGATTGCTTACTTACGTGTTTTTTGTTGGTTTCTTTTGCACTGGTCCTTCTGCAAACCCCGACGAGGCCCACAAACTGCGCGGCGCGTCCCGGGTGCACAAGAGCGCTGATTGCGCGGCGGCAGCGCGACATGCACTAATCCCACACATTATCTACTTAGCGCACACCCCACGAGACGCAGAAAGAGACTATTGAACTTTGAGCTTTAATTATATGCTTCGTCATTATCTCTACCTTTTTCAAGAATGCCAAGGACCTGGCTCCTTGGCATGAGAGCCATGTTCCTCCAGTATAATGAAAATTAAATAATATTCTGGTATTGCTTTGCTCGTGGCTAAATAATATCAGCGGCATGGCTCGATTGAAGGTTAAGCTACGCTTGCCAAGGTCAGTTGTCAGTCAGACGTTAATAAGCCGTTGGTTTGTCATTTGTAGATATTTGACAGACATTACGGGAAGTCAGAAGCCCGAAAGTCTGACAACCAGTCTTACCAAGGGTTATCGTATTAGGTACCCAGTAATTGGGTTGTGGAGGTCAGATAGGCCGTCGCTCGCCATATAGAATACTGGTATTCAGCTGCATCCGGTTAGACTGAAAGCCGACCCCAACATAGTTGGGAAAAGGCTAGGAAGATTGATTTTGATTCAGGTATTGCTTTGATAGGTTTGCGCGACTGAAACTTGCATTAATTTGCTTGCTACATATAGTAGTAAATGTTTTTTCTAATGATACAAATTGGGCCAGGTTTAAATTGGATTTGAATTTTAATAACAGGCGTTAATTTGAGCTGACTTAATTGAAGGAGAGAAATCGGAGTAAATCTAGATAGCATTGGTTTGATTTCTCTATTAACAGTCATTGAGTGTGACTCAATAGATATGATACAGGTATCGGAGGGGTGCTTACTTCATCGATTTTTATCCATCGACACTTTGCTGAATTGTTTTAATTGTTAATCACAAAATGTAGTTAATTATTCAATGGCTGGTTGCATTAAAGGAACCGTTTAGGTACCTATTTGTTTTGTACATACTCTACACTCAAAAATGTAAGTACTATGCATTGTTAATAACTGAGACAACAGTTCAGACAACAGTTTTATATTGGTTGCAGTTTTGGCAGAGAGGTACCAAAAAATCAAAATATTTATACCTAAATACCATAAATATTTTGTTTTTTTCTCAGATTGTAAGGATGCAACCTTTTTGTGCAACGATTTTTGTGGTATTAAGTAAAGCCCTTGCGTGACGACATGTCAGCTCGCATTTGAAACAGAGAGTCAGAACTGAAGTACCTTTCGACAGTTAAGCGTCAATCACCAACGCCGCGACGCGACGCGGCGACGACTCAACATGTTGGCAAATTGTGTCGTTCACGTACTACAGATTAGATAGATAGAAATTAAAAGCAAAATGTATCAGTAATACGTAGATATATTTTGCTTTTAATTTATATATATTACAAAGATTTTACCACTTTGCAAGGGATTTTGAATCAAAACATCTTTTTCTGAAAATTATTTATTTTGTTATTGGACCATTGGATTGTTTCTCAGCTGTCATTCCACACACTCACGGCAATAATAAATTGTGTTTTTTGTTCACGTTACAAAAGATTAAAGTAAAGCTGAGCTTGCTTAGAAAGACTAAACTCATTAAATTTGCAACGCCAAATGTCAGGCAGCTAAATACCAATGTTCAAGTTAATGGAATAGAGCTGGACCCTGTTGAGTCGACAGTTTTTCTTGGAATCACTATTGACAGTAAATTACAGTGGGGCCCACACATAGAAAAATTGTCAGGAAGGCTAAGTTCGGCCGCGTATGCTGTTAAAAAAATTAGGCAGATAACTGACGTAGATACAGCCCGAATTGTTTATTTTAGTTATTTTCATAGTCTTATGTCATATGGAATTCTTCTCTGGGGAACTTGTTCGGAAATTAATACTCTCTGAAAAGGGCTGTTTGAGCCATTTACAACCTAGGTCCGAGAGATTCCCTTCGAGAGAAATTCAAAGAAATAAATATTCTGACTGTAGCGTCACAATATATTTTTGAAAACCTATTGTATGTACACAAAAATATATCTAATTTTAAAAAGATTTCCGATATTCATAGTTTAAATACGAGGAATAAACACAACCTCGCTGTACACCGCACTCGTCTCCACAGAGTAGGCAACTCGTTCATGGGTCAATGTATACGCTTTTACAACAAACTTCCCATCGACATTCGAAACTTACCCATTAAACTATTTAAAAGCTGTATTAAAACCAAACTGCAAAAAAGGGTACTATAAAATTTTAGATTATTTAGATGATAAAAAAGCTTGGGATTGAGCTGCTCGCTCTGCTAAGCCTTGTGCTAAAATCATAAAATCAATACCAGTATTATAAAAAAATTACATACAAAATGACATTATTACTTTGTAAAGTATTTTTTTTTATTTTTTAAATTTTTGTGAATGTGAGGACTATGTGGATTTTTTAATTATTATTATTTTTTCTTTCTTATTTAGTTTTAATGATGGTCTGGCAGTTTGAGTAGTTTATGAGGCCTACCCAAATGTCCTTTCTTTGGTATTGTTCGTCGAGTTGAGCTCCTTAAGTTCTGGGTTGAGCTCCACGATTACTGACAAATGCTTGCACTGACAGGACAGGTCCACTAAAATCTGTGTGGTTCTTTTCTCAACAGACCATTTCAGACACTAATCTACATGGTCCTCATATGGCCTGACCAAGATTATGTCTGGACTTTAAAAGAGACTATGACCTCTGAGTTTGTTTCGGCCTTTCTTCTCAGAGTAGTCAGATAGGAAACGCCGAACTCATCTAGCTAATTTTTAATTACTTATTTTTTTAAGATGACGTGTAAAAGTGATTCCAATATCCTATTTACAGAATAAACAATTTCATTTCATTTCATTTTCATATAAATCTCTAAGTGAAAGCGACGTTCAGACGAAAGGCAAACTTTAAAACGTTGTAAGATCATGAAAAGTGTTTGTAAATAATAAAGTACATTGCGCAGGCAAAACAGTCTGATTGCGCGCATTTGTCAGTCTAGTGATTTCGAACCCTCACAAATATTTGATAGAGCTACTTTTATTATTCCTGTATGTATCCAAATATTACCCGTTCAGTTTTGATTGACTGGTTTAAACATTTTTTTAATAAAATATAAATCATGTAATTTACAATTTCCTCGATAGGCAGACGGTGCTTTGTGTGGAGCCGCCATAAAATGGCCATAAACGTTAACAACGTTGGCTCTAGTCTGACGGCGCCGCTCACAGGCGCACTCATGGCTCGCAGGTCCTCACCTATGTATATCAGCGATTAAGTTCAATTTGCAACATTCCCCGTAAGTATTAAGTTCACTTAAAAAGTAATAAAAAGTCGGAAATAATGATGGCCGTAGTTTTCAATCAGGAACTCGTAATTGAAATCCGATACGTCACGCAAAGAGCCGGTTCGCGATATTTTACTGAGCGTACGCGTACCTATTATTAATTCTGTGGGGAGCATTTTTTCACAGAGCCATCGAACACCTTTACATAGTGAGGTGATGGGGGCAAGGGGGGAGGCATGGTAGTGCAGGGCGTGGGTGCTGCGGCGCGCTGGGCGCGGCGCGGCCAATAGGAGCGTGCGCGCGGCGTGCCGGCCCGCCTCCCGGCGCCGCGCGCGTCGTGCGCCAGTCTCGCGGAGGCCGGGCGCGCGCGCACCCGCTGTCGTGCGCTGTGCGACATGTGCTGACAGTTCAATGACGGTGTGCACATGCTGATGTGTTGTTTTGTGAGCTGCAGCAAATAATAACGATCAAAGTGTTGGCTGTCAAGCTGGAGATGAAGGTAAGCCGCCTCAAGCTCATCTAAACACCTGCAACTGCATATGTATATCTTATTAAGTCGAATCTATTGGGTCCACTTGAATCTCTATTTCCTCTCCAAAGGACTTTTTGAATCGATAATAATGGTGACCTCATCTTCTAGATACGACCCTGTGATACCTACATACCTTCTATCTTCTCATTAGCAATACCTTCAATAAATGAGCCAAAACAATTACATAATCTTCCTTTCATGAAATGATTATCAAAACACATTTCATATCTACCTGTTTATGTAATGTGTATATTCTACCTATCATAACACTAGGAGCAAATTACTACGCCCGCGGAAAGAGATAACAATGAATACTAATGATCCATAAAGGAAATAGAATTCACAAAATAAAATAGATACCTATATAGATAAGAAAATCGATCGCATAAAACTGACTGACATGAAATAAATTCATACAATTGTAAAAATACACATTTCGTCCTTACTAATAAGACAACTTACCCAAATAAATAAATTCCACGTACGTTATTGGTTTCAACTTTGTTTCACTAATATTATTGTCCTGCATCGTATGCACTACTAGTTCCTTAATTAGTATTACACAATTTTCAGTAGGTGTCTATTAAACTTGCAGTAAATTTCGCAGCAATACTTTTTACCATAGCGCTTCAGCTCGTAGCCGTAGGCCCAAAGACTGTAGCAAATTGGCGCAGAACGGCCGTCGAGCGCGCAGTTAAGAGTTCACTTACTCGCTTATTAATTACGGAAGAAATATCTTACGAAAACACTATTCAACACCAATTATTATTTTATACATAATAAACAATTTCAATGTATATTACCTATTTGGTATAACCTTAATTGAATATTTGTAATTATATTACTATAACCTATGTTATAAGAATTGCTTAACCCGGTCGGTAGTAGGTAGGTACTGATATTTTTCATTAATTCATCAATTGTGTATAGGCTGACACCGTATGATGATGCATGGTCTATTGATGTTATAACTTAAACATAATATGGTATTAGAGAAAATAGAAAACATGTACATGAAACTTACAGATAATGATAGAATGTTTATCGTCTATCATATCTAACAAATGAAACTTAAAATTTTACACAATCGAGAACATATTGTTTGCCCTGGATATCTTTTTCTCCACCTAGCTCTCCACCTTTTAGATGACTTAAAAGGGACTGCTAAGTAATGATTCTTACTGGAACTTCTATCAACCTGTATTTTAATGTATGCCAGGTTGTCTACAATTTACATTTCATTAGAATAAATTTTATAGTCATTGGCTATAACTAATTGAAAAAATATTAACAATATAATTATTTTATGAGTAGGTACCTATAGAACATGAAACGCGCGGCGGCGGACGCCGGTTGATTAATTTTCCTTCTAATGGCAAATAAATAAATAAAAATAAACGCTTCTCCTAATAGTTTAATATAAACTATAGTTATACTTTTTTAGGAATCATTTTTGCGGTACAGTAATCTAAAGTTTATGTCTTTAGTTAACGGATAAATTGAACCTTCGATACTTTGAGTTTTTTCTTGAAATATACCTTATATTAGGTCTTTACCTATGAAATTGCCGTTCTGCAGTACTGGCCGTTTCAAATCATAATAATTTTTGTTTGGCTAAGAATTCTAATTTCAAATTAATTTTATTTTAAAAACATGTTTTTTTTTTCCAAAAGTAGTCATTTGTTTATTGATTAGTGTTACATTTTCATCGCATTTCAATCTTTTTCGTCATCATGGATACGTTAAAAATTCGAGTAATTATGGAATATGAGTACCGTCGTGGCAGCAACGCGGCACAAGCGGCACGCAACATCAACGACGTTTACGGAGCTAACACTACAAACCAACGCACCACCTGTTATTGGTTTGCTCGCTTCCGTTCTGGAAATTTCGACCTGAAAAATGAACCTCGCGGTCGTCCGAAAACTTTGGTCGACAATGACGAATTAAAGGCGATTGTGGAAGCTGATGATACAAAATCTACGGCTGAATTAGCAGCAGCTTTCGACGTTAGCGCCAAAACAATATTGGTCCATTTGCGTCAAATTGGCAAGGTAAAAAAGCTTGACAAATGGGTGCCCCACGAACTCAATGATCGCCAGCGCGAAGTACGCGTCAAGACGTGCCTTGCACTGCTCAACAGACACACAAATGAAGGAATTTTGAACCGCATTGTTACCTGCGATGAAAAATGGATTCTGTTTGATAACCGCAAGCGCTCAGCAAGTTGGTTGGATCCTGGTTCAGCACCTAAACAATGCCCTAAACGAAAACTTACCCCTAGAGAAGTGATGGTCACTGTTTGGTGGTCTAGCGCCGGTGTGATTCATCACAGCTTCTTACCAAACGGGGTGAGCATTACTGCAGATGTGTACAGTGAAGAACTGAACACAATGATGGAGAAGCTGGCACATCTCCAACCAGCATTGGTCAATCGCTCGTCTCCGCTGCTCCTGCACGACAACGCGCGACCTCATACTGCACAGCAGACGGTCTCCAAGTTGCAAGAACTGGGGTTGGAAGCTCTCCGTCATCCGCCCTACTCACCAGACCTTGCGTCTACAGACTACTACTTTTTCCAGAATTTGGATAACTTCTTGGCGGGAAAAAAATTAAATACCCGAGAGGCAGTACAAAATGCCTTTGAAGAATTTGTTGCCTCCCGTCCAGCTGATTTATTTAAGAAGGGCATCAATAAACTGCCACTGCGTTGGCAAAGATGCATTGATTGCATGGGTGATTACTTCGATTAATACAAATAAAAAATACATGAAAAAAAATCGTTTTAATTTTTTCATACAAAACAGCAATTTCATAGGTAAAGACCTAGTATAATAGAAATAATAAAACTTTTCCTGTAAAATAAAGTTATTTGGTAAAGTAATTGCTCAAAAACGTTTTATTTGTACATCGCAAGGTTTCCAAACACACGAACAATACAAGTAATTGGTTTTACTTGATTTTTGCATCTTGAACTTAAATTTTTTTGTGTTAAATTGCACTTTTTTAATTTAAGTATTATCAGGCCAAGGGAACTACAACAACAAAAAACAAAAAAAAAACATATTTATTATAATGTACAAAAATATAAATAATATGATAGAAGTCTTAATACATGTTTTTTAGACGGCGTTGCGAAAATAAAAATAGTAAAATATAAATACTCGTAAGTAGTTTTCATTTTCCAACGCTCGCTAAGTCGCGCGTCGGTCGCCGTCGCGCGTACAAAAGACATCAACGAGTCACTTGTAGTACTTAACTTCAAATCTGCGAGGTCCAGCTCTAATTACACTTAATAAATAACCTCATAGAGGTGTCCTGTGTTAGTTTACTGTCGCCCGGACTCCATCATAATTCCACATATAATGACGTGCCACAAAGGACGACTTTAAAAAAAAATGTAGATACATTTTCCTTGATACTTATAACATGCAAGAGCACGGTTAGTCGTTTTATGAGCGTTCTGCTAATTATGAACGTATGTTTATAATACGTGTATAATCATTTTATGTGATAAAGTTGTTCAATTTGTTTTTGTCTATACAACAGAGCATATTCTTGTTTTAGGGTTTCGTACCTCAAAAGGAAAAAAAACGGAACCCTTATAGGATCACTCGTGTATGTCTGTCTGTCACAGCCAATATGTCTGTCTGTCACAGCCAATATGCTCCGAATCTTATGTAGGTACCGATTAAGTTGAAGTTGGTAAACATACAATTTCTGTGACAAAAACACAGACGTATACCAAAAATAAATGAATTTTGAATATGGGATATACTCGTATATCACTTTTCGGGGGGAAATTGTATAATAATATAAAAAGTTTTGCAAACTGTACTGTGTGACATATCAAATAAAAGAGCATGTTTTGAGGACCTCAATTTTTTTTAAATAATTTTAATGTAAATACTTTTAAATATATATTTAAGAAAATAAATGAAAATTGCCCTTTCCACCCCTTATCTCCGAAAAAATTGAGCAAAATTTTGAATAAAGTTCTATACTTATAGATAAAACTTATAAGAAAACCTATAAGAAGTCTTTTGTCTTAAAATAACACGGTAAATCTCCCAATATTGTGCGTACAAACTTACATTTGCAGTTGCAATATATGGGAGAACATGTTTTTCAACTACAATGTTAAGCTTGTCCTTCGGATAAATTTATCCCAACTACGGAACCCTTCATTGTGCGTGGTCCGACATGCACTTGGCCGGTTTTCCGCATACAATTTGAGCTACGAGTATACATACCTACCTCGTTATACCTACTGTTTATGCATCATGTCTGTACAGCACAGCTTGTGGTAATTTCCTGCGTTTTATAAATATTGTGTATCCCAGTCTAGGCAAAATGTTCACATAGAGATATACTTGGCTATTCTATTTATAAGTTTAATTACTCTGCCAGGGTGTCGCAAATAGAGCAGTCATATAATTGATTATAATTCTGTTATAAAATAATTATTATAAATTTTGAGATTTGATTATAATGGAGAGAGAGGTTAATGGCGGCCACACTCATCAGCTCGATTTGAGAATATACAGAATTACCACATAATTTTTCTAAAACAAATAATGCTTACTTCCACCAATCCTTAATTCTTCATTTCTCATCATTATCAATAGCTGATATTGCTGATATTATACGGAGATTCAAATTTCAGTAATACTGAGGGTCACCAGCATTCTTAGAGCCCACCCTTCGATTACTTTAATCTATTCCTTACGTTTTCGCCATGTAGTAAAATCTCCAACACTCTATGAACACAGCATGTTCCGTAATTCCGGAGCGAGTTTATCTCTGTGGATTCCAATACTGATTGATACTGTACAAACGTTGATCTCATAAGTATCGGACTTACCATGTAAACGAGCGCCAACAAAAGGTTAAAAGCTATAGAAAATAAATGTAACTCGTTATAATATGTTGTTCGTGCGCTGCGTACAGTTGTGAAGCGCTAGGTGTCCGGGAGCCATGCATCATGCAGAGACAAGGGCCGGTAATCCCGCCGCGACCATCAAATCCGATTACTGTAGAATCGGGTGCACGCGATAAATCGTTCGGCCTCCACTGTCGTCGGCGATTCGTTACGATCCGATTTACCGAAAACCTTATTCGTTGTATAGAGAAATATGGTGGCGGCCGCTTTGGAGACTAATATGTTATTTAAGGCAGGCGTGGAGCCCCGCGGCGCTGCCACCGGCTCAATGCGGATATTAATGATCCGAATGTATCAGCGCTCAACACAACCGCCAATGTCTTGTTCGCGGGTCGCGCTCCGCGAGCAGCTCACTGGGCTCACTGAGCTCATGCGGTCACCCCTCACATGCACAGTGATATCCACGAGGAATGTGACACGCTAATCATCGACACTGTCTAATACTCTAGCGCCATCAACGAACTTATTTAATTTCAAAAACACATCCAATTAAGTTTTTAGTGAGCCATAAAGACAATCGATCAACTTTATAAAAAAACCGACACAAACGCGCCGCCGTCATCAGTACAAAAGTGTTGCAAACTAACATTCACACAAATTACTGAAAAAGAAAGTGACATTCAAATTGGTGTAAACAAAAAACGGTTGCGGAGATCGTTCCTGATACAGACAATGAACAGAGAGCGGCGCGGGCGCTGATGGTATCGCGGGGATGTGCTACCGTGAGGCGCATTATGTGTGGAGACGCTAGACGTAAGTAACAGGCGAGGCGAGGCGAGGTGAGGCGAGGCGAGGTGGGACGAGGCGGGGCGGGGCTGTTTGTTCAACAAACAAGGCGCTGGAGCAACGGCCCGCCGCTTTGTGTCGCCATGACGTGAAGGATTCTTGCTCCACTAACACGTGGGATCCGTGAACGTGCAGAGAACCCATGTAGTCTGAAACTATTATATATTTTCTATACAATACATCACCTCGTTTCGTCACGATAACAAACTCTGCGAATCGTATCAAAAGACTAAAAAAGATTAAAAGATTTGGTTCTTTTGCAGTTTAATTAAAATAGTCATCAAACCGAGGCAATTATAAGCAACAAAGTGTGTCTACTTCATATAAATATTATAAGTAACAAAGTGTGTCTACTTCATATAAATATCTCCGTCGTTCTTAACTTGGACAATCGCATACTTCATTGGCAGTGAGAAATACTCGGGCGTTGGGAACCTTACGTCTGTCTAGAGCAGCCCTCCTGCGCCCGCGCCGGCAAATTAACGACATATTTTATGCGCCGCCGCACTCGCCATTAACCAGAAATTGCGTCGATTGTAGAAAGTAGAATTATATAGCTTCTAGAAGTTTCTCTTCTAATTTAAATGCAGATTGTGCAGCCATTCTGTAGTACAAACCAAACATCTAAATTAAATATCTAATCTAAGATTGGATTGTTTATACCTGTAGTATAAGAAATCGCGATAGGCTGCAGTGCTAGAGGCTATAACCGATTTGCCAAGCAGAAGACACAAGGCGCAATTAAACAAAGACCAATAAATGTGTAAAAAACAGTTGTCTCAGTTTTGTGAAGGAATGTCTGTTTCACAATACGGAACCCTTGCTAACTGGAGCGCATACGTCAAAGCGCGCGTATATTTTAATAAGGAGGCTCTCGAGGCGCTGATACTCGGGCCCGTCAGACCTCACTAATCAATTGTCCTCTCAGAGGTCACAAACACCTCGGCGTAAAAAATATACCGTCTCGAAAGATAACAAAAACTCCTCACTTTGATTCGTAAAATATTAATATTATTTTTTGTCAGCCATCTTTTATTGGAATACTTTTAAGCGTTTGTATTATTATTATGATACGCCGATCGGACGTTGTGGCTTTCAAAACATTGTGTGCTAGTATCTAATAATTAGTATTTAATAATTTAATAACGCACACTGCCGATATTGTCGTTTGCTGCCACCTGCCGCTGGTTCGACATTCGAGTAGTATGTTTATACCTAATGACAAATTCGAGGTTTGCATCTAAATATCAATTAAGATGTTAATTTTCTTATATGCAAGTTAATGCATTCTAATCTGTACCTACCGTTAATATTTTTGGAACAGCGCCATCAGCTTCACAGTTTAACTTATGAGCAATCGGCTCACTTGTATAAGCTTATGGTGAATTACACAAGGATAGGTATGTATGTTGTAGTGTAGAGTGCTATGTATGTTGTACAGTGCAGAGTGCATGGTCGCAGTAATTAAACTAATTTCGTTATCTGCTGATCGCGGCGTGGGTCGTGTCACGCCCTGCGCCGCCGCACAGCATCCATTACAAAGCCTTTCGTCTATCAAGATGAGCGATCGTTTATCTGCAACACATAGCGGTTACGTAATTGTTTTCACGTGAATGATGTTTGCAGATACACA
The DNA here is from genome assembly GCA_949128155.2 of Xanthia icteritia. Classification (NCBI taxonomy): domain Eukaryota; kingdom Metazoa; phylum Arthropoda; class Insecta; order Lepidoptera; family Noctuidae; genus Xanthia; species Xanthia icteritia. The sequence continues at coordinate 1,243,011 of OX421931.1, forward strand.
GATAACATTCACGGGTTATTGTTGAACGGAACGATTGGATGATTCATTGACTGGTTTGTGGCGAGTTCGAACTTCTACAAAACATAATGTAGTTAAGTAGTTCCATAATGTAGTAGTGATGATGGTTGATGATTCCGTTTCATGTGATTGTATGTGTCTAAAAATGTAAGGAAAGTGTAGACGATATTACTTCACGTTCATGGCAATGGAACACTCAGTCACGTGAGCGAAGTTGCGAGGACAGCTAGTCAAACAACAGAACAGAATTATATCCTCACTATTTACAATAAAAATCGCCTCAAGAAAAGAATGCCTCCTTTGTCAATAATTAAACCAATCAAGTTAACAAACCGTCAGATAATAATGAAATAAGGACCTGATCTTTACTTCTTTAATTAGGACAATTTGGAGAAACAAGGGAACGTATGACCACGACTGCGATGATCCCACCAAGTAATAAAACAGGTAAATCCTGCGTAATAAATAAATAACAGCGGCTCCGAGGTATGTAGAAATGATGACTCGACACAATCGATAATCTTTGATTTTTTGTTCGAAGCGAAGAGGATTATTTTTATTTACTTTAAATCGATCAAGCTCATATTTGAAAGACCTTTTAATTTTGTGCTTTCCTAACTTAGTGCAAAGTCAGACGTTTACCTACAAATAACAAATATTAACTGCACGGAGGTGCAAAGTAGTGCCTAACATAATTACTGCATACGAATTAATTCATGCTTTGTTTAGCTATCCGTCTGATGTACTTCCATCGAAGGTATTATTACTACTAGTAATATTTATTATACATAGCTTCATGCGACATGAGATGTTCCCAAGTTTATAAAACCTAATATCGAAATTATAAATCTCATTTATTTGGGACCAGTACTTGTACTCGTAGTAAGTACACAGTGTAACGATTAATCAATCCGTTTCTCTTTGTCATCCGTTTCCACGATCTCGACAGCCGCTGGGCAAACTCTATTAGAGTTACTAATCTTCGTCGACAGTTTTTATTTTAAAATTAATTGCACTAATAATAGTCTGAGAAGTGGACAGGGAACAAAGCAATAGTTAGAGCACGCCCACACCTGAGCGTCGCCTGCGCCCGCGCAAGGCATTTGTTTAAATTATTTGTCTAAACAAAAACTAACAGATATATAGATCAAACGGCCTTTGTTTACACCTGAAGGATTGGAGGACCGCCCTCGAGGTGTGTTACTCTTCACTTTGTAGGATTACAATGGCTAATGTATTCATATCGATCTGGCAGGCTGAGATAAGTGGACACGACTTAGAGCCTGCAATGTGCGGCTGTAAGAAACGTGAGATATTATAATACTGGTATCTTGTCATAAGTTAGCAGCCTATCGCCACTTATGCACGAGAGCTGCATCTTTAGAGCGAATACGTTATAGCCTTTCCTGGCGATAGTGCCAGCGAGCTGCATGTCGGGGCTGTGTAGAACATTTAGCTAGATTTATGTCAATAGTTTTAATGTTTAATGATGTGTAATGATTAGAGCCATTGCGACCGTAGAGGAGGATGCTCGGGCTGTGGGACACAAACAAATGAGCGCAGCGATGTTATTGTTTGTCCGCGAAGTGGTTTGTTTGGACAGTGACAGATGGCGGCACCTCTCACCTTGTAAACATTTAACACCTCGGCCGCTCTGCGGGCGCGGCGCGGGCGCATTAGTTAGTGCCTGCACGTGGCTGATCTATCAATACAACAATATGAGCTGCGATGATTAATATCGACGGCTCGGTGCGGTATGGTGCGGCCGGCAGGAATTCAACCCTATTAATATTTCATCAAACAGACGCAAGATGATGTCTCTTGTTGTGTTAATAGTTGCTCTCCATTCGACCCACAACGATTTTGATACAAAAAATGTTTTGATTGTCCGCGCTATGGAGTAAAAACATCAAATATTTCACCTGCGGGCTCATCACTTTGAAAGGACCCACACTTAAGCAGAAGGAGCAAAAGTTGTACCGCCCTAAATATTTTAAAATGAAAGAACTAAGTAGGTATTCCTTACAAAAACGTACTTATGAACTAAATGGACATAGATTTATTGACCGACACGCTTGTTAACTAAAACCTAATATCGGTATAAAACGAAATTGAACAATTTTCAAATATTTGAAACATCATTGAGTTGCACAAAGCCGATACAAACGTGGAAATAATCGAGTGGTAACCGTTAGTAGTGGCAATAAAAGTGCGGACTTGGGTGCTCGGGTCCGCGGGCGTGACGTGCCAGGTTCTCGGTATTTAGGCAACAATACCGTCAGCGCTTTTGTTCGCATGATGTAGCGCCGAGACACCGGTGATGAACAGCCGCCTTGCGCACGCGCTCAGCGATCAATTGCTCATTTTTTTCCTTAACACCTGTAATGATTCTAGATTAAATTAGCTTCAAGTATGTATTTTAACAAAGAGTTTAACAGCGACTGTGGAGCCATATCGCAAACGATGCCTCACCTCTTTTCGTGCTCTCTGTACAATAACACCTGCATTATAAAAGACATTTGCGAGGCCAACGCTAACGCGGTTGAAGTGGCCGAATTCTGGTCGAAGCTTATTTAAAATAGATAAATCGAACCATTGACACGACGAAAACGAAGAACAAAGTGTTCATTTATTTGAAAAGTTAGATAAGTCATAAAACTTTCCTTGCTTTCCACAGCTTTATTTAAGGCCGGTTTGGACGAAACCAAAAAATTATTTCACAAGATACAATTTCCTAGCTGCTTTGTTAAACTATAATATCGATTGTAGTGGCTGCAATACAGTTTTCTAGTCGTATTGTTTTTCTTTAGTAATATTTTTAACTCCACCATTCTAAAACACATTATCTTTTATAAAACAATGTGAAAGTAATATTTTTTTTTACAAAAAATATGTCGTCTGGCAGGAAATGAGAAAATAAAATAACCGTTGAAATATCTTAATAGTGCAGGGGGTGCGGTGGTCGCAATAACTGGCAATAACAAGCGTTTTGATACGTTGGTAAGTACCTCCGTGGTAAGTACCGCCGCCGCCATCACGCGACGGCTCTACACGGTGAAAACATTACTACAATACACTCAATCTTTATGATTATGTTATGCTTATGAAGACACGCTCCACACGCGATCCACAGAAAAAGCTTTCAGCTACAGGGTTAATAAAAAGCAGCAATAAAACATGACAGTTACAGAGATGGCACACCTATAGAAGATAAAACTATGCAGTTACGTAAATAAAACAGATTTGGAACAACTAGGAAGAAAAACATCAAGGAAAACTAAAGAAGTACCTTCTGGCCTATAGACCAATAGGACCAACAATCTTTCAGTGAATTAATTTTATAACAGCCGTCAAGTTAATAAAATACTCTTTATGATCATAATATAATACTTAAATTGCAAATTGCATGGTATTTCTACCTTCGTTCAGAAAGTGCATGTCGTGCTCGTGGCGCATGTTGTCAGGTATTGGCGTGATCGATGTTTCGATGATATCCGCGAGGAGTTTGCCAATGATGATGTATATAGTGATAAGAGATCATAGTTCTGGTTATAAGTTAAAACATCTCTTAATAGAAATTCGTTTATTAATTCCTAAGTGCCACACTTATTGTAAGGTTCGAATATCACTATTCTTTGGTCAGCACCTACGAAGCCACGGCGCGGATCAAAGCTCGAATTATTCCTAACAGAGGTTATATTCATATTTTATTTCAGTGAAATGAATCTTATAAAGATTAGTCGTATACGAGAAATGAAAAGGACGCGTTACTTTATCAAGAGCATTCCCAATAGAGGAGTTATAACGGCGGCATTAACAGTTACAGAATAACATTTTTCATTATAAACTTATTATGGGAGTTACATAAAGGCGTTGTATATCATTGCGGTGGTTACAAATGCGTTCGGCGCGGCACACAATGCGCGCCATGCATCACGTGCGCCCGCGCCGCGCAGCGCCCGCTCCGCTCCGCTCGCGCCGGTTAATGTCATCGCTGGGGTGCTCCGAGGTGTAATCTCGCCGTAAGTGCTCATTTCGTTGGGATTAACCATGTTCAACTTAGTGTAATTTATCAATTTGTGTCCGTCCGAAGCCGGCTCGCACGCCTTACATTAACGTCCACATATTGCATCTTATTCTTGTGTTTGCTTTTTATAATTTATTATCATTATAACTTAGTACACTAGTAATAAGGAAAACTAATTTCGGGGCACAGTCAACGATCTCTTTGAGTAAGGTATAGATTTGAACGCGAGTTGCAGTTCGTTGCACCTTCCTAAAATCTTAATCATTGTCACATTAGCGGAACCATGGGGGCGGAAATAGATGTTTATTGCTTAACTATAAGGGATATGTTACATTTTACTACAGATAATGCACAACTGAGCATCCTCTGAGTCGAACCAGATCAGTATTGGACTTGCTCTACACCGCAGCACTCGTAGCACTCATTATGACTATAAGTGTTAACAGCGTAACTTTATGCTTGTTTTGCGAACTTAATGAATTGTAACTATTTATAATTATACAGCTATAACGCGGTTTGTCGTAAACTTTGATTTATTAAAATATTCAGCGAACATTTCATAATAAATAAATATAAAATGCTATATTTATTGGCAACTGAGATTAGATTAGTTTTTCAAATGAGCGCCGAGTCGGACGTCTCTATTCCAGTTTCGAGCCATTTTTTCTCTATTATACAAATTGAGGCTATTAAAATTAATAGACTCCGATGACATCTCAACACATGATGTGTCACATTTATTTAGTTTTTATTTTTGGATGTGTAATTCGCCATAATTATTATACCTAATGGAATTTCTTGCCTCCGAAGATGGGAAGAGTCCGTTCTTCTAAATAGGAATATAGAACCTACCTTTTGCATCTCTGCCCTAAGCCCTACGATCTTAGACTCAAAGCCTACGATAAGTACCTCTACCATAGGGAAAGCAGGATTTAATTGCTAACGGCATTTATAAAAATGTTTTTATGTTTTATTATTTTGTACACCTATCACAATGTTGTCCTAGGTATCAAGCCAAAGATAAAGAAAACTTTATGTCATTAAGAGCACCTGTATTCCTACGTTCCTATCTACATGTTTGAATTAATAAAATCATTTAAGTCATCAATCGAGATCGATTAGGTAAACGATTTCATTATTAGTTACCGCGGGATTTTGTGGCATTAAATCAATGTAGGTATAGAATGTTATTACTTCTGAATTACTCATAAAGTAAAGTAGAGGAGGTAAAGTAGAAGAATGTAGGTTATTGTGAGAGAACACGTGTGAAACGCAAACTAACGCCTGAACGTCCCCAACATCTATATCACGAGGAGACACGTCACGCCGCCGTCAATGAACTGAGGACCCTATGTGCTCGCGGATAAGATTTAAATTAGGAGTGCCAGTGAGTGCGCGCGCAACTGTTTGTAGTGCGCGCGAGTCACTTGTGTAAATTACTTTCAGCGTAGTGAAGCGCGCATAATGACGGCGCTCAAACAGCGCTGCGCAAACATGTCACTCGTATTAATTCGCGTTATTTCTCTATTTGAGACGTCACGCATTGTTCTACTTCAGCTTATCCTCACAAAGGCAACGCCGCGGTTATGTAATTGTGTTGTATCGATAAGGCTTTATATAAATGTGTGTGACATTGTTTCGCCTTTGAGAGTCGAACGCGCGAGGTCGACCTTTCGCTAAGACAAATACATACCTATAGGTTCCATTTAAATAGAATTAATTAATGATAAAAATACAAAAAGGATAAAAAAAGCGTGTGTTGTGTGATTTTCAGTGCGTTATAATACAACTCAAATTGCACATCGCACCTATAACTACAACTCGACTGTATTGTTGTTGAAGCACCTGCATCATTCTTTACCTATTCCTGGAAATCTTGAGGATCTGGTCTCCTTATTCGGCGCTGTTCAAACATGAGTACAATAGCACTATTGCGTGCCGGTGACTGCGGCCGGCGAGACGGGCCGCTAAACAAACCGATCGCCTACAATAAACACTGCATTTTATTGTAGACACACTAAATAAAATCCCGTATGAGCAATTAAAAAAGGAATATCCTCACCAATTTATTCGATTCGAATTTGTAGAGAACGAGAGAGTTTATAAAGTTAATAATAAAAAAAAAGTCCGGAGTTCGGCCCCGATGATGACTTAATTATGGGAACTAACACAATTAATAAGTTACGCGCAGTGTCATCAGCGACGCTTGCTCCTTGCGCCCGTGCACGATACCATCGGTACCATGGCCATCTTCACGCTTTGTAATAATTATGTTAAATGTTTTGAATAACTTCACTTTATGGAAGGCTTTATTCGTTTTTTAAGGAGTTTCGCTTGTTTCCGCGATAAGAAACTCGATGCGAGCGCTTTAAAGTCACAATGTGACTGTTGCGAGCTGGATTAGTGCTCAGAGCTTTCGCGAACATGAATGAAATGATTGAGGTTTTATGTTTACCGAAGACAACAGAGATCTTTTGTGAAGTTAGTAGCGTATGAAATTCCTTTACCGACGGCAAACGTATAATCCGTCATTCGGTTGTACCTCTGTTCGACAAAACAATAATTTTATGAAGTTTATAGATAGGGAAACAATGGATTGAATCATAATTCTCAAACTCTCAAGTTACTATTATGCCAATAAATAGAACCTTTGAAGGTACTAGGTACACGCCAAAAATGACGCCGGTCATCAAAATTGGTTCACACAACTATCTGTAGAGGAGCGACCTCGCATGTCGAAGTAACATCAGCTCAATAGGCATTAGGTACATTGTACAACGATCTGTTTTGAAAAAAAAACTAAATGGTTACAGAGTATGTTATCGACGTACGAGCCGTGTGAAACCGCCGTAACAAGCGTCAATAAAATTTGTATCGACTACAAGGAGATCTGTGATCGAACATAGTGTTATTTTTTCAATTGAAAGCCTACAGATAATCATCTGTTTTCCGTAAACAGAGCCACTAATCCAAATTAATTAAATAGGTATGTATTTTTAGCTCATCTGGATTTCAGTGAGCAGATTCAAAGACCATTTTCGATGCAGCATTAAAGTAATAGGTATATTATGGCTTTAAAGAGCTGTTGTATTTTTTTAATTTTTAAGGTTCCGGGTCAGGAAAGGTCGGAAAGGGTCTTGTCCGTTTTTACCTTTTGTATCTCAAAAGGTAAGAACGGACAAATAAAAGAGTAACGGTGGAGTTTCTTGCCCATTCTTCTCCATACGAAAACTACCTTTTGGAAGGGGCAACTAGAATCAATTATTATTTAAATGTTGACGTTCAAAAGTGCCTTTTTTGTCCCTAATTGAAATAAATTATTTGACTTTGACTTTGACAAGACCCTTTATCTCAGGAATCAAGTTGAAATCAATATCAATTACGTAAGTCTACCGTTCCTTGGAGCTCTAAAAAATCAAGCTTATAAGTCGACGAAATAATAAGATACGGCCATTGATGAGACATATTTTGTACAATACTCCTAGACAGGGATCTTTTAGCGCTTGATTATCTTTGACGATTTTGGAAAACAAGACGCCTTAGTTCCAATTTTGGCCACGCGCTAAAGAGTCCATGTGCAACTATACTGGTGCTGCTGGTGGGTGGTGCACAGATATAGGTGTTGCACCTAAAGCGTATTTAATAGTTTATTTGGATATTTATTCGTTATTTATATTATTTTTATTTGTATTTTATGTTATCTGATGATGGTTCTTTTTACCCTGCCATTGATTCCTCTAGCTCATCCGCTAATGCAAGTTTTAGCTCTTTGATTGACACCCTTGGTGACTTTGTACGTCGGAGCTTCAGACAACAGAAAGGTCATTTGTAAAATGTCTGCCATATAAATGCGCAAAGTGTCTCAAGTCACTACAGTGATCTGTTGGTCACCTTTATCGATGCCAATGCCCATGCCGTTCTGGTTTCTAAGAGCTGGCTCTCATCTTCTCTCTACCACCTACTTTCTCCCAGGTTTTTTTCTTAAATACATAATATTTTCATAAATGAATTGGCAAGGTACCGTCATAATATTAATCCTTTTAAATAGTTCCCTGAGAGATTCGCGGCGACGTAGATTATAAATGGCTCTGACAGCTCTCTTTTGCAAAATAATGATCGATTCAATGTCAGCAGCCCGACTCCACATTAAAATGCCATACGACATAATGCTGTGGAAGTAGCTAAAATAGACCAAACGCGTGTTTTCTACCTCTATTAAGAGGGAACAGGGCCTGCGATTCTCCATACAAATGTATTCCCCTTTTTTCTTCCTGAACAATACCTCAAGAGCAATAATTTTGTTTTCATAAAATCAAGGTCTGCTTAGATACGTCCATGTTATTTCCTTTTTTCAGCAACGTATTGGTAAAGAAAATATGACACTCCAAAAATTACAAAAATGCCCCATTATTACCGCCGTGATTATAGGACTACCAAACAAATTAGAAAAGTTTTTAACATAAAAGAAAATGATAGAAACCTAGACATACTGTTTCTTAAATTTATTATCTAAAAATTAATCGGCCCAGTTTTCGAGGAAAAAAAAGGGGAATACGAAACGTCGATCTCGCCAATTTTTTTTTGTGATATAATCGATCTGAGCTGCAGCTATCCCTATCGCGCTCTACGGGGGCAGACTTGAGGTAAGACGACGGCAATAGTTTCTTCAAATACCTATTTACCAAATTCCTCACAGGCCCTGTTCCCTCTTAACTGTCTTATCTTTCTAACAGCATAAGCGGCCGAGCTTAGTGCCCCGCAAGAGATGTTATGTGAGGTCATTGTAATTTCTCGTCTAACTGAAAAATTCCTAGGAAAACTGTTTGATTAATAAATTCCAGGTTTTCTCCATTCAAAATGATGTCACATTCGCTACTTCTAACATTGGGTAATTTAATTCTAATGTCTTTGTTTTTTTTTATTATTGGGAGTTCCAGCAACCCTTTCAAAGCAAAACCTAAATGTAGTTGTCTTGGAGTAAGTCGAAAGGAACACAAGCTTGCGCAGCTGGTGTAATAAAATATGTACATATGGCTTCAATAGTGTTAATGATAGTAATAAAGGTTGCTACAGTTATTGTTACAAACAGTGATGTCAGTGCAGAAGTCAAGCGACGGCAGGCGAAGGCCTGGCGCGGGCCTCCCCGCCGCGACCGCGGCCACACGACGCAACAGACTGACCATACCGGGGCTAATCATCGGGCCATTACCCCAATTCACCAATAAATGATCAGATTCCACAAACCACACTACCAGCGGCATTTTAGCACAAAATTCTTTTTCATACTTAAACTACATATTCATTAAGATAACGCGAGTACTTTATAGTATAATAAATGTCAATGGCGGTATGATACAAGAAATGTGTTTCACGAGAATGATACGTTTATAAAACAAATACGATCAGGAAAGCGCAAATTAGCGGCACAACACTATCATTAATATAATTCACGGAGCTGCGCAGTGTAGTTCAGTGCTAGTGAGGTGCGGAAGTGTCGCAGCTCATGGTGCTGTTATCAGTGCTTGGATCGTGGGTGTTTGTCGGTGTGGCCGATGCAATGCGCGGGCGCACGCGGCCGGCGCTATCAAGATGACACGGGCAGTAACACCTGCCGTCCTTGCAGTTCACGCAAAAAATCTTTATAGTGTACAGATTGAACGGTATCTTTAGTGGATCAGTAGTCACAAGAACAGTAGTGGATTCTGTCTATATTATTATCTTTGAGCAAAAAAGTCAGCCATGCGTCTCAATGGTTGGCGATCAACCTCGTTCGCGCCGCTTTGGAACACGGAATCATTTTGAGTGGATTTGAAAAACAATAATGAATTTCGTCGACCTGGCACCAAGCCTTAACAGGTAAAGACATACAAACGAGTAATGTAGTGCGGTGGCTGCGCGGGCGCGTGTATCACGTAAGCAATTTCCTGTCGCGCACCAGAATGCAAACAAATCGAACCCGTCGCCTCGGGCATTCTTATTCATAACCACGGAATTATTAAAACAACTTTTAATTAGTTTAAAATTTTGTTTGATAACGCTATGAATATTAAAAGGGGCTCGCCGACCGTTTAATTTACTACTTTCCACCCATTCGAACCGGCGTCGAATCGCCGACTATCACCGGCCTGGGCGTAATTAAACCCGAAAAACAGAACTAGCATAGCATTATTAATATCGAGAAACAACTGGCGCCCTCGGTCGTTCCGAGGAGAGAAAAAAAAAAGCTCGGAATTTATACGTCAATAAGAGTTTGTTGGGCATTATCGTAAAATGTGAATAGTATTTAATAGTTGGCACAAGGCTCGCCGCTCCTATTACCTCGTGAGTTATATGACAGTTATAATGTGCCGGCACCGAGCGGAGCGCTTCACCGGCGCGCCCGTCAGCCGCGCCGCCGCCGCTGCCGCGCATCGCTGCTTCTGACCACCATCAACACTGCAGCTGTACCAGGAGAGATTGCGAAAGTTTGCACAACGCTTGCAAATGTTCGCAAATTATTGCAATCTGTCGAACAAATAGTCATAAACCGCCTAAAGGGCGAGTCATAGCATTGCAGAGTTGTACCAGCTCTACGCGTAAGTAGCAGAAATATTGCGTCGTCTATCTGTAAACACTACATTTTATTAGCATGGCGTTACTCTAGCAGCTTATGTTGCAGTAACTCTTCATCGAGTAATCCATTTTAGTGGTTAAGTGACGTCATACGAGGAAAACGCTGAACGAATTTAATGGTTTTGTGAGTTAGAGAGAGTGGCTGATGTTACTCTGTTACTGACTTATGGAGGATACTAGATCTGTCAGTTCAAGGTGAGGCGAGTGGGTGCTCTTGAGCTGACGCGCGTGGTGGTGCGCGACTGGGTTGCATCCACTCGTGAGCTCACATTGTTGATTTAGTCATGACACGCGAACTAACGGTTGTGTTCATAGTTGACGCCCCAACCCTAGGCTCCTAGAACTGTTAGTAGGAGGATTGCTTATTTGATCATATATATGCACTTTTCTACGTTGAATCTTTCTCGTTGAATTCGTGAGCACCGCTGCCTAAGCAGTATGGCAATGTTGGTAATCCGCAAGTTACCTACCTACTGTAAGAGTGTGTTGTTTACCGATGTTCTTGACTGCAATAGATACCTTAATTTGACATGTTTTTTTAATCAAAGAAGTACTAGAACCTACTACTAGCTTAGCATTGTACTGATAAAACACTTGCCAGTGATTTCACTTCATTGATATTTGCCTACTCGAATAAACTAACTAAATTATTTACTTAATAACATATAGATAAACAGGTTTGTTCAGACATCTGTTTCTTTACAATGTTCATACCTAATTCTAACTTGTAGGTATTAATATTATAATAAGTCTCATAAATTACTGATCGATGAATAATTTATTTAGATTGATCCGACCGTAAGGACATAAAACCAGTCCTTTGCCATCCGACTACACTAAACGGGGCAGTTGGACGTTTTCATAATAAAACAAGACGAATTATTACACGATTCTTCGGCGCATAAATAAAATTTGATGAGATCATAATAAAGTGGACCGTTTGACGTGAAGCCCACATCGACTGGAGGGAACAGTCTCTCCGATCAGCCGAGCGCCACACAAACGAGCGCAGGAAATTAAGTCGGACATCCAAAAACTATGAGCGCCGCGCTGTTTGGAAGATCTGTTTTTTGTTTCCAATATGCAATAAATAGGGTAATAACGAGGAGCGCGCACGGCGCAGCGTGTGCGGTGCGGGGGGGTGCGGACCACGGCGGGGCGGCAACATGGCGTCTAATTGTTTGTAATTAGCGCCGTACGCGGTGCGCCCGCGCCGTGTGCTGTGTGCGCTGTCTTTATGGACTGTTTATTACTTAATATGTTGTGATAGGCCGCCATTGGCGAGGCTCGCGGCCGCGACGTTTCGTAACACTGATTGAGGTATGTGGGAACGTCGGCCGCTGTAATAGATATATCGGTGGTGGCTGTGAGCCGGCGCGGGCGCAGGCGGGCTAGTTGGCGCCTGTTGATTTTATGCGCCTTCTACGAGTCATTAACGCGTTATGACGTCTCCGTAACGGCTGTTAGCAAGACACGCCATCCATCGCGCCAGCACTTCACTCACGAGTCACGAATCTCGCAGTTCAACTCAACTATTATCCATGCTATATATAATATTATAAATTCGAAAGTAACTCTGTCTGTCTGTCTGTATGTAACCTTACCACGGTGATATAGGGGATGAAAGTTTGTATGTGAAATCCAGCATTTCTTAAGTTAGGGATATGAAAATTCAAATTAATACTTTTAGTAAGAAATACAGAATTACGCATTTACACGTTTTTGTAAAATCATCCCCCAAAGGGGTAAAATAGGGGATGATTTTAAAATTCACATGTAATATTGTTTTTTTTGTGTTTTATTTTATAACAGATTTAAGGGATTGGAAATATAGTCATAGTCCGTATCTTGAATTAACATTTAGTCTTTATTTCATTAAAATCGGCCCACTCGGTCAAAAGTTATTACAATTTAAAGACATAAACTAACCTTTCTAACATGTAGGTATTATATAATATGTTCAATAACCGTGGTATCTGTTTTGAAGTTGTATGTTGCTTTTGTCTTTGTCAGCGGAACACATCCTACACAATTTATCGCGGTCTGCTCGGTTATCGATGTTTTCAGTTTCCATAATTATATCGTTTTACCTACTTCGTTATGAATGACTTTCACTTCTTCAATTTGTTTGATTATGCGATATTTTAGGTCCTTTTAGATGCGAGCACGGGAACACCCGCACGTAGAGCGCCGCGTTCACACGGCTACACATCAAGCTGAACGTTTCCATTGTATGCTGATCTCGCATTGTATAGGGTTTCCGTACAATGCGAGGTCAGCTTATACTGGACACGTATAGCTTGATGTGTTTCAGAAAATGCACTTCACCCACGAGTGCATTTTCTGAAAACCTACTGTATGAACGAACTATGCTGTCACGATGCATTCTTGGCAAAGAGTCCCTCTTCTTGCTAACATCATTGTATATTCGATATCATAATCGAAAGTTAAAATGATGCCACGCTATTGTCGTCCACACTACCTACATGTTAGCAATTCATGTTATGACTTTAAGTTGTAATAACTTTATACCGACTGGGCCGATTTTATGAAAAAAATACTAAACGTTACCTCAAGATAGGGACTATATTTCAAATTGCTTAAGTCTCTAAAAAAGAGGCCCATACAAATTTCAATAATAAATGTGAATTTTAAAATCATCCCCTATTAGCTGCTGATTTTTCAAAAACGCTGAATCACATAATTCTTTATTTATTACCTAAGATATAAATTTGAATTTTCATATTCCATCCTTAAGAAATGTTGGGTTACTCATTCGAACTTTCATCCCCTACACCGCCCGACGATTATTTTACAAACAAAAAGCAGCCTAATGTCCTTCTTCAGGATGCCATCTCTCTTCATTTTATCGCAATCCGTTCAGTGGTTAACATTACATACAGACAGGCAGAGTTACTTTCGAAGTTATAATATTAAGATAGATTAAAGCCTAAGTAGGTAAGCTAATTAGCAGAAGTTAAGTCACCGATGTCAACTCTCTGGGTAAAAAAGAGCTTTAAAACATTGTAGTATTCGCAAGTGCATTTTTTGAGTTTAGATCGACTGATTGGTTCAGGCAACAGTTAGGCAAATATGCCTAACTTTGTTATTATCTACTACTCTATATTATAATTTTCAAATATTTGACGAAAAATAACAAGCAAAATGTCCATTTTAAAACAGGACGACCTATTGTCGTCCTGTTTTAAAATGGACATTTTGCTTGTTAGTTTTCGTCAAATATTTGAAAATTCATTCACCAAAGCAGTGTGAGATTCGATTCATCGGCAGCTTTTGTCACACTTTGTGAGTGGTGCTTGACTTTGTTGTTGGTGTTTGCACTGCTGACGTCACAATGCACTCACTGCAGCGCGCACACTCGTGCACGCTGCACGTTGCACGCCGATGCTCGCGCTCGGCGGCTAAGTATCATGACGTCAGGCGGAGTGGAACAGCGCGCGTCGCCCCGCCCAGCCCCGCCCTCTGTCGGCGCCTCCATCGCCGCGCACGGAGCGACTACAGGCCTTAAAATAATACAGTACGGTCTACGATGACTCGCCATCGTCGTGTGACAGAGCTAACACCCGCCGGTTCTATGTTCAGCTACGTACACGGTTCACAAAGTCTTCGCAAAACAGATCAATGTTAATACATGGTGGAAGGCTCGTTTCGCGGAAGCAGCACTATCGTCGAGATAGTCGCACGGATAACGACACATTTACATTTGCATACGTATATCCCTGGTGGCTGTCTGGCAAGACGGATGGTCCATGTGACCCCCGTCACAGAGAAAAAACTCGACGGCGATACGTGAATGGTGTGAAACTCTCTCCATTATGGGCCGGCGGCCCCCGCTGCGCCATTCTTGCCGCCGCTTTGTGCGCCCACCAGATATCTCGGAGATACCTCTCGCATCGCTGACGTGCACACATAATTTATTTTCAATGATTTTTTGTTAGCCAGTTGGTATTTTAAACACACTTGTGAGCTTTGACTTTCGATGATCGATGAAAAAAGTTTAGGAAATCGGGATCCCTCGCGATGCGTGAACCGAACACAAATAACAAAAGTATCGAGGACGACGCACGTTCAGGCTCCTTCAAAGAGTTGTTGCTACAAATATTTTGAATAAATCGCCTTCAATTTCCGCGTGATTTGTCCCGCGCGGCGGAAATGGTTTCCTCTTTGAATATAAAACGAGGAAGAATTTCAATGTAGCAAGCGTTAGGATTAAGGTCTGTTATGTAAAATATTACGAACGGGTTTGTATCTCGTTTGTCGCGTATTGTGAAGGGATTTGCAAATACAATTTCGAATTCTTACATTTCATGTCTGTTTCCTTTTATCTGCTCCAGCAACTAAAATAACATTAATCGAATAGAATTGAATTCAGCATCAAAAGCTTAGCCTAAGTCGGCTTGGGTCCAGATCATAAGGCAGCGGATACCTCACGGAACACATCTTAAAATGTTTGAATAGCTGAGCGCGCCCATGCGCCGAGTGGCAAACGCACCCACAACACTTAATCTCCCAAATACATTTATCATGTTCAGCTGATAAAAATGCCATTGAGATCAGCCGTACACAATAAGATACACGCACTCGGTACCGATACGAGGCCGAAAGTCAATTATATTCAAATATAAATCGGATTTGCGAACGTAAGCCTGTAACAATGGCGTAGGCAGGCGCCGTGATGCCACCTTTAGGCCTCTCATTCCTGGATAATAGTCGGAAGCGGGACAATAGCGGGACAGTTTGGGACAAGGCGGGTGTCCGCAGCGCTGTCACGCCCGTCACCCGGGAACACCGCATTATGTTTTATTTGTGGATTATAAAGTCACTATTGTGGTAAACTATTATATTCTGCTGTTCATACGTTTCACATCATTGTTGTATTGGGTGAACTCGCACAAAAAGAGATGATCGTCTCATATTGATATAAGTTATTGTAAGTGATACTTGAACCAATTCGATTTGTGCTATCAAAATTACTTTAATAATATCGTCTTGAATCGAAGCTACATAAATAATAGGTAGATGCTACTTAGGTATAATTGACAATAGTTTAGTTTTAGTTAGTCTTTTATGAATTAGGATTTGCTTGGAATGTCGTTTGCGCGAACCATATTAAAACTGAGAAAGAAAATTATTTTATGCAGCCTTCATTTCGTGTGCTGTGAATGAAATCTACGTATACGTATAGGCCACTCATATCTCTGTTACAAGCGCTACAAGTTGACTTATGTCACGCGTCACGCCCGCTCCGCGCCCGCCAAATCATCGCACAAAGCACGTTTGGGACGCTTCTCATGCTGTCAAACGCTATTCAATTCATAGAGGTTATATGAGTCGCTTTGTTTACCACAACCGTTGTTGACCCTTTGTCAACCTTTCTGGAGTATCAATGAAGATTATAAATGTGCGCCATTTTATATCATCAGAAACAATTTATTCGAGCTCCTAATCCTCCAGCGAGCCACGTCACATCTCCGACTCCGTGCGACCAAACGGAACATCTCATTTACATAATTTCCAGCAAAAGGCAGAACAAACAAACCCTCTTAAATGACGCGTTAAATGCAATCAAACAACGTCATTATACACGAGTAGCTCGCTCGCTTTGGGTCCTTTACAAAAACTGACATAAAAAGTGGATATCAGTCAGCTGAAGTCAGTGCGGCGACAATGCGGCCACCGGGGATCTTTTATACGCGGCGTCAATGGGACCCTCAAGAAATTTGTTACAAAGATTTTGATAGGTGGCAGCTATTGTTAGCGGCGGGAACCGCGAAGGCCCGAGGGAGTCCGGGGCGCGTACATATGTGCGGTTGTCGCGGGACGTATGCTGGTGTCGGGGAGCCAGAGCGTCGCTAAACGTCGATGTAGTTGACGCATTGTTTGCTGTTGCACGACCACGCCGGGAGCCGGGCCCGGGAGCCGGGCCGGGAGCCGGGCCCGGGAGCCGGGCCGGGTGCACGCTCAATAGCGACAGTTTCATGTCTATCATAACCGCAGGGGTGTCAATATACCACACTGTTGTAAAGTCGAGTGCCATTAACGCGGGGACAGATTTATGTTACAAATTTTAATGGGCTGTTTATTTTGATATGAAAGCTATTGCAAAAGTGTTTGAACCTTTCGATTTATTTAGGAATAAGCGATGTTTGAGATTTGTGTTACATGGAAGTGCGTTTTGATATGTTGAAGATTTGAAATTTAAAGATAGAGAAATTGACGTCCGCTACCTTTATCATCATATCATAGTGTCTTTTTATTAAGTTTATGACAGGAATGTGTCTCTAGAAATGACATACTGCTAAAAATAATTTCTATAGAAAAAAAGACTGGAAAACATTTAGTAACAATAGGAAACAGTCATTTAAAGAAACGATTGAACCTCTGTCCGTTGACCGTCGGCAACGCATTTAGTCCTCAGTTGTTAATGAGTGCATGTGATCACTTGGCATCGGGGAAATTATAAATAATCGTATTCGCCCATTAAACGGTTATAAAACCTTATATCTAAGCAATTTCACAAAATATACAGGAACGTACAGTCCAGGCAGAGAACACAGCGTCGTAGACGTCGACGGGAACGGGACAAGGTCGCGACATGTCATACGGTAATAGTAATAGTAATATCATTTATTTGCTAAAAACATGGTATAAAAGATGGTAGGTAATGTTAATAGTGTGAACAAACATGTTTTGCTTAATACATATAAGCATGCAAATTTTACATGCATAACGAAACAATGATCACATGATCAGTCATCATGCGATTTTATGTTCCAGGAACTCCCTAACACTGTAAAAACTATTAGCAGATAGCCATTTGTATAATTTAATTTTGAACAATCTTGTATTTAAGTTTTTAAATTCATTTGGTATTAGCTATTATTAGTAGCTATTATATACCTGGACACACATGAACATGCAGCTTTTATTATATTTCGCAAGCCTTGGGAGGACATCTAACACGAGCCTGTAGGGGTCGCGCCTGCTGCGAGAATTTACATCGCTTGCTTTCGCAAACAATTCTCTATGCCTACACACAAACACACAAATTTCAAAAATATAAAGGGACGGCAGAGGTAACAAATCAAGTTTCTTAAACACCGGCCTGCAAGATTCGTCGGATTTAAGGCCACATAATGCTCTAATGCATCTTTTTTGTGCAACAAATGCTCTATTCTGATCAGTACTGTTACCCCACATAATTAAGCCATAGCGTAGCACTGATTCAACATATGCATGATATGTTGTTATAGACGTTTTAATGTTTGTTATGTTTCTAATCTGTTTCAGTGCATATACAAACTTATTAATTCGTTTGGATACTGTATCAACATGTGCTTTCCAGTTGACGTCTTGATCCAAGGTTACGCCTAGAAATTTAGTTTGGGTTACTTCGTGAATTCTATTTATATTCATTTTAATATTAGGTTTTGCATTATTTGATTTATTAAAGTGTATGTAAACGGACTTTTTTAGATTTATAGATAAGTTATTTTGCTTTAGCCATTCAATCAATCTTTCAATCACATTATTAATTTCAGTCTCATGGTCATTAATTGTATTGTTCTTTTTATCAGATGTCACAATAATAGAGATGTCATCAGCGAATAGTACACATTTATGATTAGTTATAGTAATGATAGAATTGATATACAATAGGAATAAAATAGGGCCTAGTACACTTCCTTGTGGGACGCCGTGTTTATTAGATTTGAATTCAGAATAGTGAGATGTCATATTGTTATTTGTAGCCATTTTAGTAATAGTAACGCGTTGTTGTCTATTACTTAGATATGAGGATAACCATTGAAGTGCAATGCCTCTAATTCCAGTTGCCTCCAATTTCTGTAATAAAAGGTCATGAGAGACTAGATCGAAGGCCTTAGATAGATCGAAGAACAGCCCTGTAGTAAGATAGTTATGGTTAATATTCGTTAATACTATTTTTATAAGACTGTAGATAGCTAATGTTGTGGATTTATTTTTTTGGAAGCCAAATTGTTCTTTTCTAATAATGTTAAATTTATTACAGAAGTCAATCAGTCTACTATACATACACTTTTCGAATATTTTCGAAAGAATAGGTATCAAAGTTATTGGGCGATAGTTGTTAACGTCTGATTTTTCACCGGTTTTATAAAGTGGCTTAACAATTGACAGCTTTAGTGCGTCAGGAAAAACGCCAAGTGAGAATGATAAATTAATTAAATATGTCAAAATTTCAATAAGTTCATTAGTACATGCTTTAATGATTTTTGTATTAATCTCGTCATAACCTTCCGAGTTTGTGTTATTCAATGATATAATCACTGCCCTAACTTCATTCTCGGACACAGGTTTAAGGAACATCGAATGGACTATTGGACATTCGTTACAGTTTATTTTTGCACCCTTACTCGAGGATTGTGCCATATTAATGTAGTGGTTATTGAAAACTGTTGCTATTTCTACTGGATCTGAAAGTACTGTGTTATCAATTCGAATATTTTCTATGTTGTCCCTATGGTTATTGTTCCCGATTTCATCCTTTATTACTCTCCAAACAGCTTTACATTTGTTTTCACTATTGTTTATGTACTTGATGTTTGAGTTCTTTTTTGATGTGTAAACGCATTTCTGTAAAATCTTTGAGTATTGCAAATATTTAGTTTTATTTCGTACATTTTTGTTCTTATAATATTGATAGCGCAAAGACCTTTTTGTTTTGCAACTTTGTTTTAGACCTTTGGTTATCCAGTTCTGTTTCTTCTTATTATTAGTATTTACTTTCACCTTTATTTTTGGGAAGCATAATTTATGGAACAAGCCTAATAATTTGTGAAATGAATTGAATGCTTTATTTAAGTCGTTCTCTTTATAGACGTCCGACCATGATACGTTTCGTATGCATTCCTTAAATTTCTGGATATTTTTCAAGCTATAATCTCTTTTGATGAAAAAATATGTTGCCTGGTTTTGTGTCTTATTTTTCAAGGAAAAACTCAACATTTGTGCTGTGTCGTGGTCGGACAGGTGAAGAGGCATTACAGTAGCATTAGCATCAGGAATGTTACTGAGAATGTGATCGATACAGGAAGACTTACGAGTTGGACAATTAATATGTAATTTTAAGTTATAATTGTATGAGAGTTCTTGTAATTGAATAGTAATATTACTGTTTTGGATAGTATTAATGTTAAAGTCACCTGCCAAGACTACGTTTATTTTAGAGTTATATTTTTTGAATACGTGGTCCAAAAGACTATTTAACTTAATAAAAAATTGATTGGGGTCCCATTCTCATTGGAGGTCTACACCTGCACTACATAGTCTGCCCTATACTTAGAATAATAAAATATTAACACAGACACTAACATTTATAAATTATCACATTACGTATTATGAGAAACATAATGTTAATCATGCTTATCAATCTATGCTTCCTGAACAAAAGGAACAACGTTTCGTAGCACTCACTATTCGTAGAAAGTTCCGCATCACTATCACATTCATTATCAGGGTACCTATGTAAGCAGGTAGACACAGGATGCCAACATAACTTTAAATGCTTCTCTAATAGTAAGAAAAGTTTTTTTTTTTTACTGATTAACCTTTTTTTTTTGTTTCGGAAATTATCAAATAACTTCTCCCGCTCTGGGTGGAGTAGGAGGGCGTGTCAGACTCTTACTGACTAAAACCTACACTGACTAAAACCTACCCGTGTTCCTTCAGTTGCCTGTACGTTGCCAGGGGCCACAGTATCCCTTTCGGACTTTCCCGCAACCCCGGCAGGCATCGGTCCTATCGGACCCCTTCACTTGCTGACATCTCCTTGAGGCACGCGTGGAACACAACGCGCCGTTGACCCGGGCCTGGTCCTTATCGGACGGCGAGCTACCCATTATGTTGTCCGCAAGCCCGCGCCTACGGTGGCCGGGAATCGGCCTACGATTCCCGACGCCGAGGGCGTCTCCTGCGGCGGCAAGGGGCGTGAGGGCGCGAAATTTGCCTCTCCCTCACGCGTTCTGCCTCCTCCTTCGCGAGCATTACTGCTTCGTAGAAGGAGGTGACGGCCTCCCATGCCCTCTCGCTCCGTACCATGGCCTGGACCAGGGCCGGACGCGAAAGAGCCCTGCCACCGATCGTCTCCACGAGGACACGGCGATGCTCTGCCCAAGCCGGGCAGACCTCCACCGTATGCTCAACCGTGTCCTCCGGGCGATCCACGCAGTGATGACACCCGGGCGTTTCCTCCCGCCTGATACGAAACAGGAACCTCCCGAAACAACCGTGTTCGGTGAGAACCTGCGTCAGGCGGAAAGTGAGGACGCCGTGGCGCCTCTCTAGCCACTCCTCAAAGAGGGGACTTATCGCCGCAGTAGTGGCGTGCCCAGCACTGGGTTGCGACAATCGCACTTTCCATGACGCCATGAGATCCCGCCGGAGCTCTGTCCGCTATGCCGCGATTTCTCGCGGCATTACTGATTGGCCTGACCTTAGTATTGAGCATTGATTATAATGATTGTATCTACCATTGAATCAAATTGTATTATTGACAGGAGTGCTTTAAGGAGGGATCAGTTTTAGAGCGACGGACTGCAGTCTATGATGATAATATGATAACTGATGATATGACGGAAGTACACCATCACTCTCTGATGATATGACTTAAGTACACCATCACTCTCTGATGATATGACTGAAGTACACCATTGTCTTTGGTCATTGTCAATTTAGGTCGAATTGTTTGCCGAAAATGATACTACTTACGTATCAGGTTTCGATACCGGGTTTCTTGCTATTACCGTCGGCCTGAAATGGTAATAAAACCGTGGGCCTCGTGCTCAGCATTCTTACCACTACCTTAATTTATTTACAATTATAGTAATTAAATAAAAGTAAATAAAAAATAAAATATAGTTTATTTGACTATATCTTCTGAACTAGGCTAGGCCTGTATCTCTGAAGATAGCACTCAACTGACAATTTTGTTATTTTATGACTTCAAATTTATTAATAAGGAATATAAGCAGTGAATATAAATCTGTGTGTGTGTTTAATTAATATGTTTATGTTGGTGAAAACAAAATATATTCAGTATTTAGGTAGTCTAATTGTAATAACCATGTTTCCACTGAGATCTTAGCATCATGTTTGCTTGTAATATATTAAGTTTGTTATTAATTTTCTTATAAAGTATACTGCTTGCTACATAATACTGCCTTCTCGCAAATGCCGTGTGATGTGAAGGATTTAGACAAACTAGTTTCTGTTCACGTCTGGCAGTATCAGGATTATATGAACGTGAAAGTTGTCATCTCATGCTTACGTAGAGATTTCAGTCGATGTAAATAAGCTAAGCAAATTAATGTATGTTTTTAAGAACTTACGTAACATAGCCGACTTTAAATTAATTAAACAGGTCTATTTAGCTTTGTGTCAATCCATTCTTACATATTGCATAACTTCTTGGGGTGGCGCGGCCAAAACAATTTTACTCCCGTTAGAGCGTGCTCAAAGAGCAATTCTAAAGGTTGCTACCTTTCGCCCTTTTAGATTTCCTACGCACCAGCTCTACACTGAATGTAATGTGCTTACAGTACGGCAGTTGTTTATTTTGAACATAATACTACACCAGCACACTGCACTTCCTTTCGACCCTATACCTTCTGACAAGAGAAGGAAGGACTTGGTTTGCACACAGTCCCAAACTAGACATGCTTTTGCTCATCGTTTTTATTTATTTTTAGGACCTTTTCTTTATAATAGGCTCAACAAGGCTCTTAGCTTCTATAGTGTAAGATACAAACAGTGCAACAACTTGGTATTAGAATATTTAGCTATACTTAATTACACAGACACAGAACAACTTCTAGAAATATTGTCCTGATGATATTTGACCCTTCTTAAGTGTTTATTTTTGTATAATTTACATAAGTTTAGTTTTTACGTTTAAATGTATCAAAATAAGCTTTTTTCTCGTATTTATAGGTTTATTTTAAATTTCACTGTCCTAAATGAAATATATTTGTAAAGTGATTGCCTGAAACACAGGTTAAATTAACCTCTAACATTGCAATTTCCAAACCATCATTACTTGCACTTTTATTTATAATATCTTAGTTTTAGTTTACCTTTAGGCACTTTAATTATATGGAAAATCTTTTTACTGTTGGCTAGATGTACACTTTTTGTAATCGTTTTTTATATGAATAAATTATTATTATTAAAAATTATTATTATTATTATTCAGGTGCAACACGTTATTTTATTATACTGACGTCGATCCCTATCTTAAGGTCTATTATATTTAGGTTTCCGGAACAGGTTATTGAACATGTCGAAACTTTTGTGCAGAATCAGTTCTGTGTTATCTCCCACACATAGTACAACAACTATTCTATTCAGTAAACAGCTCATACACATAGTCGTGATGCAACGTTGCATGCGCGAACTAAACGAAGTTACGTTCAGGAGCACGCCGTGCTTATGCCGTGTATAGTCTGTTCTAAAAGTATCTGATGAAAGTGTAAACAAATCCTGTTCTAATTATACTCTTACGCAATCACTCACTAAAAGGAATTAGTATTACATTCACCTGTATTTAGAAGGTTTCAATTTTATATCTCACCACTTTTTCTAACTATTATTGTTTGAATAACAATTACATTAAAAACTATCGACGATAATTGCAGTTATAAAATTGATCCTTATTGTGATATGAAAAACATCTTTAAGTTTATTTTGTTTAGAATTTTGGGTTTACAAATAATCAAATCACTCAATTTGTAAATGCCACTACAAACTTGTATCCACAGCTACGTATTCTGATCCATTTGCTTACATTATCATCAGATACTTTAGGAACAGACATAGTGCCACAGTGGCACGGCAGCGCAGTGGCGCAGGGGCGCAGTGTTTGAGCAGCATTCGATTACGCGGCGCCACGCCCCCACCAGCGCACATGTCGCCACCTAACTCGATTTTAAAACATTCAATTATTTCTGTGGCGATGCGGGGTGGCAGTAAGTGTAGCATTGTTATGACTGTCACGACTATTGTCTACTTGTTAAATCCGCGGAGGGACGTTTAAGAGTGTTGGGCAATGTAATTATATTGATTGTGTGTTGTTGTTTGCAAGCAATATGTAAACATGTGTTGTCACAACACGAGCTTCTTAGGGCTACTACGCAGATGGATGGGGTCGATGAACTGACCCTACACTACGTCATAAAGCATAGGTGTTGCATAGATGTCAATCTTCTCCTCGGTGACACCCACGGGTGAGCAATAGCTGTTACAGACTGGTGAACGCAGAAAAACTTTGTTTCTGGTGGACGATGAGATAAAGGAGTCACCATGGAGTTTCTTGAACCCATTTCTCCAGAGGCATCTTAGCTTTGAACTTTGCAGTAGTCATAATGGCGATGCTTGGGGTAGGCCTCAGTGGAAGTCTTTTCTTTTAATGATGGTAATGAAACTAGTTTCATTGACACTAACTTTTGCCTGCGGCTCTTCCCGCGTGGAGGTCGGAAATCCCACGGGCACGTACTACTGGTATACAAAGACTTAACCTATATCCTGAGCCAGATCTTGGCCTACCTGTGTACCTACCCACATTTCATAGAAATCCGTTCAGCCATTACGGCGTGAAAAGGTAACGGACAGACACAGAGTTACTTTCGCATTTATATTATTATTATGGAATAAATGGATATGAGTATGTTTTATTAAATTTTGTTGCAATCCAAGGGTAGGCTTATCACCGTATTCTCTTGTTTACACTGTCTCATGTACTAATGTGTGTGTTTCAGACGGAGCACCGCACCTGCTGCGCGTGCGGCGAGGCGATCGCGGACCGCTTCCTGCTGGAAGTGGGCGGCGGCGCGTGGCACACGGCCTGCCTGCGCTGCTGCGTGTGCGCCGTGCAGCTGGACCGCCACCCCTCCTGCTTCCTGCGCGATCGCCAGGTCTACTGTAAGCAGGACTATGCCAAGTGAGTGTCATATGGTGCTGGTGGCTTAGCGAATCTTATTACGCTATATTTGGTTAGAAATCAAGGTTCGTTGTATGTATGAGTTAGATGACAACGAGTGCATACTCAATGTTGACTACGAGGCGACGAGATCGAAGCCTGTCAATGTTCTCCTACTCATAAAATCAGACCTTTACAGTTTCATATTAAATATAAATCAAAGATTGATGTATTATAAATGATTAAACAATCCATCCGCCCATAAATACTTTGTATTTGAATTGAATATGCTTTCCACCAGTTTAACGAAATCTTTATAAAGGCAAGAAACTATTAATCAACGTTTTTATTATCAGCCAATAAATATGTTAATAAAAGTCTTAATAAACGAGAAACGATTGGACATTGTATCATAGACGACAAATGGGAAGTAGATTTGATATTAGATGTAGCGGCAGCACGCACCCGGCCGCGCCCTGTACTGTTACAGTTTGAACATGTGAAATTAACTTTTTTTTTTTTAACTTGCGTCATTCCTCATTTCCTCTATAACCTTACAGAATTTGTAAGATACCGCATTCAAAAGCTGCGGTTCGCCAAGGACGAGAAACAGTCGCATCGTGTGAAATACTGAAATTCAGCTATATCTAACGTGGTCTGCCTCGCGTTTTCCCAACTATGTTATGGTCGGCTTCCAGTCTAACCGGATACAGGTGATTACCAGTACCTACCAGTATTTTACATGGAGCGAGTCAAACAGAAAATTCAAAATAAAATGTATTTCAACTTGTGGCTACAAATAAGGAAGATTGATAGGACCAGCTCTTAGTCTTAATTGTTTAATAATGGAAAAGAGGAAAAGGATAAAACAATTACGTAAATCCGATGATCTTTATTGAACCCAAGGACAAGGATTGATTTTATCAAGTAGGAATACAAGACCGAAATTATTACTTTGCGGCCCTCCGACGCCATTGTTCAGTGTACCTAAAGATCAATTAAATACTATTAATCTAAATAATATTCACTTAGTTATCTTGGTACAGCAATAGTGTCACCTTTGCGTTACAAAAACGTGTAACTATAAGAAGGCAGCAAGCGCTAATGACTGGCTGTTTCGTAGACTATAAATAAAACGACGATAACTGATGATATTTACTGTTATTAAGTAATGACACTAAACATTACCCCTGTGTCCCAACATTTTCTCAAAATTCTAACAAAATTGTGTAGTTACCGTAATCATGTCACCATCTACAATTAATAGCTTTGCGACCACTTTCATGAAGCCATGATTTAGGTAAGGAGAGTAAAGTTTTATGTAAAAAAATGTATGAACATGTCGGCTAAGCTCTGAATTTAATGATGTTCTGGCATCTCGTTGCAGAAACAAAACACAAACGAATGAAACTAGTATTACTTAAACAAATAAACAGACATCAGGAACAATCCTGCCGACCTATTCTATAACATCTCACAGTGAAAACGTAGGTGAAGTGTCAATAAGCTCACTTCACGAACGTTTTCATGATATTTTTTTTACAGAATAGACCTCCTGTTGCATGACACACCTTGTCTCAATTAGTATCCTCCCAGCGGGACTTCCTCCTCCGTGATGGCGAGGAGACCATAACCCGCGTAGTGTGTGGTCTAGGGACACATGTCTCTTGTCCTCATTTCAATAAAGGTCCCAGGTTCGGCCGACGTTGATAGTGCCGCCCGGGCCGGCCCACATGTTAATGATATTGGTTTTAATTAACCCGTTTGCTGCTTTTTATACAATTTCATTTAGTTTAAATTAAACAGAGTATAAAGCTGTCTCTGTTTATGTATGTGAAAAGACACTGGCTTCATCGAGCCGGACTTGTCCTGCTCTCTTTGAGGTAGTATTATGTATTTACGCATTGTTTATTTGAGACATAACATTATGTTTGTACTTTAAAGAAGATCACAGCAAAATATATGATGGTCAAGTCCAGCCGATTTGGACCAGATTCCACCCGATGCGAGGGTTTGACACTGTACTGACTTCGCTCAGTTCACCTAAGCTATCACGGTATTTTTTTTACAAAATAGTCCAGCTGTCCTTCAGTTGGAGCCTCTTACATAACTATTACATGAAAACATCTCCTTGGCAAAGCTCTTCTATTAATTGACTAGATTTGTTTCCTGAAACTACCTAATTACCAGAATAATTACCAAAAAAACTAGTTGAATCGTAATACTATATTAGGTTACTTTTTCTACTTAACGTATTGTAATAAACAGGTACACAGTACATCGGGGTTGAAGTTATCAGTTGTTTAGCCAAGCACGTTCAAATATTTTACGGAAGATATTCAGATCGCAATATCTTCCATTTTCAAATTGTCAAAGAACAGCGCAAGATTTATTCCTTCTAGTCAATTATCTATTATGGTATCGTATAGTATGTTGTCGATCGTGAACAATCCGGGTATTGTAATTGATCATCCATGTCACGCACAGACGATTAAAGTTACACTGATCTTAATACTGCCAATGTTCGGTACTTCCCATTAGTTCTGACGTATACTATTCCGCCAGTGGGTCGCTCAAAACAATCATCAGTTCATCAAGTCTGCACAGGCTCAACGCCGCCGGCCACGGCCACGCTTTCATCTTTCTTATAATTAAGCCATTTAAAATTTTCTGTGTCGTTCAGTGCGGAATTGATTTTGCCATGAAATGAAAATTGATAAAAATTATTTCCACAAAATTGTTTATGAAAGAGAGGAAAAAGCTTCGTGTCGTTTACCAAGAATCGTTTAGTCGGGCCGCGAGTTAATTCTTTTACAATACTCTGCCTACGTCCAATTAACCTTCGACGTATTAGAAATATACGAAGTCATCATTATCCGAGTCATTCGTGGAGAGGCCTGCGCGGCCGAGTGCGGTGGTACCGTGCGGCTGGGCGGCGTGGTGGTGCGGTGAGGTGTCCCGCATTCGGACGGGTTGGCGTCGGCACGCATGTGAGAATGCGCGCAGGGTAGGCGGTCCGGTGTGCAGGCGACCTGTGACCCGCGCTGTGCGGCGCGGGCGCACGATGACGCACCACCTCGCATCACCACGCATGCGCCCTCACCGCCATCATCCGGCACACACAACAGCTATCGGCACACGGAATCGATACCTCTCTCTCGTTTATTTTTAATTGTAATTGTTTGCGGCAAATTTATAAACAAAAGAAACGACGAAAATACTAAATTATTAAATCTTTTTAAAATTATTAGAATACAAAAGCGATCTCCGGAATTCGACAGTTTTATTCAATTTTACAAGACAGCCGTGTCAGTCACAGAAAAATAACAAGTAATATACTCATGAGTTAGAAATGGAAAGGGTAACAGGTGCGTGAGAACATATTCTCTCAAGTCAAAATAGAAAAAAGAGGCCAATGTCCCTAGGAGTGGTTTTATTGAAAATCCGTCGGACGAGTGTGGCACAACAAAGCGGCGACGGGGAATGTTGCCATCGATGAAAAAATACAGCGAGCGGGTCGTGACTTGCAACACTGTGGTTTTCATTTGTCATTTATTTTGATTGTGATAACTGGGTGCGACGTGGAACCATATATCTTAATCGGGACGTCTGGGCCATGGTGACGCGGGCGCAGGCGGTGCCGCGTTTGTTGTCAACTATAGCTCTCATCACGCTCAGAAGTTGGGGTGGTCTGTGGTTAGCCATCAACCACCCAAGAATACTCGAAAGAACTTATTAATGTACCTTTTCAACAATTCCCCATAATGCTTGTTCAAGGTTTGGGATAAGACAACATGCATTGCCAAGATGAACCTTTAAAACCTGACTGAATTCACTGAAGCTTCAGGCAAAGGTGTATACCATGCAGTCCCGAAAATCAGCTTTTTTATTTCGTAAAGTATTCGATTTACGTTAATTAATTAACTACAAGTTTATTCCTTACTTAATTTCGCACAAAATGTTGCTTAACAAGATTTTCGTATGTCCAATATTTCATAAGATATACTATATATATAAGATATACTACACATATATATAAGATATACTATATACATAAGATATACTATACATAAGATATACTACTGGGACAAGTTGGTAGTAACGATGCTTCTTTCTCCCCACCACCTCTATGATAGGGTAAAAGGTGTGGTTTTCTTTGCTTGATATCGTAGGCCAGATTATGAATTATGACAGCATTTTATGAGTTCTAGGTCGTTTTCCTATTCATCTTCCAGGTTCTAGACTTCTGCTTATCTTATTACGTCTTATCTTTTAAACTGTTTCATCTCCACATATATCAGTATCGTTTATTTCCGGTTCTTATGTATTGCTAAAATTCCACATAAGTCGTAGGGCATTTAAAACATGACTGACGTACCAGAAGCTATGACTTTTTGTACTAAACGGTTTTCTTGAGCACAAAAACATAAAAGTCAAAGTCAAGTCAAATCATTTATTTCAAATAGGCCCTTATAAGGCACTTTTGAACGTCAAAACTTTACGTCATAACTTTAATAGCGTACACTAGGCACAGATCATGTACAGGACGCGCTTTTCTCTAAAGTTTCTTAGTCTTATATCTCGAGAACTATTCATATTAAATTAATCTTAAATCGGGCTCTTTTGTGCAGAATCTAAACCTGTAACAACCTATATTGACGTGAACGCAAGACTAAACGAGATTTTGCAAAAATTGGTTTCCGGGACCTTTGACGACCAACTATTTTTTCGCACATTATTTCTTCACAGCTCACGTTAGTGAAAAGTGTGAGAGTTACCTCACACGGAACCCTAGGAGGTGATGTAGACACAGTCTTAAAAGAATAACATTTTTAAAAGAAAAATTCTGTTCCATTGGCTCCTTCCTATCCTTAAACTCTCAAAATGCGTAATTTATCTTCCCTAAACCACTGACACACAGACTACCATAGCAAAATTTTATACTATTTGCTATAGTATAAAATTTTGCTTCAAATTAAATTCAAATTACGGAAAGAAACTCTCTTCACCTCTAGGGCTCCCAAAATTTTGACGAATCATTTCCAACGTTTATTGAGGAGAAAATACAAAATTTCAACTACGTCTCTGAAAAACTTTTGAAAATTAATATTCAGTCGGCCTGCACACTCACTCGGTACTGTTGCTTTGGACCAAAATTCACGTATAGCCTTCGTTCCTCCCATCTGTGGAAGCATCCAAAACTTTTAGAAAAAAATATACCAAATTATTAGAAATACATTAACCTCAATCCTAAATGTGGTCCTGGATGAGCGAGCGTGGCAGCAAGCCACACATCCCATTCATCTGGGTGGTCTTGGTGTCTGCTAAATTTCAAGTATAAGTTGACCGGTCTTCCTCTCCTCGGTCCACAGTACCGATAAATTAAACACGAACATTTTATCTTCCTCACTGGGCGATTTTGAGGTACCGTGTTTGACCGATGTGTTGAACGCTTGGAAAATACCTTGTCGCAATACGGATTTGCCTGACAACCCATCCTCCTCTCAGAGATGGTGGGACGTGCCGGTTTGCAGTATTATACGGAATACCCTGGTAAACACGTCACCTAATACTGTTGAGCGTGAACGTCTGCTGCCTGTGGGAGATTGGGAGTCAGGCTTGTGGCTTCAGGCGCTCCCGTCATCCACCATAGGCACTTTGATGGATGACTCATCGTTTCGACACGCTACGTGTCTCCGCTTGGGTGCACCTTGTGTTGCTCCGCATCATGGGCACCATGACCTGTCCTATTACAGGAGTGCAGGTCGCATTGCACTGCACGCCAGCATAACGATATTATTCGTCGAGCTCTTGTCACCGCCGTACCAGCGGTATTAAAACCAAACGGCTTGGTATGTGACGATGGGATGAGACCGGACGGCATGACGTTGTTGCCTTGGAGGGTGGGTAGGCCTCTGGTGAGGGACGCAACCTTCAACGTCGCAACGTCGATACCCTTGCGCCATCTCATGTTCCTTGCACGGTGGGCTGTGCTGGCCAGCTGCTGCTGCAGCTGAGACCCTCATGCGGCGCAAATACTGTAGGAGTGCACGTCTCCTTATTCAGGAAATTTCTCGCCAACTGGTTGGCACTTCACGTGACCAGTAGGTTGGCTCGTTCTTTGGTCAAAGAATTAGCATTGCCATGTAACGTGGCGATGTTGCCAGGCTTCTGGACACGTTTCCGGATGACAGCGACGCGGACGAGTACTTCGACGCCTGAGTGTCCATTTGTTTTTTGTATTTATTTGTATAGTTAGTTAGTCATTGTATTTAGTACATAGTGTAAATAGCTAATTGTGTTAAATACTGTAAAACATTTTAAAGTCAACAATAAAAATATTGTCTACCAATATAATCCAGGTTCACCTTAAGTGTGTTCTTGGGACTTTCAGCATTTTCCCTCTTACCCTGAATGTAAAGCCTCAAGCGCATGTTACTATTGTAAGGTTCCGTAGCATATCTAAGTCCAATCAAGCATTTTTTTACAATATCTCTAAGTAAATAGAATCTAAGTAAGCAGCATCCGTTAGACTGGAAGCTGACCTCAACATAGTTGGGAAAACGCTAGGCAGGTGATGGTGATCCCTAAGTAAATAGAAATAAACCGAAAGCAGTTACTTACTATGTTGCGTCCCTAAAAAAAGGGCCTAATATCGTAACATACATTTAAGACTTCTACTAACTAGAGGAGTCTAATTTATTCTCGTCATTCAGTCAGAAAAATTGTTAAATGAGTTTAAATTATGTTTAAAAATACAGTGTGAATTAAATACGGAAGCTTTTTATTGTAGCAATCATACTCGTATATTGCCGAACAAGCGATGAACATGTACGGGGATAAGGCGGCAGCGCCGCGCCGCGGCACAATTGTGAATCTTACGAACGACCCTTGCTCTATCTATATATATAAACCACAAAAAAAAACTACCTATGTCCGTTATAGACCTTGAAACATCCAACCGATGTGCCCTAAACCGGTTTCATTTGAAAGGCAATAATGCGAAAGTGGTTTTAGTACGTAGGTATGATAGGTAGGAGGTAGGTATGTAGGTAAGTAAGTATGTATGTAGGTAATTATGTAGGTAGGGTAGGAGGTAGGGTACGTAGGTAGGTAGGTAGATCTGCCGTAGAGTACTTAGTGCTACCCGTGCGAAGCCGGGCCGGGTAAAGCTAACACCCTATATATTTAGTAGTCGTTGTAAGGTACAATTCATCTATTTGATTTCACTACGCTATTCAAAATTTGTGATGGCAGTGGTCGTAGTAGCCATCTCTTTTCTACATTAGTCTTTTCCTTCAGTTGTCAAGTACCAACATAACCTAAACGTTTTGATTTGCCTTTGTTTCATTTTTTTCGGTCTTCTCATACATGTTCTGCGTTTGGCATATTATTGCATTGATAGTTGTATATCTGTCACGGTTAGTTTTATTTGGACAGAAGGACCAAGACATATTTGAGGTCCGCAAGTCTGCTTTTCCAACAAGCACGAGAAAGTTTCCTTATCGCCGACTGGAATTAAACGGATGAATCTTGTCGCCTGCTGAGGTTTTAAGTAGGGTTGTTCTACGAATACGGGGACAGCATTCACGAAAAATCTGATGAAAAAAGATAAAAGGAATAGATTTTTTGGTGAAATTTCTGATGCAAGAAAGAGCATTTTCAATTATATATACAACTTGAAAACCGTTACTGTTTGCGGAACATTATATCTATTAGTGCGCTTTCTACTGCACGCTGTATATTTTTACTAAACACCGTATATCTTAGATTGACACAACATCGACACTGAAAGTTGCAATATGGTATAATGTAGCGTTGTGTAGCCGCTCGAAGCGGTACTTGGCCATTATCACACGGTGACATGAGGTCACACGTCACAAAATCACACTAGATGGCGCCAAACAGAAGTACCATTCCAACAAGATTCAAATAGTGTGAATCTAAGACTCGTCTAAAAAAAAACGAAAAAAAGTAAAGTCAAGTCTAACAAGAGCGGTCATAAATCTGTGATTATGTGAATGGAAATGTTTTTGGGAAACCTAAGCAAAGCTATATTATTTAATTTCAATGTTGTGGTTGGCAATTTCTACTTTAAAACGTGTTTGTGTCGGAGAAATACGACGATCGAACAAAAAATAATAATTATATATTAGTCTTTACCTATGAAATTGCCGTTCTGCAGTACTGGCCATTTCAAATCAAAATAATTTTTGTTTGGCTAAGAATTCTAATTTCAAATTAATTTTATTTTGAAAACATGTTTTTTTTTCCAAAAGTAGTCATTTGTTTATTGATTAGTGTTACATTTTCATCGCATTTCAATCTTTTTCGTCATCATGGATACGTTAAAAATTCGAGTAATTATGGCACCACCTGTTATTGGTTTGCTCGCTTCCGTTCTGGAAATTTCGACCTGAAAAATGAACCTCGCGGTCGTCTGAAGACTTTGGTCGACAATGACGAATTAAAGGCGATTGTGGAAGCTGATGATACACAATCTACGGCTGAATTAGCAGCAGCTTTCGACGTTAGCGTCAAAACAATATTGGTCCATTTGCGTCAAATTGGCAAGGTAAAAAAGCTTGACAAATGGGTGCCCCACGGACTCAATGATTGCCAGCGCGAAGTACGCGTCTAGACGTGCCTTGCACTGCTCAACAGACACACAAATTAAGGAATTTTGAACCGCATTGTTACCTGCGATGAAAAATGGATTCTGTTTGATAACCGCAAGCGTTCAGCAAGTTGGTTGGATCCTGGTTCAGCACCTAAACAATGCCCTAAACGAGAACTTACCCCTAGAAAAGTGATGGTCACTGTTTGGGCAGCTTGTGTACTGTGAAGAACTGAACACAATGATGGAGAAACTGGCACATCTCCAACCAGCATTGGTCAATCGCTCGTCTCCGCTGCTCCTGCACGATAACGCGTGACCTCATACTGCACAGCAGACGGTCTCCAAGTTGCAAGAACTGGGGTTGGAAGCTCTCCGTCATCCGCCCTACTCACCAGACCTTGCGCCTACAGACTACTACTTTTTCCAGAATTTGGATAACTTCTTGGCGGGAAAAAAATTCAATACCCGAGAGGCAGTACAAAATGCCTTTGAAGAATTTGTTGCCTCCCGTCCAGCTGATTTCTTTAAGAAGGGCATCAATAAACTGCCACTGCGTTGGCAAAGATGCATTGATTGCATGGGTGATTACTTCGATTAATACAAATAAAAAATACATGAAAAAAAATCGTTTATTTTTTTTTAATACAAAACGGCAATTTCATAGGTAAAGACCTTTATTTAAAAAGATGTTAATAAAAAAAGTTTATCAAAATTCTACCTGAAAAGAAAGTTGGAACGCACGTTTCGTAGCGCGTGCTACGAGTGGGTCTACGCCGTCGTAGAGGGTGTGTAGCACCCAGGGACGTAGACTTGTGTAGATGAAACTTTATATTTTCAAAATACATATATATTTTAATGTTTGTTTTGAAGTAAGTGAGAAGGATTGAAATTAATTGTAGGTCTACGTAACGTTGACTTTGAAGTAAATATATTGTAAAAATTTCGTGTGGCCTAGCACATAAAAATAACAAATATTTCATCAAATACAAGTAAAAATACAATTTAGTGATAAACGACACCTTGTTCTTAGTAATCCATTATGTCACAAACACCACTTTCACAAAGGATTAAGTTGCCTATTTACAAAACTTGCTTACTAGTTAATCGTTCTTCTAATATATTATGAGTTAGTAAAATATTTGTAAAATACAGGTATTCAGCTGCATCCGGTTACACTGGAAGCCGACCCCAACGGAGTTAGGAAAAGCTACGGAAATTATGATGATACAAAAATTTGTAACGATAACTAGGACTGAAGGAACTATTCTGTGTCGCGATCATATTTGCACTGCATTTAGCCTGTAACGTAGACATTCTGTTAGTACCTGTGAAGTGGCGTGGGCCTGCGCTGGAGAGTGTGCAGTATCACAGAGCCTTGACATTAGGCACCGAGCAGAGACGCCGCCAGTCAATGATATTGTGTAATCATCAGCACACGTACTGGTATGATTGGATTTTTGTTTTTTTTTTGTGTGTTTGATTGATAGCTATCTGCGTGCCAAACCAAACTAAAACTGAGGTTGTGTCGTGTGCTAAATAAACAGAGAAAAGAGAAATACCTACTAAAGGTGAGACAGCTTAATAAAGTAATATTTAAAAAAATAACTATATTACAAGAACTATGATCACATCTGCACAAATTTATAATAAATATCACCTATGCACAACAATGATGCCTATAGGTATGTCAAAATAATATAGAGCAAATAACCAATTTAAGTTTCCCATTAGCCCGCAGCCAAGCGAATAATGTTGCAAAAGTAAAAAAGACGATTCGGGTGCTCGTTAAAATGTGAGCCATGTCACAGTTTAAATAATATTTGTGTATTGTGGCACGCATAACGAGCGATGTTGCCAGCGTAAATCGGCGCTCGCCGGCGGCAAGCGCGGTGATTGCTTTCCTTGATGTATCATCTGTTTATTGTTTATTTAGCGCGTCTTTTTGTCTGGTAGCAGCGCAGGCGCAGGCGACGCGGCCCACTCACATACTCGCGCTTTCGACACATCTTTTGTTTGGACCAGGATGTTTGAGTGTCGTAGAACTGCACTCGCACGGCTGATAAAATTTAGAAGAACAATTATTTCAT
Organism: Xanthia icteritia; assembly: GCA_949128155.2. Taxonomy (NCBI): domain Eukaryota; kingdom Metazoa; phylum Arthropoda; class Insecta; order Lepidoptera; family Noctuidae; genus Xanthia; species Xanthia icteritia. The sequence goes on from OX421931.1 coordinate 1,278,350, forward strand.
TCTCTTTGTACTTTTGAAACCCTGTTGTGACTTTGTCATCTTCATTTCCTTTCTGAACGATATTTCTGGATACTGGAGAGCATAAGCTCACTGTTGATTTATTTAACAAAATATTTTTGTTCGTTGTTTAAAGAAATCTCCTCTCTTTCTCTCTGATCTCTCCAACCACAAAACCATATTTAATGTCGTTAAAGTTAATAATATCACTTTTAATACTTCGGAATTCTCAGGATTTGGGCTCAGGCGTCGATGTTATCAGCAGCAACTGATAAAAGTCGCCATAGTATTGGGCACACATAATGATCTCAATTTCATATCCGCGAGTCACACATCAGCGGCAAGGCGCAGGCGCACGCGATGTCCCGCCCACGCCTCGCCGCCGCAAATGCGCGCGCCGTGTCTTATGTAAATGCACCATGTCCACTCCTGGCTTTAATTAATCTCTAGCCGTATAAATAAGCCCTGCCTTAGATCGATCCATTGAGAATAAACAATGCCAGCTCGATTCGGCCTGTCGTTATCATAATTCGACTATATCGATAGACGAGTTTCGCTCGTAAGCACGATTGCTTGCTGATCGAATGTTTTGCATACGTAATTATAACATGTTTACTTTTCCTTCATTTAAATTTTAAGGACTGTTCGCATTAGTAGCTTGATCCTTTTAGTTCTGGAATTTATAGGTATTTTTCATTTTTTTTATCGGGCCCATAATGATGCATATCTACCTAGTAGAATTTAACCTTGCATTGATATTGTTATTGTAAAATAAAATAAAAGGATACTGGTGTGAGAATAATGTATAATCAGTTATTAAATGCATAAAGTTCCGATACCGATCGACCGTCGAATTAATTCGATAATAACGGGTTACAACTCTAAATCATCCTGTCAACTGCTTTCTTATTACCACGACTCATTCAACTTTATGACGGGTTTAGCACACTAGACGTGAAATATGACCGTAATTATCATCAATCACGGCAGCACTAGAGCAGCGCGGGCGCAGGCGAGGCAAGGCGCACTAATGCGAACAGACCTTAACATCGGAGGCAATCGCTGTTGTTACTCGATTTACAATTATTATTCTCTCTCACTTGTTTCCTATTTACATTAAGTTAACTTTAGACGATAATGTTCTTATATTTTTCACAAATTAAAATACGACATATTTCTTAAACGAGTGTCGCGATCCTACCCGTCGGCGACTCATAGAAAAGTAATCGATACGCCTCTTACGTAAGTAGGTAGGTACTCACCGATCGTGTTTGTGATCACAGAAAAATTTATGTGTCATTAACTCTTATAAAAGCAAAGTAATTAAAAATGTTATAGTAACAAATCAGTCGTCGATATTCATGAAGGTTACGTTATTAGTGGCGCATTGTATCGCGGCGCGGCCATCGCTCACTGAGTCGCCGGCGGCGGTAACAGTGACTCCAAATTGTTAAAACAAACTGTGGAATAATGCCGCGATATATCTCGCGTGGTGTTGTTTCTAAAACAAATAAGTTAAATCATGCGTCGGACGCACGGAGGAGGACAGAGGAGGACGGAGGGACGCAATGCTGAATAGATATTAAAATGTGAGGGTGGCAGGGCAGCGCGCGCGCGGAAAGCAATCAACGATCGAAGATTTATGAGCGAGCCGCGGGCGGACCGCAGGCGCACCGCGCGGCGCCCGCGCGCCTCACGCACCTGATTTTGTCAAACGCCCTCGGGACACACGGATTTGGTCATCCGTTTAATAAACAGAAATACCGAACGGCTTACACTGTAAATCAGATAGCAGCGCATGGTTTAGACCCCCGATCCACATGAATAGTGAACGCGCTTATCTGGCCCGGGTACGCGACATCTTCATTATCGCCGAGTGTTAAAACTTGTTAATCTGTCACTTAGTTAATTATTATGCGAGGGCCGCAGTTAATTGATTCAGCCGACGACAAAATGTTAATAAGTGGTGATAGCGCTGGTGAAACGGTGCTTCTGTCCGGAGACGCTGCGTTTTGAAATGCAAATCGTGCTTTTGGAATATTGGTGTGGATAGCGCCGATAAGAGACGGGACTGACTGAATTAATATACGTGTAACACGCGATTTTGCACTTTGTGTACAGCTGTGTTATCGATAGCGTTCGCGCGGCCGTGTGCTCACCGTCGCGACAACGGGCCGCGCCTGTGTTTACCCGTCCTTAATGCAACTAATATATTTTTATATGGTAATGGAGTTCGTTTTATGCGTTCAGTTATTATTAATACGACTGCGAAGTGCGCCATTCAAGTCTCGAGTTAATCTGATTGCTCACCGGTAAAGGTCTATTATAAAGTAATTAGATTGAAGTTGCTAAGGGGAGGAGTTTCAATAAATTCTCAAATAATAAACCAAAGTAGCGTTTCGTATACGTTTATGTAGTCTTAACTAGTGCTACGTCAATATTGATAAGCACTGGGGCTTAAAAATGAATATATGTAGTTAAAGATATACATACCCTCTTATTCATAAACGCTGCTTAAAGTTAAGATACGTTTAAACGTCAAAAATGTATGGTTAAACAGGCGCTAATCATTACTTAACTTTAAGCAGCGTTTATAAATAAGGGGTTAGTATTTAAACAAACCAAAGCTTGCCGGAAATGTGTAGGAATGAGTAATCCGTAAAAAACAAGATCAAAGTGCACACTGTTGATCCAAATGGCTCCTGCGACTAATCCTAGCTCTAAGCACCAAGTGACGATGAAACCTTTACAAATTTTAATACCTAGACAATAAAAAATAATTGAAAAACCTTGTTATGAGAATAATTAAAATACTCAATTCTAATAGTTGTAATTAAAATAATCAAAACGTTTTAATTACTATGCTTGCATTTAATCTGCTATCAGAGATCTTGACACTTAAAATATTAATATTAGCAAGAGAGGTGGCCTGTCTCAAATCCGTCTTAAATGGTTTTAAGTTATTTTCTTATGGCTATCCATTACAATAAAAGTTGACTATAAAAAAATCGGATCAATAGATTCTCATGCTGTGATTGTCTAGATAACAATATTATAACGATTTCTAATTATCATTATATAAACTGTTACATAAAACGTACTGTATCCTTGCGAACAAGGTTTGATATGAAATAAAGCGTTTTAAATGCATCTGATAAATGACAGCTTCATTATCACATTAGGAGTAATGAATTCGTCGGGAGCAGCCGCGGGAGCCGGCTGAGGTGCGCGGGCGCGGGCTCCAAGCACCAAATGTATAAAAAACAAACAGAACCGTTTTAATGTTCGCGTTAAGTGATATGATAGCGTGTTAATGGTGTGTTGCATGCGTTTATTTAATTAATTAAATATGAAGGGCTCGCGAATCGTAATGAGGGGCTCGGGAGCCGGGAGCCGCGGCTGACGCTCGCCGCTCGCTCTGATAACAGTTTCGACTTCCATAAAGAGGACGTTTTGTTTGTTTGTTTTCTGTTCTGGGAGTCACGTCATATAGAGCTGTTGGACCGGATATTATGCAGTTACATTATACGACTACCAACTTGGACTTGACCACCGCTAGTAAAAAGACACTCATTTTTGCAGAGCGCTATTCTAGACTTAGCTATAACTCTCTGCTGTACAATATCATCCCAAAACCTTCTTGCTCAAACAGCTTTCGATCCCATTTGCATCACTTCTCTAATTCCATTTAATATAAAACCTTAGATTATTGGGATATTAAGAGTATGTTCCATATCACCAATGTAAGCTATGACCGTCCACTGATGGGGTGAGGCCAATCGATCTTCCATTTACTTTCATAGTGGTACAGTGAACACTTCTCACTGGCCATGAAACTTTTGGTAGGTATTTAGTATTTACCTTTTTTTTTGTTTCGGGGGAAATCCTCATGGATGTCTCATTCCCGTCCGACACTGGTGGAGGCCTGTGCAATACAGGCAAGGGTACCCCGCGTCCGTTGCCTGCTGGCCTCCACCTGGGAGGAGTCGGAGATGACTATCAAACTGACGTCTTCTTCGACCCCTCCTCCGCCTTCGGAGCGCCGCCGCGTGAGGATCGCCCTCCCGCGCGCGCCCCGTCGACTCCTTCTGGGACATGACGTGTTCGCAGAAGGAGGCGACTGCCGCCTCTCATCCCCCAGCATGGCGTTAACCAAGCCGGGGAGTGAGAGGTCCGGTCCGATCACCGCGATGAGACTGCGGCGCGTCTCGGACCACGACGGGCACACCTCGAGGGTGTGTTGCGCCGTGTCCTCCATTGCGCCACAGTCGTGGCACGATGGCGTCTCCTCCGTGTCCGGACAGCACCTGCACCAGACGGAAGGGGAGGAACCCATGCGACCGCTCGAGCCAGTCTCGCAGGATTGGTCCAATCGTCCAATGGACGACGATGGCGTCCCTCGCCTCCCGCCGGATGGCCTCCCGCTCTTCCAGGGCTGGGCGTTCTCCTCTCGCCCTCCGCCCCGCCGTCCATTCATATACTCTGGCGAGCACCCACGCCTCGAGTTCCCAAGGAGGGGTGCCCGCCAGAGCACATGCAGCTGCGAAGCCCACCGTGCGGTAGGCCCGCGCCACCCACTGGGCTATGGCCATTTGGGGTCCCGCAAGGCGGCGGCGTTCTACCTCCTTCGGAGGGAGTACTCCCAGATAGGATCTCCGTAAAAGGCCATACTCCTCAAGATGCCGGCGTAAAGTTGCCGGCATCGCGCGCTGGGCCTCCGCAAGTTGGGAAGCAGGCACGAGAGCGCGCCTGCGGCCTTCAGCAGGCGCGACGGCAGCCCGCTAAAATGTGGACCGAAGCACCACCTGCTGTCTCTCGAGTACAGTCCTCAATTCTGACGCCCTCCATGAAGATGTGGGCGTCAGATGGGGGGTGCTGCTGAGGTCCGTGGAAGAACACGGCCTCGGTCTTGTGCAGTGCCACCGTTAAACCTAGGCGGCGGATCCTCCCCGCGAGCAAGGTCCGCCCGCCGAGACCAAGTTGGCCGCCTCCCTGAAACTCCCTCCCCGGGCGGTGAGGAGAGAGTCATCCGCATAGCAGATGACACTCGTGCCCTGGAGGAGAGTTCCCCGCAAGAACCAATCATAGGCGATGTTCCAGAGAAGAGGTCCAATGACTGACCCCTGCGTACCGCCAGACTTGGCCAGTCCTATTTACCAGGACGATCACCCGATCCTCCAGGTAGCTAGCCAACAGATTACGCATGTATCGAGGCACTCCGTGAAATCGGAGCGCCTCTAGGATGGTGGAGTGGGGAACGGAGTTGAAGGGATTGGCTATGTCGAATGACACAGCCAACAATCCGTCCCGCGCTTCCACCGCCCTCTTCACCTGGCCCTTAGGGCGGGCCAATGTGTCCACCGTGGAACGCTCAGCCCGAAAACCGAACTGAGCGTCCGAAAAGTCCGGCCCGATACTCCGTAGATGGCTTTTTAGGCGGGCAGCGATTATCCCCTTGAACATTTTTCCGACCTCATCGAGCAGATCGATAGGCCGGTATGCCGAGGGGGAGTCTGCTGGGCGGCCCTCCTTGCGAAGGAGGCACAACTGCCCCTCCTTCCACGGTTTCGGGAACCTCCCAGACGCAAAACATGCGCTGAAGAGGTCCCAAAACCTCTCCTCCATTTCATTGGCAGCGATCGCCGTCGGGGCCCGGAGCTGTCTTCTTAACGCAGATATTGAGAATCTTATTATATCTCTTCTTATTCTTATTATATCTCTTCTTCCTTAGCTGGCGGAGCTATCCCCAGCGGTGTGCCGCTGGGTATTTACCTAGACTAACTTTCTCAACTAGTAGTTGTACTAGTCTTACTAGTAACAAACCTAACTTTATGCCTCTTTACTATAAATTACTTCCTACATTTGATAGGTATGGAGTAAGTTATGTGTGTAACTACTCGTAACTCGGTGAAGGCGGATCTGATTTTTAATGTTTGCTGTTGCCCAATCAGGTATCAGGAAACACACAAAATGCGAATGTTTCTATCAAGAATAGAATATACTCATGGCTTGGAATTCGTATTTCTGAAATAAATTCGACAATAATAGACTTGTCCCAAAAATGCTATGATAAGTTGAGAGTGAAAGAAACCTACATTTCCACTGGTTTCTCTAGTAAAAAACGGTAGCTAGTAGCTACGTTAATAGGTATTTAAACTTTAAATGAAATTGATAATAAATGTCACTTAGAAATAAAGCAAGGTGGGGCGCACCTTGCACGCTAGAACAACACGACGAGCGCCTCCCTCCCGGCACACGGTGGATCGAAAATCGGCTGTAGAAGACATAGGATCTCGATTTCTTAAATGTATTTTTTTTTGCTGGAAATGACTTCTGCTGATCATTACTGTTCTATAAAATGTCATATGAAGTAATTGTGTGCACAAATGGAAGAGTTATAATTTTTATAAGAAAAAAATGTATGGAGCTGACATGAAAAATGAGGATATCTCTGGAATCGAAAGGTTGGCCATTATATCCTTGCACACTGTTATAGTACTATTTATTTGTGAATTTTTGACATACTTAATATTGCGGCATCACTTGCGATTTTTTTTTTAAAAATCGTCAAAATTAAAAAAATAAAAATGTTTATGATATGTACATTTTAATGCTTAAATATGGCTATGCCAAGTGTAACTTACAATATTTTTTATGCTTAGACCAAAACATTCTAAGAAATCACAAAGTCGTATTACCTACTTTGTGATTTTCATTTGAAATGACATGGTAATTATGAATTACGTAATACGTAATCTTGTCTAATGCCTCAAGTCCACATTAGCTAATGATTAATAAAACTTAATACCTATATACCTGTTAAAAGGATACGTACCATAATGAGGGTAATTAGATAAACGTGATCATTAGTCAATAACAATAAATGGTAAACTATTGTATAATTAAAAATAAAAGCAAATTATTAAAAAAAAATATTAACTTAACCTAACCTAACATAAACAATAAAAGTTAACTTATTTTATACTTCGTCAAATTCAAATTCAAAATTCAAATTCAAAATATTTTATTTCACATAAACCTATAAGGGCACTTATGAAACGTCAGAAGCTAGATGCACGGTTCCAATTGGTCGTTTCCTATGGAGAAGAGCCGGCAAGAAACTCCATGGTTACTCTTTTAAAAATCGTCACCATCAGAATCCACTTCAGAATCAGGCTCTACAATAGATATAACTTCTAAGAACTCTGTCGGAGCTTCCTGATCCTGAAGTTTCAGTAGTTCTACTGTTTCCTTAAAGTATGTCTGCCTCTTGTGGGCATTTAATTTTGGTCTTGTGGAAGAAATTAGAGGATCAGGAAGAGACGATAAGCATATTGAGGATATCCTCGTTTGATGCTTGTCTACTCTTTTTCCTCGAATGGTGTTCTCTGAACCTCCTAAAGTCTTTGTTTCGGGCCTCTGAAGCTTCTTCCGAAAGACTTCCAATTGGTACAATAGCATTTTCTGCAATTATGTCCCCTCCGTGAATCAACAATTTGTGGACGGTTGATGACATGTAGTACCAATCGTACAGTTCCACGTATTTTTCAGCGGTTGTTCTAGCGTATTCTTTAAATTTCGGCACGTCTACAATCTCTCCAGATGTGATAGCTTGCAGAATCACAGCAAATCTGCGTATTAGGTCTTCATCTAATCCAGTGATCGCTGCAGTTTTATCAGGAAATTCAAAAAACCGCCTTGCTGTGTTCCCGTCGTTAGTTGTGCCTGATCCTTGCTTAACGATGTCAAAAAGGTTGAGATCATCTTTGAATCGATCTTGAATGAGTTTTTTTCGTGAATGCAATAACTCTTGATGACCTTCTCCTCTTGCAGACCACTTTTTGAAGTCGAGACGATACGCTATGTGTAGAAGACATTCCATCACATTAATGCGGGCATGAAGTGATGATAATCCGAACTCATACACACCAGAAGAAATGGTTTTTGACGCAATGACATCTAACTTATTCATTTCTGTAGGCTTAGCCAAACACAGGTAGCAGGCCGCATTTGACTTAGCTTCAGACAGATATGTACAAATTTTGCCGTCAATCATCGTCATCATTAATTTGTGACTAATTTCATGTCCTTGACATTTTGAGGGAACGAGAGCTTCAATTTCGTTATCCATTGCAGTTTTTTCATTTATGACAACGTCTTTGGTTTCTTTCACAAAACTAAACTGGACTGGACGGCAATACCTAGGTGAGCAGGGTTTTGGATTCACCCATACGGTATCACCGTCAGCTGTCAACTTTAATGGAACCAAAGAGGTCATAAATATGCTGGAATCATCTTGACCACTCTCTATGTTTTGCTTATATCTACTTTGGTTAGATGCACCGTCAAATCCCCACTTTGATATTAATATCAATTGTTTATCTTGTATCGCATCAGGACTACGAATAGTTTCAAAAATTCTGTTCACTGTTAAATCTAGTAACGCTTGTAGTGCAATCTTAGCAAATGAATCCGTTACAGTCACAAATGTCTTCGGAGGGTAGCACTGTAGCTTAGCTTTTTGCACTTTATAGTAAGACGGATATATCTCCTTTGAACCTTCTCGAATAGTCGTTTCCCTTAATGTGATATATTGCCATTTCGATAGTTTTAATGAAAGTAGCAAACCCAGTGCTTTTTCTGGTGAAACTATTGTTGAAGGAGCTGGTTTGTTCAACATTTCCTTGATTTTTGCTGCTGCTTCTGGATTTTGGAGCATATGTTCAATAACAGATGCAATATCCTCACGACCATCTCCTTTCAAAAGTGCTGCAGCTGAATAAGCTACTTCATTAGGGTCATTGCCTATATGTTCATCAGATCGTCTCTTCTTCTGCTTGTTACTTAGATCTTCAAACGGCTTTCGAGATCTTTTTGTCATCGTTGAAGTTGATTTCATTGTTGAAGTTGATGGTACAGGTTCAGGTACAGGTTCAGTAGAAATATTTTCACTTGTTGATTCTTGAATGAGCAAATTGGTTTGCACGCAGTTTGGCCAGTCAATATTTGCCTCAAGCCAATTACTGTAATCACGTCTAAAAACTTCACTTTTCCTGTGGGATCGTAACCATCTCTTTTGAACTGCCCGTGTAAATCTTCGACAAAATTCTTTCACGGTAATACTGTCTTCATCTGAAAGGCTAGACCCCAGTCGAATAACAAGTGTGTTGAACAATATTTCATGATCGAAAGACGAAGCATCCTGATTGCTCAGAATAACAAACAAATCCAAATTTGTAATAATGCTTTCCATTATTCACGATCACTGAGTAAAAAGACACGGTAGGATAGATGTTAGTATTAGAAATGCTCTAAATGAACTGAAGTTGTGAATCCAATGTTTGACTATTTATTGTTATTGACTAATGATGGTATCACATTTAACTAATTACTTTCATTAAGTTAATCCTGCACTAATTGCTAAATTAGCGAGTACCCCAAATTATTTTGGTACTTATCCTTTTATCTAGGTATATAGGTATTAAGTTTTATTAATCATTAGCTAATGTGGACTTGAGGCATTAGACAAGATTACGTATTACGTAATTCATAATTACCATGTCATTTCAAATGAAAATCACAAAGTAGGTAATACGACTTTGTGATTTCTTAGAATGTTTTGGTCTAAGCATAAAAAATATTGTAAGTTACACTTGGCATAGCCATATTTAAGCATTAAAATGTACATATCATAAACATTTTTATTTTTTTAATTTTGACGATTTAAAAAAAAAAAATCGCAAGTGATGCCGCAATATTAAGTATGTCAAAAATTCACAAATAAATAGTACTATAACAGTGTGCAAGGATATAATGGCCAACCTTTCGATTCCAGAGATATCCTCATTTTTCATGTCAGCTCCATACATTTTTTTCTTATAAAAATTATAACTCTTCCATTTGTGCACACAATTACTTCATATGACATTTTATAGAACAGTAATGATCAGCAGAAGTCATTTCCAGCAAAAAAAATAACATTTAAGAAATCGAGATCCTATGTCTTCTACAGCCGATTTTCGATCCACTGTGCGGCACAGCGCTTTAATGTCAGGCCGGTCGTAAAACATACCATCGAGATTACTACACAAACAATTATTACAGTTCAAACGATAATGACCCATAAACTATATTGGGCATAAATAAGACCTCAGTTGAACCTCACCAGTGTAGTGCCACGACCACACATAGGGCCGGCTGCTTGTCAGCTCACGCACTGTTTCTACAGGCGCTTAAGCTCGGAAACTCTTACCGAGGTGTAGACTCGCCACTATAACATGATCGTTAGCAAAAAAATTGCAGCATCTTTAATATAATAGTAGTGGGGCAGTGGGCATGCGCGGCGGCCTTTAGCCGCGCTCACGAAATTTCTCATTCATTTATTTTTTAATAGCATGCACACGCGGCGCCGGCGCATGCAGGCGCTGCTCGTGGCGCTCGCCGACGAGCGAGAACATTACATTTGCTACGCGAACGCTTTTTGTGTTAAGAGCTGTGTGTGTGCTTTGCGAAATTATCATCATTGTTGATTCTTCAATGACACCGACAAGGTCCCGCTTACGTGTACCAATTGGCTTAACATCAAAATATACCGTTTAGGATTATCTTTGATGCATGAGCGACGATTAATAACATTTTGCAGAGTTTATCGTTATTTTTGAGGCATCGAAAAGACTCTTCTGTTGAACTTGGCAAAAAACTAAACACAACTCGCATAGCTGTGTAAGTGCTGCACGCTCTCCTACACTATATACTAAGCTCTTAGACTGGACAGTTTCTATCTCCGAGCATTTAACATTCTTTTATTGTCTGTAAAGTTTAGAAACTATCATCTTTTTGCCATAATAACAAAACTTTTTAAAATCATATTTTCATCAGCACCGGGAACATCTTTGATTCTCTACAATTTTAATTGGAGATGTTAATTAAAATTCCCAATGTAAAAGGTCACTAAAATATTATAGCAATTATTGTTGTATTCTTTTATAACGAATAATAAATAGTCAGTAATTTCCAATATTAATACTCGCGAGGATAATAGCAGTCGAACGATAAATTACGATCCATTGATCCTCATGCATGTTTGGTCCCCATTGGGAAGTAACAGCTTGTAATCTTGTATCTTATTTTGTGTAGTAATTGTTCTGTCTTCATATATCATAGGTGCACGACAGTGGTGCCCATTGTGGGTGTCATCCTCTTACTTGTATCGTATTGGCCAGCGATCATCGTCTTTGTCCGTTACGTGTGTGTTTTTCCGCCAGCGTGACGTGTCTGTTTGCGCAGGAGTTTCGGCGCCAAGTGCTCGAAGTGCTGCCGCGGCATCTCGTCGTCGGACTGGGTGCGCAAGGCGCGCGAGCAGGTCTACCACCTGGCCTGCTTCGCCTGCGACGCCTGCGGCCGCCAGCTGTCCACCGGCGAGCAGTTCGCGCTCCATGAGGACCGGGTGCTCTGCAAGCCACATTATCTCGAAACGCTAGATGGGGGTTCCATTTCGTCTGATGGTGAGTTGATTTTTAGTCAATACAGTTAGTCTTGTGCAATCCCAAGCAATATTTTGAGTAAACCGTTAATAATGATCACAACATTTCAATTTAAATGTTTTTTATAAAACCATATTATAACAGCCCTCTTTTAGTAAGTAGACTAACAAATCCAATATGTGCAAAAACGATGTGAACCACAGACGGGTGCGACTCAGAAGGTTACCACAAGAGCAAGGCGAAGCGAGTGCGCACGACCTTCACGGAGGAGCAACTGCAGGTGCTGCAGGCGAACTTCCAACTGGACTCCAACCCCGACGGCCAGGACTTGGAGCGCATCGCGCAGGTCACCGGCCTCAGCAAGCGAGTGACGCAGGTGTGGTTCCAGAACAGCCGTGCCAGGCAGAAGAAGCACCAGCACACCGGCAAGGGCAAGCAGAGCCAGTGTTAGTATACCAAGGCGAGGTTATGTGGTAGGGAAGATATATTTCTACTCTGATTTTAGACTGAGAGCAGAGCAGTTCTTGTTCCTGAAGTCCGCCCCAAAAGGTCTTGACTAATGTTAGCAATTAGAAGCACAGCATATTATATCATACAGGAATACAAAATTATCAGCACTGCTTGTACAAGCACCATTGGCGAAGTTCTCAAGTTGTACTCATATTGCTTAGCGAAGTGTGCTCTGCGAACATTTAGCTGCTTTTGTCTCCACGTGTTTACCATGTCTTGTGTTACACAGTGGTGTCCCGTGACGCGGACCCGGCGGGGTTTGGCCGCCCAATCAACCTGCACCTCACCTACTCCTTCCAGAACAAACCACCTTTTGTACCGATAGGTAAGGACAACATTATGGTCGGGTCAGAAAATATCTGATGAAATTGGCGTCCATAGGTACGTTTTTTAACTCATTTGAGTAATCAAATGGATCAAAAAACGTGCTTGTGGATGCGAATTTTTTGTGTCACTTACAAATTGGGTGCTTTAATTTATTAGAATACTTAAAACCGATATACTCATTTTAAATCATCTAGCCTACTGAGATATTTGAACCTTCTAAATACAGACGAATGTGTTACGAATTCCCTTTAGTGAGTAATCGCGTAAGAATGTAACCTAAATCGGGTTTGTTGACACTTTCATCAGACATTTTCGGAACAGATTATACACCTGCATTGTGCTCTTCCTGCTTCTGTTATGATTTCTAGATACAGACCCAATTGTTCATAATATTGTAAAAGCATGTCAATAATTAAACAAGCACATCACGGCGGGTGTGAAGCTTATTCTGCAAAATGTAATGTTACAATAGGTAATAACATTATCTGTTTATGGTCTAGACTGTAATCCAATTATTTCCGTAGTTCTTACAATACTTATAATAAACCAACCAACAGTTATTTTTTCCTGCCAATTATTGTAAAAGCAATTATTGCTACGTCTACACGGTGTGCCGTGTCGTTCACATAAATAACAACAATAACAATCATGTCAGTTGATAACAGAATTTATTATGACTTGATAGTGAGCCAACTCTATTTGGTCCTTCGTGAGGTTCAAGCTTCGATGAGCAACCCTATAAAAATTACACATAAATATCGCAAACTGGGTTAGTCCAAAACTAGTAAAAAGTACTACAAGCAAATAAAGATAGATAAACTCTACGGATTAAAGCAGCAGATGATGATTTTCTTAAAATTATTTATCGCTGGCTATTCCTGAAGATTGTCTTTCGCTGGCTATTGCTGAAGACTCCGTCTTTCGCTGGCTATTGCTGAAGATTCCGTTTTCCGCATCTAATCCACTCGACATCTATGACTCCAGATAGTAATGTTTTTTATTGGTATTTTTCAGATGGAACATCTTTCACGGATTCCTCAATGGATGAGCTGTCTGAAGACTCGTCGATCCATTGCATGCAGAGCGAAGTGTGAGCGCTGGAAACACCCGCCGCCACGGTTCGAGAACACCCGCGTGGCTTCGAGAGCACCCGCGCGGCTTCGCACACCTGTACAGACTCGCCATATCTTATTACATCTTTAGCGATCTTAGAAATCTAATATATTGCTAGTTTTTGCCATGTACTAGATATTCGTGGATTTACATTACTCGGCCCGTTTGCCATACAACACGTTTTCTTATCAAATGTTAGTTAACTGCGTTCGCAACGTTCAGTTGTAGAAAGGTTGGGTCTTCCCGCTGAACGATTGTTTTCGTAAATTCGCTTAGAGTTTGAGAATTGTAAAAAATATAGCAATAGTTAAACTCATGCGAGACTTGTAAATTCTTGTGAAAGTTGAAATCTCTCACGTGAGACATCATCTATTTGTAATAGCTGATAGTAAGACGCATTATAACTAGTCTTTAATATTGTAATTTTAACAAAACCATAACTTATGAATTTCTATGCGGACATTTGATATTTATTGTAAAAAGTTTTATTTATTTATTTATTTCTAATAACTGTGATACGTTCTCTTTCGTAACTGTTCTCGGTTTCTTTACATTTCTTTATTGGACTAAAAATATATAATTTATATTATGTATGCAATTTTAAACATCTTTAGAATACTATAGTTTAGTGCCAAATCGTAATTATAAGCGGTAGATACCTAACTGTGAGAAAAGCAATAGAACTCAGGAGTGTGCCTGTAGGTATGTTTAACTTAGGAGAGTGTACCTGTAGGGATGTTTATTCATTAATTATTAGGTACCTACATTTTATTCCGATCTACGTCAGCATTTCGTTTGTAGGCCTAAATGTAGGCGAGAGAAATGTCCCCACTGTTGTGTGGACGTTTCTCTAAGCTATTGAGTGGCGCTGCGTGCAAGTCAAACACAGGATAATTTTCAGAAAAAAGATTGAAAAGCATGCTAACTACAAATTATATTACACTGGAAGACATTATATGATATTAGAGTAGAATGATCAACATGTTAAACATGAATGATGCATCTGTTTTAATCGTGCATGTATTTGGTTCATCAACAACTGTAAGTAGAACGGCTAGTATATTGTTAGCACGGACACAGCACGTGAGCACTGAGCCTTCGCCAACATGTTTCAAGTCTAACCCGTTACCTACAGCGGTCACAGCTGACAACTGTAGGTACAATGTAATGTCATCCGTTTTGATATTCGAGATTATAATTTTATTTCTACGTGTATTGTAAAAAGTAGACAAATAAGATATCTCAGAAATTCTAGTTCTTGTATTGTTTGTCAATTATATTGTTGTAGCGTCTACCGAGGATATTCTTAGACTTTGTTCAGTATTGTAAATAAAAAATCTTGTGTACTTAATTATTGTAAATAAGGCGTGAAAACACACGGGACTTGCGATTTACGATAGTATAGAGCCGAAGCGTGCCCGCGCCGACCGCTCGCCCGTGTGTTGCCACTCAGTATAGGATATATTAACTTATGATGTAGATGTTAAGTGACATGTAGTGCGTCATCTTGTCATTTTATTGTAATTAAGTAGTTGTACAAGTACTAGGTACTTAAGTTTATTCTGTACAAATTTTTAAATATATTATGTTGGTTAATTGTTGTTTTAATTTTTAAAGTTCTTTATGAGCCATAAGAAGCACTTATATGATGAGTATTACCTAGATTTTCACTGCGTCATAAGCGCGAAATCATGAACGTTTTGAAAATTATAGGAAGTTCAAAAGAGTCATAATTCATTAACAATTTATTTATTTCAACTAATATTAAATTAACCTAACTTACAATAAACTTATCAGTGAAAACAAAACATAAGCAGGATTAAAGTACAGTTATTTACAAAACATTGTGTATATTGAAAATATACAACTTGTGTATTATGATTATAATTATCTAGGTGTCTTGAATTGTCTTATAATAAATACGTCTTTAGGCGCAATCTTAAAAATAATTGTCGGCTATAATATATTAACATTGAGTATTAAACATTAAACGTTTATTTATATGTTTATTTAAATGAAAACAAACACACTAAACCAGATTTACATAACATATAAATTGTTTATATAAACTTCGCTTAAACTATAAATAAAAAAATGTCAAGTAACTTTAGCACATACTTGTTAAACTCATATTTAATCGAATTACAAAAAATACTTTATTGTTTACGTGTCAATGAGTAAATACTCCTGACCGGAAGCATTATCATCTACCATTTATATAGCTACTTATCGGAATATCAGAATTGTTTAGAATGGGGGTGTTGGTCCAGTAGGCCACAATACCGTGTAACCTTGCAGAGCCTCGAGTGGCCATCAGGACCACTATACTTGGAGGTATGTGAGGTGTCGGAGCTCCGCTTCTGGTAAGATTAGAACACACAAGAGCTAGAGCTAGAAAAGCACAGTACCCCCGTGGCAACGAGCTATACGCTCAAACGACACGCGTCTTGCGACAGCAAATGCGAAGAAAACAAATTAAAGACATTGTTTAGTTAGAGCATGCCATAAGTCACCACGACGCGACTTGCGGAACGTCGGACGGAACGCGTCGCTTGACGCAAATCGCGTCATCAGTCGCATACCCGAGGCCGTGAGCGGGGCCGTAGACTGCAGTATCCTACACTCGCTACACTTGTTCTATATGAATTGGGGCTCCCCAACCCTAGTCCTGTCTATAACTTATCCATGGCGTTGAGGAGCAGGTTCATCTCCTGGTGCACTTCGCGCAGCAGGTCCTTCATCTGGCGTGGCGAGTCCAGGATGTCGACGCTCTGCGTGTAAGGGTTGTACCGGACGCCGAAGTCACGGGGGATCTTTTGCGCGAATTTTCTGTAATTTATCAACAGAGAATTTTTATACAATCGCATGAGAAAAGGTAATAACAGCCAAGCTTTGACGTTAACTTGTCCGTTGTTAGTCAGTAAGTGCTACTGCTTATCCGCTAGTAAAATAGTATAACAGGCAGGACTGCCGAGCGCAGTGGCTCAACAATCCGATGACTATGACTTTTAAACCCAGATGGAAACGAATTCCGTGCTAAACGCTGATCCCAAACTGATAAACTACAATTTTGACGGTTCTGATAAAAAATATATATCCAAAAGTGTTAAGACGGTAACTCACATCATCCTGTCCTTGGCATCCTCAAAGCTGGTGGCAACAAAGTAGACGGGCTGGTACTCCGTGATAGGGTACTTGGTGTCACCGGTAGTGTCAGGATCGAACTCGCGCAGCTCGGGCTTGTCTGAGAGGCAGTACTGCAGCTCTCCGAATGAGGACAAGAGACCAGCACCGAACGCTTTCAGTTTTCCTTCTTGCCGGCACAGACCGAACTCTACCGTAAACCAGAAGCACTGGAACGGAGATGAGGGTACTTAGAACTTGCTCAGAATTGCTTTTGTCATTGTGATAAAAAGGACAAAAATACAATGTTTATGTTTATGTGCTATTTAAAATAGCACATAAACATAAACATATTTTTGTCCTTTTTGTCAGCGAAGAAAAGTGTCAGAGATTAGAAAGCCCAAAATTACGTGCACTAATTTTGTTAAATGTTAATGTAATCGTACTCACAGTAGCAAGTTTCTCAATATAATCATCTGGCGCTCCGAGGGAGGCGAGTCCGATCTCCTGTGAGAACTGTGCAAAGGCGGGGTCGGCGAACAGCGGAGCGTGGCCCAGCAGCTCGTGGCACACGTCAGGCTCCGGCGTGTACAGCGGCCGCGAGTGGTGCCGAATGTATTGCGTGCTGTGAAACACGCGGAACGCCAGTCCGGCCAGGAAGTCGCGCGACGAGAGGAGACCGGCTACTGGCCGGAGGGTGAAGCCTGTGCAGTCTGGAATGGAAGAGTTGTTGCTTTGTAGGAGCAATTTATGGTTTTAACGATTTCGTAGAAATTCTTCATTTGCTGTGCATTTCTTTGATCATAAGTATTATAAGATAAGTCAGCTAACCTTTCAGGAAGTTAGACACATCCTCCAACTGCGGAATATTGTCTTCCCTGTAAGCACAATTCTCAATGAGTAGCGGGAAGACGTGGTTGTGTTCCTTGCAGGCGTGCGTGGGGTACAGATCGGTTAGCTTCTTGAAGACGGCTCCCCAGGTGGCGACCTCCTCCTTGGTGTAGTCCACATGAGGCAGTGGCTGGCCGTACTTGTAGTTGTAGGCGATGTCTGCAAAGTACTTGCGCCGAGCTCGGTATTCGGGGTCAGTGAACCCGGGGTGGTCCGAGTCTAGCTCCGCTCCGTATGACAGGATCTGGTTCGCGAACCTGTCCAAGTCGCGTATACGACGAGGGAACCAGGGCACCGCATCTGGTTAAGAGTAGTATATTTTATTATAATTCAAGCCGATTAAAATTTGTACGAGCGTAAAGAAGACAAAAGGAGCATATAAGGATCGTAGCTGGTGGTGTTCTGTAGTGTCTGCTTACCCCCATGGGGAGATAGCGTGAGTCTATACAGTATGATTCCTATAAACAAATATGAAGCCCACATTAATATTTAAAACTTACATCTGTTATCCTTATAATTTCTAGAAATTATATTCAAGTAGCCGACATTATTCTTCAGCTCATCTAGGGCCGCTCCGAAGTCGCCAGCTCCATGTTCACATTCCACCATGAACTCATAGCCAGGTCTTCTGGCTGAAGAGCGGGACTCGATGTGCATGAGGTTGACTCCGTAGGAGGAGAAGACGCTCAAGAACTTGGCGAGGGCACCAGCCCCGTCGGGAGTGGCCGGCGAGAACAGCAGCCAAGTGGACTTGCTGGAGTCGCGACCCTCGCGGATGTAGTTGCCACCCTCCATCAGTTTTGGCTGGGAAATGGAAGATAATGTTGCAGTATTGGAATAGATTGAGCAGCTGAATGCACTAATATTCTAGATTGAAATGCTGTCAAATTAAGAAGTAATTTTCACTAGTAAGACAAACGATCAAAATCTAATCAGAATACCTTTATTTAAAGTTCTCGGACTGTTAAGTACTAGGTACTGGGAAGGTGTCTCCACGGAACAATGCTTCTTATTATAAATGAGTATGTCATGTTCAAAATCCAGTTTAATAAAGGCAGATCCCAATTAGAAGTTCAGTGTTGGTCTATCTGAGAATTCCGTAGCTAGAAATAACTGTCGGCGGACATACACTAGAGCATTAACAATGGAACTATCACGCGTGCGTCACAGCGAGGTCCACAGGGCTCGATAACCGGCGGCCCATTTAGCCACATCCAGGTTGCGTGGAATTAGCGCGATAACCCCGGGGCGGCGGGCGACGGGCGTCACGTCCGCACCGTCCGCGGCGCGATACGCTCGGGGGACAAACAACACATCTGAGGCTGCATGTGTGCACCTCGCATGATCATCTTATCGGTAATCCGAGATGTGTGCAAACACATGTTTACGATTAACACTGAATAGGTAAAACTTTACAGTTTGTTTTGAACTTTGAAGTTTTATTATGCACATAAAATGCAAGTCATTCCATCTTACTACATTAACTCGAGCCACTTTTTTCTACCACCTTATTAATATTCCTACTTTTAATTGCTTGGTTAAATTATCTAAAGCAAATAATAAAATACGCCGTAAAATTGTTAAATGAAAACGAAATTATCTTTGTTTTAATTATAATTTAATTGCGAATATAAAAAATTAATAACAAGGTGTCTTATCAAGTTTCAAATTACTATTAGCCCACGTTCGCACGGACATCATAAAAAAGCAGCAAAAATTTTAAAGGAAAAAAAAAATTCAACCCTCTGGTTAGCACTTTTTTGATTGCAATATCCTATTTACAGAATAAACAATTTCATTTCATTTCACTGAGAGTTGAAAATCGTCCGTCCCAACGCGTTGCATTCTCAACGCCGACACCGAGAGTTAAAAATCAATTTTTACGTCCGTGTGAACGTGGGCTTATTGAGATTTGTTCAAATAATAAGTTTAAAAAATATATAGCTTCAAGAGATAACCCGACGTTTAATGGACGACGTATGATGACAGAGTTTTGCTAAATTTAAAAAATTGATAAAATTATCGCGAACTATGAGATCACTTTGTAACTAAAATGCTTATGTAATATGTAACTACAATACATAGTAGTTTAATATATTTTGCGTGGTAGGTCATTTACGATATAATTACGAAAACACAGCTTACGCTCAGAAGATAGGTAATTAATTCCGGATCACGATAAAATCGATTAACGTGCAATTAGTGATAAGCTTACACAGATTTACGTAGTTTCACGACATGATAAGTATACATTTCGTATACCTATATCTTAGCTATTGTACCGACTCGGTTCTTCGCCATAGATAGCTCCAGGTTATTTGTGCCAGAACTCTTGACAAATGCTGCGGCCTAACCTTGTGCTTGCAGGAAAATAGGTAATTTTCCTAGGTTCCTTATAGATACTTCAAAATTAAAATAAGGAAAAACGATCGAGCTGTAGAGAGAATTACATAGAATCATGCATAAAAGTAATTTGTACAAAGCCAACTAGAATGCTTACTAATAGGCACATATAAGGTGGGAACGTAAGGTAAACGTACCAATACTCGTCAGGTTTTGAAATTCACTGACTTTAAAGAACTGCTGTGTGAAAAGTAGGTATTTCATATAGTTTTTTTTTTTTTTGCATAACTAAGTAAATTTTTGCATAAATAAATTTATCCATCATTATAAGTAATTAACTATATTCCATTTGAAATAAGAATAGACATTTAAACAAATCTTTTACACAGAGTACAGTTCATTTCTGTAACTTTGAGTGATAATAAGTACTTATTAAAGGAATGTTATTTTAAGACCATAGACTTCTTATACGTTTTCCTATAATCTATAAATATCTTTAAAAGTATTTATTTGATTTTTTTTTTGTTGTTGAGATCCTCGCAACCAGCCCTTTCATTTGATATCTCACACGGTAAAGTTTGCAAAACTTTTTATTTTAATTTTATATTTGCCCTCAAAACTGTCCCCGATTCCGTTTTTTCTTATTGAGGTACGGACCCTTAAAAAAGAAGCACTTTTCTCTTTACTTGAACCAAACTCCAAACTACATGCTGCTAGGTCAACGGGAAGTACCATATAGGTTTTGGTTTATTTACGAATGTCAAAATCTGTGGCATAATTGGCCGTAAGGTAAACGTACCAAAACTCGTCGGTTTTTGAAATTCACTGACTTTAAAGAACTGCTGTGTGAAAAGTATTTCATTTAGAATAAAACTTTTAGCATTACTAAATAGGAAATGTATCCGTTATTCTAAGTAATTTGTTCATTTCTATAATTTTGAGTGATTATAAATACTTACTAAAACAAATGTAAAAAAGGGTGATTAGTAGTCGTCAGATTTCATCAAAGGGACCCAGTAGTCGTCATTTTTTTTATGCTCTCATGCCTTGAACATAAAGTTCAAGATAAGTGCACATTAAAACAAATTGTGATTCTCTTTTCAAGTCAGAAACAAAAGGTAGTAGAAGACCAAATCCCAAGAAATTACTAAAGGTTGGAAGCTGTTTGCCAGAGCAAGTAGGTAATAAAAAGGGTAAGATAAATTCAATTAATATTTAAACTTAAATAATTAAGACATTAGAATCGAACAAAAACAGTTTTTAACCGACTTCTTAAAGGAGGAGGTTATCAATTCGAATGTTTATATTTTTTTTTTTTACGTTTGTTCGTGCATAACTCCGTCACATATCTATAGACGTATTTTCATTTTTTTTTTTTTATCTGTATACTTCCGAGGAGGTCCCATTGTCATCAGGTTGCGATTTATTTTCTTCGATTCTCCCGTTTCTCTCGATTTCTCCAGGATCCCATCCCTGAAGATGGAAAAGAAGGAAAGAAGATCGAGAGAATCGAGAGAATTCTTCAAATATTATAGTCACACCTATTGCGATTTGAGTATTTTTTGGTGTTTTGATGGTGAAGTACCAGGAGAACTCTTCAACGATTAACGTCCCTGGATCGGGAAAAGATATGGAAATTATGATATGATATGGATATATAAAAGGTGAGGAGCAGTTGACATTAGGCTATAGTAACTTAGATAAAACAACCGACTTCCAAAAAAAGGTGTATCTAGTTTTGTTGCCACCGACTTCCGAAATTTAAGTAATTTTTCACTTTGTAGCGTTTTTTTGGAAGTCGGTTGTTTATTATTGTAAAAAAGTTTTTTATTAGAATCAGTTTTGACGTGAAAACGTGTTTTCGCTCGGTGTAGGTACTAGTGGTAAATTGAATATTTCTGACCGACAAAAATATGTCAGATTTCAACTGCTAATAACTACGAGAATTTCAATTTGAGGTCGAGCATTCAAAAGGTTAAAAGCCAAATGCCAAACATAAAAAGATTTCGTCTCACATCGCATATTATATTACAGCTCGGTTATGTTTTTCTCGGTAAGGCAGGTTAGAATGGAGAATACTTTTTACGAGCCGAGCGAGCGAAGCGTGCTTTATCACACGATGAGCAATCTTTTAAGATGCCTATATATGCCAGTGACCTTGAGTGGTTAGCTTGCGTGTTGTGTTCTGAGCTCACGCAACGCGTCGTAGGTCCAGCCAGTAATAGGACTCGTCCGTCAAGGAGCGCTGCCTCAAATTAGACGCATTATTATTATTGTACATAAAAAAATGTATTTGAATAAAGCACGTATTCTAAAAGATCAGTAATTAAATTATCTTTAATATGTTTAAAATGGTGAAGGTTTCAGAAAAATACGCTTGATAGATTTTGAGTGATTCTCAGTTTTTTATCCGCGTTAGCCATAACTTTAAAAATTAATTTCACAATGAAAAAAAAAACAAAATTTTAAATTTTCTTATAATAAGAAAATGCTCTAATTTAACATACATTGTTTCCAAATCATTAACACTACTCATTTAGACGTGATCTTCAGTATAAAATCATTATAAGTCAGTTATCGTCCCTTAAAAGAGCGTTCGTACAGAAAGTGGGCAACGTCGCAAATAGCTGTCATTTATTTCGTTGTTTTGTTTAATTTGGCGATATTACTGTATGGAAATAAGAAATATGGCTAACGAGTGCACAAAAATTTTGATTATGAAATGCAGTAATTAAAATCGTAACACGGAATATTTAGTTTCAGATGTAATGAACTTTTAAATGTCTTTTTACATCTAAAACGGTTTCAACATCTCGAACGCTCTTAGAGCCAGCAATCGTAGCGAGCCTAATTAATATTTTAGTTCACTAGTTAGTCATATTTCTTATTTCCATACAATAATATTGCATTATATTCGCATAAATAATTATGCGAATATATGGTGTAATTTGCGTTTGAATTAAATGAATTTGAATAACCTTAATTTAAAGTGGTATATTTCCGAATTAGCCACCCTAACCAGGACCACATGGACGTAGGTGCCTAACGACAGAGCTGACTGATTCATTCATGGACTAAATCCAATCATTTGGATTTAATGATTTGGAACTCTGAGCTGACCAGACATTACAGGAAGGAACTGAACGCACTGACGATGTAGAATTGTAGAGCTTTGGTAACTTATAGCAAAAGGGCTGCTATTCCGCTCAGATAGGATGACAATAAAGTTATCAGACCAATAACACCGGTGATACTCTCCAGCCATAGGCAAACAACATAATCGAGTTGTTGTTGTTACCGTCGTAGATGTCATAGATGTGATCAACAGATATCCACACAAATAGATCAATATTATGTTGTTCTTAGTGCGTTTGCGTTTTCAACTAAATGATGTAACTGCAACATAACTATTGCATAAATAGTAATAATAAGCGTTGTTATGATATCATGTGGTTAAATAATTATGCTACATTATGGATCAGTTAATCGATAGTATTAGACATTACTGAGCAATTTAAAGCGGGTAATAGTTAGCATGTACATTAGATAATTATCTGGTGGTCAAACTACTTCAAATTGTTTGAAACCAGTCATCGGAACGCGTTTCTGAACCTTGCCTTGGCTTCATTAGATTATATTAAATCAGCGTTAAGTAAAAATCAGCTACGGTAAGTAAGACAGGTGTAACTACGACGGACGAGCCTATTTCCAGCAGCGGAGTTGATCGGCAATTACAGCGATAGTTTTTCTTTTCAGCCTTATTTTCCATCCATGGAATAAAGGTACGTCGAAAGATGCTACTTTACTTGATATAGCAAGCTAACACATCCGGCATCCATAAGGCCCCGTGAGTAAGAGAGAGAACCGACATTTGTTTGCCTGTTTTGAAATCTATTGTTTATTTTCACCGAGTAGGTACATTCCCGGAAGAGCGCCTATTTTGTACACATTTTTTGTAATTGTAATTAAGCTGTATGAAGTCAAATCAGAAGACTGATTAACTGCAATATCTATTGTGATTTATGGCTAATAGAAAGGAAAACAAAAAAAAATACAGATGATTATAAACCCAAACCAGTAGTCTTTTATTTAATGTAATGTTGCTTATAATGTGTGGCATTACTTTTAAGAATTAATATATCAAATTATATCGAGGGCAAACAGGAATAAAAAGTTTCATCTGTCCCCCATCACTGATAGGGGGAAGATAGAGGTGTTTAAAGTTCGAACTGTCCCTTCGTTGCTAACAGGGGGAAACATCAAACTTTTTTTTCCGATCAGTCCCCCTCATGGGAAAAAGCAGGGTGACAGATCGAAATCATTCCTTATACGTTAACAATATTATTATAGTACCTACCTACCTACACTTTATTCTTATTTACAACTGTTAGAATTTTTATTTGACGAAATTCTTTGAAATAGTCGACGCTGCTCGGATATTGAGAAGATATAAAAATATAACCTTAATAATTTTGTCGCTTCTACTAACTTCACATAGTGACTAGCCCGTAAATCTTGTAATTGAAGTATCTACATGTTTATGATGATTCATTTAAATCAAGTGATAAAACGCAATTCAATCATTAACTCTTATAAGATAATTGTGACGTTATTGAAACTCAATGAATTGTATGCTAGTTTCATCATAGCTGTTTGTGCATATTAGAACAATTTTACTTTATCGGGTATCGTAGTCGATTCATTTATAGTCTACTGTGATAATATTGTATTGTGCTGTACTTATTCATTAGAAATATGAGATAGGGAAGAATCGGAGTTTAGATCTTATAACCACAATCTAGCGTTATCGAGTCGAGGGGTGTTGAATTAACAGGTCATCATTGTATGTAATATTTAAGTAGGTATGGCAAACTTAAACAAAGCAAAAGTAAGTAAGATAAAACAGCCAAAAGAGAAGAGTAAAATAAATAAATAAGGTATGGTCTGTTCCAAATATATCCGATTAAAATGGATGATGCCTGTCAATGTGTCCTGTGGATGTCAGTTTGTAGTGCCACGTACAAATAGAGTGCTTTGATTTTATTATTTGAATATTTTTACCTGAAAATTTAATTTACTTTAAAGATGTTTTTCACTTGACAATTGAAGTTAATTTTATAACCTCGATTATTGTTGTTCATGTTTCAATTACAATTTAATATTGTTATTCAAGCAATAATTGTTGGAATAAGTGGTGAGATATAAAGTTGATACGATATAAATACAAATTAATGTGTTACTAATTCCCTTTAGTGAGTGATTGTGTAAGGATAAAAACCTGAACAGAGTTTGTTTACATTTGTATCAGATACTTTTAGAACAGACTGTAGACTGTAATGTTCTTGATGTGGCCGTCAGGAAATAACCCATGACGATTGAGTTTTGAACTTTACATGAAGCAAGTATTTCCTTTGAAAGATTTAGGAACCATAGGTGTTTAAATGTATTGGTAGGACCTACCCCTACAGGTTCTGATCCGACCCATTCTGTGTCATTTATATTTGTTTATAGGTAGCAACATTATTTCTGTTACTGACTCATTATAATTGCAATAATATTTATATTATTCAATCTACTTCTTAATTATTGTGCCAAGTGCGTCTCGGACCACGCAAATTAAAGGTTCCGTAGTTGGGATGAATTTATCACAAGAACAAACTTAACATTGTGGTTGAAAAAATGTTCTCCAGTTCTTCAATATGGAATGTTTGGGAGAACATGTTTTTGCAACTGAAAATATAAGGTGGTCGATTATTACTCGTGAACTTGTAAAGCCTACTTAGCTGTGATAGTTTTCCATTTAATTTCGTCATATATACTACTGCCGTGAATATTTTCACATATCCAAAACCAACCATTTAGGTGGTAGGGGCACACACACTCGAATCTAACAAAAATTTGCACTTTAAAACTTATATTTCGCAAACGGACTGAATCCAAAAATGGTTTTCACATACTCGCAATATTTTTGAACAACCTTTCCAATTCCAACGATACCCCACACAATGGGTTATACGAGAACAAAAAGAGATCCCCACTTTACGTGTAGGGGAGAGGTACCCTACAACAATGTTTTTTCATGATTTGAAAACATGATTACCACTTTGTCGGCGTGATTAATACGTATACTCATGCCAAATTACAGCTTTCTAGTACTAACAGCCTCCGAGCTAAGCCGCGGACAAGCAGACAGAAGGACGTGGCGAAACTAAAAGGGTTGTTTACTACAGAACCCAAAAAATTAGATCTTCGTGTATACTTAATTTTAATAAACAAGTTGCAATAACATAAATATTGTTAATATTTAAGCTAACAAAAATTCGCCGGTGAGGGACCTATGCAGAGACCAAATGCTTGTACTCGAACATTGCCAACCGGACGAACATTTATATAAATTATTTCGCGGAGCCAAAGCTTCTGTTCCGTTAACAGTAGACTGATTACCACACATAAACAAATAGCTAGAACTTAATTAATTAATGAAAGTTCCATTTCGCAAGCTTGCATTCAATTGAGAAAACTTTTATGAATCATGTGCTTCTCGGAGACAAACACATATTTTTCAATAAATTCCGTGCTTTCGAAAACCTATGAAAAATATTTAGTTTCTTTCAAAAACTTGTGACCTGTCCGCACTAACCTTGTCGGGGGGTGATGAGGAGAGCTTCACCTCCTCGGTGTTGTCTGATCGTATGCTCATCATGTTGCTTGGAGGGACCGGGGCAGCACTAGAGGCGGCGCTGACGTTGTGCGTGTAAACAAACGCGAGCGGCGCGCGCACAGCTTTTATGTGGCGCGCGTGACGTCACGACACACACCACCGACCCTGCGCCAGCGCAGTGGATGTGGTATTTTAATGATAACTAATAAAAATTAACGGAATGATACGCATTTCGCTAATTCACGACATCGATATTTAGCGAAATGCGTATGCACTGCTTGGTGTCACAACACATGTTGTTGAGGCATGTAAACTCTGAACTAAACGAACTCTGAAAAATATGCTGACCTATACTTATTATGAAACAAAGCCGCTTTTTGCGTTTCTCTGTATGTCCGCGGTGTTCTTCTAAACCACGCAACAGATTTTGATGAGGTTTTCACCATCGTTTGGGAAATTAATCCGGAAGGTTTAAGTGTGTAATACGTTATGTGTGTAAAGTTACGTTTACCTAAGAAATCACGATGTTTTGTCAAGTCGTAAAGACCGTGCGCAGCAGGAGAGGGTCGCTAGTGTGGAATAAAACAAACTCAGTGTAGGTATTATTGCTTTCAGGTTTCAGACTTTGACACCCATGGAGAAATAGAATAGCCCGCAGAGAAAGTTCAGCAGGGCTATAACAAACATGGAAAATTAGAACTGTTGGGGTTTGTCATAAGACAGTGTAAAGGTTTTCGACAAAGTAAAACAAAAGTTTTACTTTATTATAGTCTGGTACGTAGCATATTAGAGTACTGTAGTGTGGTGTGGCGGCCGCACTATGCTACTCACAGTTTGCGTCTAGAACGCGTCCAAAAACGCTTTGCTTGGCATTTAGCTTTTTCTGCCGGTATAGCTAAAAAAACGCCTTCTTACAAAGACAGATTAAAGATCTTCAACATGCACACCTTAGAAGAGCGTAGGCGTTTAAACAACGCAATGTTTGCCTGTAAAATCTTGAAAGGAAATATTGACTCACCGCCGCTGCTAGCACTTATAAACTTTCGTGCTCCTTCTAGAATTCCACGTAAACCCATGACTCCACTTCGTCCTCCACAGAGAAGAACGGTGCTGGGATCTAACTCCCCATACGCTAGGTTCTGTAGAGTTTTGAATGGTTGCAGCGATCTAATCGATTTCCACTTTGATTCTCTGACTAAGCTGAAATCTAAAATCTTGAGTTGTTTACCAGAGGTGTTTTAAAGCATTAATTTTTATTTTATTTATTTTTTTGTTACTACATAACTTTAGCAATAATATTCAAAACTAAGTCTGTATTTGGGCTACATATTTTTTCTTTAGTTTTAAGTTGGCTTGTGAACTATACATGTACCTAGGCGTACAAATTAGCATAATTTTAGTTCATGTGGTGTTTACCTTTAAGTAATTGTTACACTGTTCAAAGTTTTTAAGGCATTACTTTTATCAAGATGTTAGTGTAAACAATTATTGGTGAACCAAATAAATAAATAAATAAATAAAGAACTAGATCAAGTTCCATGCTCCAAAAGAAAAAGAAAAAAAACGACCTACTACCTAATACCTTACTTAATAAAAAACTGAAATTCAATCACTGACAGAAAAGGCACAGCCTAAACCTCTGGTTCTAGAAACATGAAATTTTGCTTAAGAGTTCCTTCCACTAAAATAAGCACTAAGGAAGGATTTTTGAAAATTCATCCAATTATTTTAGTGGAAGGAACTCTTAAGCAAAATTTCCTTATAGGAGATGAAAGTTTGTCATTTTGGCCGGTAGGAAACCGCATCGGGAACCCGGATTGTATTCCTATGATTGGCTCCGCGGACAGGACATATTAATGTCTGATAGGAAACTGAAGGCGCGAGGCGTGTTCATAGAATTGCATACCATATCCAACCTACCAGAGCACAGTCTGCTTGCCAGCTCATTGTGTTAGATAAAAAGTTGGTCTATGCAATACGACCGCGGTGTTGCGTTTGGGACTTTTTTATAATTTACAACCTTTAAAATGTATTGCTCGACACCCGTCACATGAAGGTCGGCCTTGTCTCACACAAGTTCCCAGCACTTCGCAGCACTTCGCCGCACTTCGCCGCACTTCGCACTACGTCGCCATTGCTCGCGATATTATTTATTGGATCATATATCCGGTTAGTTTAAAGACAAACATGTTGTTTTTGTTTTTGCTTAGTTTATACTTTGTTGCCGTACTAGTTATGCGAGCAAAAACATTATTGTTTGAGGAAAAAACGGCGAGCAGACAACAATCTTGAGGTAGGTATTTTGTAAATGAAGTGTAGGGACATACTGACTATATGTTTTTTAATGTTATGTAACTGTGGAAACACGTATTTATAATCGTGTAAGGAGGAACTTGCAGTCTCGTGGAGAAGGTGTGCACTGAACGATCGATTTTGTTTATGCGACAGTCAGCGTTAGCGTGGAATTTTCATTGATAAAGTGCAATGTTAGCGAAATAATTTTCGCCCCTCTTGAGGTCAGAGGCGCTCGCTCTTGATAAGTTATCTTTATATCTATTAAACATACATAAGCATAAGTGAATTCAACATTTTATATATTTTATTTTCATGATCAATAAGTAGAGTTAACTGGTTAAGGATCCACAATCAAATAACAAAAATAATGAACGAGAAAAAAATAGGAATGACTAGCTACTTTATTACTGTTTATATTTTTAACGTAAATTCCCTATGTAGATAAGGATGATAACGTCTTATGTTTTCGAAAGGTTATGACCCTCATCTAGAAGTTTAACTTGAGTAAATCCAAGTGATAAGGAGCTAGCAAGATAACAGTGTGGCTGATACAATGGTGATTTATGATTGAAACGTTTCACTTAAACCGCACCCCCTCCGGCTGAAGGTTAATCCCCGGTTTCCGAAAACCATGGAATGGGTACCACGAATTTAATCTGTAGCAAATTGTACAGACGCCAGCACATCAATACACTACAATCTGTCAAATTTCTTTAATAGATTTTCAACTTTATTACTAAATTATAAGGTTCAAAGTTGATTGGGAAAATTTGACAATTTCGGGTAGGTTGACCTGCTGGCGTCTGTACCTATTGTATAAAACGTTTAACCTTAAATTAAGTAGTATTTTTTTGTATTGAACCAGCCTTTCAAAAACTGAGTGTGAGTAAATTATTACGAGGCAGTCACTGCTTATAATTAAGATGTCATAAAAAATCAGCAGGTACACTGAATGAACAAGACAAGCCTGTGCCTTGCTCAGGAAGTCCAGTTAAACACTGCCTGCATTAGTCCAATAATACCGTTTCATAATATGAACACTCATTTTTGGATCCGTTCTCCATGCTGCTGCAATAAATTGATCAATCAATGAAATAACCAAAGCACCGTGACTAACGTAATAAAATAATTAAACTCAGTTAGACAAAGATCTTACCTTTTATATTACTGGACAGCCTGAACACAGGACCTGAGTTCTCTCAGCACAGGTTTGATTGTTATTAACTAAAGTTAATTCTACAAACGAGTTATATATAAAATGCCTTCGTTTTGCGCACTCCAAGGCATGCAGAATATTGCGAAAGGAAGTGCACTGTATATCCGTTTCCGCAAGGCTACAGAAATACTTCGACATTGTTAACCAAATAAAATAAATATCGCTTCTTATTAAACCTCTTTTTACCTTAAATGTGTTTGTAAGTGTTTGTAGTGCTCAAGACATGTTGGTGGAATAATAAGGCACCCTCGTTAATCCTGTTTTACACAACCACTTAGTGACTTTTAAGTATGTACCAAAATTGAATCAATAAACATAAAGATCGTCCAAGGAGTCTGGCTGAATCGTTGTCGACGGTCTTGGCACATTTATCTATATTTACTGAATCCATGGCGAAATTGACATTTATGATTGTCAGATTGTCTTTATTTGAAGAGCTTGACGCTAAGCTAGTAATGAATAATTATTGTAAATAAGTTACAGTTATTAACCCTAACTGTATCGATTGAATCCTCACAATGGTGATCTTAAAGCAGGTACAGATACGACTCAAGTCGATCAAGAACATTCAGAAGATCACCAAAACGATGAAGATGGTCTCAGCCAGCAAGTAGGTCCCCCTTTGAAATACACGAGAAAACCTTGAATCGCCTTGTGAAAAAGTAGTATCTCTAATGCCAAGTTGTGGAGAAGCACTTCCTAAATTGCGATCACTAACGCAACTACCAAACGAAGCAAACTTCGAGGACGCTAGCAACAACATAACACAATCAACATCCGTGACCACAGCATCAATTGATACTAATTATGATAGCTCGTCGTTGTTGTGTTGTTCGCTGTTGTTGATTTAAAGAGAGAGCTATAGACCCTCTTAGCAGTAGACATAGCCCGGATTAGCCCGCCAATGAACACTTACTTACAGTACTCAATAACCAGGTTCACAAAAGCAGAGCGCGAATTGAAAGCGGCTCGGCCGTTCGGGTACGGTCCACGCAAGTTCTACGAGATGTCCCACCTCGTGAAAGGAGCAGTGGACGTTAAGAAGGACGATGAGAAGGCGAAGAAGGCACCCGAAGCAGAGCCCGTGGCTGAGCTGAAACCCGAGGACAAAGAGAAGGAGAAAAAACTCAAGAGGATCTACATCGCCGTGACTTCTGATAGAGGTATGAGCAGTTGTTACACAGGATAAGTCATATCACAAATACAATTACCAGTATTGTTGCTATTTTCAAGATAAATGTTCGAATATGATGGAAAGATTATCTGGATTGCCAAAGGTCATCGCCACGTTGGAGGAGACTCCTTGTCCTGGGTATTGTTTCAAGTTTGGCATTGCAAAAAGATTTTTTTTTTCTTTTTCGGGAACTGCGAAGCTATTGCTTATTGATTGCGTCAGTGGTGACGCTATCTGTTGTCGTACTCGAAGGTCGCGTCGCATTTTGTTAATGTGTTGCTTCCGAAAAAGCTGCATCTGGGCCAACCTACATAAAATGTAGGTACATTATTAGCCTAAAAAGTCGGTCAAGGGTCCTGATTAAGATATCCTTTTTAATTTTAGAACAATCAATGCTCCACTGCGTTTTATTTGCTTTGTTCCAAACATGCAACTTGAATCGCAACTGGAAATAGCTTTCCTTGTACTAATAAGATAATTTATGGCAAAACTAGTAGCTAACAGAATTTCAATGTGATGTGAATACCTACAACTATTGACCATCCCCTCCCGGATTGTTCAATGCTATCAGAATGTAACCGCGTCATTTTAAAAAAAATGTCAATACCACCCAAATTGAAACATAAGAAAAAACAAGGGGAGTGATAAGGCGAGACGCGAGGCGCGCGACGTGCGCCCGCGCAACTCCAAGATACTACTCCGGGTTATCGCCAGATCACGGCGCATCGACCGACGACTATGCCTAAACACCTTCGCAACATTATTTGCGTACTAACTACAGGGCTACAAGGATCTCTCTTGATATTATTATTATTTTAATTTTGTTCTTGTATTGGAAAACCAAGATGGCGGCGTTAGTTCCGATTTTAGCCACACGCCAAAAGATACCTGTGTGTTTTATTTTTAGAAAAACATTTTATTGTTTAATATAGGTACGTTTTATTTTTAGAAAAACAACTGCCGCTTCATTATCACTTCTTATCTCTGTGAAGTTTATAATAAGTGATTGGGCCAAGTCATCAAGTGGTATGTTGCAATAAAATTCAAGTTTTCATCAATGGTCTGCCGTCATGTCATCGAAGTTAGGAGTGGTAGAACGCAATAGTCGGCTAGTTATTCCACGCACGGGTACCGACACGCGACCAATCAATCTGCCTAGCGTTTTCCCAACTAAGTTAGGGACGGCTTTCAGTCTAACTAGAGGCAGCTGAATACCAGTATTTTATATGGAGCGACTGCCTCACGTACCAACACGCGACCAAAACAAATAAATAGGTATAACGTACTTATATCATTAATTTGATTGGTTTGGTTTGCATTAAAATTTAACTAGTTATCAAATATCGCAAGCGCAGGCGCCGCGCGCCGTAGGTCATAACTGTTCTCCGGACACTGCACCGTCTCGTGTGTTCGTCTAACAAGTACGGAGTACACGAGAATGCGTTGAACGTTTATTTCTTTGAAGTTAAGAATGCTCATAATTTCATAGCTGCTGTTTATCCTAACGGCAGCTTTCTTTTAAGTAAGTTGGTTCCAATCATATCTGTCTGGACTGGACGGATGCTCAAGGGCTTCAGATTCGTATATGGCAACGTCGGGAATCTCTCAGGGATCTCACTTGGGTCCGTATGTGTTCATTCTTTTTATAAATTCAAAAAATTCAAAATTCAAAAGTCTTTTATTCAAACTAGGCTGAGAATCAGCACTTTTTGAACGTCAAAATTTACGTAAGACAGTCCCCCAAAACGCCCACCCTTCACCACTTCCTAGTGCTTTAGCTGGGAAGAAGAAGTGGCGCAACAAACTCCCCAGCAGCACAGCTGTCTGTTCAGTTAGAAAAAAAAAAATCTATATAATAGTATGCAAAATGATATTTACATTACGCAACACAAAACATAATTTAAATTATAAAACTAATAGCCATATGAAAGCTAGCACACGCCAATATACCAACCAAAAACATCGAGAACTATACTCAAGCAGAAATAAAAATAACTTAACGAAAACAATATCTAAATAAAAGCCTCCAGGCATAAAGGGCGTGCCCGCTTACAAATAGCTGTAACTAGAAGTTATAATTGATAAACTAGGACGCTAGCTAACATATTGCAATACAACTCATTAAAAAAACATTGTAATGAGTAGATTATGTCAACAATAAATTAAAATAAAATAAATTGACTTATAAAGTAAAATTATAAACAATTATATAAACTCATATAACCTGTCAGTAAGTAAGCTAATTCTGGAGAAAGAACATTTAAACATTGTCTTGAGTTAATCACAGCGACCAACTATTCTTATCATTTAAGTAGTCGTTGATAGAATAGTATGCCTTTGAACAGAGGTTGGATTTTAATTTAGTTTTGAACGCATTAAAAGGCAAATCTAGCAAAGAAGAAGGTAGCTTGTTATAAAAGGTTATACCAAGCCCAACAAATGAGTTATGAACCTTATGATGCCGGTGAAAGGGAGTACGTAGTTTGTCCTTATTTCTAGTATTAACATTGTGAATATCACTGTTTTTAGTATATAAGTGTATATTATGCCTAATATATAATATGTTGGCGAAAATGAATTGTGATGCTACTGTGAGGATACCGATATCTTTGAAAAGATCTCTCAGATAAACTCTGGCACCTAGCTGGTAAATTGCTCGAACAGCTCGTTTTTGAAGTACAAATATATTTTGAATATCAGCAGCTTTGCCCCACAGCAGAATACCGTAGGACATAACGCTATGAAAATAACTAAAATAGACTAACCGAGCTGTATCAACGTCAGTGTATTGTCTTACTTTCCTGACGGCGTAGGCGGCCGAACGCCGAACTGAGCCTTCCCGCTAGGCTCGATATATGTTGGCCCCACTGAAGTTTGGCATCTACGGTCCTAGATTTCTAACATTTGGAAGGGCGAACTTTACACATTTACTTAGGTACTTAAATCATGGACGAACAAAAAAAGTCGGACAGACTCTCGCTAACAAGAAACTGTGTGACTCAAGTCGGCCAGCTAGCTGTACGCAGGCCAGCACGCACACATTAGTTGGTCAGCCAATAGATACGCAAACGTCAACACTCACACATAAATATTTACCTATACGTACAGTGAGCTGGCCGACTTGAGTGACACAGTTTCTTGTTAGCGAGAATTCGTCCGACTTTTTTTATTCGTCCATGACTTAAATGATATTCATAAATGCTTCTCGAACTCGAATATATCCCTCTTTGCTAATGACCTCAAACCCATAAAGATTATAAAAATCCTGCGGACTCGGTACTATTCCAAAGCGACTTATACCGGCTGACTAAGTGGTGTGAGCACAACAAATATCTTTGAATGTGAAAAAATGCTATTATACCAAATTCACAAAAAAAAAAGAATATCATGCAGTCATTTTATAAATTGAAGGGTGAGCGGCTTGAGGAAGTCGAAACTTTACGAGACCTAGGTGTTCAGTTCGATAAAAAACTAAGTTTTGTCGAACATATTGACAAAATTATATTAAAAACATCAAAGATGTTTGGCTTCGTTATGAGAGAGTGTAAAAACTACAAACAACGTAACATTTAAAAAAAATGTACAACTCGCTTGTTAGAAGCAATCTCTAGTACTGCTGTGTGGTCTGGTCACCTGAGTATAAGGTCCACATCAAGCGCATCGAACGGCTACAGAAACGGTTCTTGTGGCATCTCACCTATGATAGTAATAAATGCAAAAAGCTCAGGTCGTACCAAGACAGACGTATTCAGAAGTATTTTAAAATGGTGTCGCTGGAGAAACGCAGGAATATGCTAGATTTGGTTTTCCTTCTGAAGCTAGTACCAGGCTCTCTTAAACTGTCACGATTTGCTCAGTAGGGTATTATTCCATGTACCTGCCGAGATACGGGGTATTATTCCATGTACCTCGAGCGTGTATCTGCCAAGAAGTTCCAATAGAGGCATGCCAAGATGTCATACCAACTTGAGGCAATACTGTCCAGTATTGCCTCAACTATCTAGAATGAATGCTGCATACAAAGACCACAAAGTGGACATTGACCTCTTTCACTCATCAATAAGATAATGCTCTAAAAAGAGACGCGCTTGCCATTTAATGGGTGTCTCTAGTCTAAAATCAAATTTTAACCTTATCATAGGTATATAAAAATAAATCTAATCTTATTTAATTTAATCTACGTACCTAATTTATTGTAATCAATTTAGCTTTTAATCATTTATTTTATCTAATTATTATATATATTTTATTATTTTATCTAATTATTATATTATATTCTACTATTTTATCTATTAATGATTACAGTTTGTTTTAATTAATTGAGTTATTATCTGCGCATAATGTAGTGCATGCTGTGCTTTTCTTTAAGTAATGTTCGCAATGTACAAATTCCAAAGTAATAGTTAGTGTACTCATTGTTGAAGAGCCTAATAATAAATAAATATACAAGTACCAATTATTTTATATGATACAAATAAAACCTCAACTAGAAATTCCAAAGAACAGAAATGATTGCCTACATTATAAGTTTTGGTAAAATAATAGCCAGTCATGTTGGACGAGTGACTGAGCACTGACTGTCTATCTGCAAACTCCTGCTCGCGTCATCGTTAGCCTCTGCGAGTGACAGCCGCTAAGCGTCGCGAACACGAGCAGCCGCTGGCGCCCGCTCGGCGGTGCACGGCCGCCACTCATGCGCACTACACGTGCTGAAAGCTTCTACTGCAATACTCGTTATACTTACGAGTATACCCACTCCTGATAAGGTAAATGGGTCACAGATATAACGAAAGGTGAGATGTTACTACACAATGACTCTGAAATATAGGTGGTCTTACTTAAATAGTTATATTTGGGAAATGATGTAGTCCGCTTCAAGGGGTTTCGCATAATTGTAATAAAACTAGATATCGTTTTGGAGAATAAATAACTAATCAGCATACTAGTCCACTATCATTAAGAATAATATCGAAGGCGCGTCTCCGCTACGGCTTCAGAACAGGAAACAACACAGCTTCACCTATCGTGTGAAACTTATATACCTATCCTATTCTGAAACAGAGGAGCTTGCATAACCTGTGTAGCACCCCAGGTCTATGCGGCGGCGTGCACAGCGGCGTGGCGCGGCGCATCAAGAAGGAATTTACCGAACGCGCAGCCGAGGGCACCAACCACAAGCTGGTTTGCATCGGGGACAAGTCGCGGCTCATCCTGCGCCGCATCTACGCGCCCAGCATGCTCGTGAGCGTCAAAGATGTGCGTACCATGCTGCACCTACTCACCTAGCCCCTTAGTATCCAGTAAGTGGTTCTCACACATGTTCGGGCCTTCACATTCGATTCAGCAGTATTTGTTGAATAACAAAACTGACCCGAAGCAATTACCTACTACACATTAGGGAACGCAGAACCGGTTCTGTTTTAAAGAACCGAGATTTTGGGACCTTCTGGCTAAAGAACCGGGATTCCCGGTACTTTTGATACTTTCGATACTTTAAGTTTATTAAGCCAGTATAAGATAGTAGAGGTAAAGTGATGAAACGGAGAAAATAAGAGTAAGACGAAATGACAGGACAAAATAAAAACATTTAAACCAAATCAAACAAAACGTTTTATTTTTTGTTTTATAGACACTAAATCAGTTTTATTTACTAGCTGTGACTTCGTTCGCGTGCATGTCGCAAGAGAACAATTTGTCGTTTAGAGAAGGTGTAGGTACCACTCCTTCATTGAAAAGGAAGAAACTTCCGATCTTGCCTGGTGGGACTCGTGACCTGGGGTTTTCTACCACAGCCCTTTCGAATGCAGTCATTCCGTCTTCAGTGCTCGTAATGTCAGTGGGACGATGAAACTTCATATAACGAGATTTAGTGCGTTTTTTTTTAAACCCGCACCTAATCTGAAAAATCAAGAATGTCAAAAAATCATAAATAAATAGTTACATCACCGTATGCAAGGATATAACGGCTATTCTGTCCGTTCCGGAGACATTAGCTCAATACATTTTTAAATATCTTTTGCCAATGTGCCTACCAGATTGTCCTATGATATATTTATGCATACTATTGGCTATTAGAAGACATTTCAAGCAAAAAACCGACACTTTAGAATAGAATAGAATAGAATATTTATTTGCGTAAAACATGGTATACAAGGGTATTAAATACAAATTGAGGCACAAGCATGTTTAGCTAGGATTTATAAAACATGGATGCAAAAATTTTAAAGACAAGTTAAGCAACAACAATCGTTAACATTACAACAAAAAAAAAATATCAACATTTTTTATCTATAAATTCTTTTAAACTATAAAAACTACACTCGAGTAACCACTTACGAAATTTAATTTTAAATAATTTTGTATTTAAAACTTTGAAATGCCTTGGTATTTTATTATAAATGCACACACATTGCCAAACAGTTACTATTGTATTTAGACAGTCTAGGCAAATCATTTAATACTAGTTTATATGGATCTCCTCAGTTCCGAGGATTGACATCATTTGCAGTCTTAAATAGTTGCTTATTTTTCATAACAAACACATATTTCGTAAATGTAAAGCGACGGTAACGGTAACAAACCAAGTTTTTTAAACATCGGTCGACATGAGTCGTCGGGCGCAAGTCCACAAAATTGTTCTCATGCACTTTTTTTGAGCGATGAATGCTCTTTGGAAGTCAGTGCTGTTACCCCACATTATTAGCCCATAACGTAACAACGATTCGACGTACGCGTGGTACATTACAGCAGTTTTTATATTAGTTACATTTTTTACTTGTTTTAATGCATAATCAAATTTATTAATTTCAGTGCTTACATAGTCTATGTGCTCTTTCCAGTTAATGTCTTTATCTATTATTACACCTAAAAATCTGGTACGCGTCATTGATTTTATTAATAATGAGTTTAATGTCATTTTTGTAATTAAATTTAATTGATCGTTTAAATTGGATGTAAACTGATTTGTCTAATTTATCATTAAGTATAATTAATTTAAAATTTAAGCTCCAATGTCTTCGAGAGCTTTTTTTTGATTCACAGTGCGTCGCCCGATTCATATTTCATACAAAATGTATAGGAACGATGTGGCGCGGGACATAAAATTCAAAAATTCAAAAGTCATTTATTCAAACTAGGCTGAGAATCAGCACTTTTCGGACGTCAAAATTACATAAGACAGTTCCCCATAACGCCCACCCTTCACCACTTCCTAGTGCTTTAGCTGGGAAGAAGAAGTGGCGCAACAAACTCCCCAGCAGCACAGCTGTCTGTTCGGTTAGAAAAAAATGTTTCTATATAATAGTATGCAAAATGATATTTATATTACGCAACACAAAACATAATTTAAATGATAAAATTAATAGCCATAATTATGACAGCTAGCACACGCCAATATACCAACCAAAAACATCGAGAACTATACTCAAGCAGAAATAAAAATAACTTAACGAAAACAATATCTAAATAAAAGCCTCCAGGCATAAAGGGCGTGCCCGCTTACATATATCTGTAACTAGAAGTTTTAATTGATAAACTAGGACCATCGAGGTAAATTAAAAAAAATATCGAGGTCGCTAGCTAACCACATATTGCAATACAACTCATAAAAAAAACATTATAATAAGTAGATTATCTCAACAATAAATTAAAATAAAATGACTTATAAAGTAAAATTATAAACAATTATATAAACTCATCTAACCTGTCAGTAAGTAAGTAAGCTAATTCTGGAGAAAGAACATTTAAACATTGTCTTGAGTTAATCACAGCGACCAACTATTCTTATCATTTAAGTAGTCGTTGATAGAATAGTATGCCTTTGAACAGAGGTTGGATTTTACTTTAGTTTTGAACGCATTAAAAGGCAAATCTAGCAAAGAAGAAGGTAGCTTGTTATAAAAGGTTATACCAAGCCCAACAAATGAGTTATGAACCTTATGAAGCCGGTGAAAGGGAGTACCTATGTAGTTTGTCCTTATTTCTAGTGTTAACATACACACAACGACCGCCACCCAACCCGGTGTCCAGTCATTTCACCCAAAAATGTATTTACAAATTTTCATTTGACAAGTAACGATAGGCAAAAACATGATTTGCATTAGTTTTTCAAATAATTCACTTAAAAAAATAATTATCGAATAAACTTTTTTTTAATAACGTATTATTTGACAAACAATTCATTTTTAGTGTTCCGTAGTAGACAAGGAACCCTTATAGTTTGTTCGTGCGATAAATTCATCGGAACCCTTCATTGGGCGTGGTCCGCACACGCACTTGGCCAGTTTTTTATTCTTGTTGTTTCATAAAACATCGTTTGGAATAAAAACGTTTTACATATTGCAACATGCAATTTCCTAAAAGTGAAACTCTTTAAATAGGCCAAAGGGGAATTTTAATGCATAAATAAAAATAAAAAAAAATTATATAATTTAAATGCCAGAAACGACTTGTGCTAACAGAAAAATAATATTATTTTAGTAGGCTACTCGGAACCGAACTAGATTTGATTGAACCGATTAGATTAAATAGTTTTACTTGCAATAAAGGTTAGGTTAGAGAACTGATGATGATCCCCTACGAACGATCCCCCAAAAACGACTAGAATTATATTGAAAAGATATTTTAGCAGGTTTAAAGAACTTAGTACTTGCCTTTAAATTATTTGACCCAAATGGAAATTGCAACCGTGATCACTTTGTGACTGGTTTAGAAAATTTGTTATAAAATGATAAACGTGATTTTTCCAAAAGAATCTAAATATTAAATGAAAAATGTATAAATGATTAAATATCATGCGAAATAAATATTTGTAAAACGAGTGTTTATAAAATAATACATTTGCTGAGTAAGTTGTTTGTAAAATATCGACCCCTTGACAATTCAAAAGTGCCTGTAATTGGTTTATTTGAAATAAATGCTTTGAGTTTGAGTTTGAATTGGATGCACTGGCATCGTGCATACAGCGATTATCGTCGGTTGCCTAATGAGAAATATCAAAGACAAAATAATAATAAAAATCTTTATTGCAGACCACAACATGATACATAAAAAAAAGGAAGGAAGGAATATTAGCAGTTTAGTGGAAAATATTTTTTTTTCCTTTATAGGTACTAAATAGCTTATTCGAATGTAAATGTATGTCGAATGTATAAAAATACTCATGCGTTATGTCCTAAAACGATTTGTATGTGATGATGCAGGTGGGGCGGCTGGCGCCGGCGTTCGTGGATGCGTCGCTAATGGCGGCTGTCATCACGGAGGCGGGGTACCAGTACGACATCGGCGAGATCTACTACAACAAGTACTACTCGCCCGTCAAGTACGAGCTCACGGTCATCCCTATCTTCAACAAGACGAGGGTCGAGGTGAGCGCACTCAGCTGACAATGCGTTAAGCTTGCCTGCACTATGCACCTGTGGAATGATCTCGGGCCTTGCTATGCACATTGCAATTTATCTTCAATATAAAAAAATCTGCTGTTCCATACATTTTGTGGAGTTTTGTAAATATAAAGCATAAGCGTGCCGCGTAGCTGCTGCAGAGGGTACGGGGCATCGCGAACAGTCTCCTGTACGTAATCATGTCTCTTCTCCAAAATTGTATAAAAAGTACTTTAACTTATCTCGGAAACTGCAGAGCCCAAAAATTTAAAAAAAGTACAGAGTATAGGTCTTACGATTACAGAAAAACCACGAAGTCTATGGTCTAAAATAACATGGTGCATCAATCAATATTGTGCGTACAAACTTACATTTGTTCTTAGGATAAATTCATACAAAACAATTGCACAAATGTTTACCAACAGCGCCCTCCTGTCAACGTCACTCGCCGAAAGATCCTTGTAGTAGTGTAATACTAATATAATCCGCAGAACGCGCCAAACATGACAGCATTCGACGACGTGGACGAGGACATGCTGGAGAGCTACACGGAGTGGACGCTGGCGGCGCTGCTGTACTACGCGCTAAAGGAATGCGCGGCGTCGGAGCAGTCGGCGCGCATGGCGGCCATGGAAAACGCCACCAAGAATGCCGCCGAGATGATCCGCAAGCTGACGCTGCTGTTCAACCGGACGCGTCAAGCCGTCATCACCAGGGAACTCATTGAAATCATATCCGGAGCCGCGGCGCTCAAGTGAATCTACACCCAGTTAGGACAGTAGTAGTAACTTTTAACTTTATGTATATGTACTGTTACGGGCACGTACATCTAACTACCGTAAGGACTATTCTGCTTGCAGCGCTCGGCCGATATAGTAACGCTTACCTACGCTCATCAACCAACAGCATCGCAGCATCAGATTTTTACTGAGCCCCTTGTTTTTGTAAATGAAAAAAGAAAGACCCGTAAGCCAGCTGAGGTTGTGCGGTTTTAAATTCAAATATATTTTTTTATTTTGGGACAACTAGATCCACGGGTTAGTTATACAACAAACTTAGAAACATTTGTTAGTACTATACAATTACATACAATAACAATCATCATAATAATATCTATCTTATGAACACAAAAATAAAAATAAAAATACCCTTGTGCTCATTTCATTTCATTTGCTGAGACAGGTGTCTCAGCAAATGCCCCCCGTCAAGATAACCAATAGGGAGATACCTCCCTAGAAATCATCAAACGAACGAAATGCCTCAACATAGGTGCACGAACAGATGTTCGTGCACCTATGTTGAGTCATTTCGGGGAGTCACAGCATCCAGAAAACAGTAGCTGAATCTTCAGCTACTGTTTTCAGGATGCTGTGACTCCCCCTCACCCTCCTCATAAGTGACACTACTTTTTTCCGAATGACGGCATGGAAATCGTCAGTATGAGTTTGCGCGAACATCTCGGAGGCACTGCAGAAACGGGGAAGTCCCAACATCATCCTGAAAATGTTATTGTATTGGACGCGCAGAGTGTCTAGGGATTTTTTAGTATAACTAACCCATAGACCACCCGTGTGCAGACCCTGACAATACGCCTTAAATAGCGTGATTTTGACTTGGTCCGTAAAGCGGGCGAATCTACGAGCCAGCATATTGCCACGGACTGACAAAGCCCTGCGCTCCCTCTTTATGTCTACATCATCTTTAAGGTCGTCCGTAAGGTAGTGTCCGAGGTACTTAAGCTGCGACACCCTATCTAAGTTAACACCATTCAAAGTAATGGGTGGAACAGATTCAGGACACTTACTTGTTTAGGCTTTAAAGACCATGTACTGACTTTTCTTTATGTTATAAATAAGTCCGTGTGACTCAGCATAGGCTTCACAGACTTTCAGCATCTCTCCAAGCGCCCCAGCAGTGGGACCCAGCAGCACCATGTCATCTGCGTAGCTGATATTATTAACACTAATACCACCCATCCGACATCCGACACGAATGCTGCTGAGTTCCACTATGAGGTCATTTACATACAGGCTGAAGAGCTTTGGAGATGATAACCCCCCCCCCCCTGCCTCACGCTACACTCCAGCCTGTACGAATCGGAAAGAGTGCCTGACCATTTGACACAATCTGTCTGGTTATTGCACCAATATTTAAAGAGCTTTAACATCTCCACCGGTACACCCCTGTCCTCTAGCTTACGCCATCTACACAGATCGTAGGACGCCGGTGTATGCCTGCTTTCGTTTTGGGAGCGCTCCCTCAGTAGATAGTCCTGGCCGAAACCCGAACTGTGCATCGTGTAGTTTTAGATACTCTTGCAAGCAAGAATCAAACAAACTGTCCAGCACCTTTGTTATCACGGTCGCGAGGGAGATCGGGCGGTAGTTATCCCTATCCGAGATGTCACCTGTCCTGTTCTTAACTATGGGCACCACTGTGGTTTTCATCAGGTCAGCTGGAAGGTACGCATGACTGATGCACATAGTAAACAACAGAGTCAGGACCCTCGGGAGGTGCACTCCAGCATATTTCAGGTGTTCGACGCTGAGCCCTTCATGCCCAGGAGATTTGCCTTTGGTTTTAATATTATAAACTTTATTAACAAAATGTAAAAATAAAAGTATTTAAAACTTTCCCTTCCTTGGTTATTTTTAAGGTTCCGTACCTCAAAAGGAAAAAACGGAACCCTTATAGGATCAGTCGTGTGTCTGTCTGGCTGGCTGGATGTCTGTCCCTCTGTCACAGCCAATTTTCGCCGAATCTACTGGACCAATTTAACTGAAATTTGGTACAAATATGAATTTCTATGACCCAATGACGGACGTGTAACGTAAATTAATGAATTTTGAATATGGGGGTCACTTTTCGGTGACAAATAGGAAAATTTAAAAAAAAATATTTGCAGACTATCGTATAACATATCAAATGAAGTTGTTGTCAGGATCTCAAAATTTTTATATTACATATTATAATTTTAAAATAAATAGTTTTAAGGATACTTAAGAAAATATATGAAAATTGACCATTCCCCCTCCCTTATCTCCGAAACTACTAACTCTAAAATATTAAAAAAAGAATGGTTCTTTACTCATAGATCACAGAAAAGCTTATTATAACATGATAAATCTCTCAATATTATACGTACAAACTTACCTTTGCAGTTGGAATGTATGGGAGAGCATGTTTTTCAACTACAATGTTAAGTTTATTCTTGGGGTTAATTCATCCCAAAACTAAAATATTTTATTTGAGTGAAACCTACATGGGCAAGCGCCCATGTAGGTTTCACTCAAATAAAATATTTTAGTTTCGGAGTTGGACCTAGCTACTGACGTATCATACTTATGATACTAAAATATTTTTTTTAATATTATTTTTTCATTTTGCGTGGTCCGACACGCTGCACTTGGCCGGTTGTTTTTCTATTCCTCTTAGTCGAAAAAGGGTAGTTAGAGCCCGAGAAATTTATTTAAACAAAATATTACTAAATATTTATCTTTTATTGGTCGACGCAAAAAGGTGCGGTTAATAGATGTGGTCATCGTGTGCCCGGGATTTTGTTTTCACGGCGGTCAGATGTCCGTGCCCGTTATTGTGAAAATAACTTTTTAAATTCCATCGGTTTTTGTTTCGGTGGAGGCAACGTTACATTACATCATGCGAACTGTTATGAAATTCGTTTAAGTCATCATTCTCTCGCCCTCACCCCATTTAATTTGGGCTCGGCGCAGCATGTCTTATTCTCCCATACTTCTCTATTAGTCGTCACCTCAGTGCTCCCCCTCTTTATAGCCATCAATATCATCTCTCACACAGTCCATCCAAGATCAAAGAAACGATTTCTTTGATCTTCCCCTACTCTTTTAGTCATACTCAAGACTCTCTTCGTGGAATTTTCCTCATTCCTCCGCATCACATGCCTATACCATGACAATCTATTTCCA
Source organism: Xanthia icteritia (assembly GCA_949128155.2). Taxonomy (NCBI): domain Eukaryota; kingdom Metazoa; phylum Arthropoda; class Insecta; order Lepidoptera; family Noctuidae; genus Xanthia; species Xanthia icteritia. The sequence continues at coordinate 1,322,807 of OX421931.1, forward strand.
CATAATTTTTCAGTCACCGGTGCCATTTCCCTTTTCTCTTTCCACTTCCTCTAATGACTCATTTCTTTTTGCTATCAATATACAATCCTCTTAGCATTCTCATTGTTATATGAAATCCTGAGGACCTTGGTTTTTATTCGCCAGGTGAAATTACTCGTATGATGTCTGTATCTAGACATTAACTTAATAATGGCACAGTGAAATATCTAATACTCTGTTTCAGAAGCACTCAATTTTCCTAACGTCACCAAGTTAGGTAGTTTTCCTAAGTTAACTTTTATGGGGAATTTGCTGGGCCACCTCAAAGTTACATACTACAATAACAAATAACTCTCAAACTTTCTGCTACATTATGTATTAGACGTTCACAGTAAACAAAACGAAAAACGAGCAAAATTAAATCTTTAATTATCCCAAAACATTACAAGATAACGTTACCCACATGCACATCACACTTAGTACATCAAGTACCCGGTCGACCGAGCTCTACTCGGGGGAAAATGATCATTTAATAGTATAGAATAATTCATACTAACTCCATCCATATTACATACCTACTAATTCCATGCTGCCATGATAGTAGGTACTTACTAATTTCATGCTGCCGTGTCATTATTCTAAGGTAGATCTTGTTCTAAACTTTGGGTGCCTGAGCTCTGCTCGGATGAAAATATGGAGAAAACAAATTTTCTCAGATATGAGACCTAGCTAGATCGATTTTTCACCCCTGTAACGATTTCGATGAAAGTTGTAATATAAAGGTTTACCCTCATAGGGCCTTTTTCGAGAACGTGATTACAAATATAGATATATATATACAAATATTTTTCGTTGATTTGTATAGGATATAGAGCGCTTCAGTAGGGTTTTCACAGCATTTGTTAAAACTATTGAGAACAATAATTACCAGGGGTAGAGAGCATTTCATGTCTAGAAATAACCAAAATAACCTGAATTGAACTTGGTCGACTCCAGGACAGAGTATCTTTGTATAAGAGCATAATTACTTTACATATAGTAGAGTAACGGATCAGATCTGCTTCAGCCCCGTAATCATGAGAAACAAATGTTGGCCAACGTTGTTTCCAGCAGCATGTAACGTTGCGTGAAACAATGCTTAGCAACTGTTTATCAACTTTTGTTTCTCATGAATATGAAGCTCATCGATAACAACGGAATACAACAACAATATAAATACAGTCCTAATCTAAGCGCGAGGGTCAGTGCTCCTCCAGGAACTTGTCGTAGGTGGCCTGGTCCATCAGCTGCTGCAGCTCCTCGGGCTTCGCCAGCTTTACCCGAAACAGCCAGCCCTGCTCGTAACACGACTTGTTGATCAATGCTGGCTTAGATTCTACCTCTTTATTCGTATCTGTCACCTGGAATTTGTATAATGACAACATTTATATTTTGATATTTTCTGCATGAAAATGTAGCACAGATACTAGTGGACATTTAAAAGAACTTTGTGTAGTGACCCAAACGTCAAAATCACTGAGCTGTACACATTCCTCAGTAATGACTGACTGACTCAGAAACGCATATCTTCAGTAGCCTAGTGTGCCAAACCCTGCTCAAACAAATCTGTTATAAAGTCTCATGGTAACTATAGTGTATTGTTGTGCGAACATGGTTTTCACAATATTTTCAATTTTCATATAATGTCCATTGTCCATGGCAAAGTTATTTACCGCACGAATGTTGAATGCAGTATGGGCTCGTACATATACATATTGTCACCTTCGACAATGGATTCATTTCTATGATCCGACTCGTTATTGATGAATAACGAGTCGGATCATAGAAATGAATGAATTGCCACGAAATAAAGAAATAAATAAACCAAAATAAGAAAATAATCAGCGGAAAACCACTAGACGCGGAAAGCAGAGGGCCCATAAAACCTGCCGTGACGATGCTTGAACAAGCACAGGGCCCATGGATAACCTGCCATGCCGTGACGATGCTTTAGCCTTTCGGCTAAATGATGATGATAGAATAATCATTGAAAGGTGCTCACCGTGCCGGAGACCGGGCTGTAGACTTCACTCGCTGCCTTCACGCTCTCAAGTGCCCCGCACTCGTCCCCGGCCGCAATATGCTTGCCTACCTCCGGCAGCTGCACGTACACCACCTCGCCCAGCGCGTCCTGGAGATCAAATCATTGTGTTATGTTAATATGGCGTAAAAGTAGAATATTCAAAGTCAAAGCCAAATAATTTATTTCAATTAGGCATATACAAGGCACTTGAACGTCAAAATTTACAAAAAACCGGATTGATTCTAGTCACCCCTTTCAAAAGGTAGTTTTCGTATGGAGAAGAATGACCAAAAACTCCACCGTTACTCTTTTAAAATGTTTTCACAATATCTTGTATATGTCGTGGCCAGATCTTAAAATTGGCCATTTCATGAAATGAACATCGACCACTAGTCACATCATACTCAACGTTTAACGATATGAACAGTTAAACGCACGACTACTTCATGATGTGGCCAAACATTAGTGATCAATCCTAAAATAGTTAGATTATCCACCGTTAGAGGCGTTGGTGTCGCATTGTTTTTGTTGTGCATTATGGCGGCGGTATACAACAAATCAAACAAAGTACGGTGACCACGCAAGAAAAGTCGATGGACTTTTATTGGGTTTCCAAATATGATATTATGGAAAGCGATTAACTTGGAAGTTGCGCTCGCCGGCCGCTGCCGCGGCGTGAAATACAACATAGCACTTAAAATTAGTCTCTATAAATAAATAATAAAATTACGCCGCTTTTATGCCACCCCAACCAAATGAGTTAGGTTAGAGCTGTGACCAACCGCGTGCGAGCCGAGCAAGCAGGGCGAGCGGTGCCGCGGCAGCGGTTGGCGAGCGCTACTTCCAAGTTGGTCGCAGTGACTTGGCTATTTTTACTACACCATGGATACCCTACATTAATGTTAAGGACATACGTTGACTGACATATCATTAAATGTTGATGTTTAAACTATATGGCCAATGTTAGCTTGCCATTTCATGAAATGGTCAGTTCTAAGACCTGGCCACGACATATACATTAATTAAATAATTATATGTGAGTTTTATTTATAACTTTGACATGCTGTAACTTGGGATTCCCCCTTGGGTGCGGCGATTGGCTCTCACATTCAGTATTATTTAGCAACTACTAGAAAATAATTTTATTCGGTCGACTACTATGTATGAGTCGATATTATCTACATAAGCGAAACAAGATAAATTGAAAATTATACGTTATATGTGACTGGATACACTTTTTAAAATAAGAGGTATAAATCGAATAGTAGTTAAGAACGAAACTCCTCAGACATCAATTTCATTCCCTCTACGTATGACCTTGAATGTGTAGGGATCCGCTTAACATCACCTGAGAGCAATATAATACGCCAAACGGTCAAACCTTCCGTTAGCTTTGTAGGGATTTGAATATTTTATTCGATTTAGGGACAAATGTATTAATTAAGGGGTGACCTCAATGCCACGCATGAATTGTTAACAAATGAATTGTAAACAAAACTCCTGGCTCCAGCAAGCCAGGAATCTGTTTGTGGAAGCTTTCCCAATAAACAAAATATGAAGTTTTATTTTCATCGTAAGGAACTATCGAATCGACATGTCTGAGAAAGGTTGTCTATTGTTTGCCCGAAGATTATATGCCATAATCATCATTTTCCCGAATTTCATTTACCCGAATTTCATTTGCCCGAATGTTTCATTTGCCCTAAAAGACATATGACATACTTTTAATTACCCGAATTTTAGATACCATAAGATACGAATGCCATAAGTATTGTTTGCCTTATTTTTATGTGCCATAATAATTATTAGACATAATATTTAAATGGCATAATATTTAAATGGCATAACAAGTATTAGACAAATATTTAAGTTTTTTTTTTCTGTGCATGGTTGATGGTGGGCTAGGTCGACGGAGCCCCGCTTCGCGGGGCTCCTACTTCTGTGTGGTTTATAAAAAAATAACCACGAAGGGGATGGCGGGGTCTATTCGCTCGCTTCGCTCGCTCACACGACCCCGCCATCCCCTTCTAACCTAACCTGTCCGAGTCGGGGTGCCCTAAAGTCCCAATTGCATCCAATTTCTCTTGATATAAACAACCGTTACACACCCGATGTCGATGGTAAATTATGTTATGGCATATCATAATTATGGCATGTGATAATTAGGGCTTACAATGATTATGACAAATGATGTTATGGTAAGTGACTTTATGGGAAACAATGATTCTGGCACGTGACTAATATGGCAAATGAGAGTAGGGCAAATGAGTATTATGTCGTATGATATTATGGCTGTTGACTATTATGGCAAATGATATTAGGGCAAATAAAATTCGGGTAAACGGCGGTATACCGTCTGAGAAATATTTCTCGACGGCATGTGAAGCCAAGTCCATTTGGTGGCACAAAAACTCTGTCACCAGGTTAGTCACTAACTACACGACAGTAAAGATGAATTTCCTTCAAAATTGAGGTCATCATTCCTATGACCACGTGCCATCGCAAAATCATGTTCATTTACGCGACTGACACGTATTCCCCTCACTTTCATGCAGCTGACTATTTTTTTAGGTAGATGATGATCCCAAAAATCGTCCCATTAGGTTTTGTTGATACGTTATGAAATTACTTTTTTTAAAGTTTAATTTTTTTACTTTTTTGACATGCTGTAACTTTGGATTAACCCTTGGGTGCGGCTTGGGTACGACTGACTCTCATTCTGATGGTTCTTGAATAATAAACTACTATTAGCAATGAAATTTATTCGGTAATATATTGACCGCAAAAATCGAGCAGTAGGTACCTGCCCCCTCCATATGCTTGTCATCATCAGCCTACAGCAGTCCACTGCTGGACATAGGCCTCTCCAATTGCACGCCATTCAGATCGATTCTCGGCAACTCTCATCGAGCTTCTACCAGCCACCCTGCGAAGATCGTCGCTCCACCTAGCCTGAGGGTGTCCTAACTTACGTTTGCCGATTCGTGAGCTATGTCGATAACTTTGGTTCTCTGCTGGATCACCTCGTTCCAGATTCTATCATCAGAGAGATTCCATGCATAGCTCGTTCCATAGTCGCTGAGAGACCTTGAATTTATGAACCAGCCATACAGTGAATGTACACGTTTCGGCTAAAGTCATAACGGTCAGACCGCACTGAAAGACGACCTTAAGTCTTTAGGCTCTGCGACGAGAAGACTCGACTAAGCTTACCAAAAGCTGCCCAGCCCAGCTGAATTTTTCTGTTAGCCTCCCTCTTAAAGCTGTTACTACCAAACTGCAGAGTTTGCCCGAGGTAAACGTATTCTCGAATAAACCTCGAGAGCACCGCCATTGACATCAATCGGTCCCGAAGTGACGTGTTCGTAAAACATAACCTGGGTTTTGTCCAAGTTCATCCAGAGACCAATGCGTACAGAAGAATCAACTAGGTCGTCCAGCATCTGCTGCAAGTCATGCAGCGATTCAGCTAGTATGACGATATTATTTGCAAATCTCAAGTGTGAAATGTATTCGCCGTTGATGCTCGCCGCGTCCTTCCCAGTTCAGCTTCTTAAACACAACTCCTCCAATTAGTTAAGAGAACAATTTCGGGGAAATTACAATCCCTTTTATAATTTGGGGCATGTTTGAGCGGAGCCTAGATTTCATCAAAAGAGTTCACTCGAGTTTGAGTTTGAAATTAATATTCAGAGAGACAGAAAAATCTTTGATCACTGCCGGTGTCCAACCTGTTGATCATCGAGACATCTCTGAATATATGCTTTTTATCCGTTATGATAAAGTCTATCTCATTTTTCGTCTTAGTGGGGCTTCGGTACGTCTAGTTCCTTTGGGGCTGTTTCTTAAAGAAGGCATTCATCAAGAAAACCTCTTCTCATGGAAGTTGACAAGCATTTGTCTCTTATGATTTCTGCTGCCAAACTCGTAGGATCCTACTACCAATTCGTTGCAATGTACTCCTCTAACCTTCAACGTACTTTAGCGTTAAAATCCTCCATAAAAACGTTGTAGTGGCCAGTAGTAGGCCTTAGTAGTGGAATGCAAGACCTTGGAAATGTCCTCGAACATTTCCTCCACTTCGTCAACCTAGTGTGCATAAATCAGAACGACCTTGAGGCTATACCTCTCGGTTAGCTTCACCACGAGGTACTACCCTGTTCGGGATACTGGAGACTTCCACAACATTGTCCCAAACGGATTTGCTTACCAGGAAACCGACTGCGCCTTTGTCTCCCTATCGAAAATACAAAAGGTGGCCCGATTCAAGGGTTATTGTGTCCCTTAACAATATTATCCTTTACGTAATGCTTGCTGCAGGTTATTTATTAATATTGATGACAAAATTATTGGCTGCATCCGTTTTCTTCCGCAATTTCGTGCTCAAAAGTGGAGCCGTTCATTTAAAAGTAAGTAAGTATGTATCCTCTTTTAATAAATCATTATTTTAGTTAAAATCTTCTGAGGATGGTAGCACGTGCTGTTCCGCCTAGTTTCATTTGTATTTTATTACTAGCCAGACACGAAAACCTACTTTGTCTTATACCATGCAAAGATATTGTGTTCCGATCCTCAGCGGCAGCGAGATTTCTAAGCGAAATGAGCTCAGGTGGCCCCATACATAGCACTGCTTATAGGACAACTTAAGATCCTAAACATGGTTTTGGTTAGAATCTTGATCAGGCGATGTTAGTGATGGGGTGAAAACGAACCTGTGCATAGCTGGAGATGCCCACGGTGCCCACGTTGTCGCTCACGGACACCCACTCGTGCTTCTTTGTGTAAAACCTCCCTGGAAGCAAAACAAATCCAATGTATTGATTTGTTTCATTAGGTAGCTACCTACCTAATGAAACAAATCAATACAATTACAAACCTACTTATAACAAAATTAATAATAACATTCACCCCTTTTCGGGTTTTCAGTCATTTCAATTAAACCTTGTATTACATATGGGCTGATAGACGGAGGTACGGTCGACCGCTCGTCAATTGTAACAAAACCAGTATAATTGATCTCGTATTCTATTATAACTCCGTACTACGCTAGGCCAGCTTAAGGTCAAAGTATTCCCACTAACGTGCGGTTGACTGTTCATAGATACACGCCAAGTGCATTATGAACTTAACGATACATCGGACTTCAGCAAGTAACTAAAAACCAAGGATGACTTGTGTCTTGTGTGCTGTACATTCCTGAAAGTTATCTATTCTTAGTTAGGTATATTTTTTATTAAACACGATGTTTATTTCATAAGGCCGCGTGATTAGCACGGTGTAGCTGTAGGTACCTACTTGGTTTGATAATACGTAGGTACTCCAGAGTAACAAACTTTTTACTAATGCATTGTCTGGAGTCTGGAAATAGGGTCGTTTAAAACCAAACAATCCAAGAAAATAGATAAGTATACCAAATCAAAATAATATAGATTCCTTTTAATAAACTTTGATAGGTGTTCATCATCCTTACATCGTACCCAGCTCAGGTGGTCACGTTCCCTACGCGTCACCGTGGGCGGTAAGTTAGAACTTCGATGCTAGGTTTCATTATTAGAACTTTAGATGCCTGCCTATCTATAATCTATGCCAACATTTTAGTGTTTAGTGATGTCGTCAATTAACATCTGATTGAACTTGGCATCTTGAATCACTACGTTGTCATTAGCAAAGCTTTCACTAATCACTTATTTGTAAAACTTCAATCGGACATTCGCTTATCATTTGAAAACATTAATAAAAACAAAGAATGTACATTCGCCAGGGCGCTTGAAGCTTTTATCTATATTATAACTACTTAATTATTATCAAATAAATATCGATCATAGGTACTTAATTACTCTAAACTATTGTGGTAAAACTTTTAGCGTATTAGGTAATGTGCTGAGTAGTTGTAATATAACTACAGGGCTCTATTCAGTAATAATTTCGCAACGTGCCGCGTATTTACAAGAGACAGAACAGGGTGAGATAGTGCCAAGGCGACGTCGCGTAATCTTCTCGACTCAGCTGATAACAGATGCTTATTAACTATTTATTGGAACTTTTTGAATGAGCGGACAATCATTTAGTAAAATGAGGTCGTGGTTTTAAATCCGTAAAAATTAAACGCGTGTTGATAAGTAAAACAAAAAGGATCTGTACCAGATGGCATCAGTAATGATAATGATCCTGGACATACTTTTTAAAGATACCTATGTTTTCTATCCTGAGAGCATTGTCTCATGGGGCCCTTGGCCCATTGACAATAAGTGAAGGTCAATATCATTAAGCAAGAATTAAAACAATTTGTAGATACATGAACAGCAGCCTTATCAGCAGATATACCTACACTTCTAAACTAAATTAACTCTTGAGAGAGGATCAATATGTAGGCAAATATAAGTGCTTAATTTTAAACAAAAACGTTTTACAAAACGCTAAATAGCTCAGCAGATTCGATTGGTTAGTGGTTCTTTGAAAGCTATTTGGTAGCCTGCTGTACCTCAGGTATTACCATAATTGAAGGTAAAATACATGTAATTAGGAGGGTAGTCACCTTTCTGTTGTGTGCTGTAGAGTGCGCGGCCGCAGCAGTGCGAGGCCAGGCCGCTGCGGGTCAGTCGTGACGTCACTCGGAACACGCTGCACACCACCATTATTTTACTAGTTTCCTGGAATCAAAAACATCATCACCATCAGCCTGGGGTCCAACTGAACTTCGTAGTCTGCGAATGTGATACATTTTATGCGTGAAGCAGATAGGTTTTCTCTGTCGCTCTGGATAGAGTCGCTATACTCGTAGCTAGAAGGTAATTAGTAAGGTTACCTAACACGAATGCAGGCACGGAGGATTCTATAGATCGGGAAAAGAGGAGGAGATTGGGCAAATAAGAAAAAAAAAGTATTCATTAATAAGCAGACTGGCAAAGTCCCCAACCTCCCTCCAACCGGCGGTTGAAAAAGAAAAGCAATCTTATCAAAGTCTAATACTCGTATAACCCATGTCAGCCGTCACAGATTGCAATGAAAAAAATAGTTTTATATTTCCTGTTAAGTTTAGTAATAATAAGCTTACCTAAGTCGGCGTGGAGGGGAGCCGGAGGCGTACGCGCAAGTCGGCGCGTGGTGCGGGAATGCGGGGCTAAGCGCGCGCATCTCACCAATATCATCGACTTCACCACACAACAGTAACGACAGAAGTCTCAGTAACCGCTCTGAACATGTGGCGTCAAACAACGAAGGTAAACACAAAGATTAAAATTGTCACAACATTTGACCGCCTGCCTCCGATTAACAATTGATCGAAACCGCCTGCATAAAAGTAGAAACGGTCGGCTTACAGCCGCGAGCGATGCGACATGCGTCAAGCGACAGGCGCGCGTCACGACCTGTTTCCTTTGCCGTCCGTCGCTCCGTAAGTCGCGTCGCCGCCGCCGCCGTGACTCGTGGCATGACCTAAACAACTTCTAAGTATCATTTGTTTTCTCCGTAGTCGCTGTCGCAAGACGCGTATCGCTTGAGCGTTTAGCTCATGGCCATGGTACGACATGGTGGCTTTTTCTTTATGAAGTGGTCATAATGAACCTTCTGCACGCTTTAACTTGAGTTGACAGTGCAACTGCACTGAAAAGTGGTGCCATTATCACAAACTGTCTCAGTTAAATATCTTCATTATTCTGAACATTTGTGGATGATAAAAAATTACACTAGATAATTAAGCATCAATAAGAGCGAGCCCCAGAAGTGTCACTTAATTATGTACTGTAGGTATATATACAAACTGAGGATATGATTAGTTTTTGGACCGAACTTCTGAACTCATCAAATTACGCTGAACGAAAGGTCTCTATCTCTTTGCTCATATCGATCGGATTAGATCTTAGATTAGGTTGGTATCTCCTGGCGACGGCAGCTTTTTTGTTGTAATATTTTTTTTATTCTTACTCAGTAAATCCACCGATTGATATGGCACAATTACTTCAGCCTATTCTATTATATTCTATCTTATTCTATTCTATCTTAAATAGCGCCGTACTTATAAGATATGCACATCCCGGTGGCGAGACACAGATGTCTTTGACAATGTGTCGTCCGCGGGCGATAAGTGTTATCAGTATGACGACACCCTGCTGGGGGTCGCGGTGTATGTATCTCTGTATACGAGATATCACATAGTAGGTATTGTAGCGAAATAAAAATGCAGATTCACCACTTAATAATGTATCGTTATTAAAAAGGCACTACATAAAAAAAACACTGAAGTATAAATATGATTAGAATACTTGCGGAACGGGTAATTTGACCAAATGAAAAGGGATTACGAGAAATCTTAAGGAACATCAGATGGATCACTAACTACTTACGTAAACAACACGTGATTATTATCTTATAAAGACGAACCCAAGTTATCATATACAACATGTAAAAAAAACTGTCCGAACCGTGAGGGTGTTGTTAAGTATTGTACTGAGAGTCTATATGTGTGGTAAGTAAGTGTGGAAAAAAAAGAAAAAAAATTGCCAGTTTTTTTTTTTTGTTGAGAAAATTGCCGAATACATGCGGCGTGCGCGGTCGTCGCTTAGCCGGTGTTTAAGTCATAAACCCCTGTTGAAAACATGCTATTTTTTATGGATTTAGGGTAATTGTGGTATTAAAAATGTAGATAGATAGATAGATGGAATACTCTTTATTGTACACCGTAAAAATTACAGACATAAATGTAGAAATTTTACATAGGGTAACACAATGAGCGGTCTTATCGCTTAAAGCGATCTTTTACAGACAACCTTTGAATGGATTAAAAGTAACAGGACAGACAATACTGCCGGTAGTCAGTTGTGTACCATTTACATATACAATAAATACATACATACATAAAGCATAAAGTCATTCATATAAATATACTTATATAAAATTATAAACGTGAAACAAGAGCAAGGAACTATATGTAATGATGATGTTTAAAGAGAGGAAGTTTTTTTTACCAGAATTTTAAAAGTGGACAAATTTTGAGCACGCCTTATCGACACGGGCAAGGCAGTCCATAACCGTACTGCTTGAACTGTAAAATACTTGTCATTAAAGCTCGGCATCGTCTCAAGTTTTCCGATCACCTCAGATAAATGTAAGATAAGATAAGATATTTATTTTTTGTAAAACATGAGTACGTTATAATAGATTTTCATGGCCTTAAAAGCACATTCGGTAGCAGGATCTACATGTTTTGCCATTGATGCCGTACAAATAAATGACTTGCCTAAAGTTACTGAGCATCCTATGAAACTTTTTGATAGATAGATAAATTCATGTATTTGCCTGAAATATGGTATTTTACAGATTTTATAACAAATACACAGTTCTTCATATTCCGCCAACTAAAATCAGCATGCAAATTTTGTGAAAATAACAATGATTCTAATTTAACAAAATAATTAAATTCCAATGTCAAAAAAATAAGTACTAAATCAAGAATTGTCTAAATTATCAAATTAGAAATGTCAACTAAAAATAATTAAATTACAAATTTTCTAATAATACCTACTTTCAAATGATCACCAAAGAAATTAAATTACAAAATATGATGTCAACAGCTTAAAATAAGAATGTCAAATGTAATTTACATGTCCTGCAATTTTCCCATTTGTCCTAGAATTCATAAATTCTTTAATACTATAAAAACAGTTTTCTATAAGCCATGCTCTGAGATGCTCTTGAAATAGGCTGGTTCGCAGTTCTCTAATATCCTTCGGTATATTATTAAATATCTGTATTGCCATTCAACTCGTGTTTTTATGGCAGTACGCTGTTCTACATCTTGGCATTGCTAATTTTGTTGGATCCCTTGACATTTTGCCCACCTTATAAACATTGAGGCTATCGGCTTTACTGAATAGGTGAGGATGATTTTTTACAGATACTCCCATTTCCAACATTTTGCATTTGCACTTTGACAATAGCTTGTAATGACATATACACATATGAAAATGACATTAATGATTCGCTAATATCTATAATAAATAGGTTAAATGATAATAATTAATTTTGAAAATACTAACATAATGCACTTTAGACAACGTAAACAAATAATCAGTATTTTTAACCGACTTCCCAAAAAGGAGGAGGTTATCAATTCGGTTGTATTTTTTTTTTTTACCTCATATCTCCGTCATTTATGAACCGATTTTGAAAATTCTTTTTTTATTTGAAAGGATACACTTCCCGATTGGTCCCATTTTTATGAAAATTTAATTCTGATAATGGAATCCATGAGGAATTGAGGGAACTCCTCAAATATGGCACACACATAGCGATTTAGGTATTTTCAGCAACAAATTAAGCATTTGCATTCAGAAAGTATCATTTAATGAAGTGGAACTGATGAAGAAGACAGATGGCCTACTCAATGATAAGTATTTCACGGGTGGCGATAAGATATCTCGATTAAGATAGTTAAGCGACAGTGAAGCACGTTTAAATAAATAATTCTGATGACCATCGAACTGATCTGAAGATGAAGCCGGAAGGACGGCACCGGAACTCCGTCATAAAACAATGTATCCTAGCCGTGTTTGGGCTTATTTGAATTGCCATGAGATGTAAGTACTCTAGCTATAAATGATTTTAATGGTAATATCCCGGCATCAAATTGCGCTACTTGAGTCGTATATTATGTTTGGCCTTGATTGTCTGAAGACAGATTTTGTAGCCTCGTTATTTCCGTCAATGATCTGTGGCCGTGTGGTCGCTTTAATAATTTGTTGGCGTCCAACTCTGATAAAACTATGCCTTCCAAACTTCTGACACGACTAAGCGCGACGTATATTTGCTCTTTTGCAAAGTTTTTTTTACCAAAGTCGATCACAGCTCTTTAAAGGCTGGTAGCCTGTAATTTATGGACTGTGACCGCCCGGCTTAATATTAGAGGCAGCATACGCTCCACATCTCCGTTACCCCTTGCCGCCTGGAACGTAGTGCTTGTTGGTGGTATGGGTATCACTTTGAAAACTTTAACCTTTAAAATTTTGTCGTGAAAGATATACGGATATATTTATATGTACGGTTGTTATAAACCGGTATTAGCATATCTTTTTATTGTATGAGACGATTGCAATGAAACAAACACTAAATGTTACATCGTGATTATATTCTATTTACAATTTTAATAGGACTGTAATTAAATTTCAAAAATGTTATTTCTGTTAAATTGAACGTAGAAAAATGTATTCCAAAATGTGTACCATTTTGGGCCAATAGATGTCATTGAGATGCAAAAAAATTTGTAACCCCTTTCTACACTTTCAAGCCAGTTTTTAAAAATGTATGATTCCATCTTTATCTAGATAAGTTTATACCGCGTCTTCTAAACCAAATGAATAAAATTTTTCATATAAACCGTATCCCCCGTTTTCACCCACAAAGGGGGTAAATTTAAATCATTCCTCTTTGCCCCACCAAGTCGCCCCACTGGTGGGGCAAATGCATTCTGCCCCATGGCATAGATTCTTCCCCACTAGGGTTGGCACCTTAGAATTTGTGTAGGTAGGTATGTTCGTATTTTATATTTGATTGGAAAAGAAAGAAATTTATATCTAAGTAAAATGTAACTAGGACTTGTATTTACTTAGATTTTATTTTATTTGTAACAAATCGTGTAATTAATGTATGATTTATAACCCGATTCCTTCCAGAAACAAATAGTAAATAAAAATTAATAATAAAATAATAATACCAGCCTATTACTGTCCCACTGCAGGGCAAAGGCCTCTAAATAAATAAATAATAAATAAAAAGTATATTCAGGTAAAAAGGTAAAAAACTAAATACAAATTTGCTTAAATCTACGAAAAATTCAATTATGTTATGTGCCTGAACTAGGTCATCCTGTGTTTCAGGCGAGGCAAGGTATAATATTTGTAAATAATCACATTAATAAAAAACAAGTCATCTAATAGGTTACATACCTATTAGATGACTTGTTTTTTATTAATGTAAATGTAAAAGTACAATAAATAGTGTAAATAGTACAATAAATCTAAAACTACTTGCTAAAATCTTAGTACCTATCCTAACTTAGCTAAACTTAATTAGTACAAATACAACTTTTATTTAAGTACAACTAATAATTTCTCTGTATCTTCATAGGACATACTTTGAAGAGCTTCCTTGACGGTTCTTTTGCAATAATTATAATTTAGAGAATAAATTTTGGCTTTCGCATTTAGTCTGTTATAAAGTAATGGTCCTAGGAAGATAAAAAATTTGGCTGCGAAAGCATGTTTTGTACTTTTTGTAGGGCAAACTATGTCTTTCCGTCTCTTTTTAGTAGTTTCAGTGCTATAGAGAAGGGCTGCGTGTTGTTTTAAAACGATGCTCATTATGAATAGCTGTCGAGCTGTTAGTACTTCACAGGATTTATAGAGTAGGTTAGTGGGAAAAAGGAAAGGGCGGCAAGTAGACACCTTGAGAATCGCTCTTTGAGCTCTTTCTATAGGTAATAGCAAACTTTTACCCACTCCACCCCAAGAGGTAATGCAGTAAGTCAAAATTGACTGACAGAGAGCAAGGTAAACTCGCCTAATTAATTTTGCGTCTGCAATATAACGTAGTTTTTTGAAAACGAATATTAGCTTACGCATTCTATTATTTAAAGCTTCTATGTGTGGTTTAAAAGATAGGGTTTCATCTATTATAATTCCCAGATATTTTATTTGATTAGTTATATTAATATTAGGACACGTAAGAAGGCAATCTGCAGGGACCATACAACAATGAGCAAACATCGTTGAGGGCAAAACAGATCTTTGTTTGCGCATTGAAAACTTAATATAATTTGTCTTAGCCGCATTTAATGTTAGTGAGTTATATTGAAGCCACTTATTTACAATATTAAAACCGTGTTGCGCAAACTTGTAGACTTCATGTTCCGATTCAGCAGAAAAAAGGAGGGCAGTGTCGTCAGCGTAAGATATTATAGTACCGCGCTCAAGGTTTAGATTACAAAGGTCATTTATGTATATCAAAAACAGAGTGGGTCCTAAAATACTTCCTTGGGGCACCCCAAAGGACGTGTTTTTTTCGTCTGCGCTGAGAACATTGCCTATTTTAACGCACTGTGTTCGGTCTTCTAAGTAACTTTTGAAAAGTTTCAGTTGAATGCCTCTTATGCCCACTGTCTCAAGCTTGCGCAACAGAATAGGAATGGAGACTGTGTCAAAAGCCTTGGCGAGGTCCAGGAAAACTCCTACTGTGTGGTTACCCTTGTCAAGTTCTTGGGCTAGATAGTCAGTCAGATGATGTACGGCATCGGCAGTTGAAACTTTAGGTCTAAATCCATATTGACGTTCCGACAAAATTGATTTATCCTCCAAGTATTTAAACAATCTTTTATTTATGATTTTTTCCAAAATTTTTGACATAGAAGGTAGTAAAGAAATTGGTCTATAATTTGTTACTTGCTGTTTACTGCCTGTTTTGTATACAGGGACAATAACTGCTTTTTTGAGGCACTCGGGAAAAATACCCAAAGACAGGCACATTCGGAAAATATAAGTCAGTGGTGGCACTAAAATATTCTTGAATTGTTTGATGATTCTATTTGATATATTATCCCAACCAACTGCACAGTCGTCTTTCAAAGTCATGATTATTCTTTCTACCTCAGTTTCGTCAGTATCTAACAGGGCGAAGGATGTTAAGGTGGGGTTACATGCAAAAGGCGTGCTGGTTAGATAGTGTGATTGAACCCGATTTCTTTCAGCCAGATTCTTTCCGACGTTAACAAAGAAATTATTTGCTAAGTTAGCAGATGTCAGCGGTGTCGAGTGCGCTTTTAATAAACCTGAAGATGACTCATTGTTTTTCACGGTATATGTTACATTTTTAACATATTTCCAAATCTGTTTACTATTTGTTCCAGCCTTTTCCAGTGCAGTTTTATCGTAGTTGCTTTTAACCTTTCTGAGGAGATCATTACAGAAATTACGATACCTTTTGTACGACAGTTGCAGTATTTCATTATTTGGATGAGATTTAGCCTTCATGTGCAGTTTATCTCTATGTTTCATGCAACGAATAAGACCGGTCGTGATCCAGGGTTTTATGTTACATTTTTTACGGGTCAATATTGATATGTCTGTATTTTTCTGAATTGCATGTCGTATATTTTCTATTACATACAACATACAAAACTGCGGATCAGCAGAATTGTAGATTGGATCAAAGTTGATGACGCGTAAATCTTCTTCAAGTTTATTTATGTTTAATTTAGAAATTGTGCGAGTGTTTTGTTTAGGTAATTTACAGTTTATAATTAAAAGGGCAGCATTGTGATCGGTTATTGTTGAGTTAACAACAAGTGCAAGTGAAGGGAAATTTGTTTTAACCATGATATGGTCCAAGCAGGAGCCACTTTGATGTGTAGGAAAATTGTGTGCGGGGAGCAAGCCATGAAAAGCGCATAGGTTGAGATAGTCCTGAGCAGATGTATCAGCACTTCCTGGAAGAATATTAATATTAATATCACCAATTAAAATCGTGTTTTTGAAGGATGACAGGTTTTGCAAGGTATCATTCAAAGAGGTAGTAAAATTGCTGATATTTTTAAAGGAGGGTGGCCGATATAATGCTAATATGCCAAATTCTGATCCAATTTTAACTAATAAACTGTTACTGTCGACCATATTAGGTTCCTCAACGGAGACATTCAGATAATTTCTGACAAAAACTATCACTCCATCATTTTGATTGTGATTTTTACTACTTTTGTACATATTATATCCCGTGATGAGCGGTATGTTATATTGCTTGGCAAGCCAACATTCGGTCAAAACAATTATGTCACAATTCATGTTTATCCGCTGTTGAAAAGTGCAAAAACTATCAAAATTCTTAAAAACGCTACGAATATTTTGTGTTAGTATGGTTAACGGAGTTTTATAGCCGGAAAGATATTGTTTGCAGTGTTCCGCTTCACAAACTTTAGACTCGGATACAGAGAAATTATCCAAGTCATCAATTAGCGTGTTAATCATATTAAAAAAAGAATAGAAAGTGAAAAAATAAAAAATAAAAAATGAGTAAAAGGTCTAAAAATAACTTATAAGCGGCGCTCTTAGGCGCCTACATAATCAATAGAATTTATGTATCTTTTCTCGGCCATAATTTTCGCCGGGCAGTCAGTAGCACCTGTTAAGTGATTGTCTGGCTTTTTGAAATGCGAGCAAGTAGCGCATTTTGGTTCATTTTCCTTTTTTAGACAATCTTTGATCGAGTGACCTTGATCACCACAGTGGCCGCAGGTGTAATATGTCTGTCGACATGATTTGGCAGCGTGACCGTACTGCTGACACTTATAGCAGCGTGTGACTAAAGTGAAGTCTCTGACAGGGCACGATGACCAATTCACAAAAACACGTTCACTTGACATCAGGGCTCTTCGAATGACCGGAGATACTTCTACGATATAATTGCAGGTCTCGGCGTCTTTCTTACCGGACTTATGGCTTAGCTTTATAGAAGTCAGAAATGACTCAAAACTGGAGTCCTGAAGTTTTTCGGCTAAGTTTTGATGGTATATACATGTGAAGACTTCATTTTCTGTCATGGATGTCGGCACTCCTATGATGACTACTCTGGGCTTTCTTTTATGAGGCTCGTCGACGGTTAGACCCGACCTTGTGAGCTGCACCGATTGTCTCAGCTTTTCAATGTCGTCCTTCGTCTCGGTGCTGATAATTACTCCGCCGTTTTTAGTCTTGCGCAGGCCCCTCACGTGAAGTTGCATTTTTTCTGGGCATATAATTTTTTGGACCAGAGATTTTGTCTCATCACTGGTCTTCAATTTGTCGTTCGGATAGATAGCCACTGAACTTAAGTTATTCGGCTGGATGTAGTTGTTGGCACCTTTCCTTACCATATCAGAAAAGGAAGGTCCTAGGGCAGGTTTCAATGAATCCCCGATTCTCGACTTAAGCTCCTGTAGCTGCTGCGAAAGGTCAAGTTGTTTCTCTAGATTTATGATGGCATGATGGAATTGGACGGCTTTTGCTTTGATGGACTGGTACTGAACGGCCATTTGCGATGTCCCATGGCCAACCTTCCGGCATAGGGCATTGATGCGCAATTTCTGTTCCGAGTTCAGCTTGCCCTCTGCTGCAATAGCGCACACCTCCTTCAGGCTCTGTTCTATATTAATCATCCAGTTTTGGACTTCTGTCGTCGGTATAGCCTCGAGGTCATTGTTACTTTGACTCGGCGCTTGAGGCGGAGCAACGGGTACGGCTGCGGGCACGGGTGTAGCCGGCGGGGAGCGGGCACACTTACTTCTTGGGCTGAAGGGACTCTCAGACATTGTGAAACAGGTTATTTACATGCTAATCATGGATCACCATCAAACAAACACACATTTTACACAAACCTAATTTCCAACACAGTTTGCGTAATTAACGGCTATTGCACTAAAAACTAGGTCACGACTTCGCAAGTGATTATTTGTTTATTTTAATTAATTGTTCGACACGTCTGTTCACCAAAGAAAACTGCACGAATTCAAATATTAACTATAAGTCCATGTTTCCTCACGATGTTTTCCTTCACTGATGTCAATAATGTCCAAGATAAACTCAGAAAGTACATATGAATTGAAAAAGTCACATTAGTACTTGCTCAGATTTAAACCCACAACCTCATGCATGAGAGGCGAGGCCTTAACCTCTGGGCCATCAACATTTCTTCCTTTTCCAAACATATATAAAATACGAGCATACCTACCTACACATTTCTAAGGTGCCAACCCTAGTGGGGCAGAATCCATAATGATTTTAGACTAGTGGAATCTGCCCCACCAAGTCGAACTAGTGGGGCATATTCCACTGAAATATTTTAGGCATTCCTCTTTGCCCCACCAGCGGGGCGCGTGGGCGGCCCGGTGGGGCAAAGTGGAATGATTTGTTAATTTGTGCGGGGTAGGTATAAACACAACTAAAAAGTGAAAAATAAAAACTTTTTTACAAAAAAAAACAACCGACTTCCAAAAAAAAACACAAAAATAACTTTTTTACAAAACAAAAACCACCGAATTCCACAAAAACAACAGACGATACCAGCCAGTTCAGAGTAATAGTCTGCCTTACGGAAGTTACGCTCTGAAGTTATACTGAAGTTGTTTATTCTGTAAATAGGATATTGCAGTCACTTCTACACGTCTTATAAAAAAAAATCGGCGTTTCCTATCTGACTACTCTGAGAAGAAAGGCCGAAACAAACTCAGAGGTCACAGTCTCTTTTAAAGGCCAGACATAATCTTGGTCAGGTCATTGACAAGCATGTAGATTAATGTCTGAAATGGTCTTTTGAGGAAAGAACCACACAGATTTGAGTGGACCTGTCCAGTCAGTTGTCAGTAATCGTGGAGCTCAACTCGACGAACAATACCAAAGAAAGGATATTTGGGTAAGCCGCATAAACTACTCAAACTGCCAGACCATCATTAAAAGTAAGAAAGAGAAAAAATATATCTACAGTCCTCAAATTCACAATATTTAAACTATATACAAAGTGATGATTACTTTGTAAAGTATTTTACAAAGTAATCATGTCACTTTGTATATAATTTTCAACAATGTCAATGTGTAGATCAAGAAACTGGTATATTTTAATGATTTTACATAATAATTTAAATGTCAAATTTTATGGTTTTATCACAAGGCTTAGCAGAGCTTCTAAATAATCTGAAATTTTATAGTACCCTTTTTACAAAGTTTGGTTTAAATCGTTTAATGGGTAAGTTTCGAATGTCAATGGGAAGTTTGTTGTAAAATCGTATACATTGAACGAGTACCTGCCCATGAACGAGTTGCGCTCTGTGGAGACGTGGGCGATGTAGGTTGTGTTTATTCCTGGTATTTAAACTATGAATATAGGACATTTTCTTAAAATGTTGATACATTTTTGTGTAGGTTTTCAAAAATTTATTGTGAGGCTACAGTCAGTATATTTATTTCTCTGAATTTTTCTCGAAGGGAATCTCTTGGACCTAGGTTGTAAATGGCTCGAACAGCTCTTTTCAGTAGAACAAAGGTTCCCCAGAGAAGAATCCCATAAGACATAAGACTATGAAAATAACTGAAATAAAAAATTCTGGCTGTATCTAAGTACGTCAGTTCCTGTCTAATTTTTTCCTGACAATTTTTCTATGTGTATTTATGCCCCATTGTAATCTACTGTCAATAGTTATTCCAAGAAAAACTGTTGACTCAACAGGGTCCAACTCTATTCTTGAACATTGGTAGTTTTCTAACTAATTGACGTTTGATTTTAAAAATGAGAGAAGTGTCATCTGCGAATAAAACGATCTTGTGATTATTCCTTATGTGGTACTAGTAGTCGAGGTATTATTGATTTTCAAGCTTGCGTAGGTACGAAGTGTTAATATTGATAGAGATATCTAACGGCTTGTGATGTATTTTAGGCGAGACAATGCGAACATGGTGAAACTGAGATTCCCGCCACACATAAGTCAACAGCAGAGTCAACTGCAGGCGTCGACACGGGACGGCGGCTGCCGGCGACAACGTGCCGCTCGTGTATTTGAGCACTATTACAAGTTTGGACTATAAGCCTGAACGGTGCGACAAAATAATATGTACAATAGTTACCAAAGGTCGATTCCTCTTTGCTTGCTGTGTTGTTTACTTTGAACCTGTGGTTGTCGTGATGCAACCTGTATTTACCTTGTATGCGTATAACCTGTATATTCTGAAGGTAGTATATTTTCGAAAGTTCAGTTTGCTGGTCAGGGTCCGAGGGCCCCGGTGCACGGCAGCTCCCTCCGATAGCAACGCCACTGCATATTTATATTTTCTCTAAAAAATAAAAGTTGTTATACATATAGGTAAACCTGAAAATATAAAGACTCGGAACTGTATCATCTTGCAGTAGGTACCTACCTACCCAGCATAGTGTTCATTCATGTAATATTTATATTCCTAGTATTTCCATTCAGGTTTATTCTGAATACCCAGGAAAGTCGTGTAAACATTTCCTTAAATCTAAAAAACCGGCCAAATGCATGTCCGACCACGCCCAATGAAGGGTTCCGTAGTTGGGATGAATTTATCGCAAGAACAAACTTAACATTGTATTCGAAAAACATGTTCTCCGGAATGGAACGGAATGTATGGGAGATCATGTTTTTGCAACCGGAAAATAATGGAAGTTGGTTCATTATTACTCGTTAACTTGTAAAGCCTACTTAGCTGTGATAGTTTTCCTTTTAATTTCGTTATATTATATACCTACTACTGTCGTGAAATTTTTCGCTGGGATGTAAACTAAAACTAAATGTAAACTAGGGTTGCCAACCGTCCTGTTTTCCCAGGATATGTCCTGCTTTTTGGGATGTCCTGGGGTGTCCTGGATAGCTTTTAAGTAACAACAGTTGCAGATAGTTTGTAAGCCTCCTGGTAAAGTCCTGTTTTTTAAGCGAGGTCGCGCCTTCAACCTTACGTTTATCGATCGGCCGCGTTTGAAGATCATAGAAAAGTCGCTACGAGCTTCAAACGCGGGGCGAGGGGTATTTAAAAAGTATACTTGTAAAGTGCACTCTGCTTGTTGTCTCTTTCTCACTACTATTTTCTCTAATAGACAGCTCTAGTGCGCGAAAATTGAGTTTCGTTTAACCTGTTTTCATTGCTTTTTGCTATTAACTACAGCTCTTATACTGCGTCCTGATTTTAATCCGAAATGTCCTGGTATTTTCAGCTTCGAATACTGGTTTTCAAAATTTCGGGATGGCAACCCTAAAGTGTTGTGTTAACATTACAAACTGAGATAACAACTGATACAGTATATGATCACATTGATCACTAACAGCGCTCTCGAAACTTGGGACATTAACTAACAAATAAAACCACTCGTTAAACTTAACTTAAACCGTTTATTTGAACTATGACGATTTGTTGCATCCTGAAGTGTAATAAGGCGACCCAGAATTCTGAGAGGTACTTACAGTTAACTAAATTAAAACAGGTTTCAGTAAACAGTGGTTTCTTCTATGGTTTAATTTTATGGTTTAATTTAGAACACTTACGAGCATACCTGTAACTCGTTCGCTCAATGAATGGTGCGCAGTGTCAATAAATGCGTATCGGTACGAATGCGTGCGGCTCGATGTACGCACGGGAATGTGATTCTATGAAATGACTGAGTAGTTTGCGAATTTATAAGAAATATTATTATTAGGAAAATAGTGAATGAAATTGACTACACTATTTAAACCTTGGCTGACACGAAAACGATAATTCACGCACAAAAAGTAAGTAAAAGATATGCATTTTTGAGCAAAAGCATTTAAACAAATTCCTTAATATCTATAGCATAAGTATGGCTATCAATATTAAACACATTTAAACTAACTGCCAATCTTACGATGAGAGCCTATCTATATATAGGTATATCTATCAACATGGTTATTTATTTTCATCTATGTTTAATTTCTATTTACCTGATGCTCATAATCGAGTTAGTAGATTCCAATATGCGTTTTTACTAAAATATAAGAGGTGTTACGTAACGTTTTTGGTCGGATCACACCAATTTCGTTCGCTCTAAAATATGGCTAAAGGACATTGTGAGTGTGCACAATCCCACCAGCGGAGTACGCAACTCGTGGGTCAGCATTATTTAAAACCACTCTAGTCTCTAATGTGTTCAAGAAGTCCTTAAAGATGTTGATATAAAATAGAAGACATTTTAATAATGTCACATATGAGACAACTCTTGAGATTGACGCGACGTAGAGAATAGTTTGTTAATGCGGGCCTCAGAGCTGAGTGAGTGTTGTGTTGTATCACAAGTAGCAAGGCACGGCCATGGAGGTACTGAAAATTGCTCCGATGGCGCTGATGGAGGCCGCGATGCAGCCCACAACGCCCAGCGCCACCACCTCATAGCACACCATCTTCCTCCAGCCAGGCGCCTCACTGGGAACAACAAACATATGGGTAACAGATGTTAGGACGGTTTTCTCGATTTAGTATTATTGGTTAATCGGTGTAGAACCTGGCAAAATTAAGCCAGAGCGAAGATGTTGGTCTCATAAAAGACGCAGCCAAATAGCTGATAAAAGAAACCACTGAAGCTACAATAACCCATAGCATTTTATAAAGTCAGAATTAAAGTTTAAGTGTTCAAGGGGCGGGGGGTGCGTCTGCATTTTGTAATTCAAGAAATATGTTTAGGATGGATTTAAAATTCAATTTACCTAATTTGTGCGTCGAAAAAAAGACCAGTGGATTAAGTAATTATGTAAAGTGAGTTCGACTATTAGCTTTAATGAACATGATAGGTACCAATTATATTAGCTATATTATACCACTGATGACGCATGGTTCGCGTGGTTCTCATTAGTATTACATTAACTGGCATTAAATGTCTGTGTTACAAATCAAATAGCTTTGTTCGTCAACTGGAAATGTGATAAAGACTAAACGATGATTAATAAATCGGGTCTATTAAGTTATAGCTAACGTCACTCATCGGAATATTAGTCACTGATTATTTTTTTAGACTACCATACACTTAAAAAATTCGATCTTTAAGTGGTTTATTTGAGACAACGCTTTTATCTAAATTTATATTTTATTCACAACAAAACTTTAAGAAACGAAAGAAAGATTATCATTATCCCTAATTATACGCAAATTGCAAATAAAACAGCCTCTATAGTTTCCGCGAGTACTCACACGGGCGTCTGTCCCTCCGGCATGGGCTGGTTGATGAGTCTCAGGTAACAGACGGAGGGCAGGATGTAGGTGAGCAGGGCGATGGTGGTGGCGCCGATGAGCGCCAGCAGCGTGTAGAACCGCGGGATGCTCTCGCCAATGAACAGGATCCCCAGCATGATAGACACGCGCACCGCCATGCGCCAGCCCGTGGAATCTATGAAGAACCAGAGATAAATACCTAGGAAGTACCTACAAAAATCGTTTTAATTCTACAGCTAAACAGAATAGCTTTAATCTAAATCTAAAGAGTGTGTGTACCGATTACTTTACTCAAGGGCTCTCCCAATTAATCTTAGTTAAGTTTCCCGCTAAACATCAGATGGTATTTTACCAACCTTCGTTTACCCAAAAAATACGAAAACATTTCGAAATCTATTCATGAATGTATGACGATCATATTTTTGTTCAACTTACCTCTAGGCACACTGTAGAGCTCCTCGACCTCTTGGCAGACGGGGTTGATTATGATGATGAAGGCGGAAAGCAGGTGGATGGCCATGAGCACGTTGGCCGCCAGGGTCAGAGGGGTGGCAGCCATGGACAGCGCCACGTTCGGCATCACGCGCTCGCCGAACACCGCGTAGCCGCCGATACCCACCAACAGGTACAGGATCAGGACAGCTAGAGGTGGCAGAAATGTACATTAAATCAATTTACCCTTATTCAAGCATTTCTTGCGCATTTGATTCAGCTCATGTTCGCCAAAACTGTGGCCTCGTTAAAACGTAATGTAACCGATTCTTTATAAAGCAGAAGATAATTCATTGTATTATCTTCCTTATATTTCAGGGTTAGGAAACTAATGAACCTAACTAACGTTTTCATAATAAACAGTTATAATGGACTAATGATGTCAAACTAGGCACTTATTAAGAAGTTGTCAATGAAAACTTACCGAAAAATCCATATTGCAAACTCTTTCCAAACTTGGACTTGTCCGCCATATCATTCTGGATGGTGGGGAAGGTGGAGGCTCCTCCGAAGGCGAACATGATCGTGCCGGTGGCAAGGAAGAAGTCCATGAAGCCGTGGATGCCGTAACGGTAGGTGAACGGCGACGCCTCGTTCATCATCTCGATGAAGTACAGGATGCAGGCAACGAGCGATGAGCCGAACGCAAGGAGACCAATCAGACTAAAAATTTTAATATAAGATAAAGACAGGTGCCAACACATTAACTGAGTAATCAGGATGAGTTTAAGGTTCATGGAACGACATATTTCATTATGGTAACCTTTTAAATTATTATAATTTTATTTTTAGCGAATTAGAACGGTATTATTGTAGTGGTGCTGGTTCACCCATTGGCCGCTTAGTAAGGCTCCTACGACCGTCAAAGGTGTGGCAAAATTTGGTCCGTACAGGTAACCCAGCGTCTCTTTCTCTCTATATATACTGTCATCTAAACTTTGCCTGTTCTAACACTACTTACTGGAAATCCTTAGGCGTTCCGAAGAACATCAGCGGTGTCATAGCGCCTACGACGATAAGGTACCAGGTGCAGATGGTGAGCGCGGGAACCAGGGACAGTAGCACCGCCTCGATGATTTGCGCCGCCAGCAGGAGGTACACCACGGAGGCACCGAACAGAGTCACAATCATCGCCATCGATACCACCACGCTGAGAATGATAAGAAAATGCTTCAATAGCATGAAACTCAGCGCTTGTACTATTTACCGAAACCTTTGCCAAGGATAACCCAGCCAATTTTTTTGGACGTCATATGGGAAAATATAATGTATATGAAGAGAGCTGAAGGTGAAAAGCAAATATTAATTAAGAATGAAGCAGATCGTAATCATTAGCGTCACGATATGTGACTAGTTAACTACGCTTACGCATGTCCTGTGTTCAAAACTTTAATGCATGTTGTACATTGTTTCTATTATTTTAATATTGTCTTACGAATTACCACACATTAAACATCATACAATAACATTCACGTTCCTCACTAAAGCTTTTTTACTGAAACTAATTATTGAAAATAAATTATACCTTGTACGCTTAAAACAAACAGATATTATTTACGCCTGCTATTTAAACATGCGTTCCACTCATGCACCCTTGCTGCGATATTATCCTACCTAATTCCAAAATATTGAATACTAGTGGCACCATTAGGAACCATACTCACTCAAATGGCTAATGGGGACAATCATATTAATCATATTAACAGATGTGGACAAACTTTCTATGTGGCTGGGACATATTGCTGTGATACGGAGAATTCACACTGTAATTATCGTAACCCATGATATCCGCAGCATACAAAATAATTTCTACAGTTTCCAAGCCCAGTTAGCTAGGTCATTCTTCGCACTGAATGTTGTTGAAACCAAATAGACTATACCGCCGATAGAAAGAGGAGGCGATGTATCACCTATTCCTCAAAAACCTGGATTAATCAAAAGGACGATATTGTGATATTCGTCTAACAGGAAATTAAATGGAAAATTCAAAAGAAACTATAAAAAGTGCCTCCTACAAAACTCAAGAAACAATAAAAACAAGTGAAATGCTGTTCAAACTTTAATACAACAGAAAAAATAAAAATCAACAAGCAGCAAGCGTACAGCACTTGAAGGATTTGCGGCGTAAATACGCACACCTATTATAACGCGATTGCTGACATGATGTCTTCCGATGAAGAAGACTTTTTGATGTGGCAATGACTACGAAGAAATAGAAAAAAAGACGTCACTGGATCGTCCTTAAAATTTCGGTTGCGAAAAGTTTGGAAATTTTACAATATCCAAATTAATTATGTAACTCTACTATTTCTGTAATCCTGCAGTTGATGGTCATATAGAGGTGGAGTTTGTTCGATATGTTTAATAAAAGCAATACAAAATTCTAAATCGTCACGACGCAAATAATATGTTTGAATCTTGGAAATGTGTGGCGCGCATGCTGTCCCGCAGCAATCTGCGCCGAGTACCAAATGATTCTTATGTGTGAGTACTATATACGAGTAGGTAAATGTATGGGCGCGTTAATTGTTCCTTAAAACATTTGCTGTATGTGTGCTGTGTGCTGGCTGCTTGCTGCTCAGGTATGCGGCCTTAGAACTACGAGTAGTAATTTCAACTTGTTAAAGGATATAAATAAGTACTTCACTAATATAGGCAAACACCTAGCTAGCCGATAATATAACTACCACCATAACCTCCTTTACTTACTTATATCTATGAGATAATAGGTTGCCGTGCATAACCACGAACCTCAACTCGATAGTCCTACTTCCCACGGATGAGTCTGAAATTGAAGCATAGATACTCAATCTAAACAATGTGTCGTCGGTTGGGACGCCATTCCTCCTAAGTTCCTTTACCTAGCGACACATATCATTGTTCTCCATTTAACGAAACTCTTAGAATTGTGCTGATTGTTTCCACTAGCGTTCAAAAAATGTTTAATAACATCTGTCCACAAGGACGATGTCAAAAACTATCGGCCTATTTCGATTCTTTCGACAATATCTAAAATACTAGAAAAAGTTCAGAATACAGGCTAATTCGCTTTCTAGAACGTAACAAGATATTGTCGGATCAGCCCAGTTTGGTTTTAGGTCTGGGGCCGTATTAATGCCACCATTATTCCAGTGTGAGTGAGAGACGGAGCTATACAAGGCCGCTAGCACCATCCTTTTTTCGCAGTGGAATAATGATGGCATTAATACTTCATAATAAGGCCCCAGGAGGAAGCATTGAGGATTAGGTCAGGAAGAAGCACTGTAGACGATTTCGAGCACTTGTGGATCATGTTACATCTCAATTGAATGCCCTAAAAAATTGTATCGGAATTTTCCTTGACCTAGCCAAGGCTTTCACCCAGAGCGGGAGAAGTTATTTGATAATTTCCCACCCAAAAAAAAAAAAAAAAAAAAAAAAAGGCTTTCGACAACGGTTCGATACATATTCTTGTGAACAAACTGGAATGGATTGGTGTTCTAAAAACGGCCCTAAAACTCTTTGAACACTTTCTCTGTGATCGTACGAGTGAAAATACGAGAACATGTTAGTTCAGATGTCCTGGTCACATACGGCGTACCACAGGGTAGTATTATTGGTCCTAGTCTCTTCCTGATGATTGCAAATGGTAAGATTTTTACATATGTTGATGACAAAGCACTCGTATTTCATGGAGAGACCTGGGATGAGGTTCGACAAAAAGCCGAGTCAGGTCTGCTTAACGTGAGCCACTGGCTAAGAGCTAAACTACTAACCTTAAACCTGGCAAAATTGACCCTAATCCAATTAAGTTACATGCATATGATGCCCCCCAGAACTACGCATCCTGGTCAGTCATATCTACCTATTCGTCAATCCAATACAGTGAAATATTAAGGATACTACTCGACGATAAGTTTACTTAGTACCAGTATATAGCGATAACCACTGCGCGAATTAGAAAACTGTTATTACGTGCTGGTTCAGTCAGTGATTGGGTATTGCATTGTGTCTGGGGTGGGGCTTCCAAAATGTACATGATTCGGCTTGAAAGGGCCCAACCAAAGATCTGTGTTTAAAGTAATGGAGTTTAGACCTTTTAGATACCCCACCACATATTTATATGACACGTGTGAAGTTCTCACTGTGTTTTACATAGTTACCAAACAGCATCTTTTTACACCATTAAATAAGCAAGTTTTAAGTAAACTTAATATAAGGAACGTTGGCCTATTTGTTAAATTTGACACCGCAGCTGCCAACGCATGTATTTGTCAAGTCACTTTTACAATAAAACAAACAATGCTCTAAATATTAATCGTCGTACAATAAGCGAAGCTAAAACGAAAACGAAGTCATGGCTACTGACACAAGAGTACAGTCAAACAAAATCCATTTTAATGTAGGTATCTATATATTTAAGTTCAACAAGATCAGACATCATCCACCATCTCATTAACCTCCACTCACACACCACCACACTCCACACATCAACACATTAAACACACACTCTTTACACTCTTCACACTCACGATCACACAAATGTAGAACGATATTATAATAAATCAATGGTTACGATAATTTTTACTTCTATCTAACTATTCTAGTCATAAATTTAATTATTATTTTAATAATGAATGTACCTGACTACTACTTTGCTATTTTAATAATTATTTTTTGTTTGTCGTAAGGTAAATTCAAACGATGTTTATTGCATAAAAACCTACTGATTGGGAGAAGACAGTGGCCCATTGTAACACAGGTGTTGTTACCTATAGCAGGAGTCAGGGCTTCACTTTATTTGTACACATTTTTTTGCCAAAAATAATTTATTATATTATTAAACTCTAATTCAAGCATTTTTATTTAATTGAAACACTTTTGGATTGTCAAGAAGTCGTTAGTTAGTCAGCAAATTGAAGCTAGTTCCCTGTAGCATTATTAATACCGGGTACTTGTGCAATTTCCATGACATGTCATACTCAGTATTTGAATCTCTTTCTTTGTTAGTGTCGAATACGTGGTGTTTAAACACAGCCTATCTACTGGAAGTATGGTAACTGTACTGTATAGGATCAAATTATCCGTCTTATTTTTAACGTAGATGCCTTAACCAGCGCCATGTCCATCTAGCTAACAATCAATCAAATAGGTTCCCGTACCTCCACCCCTTGCCGAGCGCCTGCTCCACTATGATGGCGTAGGGGTTCCTCTTGCGGGTCCTCATCTCGGGGTCCCGTGCCTCCAGAATGGTCCAGCAGTCGCCCAGTCGCTTGCCGCTGAACGCAGCGACCAAGCATATCAGGATGATCAGTGGGACGCCAACCCATCCTGAAATTGCATACAAATGTTAGTTGGTAAGGCAAATATCTTGAACTATTAATATACCCTAGTAACTTGAACGTGAAATTTTTGGTATAAAAAGTTCTTCGGCAACATTCTTTCTACCACCAGTTTATCGATCAAACAATAATTCAGGCAAACTTTCTGGGGATAAGTGAACTTCGGGCAATCGTGACGCACTCATCTAGAAGCTTGACCTAAGTTACGGTAGCTGAGGCTGGGTAGGTCGGGTAGGCGGGTAGGGCGGGTAGGTGGGTGAAAGCATTATTTGCATATAGGTACAAGTCTTATGAATAGGGTAAATAAAGTTTATCGCAGTAAACAGACAAAAAAAATACAGCCTTGCAAAGGTACGATACGTAATACAGTAACATAGATAGATAATCTATGTTACTGTATTACGTATCCTACCTTACGAATCTATCCTACTTTACGTATACGCTTTATTGTACACCATAAAATTACAGACATAACACATTTATCACTTAGGTATATAGCAGTTCAACACAGCTTAGTTTCATAATTCATAGCACATTGACCTAACTCGATAGGTAGTGTTGTTAGTAAGACAAGGTCAGGTGGTAACATAAAAACAAAATGTCTGACAATATCAACGTACCTATTACTTGAACGACGGAAATATGCACAAAAAGTTGTAGAGCCGGTTTGTTAATTGGGCTAGTTTATCAGCGGACAGTGGGCTCGCTGGGCAACGTGTGTGGGCAAAGCGACCACAAGGTGAGACTGATGTACCTACTGCCACCACAAAATGTGCTGCCAAGTTGGAACACTACACTCGAGGCTCGAAGGCCAACAGCTAGGTAGGAAATTGCTGTGATTTGATATTATATCTTAATTCTTCACAGTCCAGTGAATGTCTCCAAATATTAATGAGTGAATAATTTTATTACTCTCGTTAACATAATAGTCGTGATTGAGAAGGTAGTAGGTATTCGAGAAGATACGATAGCAAATAATGAAATAACTAGTTATGAAATAATATAATTATGGAAATATAAAAGTTAAAGTTAGTTAGTTGAAGTTAGTTAGTATATCACGTGGTATTTCGTAGTTTCAAGCCATTTTCAGTCCCACGCGAAAGTGGTTTTTTGTGTAATTAAATAATAAATACAGATTATTTATTTTATAAAGGTTTCATATCGACAAAAAGTAAATAAGTGAAAGATTAACATTGTGTGATTACTACTAGGACACATGACTGACAAATATCAGGAAAATTTCAACAAGGCCTTGAAAATACGAGATAGGGTTATCTCGTATTTTGATGTTCTTACATTTGCATTGATATAATATTATATTATACTCGTATGCAGTCATAAAGTATCACATTATTGTATTATCTGCCTCAAATATATTTAAAGGTAAATATCATAAGGTAAGTTGCCAAGGCCAAAGTCATTTATCCAACCAGGAGATCGATTTTTTGTGTTGATCATCCGAAACGGTCCATGTCCATGTGGTACTGACACTTTACACGCTATTTATTTATTCATAGATTGGGATTGGATTTTAAATAGTATGGTTATTGTAGGGTCACAACTTTTAAAAGCTCGATCATGTAAAACCAGGGCTCGGATAACGGTATATTTTTCGAAACGGTTTCGTCTTAAAAACTTGTTGTTTCGGTTACGTTCGAACGGAACGTTAATAGAAAGTTTTTGAAGAAGAATTGGAAATTAAAAGTTTTTAAAGAATGTAAAGGCTCGTACAGACCAGCGCGACGCGACGGCGCGACGCGTCACGCGACTCGAACAATACAATTTCTAAAAAAACTTCACGGTATAACAATAACCGGTGTCGCGTCGCGCTGTCGCGTCGCGCTAGTCTGCACGAAGCTTAAATCGTTCTAGGTTAATAAAACGTTTTAACCATTTTTGGGATCATCGATAAGAAACTCGCAACACAACCTTAATCAATACGTAAGCGGCAAGCGCATTGGAATCAATGATGTAATGAAATGAAGATAAGGTACAATTTAACTAAACAAGTTCATGCTTGTCGGCGCACGCAACGTGCGCGGCTGCGTCCCGGTTTTTATAAACGTTCTCATTTCGTTTTCGTTCCGAACAAAATGCTAACGGCTACACATCATTTCTAGTTAATGCAAACCTCGAATTGTACGGAAATCCGAGATCAGCATAAATAAACTGGATATGTACCTATAGCTTGATGTGTAGCCGTATGTACAAAGAAGAACGAGAACTATTAGAAACGTTTTAAAAACGTTATTTTAAATATCATTTCCAACTAATCTGTGATCAATCGGAGATTTTCACCGTCCGCGTCGGCGTCGCTAGCGGCGCCGACGCCGGCCGCCGCCGCCGTCTTGATTTTAAACAAACGATCTAGACTTGTTTTACGAGTAGGCAATTATTTGAATTAGTTGATTTTAAAATGTTATCTTTCATATCAAAATAATTGCCTAAAGATATTTGATTCTGGAGATTTCAATATTATCGAGACAATCTGTATCAGATTTCCTTTGCGAATGATCAACTATTCGTGTATTAAATATGCTGAATTTATCTCAATCTTATCAGATGATCTAAATGGTGCTGATAACAGAGCGGGTTCGATCGTTAGCCGTTACCTGTCTGTAAGAAACTGGACGATTCGAGTCGCTTATTATTGCTTTAAAAGTACTAATCTTGATGTATGTATGTTGTGCAATAGCAACAAAAACTTGTATACAAACTAAACAAAGAGAAAAGAAATAAATACATTTATTTGAGACAGGTTAAGGGCAACACACAATAGTCAGACAAAATCAGAAAAAAGCTTAGAACAGTATTGTGTGCCCCACGGCTGCGCCAAATAGGCCCAGTTCAGTTATAACTTATAACAGACATACCTCCATACGTCAACCAATATAACACAAGTTTCTTTGTATTGCCAAGTATCATTAAATAAAAGGCAAATCTGCGAAACTAATCCTAGTGAAGATGTATCACTGAAATCATTAGAAATACCTACTGTGTGAAAACAAAAACAGTATTTTGGAGATTTTGTTTTCTTTGTAACATATTGTTTGTATACACCTCGCGTCCTTAAACATAAGGCTGACTAGATGACAGAAGAATTGGAGTTGTTCTCATGTTGAATTGTCAAAATTCGAGATGGTGCCATGTTAGGGTTTGTCGTCATTGTAATGAACTTGTCACATCGTATTTCATGCCGAAATAAAAATAATCCCGGTGAAAATTCTTCACTATAATAGCGTTTTTATCACAGAAAAATCTTATTTTCCTGGGCTACATGTAGGAGTTCAGGACCTAAGTATTAATAAATTTATGTAGGTAAGTTTATGATATGACAGTACGCCGGCGCCGTCGGTAACTCTTTTTTAGCAAGTTGCCTAAGCAGCCTGCTTAAGCAGCAAGGTAACTAAAGGATTTTGGCGTAAGGCAGCCCGGTGGGGATATTTCTATTAGGGCACAGTGCGGGCTTTAATAAAAACAATAAGTTGTGCGAATTGTTTGTCAAAGGTCACAATATGGAAAAAATCCTCCAAAGCCTTGATATAGCAGTCGCAAGATCCGTGTTCATAAATGTGACATTATCTATGTAAATATATTAAGTACCCATTATTTTCTATTTTTAACATTTCACTTAATACATAATGTCACAATACCATCTGGCTACAACGTCATAGATTGGTTGCTATTTTTAATATATTATGCTAAACAGGTATAGCTAAGATAGATATGTACGACTGATATGTTCCGTGTGAGTTGACTTCGTTTCTTTAAATAAATGCCCTCGTCACAATACAGGAAAATGTCCTATTGAATTGTGATTATCTATTCTTAAGTGTAAGGACAGAGCAGATAAACAGCTCAAACAATTTTATTTTCTAGATTCTGCCCGCTTGGAAGCTATACCATTAAACCACCACCACCCACCACTGACCCTCAGAGATAAGGTAGCTTGCTATCAGTAGTTCCGACGATACCCCCACATGCTAACTCACAAGTTGTACCTGTTAATCGATCGATTGTTACGTATTTTTAAGTAATGCTCCTAGTAAGTACATCCATCGTTCATATTTGTAAGGAGAGAGCAGATATAATGTATGGGCAAACATAATATAGTTACCTACCATATTCTTGTAATATTCCATTGATCTATGGAAAATCTGACAACACGGTCTCATCGTAAACACGTTTCGTTAGACAAATCATTAAAAATTAATTAACTGCCTCATGTATAAGAGTTCGCCTCCCGAACATCACGGTGGTATAAACTTGAATGGAATGCAAGGTGATTCTGATAATGAAAAAATCACGTTGACTCTACCAAGAAAAAGAACTGAATAAGATCGTTTATTTGCAAGAATGTGAGTTTGATACTTCGTCACATCCTACTTAGAACGGAACTACGATTTTAATCAGCTTACCTGTAGTAATCTACTGCTGCACCGGTCTACGCCCAGCAGTAGACTGCCGTCAGTCGTGCGCCATTCAAGTCGATCCTAAACCACTCTCGTCCAGCTGCTTTCATTTGAGTTCTTATATTGCATCAATAATGCCTTTTGATTAAATTTAGCAGAAAGACTTGAAAAAGCGAAGGATTAAAACAGGAAGAATGGCGTAAAAGGGAGGAGGCATGCAAGGCCGTGGATGGTGACTCAATGATCATCTTCTAAAGCTAAAGGTACCTACTTAGTCAATATCTTAGTTTCTGAAAAAGCATAGAAACCATATTTGAAAAATTTCCATGGCTTAGTTGTTCGTGCTAACGATGTGTGCGAGTTTGGCTGTTACTAACTCAGATATGCTGTAACGACTACAGTTCGATGAAATCCAGCACAAAGATTGACCATGTCATGGGTTAACACAAAGGGTACTTTTTATCTTAGTAGGTTCTTACAAGAAGCAGTTCCCTATTTACCTATTTAGATTTATATACTTATTTATCTATCTACTTATATGTATTTATTCCGGTGAGTATGTGGCGACTCTCCACAGACACCGCACACGTGAGGACATTCGGTCCTCACGTGTGCGGTGGCTGCGTCAGCAAACAGTATTCGCGTAGTTGAACTTCAGGCCATACAAATTTAAAAAATATATATAAATATACAATCTTATTTTTGCCATCGACACCACTTTTTCATCAAAATACTCAAAAACAGAAACGAGTTTAGTTAACCACTGAATTGCAAAAGGTTATTTTGAATGTACAAGACTTATATTCGCTTAGCATCATCATTAGTAAAATAGTTAAGTATAATAACAGCACATTGTGTATGACCCAAGGTATACTTCCCAACATTACGCACAGCAAAGCAACTTAGAGTTAAAATAAAATTGTAGTATTCCATTTATGAAAACATAAATAATGTTAGGTCCTAAAAAATTATGGTATGTTTTGTAAGTAGATCCGTATAGTAGTGGCATCAGTGCTACCAGTGGCGTGGCTTGGGGTGGTGCCCGCGCCGGTTTTCTATTGAGCACCCCCAAAATAAAATATTCGATCACATTATCAAAATTTACTTTCCTGACCTTTTCAATGGAAAACATGAAAAGATTGGTAAACTATCTGGCGCTTGACTCATTGTGGATTTTAAGTAAGATTTGATCAACCTTAATTTTGAGAAACTTCTTTCACTAGATGACTAGAAGCCACCGAAACACAAATAATTCAAAAAAATCTTAGACACAATGCTAAACTCGGAACAGACTCAAAATAGTCCCATTTTACAATGAATTTTAAAAGCCCCAAGGTAGTCCATTGGACCATTTCTTGGAAAGAAATGCTGAAGGTGGCGCCTTAGTCGTAAAATCTCCAAAATAAGGTCCTCTGCAGAAAATTCATCACAGATTTTTGTCAGATTTTAAAGCAGAGTTTTAGGCCGAACAACACTAAATGTTATGAGTCATCCATTGCCCTGTAACGATGGTCTAGTTCTCCGTAAAGTCTACCAAGACATTCTAACACAGCTCTCTGCGGCTCTTCTGGTAATGTTAGACCGGTGCGTTGTCACCACGTTGTCACTGAGTGCTGCGCCGGCACTTCTTTTGATCGATAGTTCTAGTAGGTACTACGAACATATGTACGAGTATGTAGGTGTACTTAAAGCCCGATAGGTTCAGTTTAGTAAACTACACAAGTGACCAGTCGCCCTAAATAAACACGTCTATAATTGACTACCTAAGCTTCCACTGTGGGGCAATAAAAATCATTAGGACATAGGTTAGAACGCCAGCAATCGGTTAACGCTTAGCAAACGAGAGATCTTACATCTTCAAACTAAAGATATGGTATCAGGAACTTACCGGTTTTGGCCAACGCTCTAGGCAGAGCCAGCACCCCGCTGCCAGCCATCTCGCCGGCGATCAGGATGGCCGTCTGCTCCATCGACAGACCCTGACGGTCCTCATCACCATCACCCTAGCGTTCAAAGAGTCTTATATAGTTAGCGTTCATAAATTATATTTTTTTGTTTATCGTAAAGTAAAATCAAACGATTTATATTGCATAAAATCCAGAACCTACTGATTGAGAGAAGACACTGGCTCCTATAACACATTTTTATAAAGAAATTATTTATTAATTATTATAAAATAAATATAATACTACAGAAGCCAAATTGGTTCACAATTAGGTAGGTAATTTTTGTTTCTTTTTAATTATTTTCCATGTTTATTAACCTCCTATCTTGCCTTCTGAGTCCCAAAACATGCAGTCAGAGTTACCTCTCGGGTGCCACGACGGCGGACGACGACGCTGAGGAAGTGGCGAAGTTTTGAGCCCAATGATATTTTACTAAAATTTTAAATTTTACTAAAATATCATTGTTTGAGCCAATAAAATAAGAAATACTGTCGTGCGACACGAAGAACAAGAACAGAGAGCTTTTATTAAGTTTATACAAAGATATCCTATATCTCTTTGTCACCTTCGAGCGGAGCGCAACTGCAATCACTTTAAAAGACAAGATGTCATGGCACCATGGGGTACCACGATGTCATGGCACCATGGGGTACCACGATGTCATGGCACCATGGGGTACCACGATGTCATGGCACCATGGGGTACCATGACATCGTGTTAGCTCGACAATTGGTGAGCTGAGCCACGAGGTAGCCGCTTATTGTTACTGCATACATTATAAGTTTCCTCTGCCCCAAGATAAGATACCTACAAGTAATTAAGTACCTACCTACCAAACGCGTGAACAACCAGTCTTTATATTTCAATATCTCTGACCAAAAAAGTATGTCTAATGTTGCGCAATACCTACTTTATATTACACTAACGACTGTTGAATGGTGGGCAGAGAAAGACCGGCTTGTTTACGTATCAAATAGGCACATTCTTTATTATAGCGCTGTTTTCGGCGGAGTCATAACGGGTTGTGGCTCTACCGGCCCATGAAGACCGGTCACCCATTCGAATAAAAGAACGTCTAAAATTGGGGACATTTTGAGGCCCTGTCATACATAATGTCGTACATAATATCATTTAATAGTAAACTGTTATTTAATATACGTGGGATCATCCTTGGACGGGTGTAAATGTCAAATAATAATGTAGAAAGCTAAGAAATACCTAGATTCTCGTCTGTCTGTTCACTCGCCACATCTGTTTTGAATATAAATATTAAATTAGAGCAGTAGCTCTAATTTATGTCTAGAAGAAATTATATGGTATAATGCAGTTAGTTAAGTAAACTAACAAGTTTATCTGATTAACATATTTCGAAATATCTCACGGCTGCATTGAGCAATCAAATGAATTGGGTACGTACCTACCTCCGACGCACAGACGCACAGCGCGGCTTAGATAATGCGCAAACAAATCATCCGAGAATATTCTGATGATTAGGTAAGAGGACGAATAAATTCAGGATTATTTATGTAGGTTCAATCAAATGATTAAAGATGATCTTTGAGGAAGATCAATAAACACTATTTGTTTTCAGTAAATTTAAGATAGCTGTAAGTAATTGGAAAATAGCTTATTCTGTAGGCAGAAGGTAAAGTAGTAAGCGTCCAAAAAGTCTCTAGGGCTATGAAATTCAGTGCCCTTTTCATCTTTAATATAGAAAACAAACGAATTCGTATCAAAAACATTTTCTAAATAAATAAGCACACTTTAAGAATACGCATATCTGTTGACTAGACTAATAGTCTATAGACTTAAGATAGTGCTTGTTAACTTAACGCCAGCTCCAGTTTCGCCTGTCTCTCAGGTGCTACTGTGTATTTGAACTTGGCAAGATATTCTACGAATTAATTTTCCACGGAACCGAGGACCTAACTACACTCTATCCTATCTTACAATAGGGATTAGAGTTTAAGTTCGAAGAGAGAGCGCTTAAAATTGATACCCGCAAGAATTCGTTGTAAAATTAACTACAGATATAGACGTGTGCCCTTAAACTTCCAACGCAGGGCATCTGCCCTGCATTGGATCTAACCACTGCCGTCAAGTGCCTCCAGAGAAACCCAAACTAGGCACATGATGATGTTGAACAGCTGCTTACCTTCTTGCCCACGAGCGGCGTGGTCTCCGACACATTGTCGGGGGTGGCGCTCGCGCTCGCCTTCGGCTTCGATTCCAGTACTTTCTTCGACATTTTCTAAAACAAAATTACATAAACATAAAATCACTGCGTCAACTGCTCCACCTACACGAATCTACTTCATCGTTACTAGCGGGTACATGCAGGAACCGGTTACACCGAAATAGTTCTGGACGACATTCAACTTTTGTGTTCAATAGTCTAAAAGGGTCGATTTGTTCAATTAGGCGTGGGTCAATATTTCCGGTGTGTAAATGGGCTGGTGAGATCGTACGGCTTCTACTCACAGAGTGTGCTCGCACGACCGCTCGGCGCGACGATGTCCACTCAACTGTTGCTAACTAAGTATGGACAGTATGGACTAGTCAGGTAACTTTGAATATTTCTGTATCTTCCTAAACATGAACTTTATTGTTTTTATATTAGAGGTCATTATGTGCGTAGGTATCTTGCGGCTAGTTCCTGTCGCTAGAATATTAAGGTGATTATGCTAGTGTGGAGCAATTAGTTAATGCTTGAGTGGCGCGAACGACTTGGAAGACCGTTTAATGTTGCTCAACGATTATTGAAATATTAAATAATAATGATATAATAATTATATCTTAATAATGTAGTAATTGCTGCACCTGATACTTAGTGGGTATTAAAGTTCCTATCACTTTATGTGATAGGGATTAAACAGGTACCTTGGTACCTCGCCAATGCATTTGGTTATAAAATTCAAGAAGAAGATATTTCTCTTCCCTAAAATATC
This sequence comes from Xanthia icteritia, assembly GCA_949128155.2. Taxonomy (NCBI): domain Eukaryota; kingdom Metazoa; phylum Arthropoda; class Insecta; order Lepidoptera; family Noctuidae; genus Xanthia; species Xanthia icteritia. The sequence continues at coordinate 1,361,707 of OX421931.1, forward strand.
TATCAAAAACTGAGCCTCTACTCCGGTCCTGTACTCTCAGTGTCCATATGGATTGAAAAGCCATTTCTCATATTTAAACGCAGGAACTACCAATATTTATTGGATTATGGAGCCATGTCTCATATTTAGTAGTAATGAATGAATGAATGAATGAATAATTTATTTATTAACTTCAAGAAATCTTAAAACTAAATACATAGCCCCACAAATTTGCCGATTTTGTAGGCCCGATCCTGGAATTGGTGATATTGTTATCCGATTTGATCAACTACTTTAGTAGCTACGTACATATATTTCCTGTAGACCAGCAGGATTGAGGAGCCACATAAAATGAGTTGTATTAGCGAAATGATATAGCTTTTCCATTTTATTTTTATATTACAAATTACAACACCTTTACTTCTAAATAATACTAAAAACTTGTTGTTAATGTTAATTGGTTAATTTCTTACCGAGAAACAGCGATTATGGAGTTTTATGAAAAATCAAAACATTGTAGCTATCTCAAATTCAGCCGTACAAAAGCATTTTTTTTTTCGTAGATATATATCGTTTAAGTACTACTAAACTTTCAAAAATATCAGTCAGCTAGTTTTCGAGTTCTAAACGTCCTGTAACTTTTTAAGGGTGCTACTACAAATTCCAGGATCATGCCTAAAAATCGGCAAATTTACTACTAAATATGAGACCTGCAGGCCTAACATGACACACGCGACAATTACTCGCTCTCGCGTGAGGAATTATCGTCTATTTTGTCACTTTCTCGTTTTCTGACAGCGCTTCCATACAAAATAGTCGACTCCTTCTGTCAAACTTTATGTTTTTCAACAAACCCTAACATGGCACCTTAGTTATCTCGATTTTTGACAATTCAACACGAGATAATCTTCTGTCATTTAGTCGTATTTACTCGTCCTCGATTTTGACGACGAGAACGACGAGAAGAGTAGACAAAATTATGATACAAAAAAAAACTCCAAAATAACATGGCAGTTTCATAATTGTACTTATTTTAGTCATCGTTTTGTTTTATAATATATTAAGAAAATACTTAGTTTTAAACTAGTATTTATATTGGAACGACGTCTTTTATATGGATTTTTTCGTTTTTTGTATGGAAAATATGAAAAATTATTACCTACATGTTGAGTATTAGGGTAATAGTTTTATAAAGGGGGTTGAAATTTTCATTATTTTTGCGATAGGACAGACCATTTTCGAGATATAAGCAAAAGAAAAGAAAAATAAGTCGAGGTGTTGAATTTTAGTTCAGCCGTCAAACTAAAATATACTTAAGTTGTTTTACTTTAGTCTATTTCAGAATAGGAAATCGTAGGTTGACAGGAATAATCTAAATGTTGGTAATTTTTAGTCTAGTTTAGAGGTATTTGTGACGAGGGAATCGGCACCATTGAATGAATGAAACGGAATCTCAAGCCGATGTTGCTATCATAAAAATAATTTGTTATTAATAACTTGCAACATCGGTCTCTCGTCGCGAGATATAGAAGTGTCAAAATGCCTTTTTCGAGTTTACTCGTCGTTTACGGTCATGTTAGGGATTAGAATGACGTCAGAATCGTAGACAAATTTCGACAAAACGAGAAAAAGAGCGTTCTCGCGCTTGTCATGTTAGCCCTGCTGGCTCCTCAATCCATACGAACACCCGCCTCATACCGATCTATTCTTGCTGAGACCTGGCAAGCTCCTAAGAACTTTAGATAGGTACCTACCAATTCGCTTTTGTCAAATTTGATGCACGACGTTGCTCTGTGAGTTTTTAGACTATCTCGACGGTCGACCATAAATGACAGCATTAGCAACATTCGATAGCACGGCACGGTCGTCGCCGATGTACAGACGCCAGCACATCAACCTACTACAATCTGTCAAATTTCTTGAATAGATTTTCAACTTTTTCACTAACGCATAAAGTTCAAAGTTGATAGGGAAAATTTGACAGTTTCGTGTAGGTTGACCTGCTGGCGTCTGTTCCTACATAGATGTCCAAGATAAACTTAGAAAGTACCCACGTACGTGCATCATGCTTGTCCCACGTTACTTTGTGTCGGTGCAACACTTTATTTTAACGTTTACGTCACGCTATCATTCCCCCTCTTTTTTAGGGTTCCGTAGACAACAAGAAATCTTTATAGTTTCGCCATGCCTGTCTGTCTGTCTGTCCGCGGCTGTTAGTACTAGAAAACTGTAATTTGGCATGCGCATACATATTAATCACGCTGACAGTGGTAAAATAAAATCATGTTTTTTTTTTGTCGGTTCGGTACACACGGCTACACATCAAGCTATATATTTCCAGTTTATGCTGATCTCGCATTATATAGGATTTCCGTACAATGCGAGGTCAGCTTATTCTGGAAATGTATAGCTTGATGTGTAGCCGTGTGTATCTACCTCTCTTGCACGTAAAGTGGCATGTTTTTTTTTTTCTCGTCTGTCCCATTGTGTGGGATATCGTTGGATACGCTGTTCAAAAATATTGCGGGCTTATGAAAACCATTTTTCGAGTCAGGGATCAGTTTGCGTAACATTAAGCTTTAAAGTCCTAATTCCAATCGATATAGTCAGGTGTCGGGGCTCCTGCCAGCATAATGGTTGTTTTTGGATATGTGAAAAAATTCCCGGCAGCAGTATAGGGTGAGTTTGCGCCGGTTGGCGACCAATTAGTTGAGTTTCTAACTTTAGACGAATCAAAATGTATGCCATTTACACGCAAAATAGTTGGCGACCTTGTAAATTGGTCCTAATTATAGTCTAGTTGTGAAAAAAATATAATAAAAATCACGCTTCCATTCATAAATTATGAAAAATTATGTGAGAAGTGCAAAAATAGCCGAAATGCTAGTGCTAGGTAACGACCATTTTTTTCTGTTGACGACCACTAGTATGCTAGATTACGGCCACTATTAAAAAACATAAAAATAAATTAATAAAATAACTTTTATGGATTAAATGAGAATGATAATAAAATGAGATTGACCAAGTGACTAAGGAACCTAGCATCCGTATGAAACATGCAGTGAATATTTATGGTTTAATTTAAAGGATGATTTTAGGGCTTTCAAATGTAATTTGCTATTTTACCATAATTCTCGGCATTACACGGTAATTAGGTCTCAAAATCTAGGTTTAGAATCGTTTCTCTCGATTTTTTGTTACAATGTAACCTGCAATGCAATGTCAATGCAATAATATGTGCTGCAATGTGCTGTGTGCTGGTCAATTCAAAATACGAATTAGTCAAAATGACGTTTGAGAATTTTCAATTCTCGTCAATTCCGGCAGAGAAATGTTGATGTAGAGGTTTTAGAGGTAAATTAAACCTCAATAATTCACATGTAACAGATCATCGAACATTTAGCAATTTGTAGCTCGAAAATATCAAAGCATGGCTTCCACTAAAATGAAGTCTTATATGAAATAATTCTCTTTTTTTACGACGCTTACCTACCTTTGTGTTCAAATTAATTTGTAAACTATTGAACAATTACATACATTATTCATTAACGTTCACGTATATCCTAACTATACGTTACACCGTGGCTACAACAATCCTAACATCAAAGTGGTGAACATTTTTGGACTAAGGAATATTCAGAAAAACAGAAGGTACAATAGCAAATAAATAATCACGTGACAAAAGCATTTTATTGAAAACCCGTTACCACTAAAACCATAGACGTAACTAAAACCCTTTTTTTATGTAGATGGAAATGCTCCGGTTTCTCCTCACCTTTAATATGGAAGCTTCTTTTGAGTTATTGTTAGACTTTACAAGAGAAAGGCTGAACTAGGAATGCGTAATGCAGGTTACTAAATATTGGTTATTATACATATTGAAAATGTGAGAACGATGCAGAACGTTAAAAGCGTCCGTAATAAAAAGCTAAAAAATGCATTAAAATAAAACGTGACAACTCAGACATGACAGTCCCTTCTGAACATCAACGTTTTGTTGATCTCGTTGGTATAGTGGTCGCAAGCGCGACTGCTGAGCGTAGGGCTTTGGGTTCAATTCGCAGGTCAGACAGTGCTATTGGGCTATTCTAATAGGATTTTTTCAGTAGCCTGGAGTCTTGGATTTGTGCCCGCTTGATGGCAATAGGCTCACCCCCTATGACATGAAACTAAACGTAACTGGACAACACGAAAGGAAATGTGGTGAGGTCACACAGAACATATAAAAGAGGTTACACACCTCTGACTAACCTTTTGGGGAATAGTAGGCACAGGCGCGATATTATGTTACTTTGTATTAAATCAACTTTTGATTTCCCAATCATATTCCAAACGATTTATTGAAATCTCAGACCAAATAAAAAAACAAAACATAGCGCTATCAACAGTGACGTGAGGCCGGTTTTGTAAACATGTGTGCACTCAGTGAGGTGTAGTTTGATTATAAATAGATGTAAATGTGTACGTTTGAGCGTGTATGCACAGAGCGGAGGTGTAGTTTTGGCATGCTTCACTGTAGGTATTGTTCGCAGCGCTGTCTTGGTTTTTTTATTTGGTCTGAAATAGAAATATTACTGTGAGAAAATGTGTGGTAACGCAATTAAAATGTTATTATTAAGTACTCAAGAAAACGAAATTATTAAAATATTCACAAAAAACAACAAAAACACAATCGGTGGAAAGAATACAAGCAGTCACAGCAGCAACCGCGCATTAAAAATTGGATTATTACAATGTAATAATAATAATTAGTTGTCATTAATATCTGTTGTTACTAATTATTCAACTATAATTTCAATAATTGGATACGTAAAATTAATTATTTTGCATAAGTTAAGAAGGTTTTATTGTTTACATACTCTTTAAAGCCAATTACATGTAACGTAACATGCGTGAAAAAAAAACAACGTGTGGGTAAAATAGGAAACCTAAATATTCATTCATTCATTTTCAAATATCTTTATTTAACATCGATACATGAACATGCACTTATCCTAAGACACACTAACTCACTATAATTAAGACACTTTATGAGGCTAGCGATTCACCTTTCAAAGCTTTTAAAGGATATTTTTATAACTGTTAACAACATAAACATTACACAATAATCATGGGTACATGATGGCAGTTGCGCAAATTATTTAGCTAGTTATAATTTACTGATTGCATGTGGGTAAAATAGGAAACCTAAATAAAAACTAATACTGTTATGGGTTTTTTTATGCGGAGAATTTAGGGATTCGCATTACTAGATAAAATTATTATATTTAAAAACAAGATAATTATATCAACATTATAGACTTAAGTCACCCCAGAACAAATAGCGATAACGGATCTGTTCAATCTCTTTTAATATTAAATAATCATTAACACTAATAGTATTTAATCATTTAAATCTTTTTCGTTGCTCGATTTAACCTGGTACAAATTTCGATATCCCTTTGGAGTTAAAACTTTTCCAGTTTTAGGACATAGAGAAGCCACTTTGTCCTGTTCCACACAGGTTTGGCCTGGACGATCGTCTTTGAAGGGATTCTTTGACAATTTTTTGGCTCCTGCTTCTTAATTGGAAAAACATGGCAATGGGCAAGCGGGCGGAGCTCCAGCCACGAGAGAGCTAGTAAGTCTCTTTAACTCCACCATCCAAGAGGATACAACCCCGAGATGTGGAACAGAGATGCGGTGGTTCTGTTCTTCAAAAAAGGTGACAATACCTTGCTGAAAAACTATAGACCCATCTCACTTATGAGCCACGAATACAAGCTGTTCTCGACAGTCGTTACGAACCGTCTCGCCAGGAGACTTGACGAGTTCCAGCCACCAGAACAAGCCGGATTTCGAAAGGGCTTTAGTTCCGTAGACATCCATACTGTTCGACAAATTGTACCTACTGAAGACCGAGGAGTACATCCAGCCGCTGTGTTTGGAATTTGTGGACTACGATAAACCCATCTAAATATGGGCAGTTCTGGCCTCTCTGCAACGATGTCGAATTGATTTGCGCTATATCGAAGTGTTGAGATCCTTGTCGCTGCCACGATGACTGGCATTGATCCCGAACCAGGATGAGAAAACCAGCCCCATCCAACTGCTCAGAGGGGCGAGACAGGGGGATGTGATATCCCCGACACTGTTTACCAATGCTCCAAGTCTTTTGCTTCCTCTTAGTTATTTGCATCCGATAGCGTCATCTTGAAAAAAAAAACTACTTTTACTTATACTAAATCAAATAATCACATGTGGTCGAATACTAAACTTATGTGCTTAAGCAACTTATTTTAGTTTGCGGCCATCGTTCTTTTCGTTCTAACTCTTGGTGGTCACAGACTACCATCTTAATTTTCGAACTGTATCACTTAGCGACCACCTATTTAGGACCAATATTTTTGTGTGAATTAAACAAGTTTTATCGAGAAAACATGTGGTCGTTTACTGAAGAATTGCATGTTTAGGCTTTTACAACACCTAACCCTAAATTGTGTTACCATAAATTAAACATTGAGAACATAATGAGCAAAACAAAATAAAACTGTGCGAGTCAGAACAGAACGATCACCGTCGCTTTCTGAAGTATTATTAAAATATGCATTTCAGTAACGGACTATTGGGTTTTAGTTCAATATAGGGTAAAAATTGACTTAATGCAATTAAACAATTCAAATCACTACATAATTGAAGTACCCACGCTTCTAATTTGAGTAAATAACTTAAAAATAAGTTTAAAAAATTACCTTCGAACGCCGCACGCCTTGCTCATTTTTAGCCCTATTGAGTCAATGCATGAATGAGCATCCTTTCGCTTTGGGTCAAGCGGTTGGTATAAAATGTAGAAAATTCTTATTACGTAGCTATTCAAATAAGAAATACTATTTATTTTTATTTCCTAAAGAAAGATTATCTTTAATTAAAGAAACCTAGTCAGACAAGTGGTCGCTTACCGGAAGTGGTCGAGAAACCGGCGCAATGACAGGTTATCTATCGAAATTAAAAGGAAAACTATCACCACACCTAAGTATGCTGTACAAGTTAACGAGTAATAGTCGACCAACTTATATTTGCAGTTGGAATGTATGCCAGAACACGTTTTTCAACTACAATGTCAAGTTTGGTCTTGGGATAAATGCATCCCAACTACGGAACCCTTCATTGTGTGTGGTCCGACACGCACTTAGCCGATTTTTATTTCATATGATCCCTCATACAAACCCTCCATGTTTTGTTTCGGTGTTCCTCTCTCTGTGCACCCATCAACATTTATGTTTATCAACTGTTTTAGTGACACGCGTCTCATCCCTCCTCATCACATGCCCATACCAAGACAGACCATTCCTTATAGAACATTTCTGATTTCAGATGAGGTCTTCCAAATCTGTGACTGATGAAGATATTTTAGTTCTTTTTCGACTTACCAATGGCTACCCTAAGAAGTTAAGTATCCATTCTTTTGAGCGGAGTCTCCTAACACAGGCATAGTTTGCTTAAAAGGTGGCTCTAACAACGTCTCCTTTTTGTAAACTGAAGCTCGAATAAAAACATTTTTATTTATTACAAATACATAAACTTGAAAATCAATATCTTCTATACGTATAATAAATCTGTCGACGAGGCGTTTCTGTGCATCAAAATAGAAAATAAAAAATTGTTGGGGTGCTAAAGAATAACCAACAGATGCCATTTCTAGCATTTTTGGAATTTTTGTCTGTTTGACTGTTTGTATGTGAGAGATTAGTTTGTTAAGGTATCACGTAAAAATTATGAAACCAATATGGTTAAATTTTATACCTATCTTTCAAATCATGATACGACTTAATTATTTAACATGATACAATAGTGATAAATGTTCATTTCTTTTTTAAATATTTGTTTTGTCCATAAATGTCCATACAATGATACACTCTATGTAGCATCTGTTCTATTCTATTCTATTTTTATTAAATGGCAAGCAAAGCCGATGTCGACTGTTCTGCCAAGGTCTAAAGTGCATTGGAAAAACAAGTGCATGAAGAAAAATTTTTAAAGAAAAACCACAAATCCAACAAAGAAAAACAATAACTGAAGAGACAAGTAAAATTCTTCGATTGATACAGTTGAACACAATGTAGATCTTGTTGGGTTAGTACGGGACTGAAATAAACAAAAAATAAAATAAATAAATATTATAATTGTTAAAGCATAAAATATACGCATACCACACAAACAGAATTTTCAGTTGTATGTTATTGTGACGGATGAAAGTCATCAGCCCCAGAGCAGTTCAGGAGAGGAATGTGTTAACAAGGGAGACGGCTATAGAGATCTAGCGGTGGAACGTTGTTTGAGCATTCAAGGAAGATGTGATCCAGAGTGCCCTCCTCCAACCCGCACTCGCAGAGAGAGGAGTCCCTAACCCGGATTTTTTGCAAGAAAACAGGGGTACAACAAGACCCCAGGCAAATACGACAAAGGACGGATATAACAGTTTTGGAAACTTTTTTGTAGCCGTAGATATAAGGTTTTGACTTTATGGTTGGTTGAACTGCATAATAAAACCTGCCCTTTATTCTTCCAGAGTTATTCCACTGTTCCTGCCATGAAGATTGGAGCTTAACTTGTGGAAGGCTTAGCAAGTCATACCCCTAATGAGTATTGTGGGTGAGATCAGCTACTGCTGATGAGCAAGCATCTTTGGCCAGAGCATCCACGCACTCATTGCCCTTAATGGGTCTCTTTTTGATTGCTAGTACAAGATAATAGGGACTTTTTAATTTTATAAACTAGGGAGCTGTGCAATTTACTTTTGAAGGGGCTCTGTACTAGAGCTTGCAAACAGCTAAGAGAGCCTGTGAAAATTACGGCTTTGTCAATATTGTTGTGAGACTCTATAAAAAAACAAGCTTCCAATAAAGCCTTGACACTCGCCCGTGAACACAGAAGACTCTTTAGGACATTTAAATTCCAAAATAATACTGGAGCTTTGGTAGTAAACCGCAGCACCAGTGCTACTGAGGTCATTAAATTTTGAAGCATCTGTAAAAAACCTTTGAAAGCCAATCCATCGTTCTCCCACCACCGCATTGAAAGCCGAATTTGCTGAAGGGGACTATTTGGAAATACCAATGTCAAAGGAAATTTCTGGAGTGAAACATACTACTTCATAGGAGAAGTCAAAAAGTGGTAATCAGGGAAACTGTTCTATTGGACAATCAAAATTTTGAATTTGACGAAATGCTTTTAAAATTAAGGGTATTTCTTTGTTTTTCCAGGAATTTGAGCTTCTACAAATGGCATCTAGCTCGATCAATGTTAGATTGCTACAAGAGGATGAGAAGATCTAGATATTAGCCTAGCCACAAAACGTGAGGCCAGATACTGCCGTCTGAGGGCCAGGGGAGGTTCAGCACACTCAACCTGCAACGCGTTAATAGGAGAAGACTTCATACAACCAGAGATGATCCGAAGGTATTTTTAATGAACTCTATCCAAGCCAGCCAAAGCACACTTGTTGCATGGAACAAGATGGAACGTACCATAGTCTAAAACAATACGAATTAAAGCATTATATACCAATTTCATAGTATACGGGTGGGTACCCCACCAAACACCCACGAGAGCTTTTAAAATTGAAATAACTTTTTCACATTTTTTAATCAATAAATTTACATGTTGTTTACGATTTCATTTTGAATCTAGAAAGACGCCAATATTTTTTTACTTTATTAACTAACGGGATGTTATGACCCAAAATGTCCATTGAGAAGTGCGGGATCAGTCTTTTGCGAGAGAAAATTACCGCCGAACTTTTTGATGCGGATAACGACAAACCGTGGCTTAAAAGCCACTGTAGTTTTGATTCACAAGACCCCAATATAAACTACGGTACCTACATTATTTTCTACAGTATTCCATGAATTCAATAAACCAAAATTTAATGAATGGCCATTGCTGGCATTAGAAAAAGCAGAGAGATATTTTATATAATTTGTACTACGAGAAATCATTAACTTCTGATCAAGCCCTTCATAATTATGTCAGAAAAAACGTTAATAAACCTCCTTGCTTTAACTTTTAGCTGTTTGATGTTGTACAAAATTTGGTTACATCAAGTTTGTTAAAGTATTAGGTACCCAGTAGAATTCTTATGAAATCCATTCAATTTAAGAGTTAAGAGAAAAGTATAGTATGTAGTAAATATTTAGTGACGAATTCTGGGAATTTTAAAAGAATAGGATATAAAAATTGTGTTGTCTCGTATCCTATGAATTTTCCCCTAGGTTTTATGGGGTGCTTTTTTTTTTGGGTGGGAAATTATCAAATAACTTCTCCCGCTCTGGGCGGAGCAGGAGGGCGTGTCAGACTCTTACTGACTAAAACCCACCCGTGTTCCTTCCGTTGCCTGTACGTTGCCAGGGGCCACGGTATCCCTTTCGGACTTTTCGCAACCCCGGCAGGCATTGGTCCTATCGGACCCCTTCACTTGCTTACATCTCTTTGAGGCGCGCGTGTAACACAACGCGCCGTCGACCCGGGCTTGGTCCTTATCGGCCGGCGAGCTACCCATTGCTCACCGTCCGCAAGCCCGTGCCTACGGTGGCCGGGAATCGGCCTGCGATTCCCGACGCCCAGGGCGTCTCCTGCGGCGGCTAGGGGCGTGAGGGCGCGAAATTTGCCTCTCTCTCACGCGTTCTGCCTCCTCCTTCGCGAGCATTACTGCTTCGCAGAAGGAGGTGACGGCCTCCCATGCCCTCTCGCTCCGTACCATGGCCTGGACCAGGGCCGGACGCGAGAGATCCCCGCCGCCGATCGCCTCCACGAGGACACGGCGATGCTCTGCCCAAGCCGGATAAACCTCCACCGTATGCTCAACCGTGTCCTCCGGGCGATCCACGCAATGATGACACCCGGGCGTTTCCTTCTGCCTGATACGAAAGATGAACCTCCCGAAACAACCGTGTCCGGTGAGGACCTGCGTTAGGTGGAAGGTGAGGACGCCGTGGCGCCTCTCTAGCCACTCCTCAAAGAGGGGACTTATCGCCGCAATAGTGGCGTGCCCAGCACTGGGTTGCGACAATCGCACTCTCCATGACGCCATGAGATCCCCCCCCAGGTCTGTCCGCTGTGCCGCGATTTCTCGCGGAAACGGAGTTACGCCCCGGCGGCGTTTCGACTCCTCGCGCCACTCCCAGATGTGCGCGAGGACTTTTGCCTCCAGATCCCATGGCGGTAATCCGGCAAGGAGGCTCGCCGCCTCACCGGAGACCATGCGGTATCCCCGGACCAGCCGGGTGGCCATGACCCTCTGGGACGCGTTCAACCAGCGGGCTGGCCGCCGCCTCAATGAACGCGCCCAAACCGGTGCCCCGTAAAGGGCCATGGACCGCACGACCCCCGCGTATAGCCTCCGGCAGGAGGCGTTTTGACCCCCTAGATTGGGCAGGAGCCGCTTGAAAGCAGCCCCAGCCCGCTCCAGTCTGGGAGCCAAACGTCGGAAGTGCTCCACGAAGTTCCACCGGCTAGGACGAGTCCAAGGTACTTCATCGTCGACTCGATGCCGATGTGAACTCCTCCTACCGTTTTTATGGGGTGCTTTAGTTGAAAATATGTCACATTATCACGTCTTCTGAGGAATACGTCAAATTACAAGTCACCCTGTGTATTTTACTAATCTATTCGAAGCTCTACTAGGTTACGCTAATTGTCATTTATATTGAAATTAAGTACATTAGTAATTGTGTATATCATAAAATAAACGCTTGACAGCAACGATTAGCAAATCTCTTTTTGACGTGTAATGAATTATATTCTAGGAAAAGTAGATTTTTGTTACGATAATTATTACAGGATGTAAAAAGACCTATCACTAAGCCGTCATCTACGCATTTTTTAAATCAAACTAAGTGATTTCGTACCAAATAATTGCTAGAAAATGACTTTTATTTTTTTATGTGTAAGTTCGCTGTTAACTGTAAGTAGTGCGAAGTGTAACGCAAAACATTGTGCTTATGGGTGCGTGCCACGGTACAGGGATCGTGGGATTAAAATCTTATTGTTTTCGTAAAAAAACGTCAAAAACAGTTGGACTTTGAACAGTTACTTTACTTTTGGACTTTATCAGGTATGGTCCAGTACAAAAAGTCATCATAATAACGGGAAGAACAAACGACTCTTGGAGTCTCGATTTCGTTAAAGGGTCAAATTAAATTTACTCACGCTATACAAAAACCTGCTGCTTCTGTAAGTATAATTATTTATAAATACACTTTAAAATACACCATGTGCAGCTTTTGGATTCGGTTGTTCTGGTATGCCTTTATAGGCCTTTTCTTTTATTATGTTTGATTTAATTTTGCTCTAAAACCGTTGGGCGCCACATAGCCGGTCAACGGATGTAAGAGAAACGCAAGTGTTTAGGAATCACTTAACGGCAGATGTGCCGTACGTACCGTAGAAAATATGCAGGTATGTCGTCAAGTCCTGGACCTTTGGAAGGATCCAGAGACTTAAGTTCTTTTTAGGATCTTATGTATCTGTATTTCAAAGTGTACCTAAGTTGGAAATTATATCATTACCTGAGGAAGACGAGAGGCAGGTTCGTAAACTGAGTAGATTTTTTTAAAACATCACTATTATTTCTGGTGTGCTGATGAGCTGGCGTCTGTACGAATAAAAACATTTACCTCACATATCTCTAGCTCTGGTGAATGTTTCATAATCCGAACTATAATATTATAAATGCGAAAATGAGTTTGTTTGGTAGGCTTTCACGCTAAATCGGCTGAACGGATTTGGATGTTTGGCATATGGGTACACCATGACCTGGAGAAGGACATAGGGTAATATTTTGCCTTTAGTGTTAAGTGTGCTGTTATATTGAGAGGCATTTAGAAGGGACATGAAGTTGTATAGTAGTAGTAGCAGCCAAATTGGAAAAAAAAACAAGATAAATTAATTTTCGTACGTTTTTTGCAATTTGCAGATTGTGGCTAACAGACTACATAGAGATACTACATAACTCTATGTAGTCTGCAGCTGTGGTCTGCAGTTCACTCTCTATCCGCGGTTTTAGGATGGTTGTTGTTTGAATGTTGCCAACTATAATAATAAATGGTCACAGTTACACAAAACAAGATGGTGGCGTTAGTTCCGATTTTGGCCACGCCCCAAAAGAACCTTGTCGCATTGTATTCATTTTTCTTCCTCATCTTTTTCTATAAAACAGCATAATACTCGAAATACTTCATAATACTATAAAGGCTTCATAATGCTCGTTGAGTGAACGAAAAAAAACCACGGTTGACTGAACAAAGCGACAACAATGGCAACTCTGATGGATGGATGGTGTTTTATTTAAAGGCATGGCAATACCAATTGACGTTTGGATAATTTGCTTGCTGTATTTCTGTGTGTATTTCTGACGATTTTTGCGTGATTGAGGAATGAGGATAGATTTTTATCGAATTACTGTTTTCAATATACTTGGTAATAAAGACAATCTATTTTAGTGACAGCAAATATCATCGGTGGATTTTGCACAAGCGTCGAAGCTTTAATTTTTAGACTCATTGCGGCTAAAAGGTAATTTTGACTCTAATTTGCCTTGTTTGTGATAGTAGACTCGTAGACTCGACATAATTCGAACTAGATGAACTATATAAAAATCTGCACAGGTTTGTATACCATTTGAACGGACTTAGTCCAATCTTTACATGATTTAGTGAATACTGTTGAAGGCAACTTTGCATGTTGTGTCATCACAGTGTTACTCATTGTTTAGCAGGTAATTTTCTGTTTTATATCGATTGGTTCTTATGAATCGCTAAAGGTTATTGGGACAGATTTTTTATACCCATATTTGTGTGGCTTCTGTAGGGCAGATAATTATAATATGCACTAAAGGTAGTCTTTATAAAAGCGATTCGACTTTTCTTCACACATTTTTTGCATTGCTCATCATTTGATTGAAATCCTATAGGTATATCATAAGCAAAGCAAGCTACTTTTAACTGTTAATTTGAATACATTTATTCAGTAAGCTAGCTGCCTATATTTGACATAAAATTAGTGATATTATTTGTAATCAGCAAAGCTTATTTTAAGTGAGTGGGATAGACTGCTACTATGACTCCTGTTTGTTTATTTCAGAAATAACTCATGTTTTCATGCAGCAACAATTATGAAAGCTTTTGTAGTACCTACTTGTACAGAGTAATAATATACACACACACACACAGCAATTTGTGTATAACTTTGTGTAAAATTTTAATTATTATTATTTACTGGGGAGCCCATGTCCAGGTATCTAGCAGAGCTGGCTACCACCTACATTGACTTTAAGCAATATTTCTACTAGTTACAATAGCAGTTTTGACATTTATAATACTAGTTTGAACATTAAGCAATTTTTAGTGCCAATTTAATTATTATACAACTGGGAAAAAGTATAAAATAATATAGTAATAATCCACTGTTATGAATTAGAGAACATATTATTCATGAAGCATTTATTTACATAAAAAAATAAATGCATTAAGTATGCTATTTGCTTAGATTTGTATCGGTAACGTGCAGCTATGCTTTGTGTGTGCACAATCATTGCGTAGCATTATATTCTTCCTTATCAGAATGTGTGAACTGTGTACAGCTGTGTGAGTGTGTGTTGTTGCACATAGTTTATCTCAGTAGCTTCCAGCCCTCCTTATAATTAGAGCACATAGTATGTATGTATATTACAACCAAGTACATTGCTCAAGCTCAATAGTGTTGATTGCAAAGCGATTGTCTAATTTAAAGTAATAAAGTAATTGTATTCATATGAAAATGTAAACAGATCAATAAAATTTAAAAGAACATACATTATTCTTATTCCTATAGATTAATTTTATTGGTTGTCTTTGCTTATTTGGGACTGACAACACATTCATTGGAATTCATTCATTCGTTATTTAGGTTCTTTTCTATTTCCACTATGGTGATTTTTTACCCACAATACCTTAAAATTGCCTAAGGTTTGATACCTTTAATATTGTTTGATGATCAAGATGAATGGGGTTATAATTTGAATGAAGTAAATATTAGTTTGTTTGCACAATGAGCTATCTGATAGTAAAAAATTGTCAACAAATCAATGTGAAACCCAGAAAATGAACATTTTTCCTTCATTTGTATATATTTATCCTCAACTTCACTGAAGTTTATTTATGTAGTAGATGTAGGTGTACTATAATTATGTGCTTTTGCCTGCTTGCGCGACTGACACATTTTCATGCATTGCACTATTGTTTCAAGTCAATTTTTAACATCACGCTTTTTAATACTTCTGTTCATTATAAAAGAATCATTTCTATAGCCCACCTTCAATTAAGATAAAACATTATGTGAAGAACTATATCAAAATATGTCTCATTCTCTTTTTGTCATTAGTAAATTGTCATTAAAGATACAACAGTTCAGTGTTTTGGTTTTAGGAATGATGAGAGAAGATGATTGATTCAACATAGAAGAACAAGAAGGTAATAAACAAATTCTGTTTTTTTCATAACACTGTGTATGATACACTTAATATGTAGATGTGAATGTTTGATAACACAACATCCTTTGTTTGTAGTGATACAGGATAGCGGTACAAGAAAACAATCAAAATGATGACTTCAGAGGAATCAGACTCCCTGAGCACCGTCCCATCAGAAGGACATGCCGAAGATGTGTCAGGTGGGTTCATTGACTTACCAATGGTAACGTCAATGGTACAATAAAACAGCTCCCAAGTAACCCAACTATGGCTAAACCAAAAGGATCTCTATTGCTTAAAGTTTTGCGGGTAGGCAACTCAATTTTGTGTTAAGCTAACCTTCATAAATTTAAAGAAATGTTAAGAATTAAGAGCTCTTGTAAAAATTGCCTGAAATGTTCACCATAATATTTAAAACATCAGTCTGTCAACATGATTGACATGCAAGGATGTTTGGACCCATTATATTAAATTTTTACTGAATTATTCATCATATTTATTGATTTTATTATTAATTAACTAAATCTAAATTTAAATAAATTAACTAATTACCTATTAAGCACTTTTTGCGTTGAACATCATTCCATTCTGTATCTGGGGAAGGGTGCTGTTAGCTGCGCTACAGTTTATACTTTTGCAGCTATCATCGTTTTAATTGTACTTAGTCTTCTGTTATTGTTACGATTTAAACTTTATTTTTTCACTTTTCTCGGGACCCTGGGGTCCCGGACCTTTGGAAGGCGTACGACGCCGAAGCCAACTCGCAGAGGCCCGTTAGACGTTTTAAATTAAATTAGGCACCAACCGACGATTATCCCTGTATGTACTATGCAAGTACACCCAAGGACAACCCCCAGTTAGTGTAGGACTATTGCAGGATATGGAAACAAATATATTGGACTATGGGTTTGGGTGGCTAAAGTTGACTGGTGACCTGGAATTATGGAAGGACTATGGCCCCTGCCTGATCAATGTTTTATATGTACACGGATAAAATGGCAGGGGGTGACTTGCACACAATAATGGGCCCCCGAAAACTGTCGCTAGCACATAGTGTCGTAGCGACAAGGGGGCAACATGTCCCCTCAGGAGTCCCCCTGTCCCCTGCTTGAGGAGTGGACACACCACGTATTCCACGGCTTTCAGGACAATCCCAGAGCCCGGAAGATAGTCAAGATCCCTACGAGCAGTTACTAGAATACTTCCTTCCTCTGAGCATGTTTGCTCTTGCGGATCTCCACTCAAGCCGGCCGATTAAGGCAAGAATGAGGTCGGCGCTCTGTTCCTCGTCAGTGTTCACTCCAGCCGGTTAATAAAGGCAAGCCAGATATGAACAAGATTTCTCCCGGGAGATTGGGTCCGTGGGGTCGCTACTGCCCAACAGCTCGCCACATGCTGCCCTGCGGGTTTCTATATCTCTCTTGGTCTGGCTCCTCATCCTAGACCCGTGCCGGCAAAGTAAACTCTACCGGCACAGACCTAGACTTTGGAGCGCGCAAGCCCCACCACGACGTCAACCTAGAGATAAGGCATTATTATTGTTATCACCTTATGACACGTAGTTTAGACATTATTTCCTGTTCAGTGAGATAAATGAAATATGTATATAATACCGAATTTTGTCTATGTCAGTTAAAAGGTAAAGAAATCGTTTGTATTGGTAGGGGCATTGTAGAAAAGCATTATAATTTTTCAATATAAATATTCATACTAGTTTTTAACTCCAAGGAAACATTCACGTATTTCTAAAAGCACCTAATTAAAACAGAATTCAAATATATTGGTGCCTCGTTGGTCGTGCTCGCAAGTACTACTGCTGAGCATGAGGTCCTGGGCTTGGTTGCTGGGTCGGGCAGGGTGTTATTGGGTTTGTTCATCTGGAATTTCTTAGTAGCAGATCAGAGTCTGGATTTGTGCCCAGTTGATGGCAATAGGCTCGCCCCCATTATATGAGACTAAAACATAATTGGTGAAATGTGGGTGTTCTATAGGTGCACCACCATGGCATGACTGTTCAATTTGTACATGGATAGTGGTCTGTCAGATTTGAAAGAGGATGGGTTTGATCTACGTGGAAAAGGCATTTGACAGGTAACTCGTTCATTCAGAAGGCATTTGACAGATTTGAAAGAGGGTGCGTATGGCCTAAATCCATACTTGCATCCTCAGGAGAACAGTTGCAAGACATGGTGACCGTGATGGATGAAGCATAATGTTATAACATTAAAGGGATAAATACGAGGTTATTTCCTTCGTCTTATTAACATTTGAAAAAGAAGAGGATGTGTTTGTGTGAAATGTGAACATAAATAATAAGACAAAGCGGTAAAATAAAATGTATTATAATACATTTTATTTTACCATTTGTCGGCTTGATTAATATGTATAGCCATGCTAAATTACAGCTTTCTAGTACAAAGAGTCTCTGAGCTAAGCCGCGGACAGACCGACAGACAGACGGACATGGCGAAACTATAAGGTTTCCTTGTTTACTACGGAACCCTAAAAAGGCTTGACTGGCTGTTAACAATGGTGTGCTAATGCCTACGCTTATGTATGGAATTGAATATTGGGTTTGGCAAAAGAGACTGAGGAATTATGTGATAAGACAACATTGCGGTTTAAAAGAAGTACTAAAATAGAAAAGAGTATGCTTACGGTCGGTGATATTGAGAGCGAAGCTAATGTTGAGAGCAAAGCTAATGAAGCAAAAGGTGTAAGTGTATGTGGGTGGGACATGGGGAAAGGCAAGAGTTTATGTAATTGAATAGAATATAGAAACGTAAGAAGCATGTTTGCTTTATTAATTATTGAGAGTTGCCCTTGACCAGAACACTGAGCAAGCTGGCTTTAGCCTCCACTTTCCCACACTAGGTCACATTCAGGTCACCAATCAATAAAAAGAGAACTTCTGTTCCTTTGTTGAATATTTGTAAGCTTTCACACTATATTATGGTTATATACGGCGCCATTGAATACAAAAATATACATACTTAATCAATTTTAACACAAATGCATCGTTTCCTCATATTATTATATGAGGAAACGTTTGTGTTATTTATTTGACACATACTTCCAGCCAAAATATTCAAAAACTGTTCCAATTTAATAGCTAAAACTGTCATGAAAATAGTACTCGTAAAATGTGGTTACATAATGGCAGCTTCGGGCACGGAAGAGGCACCATCGTCGATGGTGTCGAGCGAGGCGGAGTCGGAAGGAAGCGTGCTGTCGGACGCGCGCCACGACGCCGAGGCCAGCGCGCTGGTCAGTGACCCCGCCACAGAGCTGGCTGGTGCGCTGCACGAGAAGCCGGTGCCGGTCATCACAGACTGGCGGTCCGTTGGCACCACCGTCGGCGTCGGCGTTGCTGCCTACGTCGCCTCTAGAGGTCGGTTTATCACATTTTGTTATAGTCAGTCTTATATATCATCTAATAAATATAACATATGTAGATGGTACCCCCCTTTTATCTGCTCGTCATGGTGACTGTAAATAAAGGAGATATAATTTTTGTCGAGAGAGACTATTAAATGAATTGTCTACGTCAAAAATATGGGACATAAGTAGGGAAAATGAAACTCCGCTCGGTGTTACAGAATGCACACAGTAAACAACAACTGTCGTTATGGCAAGAAAGTTATCTAATTTAATAAAGTATAATGTTGCAAGTTGTTTGGGCCTTTCCAGTATTTATAAGAACGTTTGCACTGTAGTCTCAGTTTCTGTCATAAAAACATCTAATTAATTTGCCTACATTTTCGACAAGGTTTGACATTAATTGTCGATGAGATGAGATGAGATTGCGACTTGAATTTGAACGTTTTAAAGTACGAGAATGGTCCTTCTGATCATTTTGAACAGTCTTCCCTATATTTTTGACGCTGACTGTACAGGACAAATTTAGTCTTTAGAATTAAGATGCAATCTTGAACTAATATAATGGCATACTGGTCGCTCGCTGATGTAGGCTCAATGCTGCCATGGGGCGGACACAAAGGCCCGGTCGCCCCGGCCGACTCCGACCTGCGCCCGGGCGAATTCGTGATGAGGCTGCTCTTCACCGAGTTCACCGTGCAGGCCGAAAGAAAGATGGAGGCCGTTATGGCTGAGCCACTGGTATGTATGTCAACATTGAATCGACTATTATAGTCTCAATTGGAAAACACAACGGAATTTTCAGAAAACCAAGTTTCCTTGCCAGAAGGTTGCTTGGTAGTACAGAGGTTGTGAGTTCAAACCCAGGCAACTAAACTTTGTAGGGTTCCGTACCAAAAGGGTGCCAAACGGAACCCTATTACTAAGCCCCCGCTGTCCGCCTGTCTGTCTGTCTGTCAGCGAGCTGTATCTCGTAAACCGTAATAGGTAGACAGTTGAAAATTTCACAGATTAAGCATATCTAGTGCCGCTATAACAACAAATAATTAAAATTAAATTAAATTAAAATACATTTTTTTTTTTAATTTGAAACAAAAAACATCTAACCCTGGCGTGTCATTGTCTAGAGCTCATCGAGTAGAGAACAGTATATTTTATGTTTTATCTTTAAAAATGATGAGGAGGCCGTAAAAGTTGTCAGTTTTAGACCATTTGTGTACGAGCTCTATCTCAACAACTAAAAAAGTTAGGAATTAGAAACTTTCTGTATATCATGTACCATATACTGTATATATTCAACAAATACTAAAAGCGCCGATTCATAAGGTATTTTATTTAAATATGGGTGATTTTCTGCAACTGCAAAAATAGCTTTGTAATTCATGGTATCATTGTGAAATATAAATATATCTTTGCGTTTTTTAAAATTTTAGATGAGAGATAATAATATTCTTCGTTTAGTACTTTCATTTATTTGCTAAATAATGTACGGTGGTACGGAACCTTTCGTGTGCGAGTCCGACTCGCACTTGGCCGGTTTTATTGAATTCATATGGACTTTCTGAATTTATCAAATCAAATTATTTATTTGCTTTAGGGTGCACTAGTCGACGGCTCGAACTCGTTAGTGCCCCGTGACTAATATGCATGCTAATAAAGTATTAATATTTATAAATCATCGTCTATTTCACTAAATAATTTTTTAAATAAATGAATAAAACCAGATAAATACATAAATAATTAGTATTTATGTATTTATCTGGTTTTATTCATTTATTTAAAAAATTATTTAGTGAAATAGACGATGATTTATAACGAAAACTACCGCGTAAAATTTAATGAACAGGCCTTTGGGCGTATAGATATTATGGAAAAACTACTGGATGTATTTACTCAAAATAAAATTATTTAAACTTTTGAATAAATTATCTATCCCTGTACGGTTATATTTTGCAATTTTTTTAACTACATTAGTTATTTATTTACGCCCAAAGACGAGTTAAAATTTGTGTTTTACACAATAGAATTAGTTTTTTTCCAATTCTGCTTCCATACAGGGCTAGATAATGACAAGACTAATTGATATAATTTTTAGTTTTGAACGTACATCGTCAAACAGACGAGTAGACCATACTACGTTTGTATGGAAGAATGACCGACTAGCATACCCTTAATACAGGTATGTCTGTGTATACACAGACATATGCATTATATTGGACATAACCTGTCATCGGTGAAGAAAAAACATCGTGAGGAAACCTGGACTTATAGTTAACTAGCGACCCGACCCTGCTTCGCACGGGTGCAGTGACAGCACGGTTAGCGCAGTGGTTAAGAGATTGACTGCTGCGCTGCGTGTCGCGAGTTCGATTCCCGCACGGAACAAATATTTGTATGACCTACAAGTAGTTGTTCCGGGTCTGGCTGTTTGTGTATGTGAGTTTAAATGTTTGTGAACGCACCCACAATACAGGAGAAATTCCTAGGGTTACTTTCGCTTTAAAAAAAAAATGTACTGATGTGGCGACATGTCAAAACATCGAGATTTCTGTGCTGTTTCTAAGTTAAATGTTAATGTATTAAACACAGAAACCTTCCGGAATACATTCTCTAAATGATGTTGAATACCTCATCAAAATCCGTTGCGTATTTTAGAAGAACAACGCGCATAGACGCGAAAAGTGACTTGGTTTTATAACATTTAGAGATATATGCCTTTAGTCGCCAATCCGTTTTGAGCAATGTGGTGATCAATGCTCGTGCCTACTCTGAATGAGAAGAGGCATTTACCCGCAGTGGGACAACAATAGGCTGGTATTATTATTGTTAGTCAATAAGATAAAAAGAACTTTATTATAACCTACAGGAAAAGCCACTAGCCAAAACCTTGCAGCGCGGTGAAGACCCTCAACTAGACCAGATACTCCAGGCATTCGGCACAGTCGCTGAACATTGTCTACCGTCCTTGCTGCGCGCACTCTTCGGATGGCTGGAGAGGCAGATGGCAGACTCGCCACAACTCAGCGAACAGGCTAAGAAACCACACCAGGACCTAAGAAACAAGAGGTGGGGGATTACATTAAACCAAAAAGAGTGTCTTACTTTATTTTTAGGAAAAAATGTAGGACAAGATATAAAATGAACAAAGCATGTTCTTTATTATGTTCACGAGCCAAATAATATATTGCTTGTTTTATTATACGTGCACAATATGGAGACTCTTCTTCGGGGGATATTAGCTCGATAGCCGAACATGCTAAGAGTGTTGCCACACCGTATTATTTAAAATATAAAATTTTGACTGTTGCTATCAGCAAGTTGCGCAGCAGTGTGGACATTGGCATAATCCAATAGAGGCTTATGCCCAACAGGTCGGGAATCAAGCTGTGAATTATGATAATGATCTTTATATTGAGCTGCTGCTGCCAATATGTAGTACAGCACGGATGACGCTCCTATTTAATTTAGTGTCCTTCTTTCAATCCAAAGTTCGTCTGGTAGCCATAGCGTCCGGCGTAAAGAAATGACGGTATTTTCGCCGGACGCTAACCATAAAATTAAAGATGTAAAAGTCAAAGTAATTTATTTTCCAGTAAGACGGTGCATAGGATGTGCATATGATTATGATCGGTCATACAATGACGCTGTACAATATAGCATATTGTAGGTATCCATGCTAATAGTATTTGTTTGTCCAGCAGTATAATCTACATCGTGTCGGGCAGCGGCGCGGGCGCGGAGACCGTGGAGCGCAGTTGCGAGGAGCTTCAGCTGGAGCGGCGCGACCTGGCGGTGGAGTTCTTGTTCTGCCTGGCGCTCATCGAGGTGCTGAAGCAACTGCCCTTCCATCCGGGCCACGAAGACCTCGTGCAGTACATCGAGAACGTCGCGTTCAAGAGGTTTAATTATAAGGACGGGTCAGTTGTATACCTGAGGCATGTTCTATGTTCTATGTTAGGGGGTTTGGTTTCCGCACTTAGTCCGTCAGGTGGACCATTGTGCGTGGGCCATAGCGGCCGTTTGGTGGTTATTCCAACCAGCCCACCTCCCTCCAGAAGCTGATTAGGTCTCCTGGTCTGTTTAGAACGTCTGTGTATGATCTGGGTGACCCGAGGGTTTCTGTTCTAATCTGGGTGACGCCCGTACATTCGAAGAGCACGTGCGCAACGGTCTCCTCAGCCTCCATGCACGCCCTGCACAGAGGACTGTCCGTTATGCCTATTGTGTGGAAGTGCTTGTTTAGCGAACAGTGTCCCGTGATGGTCCCCGTCACCAGGCGCAGGCCGTTCCTGTCCAGGCGTAGCAAACGCCTGGTCAGCCTGCTGTCCAAAGATGGCATAGCCTCCTTTGACTGCCTGCAACCTGGTGTCGAGGTCCACCAACGTTCCGCTTGTGTGTGGGTAAACTTCTGCAGCCACCTGCGTATTTGGTTGAAGGGTATGGGTACGATAGGCTCGGGTCCGCAGACTGCCGTGCTGGATCCACGTCTAGCAAGTTCGTCAGCCGCGTCGTTACCTAGCGATCCGCTGTGTCCTTTTATCCATTGCAGTGTCACCGTGTTGCGGCTAGATACCGTTATTTGTTCTAGTGCATCGTGACATTCTAGTGTTAGCTTCGAGGTAGTATATTTCTTCCGTAAGGATTGGAGAACTGAGGCGCTGTCGGAGAGTATGCGTATGTGGCTGTCCGTAACCCTCCTGGCTTCTAGGGCGTGGACCGCTTGTATGATGCCCACACACTCCGCCTGATAGACGGTGTTGAACATTCCCAGCGGTCTGGATATATTTATGTTGAGGTCATGTGAGAAAACTCCGACTCCGGTACCTGAGTCGGTCTTTGATCCGTCGGTGTAAACTCTCATCTCTTTTGGGCCTGAGTAGTCACACTGTTCTTCTGTAAGTGTTATATTGTAGTGTCTTTGAAAGTGGTGTGTTTTCGGGGCTTTGTCGCAGGGTGATGCCATCATTGGCTCACGTTTGATCGCATCCTCCTTAATGCGTATGTGCTTAACTCTGGAGTCGTTGCATAGGGTTCCTGTTAAATGGAGCCTAAAGGTGGCCAGGGCCGCCTCCTCCCGCACGATGAGGTGCAGAGGTGGCAGTCCCAGCATTGCCTGTAGAGCGGCGGTGGGTGCAGTTCTCATACTACCAGTGATTGCGACGCAAGCAAACCGCTGTAGTTTTTCGAGATCTTTTTGGGCTGTGCACCGGTCTGTCCTGGGCCACCAGACCAGTGAGCCGTATGTGATAATCGGTCGGATAACTGTGGTGTATAGCCAGTGGGTGACCTTGGGGCTGATTCCCCAATTCCGGCCAAGCAGTCGTTTGCACTGCCACAGAGATATGCTGGCTTTTGTGGTGATATAGTTCGTGTGTTTTGCCCAGTTCAGTTGTTTGTCCAGATAGATGCCCAGGTATTTGGTTTCTGTTGAGAGGCTTAGGGTTGTTCCGAAGAATCGTGGCAGTTGTAGTGTTGTCAGTTTCCTCTTCTTCGTAAAGAGAACCAGTTCGGTTTTTGTAGGGTTTACTGAGAGTTGGTGATTGTTGCACCATTCCTCTACTATTTTCAGGGCATGACGCATGAGGTTGCATAGAGTGTTTTCGTGGGTGCCGTTAATTATTATGGTTATGTCGTCAGCGTAGCCTACGGTGAAATAACCTTTGTCGTTGAGTGTTTTGATGAGGCTGTCTACTACCAGGTTCCATAGGAGAGGCGAGAGGACTCCCCCTTGCGGGCATCCCTTCGCAACGATGGCTCTCGTAGTGTCATTTACTGTGACTTGTACAGCCCTTAGTTTGAGCATGTTGGTGATCCAGCCACTCAGTGTCGAGTCTATGCTGTGTCTGTCGAGGGCCGTGTTTATGCTGTTGAACGTGGTTTTGTCAAAGGCGCCCTCGATGTCAATGAAGGCAGCCAGTGCCGAGCACTTGTGATCCACTGCACATTCAATTTTGGAAACCACGCTGTGGAGCGCTGATTCCGTTGATTTGCCTGTGGAGTACGCATGCTGTTGTTTGTGTAGTGGTTTTACCCGGAGAGGTCCGTCTCGGATGTGCCTGTCACAGAGTCTCTCAAGGGTTTTCAGTAGGAAGGATGTGAGGCTTATGGGCCTATAAGCCTTGGGTTGCGTGTAGTCGGTTTTGCCAGGTTTGGGTATAAAAATGACCTTCACCTCGCGCCATGCGACAGGTACGAGCCTGAGTGCTATGCAGGCTCGAAATATCTCCACTAGCCATGGTGTGAGATAGTCCACCCCCCACTGCAACAGGGCTGGGAAGATGCCATCCAGCCCTGCCGACTTGTATGGCTGAAAGGTGTTAATAGCCCACTTTACTCGGTCATCTGTTATCATGTTGCGTGCTCGTGACCAGTCTTGATCCGTTGGGGTCCATTCTGGCTCAGCCTCCCACGTCCTGTCCTCCAGGACTGCACAGTCTGGGAAGTGGGTTTCGAGAAGGACCTTACTGGTTTCACGGTCAGTCAGTGTGTAAGAGTTGTCGGGTTTTTTAAGCGCGCCGAGGGTTCGGTCCTGATCGGTTGACAGGATCTTCCTTACCCTTGCGGCTTCATTGTTTGTCTCGATGGATTCGCAGAACTTACGCCATGCTGTCCTTCTGGCGGTTCTAATCTGCTTTTTGTATATATATTGGGTTTCTTTGTATAACTCCCAGTCGTCCGGGAGTCTAGTATTTTTGGCTCTGTTAAATTGCTTACGTAGCGCATCTCTGAGTTTACTAAGTTCAGCGTTCCACCAGGGGTTTCTCTCCTTCTTGGTCTGTGGCGCTCTTAGTTTACAGCATGCGTGGTATGCTTCGGTTATATATTCAGATAGTTTTGTTACGGTGTATTCTAATTGTGTTCGGTCTCTTATGGTAAATTGCGCTAGGTGTTTAGCCAATAGGGAGGCCAGGAGGCGTTTGTACCCGGGAACATTGGTGCGCCTTGGGTTTCGCCTCGGATCGGGTTTTCTAGTGTTGGTATTTAGTGAGAAGCGGATCCTTCTGTGATCAGAACAGGAAGGTTCGTCCGATACGTGCCAGTTTGTAATAAGGTTTGTCGCGTTTTCCGTAGCAAGTGTTAGGTCTATAATTGTTTGTCCACGGACTGTGACCCAAGTGGGTTCTGAGCCGCGGTTTATAATATTAAGGTTAGTAGAGAATAAATAGGTGGATAGTACCTCTCCTCTGGAGTTCGGTGCGTCGCTGCCCCAGAGTGGGTGGTGGGCGTTCGAGTCGGTGCCGATGATCAGGTCTAGTTCGGCGCGTTCACAGTGTTGCACTAGGTCGGCCATCTCTTTAGGCGGGCAGTCTAAGTCCTCGCCTGGCATGTATACCGAGGTCAGTACAACATCTGGAACGCTACCTTCGGTCTGGAGCCTGACAGCTGTCAGATCTCTGGAACAGAATTGGGTGAGTGGTGCGATAGGAATGTCTTTGGGTATGTAGATGCAGGTTCTTGGCTTATCTGAGCTGTGTGTGTTGAGAATTAGCTTACCTCCGATGTTACCGAGGCCACATATTCTATTGTTCCTGATCCACGGCTCTTGGATCAGTGCGATGGTTCGGGGCTTGACCTCCAGTGCCCTGCGTAGGTTAGCCGTGGCAGTCTGGCTGTGCTGGAGGTTGGTCTGGATGATGTTGATGGGTGTTGACGGCGATGGAGAGGAGTTAGTCGGAGGTGGATCCATCGGACAGCCTCTCCCCTACCTCCTCTCTGTATTTATCGAGCTCTACCCCCGGCGACGAGGCGAGTAGACGCTCGCTCCAGCCAGGTGATTCGGGCGGATTGGTGTCGGCGTCATCGGCCATGACCGCTCGGGCCATGACCTCCTCCAGCTGGTCGATCTCTGGGTCGTCCGTCTGTGTCAGCGTCGGTTGTGCGGTCTTAAGGTCGCTGTCGGTCTGGACGTCAGAGGGTTCGGCCGTGGGCCAGAAGCGTACGTATATCGACCCGAGCAGGTATGATATACGTCGCTCCCTGGCCCGGACCTTTACGGCTTCCTCCGGTGGCACACCCAGGGTCAAATAAGTCCCGTAGTTGTCGCCACCGACGGTAGTCGCCCTGTACAGTGACCACCTGGCGATGTCGTACCAGGTATTCTGACGGATCAGAATACCTTGGAGTCTGGCTACGTCACCTCTGTAGCGAGGGACAAATAGCGAGACTCGGACACGGGTGGGCACGTCAGTCTGTCTCAGTACCGTGAGTGTCAGGTCTGTATCTGGGAGTCGTATTTTGGGCACGTTCTGGGTCAACCAGGTCAGGGCACAGTCATCCTCGCACCACATCTGCACGGTACCTTCCGCTACCCTTGGGTATCCGCGGAAAGCAGGGAGTGGCGCCGTCGGGTCCGTGTCCATGACCAGGTTTTCCAGTCCAGTCTTGATGAGTTCAGCCTCGTCCTTTGTCAGGTCTCTGGAGGGGGGTGGAAGGCAGATTGCTACGGCCAGCCGCGCAGGGATGTCCTTCGTGGCTCGCGCGTAGGTCCTCTGCTCCCTTTGAGCGGAGTGGATTCTCACCCGTTTGGCGTCCCCCTGGATCGCGCTCGGTGAGGCCGTGTCGTCAGGGCGTCCCCTCTTCGCCGGTCCTGTACCGCTCGGTCCAGGTCGCGGCTTAGAGGTGCCAGGCTGGTTATTTTTTGCCGGCGACGTCTGGTGTGAGGCACCACCCCGCTTGCCCCTGTTGTGTTTTGGTCGAGGTCGGTCGTGGGATCCGTCTTTGTCTTGGGGTCGGCTGTCGGTCCCGGCGGACTCGGTCGCCTGCAGAGGCTTTTCGCGCTGGGTTGCCCCTTCGCAAGCACGCCCCTGCAGGCGTGGTTCCGCGTCCGGCCGCTTTGCGCGCTGAGTTTCCCCTTCGCGCTCTCGCGGCTGGTCGCGTGCATCCGGCCCCTTTTCGCGCTGGGTTTCCCCTTCGCGGACTTGGGGCCGGACGCGCACCTCCCCTTCGACGTCCGATTGCGCTTCGCGCTGGCTAATGCCTTCGCGGATTTTGCGCTTTCGTTCGCCGATTCTCTTCTTCCGGGCCTGGATTTTTTCGCGCTTAGTCAGCAGGCGTACTTCACCACAGGCAGCCGGAAGAGTGTTGGGGTTGCCAGATCCATCATCTTCCCCCGTCTCTGTTTGTCTGTGTTGGTCTGGGTCTTTGTCCGGGTTTGTTTTGCTGTTCCGCACGGTGCTCTGTTGCCAGAGGCTCGTGGGAGGCACAACCCGTGTCATGGGTATTGGCGCGTTGGTCGCAGCCGAGGTTGGGTGTATGGGCGCGTTTGACGCAGCCTGTGTAGTGGGCGCTAAGTCAGCAGCCGGCCGCGCTAAGAAGCGCGGCAACAATCTCTCTATTAGGCAGTTTGATGCCCCCCCCAGAATACGATGGGGGCTGACCGCCGGAGCGGTGTGGGATTCCCCGGCTTGGCCGGGACCCACCTGGGTAGTTATTTCGTCATCCTGCTGCATTGTAACGGGTGGTGGGCTTTTTTGGAATCGAGGTTACCCTTCCTCTGGGACCGACGGGATAAAGGAGAAGGAGGGACGGCGTTTGTTGGATGGAGGGTGTGGGTTCTTGGGGGTCACCCTAGGCTTGGGATTTGGCCTAGGGGTTTAGGATCGACGGGATATGTATGAATAGGGAGGGATGGCTCGGTTTGTTGGTGGGTAGCATAGGAAGAGGTATAAAGGTTACCCTAAGCCTGGGATTTGGCTTTCGAGAACTTCTCTTGTCCGGGATCTTAAGAGAGATGCTCCGAGTGCAGGATCGCCCACTAACGGTCCAATATAACCATCAGTGGTCGGTCCCGCAGCCGAAGTTGGGCTATCCGCAACCTGCCCACCCGCTCGGTTGCATGAGAAGAAGTGCCTGGCAGTCTGGCACCTGAGGCATAGGAAGCAATCATATTCAACTTACCGGGGAATAGACCCTGATATTTGCGCGTCGCTGATTAAAAACACGCACATTCACTTTTTCTTCCTGTGAATCACCAGAAAACTGTTAATGTGAAATAATCTATATATTCATCAATTATAACGAAAATTTGGGACGGATTTTGAATTCATGCAATCAAACCTTTCCTCGATTTTTTGTCGATTACTTTTCGTGCTCACACGTAATAATGATTGTAGTTGTGTCAATATCATACGGTCTTACTTCTTCATTAACGACAGTACAATGATATCTTCCTGTATGCCATCACCAGGTTACAGTCGAACCCGAACGCCGCCAACGTGCACCTGATAGC
The DNA here is from genome assembly GCA_949128155.2 of Xanthia icteritia. Taxonomy (NCBI): domain Eukaryota; kingdom Metazoa; phylum Arthropoda; class Insecta; order Lepidoptera; family Noctuidae; genus Xanthia; species Xanthia icteritia. Next base: position 1,390,776 of record OX421931.1, read on the forward strand.
GGACCTGTACGCTGAAGTGGTGGCCGTGCTCGCGCAGTCAAGGTTCGCCTCGGTTAGAAAACGCTTTACAGCTGAACTGAAGGTAAGGCTCAAAGTTTAGAATTCAAACCGTCTTTTTGGAAAAAAATGGATAAAAGTAGTTTTCTTTGTTAATTTGTATGCTTCTTTGTAGCAAAGGTATGACCAGCCATTTGATGTAGCTGAGTTTTTATATGAATAAAACAACGATGTTTTTTTAGGCATTAACGAGAAACTGACAGTGAATGCAAATTTTGCCCAATTTAGAATATCGTAATATATTTTTTTAGTTTTCACTTTCAGATTCTTAATTAAAATGATTAAAGCTAGGCATTATAACAAACTAGATTCCTTTACGTGTTTTCTTACCAACAGGAGCTGAAGAGCCGCGAGCCGTCCCCCCACACGACGCAAAGCATCATCTCCCTGCTGATGGGCATGAAATTCTTCCGCGTGAAGATGGTGCCTATCGAGGAGTTCGAGGCGTCGTTCCAGTTCCTGCAGGAGTGCGCGCAGTACTTCCTGGAGGTCAAGGACAAGGATATCAGACATGCCCTCGCTGGACTCTTTGTTGAAATTCTCGTGCCGGTCGCAGCGGTAAGTTCTTCATTCGTTGCATTTTTCCAAGATAAAACGTGCTGTATGTCACTTCCGGCCGATAAACTTTCTCTATAAAATTACGTGTATCGGTAGCTCTGTTGCTGCGTGAAAGAAAAACAAACCAACACACTCACTTTCACATTTATAATTTAGTTATTGCTTTCTTGTTAATTATATATATATTTTAATTATTTATTTATATATATATTTTTCCAATGTTATCCTACAGACCGTCAAGAACGAGGTAAACGTCCCCTGCCTAAAGAATTTCGTGGAGATGCTATACAGCCATACGCTGGACGCCAGCACCAAGTCCAAGCACCGCCTGGCGCTGTTCCCGCTCGTCACGTGCCTGTTGTGCGTCTCGCAGAAGCAATTCTTCCTCGCCAACTGGCACTGCTTCCTGGCCATGTGCCTGTCGCATCTCAAGAACAGAGACCCCAAGATGTGCAGGGTGGCTTTAGGTAACACATATAATATTCTAATTAATTAACACATAAACCATGATTTAAATTCCTTGTTTTCTGAGTACATGACAAGAATTTTTTGTTCACAGAATCCCTGTATCGGCTTCTGTGGGTATACATGATCAGAATCAAATGCGAGAGTAACTCCGCAACACAGTCGCGCCTCCAGAGCATCGTTAACTCACTGTTCCCCAAGGGCTCGAAGGGAGTGGTGCCGCGTGACATGCCGCTCAACATCTTCGTCAAAATCATACAGTTCATTGCACAGGAACGACTTGACTTCGCCATGCGAGAAATTGTGTTCGATCTCCTCATGGTGGGAAGGCCGATCAAGATAATCCTGACACCGGAGAGGATGTCTATCGGTCTCCGGGCCTTCTTGGTAGTTGCTGACAGTTTACAGCAGAAAGAAGGAGAACCTCCGATGCCGCGCACGTCCGGAACCCTGCCCTCGGGGAACACGCTACGGGTGAAGAAGACCTTCCTGAACAAGATGCTGACGGACGAGACGGCACGCTCCATCGGCATGAGCCCGTACTTCCCGTACGTGCGCCGCGTGCTGGTCGACATACTGCGCGCGCTGGACGCGCACTACGGTCGGCCGCTGATGCTTACTAACACACAAAACGTCACCAAGGAACAGGAGATAAACACGGGAGAGAGGAAGCCCAGGATTGACCTGTTCAGGACTTGTGTTGCTGCTATACCAAGGTAACATTGTTCTTTCTTTAATATATTACAGGACATTATACTTCTTAAAAAATAAATTTATTTTCGTATCGCAGACTGATCCCCGAAGGCATGAGCTCCAGCGAGCTGGTGGACCTGCTGAGCCGACTGACAGTGCACATGGACGAGGAACTGCGCGGCCTGTCCTTTCAGAGCCTGCAAACCCTCATCGTGGACTTCCCCGAGTGGCGACAGGACGTGCTCGCAGGCTTCACGCAGTTCCTAGCGAAGGAAGTGCAGGTAATAGTAATTCAGCTTAAGAAAATGTAACTTATGAATGTGTATGAAAAGATATCGATTAGATTACTTGTAGTGGATTGGAGGTGGACTCGAATTTTTAGTCTTTGAATTAATTCTCTGTAAACTGACAGGTGCTAGCTAGCTCTTGCTTTGTAAAATAATAGTATAATCATATTTAAATGATGGTATATTTTGTTGTTATAGGACACATCACCGCAGCTAGTGGAGAATGGCCTCCGGATGCTACTGCAGCTTCTAACAAGCTGGAAGAACGGCGAGCCGACAGCCGTCAGCGTGCCGACCAAGCAGGAGCCGCTGGCGTCGGTGATCCGCGGGGCGGAGGCGCTCGGCCTGGTTATGCTTTGCCAGTGCAAGGCCTACCCGCGCCGCCTCGCCGTGCATGTGCTTAGGTACTTGAGGACATTCCACCAATGACAGATATTTTTACCCGTGAAATAAAATTGATTTAGTACTGTAAAAATTCATAATTATTCCTCGACAAACTCCTACCACTAACATTTAATTTATCGTCGAATAATGGTATTAGTTACATAAATCTTATGTCGTAGTAATCTTCATACATAATAATTATAAATTAAAGTTGGTTTTCGTGTGTCGGTGTGACTGCGTTGTTCTTCTAACCCACGCAACGGATTTCGATGCTGTTTTTGCCATAATTTAGAGAATTTATTCCGGAGCGTTTATGTGTAAAGATAAAGATAATTAAGATAAAGATATATTTATTGCTTAACTGTGTTCATCAGTTCTTATTTTTAACCGACTTCAAAAAGGAGGAGGATCCCAATTCGATTGTTTTTTTTTTTTGCTTTCGACTTTTTGTTACACGCTTTCTCCGCCAATTATGAATTGATTGTGATGATTCTATTTTTGTAGGCTTCAGAGGTGGTCCCATAGAAATTTTATTAACTTAGCTCGGGTCGTTTTTGAGTTAGCTTCAATATTAAATTTTTCCCACTTAGTTTACATGGGTGATATTATCGTTCCTGTCACTGTTATTTACATATAGCAGGTAGTGGTATTCGAATTTGTGTAAACCGCAAAACAAAAAAACAAAACAGTGAAAAATAATCTCCACTTTTTTGTTTCTTTTTTTTGAAGCCGGTTGTTTTTTTTTTGTAAAAAGTTCTCTTCCCAAAAACAAGTACTTCTAGTTAGGCCAACTTTTCCAATTTTTCTTTCCGTAATAACCTTATTCAGATTATTACGAACGTTCAAAAGCAAATATTTGCCAAATCGGTCCAGCCGTACTCAGCGACGCGCTTGCCAACGAACAGCATATCATTTTGTTATATAGATCATATTATTAATAACAGGTAAATTTATGTCAGTCAAACTTTCCAATATGAAAATTTCTCTTAACTATTTGGTACTATGCATGTTATACGACATAAGACATTTTTTCTGGAGAATGAATGTGGACTGCGTGTTTGTTTCCCCAGTATATAATAATTAATAATGTATGTATAATACATTAATAATAAAGAAGTCTCGAGGTTTGGTCAAGTCATAACAACCGTGGCGGGTCGCTAGTAAAGTATATATTGACGCATATAGCGTACGTATGTCGGCGCAATATGTCTTTCTTACTCCTCTATTAGTCGTTATCTCGGTAGTCACCTCCTTTCTAGCTAGATCATGTTTCACACAGTCTATCCATCGTTTGGTTGGTCTTCCACGACATTTTCCTCATTCCTCCGCATCACATGCCCAAACCATGACAACCGATTTCCACACAACTTTTCAGTCACCGGTGCCACTTTCGAACCTCCTCTTATATATTAATTTCCTGTTCCTGATATGCAACATGTGTATTAATTGTCCAGGGAGGCTAAATACCTGCTGGAGAGGCTGCAGCTGACCCGCGACGAGCCGGCGCTCATCGACGCGGCAGACGCGCACACGGCGCTGTTCGCCGAGCGCTGCCTGCCGCTGCTGCCGCCCGCAGAGAAGGCCGCCATCCTCACGGCGGGCCAGATCGACCTCGTGTGGCTCGCTGAGAGGAGCCACGCGGTTTGGACTGCCGGTCAGTATATGAGCATATCCCTCGCACTCTCTTCACGCTCAACTCTCTCTTGGACGCTAAACCTGACTGTGATGTATTCGCGGACGAATGGAAGACGATCGTGTCAGTATGTCTAAATTATTTATAGTTCTGGAGTTCGAAATTTATACACTCATCTCACAGATGAATGTATAATTTTTTTTTATAATTTTTACATTAGCTAATAATGTAATTGGTAGATTGCTTTTTATGTTAAAGTGAAAAATAAAATAAGAAACAAACCTTATTCAACCGTAAGATATTTTCGAGGACTATCTCAAGTTTCACCACAACGACCGGATTTGTGCTTCCAGCATCCAGCGGAATATCATGACCTTTCGATCGTATTTTACCATGGCGTTTGTAAACATCATCTGTGTTGATGTCTTTTCTGTATTTTAGAGCTTCTTTCCAAGTATGAGCGTTTTAAAACGAAGAAAATAATGATTTCATCTTCTTGCCACCAGTACATCGTTTATGAATAATCGCACACACTGTCTATTAGCCTCGTGTTGTGATAATATCTTTTTTGTTTTTATGAAAACGTTGCCCCACTCTAGGAATTTCTCCTGTATCGTGGGTGCGTTTACAAACATTTAAAATCACATACACAAACAGCCAGACCCGGAACAACTACTTGCAGGTCATACAAATATTTGTTTCGTGCGGGAATCTGATGCAATGATTAATTAACATGTTTCCAGGTATTCAACACGATGAAACTTCGAGCAGAAACAGTTGGAGTGGAAGCTCTTCCAGCGGCGCTGATCCTTGGGAGGTAATTTAATCAACTCTAATTGATATTCAACTGTTTTCACCATCTTCCTGGCTATTGCGCATCAATACTTTCTGTATCACTAAGTGTGACTGAATGTCCGAATTTTAGACTGCCGACTAAAATTAATAATCTGAGCACATAATGTCGATCTTCATAATATCGTTGTTAGGCTTTCCTTGTCATAAATAATCAGTTTCGTCTTTAATTTGTATTTCATGAAAGTGTGGTAATTGCCTCCAGGTGGTGCTATTCGGGCTGCTCGAGCGAAGCCGCGTGCCCGCACGGTGCCCGTCCACCATCCTGCAAGCGTGGCCCGTGCTGCACGCCAGGATACACGCGCTCTTCACCATCATCGAGCCAGCGTCAGTATCCAACACATTACTGACTAACAGCGCTCTATCGGGATCGTGGGATAGAGCGCTGTTAGTCCCACAGGGACCTTTTTCCGAGATCAGAAGTAACCTCTATGTCACTCTCCGGCCAATAAACTATCTCTATGCAAGATCATGTCGAAATTATAAAAAGGGCAAACAAACTGACTTCCGCATTTAAATTATTAGTAATATTAAATAAACTATTTAAAATTTCAGGCCCGTCAACGACAACCGCGCTTCACTGCTATCCCGTGGCCCAGCCCTTCCCAGGAAGCCAGAGAAAGAGCGAGACGGCTATATGCAAGTCAGTGTCGATTTCAAACACTATACGATTGCTCATTCACGTTCTTGATTACAATGTTGGTGATGTTTGTGGCAGGTTTGGAAGTACTACATGACAATGGCCTACCTAGTAGTGCCGGCCGTGCCCAGCCCGGTGATCCGGTGCGCCAGCCCCGATCTCAGTCTGAGGTACGTATGAGGCACTACCGTCACCTAGATCTATACGTGGTATACGTTTCGTTGGTGTCAAGGCGACTGCGCGTACGAAATACCAATATCTGTTTATTTCTGTCTTCGTACCATATACTCAAAACTTTGTCTATGAAGTAATAATCGTACACCAGCGAGTCTCGGCACCACTATAGACAATTGTCGTAAAAAAACATTACCGTTATCATTAATTAGCAAATTGGCTTGATATGTTCAAATTTATTTTCCAAATATAATTATTGATTGGCATTAAATTCTATATAAGTAAGTAATATGTAACGTACGGTTTATGTATATGTGCAAATATATTAGATTTTGACTGTCTGAACTTTTATATATTAATGTTGTTTAGTGTCGTAGCTGGCATCGCCGATGTGTTGCCCACTGATTTGTTTTCGGTTCTGCAGGCCGATTCACAAGTCTTCTATAACGGACTCTGTCGATGCGATCGGATATCGTTATTATATTGACGTTACGTTATTGATTGTAGTTACTTTTCGATGTATTTAGTTCACTCTTGATACGGTCGATTATATTTATATATTCATGTTGGGTTGTATTTAGTATAATCTGTAAAAAAAACAGAAACCTTTTAATATATTTCTTTCTACCAGTCATCTGTTATAAATTGTAACAGCGAATCAATTTTCACGCCTCCTCCTTAAGACCTAGGCCAAATATTTTTTTAATTGGAATAAGTCGACATCTCAGTTATCGTGAGCTTCTACATCGGCCTGCTGATGCATGTAGAGCAAATTATTAACTTCACTCGTATATTAAGTAATATTATAAAAGGACATATAAACATTTTTCTTTTAGTTACGTTAGATGTATTTAATAAAATCAAAACGATCCAGTAATGTAAATCCGCATTAGTAAGTATAGTCAGCAAGTATTTGTTAGTTTTGTTAAATGTTATGTATGGTAACAGTAAATGTTAGCCCGCGCTGTTACTCGGCGATGTCAGCAGCTTACTAAACGACGTTCGCACGTCACATGCGCGTGCGTCACTCTCGTGCACGTTGCCCGCGTGTTCCGCGACGCGCCAACCAACCGCGACAACCACTGTATCCGCATGTGAAAACAACCAGACCTAACACTTACTATATTAACGAACAACGGTTTGTAGTTCTCTATTGTGTACAATAATTTATTGACATTATGCCTGCCCACTTTAAAGTTGATGTTCTTGCGGCCCGTATTAATAAACCAGTGTTGCTGTCATATGACTTTACGTTTCAATCAAATGTTAAACACCGAAGAGTGACCTCTAATGAGTATGGTTCATTAATGAGGGTCTAAGGGCGAGACGTATTGTACTCAGATTTTGATTTTAAAAACCCGACAGTACGTATTAAGTACCCACACTATCCATTATGTACACGATTTACCTTCTCTAACACCTAATTACTATTTAGTTTTCTATAATAGCATTCCAAAATGCACCTTGTGTTTTATGATCTAGTGTTTCACAACACAAGTTTACCTGGTTACAAACTTGAATGTTTATTTAGAAACCGGGATGAAAGCAGAAATAAAAATATCTCGTTACATAGTTGTAATATTAATCGTTTTTATCTGTTGATCAACCATATAATAAGCTTCACTCGATTGTTGAAGAGAAATGAAACAAGAAAAGTGTTTCTATACATGTAAGCTAGTGGGGCGAGTTTAGGGAGAGCGAGGTGAGCGAGCGCGTGAGCGTTATGGACGCACCGTGCGCCAGCGGCACCGCTCGGCCACTCGTGCACTAGTGCAGAGAAGTATCGGCGTGTGTCTGTCGTAGCACTGAGGCGGAGGGCTGGGCCGGCCTGGCCGCGCTGAGCTCGTCCAGCGAGAGCCTCAACGCGCCCGGCGGCTTCTTCACGCTGCCCTTGAGCTATGCGCGCGCGCACAGACAGCACAAACGAACGAGGTGGCCATTGACGCTCGCTAAGTGCACGTCGCATTCGATTTTGATCATTACTTAGTTGTGTCGGTTCCATCTCTCAGTTCACTGTATATCCCTGCCGGCCGGCCCAATAGGGGTCTCACATTGTTCGAGCACACAGCCCTGTGCGACTTCCGCAGTTTGTTTTCTTTTAGTTTTAAAAGTATTTCGACCACACCGCGGGTATTAATTTTAAGTTGCATACTTATCTCACTCGAGCGCTTTACAATATTTAGGGTGGAATCGACACACGCCATTTCCTCATGGTGGGTAACTCAGTGCAGTGGCCTTGCCGGGTGTGTACCATAATTGGAAGGTCACTGTAAATCTCATCGCTCATCAATCACGCCTAGGTCAAAGCACAGCTAGCGCATTCCATACGATGTGTCCCGCGTAGTCCGCGCCGGTCGCGCCGCGTGACGGCGACGCACGGCGGTTCGTGCGGTAACTCGGTGGTCACGTTCGCGAACTACACCTCACACAGTCACCACCATACATGTGTAGCCTTCTGTTTTATGTTTGTAATTGACAACGTGTTAATACTGTCTCATAATGAATGAATGATGCGATTAGATGCTAATTTAGGACTGCTTGCGAGAGGGTCGGAGCAAATCGTGTTAATATAGCGCTAAGATATAGAGGTACTTACAATACAAATAAGTTATTTATAAATTAGGCAATAGTTACATCGGGCGCAGCTTGGATACTATGCTAGGACTTTCTGCGGCACATGTTATGAAGTCTGTATTGTAGATGCGTTTGTAGTAGATATCTATATATAGGTTGTGTTCAGGGACCTCTATGTCAAGTATGCTCATCGTAATAGATAGGAAGATGTGTTTTTAAAATCCACTCACAATATACAAGTCTTTTAACCGTAAATATAAACAAAAGTAATTTGATTTGATTATACCTACTAACATACATTTCTTCTTTTTCTGCTATTTATAACTAGACGTTCTGCCCGGCGTCGCCCGATCCAAATTTCAGACATTTTAAAAAATATTTCATGCAAAACTTGCCCTGATAATTACGAACACAACAACACAAAAAAAAATCCAAATCGGAAGAGCCGTTCTCAAGTTATGTCTCAGACATGCGGCAGTTGATCTTTATTTATTACAAATAAAACCCCGACTACTGAAAAATCACGCCCTACAAAGTATGTAATAAGAAAATATTATCATCTGAAATTGTTATGTACAAACTATTCAATATTTATCGTCTATTAAATAAACAACTTACACTTAATATATTTAATACATATTCATAGTGATGTTCAGAGGATAGCCGTGGTCATAAGCCACTTTGCCCTAAAGCTTATGATCGCTTACAACTGTTAGAATGTATTGTTTTGTTAGGGTAGGTATTAATGTAACGTTACATAGCCTATAGCCTAGCGGACGACCAAGACGCTTCCAACGATACCTCATGCTGATAAGCAGTTTAGAAGTTATGAGGGAATAGATACCCAGATACATACATAGATACCGGTCAAAGTTATAACCCTGCGTTTTGCTTCGCCGTAGTCGGGTAAAAAGTTGTATATGCAATGTTGTTGCATCTTTCGGTTAAATCCTTTCTATACAACTCTATGCTAATACCTATTTCCAATGGATCAATATGAACGATTTTTGACAATGAACAATTTACTAGAAAATTCGAGGAGGATTTCTAAAAAAACAATCTTCTTAACTGTAACGATCGGCGCAGCTGCAACAGAGAAGTCAACTGTAAACCAACTGCATATAAAACGTAGATTTCTGTGAATCGAGGACATAAATACTTACTTTAGGATAGATCTCCTAAAAGTGCGCAATATACAGCTATGCATATGATAAGCAGCTACTTGAACTCATTCTATTATAATATATAGAGTTAAATTAAATATAAATATCTAATAAAACAAACATAAATCTCCCGATACATTACACAGTGTGTATTGTGCACTTAGCATAGCATAACATAGCGATAATAGCGGGCAGGGTCGCCCCGTTAGTTTGCACTATATTTGTAATGCCAAGAGCGTGTTTTGCAATTTATTATTGTTCTAAATCAAGGCTGCTCAATCAATTGAGAAGATGGGCCAACATTTTGATTTCGTGATATCCGGCGGGTCATTTTTTACAAACAAAACTTGCCTACAGTTGTGGTAGACACCTAACTATTAAAATGAAACAAAACTTTTAGTTACTCGGGTCATTAATAATCTAATAAAAAACTTTAATGAAACCTTTGAAGAGGTTTTTGTGGTGCTTAAAATGTATCAATGTTTAGCGACAAATCTCAGGTCGGTGGTAAAAATCAATCCAGAAATATGTTTTTTATTGAAGTACGGTACGTATTTGATTTTCATAAAGCTGAAAGTTGAAAACATTTTTTTACGGAATAAAATGTTGAATTTAAGCAGATTTGCTGCTTAAATTCTGCAAAGCAAGATGCAGGAAAGTCTTTTGGTACCATTTTCATATAGTTTTATTTTTAGCTGGATATTGAATACAGAATGGGTTCATAAACGGTAAAATATTTTTCTATCTGGTTTGAAATCCTGAAATCTGTAAAAGACAATCGCTGACCAGCTGACCGCTGTTCGTGGGCAAATTAAAATACGCTGGCAGGCCACTTTCTGGCCCGCGGGCCTGGGGTTGAGCAGCCTTGTTCTAACCGATATAATTAGAAAAAAAAAAGAAAAGAAAATTGCCTCTCATTGGAGATATTTGTGGACGTGTTACTTCTTCAAGCACTCAAGCAGCCAGGAGGGTAAGCCGAAGCCTACACATATTTCCGCCGAGTTTATAACCTGTATGCCTGACGTAATATTTTTCTTGTCTTTAGCAGCTATAATAAGGCTTTCTTGGGAATTGTGTATTTAGCCGCGGCGTTCGTAAATGACGTGGATAATTTCCAATTTGCTGAACTCTTCAAAACTAATGAAAGATAATGGTGGGATTTTTTCAATTAATTTATTAATTTTATAACTTCTCGTTGTATAACACCTTCTACGCTGTCAACATGAATGTTGCTCTATCTCTTGTTTGCTGTATCTCGTGCAGACATTAAATTGTTTCTTACATGTTATCGGTCCTCTATTGTTTGGTCCGCATCAGCATCATGTTTGGTAAACAGTTAGTACTTCTTTTGCTGCTCCTTCTCGCTAGTATGTGCGGATGTGTGCAGCAGTCCCCGCGGCTGGCTGAATGACTGAGCTAGGACCACGCGGCTATCACGTGGTTTTCTTTATTTTGATTTGTATAAAGTTTTGTTTCTGCCCCGACAGTGCACTCTTCCTCTCGGCGTGTCCGGAGACACTGTGGGGGTAATATTACTTTGCCTATAGCTGTACATTTTCCGACGTATTATTCTATTTATTGCTATATTAAGAGAGGTGACGGCAGTTCCCATTTGTGCTGACGAGTATCGCATCGCGAACACTTCAAAATAGATTATGTTCCAGTAAATCTCATCCTTCCAACGTTAATCATAGAATTATCTTCTATACTTAAATTTTCATTTCTACGCTTATCCAATAGAATATCGAATCAACAATAAATAATAACGTAAGCACTTTGTCCGTTGCCACACAGCACAAATACTCTTCATCACGAATGTGCTACTACTCGAAAACGATCATTACCTACAAGTACACCCGTCAGCTCTCTACTCGTTGTTAGATACTACAAGTACACATCGACACACGTACGACACATCACTTAGTGCTGCGGCCACTCAACAAGTTTGATGTATTGTGAGGTGTTCTAGTACCATCGTTGGCATGATTACCCATAATTAGAATAAATTTGAATGTTAAACCGTGGTTCCCAATTGTGTAATATAGACAAAGAATAGAATTAGAGTATTCGTTCAAGCAAGTGCAGAACTAGCAGTTATTCAATAGCTAAAATAAGTTCATTGAAGTTATATTTAGAATCATTATTTCATTTAAGAAATCCATGGTATGCACGAATAGACAACGTCACAATTGTGCGAATTTAACATAATCAATCATTGGGTACAAATAACTAATTCATAAAATCATCGAGAATGTAACATTTGCTTGTAACGTGCGCGTTAACTTTTTGATTAATTTCTCTATCTTTGAACTCTGTGTTGTTCTATGAACCTCTTTCATGCATCATCTGTTGTAGTCACTGGTACTCTTAGCTTTTTATTGTGAAAGACATCGACTCTTCATTGAATGGTAGAATGTTAGTTCCCGCGTCGTTCTCGAGCGCGCACTTGCAAGCAAATGTGACAGAGGGCGGCAGCTCGTACGTGTTAACAGAATACGTTAGAATAGTGTACAAACGCGTGTGTTTCATTATTTTGTTGGCATTTGCAGCGCTTTGTTGGTGACGTCCTTATTATTTTATGTTGATAACGCTTCCTTATATTGTCGACTCAATATTATTTATACTTGCTTTTATTAGTTATAGAAGTAGTTAGGTAAGCTTAACTGTTTTGTTGTAAGAAAATATTATGTGTTCTCTGACTGTATACAGATGTGCAATTTGTCGTACGATACAACATTCCATTTTGCACTTTTTACTCACAAGAATTGATTAAATTACTTGTTATCTAATTCAAACTATTTTATTAAGATCTGATAGTAAAAAAACACAGTAATAGTCGAAAATAAGTCCCTTATTCAAGTATTTGTTGACCGTGGTTAAATTCAAGGTATATTTCTGTGTGAATATGTTGGTAACGCGTGTGTGTGGACGTAGCTCATCGCCGGACTCGCTAAGCGAACGCAGCGGCGGAGAGGCGCGCGGCGCGTCTGCGGCGCCGGGCTCGCTGCACAAGCTAGCCGTGCCGCTGGCGCGCTGCGAGGTACCCGAGGTGCGCGACGCCGCCGTCGCCGCCTGCGGGAACATCAACCCCGACGCACTCAAGTAACGCACAATGCTATCTTTGCCTATAAACAATTATAGGAGGCATCTGTACACTTGCGGAACGAAAGGGGAAACCTTCTCGTAAATATCAATTCTAAATTTCAAAAGGGAGACGCATGTCTCTTTTACAAACCCTCATACTCGCGGCGATTTTTATTGCGCACTGGATGTATTTTTGTCACGCTGGGATGAACTCTGTTGGATTAACAATGCACGGCTCAACACTGAAACTTGAAAATTCAGTGCACGATAAAAAATGGATGCATTAAAAAATCGCCCGACCGTACTTGGGCTTATATTACATTCAAAATATTGATCATAGGTAGTCAACATTTTCAGATGCTTAACCTTTTTCTTTCCGCGAGTTACTGGGCACAGCTGTTAAATGAAAACTTATAAAATGGCATATTCTTAGCTCTATCATCATCTGCTCAGAGATTTAATGGAGGAGTTACTTCCGCTGCTCCGTGAAGCGGTGGACCGCAAGCAAGAGAACATGCGCCGGCGCCGACGCCGCGATGCGTTGCGGTTACATCTCAACAAGATGCTGCTGCTCATCGCCCAGAAAAAAACTTTCGCAAACAGGTGGGTATGGTAAACATCCAAAGCTAGATAGGAGGTTTATAATTCTGACGAAATGACACCACGTTTTGCATTTTAACACTAAGAGAATTTCTCATAATAACTCATGTGTTTATGCAGTCTCAATCTGTCAAAAATACCTCGAATTTACCTACATTTTTGAAGTCTCTGACATTGGTCGTCGCTGATATGAGATTGCGACTAGATTTTGAACGTTTTTAATTCCCATCTGATGATGGAAGAAATAATCTCCAAAAAATAATCTTTTCCTTGTTTGGACAGTGCGTTTGCATTAGAGGGTGGGAGCCTACACTCGACGCTGACGGAGTACTTGGACGGAGTGCGTCAGTGCCTGGAGGTGGAAGCGGAGAAGGACGCGCCCGCCGCGCGCGAACAGCGCATCACCTTTGCCGACTTCGTCACCGAGCTCATCAAGAGCTTCCCATGTTAGTATAGTTACCTACATTAGGAAAACACTCATCACTGTAGCATTCTAAATAAAGATGGATCGATTGTGTAAGGAATGATATGAAAGAAAAGGGAGCAAATGATAGCGTCACGGTTGACAGGGGAAAATGGAAGAAGAAAACGAGAGAACACAACCTTGAATGTTTTGAGATGGTATAGTGCTTGCAAAGTAGCAATTTCCCATTGCTTTGCGAAGTTTTTCTTTTCTAGTGTGCTAATGAACGCCTTCGTTCTTGTATTATACGAGTACTAACTAACGACAGAAAACATCAATCTGTAAGAATGCATCAGTCAGTCGGTCAATGCATTCTTACAGATTATTCCTGACGAACGGCTATCACTAAAATAATATAACAGTAGATTGTCTACTGTTATATTAATTTAGTGACACCCTAGGAATAAAACGGGATTTCTCATTAACAGTCCTCTAACCATAGATATTTATTTTTATTATAACCATAGAGTACAGAAGTGGCCTAAACTGCATGTTTTTCTGATTTTTCGTGTTTTTTTTTTTTGAAATTCTGAAATTTCGGTATTACGTTTACGTTTAATATAAACGAATTATATATATATAAACCTTCCGGAATACATTCTCTAAATGATGTTGAAAACCTCATCAATATCCGTTGCGTATTTTAGAAGAACAACGCGGACATACAGACTAACGAGAAAAGCGACTTTGTTTTATAATATTTAGAAATTTAAAATTACTCGAACTTTTTAACTTTTTATTATAACCTTTCGGTTGTCTTGTACAACAGTGCCCTCTAGCGGGAACAATTGGCAATAAGGTGGCAACAAGTCCCCATTGCGAGCGTTTTTTGACACCGTTAAGTCAAACACCGGTTAAAAGTTAGATTTCCATGACGGCTGTTATTTTGCGGCCGTTATATGACGGGACAGCTTTCGTAGAAAACCCAAGCCTAAGGTGTCATATAGACTTCGCCATTTGCTAAGTTTAGCCAAGGTTTACATAGTCGAAAAAAAAAGAATATTGTGCACAGTACCTACGATTCCGAATCCTGTTAATAGAGATCATTCAATTCAATTTATTCTAAACAATTTACAGTGTGTTTGAAATCATTCTACACTAAAAAAAACATTGGTCCTTTTAAAATTAACTACATAACTCACATCCAATGAAACAATAAAAGCGCTATTATTATTCCATGTTAACGGACTAAAATTAAGAATAGATGTCATTTAAAAGTTATATTGTATCCAAAAACAATAGTTCAATGAAAAGTAAACTGTTCATTAAAGCGTTCCGTTTACCCTTCAGTGGAAAAGTACGGGTCGCTGATGAAGAAGGAACTCCTGCGCAGCCTGTTCTCACTGTTCTCGGGCTGGTGTGGTCCGCTCGTCAGACACCTAGGCTCGCTGGTGCCGCAGCCGCCGCAGCACGAGCATGACGAGAGACTCAACCTCTCTGCGCTCAGGGTATGTGTGACAGCAGATTCTTTCAACTTAATTTGTTACACGTGGGCTAAGAGTAGTTAAGCCTGATTTACCCGGTGCGATTAAATTGTTTGTGGCATACATACATACTTGAAGCAACAATAAATATTGCACCGTCTACACGGTGTTTAA
Source organism: Xanthia icteritia (assembly GCA_949128155.2). Lineage (NCBI taxonomy): Eukaryota > Metazoa > Arthropoda > Insecta > Lepidoptera > Noctuidae > Xanthia > Xanthia icteritia. The sequence goes on from OX421931.1 coordinate 1,406,001, forward strand.
ACGATGCAAGAAATTTGTTGCTTCAATTTTATTGTATACCACAGGCAAGAAACTTGTATCGTGTAAATGCGACTTTAGGCTAATACCCGTATTCACGAACATAACTAAGAGGTCTCATAGTACATCTTAACGCACAGAAAACAAAAAGCCTATTCATAAGCAACACTTGAGGGACGAACGACACTATGCGTTCACGAACGCACATAATTGCTAGCTGGTTACTTGACGCTGCACATATAGAGCTACAAGGATATTTTATAGGGCGGCCAAAATGGAAAATAATGCCGCCATCTTCTTTTTTCTAGAAATTTCACAAAACAGTGGGGTTGGAAACTCTCAAAGTCGCGTTAGCATAGCTTTAACCAACATAGAAGAATTTTCTAAGGAACATTTGATTTGCCATTGATTTGATATTTGATTTTATTTGACAAGGTCTGCTCTCCTTCTTTGTATAGATGCACCTCGTGTCTTCAATTCAGCTTTTAACTCACTTATCCGCCATTGCATGTTTTTTCACAACAATTCTTTAAATATTATTTAAAAAGACGCCGTCAACAAGGGAAGCTAAAACAACACAAACTTGACAGGTGAAAGCTATGCTAGCGCCATCTATGTAAAGTTTTCACTGGCATTTTTTTTTTTTTTTAATTTTTCCCCTCTCAGAATTTCTCCTGTATTGTGGGTGCGTTTACAAACATTTAAACTCACATAAACAAACAGCCAGACCCGGAACAACTACTTGTAGGTCATACAAATATTTGTTCCGTGCGGAAATCGAACCCGCGACACGCAGTGCAGCAGTCAATCGCTTAACCAGCGTCAAAATATCCTTGTAGCACGAGACAAAAATCAACCATAGCAACGAGGTGATCATAATATCGGGAATATAATCTTGACGTTTGTTTATCTGATATCGATCAGTCAACCCGAGTGGATGTCGCATCACTACGTTAACCAATCACAGCGCCACATTCAGTGGTATGCATATACGCACGGCAAAAAGTCCTTTGAGTATTGTTTATGAAATGAATGACAAACGCAACTTAGAAACATCTCACTTATCATAACGTTGATTCAATACTTAGGTAAGTATTGTTCTTGAATACGGGTGATTTAATGGAGCTGGAAACAACCGCAAGGGTGGGATCGCGACCCCCTTGGAATGTCGATATGTAGGTAAAGAGGAATAGAAAATTTTACGAGGAGTAAAGCTCCTCGTAAAGTTTGCAAAATGTGAGATTTACCCGAGGGTCACGAAAATAACGCTCATTATGTTTTTCGCTCTGCGCTTCAAATGATTGTGTCGAGCGGCAAAAACAAAATCAACTCTGTTTTGACAAGGGCGTAGGCCGTACGTCAGCGGTATCAAAACCAGTATAAGCTGGGCTCTTATGGTATTGGAACTACGTACTACGCTAGCTCATGATCAGTGTTACCACTGACGTGCAGCTTACTGTACGCGTGACAACGCCGAAACACAATTTTCAAGTGTTGTTGATAAGTATGACGCGATCACGCGACACACCCAGCTACTTGTTGCTCCTGCAGCTTCATTGCGGCTTGAGGGTGATCCGGTCAAAACGGGAGGGGGTGTATGGGGACACTGTTTAGAGGGCGCATCGTTAATGAGGAGGTGCGGTAGCTTGCACTCATAACCCCGCAGTTTAATAGGCCGCACGCTCCTACATTATCCAACTGTCAGTCTTGTGTAACAATGAGCAAATAAAAAGAAATATATATTATGTTGTTGTCTATAGGCCATGAGTGCGGTGGTGTGCTGTGGCCCCTGCTTCGCCCCCTCGGCGCTGGCTGAGGATGGCTCGCTCTATCCGTGGCTGAGCGAGATGCTCTCCTCCTCAAATGATAAGGTATGTCGTAACTTCTCATTCAGCTGTGTTGCTAAAGTAAACATGAATGTTTAAGTCTCTTAAAGGAACACTATTAAAACAATTATAAAAAAGGGTTGTTTTAATATTTCCCTTTGATTAAAAGCTTAAAATCAATACAGTTTTGTTTATTCAAAAAATGTTTGACCAGAACATAGTTTTTTTTTTCTCAATCTGGAATGTCCATGTTCGAAGTTTAAATCGAACTCATGTCTTCAAGGGGTCGTCCATAAATCACGCGAGGCTCAAAGAAATATTACGTGTTTTTATTATTTCGTTTAACGCGCACTTCTAAACCGAAAAGCGGGCCCCAAAATATTACTATTTAAAGATAAAATATTCTGTAATTTTTTAAGATACTTTGCATCAAAAAAGTACACGTGACTGGGTACGGGGGTTTGGGGGGTTACTCTAAAACCTCAACACTTATCAACAGGGGGGGGGGGGGTTTAAAAATTTGCTAAAAAAACATCACGTTATTAATGGACGACCCCCAACGTTCAACAGCTTGCGTGCATTTATCATCGCATTTCATTGCATTGTTTTCACATGATTTTTTTATTCTGTGACCTTTATAAATTGACATTTTATTTTAGTCATTCGTTTATTTTAATTGCATTTGACATTTTATTTTAATTCTGTGACCTTTATAATTTGTATCTACTCATTCGTTTATAATAATTGCATTGATATATTATTCTATTTTGATCTATTCTGTTTTAGTATTGTGTTATTTTATTTTATGTATATATGGGTTTTGCCTAAATAAATGAATTTTATTTGATTTATTTTTATAGCATAATTAAGCTTAAGGTGGATAAGGTGCATGCGGTAAGGCAGACCGCGAAATTTTAATTTTCTTACGTTTTTTTTGCAATTTGAAGGACACTGTCAGGTTGTAGCCCAGTCAATATCGACTCACAAAAATGCAAACGTCGAAAACGGGCATGTAACTACGATTTTTTGTATATACTATTAGGTCCCCAGAGAGTAGTAGTTTATACCCACGTTTGAGACCCTGAAAACCTTGTCCTACCCCGATAGTGCTCGAAAAACTGCGAAATTCTGGAACTTGTTTCAGGTTTTTTTTTTATATATCTTAATGACGCGTTTTTTGTTATCTTTCTTTCTTTTTATATTTCTGTGAAGCAAGCTAAATTTGATACAATTTGAGCCCAACCCAAGTACTCTAGATCTATTGGTTGCGAAGATACTGCTAGTCAAAGATGAGCATTTTTTTTTCCAAAAAGTGATAAAATATCGATTTAGGGTCATTTGCCAAGACCCGTACCGGCTGAACGAATGATCCTAGAGAAAATTTGGTAGTTCCTGTAGTGCTGTGTCATCTGGTTGTTTTGTTGTCACGCAGAATTTCTTGTTAAACACTTTCTCTAAGAGGACCATTAGTTCAGCCGGTACGTGTCTTGGCAAATGAGCCTAGAACAATGATGCCTAAAAACGCGTTCTCACGGTATATTTTTCAAAAAACTTTTGAGTTCCAGAATTTCGCAGTTTTTCGAGTACCATCGGGGTAGCACAAGGTTGTCAGGGTTTCAAACTTGGGTGTAAACTACTCTTATGGGACCTAACAACATATAAAAGAATCGTTGTTACATGCGCGTTTGCGATGTTTGATGTCGTTATTGACTGGGCTATTGTATGGTCATCAAAATATGTTTTGCGACCATAAGAAATATGTATTTACTAAATTATAATTATATCATCTTGTGTAGGGGCGCTAAAATCAGGCTTTGTCCAGGGCGTACTTTTGAGGGTCCCCGAAATGATAAATTGGAATTGTCAATTTTAACGTGATTTATACACATTGATGGTCCACCAAATGCAATTGAAGCGATTGACAATATTACTACAATTGCAATTGATCGTTTCGGGACCCTTTATATTCGCACCACGAGCAAAAGTATATAAACCAAACCATAGTAAAGAACCCTTAATTTCGTCATGTCAGTCTGTTCGTCCGTGCGGCCTCGTTACTTGGAGACTATTGGCACTGTTACTATAAAAATTGGAAAGGTATATTCTGTGCACCGCTAAACAATGATGTGTGGGTGTAGTGAAATTACGAAAAATAAAAAAACAAAAATCTCTATATGAGCGCTTTCGCCTTTAGCATTAATTCTGGGTATGTCAATAAACTCACCTTTACATGACCGATAAGTTTACTAAAAACACCGTTCCTGACAGATATTCGAGCTGGCCCGAGAGACTATAGTCCTCCTCCTGGACTGCAACCCCGACATCGGGCCGCTGCTGGACTGGACGGTGGACACGTGCTTCACGGGCTCGTCGCGCGTCGCCGACGGCTGCTACATGGCACTCGCCACTATATTCAGTGCACGGTAAGTTTAGCATGTTAAGCTGTTTGTTCAATTGCTGAACCGATAAACTGTAGTTCCAGTTCAAAAGCTGTGATTCAGTCAAGCATTAAGAAAATGAACTATCGAATGACTAGTTTAAGAGCGTTTACCCTAATAGTAATAGTTGGCAACGTCGCAAATATCTGTCAATTATTTATCTGTTTTGATTAATTTGGCAAAATTACTAAAAGGAAATATGAAATGTAGCTAACTAGTGAACTAAAATATTGATTATGAAATGCAATAATTAATTTCGTAACACCGAATATTTAGTTTTAGATGTAAAAAAAGTATTTGGAAACTTTCCAATTGACTTTTTTTAAACCTAAAACAGTTACTACGTAATATTCATTATTATAATTGCAATTCATTATTAATATTCTAGTTTGCTAGTTAGCCACATTTCGGCATTAGCGACGTTGCCCACTTTCAGAATAAACGCTCTCAAGCCGTTAGCAATTAAAACTATGGCCGATCGTCCTGCTCGACGGAAGTGTTCAGGTTTTGTGAGAGCTATCCTCGTGCAAGTGCATTCGTTACCGACCCGTACACCGAATACAAAAATAGACATTTAAAGCGATATTTTGCACCAACATTCCAAGCAATACATACCACACCTGATGTAAGAGGTATCACACTGCATGGTAAAAAAAACCTCAAACCTATCCGCATGTAGTGTAGTACGTCAGCAGGTCATGACGGTGCTTTTGATACAAGCAAACGTCGAATTCAGTACAGTTCGGATTAGTTCGCAATCTCGCCGTCCCCGGTCTGAACGTGGCGCTTCACGCCATCTACCGGCTGTTGGTTAATTAGTTGTTTCACTCTGTAGGCGGCATAGACGGCATCGGTTAAAGATCCTGCCGTATTTTACTGCGCATTGCAGAACATTGATGGCGTTACTTGGCGCTGTGTAAGATGGACTGTACTCCAAATATGGAAGGTACCTTTTCAGTACGTAGGCCAAATCAATCTCATTACTTTATATCTTTTTCCCTGTGTGTAGGATCAGCGTAGCGTCCAGATTCGGCTTAGTGTTAGGAATTATACTGTTCGAATTTATTGTGTTTACTTTCGGCAATACATAGATGGCGTTCCGTATGAACCTTTGCCTTTAGAGCGAAAAATTTCTGGAAGATACCTTTTAGTAATGCAACTTCGTAAGGTTTTCATATACACCGTAAAATCTTAATGGTTGTTTTCCCGCTGCGAAATGGTTTTGTCTTGGTAAAACAAACAAAATATTAGAAACAATTTTGAAAAAAATAAATTGTGTCGTGCAAACTAGTTTATGCTGTATCACCACGTGCGAGAATTTATTTTGCTTTGAACATTTATGTAGCGCTGTTCCCTTTGTCGGCAACGCACACATTTTAAAACAATAACATTTTTTAGTTTTTTACTTTTACTCTATACTTCGAAAGTACTCCTTATAGCAAGTTGTTCTGCCGCGGGAAAACAACCATTAAGATTTCACGGTGTATAAAACTCGGTTGCTTCGACTTCGAAACTTTCGATAAACACATGTTACTCAGTTAATCAGTATACCGTGTGACTATCTTTCCAAAACTTCACGTGCTGTAACGACCGCGTACTGTAGGTACCTATCGAGATATATATATTTTTTTGCAGATTAGGGGAAAATGCCGGTCGGTATCGCATGAAAACGGTTACTATTTTATCTCGAAGGTCAAATATTTAAGGAAAATCGAAGCTTAATGATTTTTTTACAATTATAAAAACATTAAAGTATGCGAATATGCTGTTTGTTGATCCAATTAATTTCTTGACGTAATGAATTTGGATGCGTAAAGCACTACAGGAACTTTGAGAGCGAACGATCACCTACAGTAGTACTTAATTAACACTAGTGCCTGCATGAACTTTGAGAGCGAACCGTCTCCGGCAGTAGTACTTGATTAATTACGTTCTCTGTGGACATATCCCGACTCGTTATTGGAAAACTTAGTGTATTATTAACATCAGAGATGTTCAAACTATCGGTACATCAAGGTGCTAAAGTGTCTGTACGAAAACGCCACTATGTCAGTCCAATTCCACGGCCAGATCTCGAAACCTGTCCTTCTGCAGCGAGGTGTGAGACAAGGAGACGTTATCCCTCCAAAACTGTTCACCGCTGCACTGGAGGATGTCTTCAAGGTTCTGGACTGGAAAGGGCTAGGCATCAACATCAATGGCGAGTATATCACTAACCCTCGGTTTACCGGCGACATAGTTATCATGGCTGAGACCATGGAGGACCTCAGTACAATGCTCGATGATCTCAGTAGAACCTCCGAAAGAGTGGGTCTTAAAATTAACATAGACAAGACAAAGGTCATGCCAAATACCTAAGACAAACTGTCCAGCTAGGTAGGTCCAACTTCGAGATAGAGGTCAATCGTCGAATCCTACTCGGCTGGGTAGCTTTCAGGTAATTCAGGTAGGCTTTATCTACGCAAAAACTTGATCGAATCAGAAATGAAGAGAACCAAGGTAACATAGCCCGAAGAATTGTCAAATTTAAGTGGCAATGGGCAAGGCACATTTGTGAGCACACAAAATTCACAAATTAATGACCGCGTTTGTGCGGCTAAGCGAGAAAGCTTAAACCTTTGACGTTCAACCAATGATTTTGAAGCTTCGCCCTGGCACAGGACAAAGGACTGACAAAGGTACCTGTCATCAGGTCTGATCGATATCGTGTATGTCTGTACGTATGTGGTTGTAAAAGTTGTGTTGCTCTTCCGCTCCCGGGTTGCCATCTGTGTCAGGATAGTCTGACAGTTGATGTTGTATTTATTTGTATATGTCAATGTTTCATGTTACCTCCAATGCATTGGCGGATTTAATTTCGTTTATTATTTGATTTCAATATCATTTTGCTCTAATCTAAAAATTAAGCAGGTACATAAGTCATCCGAAATATTTCCTTGTGGTTAAATACGATGTGATTAAACATATTTCTGGATCGCTTGATTGATTCGTTTGACACTACACAACTAAAACACGTACGTAAAAGGAATCGTATTACTATATAAGTATAGAACTTTTGTTAGGGTGTGTTAGAGGTTCTGTAGTAGATGAAATTAAATGTTCATTCAAATATTACGCAATGAATGTAGTGTTGAAGTTACTATAACTAAACACGGTTTATAAACGACTAAGATTAGGGTAGTATAAAATGACGCGAGTGACGGTCAGCGGTTACCCCGGTAGCAGACCTCCGCTGCGAAACCGTGCTATGGTTTCGCGGCGGAGGTATGTTTCCGGCGTTAATGACCGACTGTGTGTGACATGTGTGTTGTATTTAATTACTGGATTCGAACTGAGTCTGAACTCACGGACGGGCGACGTCTTAAATACTTGAGTTCCAAGTTTGTGTGCATGTATGGGTTACATACCACTATTAAACTGGTCAATTAGAAATAAATTATGATTTTCGATTAAATATTTCTATGGTTATTTATTATAGGCAAAACTATGTTTATACTTGTTATTGACGCTCACTGAGTGTTGGCCGCTAAATGGCCAACCATCAGTGCGCACCCGTGCTGGACTGCGGCCCACTCACAAAGAGGAGGCGTGAGTCCCAGCAGAGGGTACATAATAGGCTGATTGTGAATGCTATGAAGCGATTATTTGAGTTATATTTGTACTTGTGGTTCTTCCAGATTGTTTTGACAAGGTTGAGGTATTTCTTGTTAGAGCTGGTAGAGTTGATCGACAGTTTAGATTGTTATCTAAACTTACGGCACAGCTCCTTCAACTTTTAATCACAACCTGTCATACCCAATGAGCCTTACTAAAATAGGTCCAATAATAAAAAAATATGAATGTTTTTAAGCAAGTTATTTTCTCATGTCAGGGAGTACCCGTGTGACCACTACACGGCCATCATCAACGTGACGCTGATGTGTACGGGCTGCCCTCGTGCGCCCGTGCACGAGAGCGCGCTGCAGCTGCTGCAGCTCCTGGACAAGAGGTTCTTCGGCACCGTTGGGCCGCTGCCCGCTGACGATGACGGTAAGTCCATTCCCTTACAATATGAGACTAGCAGGCAGTCGACGCTAGTTCGCTGTCGCCCCATTAGATATCGAGAAAGGATACATAGTTTACAGAATTTGTACGTGGAAAAAATGATGGTAAAATTTTTCACCAAGCTCTAATGCTACGGCTACATCGTCGCCATAAAGCGAAAACTTCGCGCGCTCTCTGTTTCTCAGTGAGACGTCGAGCGGTGTGCAAGAGAGAGCGCGCAAAGGCGCCGTAGCCGTAGCATTGGATTAATAAATAATAGACGCTTAATAATTTTTATGCGTTCTACATACTGTCGATAGTGTCAACCCTAGCATTAGGTGGAATAACAGCTCACTTCAAGCTCACAGGTAATTTTACACGGTGAGATTTTTCCAAAATACAGATCGGAGTTGTTAACAATGAAAAAGTACAGTTAAGTTTACCAAGTATTTTACAAAGAGAAAGTAGCAACTTGTTTTTTACTATTTAAATACTACGATAATGGCTGTACATTGACAGTTAAATCGTTCAAAACATAAGTTCGCATAATAAGAAGAAATGCTTGGACCTTGTATGAGGGTACGGCTTTTATTTTATGATTGATTCTAGTATTGTTTTTGATATATTGAACCATAATCCGGATGGTGCCAAAGTGGCACCCCTGGGCACCCGCACAACTGCACCTTGTTGTTGAACATGGCTTCTTCATGGCTGCATGCAGGTCTTTCTTGTAAAGAATTTTACCCGTGTGAAGGTGGCGATCTGTGTGGCAATGTGAAGACTGAGGAAGCTCAATTTTATGACAGTAAGAGTGAAGTGCAAAAAAGCGACTCCACATTTGATTCTGCCTAAAATAACAAGTTGGTAACACATCTTTAAAAAATATGTATATAAATGTATAATAATATAATATACATACATAACATAACATCACGCCTGTAATCCCCAAAGGGTTAGGCAGAGGTATACCTATAGTACACCCAAGTTTCGCCAGTTATGTTTAAGTCCCATTTAACAGGGGACGAGCCTATTGTCATCAACCGGGCTCAAATCTAGACTCCGGGCTGCTACTGAGAAATTTCGAATGGAAAAACCCAGTAACACTTTATCCGACCTGCGGATCGAACCCAGGACCTCACGCTCAGCAGTAGCGCTTGCGACCACTACACCAACGAGGCATAAACAAACATACATAAACTCACGCCTTCTCCCCAGGAGGGTAGGCAGACACTATAGAACGCCACCTGCTACGATCCTTACATACTCCTATTACCTACCTCGTTTACGTTCATACCTGTAGGTACTACAGTACTTGCCCCCGGCGTGCGTGTATCACCAGATGTACTGTGATACACGCACGCCGGTGGCAAGTACTACGCACGTGACCTTTCTGAAGAACATCACCAATAAGATCAGTATATGTCCTCCTAGGGCGTCCCCTCCCGGCGTTTCCACTCACATCAGCTTTGTAAATTCATTTTGTTAGTTGCCTTTCATTCATCTGTTGAGAGGATGAATGAAAGGCAACTAACAAAATGATTATTATATTGAGAGGATATTTGATAAAACCATCTAAAGCATACCTACCCTTTTCAATTTTGATCACTACATCTTCTTTTAATGCAACAATGGACAATGGAGTGATTTAAAAGAAGCTGAGGAATGCCTCAGCCCCCTCATTCATAATACACCATATATAATATACTAACTACAAATATTTGTTTTGGGTCGACGGATTCCCCTTAATCTACACTAATATTATAAAGAGAAAAGGTTAAGGAGATTTTTGTATGTTTGTATTTTTGTTTCTAATGAATAAACTCAAAAACTATTGGACCGATTTAAAAAAATCTTTCACCATTTTAATGCTATATTATCACTGAGTAACAAAAACTATAATTTATAAAGATATCACGCGGGCGAAGCCGCTGGCGGAAGCTAGTTCGCAATAAAATGAGTGGGTCAGATTTTTTATTCCCCGTGACTTCTTTACCTTTGATAGTTTAATTGCCCAAAGGTGCCAGTCTGGCACCCCGTGGATTATGGTTCAGCATATCAAACAATACTAGAATCAATCACAAAATATAAGTTACACCCTCATTCAAGGTTAATGGCTCGGCGAACCGACTATGTATTCTAGCGTACATTTCAATTCCGTCTTCTCCCTTGAGACTGATTTTTATTTTTATTTACGTCTGTACTGTACCGTTTTTAGCATCCGTAAAAATGTAGACTTAATCGATTTGATTGGATAAAAACAACACACCGATTACGGCGGTTAGCAGTGTTCCTCAAGCTGTCAGAGGTAAGTTATATCAATGTAAGTGAGGAAGTAATACGAGGACCCTGAAAGTGTGAGTTTAATTTGTGTTATACGCATGTGTCAGTGTGCAAACAACAGTGAAATATATACCTACGTAAATAAATTAGATAGGAAGGTGCGTACTTATTTACAGAATCGAGGATAAATCCTCTAAATCATAATTAAACGGGGCACAAAACATTCAGCATTTTAGCTGACCACCAAACTAAATGTGTCTGTGCAACCTGTCTTTAATCGAAACCAATTATTTGAAAACTAACTGTGCTGGGGCTCCGCTGTGGACTTATCTAAAAGCTACCTGGAGAGTATTCCTACGTATTTATAAAGAAGCATGTATATCGGATAATTAGTTCTCGAGTGAAGCGAACTAATGAAACACGTAATTGTATTTTATATGTAGGAATATTAATTTTTCATATCAAAATACTTTCTGCTATGTTAAGTGTATCACGAATAATTGAAACTAAAATGACTCGTTCAATGCGCTGCTGAAGCAGGCGTAATTTTTTAAAGTCTAATGTTAATATGTGTGTGTTTATATAATGTTATTTTATTATCATAACTGTAGAATTTTCGCGAACGTAGCGATGTAATACTACTAAAATGCAATCTTCATGAGAAAAACATGAACACGCAAAAATTATACAATAGAAACTAGGGTTACCATTGTTAAAGCGAAAGGAAATCTAACAGTCAGTTATGACGTCTTTTATCCAAGTATTTTTTCACATCATCCATAAGGACTGTCCGAATGATTCCACGTTACGCCAAGAATAATAACCGCGTATTATTCACCAGTACCTGGTCGACCGAGCTCTACTCGGGTGAAAATAGAGAATGCTCATTAAATAGTAGGTATAGGATAGTACATACTAATTCCATACTGCCATGTCATTATTCTAAGGTAGGTAGCCATCTTGTTCTAAACTTTGGGCGACCGAACTCTGCTCAGATGAAAATACGGAAAAAACGAATTTTCCCAGATATGAGACCTAGCTAGATCGATGTTTCGCCCCCGTAAACCCCTACATTGCAACTTTCATCGAAATCGAAGCATCCGTTTTCGAGAACGTGAATATATATATATATATTTGTAATCACGTTATTTGTAATTTGGATTTCTTCTGCCGCGGACTATTTCTAAACTGCTTTAAACTCAGCTTAGCTTGTTTGTGCCCTGCACCCCTGACGCCAGCACGCCACGCGTTAATGTATTTACACCGATGATGAGTAAAAGCTTTTTTAATCAACACTACGCAATTATTGGACAGAGTACTGAGATTCGAGACATTTACACGGTATTTTTTAAAGGCACAATAACTTTTTTTTACTAAAAGTCATAGAATACAAAGCCTTTAATTGTAAACGCGAAATGGAACCGAGTCTCAGAGTTCTTATAATAATAAAAAGCCTATTGATACCTAATGCCCTTGTGTCACACACACATTTTAAAAACATGTATTGGTTGATTGGACGGGATTCCTGCTTATTAATACATAACAAAATTTTATTATATAAGCATGTTCTTATTCCGATAAGGACATAATATGGCATTCAACTGTGGGGCAATACTAAACCGACCTACATCAAAATTATACAAACATTTCAGAATAAGGTACTCAGGAGTTTTGTTAATGCGCCTTGGATATAAGAAATGACGACCTCCATCGTGACCTAAACATGGAACTCGTCACCAACATAATCCAAAACTTTGCATCGAGGCAATTCAGCTGTTAGACCAAACAAATATAGTGCGAAGACTAAATGAACAAACCTACTGAAGTTATTGTAGTGTAAAAAATAGAAATAATAGTGACAATGACACATATAACACAAATGAACAAAGTGTTTATATTATTATATCTGACTCTAAGAAGGATCGATCAACACCATTCTAAATTTTAAAATAAGTATTACGAAAATAAATAAGTTAGATTTAAATAGCTAATTAGTCTTATAGGCTAGATCTTATTAATAAACAGTAAAAAAATGGAATGTGTCGGTAAACATCCTTGTTCGAAGCATCTCTTCCGTAGTTAACCTCCCAGGACACAACATGTCCATAAGTCTAAGCGATGTGTATTTGGATAATTAGAAAATGGTGAAAACAGTTCTGCGACCAACTTGGTTCAAATAGGTTAGTTAGGTTGCGACCAAGCGAGCGATGCCGCGGCAGCGGCGCGCGAGCGCTACTTCCAAGTTGCCCACAGACATGTTTTTACCATTTTCTGATTATCCGTGTTTTCACAATATCCCTATGGTTTTCGCGAAAATTAGAATTATCAAATCATCCTACTACATATTCATTGTCTACAGTGTGTTCACAGCGTGTCAATTGCCCTCGCTATCGCCGCTATATTGACATATCGGTGCCACGATAAGGCTAAGCTTATATCATACGGTATTCTTAAGCTAGCGTGTATGAACACTAAGGTCATTCGTGAGCCTATCACTTAGTTGCTAACTAAAATAACGATAGATATATTTAAATTAAGAAATGGTAGTTTAAGGCACACTTTGTCTTTTAAGAACAATAAAATATTCAATTAACACGTATTTTTAATTTTTGATTAGCTAACCTGTTTTTGTTCAGTTTAAAGTTTTTTTTTTATTTTACCTAGTTTTTTTTAATTCTTAAAAACCGAAATACTTAAAAATTACTGGTTTTAGTGGACATAGAAATTGATGACTTCGTGTGGTTAGTGACTAACCTGGTGTCAGAGTTTGACTTGGCTTCACATGCCGTCGAGAAATATCTCTCAGGCATGCCGCTTTCCTCACGATGTTTTTCTTCAAATTTTTTGAAGCAAGTGATAATTATACAATACGTACCTACATGAATCCGAAAAGTCAGAGGTGCGTTCTTCGGGTTCGAACTTGAAACCTATGACTTGGCAGTCCGACGGTCACACCACTAGGCTATCACTGCTCGACACACGAAAAACAATGATAAGACAAACAAGTATAAGTAAGTATTAAATAATATCTCACAACGTAGACTGCACAGTAGCTGTAGCAATGGTTTAATGATACGCAGTCTACTGCTGGTCCTTGCCTAGGCGTAGGATAGGTACACTAGCAAAATTAATGACATTGCCATGTGCATTCTATTCAAGAAATTACTTCATTCAAACCGCTGGGTCTAGAAACATGAGATTGTGCACAAGAAGTCCTTTTCTAACGAAGGATAGCACTAAGACGATGAAAGTTTTTATGGAAGTCCAAGTAGTATTTTTGCCGATTGAAAATCTTTTCGGGCGGACGGCTTGTAAGAACGTAAATAATTTAGATCTTTCACTAATGGAAATTTGACAACACTGACAAGTACCTACTGCAGTAAAGTCAATGCATCCTAGTCCGATACTCGGGGTATAGTTTATATTATTTTAGTCCATAACATACGTAGTATGTACCACCGTATTAAAATGAACAAAATTAAATGATGAATGATGTATTACGCTGTTTTTGAAGGACGATACAATATTTGTACCATATATTAGATTTTGTGCTTAATTTACACTCATAACCGTTTATCGTATTCTTGAAAAGTCTTATCATGGCAATTTAAAAAAAATGCTTCCAGAAGAACATGCAATTAATTTGTTCGGGCTTCAATGTTCTCTAATACCTCTATAAGTTTCTAAGCAATTTGATTTGTACGGCTTCCCGGAATCGTTTGCCATTGGTTAGCGAAAAAAAAATTGTTTAAATTTATTTATAGCTCTATCGATGATCATATAAACAATTGACCCTACGCCTATTTACTTCGAAATAAATTATTAATCAGTGTAAAGTTTATGTCGCCTACTGTACGATCGTTGTATACCTTCTTACGAACATAATTACAGATTTTATTCATAAAGAAGCGCACATTTCCGAGTACAAATTTCAAGTATGTTCCTCAGTCAGCATGGTGGTATGCAGGTAGCGTGGATAGCTCCGGGCTCAACATATAATAGCTGGCGTGGAATTGCAGGCGCGGAATTGCAGGCGCGGCGAACTTGCACCAACCATCAATTCCACACAATACTACTCAGATTTATCCGACAGACGCTTCTCGAGTTTTTTATAAACGGTTAGGTTAGGTTAGTCTAGCTATAAAGTGTGGTGGTTTCATGTGTATAGAAGAAAGAAAACTTGGAGGAGTTTGCAACGCACGTGTCCCTCGCACAGGTTAGGAGGCGCGGTGTAGTACGTACAAAACAATTGACTCGAGAATGTACGCGAGGGATACGTTTCTCGCTAGTTTTGTATAAACAAGACATCGCCTGCGCTAAGCTCCACCAGAGCTGTGCTGTGCGAGGCTACGAAAATGAAGTAATCCGATTGGTGGATATCGAATCCTCGCACATCCCTGGTGGCACCGCACCCTTTCTGACGCAACGCCGGGCAAAGGTTTTTTCACATACAGAGAGCAAAAGCTGACACAGTAATTAACTTGTTCATGATAATGATTGGCTTGAAACTACCTCCTAGACGGAATCTGCCTTACAGGTTGTTATGGAATGGCTAACTAGCAATCTGCTTACCTTGAACCTGGATAAAATTAAATGTATTACGTTTTTTGGAAACGATAACACTAATTGGTTTACGCACAACATATTTGTACCTACATAAATATCTGTCTGGTTTATAGCTAGAGATGTATATTACGTTACAGGGATCTACAGGCCACTCGAAATCCGTAGTATTGGCCGAAGTTATGGGCGCTTGGCACATACGGACATACCGTTTTTGAGACGGGGAACGATGCGCCCGTAACATCGTCCGAAACTACGGATACCACATAGGGAGTAGGCCCCCTGATCTGAGCGCCGAATGCCGCGACAAATGCCGGAAAAGTGCTTAAACTGCCCTCGTTAGGTTTATCAAATTATAAACAGAATCTACTCCGAATGTTTTCTTGTATATTGACATTATGAGAGTGGCCAGAGAGATATCATCAACCTTGGCTTTTCCTTACCGAATACAGCTGAATACCACTTTTTTACATGGCTACTGCCTATCTGACCATCACAACCCAGTTAATGGGTAACACGGTACTCCTTGGTAAGACTGGTTGTCAGACTTTCAGTCCAGGGAGATAGTAAATTACAATTTCATTAACTATTACCATTTGCCTAACCATCGCCGATAGCGCCTACTAGTAGCTTTGATCAATTGAAACACAGACGTATTGAATTGAACATTATATGCAAGTAGCACAGTGCCTCTATGCACGTCTGTGTGGCAGTTAATCAGCCTCTAGAGCCTACAGATATATCTATCTTTGTCCTATTACTCGAGATTGGCTTTAACAGAAATTCCAGTAAGAAATTGATCCATTTCATGAGTAATGTCCTTGTAATATATAGATGAAATAACTAGGAATGTATTACAAGGGACCTTCGTATCATAAGACAGAGTCTATTAATAGTTTCGGCAAGTTCAGAGGGTGTTAAGTTTCCAATTTTATCAGAGATACCTAAATACTTACTTATCTTTACCTTCGGACAAACCTTTTGCACTGGAACAGCGGCTAGCGAAAGCTGCAGAATAAAAGTAGTACTGTAGGAAGTTATACCAATAGTTATTTATACAGGGTGACCCGTGAAACGAGGTCCTATTCACACAACATTATAAGTACAAGCAAAAAGATGCGTATTCAGGAACAATAAAAACCGGGTATGCACCGGCTCTAAATTAAATACTGTTTTGTGCTTTTTCTGTTTTTATTTCACAACATTGAGATTTTAAAAAGATTGATTAAAATTATGACTAATACATTTCATTAATATTATGACTACATAGTTTCCGTGCGCAGTGTGGTAATATATTTTTGTGTTTGTACCCATACGTAGGCAGGTTCTTTGGTATGAAATCAGCAATGCAATACCTCATAACTTATTAACACTTGATATATTTATCGATGATTGAAAAATTTATGTTGAACTATATTAGTCTGAAGTATGGAAGAGATTTTATAGTTAGCGGTTGGGTTGTACCGGACCGGCGCGGGCGCCCGGTAACCTGTGTTGTAAACACTTGGACTGGTCATAGCGCACACACTTCAGATAACTTAGGAATATATCAATAGGTAAAACAGTTTATAGTAACATGCAGTATTATAGGTGGTGTAGATATTATTGGTGGTTACGGTACATGCAAACCGCGGGAAGGTATTAATATGCCTGAACGACGTTGCTAACACCGTAGAGAAGTCAGATACTTGATCAAAATATTAGTAATAGATTGAAAAGCTTATAATATTTAAAACATTTCACATGTGTGAACTAATCATTATTTGTACTTTGAGGTGCTTGTGGAGCGTACGATGAGCGCATCACTAAGTACTAGGTAATTTTACAATTTTAAAATACAAGTAATTTAAAGTACGTAATTAACTTCACACAATTTTATTCAGATGCATACTTACTCGTACTACATACCGGCCCGTATCATACACTACGGATGTACGAATATTGATTTCATGGAATTTAAACAGCATCCCATCTCTCTTTAATTTGGGTACGCAGTTTTTAACGCTGCAAACATTGTATTGGCAATTATATGTTAAAATGTAATTTGAAATGAAAAATTATTCCAAAAAAATCTAACCAAAAAGTGTAAAATAAAGAAAGTAAATTTAAAAAAACAAAAGCCCGACTGCGTAAATAGTGAACTTTAAAAAAGATGGAAACAAGATGACCTATTTCTGTCTCCAATCTCACTAATACTATAAACAATTTCATGCAGTCGGAGGCGTCTTCCTAAAATCAACAATAAAGGCCTATTGCCTAAAATAAAAATAAACATATTAAAGTATTTTTTCTTCTCATAAAACAAATTAAACAAAAAAAAGTGTAAAATAAAAAAGTCAATTAAAGGTTCAATAAAAGTACTGATTTAAATAATCAGTACTTTTATCATCATCAATAAAAAAATACATTACATTATTAAATTCACACGATCCCTATCAGAGTTTGTTATACCCACCTCCTATTTTAATTTAACCCACCTATTTTAACCTTCCAATTACAATTTCCACTCGCTACGGCGACGGCGTAGCTGCAGTTACGGCGTAGCGAGTATACACACTCGTAGCCTGATGTAGCTGACCGCGTAGGCTCGAAAACCGAGCAATTCTTTTTGTTTTTGAAAAATCTGTGATTTTGATGTTTGGAAAAGAAAATCTGTCTGATTTCATCAGCGCAGTTAATTTCAAGGAAATAATTTACACAAAAATTTTTGTAGTAATGATTAAAACATACGTAATGAGTACTGCGTGGTTGCGTGTCCAATCAGCAACCAAGGTGTTTGCTATATTTTTGTTTGTTTGTATTGTTTATTTGATAGTTGGCCAGATGTTTTTCCTGACCTGGTAGGTATAGCGGTCATGCCGCAACTTACAACAAGTTCCTTATTATCTACCGACGTTATAAATATTTGATTAAATTTCTTAAACAATTTAATCATCACCATCATTTCAGCCGAAAGACGTCCACTGCTGGACATAGGCCTCCACTTCAACTGATTCTGTGCTTCCCGCATCCAGCGGTTTCCTGCGGCCTGCTAACAATTTAACATACCTACATAATTATATATACTTATAAAATCTACAATTATCAAAGTTACCTATAAAAAAATTCTATGGTTGTTGGATGATTGGTTGGGATAACAGCAATACAGCTGTAATGAGAATGTTAAGAGGATGTGTGATGTTAGGCAAATAGATACTTGCCGCGAAAATCTACGATTTATTAGCTGTGTGTAGGTGTAGGCACGGTAGTAAGTTTTGTAAGATTGTTGACAGGCAAGTTTTTCTGCGGCGCGGTTCATACGCCGTACCGGAAGAAAACCCTGCCGTGTACCTGAGCCTTAGAAATGAGTATGACAGATACAGTTTGAAATTAGCCTGTGACCGAGAAATTGTGTGGAAAGCAGTTGTTATGATAGTGATACTCAAGAATAAGGATATGTCGTAAGGAAGCTGAGAGATTAAAGAAAATATGCTCGATTTGCTGAAAGATTCTGAGCTGTATGGGAGAAGCTCAAGTCGTGTTTTCAGATTAGCCAGTCAGCAACGTTTTTACAAGGCTGACTGTACCAGGCGTGCCACAAGCACTGGAGTATCCTCACTAGTGGAGGCTCCCAGAATACATCCACGAAGAATGACAATGAAGCTATAGAAAGTGAGAAATAGCCGAGCCGAAGGCTGGTAGAGATATATGTTTGGAAGAGGGAGACAGATACTATCAACATCTGTAGTAATTGTACAAACCTCACTCGTACATGAGATCTATCGAGGCGATGATTATAAATACATATCCATCTTATAAGACTTGAATCACAGATATCTACGGAATCCTAGCCGTAGTCAACCGGTTTATATATGTGTAATGAGCTAAATGATTACCTGCACGGACTCTAAATAAATTTGCAATATTACTTACTGACAACCTAAACATTATAACGTATTCGAACTACTTCTAATATAATCTTAATCATTATTGTGTATCCTATTCACTCTGAAATGTACATTTCATGGCGAGTGATCAACCACTACTTACAGCTACGTATTCATATCAATACAGTATAAGGTGATCATCTATCTTTACTTAATAAACATAGTAACTTTTGCTGCTTTGAAAAGATTAAATGCCCATAGTAGGTAATCAGATTAATTAAATCAGCGTAGAATTTACAGAATAGAAAACGATGTCTAAACTAGCTCTCCTATAAAAACACGAGCATTGTTGATGTTATATGCGCTCAATCGCACATGTCTTGTCCTTAAAACTATGTTACTGCACTACTCTAACATTAATTCATATTTCAATAAACGTAAGCTATCTGATGTCCGCATGAACACTGAACTTGAACAATGGGTCACTAACTGCTCCTGGTGTGACAGCGGTAAGCCGTGTCGAATTGCGCAACCCCTGAATATTTCCCCGTTGCAGCGGCTGTAAGCCGTACTTGAGCCGCTTCAGTTTCATAAGCGAGCCAGTCAATTTACGTGTCTAATGATGGCTTCCTTTCTGCGTATGTATGCTTTATGCTTCGGATATGTTACTAATAAATGTAATGCAATAAACAACTATCAAGCGAAAAGCGCCTAAACTTATATCTATTCTTAATTATAACAACCGATTTGAGCTTAATGAGAGCGAGTTCTTAAAATACAGCTTAACTCTGAATGTATGTAGCTCAATGATAAACGGTTTAGCCTATCTATACAAGATCTATATTTATAGTTTTTTTGTATTATAATAATAAGCCTCGGAGCGCGCGACTTAATCGAAACAAATTTATTGTGTCTCATTGCGGCGCTGCGGGGCTTTCGCAGAATTATCCCCATACCTAAACTAGATGAAATGCAATACAAAAGGATAGATATATAAATCACAAAATAAATAGTCCGCACTAGGTACTGGGAACCGATAAATAACATGGCCGCGCGTTGTTAATCAATTTAAAATAGTGTAAGCTTATCTGATAAATAATATGAGTGAAGTGGGAGAGACAGGAGGTGAGCTCGTATTTTTTCATTATATAAATCTTTTGCTTAAAGATATTTACAGAAAATACATCTACTAAATTGATTTTTATTTGTTTTTCTAGTTTTTATGATTGGTGTAATTTTTATTACAATATTATTTCATCATATTTACTCATATTCTCTTGATCTACTTATTTTGTGTACCTATCAAAATATATCTAGTAAACTATTTATTTTTGTGTTTTGTTTTTTTTATATTAAAACATCATCATTATTATTTTCTTAATAACTAATTTACCTATTGTAACTATTTTATTTACTAATTTAACTAATTTACATTTTTAACCTATTGTTTTTTTTTCGTTTTCTCATTTTGTTTTTAAACAACTATAATACCCAACTTTCCGACATTCGTAGGCTAAACTAGTGATGTTTGTGTTTGTTATTAACATGAGCTTCGATAAGGTTGTACGAGTGAGTATGTACTTATTATTCGTTTTCTCGTTTATTTATTTTGAATACATATTGCTTACATTTATAAAAATTAAAAAAAAACTATAATATTACAATTATTTTAAGATATATCTATTTAAATAAATACTACCTACTATAAGTAGGCACTTTAAGTTTACACAACTAATGCCCGTGTTCGTGTGAAAACGGGCATTATTCTTATTAAGAGCCCATATACCTAGTACCCCAGCTCAAATTCACTTTTTATCTAGCTCGCACCATACTGCTCGCGGACTGAGTGGCGAACTCGCGGCTACAAGACGCCAATAGTTTACGTAATTTCTTTTTACGGCGAAAAAAATATAAATATATAAATATTTTTAATTTGAATTTGAGTCATGGCAAATAAAAATGTAATGAAATATGTAGGTTAAGGTTTCTATGGGTCTATGCCACCCGAAATAAAGTTTTACACCCGAAAAAAACTTTTATACCTACATATTTATTTGCCATGACTCAAATTCAAAATATTTTTATTTCATATAAACCTACATGGGCACTTATGAAACATCAGAAGCTAGGTGTACGGTTCCAATTGGTTGTTTCCTATGGAGAAGAGCCGGCAAGAAACTCCACGGTTACTCTTTTAAAAATAATGCATGCATCTATCACATGATTAATTTATCTGTAATTCCTTAATTTTTCATTATTTTTACCTAACGTGGTATAGTAATCTTATTCTAGGTGCATCGTCTTCACATATAATTATATAATTGATGTATACAAGATATTGTGAAAACATTTTAAAAGAGTAACGGTGGAGTTTCTTGCCCATTCTTCTCCATACGAAAACTACCTTTTGGAAGGGGCAACTAGAATCAATTATTATTTAAATGTTGACGTTCAAAAGTGCCTTTTTTGTGCCTAATTGAAATAAATTATTTGACTTTGACTTTGAATGGGCTCTTACAATATTTTCAAATAACAGTGTTATTAGTAAGTAAGTAAGTAAATTTTATTTGTTTAAACATGGTGTACATTGCATGCAGGATAGTCATGGGATACAGAAAAGTTATATCATGTTCAGCCGCATATCGTGGCGTACAAATTGGTAGGAAGAGATGGTGCATAAGCCGTATAATTACAATTCAATAAGCATATTTTTTGGATACAATTCAATGTCAAAGTAGTCATTAAATAAATTAGTCAATAAAAATATGAATTACTGTCATTAAAAATTTCAATTCCAAATTATAATTCCAAAAAATACAATAGATTACAATAACATTTCAAAAATACAACATTGCCATCTCAAAAATGAAGAAAATCGTCCTCTTGCATAAACTCTGCTATACTGTAATATGCTCTTTCAGTTAGTAAGCTCTTCAACTTACTTTTAATAGCAGATATATTTAATGTTTTCCACGATTTGGGCAATTTATTAAAAATGGTCGGAGCCATGCAAAAGATGCTCTTACGCATAAGAGTTGTTTTAGCGCCGTGAACACAGAGTTTGAAATTATCACGTCTATTCCTAGGGACTGCATCAGACAAACGCTGAAATAAATGTGAATAGGATTTAATGAACATTACTGTTTCCAGGATGTATAATGAGGGCAATGTCAAAATCTTACGTTCTATAAAATAAGATTTACAGCTGTCCGTTGTTTGCAGTCTAAACATCGATCAAATGCACCTTTTCTGTGCCCGAAACGCTATTTCATTGTCCGTGCTATTCCCCCAAAAGATGACTCCATATCTAAGAATTGATTCGGCTAATCCATAGTAAGCAGTAATTAGCGCATCTGTGTTAAGAACCACAGCAAGCTGTTTCAGAGCGTAGGCTGCACTACTCAATTTTTTACTAAGTGCCTCTATTTGAGGTTTCCAATTCAATTTAGAATCTATTATTAGTCCCAGAAATTTTGTTGTGTCAGCTTCATTGATATTTATATTATTAAATTGAATATTAAGATTGTTGATTATTTGTGTACGTTGTCTAAAGTGCATTACGTTAGTCTTTTTTAAATTAATTCTTAAATTATTATCATTTAACCAAATTATTATAGATATTAGCGAATCATTAATGTCATTTTCATAAGTGTTTATGTCATTACAAGCTATTGTCAAAGTGCAATCGTCAGCAAAAAGTGTCATCGGATGTTCAGTAACTTTAGGCAAGTCATTTATATATAAAGTGAACAAAGGAGGCCCCAATACACTGCCTTGAGGTACTCCGTATATAACTTCGCGTTCTTCTGGTTATTTAGTTAGTTATTAGGTATGGGAGGACAGTTTAGGTCTTTCAACAAGTACCAGATACTTAACAGAATAATGATGGTCAACAAATCTACAGTCCACTAGGCCTACAGCGTTCTCACATTCACAAAATTGAAAAGAATCAATATAAAGGTAAATAAATTAATAAAGATAAAAAATTATTTTAAACGAAATGACGTGATTGCTATTACAGCTGTATCAAATCTGAATAATCATCATGTCCACAAAAGCCACTAATAAAGAGTTGAAATTAAATTTTAGGTATATAATGACTCGCCAAACCAACACAAGACAGTCAAAACGTATAGCTATTGCGTTCAGAATGCAGTTGTTGCTACCCGTATACAGGCCAGCAGGGAAGCTCTTTTTTGCGCATGATGGCCTGGAAACCATTAGTGCGCGCTTCAGCAAACATCCCAGACGCGCTGCACCGCCACGGCAGACCCAACAACATCCCGAACGCATTATTGTACTGAGTGCGCAGGGCTATGTAGGCTCGCTGCGTATATCTCACCCACAGGCCGCTCGAGTAGAAGGACTGGCAATAAGCTTTGAATAGCGTAACCTTCATTTCGTGCATCGTGCGAACCTGCGTATGAGCATATCAGACCAAGAGGAATCAACGCCAGAGCCAAACCCAAAAAAAAAAAAATGTGTTGCCCTGGTCGGGGACGTCTTTCTAACTATTTTTTACTATGGCTCCGAATCTCTACGACGATTTCTTCAATTTTTTTTATAGTTGAGAAATCATGACATTTGAGGAATATGCTAACTTAAGGAGTTGTATTGCAGATTGTAATGATTATAATTATTTAAAGCCTTATTTATTACGGTCGCGAATCATATTTTAATCAACATACAACCTGACACTGACCTGCGAATAGCAAAAAACTAAAGAAAATTTGAATTTCGCGGGCTTCCCTGGAGCATCCCCCTTACGTAACTTAAAGGCATCTGTCACGTCTGGGAGGAACATTTTAGGACTACGAAGAAAAGTATGTAACCCAAATCGCTAAAGTCCACCCAAGCATTTCTCACTGCGGCACCAAATCTATACGATTTCAACTGTTTTCCTAAGTCTATTTTACGTACTTACCTACATTTTATTCAAATAAAAAACTAACAGCTATGTAATGAAAAATAAATGAAATAAACTTGTTGTAAAGGTGATCTCGAAAAGTATTACTTTGACAAATAAACCACTGCAATTATCCCATAAAACGAAAAAAAAAAACATATTTATGAAATTAAAAACATTTAATGTCTTGAGAGACTAACTGGCGCGGCGGGCGGGGCGGGGTGATGGGATGGTGTAGGTATAAAGGGACATCAATCCTCTGGAATTTATTTCTGGGCCCTCTGCTAAAGGGGCCGGAAGAACGGGGAGATCACTGCCAGGCTTCGCCGACGTTGTGGTCATGGTCTTCGACGTGGTACTTGTTGATAGGCCTACACTGACCTCTCATACCTATTAACACTGTAATTTGAAAACATTGTAAATACCATTTACTTTTAAAAGAGTAACCGTGGAGTTTCTTGCCGGCTCTTCTCCATAGGAACCGACCATTCGGAACCGTGCACCTAGCTTCTGACGTTTCATAAGTGCCCTTGTAGGTTTATATGAAATAAAATATTTTGAATTTTTGACGCTGACCCAGCATTGGAGGTTCAAAGACAGTCCAATGCCGCCCTCGAGTATATTCGGAAATGGGGCATCCGCAATAAGCTGAAGTTTGCATCACATGCATGCAAAACCTGTGCAATGCTGTGCAAACTCCTGAGCATGGATGGGGTCGAATTTGGCATGTCTAAGAAAATAAAAATACCACCACCAGCTCACATTCAACATCCACGCCGCTAACGTGTGTAGAATCTACAAAAAGCTATCAAGTCAGGCCAAAGTTAGCTGGGGTCTCCACCCGGAAGGAGGTTCATGCTGAGCATATAGTATAGCAATAGTAGGCAGTGGTGAAGCCGGTGGTGACGCACGTGGCAAGCGCCTGGGCGCCGGCAACTAAGAAGATAGGAGTGCAGAAAATGCACTACAATCTTCATCAGTTAACGGTCATACGGTCCAATGAGTACCTATTCGCCCAAAAGCTCTGCAAATCCTACAGCACCGTTTCGCTGAACGCATCCCTGATGCTGACTGGGATACTCCCACTCGACCTCCGAATACAAGAAGCAGCCGCTCTGTATGAGGCAAAGAGTACCCCAGTCACACCTTGCGGACAGGGAGATTGAGCGTGTAGTGGCGTTTGCGAAAACTCCACATCCGGCGAACCAAGGTTCCCTCCACTTCCTGGCGGCGGAGGCGAGAGCTAACGTGGGCGCAGCTTTATTCCAGAGCACTTAAATGTACCTCTCAGACTCGATAGATGCCTTCAAGGTAACTAGATTTCATTCCAATGCGTTCAAAACTAAAGTAAAATCCAACCTCTCTTCAAAGGCATACTATTCTATCAACGACTACTTAAATGATAAGAATAGTTGGTCGCTGTGATTAACTCAAGACAATGTTTAAATGTTCTTTCTCCAGAATTAGCTTACTTACTGACAGGTTATATGAGTTTATAATTTTACTAATTTTACTTTATTTATTGTTGACATAATCTACTCATT
The DNA here is from genome assembly GCA_949128155.2 of Xanthia icteritia. Taxonomy (NCBI): domain Eukaryota; kingdom Metazoa; phylum Arthropoda; class Insecta; order Lepidoptera; family Noctuidae; genus Xanthia; species Xanthia icteritia. The sequence goes on from OX421931.1 coordinate 1,431,444, forward strand.
ACAATGTTTTTTTTTATGAGTTGTATTGCAATATGTGGTTAGCTAGCGACCTCGATAATTTTTTACTTTACCTCAATGGTCCTAGTTTATCAATTATAACTTCTAGTTACAGCTATATGTAAGCGGGCACGCCCTTTATGTCTGGAGGCTTTTATTTAGATATTGTTTTCGTTAAGTTATTTTTATTTCTGCTTGAGTATAGTTCTCGATGTTTTTGGTTGGTATATTGGCGTGTGCTAGCTGTCATATGGCTATTAATTTTATAATTTAAATTATGTTTTGTGTTGCGTAATGTAAATATCATTTTGCATACTATTATATAGAATCTTTTTTACTGAACAGACAGCCGTGCTGCTGGGGAGTTTGTTGCGCCACTTCTTCTTCCCAGCTAAAGCACTAGGAAGTGGTGAAGGGTGGGCGTTTTGGGGGACTGTCTTATGTAATTTTGACGTTCGAAAAGTGCTGATTCTCAGCCTAGTTTGAATAAATGACTTTTGAATTTTGAATTTTGAAAACAACTCTAAAAAACAGCTGACGGAATGGTCGTAGAGATTCGGCGCCATAGTAAAAAATGGTTAGGAGGACTTCCCCGACCCGACCTTGCCTGCCACTTTGGGTTTTGGGCCCAACTTTGTATGAAGCGTGACTGGTCTCCTTTGAAGTATTTTTTTAATACTAGCGGTTTATTGTTCGGTTTGGAGGTTACTTAGTTTTTTTTTTTTTTTCTTTTGAGATAGTTTTGTGGAATCGTGTTTTTGTCAAACATAGTACAACTTAGCATTACTCCTCAATTTTAAAATATTTTTATTTCAAAATTAATGCTACAGTATTTTCGATATAACGGAAGATCTTGCTAAGGAATTTGGGGTAGTACAGGCCCTTCATATGACAATTTTATTTTTTGTTACTATAGACATTCATATTATAAATTCAAAACGCAGGTACTTGAAATTTGAATACAATACCATAGTCAACAGTTAAAGTAATAAATTATAAAGTTGATGCGCACTATTTGGAAGTGCGTATCTGCTAACTAAACATATTGTAGGTGTAAATAATATGACGGCAAATCATATAAAACATACCACATTTAACTTGTTCTTCTTAGTTCTTTGGCACACATTTTGTCTGTCAACCAACTCACCAGAGCGCGGACCGCCGCGAGCCGTCGGCCACAGAGCTCGGCCTCCTGCTCCCGGGAGCTATTAGGCGTCCCAGTGGAAAAAGGACGTGTGCGGCTTCTCAATGTCCTCCTCGTTGGGCTGCGCGGTGCGCAACTTTCAGATAGCGGGGGCGAATGCGGGCACCACAGGCTCAAGCTCCTGCACATTGATTTCTTCCGGGGCGGGACGCGCGGGCGGTGGTACGTGTATCCGCACTGGCGTCGGCTGTGCCAACGTCCGCATCGAGCGGCTGTTGTCGAAGGTCCAGCGCCCGATGAAAGGCTCGGAGCATTGGCGGCGCACGCGGCTCGTTGCCTCGGCGCAGTCTGTACACGCGGTGCTGGCATCTCCGGCGCTCACATAAGACGCTGCCGACAAAAACAACAGTTAACACGCCCATCATACTAACATATGTTTCGAATACTGTGCTGGGACCGTCATCAAAACACGCATTCACTCTTCATGTAATGTAAAGTTCTTTCACTTCACTAACTTGAACTATCAAAAGAGTAAAATATACAACTATTTCTATGTTATCAAATTAAACGAAATTCAATAAATGTGCTAGCTAAATATATTAATTAATTGATTATAGGTTATAACAAAATAACCTAAACGTTAATAATTATGTGTTCTACAGACTTCATGCAACGCGGTACATTAGGAAACAAGAACGAAACAAACCAGCTACCTAATTGGCATATTTCCGTAGTTGACCTCATCACGCAATTGACATTAATAACTCCAACACAGACACGACTCCGTGAAGCCAAAAATCTGATAAAATCTAAAACGCACATATCTGTGCAAAAATATTGCATAGAAATAACTTGAAATGAAGAGGTAGCACAATTTCTGTGTCTGCCTATTACCTATGTGGAACTACATGTTCTTGAACTGTCAAAATGAAACAAATTTATCTTAATCGTTTACGAAAATGCGTTAAGTAATTAGATAGCAGGTCTTTTTACATGTAAAAGCTTTAAAAGTACCTCGTTGGTAATTCAAAAGCCTGTAAATGGTTTAATTTAAATAAATGCTTTGAGTTTGAGACACGTCGAGCCTAGCTCGACTATCTATCGAACAATCGAAATATACAGCACAAAAAAAAAATTCAAGTAGCTTTAGTAGTTTATAGTTTTTCCGACTGCAAAAGTACAAACAAGCAACTAAATTATCAAAATATTTATATTTAATAGAGTATATTACCCATGCTAGCATGTTTGAGTGTGACTGAGTGATTGAGTGGCCCGTCTACTATTTTACACAGCAAAATCATTTCTAATAGAACTAACACATATTTATCAAGAGCTTCTTTTCTACTGATCCACTCCCAATGGCGGTATCTGGCTGTGGGGCAACACTAACCCGTTCCGGGGTTTCATCAACTGTAACGAAAACCCTGAAATCATACCGGAATCTGAATATAGTCGTACAAGCTCCGTTTTGTACCTACTGGTCACCAAGCTAAGTTTGTTGTATAATTTATCTGGCCAAAACAATGTTAGGATAAAACTAATGGTATGATAGATCATATTTTAACAAAACCTAGTCCATCGCGTCTTAGAATATTACAAAGTACGGTGTTTATCTGTATTTAACGTCAAATGAGTTATCCTGAAGTTCTGATTCGGAGTGCTCAGGGACAACTCTTATTTCCAGGCAGTTTACGGCGTAAACAGAACTGCCTTGCAATTTCGTATTATGAACTCGTCAAATAAGCCAGTCAGTGGTCACGTGGCACCCTGGCCGGCTTCTGCCCGACTGTTGGCTGGAAATACCGTATTATGAACGTTCGTCTGACATTTCTTGACATATTAAAACTGATAAGAAGTAAACTCACAATCCATTCAATTTACGCTGCTTCAGAGGAGCTTTTATTGCATTGTTTTGGATGTTTTTGGCGAAATTATTCGAGCATTATCCAGTTAGCATAAGAAAATATCACGTGTGACGAATATATACTGTTTGAGTTTCTGGAAACCCTGGAAACACACTACTTCACTTCTGATCAAAATACCGAAATAACGGTCAAATTGAAAAACTCTAACAATGTTTCCAACTAAACATAAGTTAGGCGCCGCCGAGGGCGATAACTCTCATCCACTGAACTATAATAATTACAACTGCCTATTAAATGGTGCACCATGATAATATTAGTATCATGTTGAAAACTGGATATTTAGAAAAACACTCAAAAACACCACACCACCATATCCATTCATTATCCATATTTTTGTTTATACTCTGAAACTAGTACTTAATTGCGAAGGAACATAATACGAGATATATATATATCAGATGTTTTAATCTCTAATAGTTTTTCCCTGTTTTAACGCTCATAGCTTATTGGGATAAACGAAGTCCAGGGTCTCAAGTATAATATCCCACCTAGACTCAACAATAACACGCATAATTATCATAATTATTCGCCATTCGGATAGTGATTGCACTAAGTTCCACTGTATTTGTAAATTTCCGCCGGAATTTGGTGCTTGCCTGGTGTTTTGGAGTTTTTGAGATGCATCACTGCTTCTGCGAACTCTTCGAAAGTAGGTGGGTTCCTCTAGTGTTTTTATGTACGACCGATCAGCGACGGCAGACAGACTAAAATGTTCTGGCCATCGCGTCATTAAGTCGTCGGTTGTACTCGTAACTCGGTGTTGTCTGTCATTTGTGTACAGTTGTACATCGATGCTATTTACAAATGCTTCAGTTCACGAACTTTATTTTTCTAAGTTTTTGTTGCGTTCCTTACTGCTACGTGGATCCGAGTGTTTGTCAACTAGCGTGTTGGTGTCGCCGTCAGATGCGTTGTCGTCAGTCTTGGTTCTTTTTCTGTGGTCTTCTTACAGTTTCCAGCGCTCAGTCACCATCAATGGCAGAATAGAAAAGGCAAGTTTAGGTGGAATTTCGTTGAGTGCTCGTCGTGGTGCAAATACATCTTTGATAAAAAAAAGACTGTGGGCGAAGAGAGCCACGCATCGCCCTCGTCACTAGAACGTCACGGAGGTCTTTTTGGAGAACAATGATATAATCTAGTAGATGCCAGGTGCTTTAATATTGGGTGCATCGGCGAGGTCTTGTATTTCTCAGCAATTCGGAAGCATGTATTAGTGATAATAAGATTGAATTCAGCACATAACAATAGCCTTGGTTCATTATTTTTGTTTGTTGTTTCCTTATTATGTTATGTTTATTTATTGTTTTTTTCCTTATTCCATGTTTGCCGAGGACTCCGTTCCAAGTTGCATGTTCGGTGCCGACGCGAGCAATAAAATCCCCCAACAAAATAACTTTGTCACACTTTGGGATAGTCTCCAGAGTTCGCCTCTGGTCGATAAAATTCCTCTTTATCCTTATCCGGTGAAGGCAGGGTGCCTTCACCACCACTTAAGCACTTATGAAAATGGCGTACTTGTTCTTAGAAAGTGGAAGACGTAGAGTCATGAAGCGGTCATTGACACCCTTGGGTAATTCATTCAGATTTCTAGTCAAACCATTGCCTGAATAGCAAAGCCTACACCGCTGCCCGCCCTCTCACCGGAGGGACGTCCGTTCCTGTAATAGATGTAGCCTCCAAGATGTTCTCGAAGCTGTCCATTGTCACTCAGATGGGTTTCGTTTATTGCAGCTATATCTATGTTATAGAGAGGTTGTTGTCTAGCAGAGTTCGTACGTTCCATGAAGCGATGCAAAGTCGTTAGTATTGTATCTTATTATTATTAAAGTGCTGCTGTTTCTTTCGGTCGCATTTTGTCAATGTCCAAGCGCCCGCGGTTAGATACCTAGATGATCGAAGTCTCGGCCGAAATTTAATTTTATTCTCGGTTTCGGCCGAGAACGAAAAGCCTGTCTGGTCGACCCTTAGTAAAGAATACCTCATACCGGCAACTCACTGCAGCATAACCGCGGAAACTGTCTCATATATCTACATCATAACTTTTGAATTACCCGGTAAAGTGAATATTTGCTAAAGCCGAATGAATTAATTCAAGCTTCAGGAAAAACACTGCAGAATAGACCACCAGGGCTACGCGCACTATAAGAAAGTGACAAAGTTATCATTCTTACAGTGCGAATAAAAGATACAGCTATAAGGAAAGTAAAGTGCTATTCCTATTTTTCACTGAAACAATGATCTTCTTCTTAGCATGTCGATCGCAAAAATAACACGAAAAAATATATTTACTTAGTTTTTTAAATTTATTTGGCCCAAAACTCAGCAACGCGAACACCGTTCGCTGACGCAGCCATTAGGTCCTCACGTGTGCTGGTGACATGGCATGCGGTGCCAGATGGGAGGTGAACCATTGTCTGTGGAGAGACGCCGCATTTACCGGAGATCTGAGCCGTTCATGAACCCCCACTTGTAGAGGTTGTCCTTGCTGCGACCTACTTGGTCCTTAAGATTTTCCAAGTAGGACACGGTAACTTGTGCCCGGATGGGAGGCTTTCTGATGGTTCCGTGAAGAAATCAGGAGGTTTAAGCAGTTCTTGCCAAAGATAACTTCTTTCTGTGGAAGGGTTACCATCGACTGGACGCACCTAATATTGTTTGCGGCTTTTAAGCCTCTGTGGCACTGGGTTGAAGTTGTGCAGCGAAGTTACAAGATGACCCACGCCGGTCATCTTGTAACTTCGCTGTCTCGATGCGACTGGCTATAGTCCTGCGAATTCCAGGAGGCGCGCCAGTCAGTGGATACAGCATTCGCAACGGGGTCGGTTTTAAGCAACCATTAATAATCCGACATGTCTCATTTAGAGCCGTATCCACTAACTTAGCGTGGGCAGATCGGCTCCATACAACAAACAATGATGACATTAATACTTCCATATACAGACAGCCCCAGGCATAACTTTAGCAAAATTATTGAGAGTACGAGTATGCTCGAAGGTAAGACGAAAGTTTGACGAAATCTCACATTTTAAATATAATTTTTTCGACTTAAACGGAACATAATTATAGGTCCGAATAAACAATATAACAATAACCAGAACGCTTTTTCTTATTTACAAAAAACGTAGCCTTAGGAAATCAGGTGATTATCACCAGACAGACAGGTACAAATGATCACATATATTTTCCGTCATCTTGACGACAATTTTATTATTAATGGAGGAATCACGAAATCAGATATTATTGCCGAGTAGTTCATAGTAATATATTTATGCTCGTGACTGTACCACTTATTATAATAGTATCGCATGAAGTGTTCATATATCGAAAAACTAAAAGATGAAAAGCGGCGCTGGGTGAATGCGAGTGAATGTTTAGAATATAGGTATAATTGTATAATTATATAATATATAATTGTTCAAAGACAAGAACGATCATCGTGTACATACTTTTTTTTTTACATAGGTTGACAACTATCCCTATATTCTCAACATTCACTCGCATTCAACCAGCGCTGCTTTGAACAGAATGCCAAAGCGCCGCATACCGCGCGCGAACCGCTTTGGCATTCTGTATCAAAATTGGCTAACCAGGACCAAATAATACATAAACTAGTTTCTAGTAGGCTATAGATGAGTTGATTCTGTTGTTATTATGTTTATTAAAGATGGATTCACCGAATGTACATCGAAAGTAAACAAAGCAAGTTTGTGTAAATAATTACATGACTGCTGCCAACTTTGAGCAAGCCTCTTGTTTACACTTGGATAAAGTGCTACAAGGATCTTTTTGCGCCTGGCGTTGATAATTAGCATTTATGAAATTGTCATAGAAATTTTATTGAAAAAACAAAATGGCGACGTTAGTTCCGTTTTTGGCCACGCGGCAAGACATCCTTGTACCGATTTACACAGAATATGTAGTGAGACGCTTACTGGTGACACTGCCAGCTCTGCCAGCGTTGCGGCAGACGAGTTGCATGTCATCAGTCCGACGCGCTCGCTGGCGCAGGCAGGGCACGGACTGGCACAGCTCGCGCCGGAAGTTCTGCCCCGTCAGGCAGTACAGGATGAAGTTGATGCCGAAGTTGGTGTTGAAGAACATGAGGGCCAGCTGCTGCAGCGCTGCCCATCGGCCGCTGTATTCACCGGAACTCTGTGTCAACGCAAAACGTGATCAGTACTAATAAATAATAAAAAAGCTTGGGCGTTCTGGAAATTGAATTTATGGAACCGCAGAAAAGAGCGTAACCCTTTTGTTTAGAAGATTCTGGGATTGAAGGAAGATTCCTCATTTTGGATAATTAAGTATTTTTTTGGCATTGTAGTCGTGATAAAATCCCCTGCTAAAAGCTCCGCCAGCACCATCACATCATGGACCATTCTTACTTATTATAGTAATCATTACAGACATAAGAGAAGGTATGAGGATGCACACCCACTGAATACTTTTTTTTATCTTTTCCGTGGTGGCACCAGAGTCGGTCGATCGGAGGATGAATAACAAGAGTAAACATGAAGTTTTAGCAAAAAATATATATTTATTTCAGGTCTATTTCTGTATACTTACAATACATATAAAATAATATTTCAACTTAATAACTAATTAATATATAGGTCGCTAATTTGAGATGGGACATGAACACCTGCATCTAAAAAAATATTTAGGTTTCCCTTAACGCGCGCTCCACCCCAAGTCACTGAATACGTTTAACGCTATGTTCTATGTTAGGGGGTTTGGTTTCCGCAGTTAGTCCGTCAGGTGGACCATTGTGCGTGGGCCATAGCGGCCGTTTGGTGGTTATTCCAACCAGCCCACCTCCCTCCAGAAGTTGATTAAGTCTCCTGGTCTGTTTAGAATGTCTGTGTATGATCTGGGTGACCCGAGGGTTTCTGTTCTAATCTGGGTGACGCCCGTACATTCGAAGAGCACGTGCGCAACGGTCTCCTCAGCCTCCATGCACGCCCTGCACAGAGGACTGTCCGTTATGCCTATTGTGTGGAAGTGCTAGTTTAGCGAACAGTGTCCCGTGATGGTCCCCGTCACCAGGCGCAGGCCGTTCCTGTCCAGGCGTAGCAAACGCCTGGTCAGCCTGCTGTCCAAAGATGGCATAGCCTCCTTTGACTGCCTGCAACCTGGTGTCGAGGTCCACCAGCGTTCCGCTTGTGTGTGGGTGAACTTCTGCAGCCACCTGCGTCTTTGGTTGAAGGGGATGGGTACGATAGGCTCGGGTCCGCAGACTGCCGTGCTGGATCCACGTCTAGCAAGTTCGTCAGCCGCGTCGTTACCTAGCGATCCGCTGTGTCCTTTTATCTATTGCAGTGTCACCGTGTTGCGGCTAGATACCGTTATTTGTTCTAGTGCATCGTGACATTCTAGTGTTAGCTTCGAGGTAGTATATTTCTTCCGTAAGGATTGGAGAACTGAGGCGCTGTCGGAGAGTATGCGTATGTGGGTGTCCGTAACCCTCCTGGCTTCTAGGGCGTGGACCGCTTGTATGATGCCCACACACTCCGCCTGATAGACGGTGTTGAACATTCCCAGCGGTCTGGATATATTTATGTTGAGGTCATATGAGAAAACTCCGACTCCGGTACCTGAGTCGGTCTTTGATCCGTCGGTGTAAACTCTCATCTCTTTTGGGCCTGAGTAGTCACACTGTTCTTCTGTAAGTGTTATATTGTAGTGCCTTTGAAAGTGGTGTGTTTTCGGGGCTTTGTCGCAGTATGATGCCATCATTGGCTCACGTTTGATCGCATCCTCCTTAATGCGTGTGTGCTTAACTCTGGAGTCGTTGCATAGGGTTCCTGTTAAATGGACCCTAAAAGTAGCCAGGGCCGCCTCCTCCCGCACGATGAGGTGCAGAGGTGGCAGTCCCAGCATTGCCTGTAGGGCGGCGGTGGGTGCAGTTCTCATACTACCAGTGATTGCGACGCAAGCAAACCGCTGTAGTTTTCGAGATCTTTTTGGGCTGTGCACCGGGCTGTCCAGCCGTGGCCGCTTTTTTGTAGCCATCCGAACTTGGTCGGGTTATGTAGGTTTTCGATGCTTCGTCAGTATTATAATTGTTTTTCTTTAATTACTGAATTTAATGACATGAAATTTTGCATGTGAATAGTTGAATGAATACACTAATTATTGGCATACATTTTACCATGCAATTCATTTAGAACGTCGTGATATTTGACTGCTTTGTAAACAGTGATCTATTCATGGTAAATTTGTCCTATAACTCTTTAATTACTAACGGAACATTATTGATACTTGGCAACATGTTGCAGACACTTACAAGGTTTGTATAAACGTGAAAATCTAGACCCCAAAGTGCATACTTTAAGAACTAATACCTAATAAGCGTATTTTACGTTTATATTTTTATCTTTTAAGCCCTACGATTTTTTCTAAATATGTTTTTTAAACAAATATAAACAAATTCAAAACAACGTATGTAAAAATCTACAGTTCTCTATGTAAGCGCTTTATATGAAAACTAGCTAATGGCCAAACGTTCGCGTAGCGGAAACTTGAATTTCTCCGAAGTTTATGCATGCACTAGTTTTATTCATACATACACAATTACACACAAATACACACTAATTTTTGGACACATCTCTTTTCTTCTTAAGTCTATGGATTAAAAAAAGTTCCGCCAGGACAACGTTCGCCCAGCGGAATCAGTTTTTGGTGAATTTCTCCACAATGGTTGCGTGCACAAATATTTTTTTACCATACACAATTATACGACGTCATACACTAAATATCTGCATGATTAAAATCGTTAAATTCAACAACATTCCGCTGCGCGTACGCACACCGTGTCGACCCTCGAAAGTCCATTTGTTGTGATGCAGATGCACGACGTCCTCCACCGACGTGCAGTGACGCAAGCGAGAGACGCGCGATTCGGACCATGAGGACTGACTTCAGACAGACACATGAAAGCAGTCCTGACTAATCCAGATCGTACGTCTGTAAAGCAGGCCGCAGGTTTATTGTGTCCTGAAGGCTTCTCCCTCCCTTTTTGTCACTCCGACAGGAAGGCATCAACGTGTCACCACAAGGTCACGACGTAATGTCGTGACCTTGTGGTGATAAATTCCCCAGTTCTTCTTTGATGGTCTCTGTTAGGGCCACCAATCCACAATAGACTCGGCTCTTCAAAATGTAGAGAAAATCCAATAGAAAAAATATCTATCCCTCGGGCCACTCTTATTGAGATATAAGCGATATAATGTCCGGGAGACTAATACAATGCTCACGTGAATTATAACGCTCCATAGTTCATTTGCGCAGTAACATTTAAACTTTCATCAAACACATCGTTAAAACGCAGACACAATGTGCGAAGCATTAGAGAGTGCTGTGCGATCGAAAAATTGTTTTTATTGCTACACTCCTGCTAGTACACAGCACCTATTTAATTTATATACCATTATATAGATAATTTAATGGATTAATTCGGTACTTTTCAAAAATTTATTTAATGCTGCAGAACTTACTATTTTTTTACCCGTCAATCAAGTGTGAAACCTGAAAACATTGCAGCTTGCGAAAAAAAAATTTTTTTTGAATGAGCGTTCTGAGGGACTTTTGGATTTTCCAAATATTTTTAATACACTGCACAGTTCGACGGCTCACTTCGGTGTGCTGACGTCATCACATGATGCTGGCAGAATAGTCGACATCAGCTCAGTTGCCAAAGGAAAAAAATATTGGTAGTTATGGGGACTGCCGACAGAAGTGAAAACATAAAACTGGTATTAGCGCCATCTATATTCTATAGAAGAACACTACGGCGCGTCGGTGACGCCAATCCATAAGTTTACCCCCTACCAAAAATCGCTCAATGCGCCTAAAGAAGTTTTCACTTCAAAATAGCAGTGATAGCTGAATGCAAAAATGAGCATACAACGGCTAGGTCTGTCACCGCCCTAAAAATAACCGAACTTAGTTCAACACGCCGTGGCGTGGGTGAATTGTTTGAGTTACCGTGAGATACCGTGCTCTGCGGGTCGAATCAGTTTTGAAATTGGTTTATAAATAATAAATAGTGTGTCTCATGAAGTCATGATTGAAACCCTAGCAATGAAAAGCATGTAAATTGCATTAATGAAGCGTGGGCGAGTCGCTGAAGTACGTGTGGCACGGTTTGGTGACGCCACTGGCGCCGCCGGGGGCTGCCCCCGCAGCTTACATTTTCTTTTCTTGGCACTATTGTTTATATAATTACTTTCCATTCTCACAAGGTTAGTAGCGACGTAAATTACTATGACTAAAATTGCAAAAAGTTAGGCCTTTTCAAATGAAGCTAGTTTCTTGCCCTTTTTAATGTTGAGAGAGGGTGCGGAAAACCTTTGATTGCGGGTCCGTTTAAAAAAATAATTTGTCTGTAATATGAAAAAATAATATGACTGCGGTACGTTTGGAAGACGATTAGTAAAAAAAAAAAAAAAAAAATATGTTTATTGTGTCTCAAAACGTTTACATTTTCAAATGTGATTGAAACAGCCCCAGTAAGTAATTATTAACACTTGTGTTGGGGTTGCTTCGCTCTTTTCCTTAGTTGGTACTTTACAATATTAAGACCACAGAACAAATAAATGTTGACTTTAGTAGCAACCAAGAATAAAAGATGTTCGTCGAGAAGTAGACTTAATAAGTGATGTGACAATAATTATCGACAATATGTACAAGAGTATTTAATACACAGTTATAGAAAAAAATAATAATGACGTTGGTGTATAACGGATGACTATAATAGCGTCTACAAAAATACGGTATAATAGAAGAGCGGAGAAGAACTGCCTTTGGCGTAGAAATGTTCAAATTTTCTATTCATAAAATATTTTTTATCTATCAATAAAACTACTAATTTGGAGTAAATTTTTCATGATATGTAACAACAAACAGAAATTTTCGAAATTCAAATCATTTAATCAACTCTATGCGTGGAAATAATATAATTATAATAATTGTAACATCGATTACCCCTGAACTTAAAATTCATACAACCACATCACTCAAACAAATAAAAAATAATAATAATCTCGAGCGGCCTGATGCGGTTGTTTACTTTATTTAACTATCTTTGCCTTTCTTTATTCTACAGGGTGTCCCTGGAAATATGGATCAAATCGTATAGGGGCGTGGATTAACGTCATTTCCAAACATTTTAACCCTAAGAAAGTCGGTGCAATTTTTTACGGTTCAAAAGTCATGACCAATATTTTTTTTCGATCGTTTCGAGAAAAAAAAATATCAGGTCGAGTTGAGTAGGCCTTTCCCGTGGTAATTATTTTACGTAGCTAGAAAACATGTGTTCAATAAGACATCTTGGATGAGTCTTGCCAATCTGAACTGGTTGAACTAATTGGTCCATATTTCAAGTCCTATATGTATCTTTCACCTCTTTTACTGAAAAGACTTAGATTTTTCCTTACGTACATGATGGTTTCATAGATATATTGACATACATACTTCGACATGTAATATTATTATGTTGTACGTTCCGCGCTATAAATGATAACTCATCCGCAAGCCGTGCCGTGCGTTCAAAGGTGATCTTTTTCTACGTATATTATAATAAAGCTCCATATTTCTGGGTCTAGTTTTGATGAATCTGCCATTTCGACAGTTGAAATGACGTCAGTCCGTAATTCCGTGTTTCTATGCGTCGAATCACCAACGGGCTTTGTGAAGTGTTATTACGTAGTGGGTTTAGACCAAACGAGCAAATGCTCATTCTATTGCCACTCCATTAAATTATTTTGGTATAAACAGATACAATACAGCATTCTTTCGTTCTATCTTGCTCGCTCGTTTGGTGTAAATGGCGCACGGGCATGCGAACAGTTGCCTAGAGCGTTCTTTCGTGTTCGGACGTGCTCGCTCCTCGAAGTGGTATCTTCAAAGTTGACCGATAAATATTTTATTACATTACGGATTAGCCTTGAGAAAAATGACTACTTATTATAGAAGCCCAACATAATTTGAGATGTCTGTTTCTTCTACATATGAAAATTATAAAAGCAGAAGCCACAAGCAAGGTGCTTGGCGAGACTTGCAAACCTACTAGAATGTAGTACCTATCGAACAAACTAGAAAAAAGACATAGTCGGTACCTAGTCTACAACCGGCCACAGACACAGACGAATGAGCAATGAGCATTCGTTTAAACATCTCTAGAGCGTGTGCAAGAATTCCAGTTCATGTTCGTTGTCATTCTTGCTCGTTGGTATTCTTTTGGTGTAAATGATGAAAACGAATTATCGTTTACACAAAAAAAGCAACAAACAACGACGCTCTGTGCTCTTGTTCTAGCTGGATCTCTATATTCATTTGGTCTTTATTACCTGTAAACCAAAGACGTACCTACTAGTAACTTTATAATTCTATGTAGGATAGAATTATAAAGTTACTAGCTGTTGCCCGCGACTTCATCTGCGATCCAGGATGAAAATTAACCTATGTTGATAGGCCTACACTGTCTGTCCTCTCATACCTACTAACACTGTAATTTGAAAACATTGTAAATACCATTTACTTTTAAAAGAGTAAAGTTTGTATGAAATAAAAATATTTTGAATTTCAATTTGAGTCATGGCATAAAAATGTAATGAAATATGTAGGTTAAGGTTTCTATGGGTCTATGCCACCCGAAATAAAGTTTTATATACTATAATATTAGTTAGGATTAATGCAGCCAGCGAAAAAGTGACGGAAACCACGTTGTTTGTTACGGAACGGGGCAATTAAAAGCAGTGTGGCCAGATTATACCTACCTAATATTTAAATGTGCTGTGGCTAGCTAAGCACTAAGCTAACTTCCTCGTGCGAGCGAGGCTTTTTAACAACTTTTTAACACTAAAAAGCGCTTTGTTGCGTACCCGTCATCACTGTTGTACAGTGATGACGGGTACGCAACAAAGCGCTTTTTGATTGTCTCTTCTTTATGCTACGAGGAGGGAATTAGATCAATAGAGCTCAGCGCAGCACAGCACAAGACAGTAGCTCGGTGCTGATTACAGCACGTATCGCTTTTATTTTACAAGTTGCGAGGTGCGGGCGAGATGGAAGGAAAAACGAGCGCGCGGCGACAGCACATTATCGCGTGAGCGGTTTTAAACAAAACACAGTAGCCACTAGACATGTTTAATTATGTACAAAGTACATCGCAGAACGCTTTGTTTGTTGTATCATTACACATCCTTATTCTAAGAGCACACATGACTTAAATAGAGCACAGCGCAGTATACCTACTAGATGTTGATTAGTCCCCCAACTATCCCATGTCTCTAATGGTTACTAAAGCTAAACGGTGTTATTTAGATTTTATGCACTGAACTTAATTAAATCGACTCTATAGGCAGAATATGCAAATAGGAAACATCCTACAAGCAAAATACAGCCGGCTTCGAAATGAATCACTTTAAAGTTTTCAAAGTAGGTATGTATTACCATAATTTCATAACATAAGTAAGTATTAAAGCAGACAATACCAATTAGTCACATTTGCATGTCCATCACACATGTTGATAATAATATCTAATATTTATTATTATAATTTATTCAACAAATACGTAGCAATCTTGAAAGTCGCACTGCTCTAGTTAACTGAAGTCGCTTGGCTAGTTCTCTATATGTTGTGTGATAAAAATATTTTAGAGTGGTCAAATTGCCCGGACAAATGTACTGACTCTGGCCCGCCTAGCTTAGTCCTGGTACGCAAGTAAATCAATTACTTCAGTAAAGGGAATTCTGCGCCAAACAAGAAATTAACTTCGAACGATATTTGCCATTGTCACGCCAAGAAGAAATCTGTATGATTCTCATAATGAGCATGTTAGTGATATTAATTTAGATTCGAGCGTGTAAAACACTCGATAGCTTGTGATGGTATGGTTGAAACCGCGAGTTGTGGACAAAGAACGCGGTCGCAGTGCGCTGTAGCAAAATAACGTTTAATCGATGGGCATACTCTAGTCACCTTAAAAAAACTATCAATGTAATCTTAACTGTCATTAACAGGTACTACTTTCGGAATTGTGCACCAAGCTGGCCCATAGAATACATACAACATTCGCATCGGATATTACTAATCAGTAAGTTTGTGTTGAAATATGAAAACATGTAGGCAAACCCTTTTTTTTATTTCTAGGCATAAAATCGAGTTCGAATTATCAAAGAACAGGTTAAAGAAAAAGGTATTTCAAGGATCAAAAATAAATCCCAACAAAATCCTAAACCTGTAGTTAAACAAATTAGGTACGCACGTACCGAATCTTTTTCTAATCTTGCTAGTCCGTATTGTTCCACTGCAGGGCAATCTTTTTATACACTTTATTATTTCTAGTAAGAATCAAAGCGGTGAAGGGCATTTATTTATTACACAATATTAGTTTATCTCTTCAAGAACTTTCAATCGTCTCTATTATATATTTCTACTAAAAATATCAAATTCATTCACTGAAAGTCCACAAACAGCCTAAACCAAACCGCTGGGTTTAGAAGCTTGAAATTTTGCGCAAGAGTTCCATAATTTAATATACAACAAAAGTGAGCACGAAGAAAAGATTTTTAAAAATGTAGAATTTCTAATAATCAAATTTTTTATCTTGATTTTTGTTTTACGTATTTTTCGTGCGTGATTAATTTTTATCCATGCCAAATTCCAGCTTTCTAGTACTAAGAGTCTCTGAGCTAAGCCGCAGACAGACAGACGGACATGGCGAAACTATAAGGGTTCCTTGTTGACTACGGAACCCTAAAAATGTCCTATTAACGTGAAAAATAATAATTATAATATAATTCAATATTTTACACAAGGCGGCAGGAACATCGACGCGAAAACTGTTACCGTAGATTCAGTGCATGATTCTGAACCAACCTGCGTTGAACTTTTTCGTGGGTTATTAAAAAAAAACTGATTAATATGTATACCCATGCTTAATTACAGCTTTCTAGGACAAATAGTCTCTGAGCTAAGCCGCGGATAGATAGACGGGCAAACAGACAGACGGACATGGCAAAACTATAAGGGTTCCTTGTTTACTACGGAACCCTAAAAAAGTTAATTAAAAATCAAAAATCCGACTGCGTAAAAAGTGAATTTTAAAAAGATGGAAACAAGATGACATATTATACTTTATCTACACCCATGATACAAATCCTCTATATAAGTTTTTGATTTATTTCAAAAAACGCTTAAATTTGTCAATATCAGGCAAGGTCAGTGAGTAGGCTCTTTCCTGTAGTCACAGCAGAAAATAACCACAGACTGTTTCTGATACGAGAAAAAACGGCTTACTGCTAGTGCAGGGAGGTCAGTGAGAGGAATGGAGCTTGTGGATATCTCGGCCTGAATACAGGCCCCACTCTTGCTCAAAGTACCTACGACGCAGGTGAAAAATTTCCTAAAAAAACTTTAAAAGTTCGATAACTCGCATATAAACCAATTTGGACCCCAAGTGGAGCCTAAGATGTGGACCGAATTACCAATCACCTTGTATAAAAGTTGTGGGTAAACCTTCTAATATATAAATATCCAGAACGTTGTAATGTTCAAGATATTCATTGATAACACCAGCCGGTCTATTCTGCAAACATCGTCATCCTATCTGATGCTAGGAATTGAAAGTTTACTTCAAGCTCACTTACCCTAAGTTGTCAAGGTGAGATTTTTACAGAATAGCACTCTAGGACCTAGAAAGTAATAAAGATAAGACCTGTAGGGGCAAGCTAATCAAAATAATACTTGTTTTCCGGTACAAAGTAATATGAGTGAAAGAAACCTAAAAAGCATGACCGTGCAACCTGGCAACTTTGCCACTTTACTGTGAGTAAAAAGTTAGAAAAGGTTTTTCTTAAAAAAAAAACTATGGTGATATAATTATGTACAAAGCAACCAATAAGTTATGTAGTAAATTTTATGCATTATTGAAACTGAATCTTATATCTATAGTTTTCTCATTCTATAATGATATTTTAGTCCAAAAACCTTTTATAGCAAAGTCAACTATCTCTTGTGGTAAGATTGCCATCCCAAAATGTAGGATTAAATTAAAAGAATTACCATAAAAAAATCACAGTCATCATTGCCGCATGCTTGGTCACAGTAAAAATATACGAGTACTACAGTTGTCTACGACTAATAAAAGTCATATGGCAAAGTCGACATCACTAAAACTGTGCTTGGGTTGGTATATTTGCCTGACCAAGATTATATCTGGACTTTAAAAGAGACTGTGACCTCTGAGTTTTTTCGGCCCTTCTTCTCAGAGTAGTCAGATAGGAAACGCCGAACTCATCTAGCAAATTTTTTTTTTTTTTTTAGGTTACGTGTAAAAGTGATTATCCTATTTACAGAATAAACAATTTCATTCATTTCAGTGATTTCTTAGGTTAAATTGCTTAAAGAGCCGTAAATTATCACGATTTTAATTAGGTAATAGGGTAATAGGTAATACGGGCTGGTTTCCGCAACTCCACGTCAAAGCGCGTATTTTGCGTACTGATGATGATGTGATTATAATTATTGATTATGATTAAGAATACTATTAAGAACGTGGTATTAAAATTTGACTTATCTACACAACGTTTATCCCACTTATTTTCATTGAAGTTTCGGAGCACGAAGTCACTCACAGTTAGCACAGGAAAAAGTAATCGCCAAAAAATTTCAGTTCTATAAGAGCTGGGTTCAATTCAAATTTGATTTAAGGGTACTACAAACGTAAAAAATATACAGTTTTGACGTAACAAATTATTTTGCCTCGTAATGGAAAATATGGCCGTATATGGCAAATTAAACAACCTTTGGCAAGGTTGCCAGGTTTCAAAGTATGCTTTTATAATTACAATACTCACCATATCATACGCATAAGCCAATAGCCGCATTGTGTACGCCGGAAGGTTCAAAACGACAAAGACTGTGGACACGATGAGCAGCATCCTGGTAACGCGGTGCTGTGAGCGCAGCGGCGGCAGTGCGCGTGGCGGCTGGCGCTCGCCCAGCTCGGGGCTCGCCGCCTGCGCCGCCTGCAGCGCGCGCCGCTCGCACTCGCGCCGCCACACGCGACTAGTGATGCGGATGTTTAGCAGCACGATGAGGCCCAGCGGCAGCGAGAATGACACCACGGTGTCCGCCATGTTGAACCGCGCCGCGGACTCCATGTACTCCAGCGCTATGTTGCAGTTCCGCGACGGCGACGCATATTTGATGACCGGTAGATTGGTTATCATCGAAACCAGCACCAGCAAGCCAATGACGGTCTTTGCCCTCGCGACTGTGCACATACTGTTCCGTCGCAGTGGATATAATACCGCTACGAACCGCTCGATTGTAAAGGCTACTACGAGCCATGCACTCAGACAACATGACGAGTACGTGCTGTAGACGAAGATCTGACAAAAGCCGGCTCGGTGGAAAAGGTTCGTAATTTGCATCGATTTAAACCATGGCGGTAGCAGTTGGAGGAGAAAAATTGTGTCTGATATTGCCAAAACAGACAAGTACAAGCTTGTGGATTGCATCCGTAACTTGCTTGCATAAAACACATATACACTTATGATATTGCCGATGCAGCCTAGAAGGACTAGCAACGGTGTGTAATAACTGTTAAGCGCGTAAGCCAGCGCTTCTATTGCATAATCAAAACGTGAGACTGGAAGCACGGGCGCCGGCGACGCCGTAAAGTTGTCGTAGGCCATCGCGTGCTGAGACACGGGCGGCGAGCCCGATAGCGGCGAAGGAACTGACGCCGAGGACGCAGCGCCGCCCCGCGCCCCCTCTGCCCATGGGCCGGGCCCAGCGCAAGCCCAGCCCTTCGCTCTCCGACACGCGCCCGCTCCTGCTAGGGTGCATCGTGCGTCGTGCGCCTTGTAGCGCGCCTCCCACTAGCTCCGCCTGTTGCCGCCCTACTGTCACGGCCCACCCATCGTGCTCAACAAGTTAACACGAAATGTGTCTTCACGGCACTTTTATCTCAAGGCAGTAAACTTCTAAAGAATCCCGATTCCAGACACAGTCAAGTGCACCGCGCTGCCGTCCAAATAAGTGGTTTAGGCGCTTGGGTGAGCTAAGTTAAAGACAAACCCTACCCCTGTCATTCTCAAACCAAACACCCCATTCACTGCCTGCTTACCAACTACTCAAGCAGACCAGTGGGTCCCAACCAAACCTTTTCTTAACCAGGGACCACTTTGATTTCTTCGTTCTTAGCAGGGACCACGATGTACAGTGGTCTCCAGAGAAACCTCACCCCCTTGTATTGTTTTTTACATTGCTAGGGGGTGAGTTTTAGTTACTATGCTGTAGGAAATACTTTATTACGTGGGGCATATCCAGTTAGAACTGTATTATCCTGCTTGTATTTTGCGACATACCTGGAAAGGGTAACATGTCAATGGCTAAGCTGTTAGCAAGTAAGCGGTGTAAGTAAGTCAAAAGTGTACTTTTACTTACTCTTCCCTTGCTTAATTACAATTTCACAAGCTTCAGCATATTTTTCTGGTGGCACGGTGCCACGCCATGTCTTCCGAGGTCATTTATATACCATTTTGTATGAATTCTGAAAATAAAATAGTACTATTAAATAATTAAATAGTTGGAATAAAACACAGTGTGCCTCCATGTTACGTTACTTTTGCATCACTGCCGCCATTTTGCATGGAAGACTTATTTAACAAAAATCTATGAGATGTTTAAATAAATAACATCAATCACACACACAACCGCTACGTGCAGGACGTATAGATTAGATGTTAACTTATCCGAAAACCAACACTGATCTATTGTAAAACTGTTTTTTTTAAATAAAATAACAAAAACTGTGCCGAACAATAATTATACTCAACTTGCTATATCTCTAACTGTCATCTACTGAGAGCACATGCGCGAACTGTTTTTCCTGTAAGTTCGGTCGGTAAGACAAATAAAGCTTCGATTGCCACGATATTTGCCTCCCTGTAACAATTGACATACTTCTCCCTACACATTAACACTTTTTTCCCTTTGACCCATAAAACATATTTTCTTTTTTGTTTTTGTCTGACGATCTGATTGCGCGTCATCGGGACTTAATATTATGCCAAAATTCAGATTCCTACATTGCTTAAGTAGATCCTCGACAAGAAACCTCTTTTGTCCGTCTTTCAAGACGGACAAAAGAGTGATCATAAAAAGAAAACGTTTCCTTTTACGGTCGAAAACCTAGAAACTAAATGAAACAATTTTTTTTTTATAATTGTAAATAAATCTTCTTGCATTATCATATTACAGATTTCAGGGCCAGGTGTCAAATTGGTATTTGGCTCTCTTACTTCTCAGTAGGAGAGACTTACTTACATAAAATATTTAACCGGGATAAGTATTAAATTAGGTGTGAACTGTTAAGTGAGTTGTCATTCCACCCAATGCTAGGGATTGACACTAGACAGAAGACAGCTTACTTCAGGCTCACTAAGTTTTGACGGTAAGATTTTTAGAGAACAGACCGGATGGTCATGGTCTATCCGGTTGCCCATCCAAATCCATTCAGCCGGATAGCAAACATCGATAAACTCACAAACATACGGACTTTCATGTTTATATAGTACATTACTGCCGCGACTACAAAAGGGGCATTGATGGACGAACGGTGGTTGCAGCCAAGGCGCGTAGCGCTTTATAGTGCTTTTTATCAAACATGCTTGGAAATTCGAGCATTATTTTGACAATCTTCTTCAAGGTAAATCGAAATTGCTGTACCGGCCGAATACATGCGAGCGCCCGCAAGGTTTGTATGAAAATCCATATCTGTCTTATTTAACGGCCAAATAAATTACTATGAGAACTCATATCTGTCGTGTTATTTAAAAATGGAACGAACTTTTTACTTCAACACAATATGGCAAACAACGATAATTTTTCACGTGCCAATATGTTTGTTTGTTTCTTCTTTACTTTAAACAGTCTCTAATTGCAAGCGAAATCGAAATTTAAATAAAATCTTTGATAAGTTGCCTCCTTGGTTGCCATGTGTCGAAGTAAAAAGTTCGTTCCATTTTTAAATTACACGACAGATATGAGTTTTCATAGTAATTTATTTAGCAACAACGTGACAGATTTTCATACTAACATTGCCGGCCGACCGCTCGCATGTATTTGACCAGTACAGCATTTTCAATTTATCTCGAAGAAAGTTATCAAAATAATGCTCGAATTTCCAAGCATGTTAAGAAAATATTATTTATTTATTACTAGCGACTCACCCCTGCTTTACACAGTTTTTATGACTTGAATAAAACATGAAGATTCTTAGTTATATCTAAGTTAAATATGAATGTATTATACACCTAACCTTCTGGAATAAATTCTCAAAATAATGTTGAAACCGCATCAAAATCCGTTGCCATAGTTTAGAAGAACAACGTGGTCACACAGAAATGAAAAACGACTTCAATTTATAACATGTTACACAGTTATGGATTTATTTCTAAAACACTAAACCTATTTTAAATTTGGTTTTAGCCATTATAAGAAAAACCTCTGAAGGTTTATGTGTCTGCTGGCGAGCCGTTCTTTAATAGGATTACTTGGATTGGATATTCATATGGTGAAACATGAGGTACACCTCATCCTGATGCAAGATTGTATACCTACATAAGTGTTTTAAGATTCGAGTAACACTGCTTAGTATCTGTCACTACAAACTGTTCCGTCAAGGAGGAAAAGTCGTTGTGTCAAGACATGTGGTGTCAAGACATGTGTTCCATGCAAATACCCTCTTGATTTCAATATTCCCTAACCATTCGGTGAAAACATGCGTGATTATATGTATGTTATACAAAGATGAACGAAATTTTGATTAATCTTTAACCACTACTACCTAACCTAATAAAACTAAACTTTGATTTAAATATACAAACTAATCTACGTAAATCGACAACCCCAAATGTCTTATCTTTTAATAAAACCTTGGAATAAAGTAACGACAGGTTGCAATGGAGTCACGACCTACACAGAAATGAGTGACCGATTAGAAAGTATTACCTGCGCCACATCCATAAAATATTTGTTGCTACGGCGTAGATGGGCTACGAGTGCTACGACGTAGGCTTGCTACGACGTAGACGTCGGTTAATTACCGTGTAGCCAGATTTTCGTGTGGTTTGATTTTTTTTATTAAAATTTAACTTAAATTCAAGGCTTATCGTAGTGATCCATTTTTTTTTTATTTCCTCTTGAATAAATACAGCTATATAACACGTCTAACTAGCAGTTACATTAAATATATTTGCGACTCCTAAGACTATACGCCGAATATACACACATCAACACGGTCTAGGGATATTTTTAAAAAAGCGAATTACTATCAATGTGTTAATTATTTATATGACATGTATATATTTAAAAGATACGTTATTTAATATTCTACCATTTTTTAATAATGGTTAAGGTACTTCGATTAAAATTTCAGGATTTTATGGAAAAAACATGAAGCATAGACGGAAACCGTATATGAATTAACTTTTAATTTATGAGTAAAAACTGAAAAAAATAGAAAAATCATTTAATTTGTTTTTATAAACTTGAAGTTAGTAGTCTGAGAAAGCGCCCATGATGTTCATAACACATCGGCAACGATTCGGCATGCTCAGAACAAGGTTGTCAATGTCTTGCTGCGGAATATTGTCCCATGTCCTTCTGAGGTGCGCAAAAAGTTGATCTTCTGTAGCCACATTTTCAGGAACTTCCTTCAGAGCTCTTCTTTGCAGCATATCCCACGCATGCTCAATGGGATTTAGATCTGGCGATTGAGCAGGCCAGTCTAAGTCCCTAACATTGTGTGTATGTAACCAAGCTGCTACCGTTCTCGCCGTGTGTGCCCGGGCATTGTCGTGCATGAGCAGGAAATCTTGCCCCATTTGTGTTCTGTGGGGCAAGATTACGGGCCCCAGCACCTGTTGGACGTATCGTTCTGCCGTCATATTGCCCCGCACCCAAACGAGATCCGTCCGTCCTCCAAGACGTATTCCTGCCCAAACCATAATTGTTCCTCCTTGGTATGGGTGAACTTCCTGAGGGTTCTGAAGACGGCTCCATCGTCCAGGAACTCGCCAAACACGCGTCCTTCGTGAATCTGGATGGAAGCCGAACCTGGATTCATCCGTGAACAGCACATTGGACCATTGCTCACGGCCCCAGTCCACGTGGTTCCGAACCCATTCTAATCGTCGTCCACGATTGCCTCTCCGTAAAGGTGGGACCCGGAGTGGTCTACGAGAGCGTAGATTGCTTTCATGCAGTCGCCTTCTTACAGTTTGGTCACTCACAAGCACTTGGGTGTTCCACTCGCAGCCTTTGGACCAATTGAGTCACCGTTGCATTTGGTTGAGCTCGCGCAGTAATTTGCAAAAATCGATCTTGTCTGGGGGTAGTGATGCGACTTGTCCCCCGGTGCCTCTCCGCTACTTCACCTGTGGTACGATAGCGTGTCCACAATCTTGAAATTACATTTTGGTGGGTCCCTATGGCCTCAGCAACATTACGCTAAACAGACCCAGCTTCCAGCATTCCCACAGCTCGTAACATCTCCGCCCTCGTCAAATGTTGGCGTTGCATGGCTACAATACCTCAATTTTAACTTTATCTTTCGTTTAAAAATGAAAAAAAACTGTAACTAAACGTAATTCGTATTGTTTTCTAAATTTAGCACAAATGAAAATTCCCTCTCCTACACATCAAGACATGTTTATGCCACTGAAACAAAAGAATTTTCAAAAATTTGAATTTGGAATTAGTCTGAAATAAATTACAAACAAATCGGTGTATGAAAGATTACAATGCGGCCAGTACTTTTCGAGTTATTTAATTGAGTATGAAATATCCCTAGACCGTGTTGATGTGTGTATTTGCGAGTCTTAAGACTACTTCTACTCAGTAAAATAATTAAATTCACTGACAGACAACGCTCAGCCTAAACTGCTGGGTCTAGAAGCATACAGTTTAGCTCAAAAGTTCCTTATAATTATAACGAAAGTGAAAACTAAGGAAGGCTTTTTAAAAATTCACCTACTAAAGGGGTTCAGTAGGGGATGAAAGTTTGTATGGAATTTTATCATATTTGCCGATAGGAAAATCGATCGGGCGGGGCACACGGCTTGTCTGCTTAGTAAAAATCTTTTCATTCATTCACTGACAAACAACACACAGCCTAAACCGTTGGCTCTAAAAGCATACAATTTTACAAAAGAGTTTCTTATATACCGAAAGTGAGCAATAAGGGAGGATTTTCGAAAATATTACTTCTGAATGGGTTACAACGGAAGAGGGTCGAAGTTGGAAATATATATATAGTTTCCATAATTAATTTATCTGTCATTCCTTAATTTTTCATTATTTTTACCTATCGTGGTATAGTAATCTTATTCTAGGTGCATCGCCTTCACATATAATTATATAGTTGATGTATACAAGATATTGTGAAAACATTTTAAAAGAGTAACGGTAGAGTTTCTTGCCCATTCTTCTCCATACGAAAACTACCTTTTGGAAGGGGCGACTAGAATCAATTATTATTTTTTTTGTAAATTTTGACGTTTTAAAGTGCCTTTTTTGTGCCTAATTGAAATAAAATATTTGACTTTATTTGACTTTAGATGTAGTTATTATATTAGTTAGTTTCTATTGAACTACTTTGAATAAAAGAGCCATTTTCAATAGGGTTCCTCGTACGGCCGAAAAGAATCTATTTAAAAAAAATTACTCAATTAATTGTTTTTTTTTCGCAAATAACGATGTTTTCAGGTTTCACACTTGATTGAAGGAATTTATTAATAATAATAAATATTTATTCAGTATTAAAATTCGTAAAATAAAAACTATTTGATGATTTTTTCGTTTCTGCGACATTACACAATTTATGAAAAGTTCAGAATTAATCTCCATTAAATTATCTATACAATAATGGTATAAAAATAAAGTAGGTGTGTAACAATAAAAACTGTTGCAGAAAGGAGGCAAAACAATTTTTTCATTCGCAAAGCACTCTCTAATGCTTCACATTATGAGTCGTGCAAAAAAAGACTGATTAAAACGTGTTAAACAAGGTTATTTTAAAAAGATGCATTAGTCATCCGCATAATTCGGTTAGTAAAAATGAACTAATAATGCAAGCCCCAGCCTGGATCGACGCGCGCTTAATATACTTTCCAAGGCACGGAGAAATCTCTCCTCACTTTTATGTCAGTCACAGCCCTTTATGAAACTAGCATAAATAAATGTTATATGTACCTATAATTTGTTCTAACTTAATGTAATTTATTTGTCGCAGGTTCGGATAAGGGTCGCGGCACACTGGACGCGCTGCTGTGCACCACGTACTGCCGCTCGCAGCTGTACCTGTCGCGCCAGCTGTCGCAGCTGCACCCCGAGCTCACCATGCCCATGTTCTCAGGTAAGCAACTGGTTTCAGT
Source organism: Xanthia icteritia (assembly GCA_949128155.2). Classification (NCBI taxonomy): domain Eukaryota; kingdom Metazoa; phylum Arthropoda; class Insecta; order Lepidoptera; family Noctuidae; genus Xanthia; species Xanthia icteritia. The sequence continues at coordinate 1,456,962 of OX421931.1, forward strand.
ACACTGACTACAAAAAACTGCCCAAGAGCGAGTCGCGCTCACACAATTAAGTTTTCGAACCCAACTATACTGAGCAGGCTGTGGAACGGCCTGCCGTAATTACTGTACTGCGCGTAATTAATAAATCTGCGCTAGGTCCTAAACTATATATTGTTGCAAACCGCTATTTATTTATTTATTAACTTTAATTAACACGGTTAAAAACCAATTAACCTTTATTCGGCCCAGCTTTCATTCGCCGAGTGTGCACAGTATAACATGCTATAAGGAAATTCGTTCCAAAAATAGTTTCTAAGCAAGCAACTTGGGTGGATCGGCAATAATTTGTACCTATTTGTACCTATATGTACCTATATGAAATCACTTATCGACGTAGATAAGGTCGGGTAGGTAGGTCTTTACCTATGAAATTGCCGTTTTGTATGAAAAAATTTAAACGATTTTTTTTCATGTATTTTTTATTTGTATTAATCGAAGTAATCACCCATGCAATCAATGCACCTTTGCCAACGCAGTGGCAGTTTATTGATGCCCTTCTTAAAGAAATCAGCTGGACGGGAGGCAACAAATTCTTCAAAGGCATTTTGTACTGCCTCTCGAGTATTGAATTTTTTTCCCGCCAAGAAGTTATTCAAATTCTGGAAAAAGTAGTAGTCTGTAGGCGCAAGGTCTGGTGAGTAGGGCGGATGACGGAGAGCTTCCAACCCCAGTTCTTGCAACTTGGAGACCGTCTGCTGTGCAGTATGAGGTCGCGCGTTGTCGTGCAGGAGCAGCGGAGACGAGCGATTGACCAATGCTGGTTGGAGATGTGCCAGCTTCTCCATCATTGTGTTCAGTTCTTCACAGACACATCTGCAGTAATGCTCACCCCGTTTGGTAAGAAGCTGTGATGAATCACACCGGCGCTAGACCACCAAACAGTGACCATCACTTTTCTAGGGGTAAGTTTTCGTTTAGGGCATTGTTTAGGTGCTGAACCAGGATCCAACCAACTTGCTGAGCGCTTGCGGTTATCAAACAGAATCCATTTTTCATCGCAGGTAACAATGCGGTTCAAAATTCCTTAATTTGTGTGTCTGTTGGCAGTGCAAGGCACGTGTCGACGCGTACTTCGCGCTGGCGATCATTGAGTTCGTGGGGCACCCATTTGTCAAGCTTTTTTACCTTGCCAATTTGACGCAAATGGACCAACATTGTTTTGACGCTAACGTCGAAAGCTGCTGCTAATTCAGCCGTAGATTGTGTATCATCAGCTTCCACAATCGCCTTTAATTCGTCATTGTCGACCAAAGTCTTCGGACGACCGCGAGGTTCATTTTTCAGGTCGAAATGTCCAGAACGGAAGCGAGCAAACCAATAACAGGTGGTGCGTTGGTTTGTAGTGTTAGCTCCGTAAACGTCGTTGATGTTGCGTGCCGCTTGTGCCGCGTTGCTGCCACGACGGTACTCATATTCCATAATTACTCGATTTTTTAACGTATCCATGATGACGAAAAAGATTGAAATGCGATGAAAATTTAACACTAATCAATAAACAAATGACTACTTTTGGAAAAAAAAACATGTCTTTAAAATAAAATTAATTTGAAATTAGAATTCTTAGCCAAACAAAAATTATTTTGATTTGAAATGGCCAGTACTGCAGAACGGCAATTTCATAGGTAAAGACCTAATATAAATAAAGCAATATTTATAAATCCCACGTGAACTTGTAATAATACTTTTTACCGATTTATTTGCGTCACGAGAGTGTTTGTTTGTGTTAGGTGTGCTACACACCTTGTTGATTCAGCACAACCTGACGGCAAAATATACATTCGATGATGCCCCCCGCCCGTCTGTGCCGAAACATGCTATTTTGATATAAAAAAGATCATTATATAAAACCATTAATTTTTTTTTAAACCCTTCAATGTGCGTGGTCCGGCCACGCACATTGAAGGGTTTCGTAGTTGGAATGAATTTATCCCAATAACAAACTTAACATTGTAGTTGAAAAACATGTTGTCCCATACGGAATATTTATGGCAGAACATGTTTTTCAAACTGCAAATTTATGTTGCTCGATTATTACTCGTTAAACTGTAAAGCCTACTAAGCTGTGATAGTTTTCCTTTTAACTTCGTTATATATAGTACGGCTGTGAACTTTTTCACTAATCCAAATACAACCATTTAGCTGACAGGGGAGCTGCCACACTGTACAGCCCTTTAGCTGACACATTACTCTAACAAAAACTAGCACTTTAACACTTAATATTTCGAAAACGGATCCCTGAATTGAAAAATAGTTTTGACACACCACACCCCGACACATAAAGTGGGGAGGTACATACGATTGTTTTTTCTTGATATATTTTACCACTTTGTCGGTCTTATTAATATGTATACCCAAATTACAGCTTTCTAGTACTAACCGTCTCGTGAGCTAAGCCGCAGACAGACAGACGGACATGGCGAAACTATAAGGGTTCCTTGTTTACTACAGAACCCTAAAAATCCTGCAATTAAAACAATTCCCTCACTCCTCCAACCGTAGCAATATATCTAGTGTTGATAGGTACTCGAATGCCCTAAAATTATTGATTACCCGCTCCCTTGTGCGCGGCGTGCACGTGTACGTACATGTGTGTATGTATATTGCTACTGAAACGTAACACCGAGGCCGACGGGCGGCTAGCTTCAATTTAATAGAGCGCCTGCCAAATATTTGTGTACAGCCGTAAAGCCGGCAAATCTTTATGTGAAAACTCTTCTGCTGTCTTTTCACACGTAAGCTTTTTACAAAGGTAACGTTGTTTAGGGTACAGGGATAGTTCATTTACAATGAGCTTCAACTTTATGACATTAAAGAAATGCTGCTTGACTGCAGTTAATAGGGATGGTGGTAATACTTCTCCGGAGGAGCTCTTTCACAATTTGTTTACTCCTGTACCCTAATTGCGTAATACACGATCAATCAGAATCTGAATCGTTTTGAAACAGACTGCTAATCCATTGCTTCTTATGTTCGAAAAAAAAATCTTCTCAGCAAATAAATAACGCAATGAATGTTGTTGAACTGTCAACATGAAACAGATGCGTAGTAATCGTTTATGAAAATGTGTTGCGTAATTAGATAGCTGGTAGTCCTTAGCCGTTGACATGGTGATGTTGAATACCCATTGATGGTTTTGGTATTAATGTCGCTAATTGCGATAAGAAGGTGGTCTTATCGCACCCTTTTTGTTTAACTCACTTCTTTTCTCGGTGTTTGGTGAACAATAAAGAGCATTGTATTTATTGTGCAGAGATCACGGCGCGGTTCCAGACGGCGCGCACGGAGGTCCGGCAGCTGCTGCTGCAGTACCTGCTGCCGTGGCTGGTCAACATCGAGCTCGTCGACCCCAACGTGCCGCCCGCCAACCCGCTCTCCTACATACAGGTAGGAGGTGTACTCGACTGCTCATCTCAACACACGTTATTCTGTCAAGTTCTATGTGCACTCAATTAGACTCCAAGCGAAAATGTTTTTTATTCGGCCGATAACGATATTCGGCCTGATTTGCATTTTGGGATGATAACCGAAAACGAAAAAAAATCGTTTGGTAAATGTAAATTAACAGGTTAAACTTTTAACCGTTGAAACTGAAATCGAATGGAAATTAACTTTATATTTTTTTCAAAGGCATAATCTGGTTCGTAAAAATCTTAAATGCATTCACTGACAGACAGTGCACAACCTGAACCGCTGGCTCTAGAGCTGAACCATGAAATTTGGCACAAGAGTTCCTTATAAACCAAAACTGAGTACTGATTCATTGAAGGACTTTTGTTGATGGGAAATACCATTGGGTACGGCTTGTTATTAATAAACGGTCTGATACTATATGCGAGAAAAAGCAATTTTTCTGCATTTCCTCAGTTATTGTGCTTTTATTTGTTAAAACGATGGAAATTTTCAGAAAAAAATAAAAAATAATTGTTAGTGCTATTGATTATCCGGAACTCAACTAATTATTTTCGACACCAGCCGAAAATAATGAATTTTTTGTCGGTGAAATCGAAAGTTCTACCCCAAAATATTATAGCCGAAAACGAAATTCGGTCGGACTCCACCATCACACATACCACATCATTTAATAGACTCTTAATTCTTTTTAATGTGTCAATGGCAATCTAAATTTTGTAAACCAAGAATTGAGCTATTCACACAGCATATAGTAAGCGGCCGTAAATTTCTTTAAACTGGGTCCTGACACCCAGTAAACCCCAACCCAGCAAGCAGAACATGAAGTTAGTCCCAACGTTTGTGGAGCAGCACCATTCATTCAACACTCAGTTTATGATAATAAACACGCCCGTGCAGCAGAGCAGTAGACTACCGACTTAGTCCGTGCGACAAGCACGGGGAATTCCTCTTTAAAAGTTCCTTAAGCGTACCGTCTTCATAATAAAGACTTTATTAAGTTTCCTTTAAAAATATTAAATTCTTGTACCTCCTGCAGGGGGTCTAAAAAGGCTGTTTTGGCAGGATCGTAATAGGATAATATAATGAATCTTATTAAAAATCGTAAAATGGTCACAAATTGACAATTGATAATATTATCATCATACAATTGATAGCACGCGATTCATCTGTTTGACAGTTTTGTATGGAGATTCGTGAAATGGTTTATTGAAGTTTAAAGTAGTCTCACAGCAGCTGTACTGATTGTTTCTCAGTGACGCGGATTGGTCCGTACGCGACCCGCTCCGGGTAGAGCCCGTACAACGTATCGTACACTCCCTCGTTTCAGAGCACTGCGGGCGCTACCCGTACGGGTCTCCCGTGTACGAACGGCCCGTACGGGTCTCCCGGACAGCTGTGAAACCAGCCTAGATGTCAATTAACAGAGTCATAAGAAGTTAGTCAAGAGCAACATCTTACAAAACATTTTGAAAATTTTGTAAAGAATTATCGAAATTTGAACATTTGATTTGACAGTATTTTCAAATGAAAGTCAATTGTTTTGTTTCGCATTAATTAGGTACATTCATTGCCAGCAGCAAAACATTGTTCTATTACGATACGATGTTTATTAAGATTAAAACAGGGATACAAAGGTCTTGTTTTAATTGTATGTCAATTACTTTGTCACCAACTCATCACTTATTAGCACCGACGGACGTCTTGTCGCGGTTATACGTATCGCTTTATATTAGGCATGAATGTCATGGCACAAAAGGCTAGCCCGCTTTAATAAACGAAGAATTACTAGTTCCTCCTAACACAAGCTGTAACTAAATCTTCGCAGAATTCATCAGAGTATAGATCATTTCAATGAAATGATTGGCACATCAGTGTGCAGGCGAAGTGAGAACTATATCACATGGTGCAACTGGCAAGCAGCTCAAGTGGTCATAACCGCGCGGATCTCGACCCCTTAGCCGATACGACGCGACCTGACAGGTCTCCCGCCTCAGTTGACACATTATACCGAACTGTCAACTTAATTGGTTATGTGGATGCTTATCTGTATGTTTTATTCGCAGTACTACGCCGCAGAAGCGGGGCGCAGCGGCCGGCGAGAGGGACTGGGCTCGGCTGAAGCCACCGAGATGGTGCTCAACAATCTCTTCTATATCACTGCCAAGGTGAGGCTATTTACCTACTCACACAGATTACAAGGTACCGTAGTACATACACTGGGTAGGGAAACATTCTCTGAATCTAAAGTCCATTGATATTACCTGCGATAATATTGCAGCGCTCTATTACAAAGATAATAAAGTCACTGCATTCTACAAACCCCGCGTTGGTAAGAAAATTAATAAACAGCTCAGAAGACTACGTCCGGATCTTACAAAGAATTCGTAATAACTGCATGCGCCCGCTGCGAGGACATTCCGCACCCCGGTAACCGTGTTAAAACCTTTTGAAAAGCGTGTTTTATATCAGCACTGCGCAATGTGCACCGTGCAATACTTATTATTTGCACTTTCTAAGGAATTTGCAAAAACCCTAACACAAATATCGAGCGTAAATATTTGCGAAATCGAGATATAGGCAACTGAAACTGCGCAATAGGGTGCGGAGAACCATGAAACCTACACCTACATTGGCCAACTAGTTGTTAGTGGGAAAATCTCGTGAGATTAAAACAATGGGTACGCAAACGCAACAAGGCTGTATTAGGTACAACGTTGTTGCGTAGCCATTGTTCCGTTCATCGATAGTTATTTTTATTTATTTTTTATTCGGGGTTTATGTGTTTGTAACCATTCCAGTTATTGTTAAATATGTTATTCAGGGTGGAAACAACCCCATGAAGCTCTGGACAAACCGAAGCAAATCCCGCGCCGATTGCATCAACTAATTTGTATGGAGGCGTTCAAACTAGCGCGAATAGTCCCGTGATTTCCCAATCATTAATAAAACATGGCCGCGTGCGAGACTCGCCTCAGTACAGCCAGAGCTCTCTTATGTAATTTCTAAAAGTACAAAAATAGTTTCTCCGACTTTTATGAAGCAAAAAACATCTTTTATTTTATCAATATCATGAATCCATCAACAATATAAAAGACGAATTATATTAGGTATCGGATCATAGAAAAAAAACGAGTGTTGAAAAAAAAAGGATCAACTTAGTTTTATATTAGATGCAAGCTCCTAGTTGCCTAGTGTTCTTATTATAAGGGTTGAAGTAGCAATGTTGACGTGAGTTAGTAGCGCAAGGCTGTCGCGATTTAGAGCAAAGGGTGTAACGGCGCGAGATTGCGGCGCCGCGCCCGTGTTTGCGCCATCACTCACGCGGCAACCTTGCGCGCCTACGCAAACTGCTCGACAAACACATTACATACTGCCGCGGCCGGCGCAATGACGAAACTAATCCATACAGCACCCGTAGCATCACATAACCGGTGACAGCTATGTATTAAGCGCGTAGCTAAGGTATGGCTCAATCGCCATGCCTTTCTAATATTACTCTCTTATTGTGATCCTTCAAGGTTGGGGCACTTTGTTGGTATACCTTGGTTCCATTGTCCTTAATCGTTGCTCAGGGCACAGTGCAAGTCTAGTAGTTAATAAGACGATGATAATTACGAAGGTCAGACAAAAGTTTCATAGAAGTAACAGCTTCGGCCCCTTGCAGCCCAACATTATGTTGATTCAACAATATTTGATGTGAAAACCTGTACAAACTATCATGTTGTTTGGACAGTTCTCCGACAAGCACCCCAAAGAGATCGAGGAGCTGTGGTCAACGCTGTGCGCCTGCTGGCCCAACAACCTGAAGGTCATCATCCGCTACCTCATCATCGTGTCCGGCATGGCGCCCAACGAGCTGCTGCCTTATGTGAGTACGAACACCACACAAACTAACGCACTCGCTATACTTAATCTACATTTTATTAAAAAGTGCGACTGGAACTTGTACAATTACATAAAACTTTTTTAATTTATGTTATATAGGATCTCCTGTTAGGTATAAGAAATACCTGTGCTATTCATACCCCCCTCTTCCCCCCTCTTTTTACCTTCCGGAAGTTTAGAAGAACAACGCGGTCACACAGACAGACACGAAAAGCGACTTTAATTCATAATATGAATAGATATAGGATGCGCTGAGATAGCCCACGAAATTCAAGTTTTTCAGCCTCTACTACAACTTTGTTCATTCAATTCATAAATTAATTTAAATAATCGCAGTTCCTTAATACCCAAAGAAAGGTTGAACCCTGTCAGTTATGGCGCCATGCCATTAGCCATAATTTTTAAATCTGTGTTATCTTTTATAATATTCATTTAAATGATGTGATGTCCAGAAATATTTTTATCTTAATTAAATGGCCAATTTTAATAACATATTATATCGGATAAGAACTAAAAATATACTGGTCAAAATAGCTTCGGAAATAACGTTTTTTTTTTTCAAATTCTGAACGATAAAAATGTTTACTGTGGGTCATCCTTAGGAGATAGACATGATATCGTGAACTTTTCTGTTGATTTGTTAGGATATACAATCCAGTAAAACATACATTTTATCTATCTGCTACGGTTTAGTTAGCGCACGCCATGTAAGCGCTCAAAAAAGTGCTTTTGTCTCGACTTGACAAAACTTCAAGTTTCAGTAGTACTGAAACTTGAAGGACCGCTCGCTCGTTTTGAAATAGGTTCGCGTATGAATTATTACCCTTTGATTTGAAAAATATGTTTCAAACTATAAACAACAACTTGCCATGTATGTACTCGTACAGTGTACACCTACGTCTGAAGCAAACGGTGATAAGAAGGAGTATCGGGCATCCTTTGTGTGACAAACATAAATGCACGACTGGACGCCACAGAGATTGCTAGGCACGTGATCCGTCTTGCGAGGAATTGCTTCATACTCAAAGCACAGGATTCTGTGATTTCTAGGCAGCCCGATCGGATCTCCACACCTACGTATCGAAGTTTAAGCTTAGAGCGGATCGGATCCCTCTTGTCTCGACAACAATGCAACACAAGAGATTTATATACGAACAAGGGTGCGCCCGCCGGTATCCTCTGCCCCCGTGGGCTTAAGTCTACCGACATCAGTTCGAGAAAAGTCTTTTGATACCGTACAAGTTTTTCTTTACATATTTAGCAGCTCTTTACTTTCATGCCAAATATACAGTTTTAAAATAAAAACAAATTCAAATCGCAATGAAGCTTATTAAACAAAAGGTATGTTATGTATAAAACGTAAATTGCCGTCAGATTCTTCACGTTTTGAGAACTGATGACATAATTAAATGACTTCGTCTTCCTAGAGTTGTTATTGCACATATTATAGCAGTAAACAAAAACATATTCTAATGAAAAAGTGTGTAGGTAACTGAAACTGGCCATTCTTCCGGCTATTTTTCATGAGAGATGACATTTTTATTCAGCAACGAAACGTGCAACGACTTTAAAATTAATAATTGCTCGTGTTCTAGAACGTTACTTATTCAAGGTCTGTTAAAAATAGGTTTTGAATATAGAATTTCTAAGAAAAAGCTTATGTCGTTAATATTATTATGATGAGAAACCTAATCATTCATGCGGGCTTCGTTTCCATCGTTAAATTAATAAATTGTAACTGAATTAGATACGCCTTACATACTTAAGCCTTACGAGTTGTAGTTCTGTAGAGCGACCCGTGAGCCTTGCACGAGTCAAAACGTGAAATAACGACGGCGAAAAATTTAATAATTAAAATAGTAACTATCCTTACAATAGTTGAAGCTATTGTCGTATTCAGATAGAGTATGTAGTATTCCTAGAATCGAGTTAAAACGCTTGAGGCATGTCGGGGCTTCACGGACAATACGAACATAACAGAAATAAGCAGTACCTTTGTACTCATAATTATGATTATGTCTTATCTGTATCTATTTTTCTGTGTGTACATAAATAATAAAATAAATAAATAACCCACTTCTACGAGCATTATATTCTCCGGTCCTTTGAAGTTCTTAAAAGCTCCAACTACAATCGATCTGCGTTAAAAAAAAAAAACATGCAAGAGAAATTCTGAAATTTCAATGTTTGGAAAGTTAGTTTTATATTAAACAATTATCCAATTCTCTCGTTGTACAACAAATTCATTGTGTCAGTAAAGACAACAACCTTATATTGATCGTAACAATTAAGCCTTGACAACTGAATACCTAACAAGAACAAACATTTTGTAAATTGCACTTGTTAGTATGCCAGATGGATTCCGGAAAGCTTTTATTAGCTAACTTCTTCTTGGTGTATCAAGTGAAATATTTGTGGACGCGCTTCGTTCCAATGACAGTATAATCAAACTCTTAATAGCTTAGGTTATATCTCACTTGCACGTCATATAAGATAAGGGAGTATTTTAAACCTTCGTGAAGTTTCAATGGCGAAGGTCTGTTAAAGCTAATTGTAGATGGCGTACCATATACCCCCCTGGGCCTACAATAAATTTTACATTTCATTAATTCATGAGTTTGCTTTTATTCCACTATTTCGTTGTTTTCGGTAATCTCAATATTTTAAATCAGTATTTATTCGGCATGGAAAGTGCCACAATTAAAAACCTTAAGTAATGAGTAATTCGTCGTAATCACTTTCTTCAAAATGATTCGAACATAACCTCGAACTCTGTTTGGTTAAAATAATTCTCTACGAATAGCTTACGGCCACAATCTTCTAAGTTTAGGGCCTTTCGGAAAAAGGTAGACTCCAATTTCCGAGCATTTAGGAACACAACAACGAGTCATTTTCGCAATAAATAAAAAAACCGCCACGTCTGGCATTGTTAACTTGTTTTGAGATCTAGCTACGACAGCGCCATTTTGACAGATGCCTTCCCCATTTACTAGAATTATTTGATGCTGCAGCAAGATTCGTCTCCGTACGATGGAACTATTCAACGGAGTAACCGTTGAATAAGCACATATTCACAATCATTTAAAAATAAACTTGTTATTAAGAAGATCCCCAATTTCATTCATATGGAGTAGGTACATACTAAAGAGACTATTCTATTTTACTGTAATGGCTGAAAAGGGGGTGTGTACTAAGATGACAAGCTAATGCAGATGTATGATAAAAGACTTGCTGCACCTACCCCAAATAAATTGTGTTAATAAGATACGATGAAGATTAATAATGTCGTAGGCAAAGCGCGTGGTGCTGTACCTCGCGCGGTCGCGGCCGGAGCGGCTGCTGGACGAGATGATGACCGAACTGCAGACTGTGGAGACGCTCAACTGCCTCATCGAGCGCACCGAGACGCCGCCCTTCTACCGGCTCACGTCCATGCGCAAGGCCACCTCGGGCCACAGCGACGGGCCCTGCACCGGCTCACAGGTACACTCACAGCCACAATGTGTTCGGCACTTTAAGGGCTATTATTGTCTGCTCATTGCCCGATAGAACCTGTTTTACCAACTCAACATTATACCAATCCATATATCAATGCAACACGAAAGCGAAATTAGTTCCCGTTTTATTTTTCATAGTTAATACTTTTTTCGCAGAATGAAAGTTAATACAAATGTTTCTCCGAACTACAAACAGCTGCTTCATTTCGAACATTTTATTTTCGCCATATACCGTCACCAAATATTTTGAAACAACTAATGCATTACTAAATAATACTAATAATATTAAATTTTAAACATTGTGTTTTAACTTTTGATATGAGATTTTATGCAATGAACGTAACTAGTGTATGTGAAAATATTTTATTATTTTATTTGATTTAAGGATCCTTGTTTTTGTAGTGGTACACGAGCCTAGCTTATGGGTTATGAGTATGACGGACAAAATAATTACTCTAACCAATGCCGATGGCAGTATTCGAAATATTTCTGTATCTGTGATGGCGGTCCCTTTACATTCGAGTTTAATCAAGATAACGTGCAGTATTCTATTATGGTTTTTTTTATTTTCAGTTCTATTTGTAACGTTTGTGTATGTGCTGCAGGACGCTACCGGTCGGACTGGGGAGCTCGCACCGGTCGAGAAAGGCACCATACACACAAAGAGGCATAGCGGCGAAGATCCGGCCAAAGCCAGGTATTTCAGTGTTCAATCATATTTGAGTGCAATTTCCACGAGACATGCATACTCGTACTCTACCTCGTGGCACGCAGAAAAATTAAGAACTTTTCGTAAAAAATATTATTCCTCTTTGACTTTTTTGTAATATAGGTACTACCTACTCGGTGATATTTTTACAGAAAATTTATAAAAAGAAATAACATATCAATTTCATGCGTAGATTTTGCTATTCTCACTACCCTTTCTTTTACTTCTTTCAAATACATAATGATCTCTTTTTATTTTCTATTAACATATTATAAACATGATAGGCCACATATATTTGAATGTTTGGGCGCTGGCGACGTATCGACAAGTTTTACTGCTCACATGACTGGGTTCACAAAAGCACAAACGCTCGTCCAGAGTGAATCGCTCACGCTACTGGGCGGCGCGTCATGTGTATCTAACACAATGTCATTAAAACGCCTTGTACGATTACAGTGATGCGACTAATATATGGCGGGCAGGGATTTAAACCGTAATCGTCTGTTTCGTTTTGACACCTCTGACAACAATGTCGCAGAGACTTGAGTTGCCATGGAAACGCCAGTATTGTTGTGTGAGCTCACTCTTCTCAGTATTTACGACTTTTTGTGCAACTTTGGACACGTTTGACAATTTAAATCTTTGAAAGTGGGTGAATCTTTAATCTGTGATCCGCCAACTAAAAAATTAAGATGGATCTATAATTGATACCGAGCGCTACCCGCCTGCCTCCGCCCCATGCCGCCCTTGCCTCTGCACGTTCAGTTACAGAAAAGACACGCGCTTCCGTGTGTCTCTTTTCTGTAAATTTCGTGGAACTGCGAATGAATTGGAAAAGGCTTAAGGCGTAATGAATACAAGTGTATCATACGCTTCATAATGTGCCTCGTAAACCCTCACCAAGTAGTTAGGTGAATCCTGACGTAAAATGTTATCTGGAAGACCGGCTCGGCACCCTTAATTTGTATTGCAGCTTTTTAACTTTAATGGTATATGTGAGTAGAATAAAGTAGGATTTGTAACTATATCTCTAACAGTGTTATTCTTTCCGAAACGAGTTGAGTACAAGCCGAGTCAGCAAGTTCTTTCTCCATTGCTCTTTCACTTCTTGGACAAAAAGATAAATTAATATCTGTGTTTTAAAACGTAGAGCGACAGAAGTATATTGAATCACTAAGCAAGGGATCTAAGTACCTATCTTGTTTACGTCTTCCTATTAGAACAGCTATTTGCTAAAATGTATAGAGTATTGAGTTGAGGATACGCGCGTACGTGAGTTGAGCTGCACGATTAGTGAAAAATGCGTGCACTGACTGGACAGGGCCACTCAAATCTGTGTGGTTCTTTCCTCAAAATACCAATTCAGACTTTTAAATTCCAGGCATAATATAGACAGAATTTAAAAGAGACTGACCCCTTGCATCATCTGTTCTCAGGGGTAGTCAGATAGGGAATGTTGACTCCATCTAGCTAATTTTTAAGGTTCCGTACCTCAAAAGTAAAAAACGCGGATTACTTCGTTGTCCGTCCGTCCTTCTGTCTGACTGTGTGAGAGAACAAAAGTTTGTGCTTGAGATAAATTCATCTCAACTAGGAAACCCTTCATTGTGCGTGATCCAACACACACTTGGCTGGTTTTTTTTTTTTTATATGAGCTGTAATTTTTTTATATGAGCCGTAATAGTGATTCGGATGTCCTATTTACAGGATAAACAATTTCATTTAATTTACAGGCAGAGATTGTTATTGCATAGAAGGAATAGAAAATAAACAGGAAAATGCAAACACGCAAACGTTAAAGGTCGAGTTCAAATACATTAGGGAATATACGTGCAAGTAGCCGCCTTCCACTCTCTAGATGCGCCCCCACACGTTAAAGCACCTACTCCCACGCAGAGATAGAGTGACCAAAAGGGTTGTTTTGCAAACATTCATATTCGCCTACGCTATAAAACTTGGAAAAAACACTGACTCAACATTTTGATGTTCATAGACTCACGAACGCTTTATTTTCCTTGCTGCTAAAAACACTTTATTGCGGAAATCTGGTAACGCAATTCTGCAACCAGGATTGGTTGCAGAATTGCGTTACCAGATTTCCGCCACGCGATGCGATGTTACGCGATTTTTGTTTTACGACGATACAGAAGATATTCTAACGATCATCTCATGAATACCTTTCTCAATACTGTAATTACTGAGTCACTTTAATGATTGCATTTAAGTTATAAAAATCAATTTTTGTGCGGAACTTTGGCTCCTGAGATACAAGTATATTTTTACTTAGCCAGGAGCCAGCTGTTCTACCTGATTTTGACCACCACTTGTACAATCATGTTATGATTAACTTTATGTGTTTTTGTACAATAAACTAATATATATATATATATATACTAATATTTATTTAAGGATCGCATCTGATTAAACTATAACTAGCCTCAATTTAAAGAATATGGATAATATAAAACGTAAGTTGCGCGCTAAAAACAAAAACGTGAATTGGTTAGGGATAACTTATACCCAAATGTAAGGGTACCAATATATTAGTCGCGCCTAGCCAGCACCTGATAGAACCGAAGAAAAATGAGGCAAACAAGTCCTTTGAACGTGCTTTCGCTGCAGCGACTCGAGATTTGCGTCTCATGGCGTCGCACGCTCGCACAATGGACTGGGTTAGGACGGATAAGAAGCGATTACGTACTCTTTGTAGCATCTAGATTCCTGGAATCTAACGACGGGCCAAGTGCGAGTCGGACTCGCTAATCTGTGACGATTTCAAGTGGTTACCTCTTACGGTTCAAACGATACAGCCTTTGTCACGGGAGTTCGACATAGACAGACGGATGGCTTTAGCTTAGTAATAGGTACTAGCCACCTAATGAATTAAATTAATTTAATTTGGTAGGGTACGTTATAAGTATGCAATTACGTCTTTAATGTTTGAAACATCTTATAACAATATTTAGTACCCCCACATTTCGCCAGTTACGTTTAAGTCCCGTGTTATAGGATGCGACGTGCGCGCTATATGTCTGTATGTACACCGCCGAACCCTCCGGAGACAACAGGCGTGATGTTATGTTATGTTTAACATTATGTATAATGTCCCATGTCCTCATATTCCCTATAGACCTACGACATTATTTAATCTTATATTATGTAGCATCTTTATTAAGAGGAATGCGGCTTACCTCCAACAGCATTTTGAAAGTCCTAGCCGAAAAACACGATTGGTGTAATAATTATAAATACATTAAATATTATATTTTTTCCCTTGAAAAAGTATTAAATACTCTGAACAAATAGATGATATTTATTATGTCAATCACTAGCATTTAAATGACAAGATGGTGCATGAAAGGAGTCCCCGAGCGATGTACCCTCCGATCTTCTGTTACACCTCTGTCGATTGGCTAAACCTTTCACCACGATGGCAAACATAAGTTCTAACAGGCCCTTCCCAGGCCGAAACAGTCCACTGATAAAACCAGATTCGATTAATCTCAATCAACATCGAAGGGTTCTACCATTCCACCTACCTCACAAAGTTATAAATTTGTAAGCGTAGTCGCGATAACACCCCGGAAATGTATCCCCCGAGGATGTCGCACATCATATATCCGCGGCGTATCCCTGGAACCTGGTGAACATCTAACGACGTAGGGACATCTCTACAATAGTGACCCATTTGCAGAGGAGACTGTTGCAGCTGGAGAAAAACTGCTGTTACTGCTTAGCGAGCGGGACTCACAATAACAAAAAAGCGTGGACCACTATCCGCAAACTCACTGCGAACCACGACAACCTCACACGCCTGTAGAGTAACGGCTAACAATGTTGCTCACCAACTCCTTTTAAACGGCAAACCAACAAAACGACTAGACAGAACATTCTTGCCTCCGAGCTGTTTTTTGAACCAAGGAAAAAAGTGAAAGTCACAGTGGCCCTATATCTGGAGAGCAGACAGCAAAAAGTCATTTTATCGAAAAAAATATAATAAAATGCATTTTGACAACAGAGTCCGTTCGTACAGCAGGTTTTCGGAAAAAGCACTTCTCCCGCCACGAGGGCTCCACGGGTAGTGTTCCTGTGCTCGCATCCAAAAGAACCTAAAATATCGCGCGATCAAGCTGCACAGTATTTGACGAAGTAAAAGACCATTCATGACGAAGTGGATAAAACGCTAAACAGAAACTTATAACGTTGCCATCGAACCAGACTACGGTAAATTGAGCAGGTGTCCCGCCGAAGAAAACAACAACATTCAACATTAATAAAGAAAATACTAGTATCTATTCGTAATGGCTAGTAACTTGTGATGAAAAAGGGTCCTTATTAGTCTCAACATACTATCAGAAGACGGTTTGTTCAAGCCGATCTCAAACCGTTACTCACCCAGACACTTTAAAACACACCTCAAAATATAAATATGGCCGGGAAATCATCGAAATCTTAGACTGGCCCTCTTAGACAGCCGCCGAACCTCAGAGCCGAGATACTGAAAGTCGGAGCAGAGCGGAAGCGCGCCATCTTGCGCTATGGCTCCGGAACTGAACTGAGGAGACCGCCGAAATCGCAGATCATAAAATATTCTGTTTTGGTTCTGCTGATTTTCAAGCCAATTTTGTCCAGCGTCTGTTGCCATTTGTCTAATTTGCTCTGGATCTCCGGTCCATATATACCAACAAAAACAATTCTGTCGACCAACACCACGAATAAATGAAAATAAACATACAAACATGAAAAAGGAACTTCGTGGAATGCAGCGTTTCCTCCTTTTTAATTAAACTAATCAAGACTAAGATTTCATTCAACAACTTTTGAACTCTGGATGGATGTTCCGATCGCCAAATCATTTTATCTGTAACGGTTAGCATATTGTAGTAGCCCAAATGATTCATGTAAAAAAATACTCAGCCTGTATAGTGCAAAGATGCATCTTGCGGCCGATTAAATAGGTACATAATATTTATTTCAAAAATTGCACAATACCTTATAGTGTAATTCTTCCGGCCACGCTGATATTTGGTGCAGCAGGAATGCAAGAAAACATATTTCATCACAGATCAGCCAAACGCGGCTGGTTGATCTTTATTCACTCGAACCGAAGCATCGTGCCTTTTGATGACTGAGATAACGGCTTAAAGGATGATTTCCACCAAACTGGTCGCAACGCATCGGATCGGAACGGATTTTACAATCGTTAAACGATATTAAATCGTGTAAACAGTATTTAAAGTCTATATTACCAAGCCTTGCACAGCAGCTTGACAGCGGGCGTCTTCTGGGACGTGCGAACGGCTGCGTTCGCCTATCGTCGTATCCGATCGGATCCTTTAAGCTGTCGTTGCGTGCACTTAAACCCGTGGCCGGGCGGCACCACCAGGAGATGTCGACTCTATACGTCGAATCAAGGACATACCTGGGCAATTTCAAGTGTGGTTTGAGTGAGGAAAAAAAATAAAAAAATAGAACACGTCAACACGGTAGAAATAAAACTATTTGACTAGGCGCAGAAACGGATACAACATCCTGCCGGACGCGATCGGCTATCGCCGCATCCGTTCGTATCCTTTCCGATCTGATGCGATGCGAGCCGTTTGGTGGAAATCATCCTTAACACGTATTTACTGAGTTTGTTTTTTAAACAAGAGTTTTTGAGCTACCGCGATTGCTCTAAAAAGTCTCAATTAACGAATCGTACAAGAAGTCTACCGATGCATTTGCCCGGCGCGTCGGTGCACGAACGCGGTGACGTCACGGACCGACGGCTGCCCGGGAACTGAGGCTCGGCTCGCACCTCCCCGCACTGACACTGATATGTGCAACCCTTAAAACCATGAAATACACCTTCAATACCTTCACAGGCTGAGTTTGAAACGAATACATCGTAGTTTAATATAAAATCATCTTTAAATCTAAAAAATGTAAACATCTCTACTTGATGGCTATTATGAAGTGTTTATTATTTTGAGGTGTTTGGCGCCGATTGCTTGAGGCTTTCGCCTAGTTCGGCTACAGATGTCTAATTCATTTGTAACAAGTAAATATAGCCTATAAGACATGTGTAAACAGTTATTGAAATAAACTTATTATATTGGGTGGTTCAATTAGTGACGACATAAAAAAAAATTGCTTCCTCATACCCAGTGGTATCGGAAAATACCCCCCATGGATGTTCCACGATTCTTGATAGTTATCGAGAAAACTTCTTTTCTCGAAAAAAAAAAATTAAATCTTTATTTTTACACTTCTTCATTTTTTTTTTCAGTTTTCTCTGTTATGGTATATCGTTTCAGACATAAAATAATAATCTTACTATCAAGATACATTGTTTTAATGATTGTGAATGTGAGGACTATGTGGATATTTTATTTTTATTGTTTTTCCTCTTTCTTAATTTTTTTCTTTCTCAGTTAGTTTAAATGATGGTCTGGCAGTTTGAGTACTTTATGCGACCTACCCAAATGTCCTTTCTTTGGTATTGTTCGTCGAGTTGAGCTCTTAAGTTCTGAGTTGAGCTCTACGATTACTGACAAATGCTTGCACTGACTGGACAGGTCCACTCAAATCTGTGTGGTTCTTTCCTCAAAAGACCATTTCAGACACTAATCTACATGGTCCTCATATGGCCTGACCAAGATTATGTCTGGACTTTAAAAGATACTGTGACCTCTGAGTTTGTTTCGGTCTTTCTTCTCAGAGTAGTCAGATAGGAAACGCCGAACTCATCTAGCTAATTTTTAATTATTTTTTTAAGATGACGTGTAAAAGTGATTCCAATATCCTATTTACAGAATAAACAATTTCATTTCATTTCAGCAAATTATACTCTGATCTTATTTTATTCTAAGAAAAGTATATATAAAAATCTAAAACTTTCTTTTTGGATTTATACAACCCAGCTTAGGTACATAAAACGGGTTCCGATCAAGTATCTTGATGGTGGTTGCGGTCGCGTATTTCCAATGTATACAAGACCAGAACGCAGCCATAGGAAGCTGCTTGCTTATACATTGTAATGCTTTTTAAAAATCTGTGATTACAATCTATACACGAATTTTGCGTACTGCTCGTATATAGTTTGTAACGTAGACGCGCGCGTCCTGGTTCCAAACTATGCTACACCACTTACGCCTGTCAAGAGTTTTAAAGATATAGTTTAATAAAAAAAATGTGAAATGGGTTAGGTTAGGTTAGAAATGTGACGCGAGCCGTACAACGCCTTGGAAGTAGCGCTTGCCGCGTCGGCAAGCGCTACTTCCAAGTTGCTCGCAGCCAGGCAGACTATTTAGTATTAGCGCAAGGTGCGTTACGTCGCAAACAAGTTGGATACCAGTTCACAAAAAAGAAAGACGCGTCGCGGTCAATGATTAATTTAAGCAGTAATACATATTATTTAATTCTGTAACTACTTGAAGCTAAAGTTAAACTTACTAAATACAATTTAGCTATCGTATATTTTCTTTGTTCAAATATGCGCATGATAACATATTGATCAAATGCATTTATGATATTATATACCTTGGCTATGTAAGCGGCTTATTTGTAGAGCCGTGACAGAGGCGGGTGCGATGTCGGCGGCTCATAATTAAATTATCAAAACTACTCTATATTTGAGTCAGTAATGGAAGATGTTTTGGCAAAACTGGCAACCGGTAATAAATCACAAATTATTTGTGGTAACTTTAATATTAATATTTTACAAAATAATTCAATTAGCAGTAGATTATTAAGCCTCTTCAGATCATTCAATCAAATATGTTTTTAGAACCAACGCGCATAACTTCGACTACTGCTACATGTATTGATACTGTCTTTTGTTGCTGCGTCTATTTAAATAAAGCCATTGTAAATTATCTCCCTTCTGATCACAATGGTCAAAAAGTTATTTTTGAGTCCAACACACCAATACAAAAAATGCAGATTCAAATCAGACCAGTAACAGCGGGTAATTTAAATATTTTGAAAAGCACTTTAATTAGCAAGTTAAGTGCTCAGGGTCCAAATATGTCCAATGGCAATATTTTGTATGAACAATTCTTTTCACTCGTGCAAACAGAGTTCAATACCTATATCTTTTAAGAAATAAACTAAATGTATTTGCCCTACGTTTTTATTCAGTGACTGGGCAACTGAAGGCATCAGGAAAAGAAAAAATATTGTATCTCTACTGGACTACTAGCATCTGCTTATGTACAAAATATTACGTATGTTTCTTGACAAAAAAAAAAATATGACAAAAAGAAATATATCTAAACTGTGGCGGCATCTACATCGCCACATGCGAACTACGCATCAAAGACCTGACGTCACACAACATTCTGACGTCACACAAACCCTGCATCGCGCAATTAGAGTTTACCGCGCGAACGACATATATAAGACTATCCGACATCAACCGTTGCACAGTTGCCCGCCAGACACGACACCCGTCTGGTCGGAGGAACCTGCCTTTTCTATAGAGGATGAGTGAACTTTACACCCTGTTCCTCATGGGGTATGAGGAACAAGATGTAAAGTCCACTCATCCTCTAAAATAATATATAATAATATTATAAATGTGAAAGTTTATATGGTGGGATGTTTGTTACTCAATCACGCAAAAACGGATTTTGATGAAGATTGGAACACAGATAGTTTATAATCTGGATTAACACAAAGGATACTTTTCATCCCAGTAGTACAACCCCGTGGGATAATTTCCGACCTCCACGCGTCCAGATTGCAAAAACTCAAACTAATATTTATTTCAATTAAACCATTTACAGGCAATTTTAAACTGTCGAAGAAACGGTCAGTTAGTCAACAGTTGAAGCTATTTGCCCATTCCAAAAAGTAGATCTCTATGGAGAAGAACGCGTGGATCAGCACCATACACCTCAACCTCTGTAACGTTCAAATGACAGTTCGTTGGGCAAAGGTATTCGGCGACCAATTAGTCGGCGGCTTAGCGCTTTGTGCCGGCGCGCTCGGTGCCGCAACATGCATTGTTTCAGTCCGTGATGAATGTCATTTGCAAATGAATTTCCCTCTGAAGGATTCCTTGTAGTCAAGGCTTTATCAATATTTGTTTTGTTCAGTTTGCTCACCTTTGCGTAGCAATGGTTGACTTATTTTAACTCTTTGTCTGATGTATCTAGCTAATTTGATGGCATATAGTGGACACCTTTGGCGAGAGTAGGACGTAGTTTTCAATTGGGCACATTTTTGTGGACTCTGTAAGAATTTAAGCACACTGGATGGATGTTGGTTTAATGAACGAAACCGATAACTGTTAAAACTGTACAATATGACAATAAGTATTAGACCTACGTCGTTTTCAAAATTTGCCGTTGTTAAGTAATTTATGGTGACATGTATGTTTATCAGCGGTGCCAAAGCGCCGGAGACGCCGAGTGCGCGCGCGCAAGACAAGCGCGCGTCGGCGCCACCATGTTCTACGCCGCCAGCTGACGAGGAGCCTCCTCCGCCCTCAGACGGAGACGCCACACCGGTAACGTATTAATATCATAAACATAAATAATGTTTCTCATTCAAATTCTGTTCATATACAGCTAGGGTGAAGTCCCTTAACTTCATCAGCCACAGACAGCGTCTCGCCGTGCGCCAAGCCGGCTGCTAGGGCAATAGACACATCTAGTCTATTTGAAACGATCACTGAAGAGTATAAAATACTGTGGGCAATTAACGGTCACCAGATGTCACAGATAACATTTAACACGAGGGTGCCCCGTTGAACTCGTGGTCGCAAGCGCCACTGCTGAACATGGATTCTTGAGTTCGATTCCTAGGTCTGGAAAATAGTTATTGGGTTTTTCCATTAAGAATTTCTCAGTAGCAGCCCAGAGTTTGGAAGCTGGTGGTGTGATACCCCGTGACTGGATGCGCACGTGGCGCCGCCGGTCCGGCGCCTGAACTCTCCCCGTCGTGTCGGATTGCCATCTCATCGGGCTATGAGTGCACTTGTGCACTATAATATCTTTTGCCTACCTGGCTAATCTCCGTTGAAATTGGCCACCGTGACCGAAACTCGGCTGGAAGGATATTATTAATACAAGGATCCAGACCTTAAAAAGATGCTCAAGAGCAGTTGTTCAGTGTGCGATATGGGGTATATTTAACATTCGTGCGATCATGAATAACGTGTTCCCTAGACCGGGCTGTGCCCCGAGCCCGGCCTGCTGCCGCTGGCGGGCAGCGCTCCGGCAACGCCGCAGGAGACGCGCATGGACCAGCCTCAGCCACGCCCGCTGCCCATGCCCGAGTACGGCGGCTTCTTCGCGCTGCTCACCGAGTACCTGCCCGATACCAGCCAGCCTATCTCAGGCTTCCATCGGTACGTAATAATAATAATAAATAACGTTTATTTATCAAAAAACACACTGGTTGAACACAGTAGTAGATATACTAAAATTATACATAATAGTTTGTACAAACGTTGAAAGGCTTCAAAAATCTATTTTATGACAAAATATAAACCCTGTCTCTCAAACTAGGAGGCCTGTATTTAAAATAGATTCTGTTTTAAAATAGTCCTGCTGAATGAGCCATTCTGTTATTTTAGATTTAACATTAAATGTATTTAAGTTTATATCGTCTAGTTCCTTCTGTATTTTTTAAAGTCGTGAATGCTTAGAACGAGGTATTGTCGTCTTGCAAACGAGGTTTTGTGTTGTACACCTGCCGGAATCAGACGGAGGCAAATAGCCATGTATCCTGAGAACAGATCGAAGAACATAGGGCTGTCGTCAGACCTTGACAGTCAACGTATAATTGCGTTGTAGGGTATCTGTAGGGTTTCCTTGTCATTACTTTAAGTACAGCCCTTTAGGCCCTCTCTGCTCTCAAAATTAAGTATTCGCTGCTCCACCCCATACTGTTATTCAATATCCCAATATAGATTGGCATAAGGTAAAATACACCATTCTGAGAATGGCGAAACTACCAGATTCCCGGAGAGATTTAAATATAGAAATATAGAAACTGTTCCAGGTGATACGTATATACGAGTTTCTTATATATTAATAAACTCACGCCTTCTCCCCATGGGGGTAGACAGAAACTACAGAACGCCACCTGCTTCGATCCTTACATATGCTTCGTTTACGTTCATACATCTGGTCACGTTCGAACACGCACGCCAGTTGCGAGTACTACGCACCTGACCTTTCTGAAGAACATCCTCCCGGCGTTTCCACAGTTGCTTCTCCTTTACTGTATAGGGAAGTTCAATGTTAAAAGGGAAGTGAACAAAAACCTTATTATAATGCCGGAGGTTAAATACCAAATTATGTGATACATTTTCCAGAAAGCTGCAACACAGCTAACACACAGCATAGCTTGTAACAACTTGTAACATTATAGAATGCAAATATAGGTATAGATGTGAGCTTTTAATGCACTCATTATGTTTTTTGTTGTGTTTTCAGCAATAAAAATAGACGAATCAAAATAAATTTTAATATAAATTATCGAAACGAAAATATTCGCTTCTGACTTTTATGCATTCTGTATTATTTTGCGAGTGATGTGACGTCGTCTGCTTAACCGCCCAATAACTGCGCTGTCAAAATAAAATAGTTACGGGAGACGTCCGGGTTATAGTGTAGACAGTTCCAATGCGTGTCCTGTGCAGATGCAACGTGGCGGTGATGCTGCTGTGTGACGTGGTGCTGGACGGCGTCGAGCTGGACTGGTCTATCCACGTGCCGCTCATGCTGCACATCGTCTTCTTGGGAATGGACCACACCAGGTAACGTACGGCTAATTGAGTTAGAGTAGATATGTAGTTAAGTATAAATCCGCAGGTTGTATTGTTAGTAGCGAGATATGGGTTGCAACACAGCGTTGATCAGTGTTGTGGCAATGTTGCATACTGCGCTAAGCGGAGCACAATACGGAGTTGGACACTGATATTATGGCTGATGCACTCTATTGTGTTAGGAATAAACTATGTACTTTTTTCTATTTAAATGAGTGTACTCCGCGGCTTGATGAGTGCATCCTGTAAACATATCAGTTACTGAGTAAGTGCAGGGAATGATTGGTACAAACAAGAATGTGTTGTGCGACGACCTGTAACGGTCACATAAGAACTACGAGGTTAGATGTCAGTAATATCCGATTCCTGACTATCCCATACACCGGGCAAGCAACATTTGACAGAGAAGGTGTTTACACAAATTGTGCATTTTGTGCATCGCGTGTCTGGTCTTTTCACTGGAGAATTATAACACATTGCATAGCCGCTATTATTATTTATTGCAGAGCAAATAGTAACTCAACAATCAAGACATAACGTCTTTATTGTTGAGTTACTATTTGTAAGAAAAATAAGCTTTTTCGTGTTTAAGGGGCCAAAATGTGATAAGGGGCCATCCATATATTACGTCACACGAATTTTATTATTGTCGAAGCTCCGTCCTTGTCACACGTGACGACGTGACCCAATATGATATTGAGATATTGGAGTGACTCACCCTGGATGACGTCACATATTTTACAATTTTAAACAAAATCTCTTAATAATATTATTGATAGAGTTGATAACATTTTTAAGTTTTTCGTACTTAGTTAGTTTTAATACTTTAGATTTATACATGTGACGTAACGAACGACCTTGTCACAGGAAGTCTGAATTTGCTAACCCCCTTAACGTGTGATTTGATGTGATTCATGGATGGCCAATAATGAGCCAGTTGACGTGTGCAGATGGATCGTGCACCAGCACTGCCGGCAGCTGCTGCTGAACCTGCTGGTGGCGGTGGCGGCGCACCACGACCACCTGACGGTGGCGCGCGTGCTGCTAGCCAGCCGTAGCCAGCAGCTCGGCCTGGGCGTGCCGCAGCCCACGCTGCCGCTCGTGCCACACAACTTTACTGGTAAACACTTTGTTTAAGGCAGCGCTAGGGTAGCCCGAAATTCTAATATTTCTTTTATTTCTTTGTATTTTTGCAGTTGATCAAAATATTATACTCAACCGTATGAAAGTATTCAGAATTATAATCATTTGAATAGCTTCAAATATTATGATTTCATGAAATAGTAATTCGATATTGTAATTTGAACTTAGAGAGCAATTGTATTGATGATTTTAATGTTAATAATTATGTAGAAAAAAGAAATTAATTTTCAATTTTATTCATCCGCAGAGCCAGATGCAGCTTTTGACAAACACCCGCAGTGTGGGCACTCGCCGCGGTCTCACGCTCGCTCCCTGAGCTCTGACCCGCAAGTAACGCCCGAGGGTAAGTCTATACATTATAATTAACAGTTTAGTACCCCAAAGTCGTAAAAGTCATGATAGTCGAAAAAATCAAAATCTGGTTAACTGGTACTGGGATCATCTGTTATCCTTAGCACTTAGGCGTAAAAGTCATGGAAGTTAGAATAACGTAATAATCATGAAAATGGGAGCAATAAAAATCTGATTAACTGGTACCGGGATTATCTGTTATCATCACTTAGTCGTAAAAGTTATGGAAGTCGGAAAAGACAAAATCTAATTAACTGGACCATCTGTTATAATTTTTGAAGTACTGTTTGTAGGCGAATGTGACAACTACCCGTCGCTGCCGGTGATAGTAACAGGTGAGGTAGAAAGCGAGGCGCCGGCACCAGAGGCGGTCCCGGCCGAGGTCGAGGCGGCCGAGCTCCCGGTAGCTGACGTCATCAAGTCGCTCGTGCACTTCCTCGCCAACCGGCCTATGCTCATGCCGCTGTGGCAGTACGAAGACATCACTGCTAAAGGTTTGTGATATCACCGATGCGACACATTTCAACTATGTTAGTAATATATAGCAGCTTTTATTGCGAGTCATTGCTGGAAAAAAGGTTTACTCAACAGTCATCCAACCTTATTCTAGGTAAAACGTCTTGTATTCTAAATAAGTAATTCATCACTTTTCACATAATTTTCGAACACTGATTATTTTGTAATAATACTCAACCTTTGTTACAATACACCACAAAATTTTGACTTTATCTTGCCCAGTATGGACCCTGCGCAGCTGCCAGCAAATGGCGACGCTGCTGCGACACGTGCTGCGTGTGTTCCGCGAGTCGCTGCCGCACGCGCTCATCTCGGAGCGGTGGGCACAGACCGCGCTGCAGCTGGGCCTGTCTTGCCCTTCGCGACACTATGCGGGCAGGTCTCTGCAGGTAAATAATATATTCTTCACTTCTGTTCTCAACTTATAGGAACCAGAATGAAAAATCAATATCTTCTATATCTATACATATTATAAATTGAAGTCGCTTTTCGTGTCTGTCTGTGTGACCGTGCTGTTCTTCTAAACTAATAAAAGATTTATGTTTATAAAAAATGAATGTACTAAATTATAAATTAATTCTGGAAGTCGTAAAACCGCGTGAAGAAGGGGCAGGTCGCTAGTATATAATAAATCGTGAAAACCATTCAACCGTGAAACAGTCACGAACCAACAACCACGCTTTCGTGTGTTTATTGGGTCGTTTTGAAATACCTTAAAAAAAAAAAACTTCGCTAAATATCGAATTCTAAAATTCAAGAATAATTAAGAACTACAAGAATACATTTTGTGGTTTTACGTGATAAATTAGAACATTGTGACCTTAGAACATGAACATTACATAGAACACGCTCAATGTCCTTCACGTGCAATACTCCCATCTCGTTTAATACGTCAGAAACATTCAACAAGTTACCTTTTCTAACGACACCACACAATTCTCACTCGCAGGTGTTCCGCTTCATAGGCGTGGCCATGACAGGCCGCATGGTGTCAGACATTCTGTCCCGGCTGGTGGAGACGGTGGCCGAACAGGGCGAGGACATGCAGGGCTACGTCACCGAGCTACTGTTGACACTGGAGGCCGCGGTGGACTCCCTTGAGTCCAACTTCAGACCCCTCGACTATATGAGGGACATCTTCAAGTCTACACCGAATCTGAACAACAAAGATGGTGGCCAGCCCACCAATGGAAGCCCGTACACTGCGGGTAGGTTCCATTAGCGAAAATATTTTGTGTGATTTTACTATCTTCTCAACAACTACACAAATTACAATGAAATTCACCCTGTTTATATGTGACTACGCCACCTAGAAGCTTGCTACGTTACCACTTTGTCTTTTTTACGCGTATCATATCTATTTCAACTCTCAAGTAGGGCTTACTTGATAGTTGAAATAGAAAATAAAACTTAATAAAACCGGCTGACCGATTCGAGCGATGAATTTATAGCTACTTCTTGCTACTTCTTGATAGAATTGAAATTAATTATTAGACTAATAATTTAACCCTTCCCGAACAGAATAAAAACACATTATTTGTATTAAATATATTCAAATCAAGTTCACTAGACAGTTTGTTGTCAACTATTGGCCTGCCTTAAAGGTGCTCGGTAACCCCTGGTGATGTTGGTCCTTAGGCAAGCGCTCGCCGGGCGTGTGCGTGGGCTGCGTGAGCAACCACACGCGCAGCACCAGCTACTCCGTGTCCTACTGCCTGCGCAAGAACAACGCTCCGCCGCCCAACGCCGACAAGCAGTCGCACGGTAACTATCGCACACTATCTATCCATCCTAATTCAGACTTAGTACAGCTACTGAGAAATCTCTGATGGAAAATTCAATATCACTACCTGATCTGGGAGTCGAACTTAGGACGCGCGCCTCACGAACTCACGATCAGCAGTCGCACGCTTTCGACCACAAGACTAACGAGGCAGTAGTAGTGATTATTACGTAATAAAGCCAAAGATGAACTTACTGACCTGTTGCGATGGGGGAATGAAGAAGTGTGCCCGAAGAGGCGGATACAAACCACATTCGCCCAAATACGGAAATTCAACAGGCAATCCGCGTTTATTGCGTATCAGGAACTGCATCACGCCCCCATCCTTGGACTAGAGTTAAACGACCCAAGCTTGTATTCCCACGAACTAATTATTTGTAACTGGAGCTAATCAGCCAAACGATAGTTCCATGAAATTTTCATTAAAATTATTAATATTTCTCTGCTCAACAAAATTCTCAGTAAATGCAATACACACGAATTTATTGGTTTGAATTGATATTACTTCGTAACCATGCAACCTGTATTTCCTGAAAGGGCAGGCGGAGAAGTGTTGTATGATACACACGTAACAGGAGGCGAACTTATTGTCATTAAGAGGGTACAGGGGCTGCGAGGAATTTGAAAAACAGGTATTTGAAGAAACTAATTGCCGTTACCTTACCTCAAGTCTGCCTCCGTAGAGTGCGATAGAGACAGCTGCAGCTCAGACCGATTATATAACAAAAAAATGTCGAGATCGACGTATTCCTCTTTTTTTTTCTCGAAAACAGCCGATTAAATTATTTTTTACATCAAAATTTTGAGAAAGAGTATGTCTAGGTTCCTATTATTTTCTTTAAGTTAAAAACTTTTCGATTTTGTCTGATAGTTCTCTAATCACGGCGTTAAAAAAGGGGGCATTTTTGTAATTTTTTGAGGGTCATATTTTCTTTACCAATAAGTTGCTGAAAAAAAGGAAATAACAGGGACGTGTCTACAGCAGAGCTTGATTTTAGGAAAAAAAAAAAGATTATTCAAGAGGCGTTATTCAGGTAGAAAAAAGGGGAATACATTTGTATGGAGAATCGCAGGCCCTGTTCCCTCTCAAATCCAATACATTATAAACATTGGATTTGAGACCGGTTAATGCTGCCCATTTTCAATCAGCCTGAAACCCCTCACTAGTAGGCGTATTATAATATTATTCACCGCAACATACGTTCAATATTTTTTCAGTATGTTCTTTAATTACAGAGTAAAAATAATTTGAAAAAATACGGAGAAGGTTTTTTTTAATCATAGATTACAGGAAAACCTATAAGAAGTCTGTAGTCTTAAAATAACATGGTAAATCTCTCAATATTGTACTTACAAACTTACATTTGCAGTTGAAATGTATGGGAGAACATGTTTTTCGACTACAATGTTAAGTTTGTTCTTGGGAAAAAAATAAAATCCCAACTACGGAACCCTTTGTGCGTGGTCCGACACGGACTTGGCTTTTTTAACCATATTTATGTACTTATTAGAAGGCTGAAAGTCACCCAAAGGGCAATGGAGCGGGTTATGCTTGAAGCTTCCTTACGTGATTGAATCAGAAATGAAGAGATCTGTAGGAGAACCAAGATAACCGACATAGCCCGAAGAATTGCCAAACTTAAGTGACAGTGGGCAATAAGAGATGGGCGATGGGGCCGAAGGTTCTGGAGTGGCGACCGCGTACCGGAAGACGTAACGTTGGAAGGCCTCCCACAAGGTGGAGCGATGACCTTGTGAAGGCCGCAGGAATCCGCTGGATGCGAGAAGCACAGTACCGGTCGAGGTGGCAGTTGTTTGGGGAAGGAATAGGTCCAGCAGTGAATGTCTTTCGGTTGAAATGAATGTACTTATTAGTTAGGTTTGCTCTGCATTTGTGGTGATTATGTTCTTATTTGTTAATCCAGTGGAGCGCGCTCGTCCGTGCAGCGAAGCCGCGAAGGGCGTGTGTTCAAACCTGTGTCGGTCGCGCTCGGCGCAGTCCCTCAAGCTGCTCGGTGATAGCGCTACACAGGTACTTATCTTAATACTCAATTAACGAAATATAGTATTTGAAAATTCCTCTCAGTATCCCTTTATTTATTGATTGCTTTGCTTTATTTATTTATTGCTTTGCTTGTAACATTTGCTAACCAGCTTATTCAGAATGTTTTGATGAATAAATGCTCAACAATAGGGTATTTGACTACTATCAAAAACAAACATGAATTAATCCTTATTTTAAAAATGTTAGTAAAAAAAAAACATTTGTGAACCAATAATAAAATCAGTGGATAAATGGAAAAGTTACACACTTGAATTACTCTTCTATCTCTGTCACGAAAAACGACCATAGGACGGCGCGAGGTTACTGTAACGCGTGTCTTGTGACGTCAGATGCTAGCAGTGCAGTTTCTGTCTAGTATAGACATAAAACGTCGTAATTTTTTGATATATTAAAACATATTTTTTTACTAGTTTTAATTTTTTTTTCTAGGTTTAGAAAAATCAAATGAAAAAATAACCAGCCAAATACCCTTTTGTTTGAAACCAAATGAAAAAATCTCCCGTAGATAGAACTGTAACATGTAATTTCTAAAGCACTAACGTCCGCATTGTTTCTGTGCAAGCTCCCGAGTGCGTTGTTGCAGGACGACAAGCTGACGATCCTAGCGACGCTGTTCTGGGTGGGCGCGGCGCTGCTGGAGTCGGACTACGAGCACGAGTATCTGCTGGGCGTGCGCCTGCTGGCGCGCGTCATGCTGCGCTTGCCGCTGGACCGACCCGACGCGCGCGAGCGCCTCGACCGTACGCAGCCGCACACCTCGCCCTCGCTGCACGCGCTGCTGCTCAAGGTAACACCATCAACAGACCCTTAAGCAGCGCATTCACGATCGAATTTGAATTACGTAAAACTAGTAGTAGTAAGTCGTTACAATGTTAATCTAATCTCACTGTAATACCTTTACCTTACCGAAATAATAGTTACATTGTAATAACTTACTCATGATTTTACGTCGATTGTGAATGCCCGACGTTCAACCTATACAGATAAATAACCTCTTTTTGTAGTCTGTGAAAAATATAACATTCAAAATAAATAAATTATTTCTTGTCAATAATTTTCTCAATTATCTGTTAACTTTTCAGGGCTGCACGCACCCCAACACATACGAACCGGTGGTGGGTGTCCTAGTTGACATGATCCCACTGCTCGAGCTGCCGGTCATCGACCCCACGCAATCCCTCGCCTTCCCCATGACCGTGGTAGCCTTACTGCCCTACATGCTGCTGCACTACGAAGACGCCAACGAGCTCTGCGTGCGTGCAGCCTGTCACATCGCACAGGTAACAAACCAACGTACTGACACTATTGCACATCGAAGTTAAAAAATAGAAAGACAGATGGCGCTTTATAAAAGCAGTTTTATTTTTAATGTAATATTAAAAGATCTTAATTCGGAACAATTCCATAAAACCCCTTACGTACGTATATAAGTATTTTTATCACAGCACGGCCGCAATCTAGTAACTGCTTACTGATTAATTGTATATACTTAATAATAATATAATCGTATCTATAGTTAGACTAAACTTTTCTTGAACCCTGCTCTGAACGCTCACTTTCTGCTAAGCGAGATCGAGGTTAAGAGCCCATTTAAAATATTAATACCAGCCTATTATTGGGTGTACTATTATGGGTTTCCTTACGATGGTTTCAAGATAATCTTAGAAAGTACTTTTATACGAATTGAATAAGGTCACATTGGTACTTGCCCGGATTTGAACCTTGTGCATGAGGCAAAGATTTAACGAAGATACCATTAATTAATTAAAAAATGTACTAAACCAGTGACGTAATCAGTTCACAGCCGAGAAGAGCAAGAAGCTAGAGAACCTGGGCACGGTGATGACGCTGTACTCGCGGAGGACGTTCAGTAAGGAGAGCTTCCAGTGGACCAAGTGCGTCGTCAAGTACCTGTGGGACACCTACTCGCACCTCTCGCAACAGATGTTGGCCTTCCTCGTCGAGGTCTTGGAGAAGGTAACACGTACTGAATATATCCACCATACCAATATTAATTTTATTTGTTTTAATTTGAGAAAGACATGAACTACATTCATCATTCTCTTGCCCTTATCGCAATTTACTTGGGGCTCGCGTAACATATATTTCATCCATACTGCTCTATTAGTCGACATCTCGATAGTCACCCCTTCTAACCATATGATCTTTCACACACAGTCCATCCATGAACAACATTATGGACATTCATCCAAATTATTGCACATTCAATTGCAATTAAAACAGTCATATTTACAAAGGAAGAACAATAAAATACACAAACATTTAAAAGTAAAACAAATAAATACGATTTCCCAAAAAAAAACATCTTTCATACAGCATCTGTTAAACCCAACACCATAGAACACTATCTATTCCCAAACGAATGACGAGCACGCTCACGGGGGCACCTCTCGGGGAACTTGTGCGGACATTGACAGCGGACAGAGGGCTGTTCGAGCCATTTACACCCTAGGTCCAGGGGATTCCCTTCGAGAAAAATTCAGAGAAATAAACATTCTGACTACATTGATATTCGAAACTTACCCATTAAAAGATTTAAAAGCTGTATTAAAACCAAACTTTGTAAAAAAGGGTACTATAAAATTTTAGATTATTTAGAAGATAAAAAAGCGTGGGATTGAGCTGCTCGCTCTGCTAAGCTTTGTGATAAAACCATAAAATTTTATATTTTAATTATTATGTAAATCATTAAAAATACCAGTTTTATATACATATTGACATTGTTAAAAATTATATACAAAATAACATGATTACTTTGTAAAGTATTATATTGTTTTAATGATTGTGAATGTGAGGACTATGTGGATATTTTATTTTTATTGTTTTTCCTCTTTCTTTAATTTTTTCTTTCTCAGTTAGTTTTAATGATGGTCTGGCAGTTTGAGTACTTTATGCGACCTACCCAAATGTCCTTTCTTTGGTATTGTTCGTCGAGTTGAGCTCCTTAAGTTCAGAGTTGAACTCCACGATTACTGACAAATGCTTGCACTGACTGGACAGGTCCAATCAAATCTGTGTGGTTCTTTCCTCAAAAGACCATTTCAGACACTAATCTACATGGTCCTCATGTGGCCTGACCAAGATTATGTCTGGACTTTAAAAAAGACTGTGACCTCTGAGTTAGTTTCGGTCTTTCTTCTCAGAGTAGTCAGATAGGAAACGCCGAACTCATCTAGCATTTTCTTCTTTTTTTTTAATATTTTTTTAATATGACGTGGAAAAGTGATTGCAATATCCTATTTACAGAATAAACAATTTCATTTTATTTCACGCCTACGAGCGTGCGACTCAGAACATCCGAACATCAAAATACATGTTTCAAACGAAAAATTCATTTCCATACAGCGGATTTTTGCCGTTAGCCATGTAAATCCCAAAGAGCACACTTGCTGTTCATATCTACCCATTGAATGCAAATTGTGTTAAAAGGTGTATTACAAAAAAAAAAAAAACATAGTTTCCGGTTTTTTCAATCAAAAGTAGAATTCATGTCGGACTGTTAAGCAAACCCGCATTCGCAGCATGATTTCATTTGTAATATCGTAAAATCCCTGTTTAAGCCTGACTGTCCTACCGTGGCCCCTGGCGATGTACAGGCAGCGGAAGGAACACAGAGCCACCCAGAGCGGGAAAAGTTATTTAATAATTTCCGACAAAAAAAAAAAACTGACTGTCCTTTGGAGCGGAGAGGAGCGGAGCGGAGCTGTGCCAATATTAACCAATGGAATTGCATAAAATCTCCGCTCCGCTTCAGTGGACAAGGATTTGCGAACTAGTTTAAAAATTAATACAAAATCGAGAAGTGGACCGAAGAAGCGGAACTGGGAAGTGGAGAAAAACCGGCCGCGGGATACTGCAGCCCGCTCGAATGAGTCGTCGCGTGAACTCGACCTAGTTCCGCACAGTCCGCAACTCCGATCCGCTCCGCTCCTCTCCGCTGCCTCGCTCCGCGTCTATGGACAGGCAGCCTAAAGGCTCTACAAAAGCTTTCACTTCATAATAAAATCGAGTAAATGCTATTAGCCGGAATTTCAATACAATTAGCTGGTATTCCTCTTAAAAACTGCATTTTATTAATTTTTTATAATAACTCTTGGAAAATGTATTTTTTTATTTATAGACGTTCAATCAATCTGCCTAGCCTTTTTTCCCAACTATATTAAGGTCGGCTTCGAGTCAACTGGATGCAGCTGAATACCAGTATTTTACATGAAGTGACTGCCTATCTGACCTCCACAACCCAGTAACTAGGTAATATGGTACCCCTTGGTAAGACTGGTTGTCAGACTGGTTGTCAGAGTTATTACTTATCCACGAACTCCTCTATTTATAGACGTTCATGCTACATAATATATTTTTTTTTTACTTACTTAAATTCTCAATTCACTTTCTTTTCCACATGAAATATATTTTCTTGTCGGGACTTTATGCTCAATGTTTTATTACAAAAATAATAAGTGCCACCGAGAATACGTAACTCTATCAAATGCAGGCCATAACCTTACAAATCGGAACTACAACAAGTACCTACTTGATTCGTGAAAACATGTCGCGCGCCTGACATGACATCACGCCTTCATTACACGAAGGGCGCTACAGAGTTATACTCACCTATAGTACACCCACGTCTAACGATATCACTGTCTTAAGAGCTGTGTTACAATTCGGTGTACTATAAAGTATATGCACCTACCTTCCTACCCACGTTTCACCCTTTAGGTTAAACATTCACTAAGTATGTCGGTTTGTTTGTGCATAACTACGCAGCTTATGAAACCAATACGAATACATAAACAACATTCAGAGATACAGGCTCGCATTCATTCTGTATTCATTACTTCTGGGAACTGAATCGGTTACTGCGGTAGCGAACGAGATGTGGGATTAAACTGTTGTTGACAGTGTGAGCGCTTTTCCAGGAACTCGAGCTCACCGGCGCATTATTGATTCCGCCCGGGTTTTCAGCTAGTCACTGAATTCAAATTCAAAAGAAAAAAAATCATTTATTCAAACTAGACTGAGAATCAGCACTTTTCGAACGTCAAAATTACATAAGACAGTCCCTCAAAACGCCCGCCCTTCACCACTTCCTAGTGCTTTAGCTGGGAAGAAGAAGTGGCGCAACAAACTGTCCAGCAGCACAGCTGTCTGTTCAGTTAGAAAAAAAATATTCTGAGCATGAAATGGACGCAACGTTGTATTTTGTATTATCACCTATTCTGTTCTTACCCATCATGGGGATCATTTCGATGGAGGTAATGGTTTGTGAGGGTACTATTGCAGAAAAAGAGGTCATCTTTTAAATTCAAGATGTAATGAACCTTTTATTTTTCATATCTTTATTTGCGTTCCATGATGTTAATAAGATCTTCTTTTTCTTCGTCTTTTCTTCTTTATTTTCCTTGCTAAAGGGTGTGATCTTGTGTGCAGGGGTCTGCAAACCTGCAGCTGCCGGTGCTGTCGATACTGCACTGCATGCTGTACTACGTGGACCTCAACGCGCCCGCCGCACAGCCCGTCAACGCCGACCTGCTGCGCGCCGTCGCCAAGTTCATCGACGTCACGGTACGTACGAACACATTGCTCAAAATCATCAGAACAACTAAGAAAATGAAACTTTGTCTTGATTGGTTACATTTTTTTTTAAATTACTCTAATTGACGCACTCTGTGTTGATTCTGAAACTTGTTTTATTGAGATAATGTTTCATATTCCTTGTTACCCAACTGCCCCAGAAGTAGGTAAGTATGTAAGTAATATGTATGTATGTCTATCTCATCGGCACGCTCTGTAGCCTAAGCGGCTTGATGGATACTAACAAATGAGGTGTCGTTAGATTCGTCTTAATTCTAGGAGTGACATAGGCTATATAATATTTATATATTGCAATAAAAGCTAGTAATGAGTCAATTCCAAATATATTTATTTATTTATTATACATTTATTCCGGACAGAATCCATATAAGTGTTAGTAACAATTTTCTTAAGATCTATGTCTGTAGGTGCCTCATATAATAAAGTAACATATGAATAAAACTAAAAAGCTTGAAATAAAGCAAATTATTTAAAAAACAACATATCCGACTGCAAAACACATAACTGAAAAGAGAAAAACAACCATTGAACTTTGTTTTTGTAAGGTATTCAGGCGGGGACAAACCATGCGATATATTTGTTTTTTTTTAATAATATGTTATTCTGACCAATTTGAACAGACATTCTTTGTTAAGTCATTTTACGAAAGTGTTGGGTGAAATTCCAGCCTAGTGTTGGATGGTTACCGCTAGTATTAAAAACTAACCAATCTGGCCATGAGGTGGCCTGCGATATCGTAAACCACTTATCCTGGGATGATCACCACTTATCCTGGGAAGAGTAACCATGGAGTTTCTTGCCGGCTCTTCTCCATAGGAAACGACCAATTGGAACCGTGCATCTAGCTTCTGACGTTTCATAAGTGCCCTTATAGGTTTATGTGAAATAAAATATTTTGAATTTTGATCACAGAAAATATAATTTCATTCGTGAATTTATACCCGAAGTAGTAGATAGCGAGATCTCGTACACGTTTAGGTGCAAATAGCGTTCAAGTTTGCGAAACTAGCTCTTATTTTGTTAACTCTAAGAACTATTTTTTTGCTCGCATAATTTCAACGCACTGTTTTCTTCAAACAAAATGAGGATGAGAGCTTCAGCTTAATCCTTACTTATTATAAAAAGTAATTTATTTATTTATTTATTTAAAGAGTTTGGAAGACTTACAGCTAAATGAAATAATAATAAATAACAGTATGGTTATCTGACAGCCAATTATAGGTCTTCACATCTAGAGCTTGACTAATATAAAAGTACTGTGGAACACAATATATACGCTGCCAAATATTGCCAAAAGAATTAAACGTATATAAAAAACAAAAAAATAATGTAATGTCTGTTTGTCTCCGATAGTGAGCTTATAACTTGAGATGGCTGGTCCAATCTAAATTAATTTATTTAAATTTTAGATATGTATTTTTTCTGGCTGTGCATACTTCGTGTATATAATACCGAGTGCACGTGAGCAGAGCCGGGCGCACGATCAGTATACAGTATTATCCTCTGATTCTGATGTAAACACGGGGACATGAAAATACGTGTCAAAACACACGATAACATATGATGTATTGACATCAAATTCGCCGTCAAATCAACACTAGTGTTACTAATAAATGGAGACTGAACGTTCAATAAATGGATTCTAGGCTTTTTAGTGGATTTTCAATGTTTACACATTGATTTAAGTCGCAACAATTTTCTGCATTTTTCGTATCTTGATCTTGAATGCACGGTCAGGAGATTACAATCAACTTCGATTCGTGTCTCTCAAATTTAAACTTTACGTAACAGTCTTAGATATCTACTTATTTAATACTTTAAGCACACCAATGTACAGTGGCGGACTTAATGCCATAGGCATTAACAACCCGAGAACCTTTGGGTGATGCAGAGACAAACACTGGTAGGTGCAATTACGAAAATGATTTAAATATAAAGATACCTATTACAAACTATAAATATAATATATCAATGTATCAATTTGTTTTGCGTAGATTCAAGACAGCAACAACTACAAGGAAGCCATGAAGATCCTGAAGTTGGTGGTGACGCGGTGCTCGACGCTGGTGGTGCCGCCGTACTGGGACAGCCACGCCTCCTCTATCCTCGACACGGAGCTGCACGGCAAGAAGGTAAGGCTTGCAATAAGAAAAATAACTAATATACACTGTAGAATACTGACAAATTCACAACGTTACGACTGCCTCGTTTGTCTGGTGTTCGCAACGCAAGCGCATGAGGTCTCCTGGGCTCGATTCTCAGGTCGGGCAGTATTATTGGATTTTTCCATCAAGAATGTCTCAGTGACAGCGCAGATTGTGGATTTGTGCCCGGTTGATGGCAATAGGTTCGCACCCTATTACATGGGACTTAAACGTAATTGGCGAAATGTGAGTGCACACTGTACTATAGGTACAAGTTGTGCCATTAAAGTTGAGACTTGACCGCGCCTCCCGCCGCTCTTTCCGCCGCCCCGATGACGCCCCGGCGGGGACCTCATACCGCTAAAGAGACCCATAAATCGTCTACTGCTCAAGTCAAACCACGTGGTGTTATGCAACAACATTACGGTCATTATAATAAGTTTAAGAGCTTACTGGAAGGGCGATTTTGTAGATAATTTTTAACAAAACCACGTAATAAGGGTATGTATTGAGTGTTACGCCTGCTTTATCTATGCCCATGATTTCAATTAATACTGTTGCATGAAACATGTAGCTTTCAATATCATAAATACTTACGTTACATTCTACATTCGCAGGAGCTGCCGGGCCGTACGATGGACTTCACATTCGACCTTTCGCAAACGCCTGTGATTGGTCGGAAGTATCTCCCTAAAGCGGGCAGCCAGCCCACCACGGGGCCGAGCTCTCTTTCCAACGCATCGACCGTCACCCCCGACAAGGGTGAGTACCGTATTGCAAAGAATACATAGCCTTCACCGTTGTTAGTGTGTGTGAGTGGAGTAGGAAAAGGACGCGGAGCAGTGGGGTACCAGGCACTGTGCCACTGTGTGCGTGTGCGGGCTAGGCTGAGCGCGGCGCGGCGGTGTTCGCGGGCGCGCGCGGGGTGAGGCTAGGCAGTGCGGCGGGGAGTAGTGCGGGGAGTTATTGCGCAGTATGACGCAGCTTAGCGTAGCTATTTTAAATACGCAGTTACATAAAATCTTACGCAATAACATTTTAAGACTTGAAAAATTAAAAAATAATATTTAGAATAACGTTATAATGTTATCTGTAGATACACATACCGGCCTCCGCACGACGTGGCCCTCAGAACATTCAGAATACGCAAAGAACGACATATCGAGAATTCCTTTGTATTCATCTATTTATGTTCAAAAGAAATAAAGTGTAAATACGTGCCCGCGACTTTGTCACATTGTAAGTGGCATTCTGTAAAGACTATTAGGGCAAGCAACTTATGTAAAACAATTTTCATACATAATCATTAGGGTTACGTATATGTCGCAAATAAAAAATCGTAAATTTAATATGAACTCAAAAAGCAAAATTTCGCATTTACTCGCCAAAAAAAACTCATGGTTTAAAATCACGTATTTATTTGCATAATCAATAGAAGACCTAACTATCAATTTAAAAAAAAATTAAAAGATAACATTGTGATTGTTCCTATGTTTTCCTGTTTAAGTCTTCGGTCATTTATGACAATATTGTAGACAAGTACTAAAATACCTTTCAGCGACTACACTGTTAACTAGGCTGTGGAGGCTTTGTGTAGCTGCATTTGCAAATCTAGGGTACTCGTAGCTGCATTTTGTTGCTACTTAAATCTGTATGACGTCGACAGGAGATTCTTGCTGGACTACATTTGGAAGCTGCCTGTAGAGATTAGCGTATCCATGTAAGAGTTCATCCTGTGGTATCTCATTGAAGAATGGTGCGCGAGAGGTGCTTCTTTAGTAGCCTATGTCCGGGATTGTTGCGTTTAAAAAATTTTTTTCTTCATAATGTTGTGCCAAAGTAGATCTCAACTCATTTTATCCTGCTATACCTTTATGGAGATAAGCGAGTAACGGTACTTTAGTGAACTTTCAACAAAATAAATAACTTAGTGGTTCGACGACTACTTTGTAAACTTAAGTTCGATTCGCTACAATTGATATTTATTGTGCTTCTTTTTTTACATTTTGTTATACTATTATATATGATAGTTCGTAGAACGTCCACAGAAAAACATGAAGATTAGGTATCTTCTGTGATGTATGGTTATAATAATATCTCTGATCAGGAGACTTAATGAGAAATCCCGTGTGTTTACAATCTACTATTATATTATTTTAGCGACAGCCGTTCTTCAGGAATAATCTGTTAAAATGCATCAGTCCAGATACTACGTATCATCAGTCAGTGTATCAGTGTTGTGCCATTAGGTAGTATATGCAGGAACGCAAGCGTTCATTAATTCACTAAACACGAAAAACTTCGCAAGCAATGAGAAGTTGCTACTGAAGGCAACGGGCGTCGACCTCAGGACGAGCTGCTTCTCACACGGACAACTGTGCGTCGCTTGCTCCCGCGTCACTGTCTGTCAACAGTCCTGACTCTTTATATTTTGGCTGCTGAGACCAAAACTGCAAACGTAGTATACAGGGAAGTTTTCAAATTCATTATTTCTAATATAGAAATATTTCTTGGTGTAACAGTAGTTAGTTCGCTGGAGGCGCTACCGCCGCTTATGGAACTCCGGCTGCATCAAATGGGTCACGGACTGACCTATTTCATGCTGAACTAACTCATCGATTCTGCCTCAAGTTGAATCATATTACGCAGAAATTCAACACAACGAATGGACTTTTTTTGAAGTCGCGGTTACCGTATACCATACATTCTTCAGGTTAATATTTACGAGTTCAGTAGCAATAAGGATTCAATAATACTCAAACTCAAAGCATTTATTTCAATTAAACCATTTACAGGCACTTTTGAATTGTCAAGAAGTCGATCAGTCAGAAATATGAAGCTAGTTGCCCATTCCAAAGCGTAGTAGGTACCTATGGAGAAGAACGGGCAAAAAACTCCACGGAAACTCTTTTAAATAAAAAAATTGTTACAAAATATTGGTTACATCATTAACGTTGAAATTATACATGTGAGAACAATGTAGAAAGACGTGCACGTTAAAAGCGTCCGTAGTAAAAATATAAAAAAACAAAGAACAATTCATAAATTAAAATAAGCCATGGCAGCCAAGAGATGACCAGTCTCTACCGACGGCGCCCGTTCACGAACATGACGCATGGATTAGCACCATTGAGCTCAACCATTTTGAAGGGAGCTAAATGATCCAACACAGGTGCCATCGCCAGCGAGACATTAGAGTGAGCATGACATACTCTCAGCCGCCAGGGCACATTCAAGTCAATGAAAGACATACCCAGTACCTAAATGGTAGCTTTATAGTCGGTACATAGTACCCACACATGTGCCATGCAATTATACAATGCTAAGACATTGAATTTATACAATGCATAGATAGTTTTTAAAATCTTCAGCAGCTCCAACGGTATTTTCAATCTTAAGTACATCCGCCAACGAAACTTAACTTTAATGTTGCCAGATGTCAAACAATATTTTGATAAAAAATCTGAATCGATTGATTGTTATCGATACTTAATTCTGGAGTCTAGTTTACATCTAACACTGACTTAACTGTATTTTCGGTAACTTTTTACTATTGCTAAACCTCAACATTACAAAAATAACTATTACTTGCTAAAATTCTTTGGAAGTACATAAATAACTTATGTAGTAAAAAAAATTGCAAAATAGAAACCGTACAGGGACCGTTGATAATTTATTCAATAGTTCAAATAATTTTATTTTCAGTAATTACATCCAGTAGTTTTTCCATAATAAAGAATGTAGATTTATTTTTTTATGTTAAAGTTTTTTTTTTTTTGTTTTTTCTCATTGTCTGTTCGTAAGCTATTACACTCTTATGGTTACTCAGGAAAACCTATAATTGGCCTAACCTTTAAGTAATATAAAATCTTGTTGTATCTTTTTGTAACGCTGTTGGTTTTCGAAATAAATAAATAAATATCTATACGCCCAAAGGCCTGTTCATTACATTTTACGCGCTAGTTTTCGTTATAAATCATCGTCTATTTCACTAAATACATAAATAAATAATTAAAAACTAGATAAATAAATACTTAATAAATATATCGAAATAAATAAATAATTGGACTAATTAGCATGCATATTAGTCACACCCATCAATGAGTTCGAGGCGTCGACTAGTGTACCCTTAAGTGAGCGAATTGACTCTAGTTTTAACGAGAAAATGTCTACACCTAGTCGAAATGGGACAAACTATTCACTCTCTCGACGGTGTGTAAATTGTTCCCTTCGTTTGGCGCCTAGTATTCGTAGACGACCTATTGAAGATTTAGACGAACAAATGCTCATACACCGGTAAGTTTATATCTCCTTTAGAAGATGTTCATGCACACGCTTTACTGTTCACTACTTTAGCAGTATATGAGGAGGCCTATGTTCAGCCTGATAAATACAAGCTGATATTATACTAAATGTGCATCAATGTTATATCAGTGATTGCCAACAAAACACTACTCTTCACTGTGTAACATTAAAATTTATAAAAATGTGTACCTACCTATACATAACCTGCCCTATAATTAAATGCATTCTTACACATGCGTTGGGACTTTGATTACCCCATCCTCTTGGAATCGGTTTGGTGATTGCACTATATTTTCATAGAACACTGAATATTATTTAAGAGGCCGCTGCCAAAACCTTTAGTCGTCTTTTTCGATACTCACTAGAAGAGAGGGCAAAGCATACTACTCTCTAGCGAGAGAAGGCGGTAGTGAGACCTATTGCCAGAAATCATCTTACTCATATTGACCTTAAGATGTCCACTGCACAGCAAAGGTGATCCCGTTAACATTAACCACAATATCAATTAGAATTGTTAATAATTATCTATTCAGAAGAAGTAAAATCTTGGAGATTTTAATTTTTATATCCTCAATTTCAGCAACTTAAAAAAATATTGCTCTTCA
The DNA here is from genome assembly GCA_949128155.2 of Xanthia icteritia. Classification (NCBI taxonomy): domain Eukaryota; kingdom Metazoa; phylum Arthropoda; class Insecta; order Lepidoptera; family Noctuidae; genus Xanthia; species Xanthia icteritia. Next base: position 1,498,795 of record OX421931.1, read on the forward strand.
ACTAGGGTGAATAAATAGAAATCGCTTGCAGAATATGAAAATATATTTATTCATCTACAAAATAAAATTAAACCACCGTGACAAAACAATCTTTTTTGGGGGCCTAAAGCTCCTAAGAAAATGGGCATTCTCTTTAAAAAAAAACATTTTGGTAATGTTATTGCAGTACCTGTGCCTTTTCCGGATCGGACAGGGTTTTTGTTACACGCTGTATATTGTTAACATAGTGTGCCGTAAGCCTGAGTCTTGTAAACACATCGTGTTTCTCAGGTTCGTCAACGTCCCAGTCGGGTTCAGCGTCGACGGTGGTAGGCCCCGAGGGCGGCGGCAACAGTGCCGCGCAGCCGCAGAGCGCCACGTCGCCGCGCCGATCGCTCTCGCTGTCGCCCGCCGACGCGCTGGCTTCGGGCTGGAAAAGGCCCTGGATGTCGCAGGTACAAACTATACCTTTATATCGTGTCCGCACTGTGCAGGTATATTCACTACCAAGATCTATTATACATTGTAACAGCGAATCAATTTTCACGCCTCCCCCTTAAGACCTAGGCCAAATATTTTTTGATATTCGGATAGCTCACAACCTACAGAGGTGCCATAAATAATATAAATTTAGAAAAATATACAATTCATAGGTAAAATAATAAAATTCCTATAATTCCTGCAAGTTACTCAAAAAAGTATCGATACCAGCGATTTAAGTTTTTAGATTGAAATATTCAACTTCAATTTAAAAATACAAAAAGTAGTTTCCATAGGTTCTAGCTGTCTTTAAAAAGTATGCAGGTTCTTAAGCTAAAATATAAAAAAAACTTAGTACATTACTGGCTATCTGAAATCGGCCTTCGAATGTGAATAAGCTAATAAAGAAAATTATTTAAAAAACAAAAAACCTGTCAGCAAAAACACTTTTTCAGTTATGTGTTTTTGCAGTCGGGTTTTTTGTTTTTTAAATAATTTTCTTTATTTCAAGCTTTTTAGTTTTATTAATATATATTTGGAATTGACTCATTACTAGCTTTGATACCTGTATTGTTGTAATATATAAATCAAAATGTTACCATAATAATGAAGTCGTCCAACAAATTGACCAACACATCGAATCGTCAAACGAGAATGTCTGTCTACGCACCATATAATTGTGACCATAGACATGATTACGTACTGTAGTAAACTATTTTATTGTTTACAGTTTCGACACTTTTGACGCGGCGCGTCTTTCAAATTTGTCAATGAATTTGTCAAATGATGAATCTTTCTTTCAAATTTGTCAAATTTGCCTAGGCCCCCCTAGGCAAATCTAGTCATGAAAAATCTATTTTTTTTAATGACGTCACTGTTTGGTCTGTCGTGTATATATATATCCGCGAAATTTCGCGGGTATTCTGGTAGGTTAAATTAGGCATTGGATGTATTATTATTACAATATATTTATTTTACATAAAGGCTAAAAATACGTTAAAATTAAATGACATAATTTAATGCCAAGGTAAGCAAGCCTGATCCGACCTGTCTTTATGAAAGGCCCTGAAAATCAAAGAAGATAGTTTACAACTTGACTGTTACGCATTTCAACAAAAAATGTAGCGACGTTAGGTACACGAACTCAAACTCAACGACGGACGTAAAGAGCGGAGCTGTCACTTTCATGACAGCCGTCATTTAGAAACCCAAGCTTAACGAATCGCAGCTCGAGGCCTATTTTTTTAAACACGATGTGAGGATTCACCTAGAATACATTACACTCGTGTCTGAATTAATTATCGTGTATTTAATCATTTATCAATGAACAGAGTCGCGTCCGAGAATGCCTGGTGAACTTGCTGACGACGTGTGGGCAACGCGTCGGCCTCCCCAAGAGCCCATCTGTAAGTAAACTGCACTCTATAAGCGGCGACATAAGGTACACATTCTATTGACACACTGTACCGTATATAACCAAACGATATACACATCAGTGCTTAGTATTGGTGGTAGTCGGCGAAGCACCTGGAAACTAATTGCCTGGCTAATTACTTTATTATTATAACAATCATGTATATTTTTCAAAATTATTGTTTGCAAACTTGTGAGACGGGTGCTAGCCGAGCGACGCATACACTTATGTATATGGCCGTTGGCGGGCTGGTTATAGCCACACAACTAATGAATATATGATTTCTATCCATCGCTGCGTTTAGGACGATTTAATTACCACTTTATGTTCTAAGGTAACTCGCATACATGTATATTATGTCGCAACGCTTGCACCGCACGCTACAGGTGTCGAGTACCGGCGGTGTTCGGATACACCACCTCGTACAGTTGGCCTATAAAAACATTGACCATACTTAGAACCTTGTCATATTATACCATGCATATATCGGCGTCGTTACAGACACCTACATCAACGTTCAGGTTACGAGTTTAATGTGACAAAGTACAAAAGTGATCAACGTTTTCGTAATGTGATTTTACCCGAACAATACGCTTCGCTTGACCACCCTACATGACGCGCTCTGTATATCTCAATACTCATTCGCTACAGCCTAGCAAGCTATCCTTCCATAACGATTTGTATGATAGGTATGTCTCTTTACCCGTTTTCACCAAAGATTGGTGAATTATAATTGCATGAATTCAATCTGGTAGGATAACAGATCTGGGTTCTGTGACATTGGTGATTAAGCGCACTGTATTCAGACCGTACACTGCGTAAACGCGACGCTAACGCCGTTTCGACACGACTATACTTCGGACCAGCGCCTGCCCTGGGGTAGAGCGAGTGGAGCGGTCGCTCTAGGCGCCTGATGGTAAGGGGCGCCAAAAAGATAAATACAAAAACAATTTCAGCAAAATAAAATGTTGATAGCGCCTTTTGAGAGGGGCGCGGGAGCATTTTTGACCGACAAAGGCGGAGGTTTTTGTTTGTTACGCGATTACTCCGCCAATTATTAATTGATTATCGTCGATCAAAGGGCGCCGAAAGACAATCTCGCTCTACCCTGACCAAGAGCTAGGGCTGCTGCTGATTTGGATATAGCCAAGACATCTGAATCTGATTTATTCTTATGTACATAATATGTGATCACCATCAATAAACAGTCGAACACTGCAAACTGTCACAGTTATATTAATATACACAGTTGAATTGTTTATACACTAACAAAATATATTATAAGGCAGCACCGTATAAGCACTATTTATGTAAAACTTGAATGTGTCGGAAGTATGCAACTACAGAGTTTAACTAAGAGTAGTCAATTCATATAGGAGTGAAACTGCATTCATTTAGCTGTCCATGTAAGAGAAACAATCTAAAAATATATTTTCAGATATTAACAGTTTTAGTATTTTGTCTAATCAGTGATTTCTATATGAATTCATTATTGAAGTTGTGTGATCTATTCGAGTAGTTGTAACACATGTACAACACCGAGATCATTTAGTTATCTTTCAGATTATTGACGACGCCACACATTCGTAAGCAATGCTCACGTTGTATTTATACAAACATCTATTTAAGCATCATTATATGCAACACATAGCTACTTCATATACAAAGTAGGAATTTTTGTAAGTAAATAAGCATTCAAAATCTACGTGAGACACTTTATAGAAAGAAAATTTTCATATTGTTATAACCGATGAGATGTGAATTTATATTCGTCTCTTGATCAAATTGTGTAAATTATAACAACACAACTGTCTGCTACTTGGAAAGGGATTACTAAGCTGATAAGGTATAAAATACCCATGAAAAATCATATTTTTTTACGAATTTCTTCATACGCCGCGCTTGAAAAAGTGGCTTTAAGCGCCTCCAAACGCCAGCCAATCGCAAAAGAAAACGAGAGAAATAACGAAAAAAAACACAAGTTTATTAGTATATTTTTTAACAATACTACTATAACTTAAGCTCATGTTCAGCTTAGCAATCCCCTTTCGACTGGTAGTGTGAATGTGTGTAACATATCCGACACGGCACTTTCAGGTGATATTCAGCCAGAGTTCGGAGCTGTTGGAGCGCGAGTCGTCGATGGCGTCCTCGCTGGAGGAGGTGTCGGGCACGCCGGGGAATGAACCATCCGGAGGCGCACCCCCAACCGACCACTTCGGGGTCTTCAAAGACTTTGACTTCTTGGAGTACGAGAGCGAGAGTATCGAGGTAAGCTCATGGTCATTCCCCCGATTACACCTATTTTTTGACATTTGAGGTCAATTCTAACTGAGAGAGTTGTATTGATGGTTATAACTCTATAAATACATATTTATTGTTGTTGCGAATCATATTTTGATCACTGCCCGGCAAATTGTAAAAGGCTAATGAAAATTTGAATTTCGCAGGCTACGATAGCGCTCCCCCCTTAAGTAAAATCAAAGTCAAAGCATTTATTTCTAATAAAAGGCACTTTTTACTTCAACATTTACAAGAAAATAGAATTGATTTTAATTGCCTCTTCCAAAAGGTAGTTTCGTATGGAGAAGAATGCCCAAGAAACTACACCTTTAAAATATTTTGTATACATCAATTATATCATTAGGCGATATACCAAGATTAAAATGACTACACCACAACAGGTAAAAACATTTAAAAAGAAAGCAATGATGAATAAAATAAAATAAATTATGTGATGAATACATGGTGCTCGCATATTTACAATTATTTTTAAAGTATACGATTTTCCATTTTTTTTTACAAATAATAAGTCAGTATGTGAGTTAAAGTTATCCTTATCACAGCATGAATGATTGTGAAACTAATGACATAAAAATATTAAATTATACATATTAGCAACCAGTTTGATTTTGTCTAGTCTCGATAATCTCATTTCAAATATAAAAATATATACGTATATGAATTTCTTTCAGAGTCATACCCATTTAGCATTCGAGTAATATGTTTTGATGTAACGTGTCTAGGGCGAGAGCTCGGACAACTTCAACTGGGGCGTGCGCCGGCGCCTGCCCAGCGAGGAGCGCGACGAGGGTGCGTGCGTGGAGCGCAGCCCGCCGCCGCAGCAGCCACGCGCGCCCGACGCGCACGTCGCAGGCAAGCCGGTCAGTACCGCGTCACGACCAGCCGTCAACAATTCACACGTCACTGCTGGTCCGACCGGAATCGTTTAAACTAACATAGCACGAAACATTGCACTTTTCTCAAATATGCAAATAATTATAATCAAACAATAGTATATTATGCAATTAGTGAATAAAGGACGGATATAAAGCGAGGGCCATAGATGAATCACGAGCAAGTGAAGGATTCCAACGACTGAATCACCGTCAACCGTAGGGAGTGATTTATACCTTCTTGACCGTGTTAGAATCTTGAGCGACGCGAGTGATTCATGGCCCTCGATATAAATTCGTTTTATTCAAGAGTTGCATACTATACTTTATACCATGACTACGAGAAAAAGAAAGTTTTAAGCGAAAATAGACATTTAATGAAGAAAAAAAGGAAGGTTAAATTTATTAAAATGCACATTTAAATTGGAACAATTTTAATCGTACAACTTACAGTATTCAAAATAGCGCCAATTTACTAATGACAGCAAAAAACACAAAACAGTTTTTATTGTAATGCTGAACTCCTTGTCGAAAATGTCGACCAATCATATCTCGAGGAGTTATTTGGACAAGGAGTATGTATCGAGTATTTTTTCGCTAGGAGGCTGTATAGCATTGGATATAGGTCGAATATATTGGTGTGTTCTGTTCTAAATTCAATCACCGAAATAGTGATTAAAAGTGCTTTTTATTCACTGTTATCAGTGAATAAAATAATCTTTTTAGAGGGGGAATGGTATAAATGATGTTATATGAGAAAAAAAGCATTATTTTGTCAGTTATTGTGGTTTTATTTGTTGTAACTATTGATTTTTCTCTGAATTGAGACTATTGATTTGCAATTCCGAAACAGACGAAACTTCATGATCATCAGCAGCTTACTTACTGCCTACACGCTTGCTCAACGGACATTGGTGATCATCAGTAAGGAATTTTAAAAACGAATAAATAATAATAATTATTCAAAATCATCGTCATTACATCGAACGTCACTAGTTGTATTCCACAACGTTCACTTTTTTTTTTTTTTTATTGGAAATTATCAAATAACTTCTCCCGCTCTGGGTGGAGCGGGAGGGCATGTCAGACTCTTACTGACTAAAACCCACCCGTGTTCCTTCCGTTGCCTGTACGTTGCCAGGGGCCACGGTATCTCTTTCGGACTTTCCCGCAACCCGGCAGGCATCGGTCCTGTCGGACCCCTTCACTTGCTGACATCTCCGACTACTGTCGTAACATCTGGCGTACCCCAGGACTCAATTTTAGGGCCTCTTTTATTCATTTTGTTCATAAATGATATTGGAAAATGTTTCAGACACTAAAAATTTTTGCTCTATGCTGACGACCTAAAAATCTTTAAAGCTATAATAAAACCTGCAGATTTTTGTCAGTTACAAGAAGACTTAAATCGATTCTCTGAATACTGCGTTCAAAACAAACTTTACCTTAGTATTTCTAAATGTTTAACGATATCATTCACAAAAAATAAAAACGTTTTAAATCAAAATTATAATCTAAACAATGTAACTCTATTGAAAGCTCCATCCGTGCGAGACCTGGGGGTACTGCTAGATAACAAACTTCACCTTGATCAACATATTGATAACATCACCAAAAAGGCTTATCGTATGTACGGGTTCGTTATGAGATCAGCTACTGAATTTAAACACGCAAGCACTTATTCTCATCTCTATAAAGCACTAGTTAGATCTCAACTCGAATATGCAGTGGTGGCGTGGAACCCTTTTTATAATAAATACGTTGAGATGCTAGAAAAAGTGCAGCGCAAATTCCTCAGATCGATGCACTATAGGTGCTCCCACAATTTCCCAACCTATAAAAATCTACTTAATAAATACAATATAATGAGCCTGAAGTCTAGACGTTTATATCTATAAATTATGTTTCTTTTCGACGTATGCTATAACAGGTATAACTGCTCTGAGATTACTAATAAAATATGCTATTGTGTCCCAAGAACTGTTATTAGACGAGAGGTGCGCGCACGTCCTCTTTTTGCTGTGTCCCATTGCCGCACCAATGCTGGTCTGCGGGCGCCTCTACGTCGCTTGTGCAAAAACTGTAATGATTTTTGTTCAGAAACTACAGAATTAGATTTATTCTCAGTGTCAGCAAATAGATTTCGTTCTGCTTTGTTAAAGAAACTTAAGGATTCCAATGTATAGTTATTTGAACAGTCTTGTAGTCTTACTCGCATAGATTGTTTATTAGTAAAGTTATATGAATTGTATATGCTGTGGATAACGGTGTGAGTTTCACATTTATATAATATCTTTGTTTATATTGTTTGCGCAGATATAATGTGTTACTGTTTGTTTGTCCCAAATAAATAAATAAATCTCTTTGAGGCGCGCGTGGAACACAACGCGCCGTCGACCCGGGCCTGGTCCTTATCGAACGGCGAGCTACCCATTGCTCACCGTCCGCAAGCCCGCGCCTACGGTGGTGGGGAATCGGCCTGCGATTCCCGACGCCCAGGGCGTCTCCTGCGGCGGCTAGGGGCGTGAGGGCGCGAAATTTGCCTCTCCCTCACGCGTTCTGCCTCCTCCTTCGCGAGCATTACTGCTTCGTAGAAGGAGGTGACGGCCTCCCATGCCCTCTCGCTCCGTACCATGGCCTGGACCAGGGCCGGACGCGAGAGATCCCCGCCACCGATCGCCTCCACGAGGACACGGCGATGCTCTGCCCAAGCCGGGCAGACCTCCGCCGTATGCTCCACCGTGTCCTCCGGGCGATCCACGCAGTGATGACACCCGGGCGTTTCCTCCCGCCTGATACGAAACAGGAACCTCCCGAAACAACCATGTCCGGTGAGGACCTGCGTCAGGCGGAAGGTGAGGACGCCGTGGCGCCTCTCCAGCCACTCCTCAAAGAGGATACTTATCGCCGCAATAGTGGCGTACCCAGCACTGGGTTGCGACAATCGCACTCTCCATGACGCCATGAGATCCCGCCGGAGTTCTGTCCGCTGTGCCGCGATTTCTCGCGGAAACGGTGTGACTCCTCGCGCCACTCCCAGATGTGCGCGAGGACTTTTGCCTCCAGATCCCATGGCGGTAATCCGGCAAGGAGGCTCGCCGCCTCACCGGAGACCGTGCGGTATCCCCGGACCAGCCGGGTGGCCATGACCCTCTGGGACGCGTTCAACCGGCGGGCTGGCCGCTGCCTCAATGAACGCGCCCAAACTGGTGCCCCGTAAAGGGCCATGGACCGCACGACCCCCGCGTATAGCCTCCGGCAGGAGGCGTTTGGACCCCCTAGATTGGGCAGGAGCCGCTTCAAAGCAGCCCCGGCCCGCTCCAGTCTGGGAGCCAAACGTCGGAAGTGCTCCACGAAGTTCCACCGGCTGTCGAGGACGAGTCCAAGGTACTTCATCGTCGACTCGATGCCGATGTGAACTCCTCCTACCGTTATTTGAGAACCCGACGGTGGCGCGTTCCGAGGACCATGAAAACACATGGCCTCGGACTGGTGCAGGGCCACCTCGAGTCCCAATTGCCGGATCCTGTCCACGATTGTCGCAACCCCGTGTGTCGCTAGTTCGGCCGCCGCCTGGTGCGACCTCCCCTGCGCCAGGACCAACGTGTCGTCAGCGTAACAAACGACGCTGACGCCGCTAGGGAGGTCGGCGCGCAGCACCCAGTCGTATCCGATGTCCCACAGATGCGGCCCCAGGACCGATCCCTGTGGGACACCGCACGACATCTCTCGCCGGATCCATTCTCTCTGGTGACCGGGGTAGATGACGGCCCTGTCCGTCAAATAGGCCTCGACCACACGACAGAGGTAGGTCGGCATCCGGTGATACCGGAGTGCCTCCCTGATGCAACTCCAGGGCAGGGTATTGAAGGCATTGGCGATGTCTAGAGACACCGTCAAGACGACCGCAGCCACAGTGTCCCCCGTCGTGAGGGCGCATGATGGCATCCACCGTAGAGCGCCCCCTGCGGAAACCAAACTGGCTCTCCGCCAAATCCGGCCCCACCCGCACCAGCCACCCGACGAGGCGATCTGCAATGATTCTTTCAAAGAGCTTGCCCACCTCATCGAGCAGCACGATGGGCCGGTAAGCGGACGGAGAGTCCGAAGTCTCGAAGGGAACAGAGCGCTCACCACGTTCCCCACAAGCTGCGGCCGGAGACTCTGCGTCAGCGGGGGAGCCCATGGGCGGAGTTTCTCCCTCACCATCTTGTATAGGCGTCCCCACGGGTCCCTGTTCAGAGTCTCCAGGGACTCCTCGCGGGCCACTCCCCTGGCCCGCAGGACAACGTTCACACTGGCTCTACTAATTGAAAAGGAAAGTTATTCGATAGATTAGGTCCTACAAGGCTGGAAGTAGGACAGGCGCACTCGATGTTTGTCAGGGGCATCAGTAGGGAATCATGACGCAACCGCAGCTTGCTCCGTATTCATTCCTTCAGCTTAAGGTAAATAGGACACTCAATATGAATTCTGAGTACTGAAAATTTAAGAACATAACGTTGAAATTATTATATCAAGGATAGCTATTAGTTATGACGAAAAAGGGATTAGCATGATCTTGTGGCATGTTACAAAGTATCGTCTTAATACCATTGAGCATAAGTAAGACAGGGCCAATTTTGTATGCATGTGTTACTAACACAGCTTATAAGTAGTGTGTATTACTAACATCGTATGGACGGAAAGGTCTGAAATAAAGTTTTATTTTTTATTATAACTACTAGCTGCCCCGACAGACGTACTGTAAAAATTTCAATGATTCATACAACAATCCCATAGCAAAAAGGATGTTATTTTTTTTTCTAATGTCCGTAATAGTAAGAATTAGGTTTTTATGGAAAAAAACATTTTAAAAGTTGCCCGGATTATTTTCACATTTGGAAGTAATCCGGGAAACTTGACGTTTCCCGGATTATCCCCCACCACCTCCCCAAACCGTTTAAGTAAAATAAAATCGAATCGTCTGAATGGACTGGCTTGAATGCATATCTATTAAGACATTGCATCAATAATGAACGCTGAAGAAGTAGGCTACTATATCTTCATCAACAGTGGCGTAACTACTAAGTTTCAAAGTGGTGGATTCAGTTCGAACTCGGGCCCAGAGGTCTGCTAGGTCTACCAGACCTCTGGTCTCTAGGCCGGTGCATTGTTGTTTAACAATGCCCCGGCCTAGCGCCTCAGTTGGCGAGAGGATTTCAGCATAACATATAATACTAAAAAGAAAGCGCGTGCAAAGTTTATACAGCTTTCCACACTTCAACTCACAAAATATGAAGCTAATACTATGAATGGTCAAAAGAATAACTAACCAAACCAACTTGAGGTAGGGTGCTAAAATTCTTGAGCTGGCTTCGCTCGCTCTTGCAGCCCAAGTTCTCTTAATCCTTAAACTTTACTACCGATGTCGATAAAGTAACTTAAATCTGTATCTAATAGTCAAAAGAAAATATATTCTATCCGAGGCGGGGTGCTAAAATTTTATAATTTTTGTAGTTATTCTTATGACATTGAAAAATAATTAATCTCATAAACAAGTGCAATAGTGCAATAGAAGATATGGGGGACATTTCTTATCTGTCTGACCCATGTGTCCCCAGAAATAAATCCTGGGTCCACCCTTGAGGATACTTATTAAGTTATGACAAAATAGGGACTAGCATGATTTTGTGACTTGCAAAGCATCGTCATCCTTGAACATGAATAAGATGTCACTTATAATAAAAATAAAAATGTATTGCCAAAAAGATTACAGAGGCTTTTACATTGGCCCCAAACTAGGTAAGCCTGTATCTTGGTTATTTTGACATTTTCTTTTTATACAGTTTTTAACACAGAGTACCCACGAAGACTCGTCGGACGAAGAGGGCGGGTGGGACGACGGCGCCAGTGGGTCGCGGGGCGAGGGCGATGCGGGCGCCGCGCACGAGTTGGCGCTGCGTCCCCGCACGCACTCCTTCTCCAGTGCCTCTAGCGGAGAGCCCGACGGTAAGTGACATTGATATTTACCCGACTACGGCAAATTCAAAAAGAAGCAGTGTTGTTAGCAGTCTATGTACGTATGTTTGTATTTATCTATGTTTCAACGTAGTGCCTACTTATTTATCCTATTTTGATGAATTTGGTGTCAACACATTCTTTATTATGGCCTGGGTGACATAGGCTACATTTTATACAAACAAAATAAATATGACGGATGTTCCATCCAAAAAAGTGGGGAGCCTCTGTTTTTTTGTGTTGATTGATAGTGTCGCCTAGTATCGAATATGTTTGAGGCCATCAGTATCGAGTGGTCGATGTTGATCGACGGCATTCTGGGTCTTACCTTTAAGGAGACAATGCAAAATGAGCTGCTCGCAATTTCAGGGTCGATCCCATAGTAAAAGACCCTTTTTCAGGTTTATATAAAATAAACAGTAATGTGCTATAAGGGGTGTTGTGTGCTTGTGTGCAGGCGACCGCGGTGACGTGACGCCGGTGCCGGGCGCGGCGACCGCGCTCCACGACGCGTGGCGCGCTTCCGTCACGGCGCTACTGCGACACGCCGCCCTCATGCCGCCGCTGGCGCTCGTGCACCGCCTGCACACCGTGCTCAAGGTATATCCCTATCAATATCATCACTGTACGAGTTTAATTTATAGAACCCCAAAAGTGATTACCGTTTTCGTAAGGTGATCGTACTACGCAACCCACTGCCAGCAATGGATTGCTATCAAATGGAAAAAAAAACTCCTCAAATATGTCGAGATTTCGATGAGAGATTTGGGAATGGAGCGACAAGGTGTACAGTTCCCTCTTTTAAAAAGGGACCATTGGAAATAAGACAACATTCACATCAATATTATATTTAATTGAGTTCTAAATATACATTAAAGATTTTAACATGTATTATAATTAATACACAATACACATATTTTTTAATGGCCTTTAACTACTACGCATTGCGTTGTAAATCAATTTTTAAATATAAATTTTTTGGTATAATTATTTATTTAAATTTAGGTTGGTCCGTGCGCACTGGTGCAAGTGACGGCAGAATATTTTAAATGTTTCAATGTATTCGTACTCATACTTATCTAATCGAAATAAAATATATTTAATAAATATACTTCATGTTAGTTAAATCAATATAAATTGGTATTTTTCATTTATTTTTGTTTTTCGATACGGTGTCATTTGCACTTTAATAAATTTGAATTTACTATGTGCTTCTTGCATAGACCCTTAAAATTACCTTGAAACTATCCATGGCCGTCTCCCCCTGTCCGTTCCTATGCGGTAGTGCTGGACAAAAAGAATGGACGACAACAAACTTGTCCAGCAATACAACACTTATTAAACATGATCGGCTTGTTACAACTCAAGTCAGTTGTTGTTTGTCGAACTTTATGTTGATTCATCTCTCTTGTTCATTTCTGTTGTTCTTGGGCTGACATCTAGAGTGAACAGTCTACGTTCACTCTAGATGTCAGCCTACCACTACTTACTCAAGTTATGTACAGTAGTGTTTCATACGAAAATGAACTTTATTTATATGAAATAATGTGCATATTATTATTAGCGACTGTGATCAAGCAATTCATATGAATGTGAACATTATCTTCATACGAATAAAGTTTATTCATATTAAGGGAAGTCAAAACACATTATTTTAATATATTTTTTTGAATATGTATGAAAAATAATTACAGGTACAATAATAAATTTAGTAACGACTATTGCAAAATTTAACATTTGTAAAATTTAAATTTAATGATCTGATAATTAACGGGTGTAAATGTTGTAAAGAAAACGTAGTATATTACGTGCACACAAACGAGCAAAAATATTGTAAACATAATTGCGAAGTGCGTGATAACCCTGCCGTAGCGCATTCATATAATTGTTGGTGCCCTTCCAGGAGGTCATAATGAAGACCTTATCCTTGTGCGCGGAAGGGGCAGCGGCAGCGGGCACAGGCAGCGCGGGCAGCGCGGGCGGGGGCGTGGCGGCGGGGGTGGCAGCTGCGCCAGCGCTAGCGGGAGAGCTGGGGGCAGTGCTGGAGCGCGCGGCTGCGGAGGAGCCGCCGCTTCTGTGGGCTGGACCCTTGGTTGCCGACCACCCGCGCGTTCGTGATGCTGTACGCTACGCTTCGCTGGAGCTCCACGAACATCTGATGACGTTTTTCGATCGTCGAGAGCATACAATAGAGGTTCAATCACTATTTTCAAAATCAAAATAACGACAAAACAAACAAACATTTTTTTTCTTCTTCTTTTCGTGTCGATGGTTCTTTATTTCGTTTTTTTTTTAATTACTTTATATTGTATAAGCCCGTTAGGTGGCCACGCATTTATTTTATTATTTTTAGTCAACGTTCACTCAAACTTATTTATATTTTAATGTTACACAAGCGAAATAAGTAAATAAATAATAGTTTAAGAGAATAAATCACACAAAAAATATATTTTCCTCACTGAATTTTAAGGCTTACATACCTATGAAAAAAAAAACCGGCTAGTAAACTAATTACTTGCACAACGATCAGCAGATCAAACATATTATCGACTGTCTTTTGAAACACACTTGCAGACTTGTTTGTTCAAATCATTAAATTCACTGTGCACTACACAGGTCCTGGAGACAGCGCGCGTTTCAACCGAGGAGCTCACACGCTCCCTGTATCGACTAATCTTCCAGCTGCTCTTGCTATTGGAAACAAACAACAAAATGATAGTAGCCGTCTACACTGCGGCGTTGGAAAACAAGGTAAGACTACTTCCTCTCGTTTTCTGCTGCAACCACCGACATCGATCACACCGACACGCGTGTCTCCGCTGTTGTGCCGGAGCGCAGCCGCGCGGCATCACAACAATCTCATCTGTTCACGCAGAGCTGGCGATCAATGTTTGCTCGCATGCGCCCTGCACCGCGCGAAGGAGTGCAGATGCGCGGAGGAGGGGGGGAATGAGGTACAGCATATTGCCATTCTCCGCCTACACCATTCTATTGGAGCATTTTTATTTGCAAATTTATATTATAACATATAACATCACGCCTTGTTTCCCCGAAGGGTCGAGCAGAAGTGAACCTAAAGTATACCTACATTTCGCCAGTTATGTTTAAGTCCCATGTAATAGGGGGCGAGCCTATTGCCATCAACCGGGCACAAATCCAGACTCTGGGCTGCTACCGAGAAATTTCCATAATAATCCTATCCTATATTAAATGAGCAATAATTATAAATATATATATTTGTAATCACGTTGCAATAATATTGCAACTTTCATCGAAATCGTTAGAGCCGTTAGGGGTTTACGGCGGCGACAAATCTATTTAACTAGGTCGTATTTTTGGGAAAATTCGTTTTCTCTAGGTTCACCCGAGCAGAGTTCGGTCGACCAGGTTCTATAGAAAAACCCAGTACGCTTTACCTGGGAATCGAACTCAGGACCTGATGGATTATTATTATAATTTTCCTATAATTCATATTTCTAAAAACAGGAGAGCCGGTCCTTTTACCAAATATTTACAAACTTTTTCAACAGTATCTTAAAAACTAGAAATGTATAACACGTATTTTGGCATTCCCTGATAATTCTTCTCCATAAAACGCGTGAGAAAATAGTAGACAGTTACCTCCCCATTAGTCTGGTTTCGCACCTATACACGTTTATTAAACTCATCGAGGACAGCGACAAACACCAGCCACCCAAGCAAGCCGGCCGTTGCCTCTACTACTGACCACTTTCATTTTACGAGGGTGACACTGAAAGTTCTTAGAAAATCAAAAACTGAACAAACTAGTAACTTAGCAAGTTATTAGTTTTATTATATCTTTTCAAAATAGTGTCCATTTACATCAATACATCGCTGCATCCGATGGAACCACTGAGAAAAGCACTTTGCCCACTCGTCCTTAGGGGTCTCTTTAACTGAATTTTGAAACACAGCCACTGCTTCCTCGGTGTCCATAAAACGTTTTCCTCGATTTTTTTTTTCGGAAATAAATAAAAGTCGCAAGCGAGGTCGGGGCTATAGAGCGGGTAACCCAGTAATTCCACGTCTGACGTCGCCGAGTATTCGATTGTTTACTTGGCGGTGTGCGACGAAGCGTTATCGCGGTGAAGGAGGATCCTACTGCGAGGTCGTTTTCCCGAACTTTTTCCAAGACAAGTGGCAAACAATTATTAATGTGCCACTCTGCAGTAACTGTTTTTCGACCCTCTAAAACAATTGTCCTCCCGAAGAACGAGGCCACCATCATTTTTCCCACGCTTCGACCTCTCTTCACTTTAGTTGGCAACTCCTCGGAAGGAAATAGCCAGACAGCAGACTGTCTCTTAGTTTCAGGATCTTGAAAATAAATCGAGCTTTCGTCACCCGTAAGTATGTCGAATACAGCATTTGAGTCACCTCTGTTGAATCTTTGAACCATTTCACGACACCAATCAACACGACGGAGTTTTTGGGCCTCTGTCAAATTATGAGGTATCCACCGGGCTCAAAGCTTCCTGACCACTAAATGTTCATGGAGGATTTTGTGCACTTGACTTATATCGATGCCTAAGCTTTTCCGAATCTGCTGATAAGTCACTCTTTTGTCAGTCTATCATACGCTGCAGAACACTGATGTTATCTTCAGTCGTCGCCGTAGAAGTCCGTCCCTCACGCAGATCGTCGGTGAGATTAGTGCGACCACGTTGACCAGTTTTAAACAGTGGCATGAGATGGGGCTTCATCGTGAAAGGCCAATCGAAGTCTGTCATAACTTTCTTGTTGACTTAAATGACATCGAAAGTCATAAAAATCATTGTACAAAAATGTTCTCACGTTAAATTCATGCTGACATGAAACATACAATTTTCAATTTGCCTCCAAATTGTAAACAAATGACAAATGAATAAAATACATACACAATAATATTGGCAGAGTTCCATTTTCAAAATTTGAACTTATTTTTTTATTATATAGTTTAGTGTCGCCCTCGTATCAAAAAGCATGTAGCTCCCACTTTTTATAACATTCGTAGACTATTCAAACGTTTTCGATAGTATCAGCCATTGTTCATTTTTAACGCCTTACAAAACATAAAATAGTCTCCATTTGTATTTACCTTTTGCAAAATATTTTCAGAAATAGCATACGACAGCCATTAGAATCAGTAGTACAAAGGACCGTTTTTTTTTTCGATAAATAATAGATTTAAAAAAGGAACTGGCTCTTTGGTCTAGTGGTCGCCTGCTGAGCGTGAGGTCCTTGGTTCGATTCAAAGTGTCCGGTTGATGACAATAGGGTTAGCCCCTATTACTTGGGGAATTAAACCAAATAGTTCACTTCAACGTATTCTGAAAGAAGGTAATAAGCGACAGCCGTACTGTAGGATCATCATTATGTATATGTGATCTCATGAAGTGGCCTTCCGCCCTTGAGGCCCGCTTACACCACAAATCACTGAATACGTTTCTGTTTCTGTTAATCATTTTAAGATGACAAAGACAGAATGATGTTTTATATAATTATGTTTAGCGCTGAACACATTCAGTGATTTTTCGTGCAATCAGGACTAAATATTGTTTTAATCACCAAACCATGGAACGTTATTTTTATCAAAAGAATATCAATCAGATTGTATTGCTATTTAGAAGAAAAGCTTGAAACACAAGCATGCATTACTGACACGTTTAAAAAAAACCTATGTCAACGTCTGTGACCGTCTGTTTCATTTATTGTGTAGAAGGTTTTATTTAAACGCCAAATTCAAGATCTGCCGGTCGATGCTGTACGATTCTCTGCAGCTGATGACTGAGGGCTTGACACTAATGTTAGCTCAGTGTGAGCTATCTTTACCAAATTTTTCATGGTGAGATTTTTACAGAATAAATCGTCAGTTTCTCTTGCTTGTCTCGGCCTAGTAGTGAGTGATGTGTAATGTCTTCCAGGGCGTGGAGATGAGCGGCGCAGTGTGCGCCGTGCGCAACCAGCTGGCGGCAAGCGCGGTCGACGCGTGGTCGGAGCTTTCGCCCGCGCCGCATGACGACGCGCGCCTGCTGCAGCTCATACAGAGGCAGAAGTGAGTCAATATAACAAAAACCAGCTAAGCGCGTGGCGGACCACGCACAATGAAGTATTCCGTAGTTGGAATGAATTTATCCCAAGAACATAGTTAATTTTGTAGTTGAAAAAATGTTTTCCCATACCTCGATAGACGTGACGGTTAATTCTCCAACTTAAAATGTAAGTTTTTAAATGCAAAAAAAAAACTTCTTTTACGTGATACAACTACAAATTAACGATTTTCGGACTTTTTTCTTTTACTTTTGCTGTGAGACCTAGCTTCTTGCCAAATTTCATTATTCTATATTATTAAAAAACCAACCACAAATGGTGTTATTTGCTGACGATACTTCCCTAATTTTTAAGATAAATAGACGTGCATCAAATCTTGACGACGTAAATAACGCCCTACTGCAGGTCCAAAATTGGTTTACTGCAAATAATTTAGTATTAAATGGGAAAAAAACGAAATGCATAAGATTTGCTTAACCGAATGTTAAAAGTAGTGATTGTGATATAGTATTGAATAGGGAGAAACTAGAATTCGTTGATAAAACTGTTTTCCTGGGGATCACGCTCGACTCAAGGCTGCAATGGGGTCCGCATTTAACATCTCTTGCAGGACGGCTAAGTTCAGCAGCATATGCTGTAAGAAAAATCCGTCAATTTACTGATGTAGATACCGCAAGGCTAGTCTATTTCAGTTACTTTCATAGTATCATGTCTTACGGTATTTTACTATGGGGACGGGCTGCAGATATCGACTCTATTTTTATTCTGCAGAAAAGAGCCATTAGAGCAATATATTGCCTCCGCAGGCGCGATTCTCTAAGGGAACTGTTTAAAAACATTAACATCATGACGGTACCTTGTCAATATATATATGAAAACATCATGTACGTCAGGAAAAATCTTAATCTTTTCAGTAAAAGAGGTGAAAGACACAATTATAGTACTAGAAATAGGGATCAATTAGTTCAACCGGGTTTCAGACTGGCGAAAGTAGACTCATCTTTCATGGGGTACTGTTTAAAATGTTATAATAAAATACCTCCCCACATACTACAACTAAATGAAACTAAATTTAAATCTTGTATAAAACGCACACTATGCTACCAAGCATATTATAAGCTGGGGGATTATATAGGTGACAAAAATGCTTGGCTCAACGCTGGTCCAGCTCCACAAAGGCGCATAAACTAATTTAATTTTAGCATTCGAAAATATTGTCGGAGCTGCTGAAGATTGCATAAATTATCTTTGAATTGTATAACTTCAATCTCATAGTATTATATAATTGCAAAGCACATGTGTGAGCACTGTGACCATGTACCTTCTATGAAGCTACCATTTACTGAGTACGTCTTTCATTGACTTGAATGTGCCCTGGCGGCTGAGAGTATGTCATGCTCACTCAAATGTCTCGCTGGTGGTGGCGTGTGTGTTGGATCGTTAAGTTCCCTTCAAAATGGTTTAGCTGAACGGTGCTGATCCATGCGTCATGTTCGTGAACGGGCGCCGTCAGTAGGGACTGGTCATCTCTTATCTGCCACGGCTTATTTTAATTTTTGAATTGTTTTTATCTTTTTATAACGGACGCTTTTTACGTGCACGTCTTTCTACATTGGTCTCACATGTATAATTTCAACATGAATGATGTAACCAATATTTTGTAACAACATTATGATTTAAAAGAGTGTCCATGGAGTTTCTTGCCCGTTCTTCTCCATAGGAACCTACGCTTTGGAATGGGCAACTAGCTTCATATTTGTGACTGACTGACCCCTTGACAATTCAAAAGTGCCTGTAAATGGTTTAATTGAAATAAATGCTTTGAGTTTGAGTTTCTAAATCAAAGGGAAGTATCAAAATATGTCGCATAAATGGCCGTACTTTTTTATTGCGTTGACTTGTAAAAATAACTTTTTTTTGAGCTCCAAGGGACCATAGACCTGCGTATTCGATATTAATTTCAACTTGATATTAATATCGAAACGCGTTCCTGAGAAAAATGGTCTTGACAGACTGACGGACAACGAAGTGATCCTATAAAGGTTCCATGTTTTCCTTTTGAGGTATGGAACCCTAAAAATTACCACAAATAATTTAGAACGTTTAGACTTGTATGGGAAAAGCTTTTTGTGATTATAATAATAATAATTAGACGAAAGTACACCCTCATCTTAAATTCACACCACACGCTGCATTTACTTGGCTTTGGCCCGTAAATGTAGCTAAAACCAGCCTAAGAGCTGAGAAAAATAACACCCCCGATAATAATAATAATATATCATTTATTCTCTCTTTACAATAAGTGGTCTTAAAAATAGTGTAAACTTAAAACTGTAGAACTTTCCCACCTTTGTGAGAGACTGGTGCCTGAGGTAGGTTTTAGGAATAAAACCTGTGTTACAGGTCACCAGGACCCTCACCTCGGTAAGATTTTTGTAGAAATGACCAGGAGATAACTATACAGATAAATCGAAAAAGTACAAAGAACAAAAACAACTACTAAATTAAATTAAAAATAGTGCAAAGTGCAAAAAAAAAAAAAAAAATAAAAAAAAAAAAAAAAAAAAAAAAAAAAATAAGCAGAAATATCCAAGTGTATTGATTAAAATGATATGTATGTGGTCGTATGAGGTGTATAATGACTGTGCGAATTGAGAATGATTGTGAGTGTGGGTGTAGATGTGTGATAGGCGAGTGTTCAGTTTTGTGTGACTGTGTTGCGAGATATGGGTGGGTAACAGCTATGAAGGGTAATTCGGGCTCTAACCTTATTTGGGTACCATCAATAAGTCTTCGGTTTTTTGGTAATCAAGCGATTTAAGATAATTTTTTAAGGCTTTAATGCAACTAGATTTTGTTTTAGGATAGATATTTATTGATTTATTTATTTTGTTGTATAAGTGTTGTCCGAGAAAGCAGAAGAATTTGTGGGAGAGTGATGAATGCAATCGATAGGTAGGACATATTCTATCTCTGCGGCGGCTACCAATGGGTAGGTTTGGCTCATATGGTATCTGGGAGTGTTTTTTAAGAACCGTGCGGAATATGAAACTTTGTCTGACCGTCAGAACATCCCACTTTTTATAAAGCTCTACTGTTGGGTAATCGTAGGGTAGGCCGGCACTAACCTTAAGAATAGCACGCTGTGCTCGTTCTAGTACCAATAGGTGGGTTTTTGCTGCACCACCCCAAGATGTGATGCAGTATTCAATTTGCGAGTGGCATAAAGCGTAGTAAACCATATTGATCGTCCTACGGTCAGCCACATGCTTGAGGTTTTTAAATATGTACATTAGTTTTCTAAGTCTAGTCACTAGGAGATCTATATGTATTTTAAATGTCAAATGTTGATCAATGTTTATACCAAGATATTTGATACTGTCAGTTCTTTCGAGGGAAGGGCATTGACAATCTGAGGCTGAATTGGCAGAACCACATGTATGAGCTGTAATGGTGAAAGAGGGCGGTGGCAAGAGATTGCTTCTATGTGCAAATGTTATATATTTGGTTTTGGAAACATTAAGCGTCAAAACGTTGCTCTGGAGCCAATTACAAACAATATTTAAACCCGATTGTGCAGCGTTAAAGGCCTCATCCCAACTATCACCAGTGAAAAATAAGGCGGTGTCATCAGCAAAAGATATAATTTTACCGTTATGGAGGGAGAGTTGGCAGAGGTCATTGATGTACACAAGAAAGATAGTGGGGCCTATTATGCTACCCTGAGGAACACCATAATTAATAGGTAGCGTGTCACTCAGACTATTATTTACTTTGACCCGTTGTATTCTGCCAGTAAGGTAGTCCTCCAACAATTTAAACGGAATTCCTCTTATTCCGAGACGATTTAGTTTGTTTAAAAGGTGCTGAACAGACACTGTATCAAATGCCTTCGCGAGGTCAAGGAACACTGTAATGCACTTTCTACCTTCATCAAGACTGGTTACAGTAGAGTGTAGCAGTTGGTGGACTGCATCATCAGTACTTCTGCCGGCTCGAAAGCCAAATTGTGCGGGAGATAGCAGTTGTTTGGTTTCGAGAAATTTTGTGAGACGCCGAGTTAACAAGCGTTCCAAGACCTTGGAAAGTGCTGGTAAAATGGAGATGGGGCGGTAATTATTTACACAGTCTTTTTTCCCGGCTTTATGTATCGGTTTGATGAGTGCTGTTTTAAATGACTTGGGAAAGATCCCCGATGAGATAGCTAGGTTACATATATGTGTAACAGGAGGCGTGAGGAGATTTGCGTATCTCTTAATCATTTTACTGCTTATCAGATCAGCTCCTACCGCACAATTTTCTTTTAAATTATTAATTAGAAGATGAATCTCGTCCTCGTCGGTTGGCAGAAATACGAGCGAATTTGAAGGGTTGGATGCGGTACAGTCGTGATCACGATCAGAAACAATTGTATTTCGGGAAATCTTTTCAGCAAGATTAGCACCAATATTTGCAAAGAAGCTATTAATGCGATTAATGTCCCCATTAGGATCGACAGAAGACAGAAGAGATGATGAGTAGTCTGATCTTCTGTTCGAGCCACTTATACTCTTAATAACATTCCATAGCTGTTTTTGATTGCCCTTGGCATTTTCGATCTCCTGTTTTTCGTACGTTCTTTTTGCTTTTTTCAATATACTGTTGCAGAAGTTCCTGTAGCGTCTGTAGATAGTTTTAATATTATCATTATCAGGGTTACGCTTAGATTTTTTATAAAGATTATCACGATTTCTAATACAACGAATGAGACCTTTAGTAATCCATGGTTTAGAGATCAACTGCCTTTTGGTTGTTTTAATTGTAGAAGTGTTGTGTTTAATGGCTGCTGATAATTGCGATACTAATAGATCGGTAGCTACATTTACATCCTGACATTCTATAACAGGTTGGAAGTTAGTGTTTTGCATCATGGTATCAAGTTGAACGAAGTCTACGGAACCCGAAATTTGATTCAAATAGTTTAAGCGCGATTTTGGTTTACAGCTAACAGCAACACTCTCGTGGTCAGTGATAGACGTTTCAAAGACGAAACATGTTACGTCCATTTTATTAGATTTTAGCATCATATGGTCAAGGCATGTGCGTCCATGAGTAGGCAACGTGTGACCCGGTAGCATACCATGGCTGGCTAACATGTTAAGATAGTCAAAAGCCCGTCTATCAGGACTGTTCGGAACAATATTAATATTGATATCACCACAGAAGATAATATTTTTAAACGATTGGAGTTCAGTAAGAAGTGCATCGATTGATTCAATAAATGCTGTAGTGTTTGTTTGACTGGGTGGGCGATATATTCCTATGATGCAGGTTTCTGGACCTAGTTTTAATAAAAGACAATTGGCGTCAACAATATTAGGTTCCTCACAAGTCACATGAAGGTTTTTATTATAATATATGACAACTCCTTCATTTTGGGTATTGTGCGTGGAGGTCGAAGAGTAGTTATAGTTGTCGAGAGGGGGGATAAATTTTGCGGAAGAAAGCCAGCATTCAGATAACACCAGAATGTCCCAGGGTATCTTAGAACGTTGCAGAAGGGTGGCGAAGTTTGACATGTTACAGGTTATACTACGAATGTTCTGAGACAGGATATTAATAGTACGATTGGAGATACGAATATGATTTATTGCGTTGTCTATGTCACAGGCGATAGTTTTAGCTACTTTTATGGAATCCTGATCCAGGCTTATAGTTTCAAAATCTTGCATTAGGCGTCAATAGTTTGTTTAATGCTAACGCAGGCACGTTTAGAACGTGACCTATGGAACTGGATTTTAATTGAAACAAAACCCAAGTCTGGAGGAACTGTAGCCAACATCTCTGATGTTTGACATACCGCTAGGATTTCTGACTATCCATCTTTGTATTTAATGTATTAGTATATCCATCTTAAAACAGTAAGGCCTCCTAAAATCATTTTCTTGTAGCTACAACGGCTAAGGTACCTTGCCCTTACTGCCCATCTGAAAATACACCCTTACTCCAGTCACTGTAGACACAAAAATCGCGTTAGGTTTTTGGGAAGTTGTTAGGATAGAGATACCAATAATGTAAAACCAAGTTTGCAGCTTCGAAAGACCTGCTAACCAAAGCAACTCCTATTTCGGTGAAAATGTTCAATAGGAACCTAACCACGAATTCCGAGACGCGGTGCAAAATAATTCAAACTCGCTCCTCGCACCCGCAGCCTCGCTCGCTCTTGTGTCCTACATTCATAGCATATCGAGGTGAAAACGGACCTACCTGAAAAAAAATATTGTACCATAGAGTATAATTACGCACGTTACACTGTTTTTTTTTGCCATTATTATTTTTTTGCAAAAAAATATCTACATAAACAGAACACCGGGGGGCTTCATTTTGTTTTGCCGCCCCGTGCCACTGACTGGCTTCGTCGGCCACTGATTTGAGTCTGTCCTGACTGAACCTCAATACTTTATTGTATTCCACAATGTATGTGCTTAGGTGGTAAACATTTGCTTGAGAAACAATCGTGGACCGTGTCGGGCACAGCAAACGAAAGATAGTGGGTAGAGATGAGGACTTATCGTATAACTTATAATCTTACTTATTCTAAAATAAACATTTTTTGTGTATTTTATATTTATCATTTGAATATTCGTTTACACTGTTATAACATTTACTTAATAATATTTTTTTTATTTATTCGTGAATAGATGGAGTTTTTTTTCTTTTTTGATTGTATCGAGTAATTGATTATATATTTTTATTGACATAACCAGAGGGCTTGTTGAATGTAATTTTAGCCCACGTTCGCACGGACGTAAAAATATCACGGCGGGATTTTACCGCACCCTGGATTTTAAACTCTCGGTGTTGAGCCGACCTTTGAGAATCCTACGCGTTGGGACGCACTTACGTCCCAGCGCGTTAAAAAAACACACGGTTGAATTTTCAACTCTCGGCGCTAAGCAGAGCATTGAAAATGCAGTACACGAGAAAAAATCGCCGCGATTTTATTACGTCCGTGCGAACGTGGGCTTAGGCGGGATTTTGGTAAGTTTAGTCGTGCTTTGTATCGGAGTGTCTATCTTGTTTGTATGTCTTCTCGTTTAGTGTAAAAGTCTTCGTATTTACGAGCGAATTTGCATATTTCGAGTAACGAACTAATCCATGCATAAGCATAGGCGTAGTATGTGTTACCAGGGCAGTCTAAACTTGTGGCTTTTTTAAGTTCTCGAAAAGCATATAGGAATTTTGAGTTTCGATAAATTGTTTTGTACGTGTGACTTCCAATTTATATTCTTGTCTACAACATGTAATGTGAATTCGTTGACTGTTTCTATTTAATGATATTATAAGTAAATGCTACATTTTGAGGATTGTTTTGGTGGGGATGGAAAGTTGAGTTTAGTCTTTCTAAAGTTAATTTCAAAGTTCTGTTCGCTTCTTTTGCTAAGTATATGGTTAAGGGTACTGACCTAGACTATGTGACGGGCCCCTGACTGGCTGGATGCGCCCTCGACTATTTGTAATTTATATAGTGGTATTGATGGTTTGTATGATTATAATTCTGTAAATACATATTTTTGGCGAATCGCATTTTGATCAACATTATATCCTAATACTTACCAGCCGATTTCTGAAAACTAAAGAAATTTGAATTCCGCGGTTACTTTACTTTTACTTTTTTTCGAACGAACAAAACATGGTGAATCGAACATCACTTTGTTCGCTTGTGTGTACCACTAACGAACATCAAAAATGATCGTGTCGATCAAATTTCGAATCTATAGCTACTAAAGAGAGCGGGGTGGTTGAGCGCGAACTGTGTTTGTATGGTGTTCGTGTTCGCTTTGCTAATTTACGACCACACGTACGAACCAAATGCTTCGTGTTCGATGTTCGTGTAAATTAAAAAAAAAAAATTGTAGCTTTGCTAATACCATCTCTCAACACGTCTAACTACGTATCGTTCTGTACTATCGCTCAACACTCGTCTGATTACATATCGTGCGTCACAGATGGAGCACGGCGCTAGCACTGGTCCGCGAGCGCAACGGCGAACGTATCCTCGAGAGGGGCGAACTCCCCGAAGATGACGTCACGACCCTCTTGCACGTGTACTGCAAGGGACTTGCTCAGGCGCAGCCAGGTAATTATTCAATTTTTTCTTGAAAAAATAAATACTATATCATGTGTTTACTGGCATTGCTGCTTATGCGATTAGCAAGAATCCTAAAGAGAGACCAAACGCGAGCTCGTGGCGCCTTTGACCACTTCTGTTTTCTTATTATAGCACAATCAACCACACGCCTATATTGACAGCGCCTTTATATTATAGCAGTAAGTGGCGGTCTTCGTAATAACGAAGACCGACAGTGCTACTTAGACGTGCGGTTGATCATACATAGTGAAGTTCTGTTTTCGACCTGCAGTCTGCAGACCCGCATCTAACAAGACAAGTTGATACATGTTGTGTGTTCGACAGACATGGTGGCGATCACGCGGCCGGTGCATGAGCTGTCTCAGAACCTATCCTTCATGATGGAGAGCCTCTACAAGGTGTCGGTGGCGCTGCAGCGCCAGGAGTACGGCTGAACACGCCCCCTACCGCCACCCCCACCACTACACCGCCGCCGCCAACCCCACACTACCAAGCTCATAAGTAAACCAACCCCCATTCAACAATATTCATTCTAATGTAGCCATTGGTGTTCAACATTCTCAATTTACCAGATAAACAACAGGTATCAATGTTCAGTGTATATCACATCAAGGTCGAATGAAATAATAAATAATGTCATACGACATAATCTGTATAAACCCAAAATAACTATTATTTATTCATGGAATTTATAATATACGTTATTGACAGACCATGAATAATAATTACGAAATAACAAGGGTTAGTAATAGATTTCTTTTTATGAAATAATAGCAATGATACCCGCACGTGTAATATTACGAACATGTAACCGACGTAGTGTAAAGAATATGTAACCAACGTAGTGTAAATTAGATACGAATTTAAGCATTAAACAAGGTGAGGCCAAGCCGACACTGACTAATATAATACAGGTCAACTTGTACCGGGACTATTATGAGCTTATTGTAACGCATATAATATTTTGCTGTTTAGTCTATATTTAGAAATAGTTTTCCATATCACGTTAAATTAAAATTGTAAATTTTCCGGCGGCGCAGCGGATTTATGTAATAAAACTCACAATTTTTTTAAATGAAAATCTGTATACTAATAGTTAACGTACTAAGTTTTCAAGATAACTGATCTCAGATAGATTAATAAAATATGTGCTCTAGAAGAAAATAGGCGGCAGCCGCTCGCAGGAGCGCGCAGTGGGCAGGCCGCGACCGCACGCCGTGTATGTCAGCGTGAGCTGCGAGTAGCAGCGAATAGCGTTGCGCACATTTGCGCTGTTAGCGTTATAATTAAATAGTACGATGTAAGAGCTAAGCCTGTATTGTATGTAAGCACAATACCGCCGAGTCGCCGCGCCGGGCCGCGCCGGGCCGCGCTGCCGCCACACGCACGCACTCATCGCGATTCCCCGTAGTTCATTATTGTTCCTTATCAACTGCATATTTATATTTTTTCTTTAATTGTTGTTTTGTGATATGTTTGCTTTTTTAATAATGTTAATGACAATATTTATTTCTTAGTTTTTATATTTTAGCTGCGATGGACTTTGTTTGTGTTAGATCTTAGAGAAAAAAGGACTGCATGTATTTTATTGACAATTTATTTTTATTTTTAAATGAATTTGATAAATCTTAACCAACAATAAATTCATTCAGACAGTCCGATAGGTCTATCTAACATAAACAGGGTCTTTAGAAATTGTAATAATATTATGTACTAATATCCGTAACCAATTGTAAAATGTATTTAATGAAATAAATGAATACAAACTAAGTTCTCGTTTTTATAATGTAAAGGACTTTATATTGACATAAGGGATCTCGCGCACACGCGGGCCACGACCACAACCACGACCACGACTAGTGGTCGGCACCGACCAGGTAAACTATAAACGACGATACGAATCGCGCAATTTGGTCGCGCGGCCAACTAGGTTTTTATAGTTAACCTGGTCGGCGCTCCCTGGTCGTGGTCGCGCCCGTCTTGTGCGCGAGATCCATAAGATTACGCATTTCATGGAAAAGTGCAGAAACAAAGAGAATCGCCAATTCCCTTTGAAGTGATCATAATTTGAATGTCATGTAGCTTGCAGCCCACAGTAGAACAGAGAAAGCTATAATAGTCCCGACTTAAGACAATGAAACAATAGTGTTTGTCATACCAGGAGGACATCAAAATAATCTACAGTGTGCGTTCATTATAACTTGTCCCGTGACGCGATTGGTAGCACTGTTCTATCTGTCGGTATTTTGAACTCTATTAGGGCCGCATTCCGAATTAAACCATAATCGCTCACAGCGCAGCAGAGAGTTGTCAACAATTCGGAATCCTCGTTAACGCGCTCACTAAACGTCAAAACTTATAACATAATTTTTTGTATGCGACCACAAAGGACGCTAGTAACTTTTGATATGGCGAGACAACATTTTAGGTGTACGTTAATGTTCAAAAATCCAACTGAGACAGTATAATTAATAAGCAAATTCCTTTGTGACTAGGACAATACAATAGATTCCAGGTAGCTCAAATACAGAGCAGAGAGCAGAGGGGAAGTTCCCGCAATTTTTAAGAACGTTCGCATTCGCATCTCAATCACAAAAAAATCTCCACAAAAATCTCTATCTGTCAAAAATACAATCAATTTGTCAACAGTTTTGACAAGTTTACAGTCAAAGTAAATGATTATTACCTATGATAAGGGCTCCAAGGTCTGCAAGAGATCTGTCTATTGGGTAGAGCCAGCTTGCGAAACTGAAGACCAATGATGGCCGGATTGTATCCGACAAACCTGAACTATTGAGAGTGATTGAGAGGTTCAGGTTGATGAAAAACCCGTTTTAAAGGCCCTTCCAGAAGCTGTTTGATTCCGTCATACTCGAGGATAAAACCACAGAGCTGTGGTGATAATCTTCTTTAAAAAGGGTTATAATGCCCTGCTTAAGATCTATAGGTCCATCACTTCTGACCCATGTCTACAAGCTGTTTTCAAGAGTCATCACGAACAGTCTCGCGCTAGGTTTGATGACTTGCAGCCTCCCGAACAAGCCGGATTCCGTAAAGGCTTTAGCACCGTAGACCACATACATACGCTGCGGCAGGTAATACAGAAGACCGAAGAGTATAACCTGCCTCTGTGCTTAGCGTTTGTGTATTACGAGAAAGCCTTCGATTCGATTAAGACATGGGCTGTACTGAGGCTCTTCAACAGTGCCAGATCGACTATCGGTACATCGAGGTGCTAAAGGGCCTCTACGAAAACGCCACTATCTCAGTCCGACTCCACGACCATACCTCGAAACCTATACTTCTGCAGCAAAGTGTGAGACAAGGTTTTTTTTTTTTGAACACGCTGGGACGAGAGTGCGTCCCAATGCGTTGGATTGTCAACGCTCGGCTCGACACCGAGAGTTGAAAATCTAGTGCGCGATGAAATCCCGCCCCAATATTTTTACGTTCGTGCGAACGTGGTAAGCCTGTTTATGTTTATTTATTTGCTTTAGGATGGTCTTAAATTTAAAAACTAGAGCTTTTTTTGTCTTATTGCAGTACCTATTCCTTTTACTAAACTTCAAATATTGCTATTACTAAACAATGAATACAAGTCAAATAATAAAAGTGTTACGCAAAGTACCTACCTTACTATATTAGTAAAAGACAAATATTTCAATAATTTATATTTACGCGATGTCCGTAAATTCAGATAAATAACAGCGTTCCGAGCTACGGATGATAAAAAACAAGGGGTTTGAATAACCATTTATTTATGTTCTTACTTCAGAGATGTGATCATAATATTATCGACCTCGTTCAAATTACAAAAAATACAATTATGGTAATCAGAATACAATAGTGTCAAAGATCCACCCACACACTAAACACGCTGATTTATAAGATTTGGCTTGTTACCATAGGTTATCTGCAGTACCATAGATATGATGATAATCAACCGTAATCAAGCGGCAAGAAATTTTATTATATAAATAATATTAAAATCCCATCAAGCAAAGTAAACGCGACACAACACGAAATGTATTGGTACTGAGTTCGACGCAGAATGTTTGTGAAGATATGTGTAGGTATATATCGTAGGTAGGTATAATTTGAGGTTTTACGGCTCCTCTTTACATGTACTGTATTATCATCAGTCATCACTCGCTGAGGCTCTTAAGACGTATAAAAGTCGGTACCTACCGATTAATATTAGTGATGAAACGGATACTCGTCTGTCAAAACCTAACCTAACTTAGGTATATCATTGGGTAACTAGTTGTGAGATACGTTCCCAACGTTCTCATATCACTAACCTTCGGTTGGCCGACGATATAGTTATCATGGCTGAGACCATGGACGACTTCAGTAGAGCCTTCGAAAGAGTGGGTCTTAAAATGAACATGGACAAGACAAAGGTCATGTCAAATGCCCATGTACCACCCACTCTCATGAAGATCGGAGACGCTACGCTCGAAGTTGTGGACGAGTATGTTTACTAGGACAAACTGTCTAGGTAGGTAGGTCCAATTTCGAGAGGTCAATCGTCGAATCCGACTCGGCTGGGCAGTGTTCGGGAAGCTACGCATTATCTTCTCGTCCCACATACCACAGTGTCTCAAGACGAAAGTCTTTGACCAATGCGTATTGCCAGTGATTACCTATACAGGCCCCGCGCCGGATTAAGCCAGCGCGGGGCCTGTAGCAAATTCTACCTAGGGGCCCCCTATGGTAGTACTTGGTTTATTTTAAGTTCTAAGGTTTAGGAGATAAACTAGTCAAATTTATGTTTCTAGACAAATACGTTCTGTTCCTAAACACTCAAGTAGGTACGTTTTAAAAACCTTTATGGTTTATTTTTAGAATAGCTGGTGATGGCAGTGATTTTATTGTAATTCTTATAAGAGAGCCTTGATTGCAAGAACGAGCGTAGCTAGCTCGATTTTTTTTTGCACCTTGGGTAGTCTACTACTTCCTATTGACCATATATACTGAGTATGAGTTACTTTTTTGTTAGAAATATGAGTTACTTTGTTGACGAATGTGGAAAAGTTTATAAAGGAAGAGAAACTAATATGAAAGAGCGAGCGAACCGATGTCGATTTTTCTTTAACCTCCCATTGGTTAGGTGACCTGTTCACCATTTATATTGAAATAGGTTATTCAAAAAACTTTACGAATGAACAGAAACTTGCAAAAAGTAAATTTTTAGCACCCATATTAACTTCATCACACAGATTCACAATCACAATCTGTCATTTTGTCTATTCTTTCATTGACAAAAACTCGTTTCTATGGTGGTTATGCTACGCGTGGTGGGTTTTGGATACGCGGGGCCCCCTTTTGCGCGGGGCCCGTAGCAATTGCTACTCTTGCTAAGAGGTTAATCTGGCACTGCCTATGGCAAAACATGGTCGCTCATAATGGGCCTTATCAGAAGGCTAAAAGTCAACCAAAGGGCAATAGAGAGGAATATACATGGAGTTTCCCTACTTGATCGAATCAGAAATGAAGAGATCCGCAGGAGAACCAAGGTAACCACAAGATGGACGATGACCTTGTAAAGGCCGCAGGAATCCGCTGGATGCGGGAGGCACAGAATCGGTCGTCGTGGCGGTGCTTGGGTTCAGCAGTGGACGTCTTTCGGTAGAATTGATTGATATATCGTCAATTTTTTATATCCAGACAACTAGGAATGGAATGTCCATTTGACATATGTCGCAGAGATCAAGCTATCTTTTAAATAGTATAGCTCTGTTTTGCCTACCAAGCTTATTCCCGCCCACACCATAACACTCGGGTCCCCAAATCAGTCTGTTCCGTGGATGTATGGTTCTGTAAAGCGTTCACTTTTTTTCCCACACGTGGACTCGTTTATCATCACTGGAAAACTTGACCTTACATACATTTCCCCTCCATTGCCCAGTTCAAATGCTCGCGAGCGTATCTTTAGTGCGCTGCTCGATGGACTGTTGGGTGAATATTCAAAATGTACCAAATTCACAAGTTCCAGTGCGTAATAAATTTAAACTTAGGTTTAAACCCCAATTAATATATGTACTTATGCCATGTATACCTACGATGTTTAATTAATGCTTGTTTTTTTTTTTTGTATTTTTTTACGTTAAACATTTTTTTTTTGCGTAAATTACACCAAAACTCATTACAGGGACCTGTTCCATTGCTACACTTCAATATATTTTTTAGTATTTTAGTGAATTTAGCCTAAATATCGTAAGTTTGGCGAATGTGTCGAATAACTTAATTGTCAATTGTTACTTGATAACAAAGAAAAACGTAGTTTTATGATTAAATTAGGAACAAACGTCTTTTTCAAGTTTTGTTACGACGCAAAATTCATCACCAGAACCATGACGGGTTCTCGATTTTACGCGACAAAAACCTTTGATCATGCCGCCATGTAGCGAGCGGCAGCCCCCCCGCTCTTCAGTCGACCGGCAAACGTGACAAGGGAAGGACCTACGCAAGATTTCGCGCTATAAATTACGATCGATGTGAGTATTACAGTGTTTAGTCCATTTTGTGTTTCATTACAAGTCCGCTTATATCTTGATACGTAAATGAACTTGGTATCTTGTTGTTACATTAATTCATTAAGTTCTGTGTCAATTTCATTTGTAAATATGTAGATGGTATGTAATGTTTATAGAAAAATTTATAATAACCTAAAAGTGCATATTTTTCATTGCCGTGTCTTTCATTACCGTCGTTTACCGTAACCTTTTAGAGGTTACGGTAATGAACGGAAAATTACGGTAATGAATCAACTTCTGTTTAATACTTTTTTAAATAAATTATTCTTATGGAGGTTAAGGTATAGGCTATTAACATTGTTGCTTAATAAATGCTTACTATTTCAGCTAAAAATGGCACGCCCTAAGAAGACGAAAGAGGAAATATTAGCGAGAAGAAGACTAGCTAAGCGGAAACGCTACGCTGCTTTAAAAAATAATGAAGAAAAATTATATAATATTGAAAAAGAAAAGGAAAAAGCAAGATACTTAAAAAGAAAATCAGAAAAAAAAATTGTTGGTATTAAAGATTTAACACCACGTGCTCAAAGAGAAAGACGTAGAAGATGGAGAGTTAACAGCAAGAAATACATTCATAAAAAACCAACCGTTCAAGAATCTAAAATCTATGAAGTACAATCGGGCAGTTATAGTCCAGAACTCATACGAACCGCATACCCGCGTAAACGCAGTAAGAAGTTGCATTCAAATAAAATAATAAAACAGGAAGGACTAGCTAGCGACATTATAATATTTCCTGCTATGCCTTCCACATCAAGAGAATTTAAATCACCAGAGAGGGTGCACCCATTATCTAAAGTTAGAAAACTTGGCGATTGGCAGAACTCAACTTTTGTTGGTTCTGAAAGTAAGACATATTGTGATAAATTTGAGGAATTTATATCTGATTTCGGTAAATTTGAGGACTATCTAGACACTGATATAGAAAAGAGAGAAAATAAAGAAAATATTGTTGAGAATCAACATCAAGACAAAAGTAAATATAAAGGAAAAGGAGTAGAAAAAAAGACTGGCAAAATAATGTAGCAGGGATAAAGTAGAAAATAGTCTTTAGAATTCAAAAATATAAAAATAAATACAAAAAAAAAACAAAACAACAAAAAAGCAATAAAAATAATAAATAAACACAATAAAATACAATATAAAAAAAATACTTCATGATCATGTATGTTTAAAATAATTCATCGTGTTGATTTTTTATATATTTTATTTGCATATTTGTACTCATTAACAAAGTCTGATTCATATTCTCTTACTATCAAGAAGGCTGAATATTACCAAAATAAATTAATTTAATTTTTTAGGGAGAATTTAATTATTATAATTGTTATTTAGTTACTTACTAAGATTTTTTATATTACTTGTGATGTGCACTACGAATATCAAAATCGGATTCGTTTACTAAGACATTGGAAGGCTGATTGTTACCAAAACCATTCAATTATGGAAGAACTATTGATTAGGCACTTATTTTGTTAAGTCGATTTTTAAATAAATGATAATCTACAACATCTCTTTGTTTTTTTTTAATATCAACATCATTTTGTATCATTACCTTGCCTCTATATTTCATCACCATATACCTAAAAATTCATTACCGAGTGTGGTGTTCA
This sequence comes from Xanthia icteritia, assembly GCA_949128155.2. Taxonomy (NCBI): domain Eukaryota; kingdom Metazoa; phylum Arthropoda; class Insecta; order Lepidoptera; family Noctuidae; genus Xanthia; species Xanthia icteritia. The sequence continues at coordinate 1,532,178 of OX421931.1, forward strand.
TTACCGTAGCTTGTCACATATTTTAAGTGGCAATAACTCTTTCAATGTTTGATGTATACGCATGCCTTTCACATATCTAATAAATAAAATAATGCCAAATATCGTAAAGCTGTCAGATTTAAAAAAAAGTGAAATTAAGATTTTTCTACCAAAACTGCGCAAATAATGTCGAAACTGAAGAAACACCCTGTTGTCAGTTTGAATAGAACAGCACGCAATCCGGAACGTTGACTATCTTCATGGAGACGATTACGACTGGTTTGATCACTGACTCTAGTACCAGTAGATTGCCGCAACTGGTTTTGTAAGGCCCGGGCGGATACAGTACGTTCTCGTCGTGCAGTTATATACCGGCCTTCCTAGGAAGTAGTGGCTTAAATTCTTCCTAATCCAGACCTCCTAGTTACACTCCCGATCTCTTGAAAGCGTTCCCACACGTTTCGAATAGCTTGACGCGACACATCGAGTAGTATTGCTGCAGATCTCTGAGAGCCGCATAGCAACAGCTCTTGCTGCGCTTTCCATGTCCATATGACGACAAAAACCAGGCATAGCAATCATGATTAACATCGAAATAAAAAAAAGATGTGACAGAAAGTGACGGGTAACGTCAACGCTTGAATCGGACTTAGAACACAAGTCACAGAATTTGTGCAACAAGTGTTTTTTCAAGCACTTCACAATTTTTCTGTCTACCCACTTGAATTCAACGCTAAAATTGCCGCTCGAAACATTGTTAGGGACCCATAAACATGTCAAGAATAAAGTTTAGTGCTTTACTTCACAAAAGCTTACCTAATTATTGATTTGTAGACAAAATTCTAAATTAACTTAGGGTGACTCCTATCTTGTTTTGAGTAGTTTAGTTGCGGATTTAACCCCTGAAATGTAAATGATCATTTGTGATCAGTCGTCATAACGTGAAATGAAACCAAAATTAACCTTCAGTAGAGTGAAGCGTCTGATCTTGGCTTACGGCCGAACCCAATATCCTATTTTCAGTAAAAGAGACCGCTATTCATGGGAAGCAGTATAATTATCTGTCATTGAATGGCGTCCCACAATTCCGTAAGTGTTCGATATGAGGCTCAAAGGGATCTGTTTGAGGGTTTGAAGGTGAACCAACTTGATATGGCCACATTCCATAACATTCTGTCTCAACCAAATGGCGATGATGCGAAGAGTCTGTTCGGGTTCATGGCCCAAATGTGATCCGTAGTGGTATGTGTTTAGGGTACGATGGGACTGTCATACGCATTGCGGTCATAAAAGTCCCTAATTGAAAAGACAATTTAAAAAAAAAATACCGTAAGATTCCTTATTCTCTGACAGATTATTGGGACTATATATTAAAACCATTGATAGATAGGTTTTTCTATATCCAGTATGCCTAAACTGGTGATAGATAGGTTCGGCCGTTAACAGACTACCCCACTGCTAATGCGATCACAAACCGATGATTGTCAAATTACTATACGGATCAGCGTCGACGGTCTGTTCATATTTTGTAACGTTTCCTTCTCATCACGGTACTGTGGTGTTGTGTAATAATAGGAACAATACAAATTTACACGAAAATCAAACTCAAAACATTTATTTCAATTAAACAATTACACTTTTGAATTTCCAAAGAGTCAGTCAGTTAGTCAGAAAGTTGAAGCTAAGTTAAGTCGCCCATTCCAAAACGTTGATCGCCATGGAGAAGAATGGGTAAGAAACTCCAAGGACACTCTTTTAAATCAAGATATTACAATGATTTCCGCACTTGTAACTGGATCATCGCGGGGGCCCGATAGATCGACGCACACCGCGACGACGGCGGTGTTGTGATGTGTCTGTAAAACGCGCCCGCGACCGGTGCGTCCGTTCACAATAGTAGGTGAACACTCACTCAGTGCGCGGACCCAACTGCGTTTTTATACCAGATGGCAGAAATGCAGTGCCCGCTAGCACTACAGGAACAGAGATTAATTTAAAAGTCTAACGACCTTCTAATAATAAAATACGGATTACAACAAATTCTATAATTATATATTTTAAACATAGTTTGATGACGCCACCCTGAACAATGCGTCATTATATTGGTGGCATGCAAGGGATAACATTTTAAAATCTCATTTTATACCATTGAAACTTTAAAATAAATAAATCTTGGCTTAAAAGCTAGAACCAACGTGCAAGTTACTTGTGATTTCAATATTGCAACTGTAATACATAATATTTATAAAATCTATTATAAAAAGTAGCGCGCGCCGAATGGCGACACGCTTTCGTGTAAACTTAGTTATACAATATTTACTAATACTTAGAAATTTATTATTTTAAATTCTCAGTTCTTTTATATAAAAATACATATAAACAGTACAATATTTAAACATTGAAGGACTTCGAGATAGTTGCTCTCCGCTCTCTAGCGCCACATCGTTCACTTCGTAGTTGTAAAAAGCTCCAGAAGACTATTCAAAGAATACATTAAAAACATGATTTATTAACGTATTTTGTTATAATGTTATCATACTTTATTTAATAATTGTAATAAATAACATCAGCTGCATTCTAGGATTAATCACATCCCTGTATCGTCGCTGAAGTCAAGTATAAGAGTAAAGTCAAAGGTCGCGGCGCGCACCGACATGCATCTCAATAAATACTCGTCACAGTCGCGGCGCGGTGAGTACACCGAGTACGATATGTGAGTAGTACGTGGACCCGCCACCGTGCTAGCGTCACTAATACGATCACTGTATAATGAATAGTACAACACAACTGATACAGGGACGGGCGAATATTAGACTGTTACATTAATATTTTCAGACAGGTTCATAATGTATTATGTACAATATATATACACAACAAGTTGGCTCACAAACAGAGCTACCCTTACGTGGACAAGACAACAAAGCGTCTCACAGTGACCGCTCACCCTTTGTACTGGACGTCTGGACGTGGGAACGCGGTGCGAGAGACGCGCCTCTACACGACTCAGCGTCTCGATTATATTATGTGCTTGTACAAACACAGTTAGCATGCTATAAAAACAATATATTCGATTCTATAACCCTACTTAAAATGAGATGTTGGTAAAACATTATGCTTTATATGCGATACATTATTTACATAAAAACCTCGTGTAAAATATCAGATTATTTGACAAAAAAAAGGAGAAATAAATTAGTTCATATATTAATATCTAACCTCTTTGTTCATTATTCATACAGCGAATATGTATAGCTTACGGATATAAAATCCTTGATAATAATGATTAAAAAAAATATTATTATATGTTACATTTGAATTGATTAATCTATTATATTAAAATGTTTGCTAATACACTTAAAATAAAAATACTGAATGTCATCCACTTCACTTGAGCGTAGATTGCGACGCGCGTCTGCGCGACGCAGCACAGCGCTCAATTCGAACTATTGACATGAATATTACAAAATAGTGATCGTTATTCATTTAATACTCTGTATAAAAAAAAACATTTATGGTACATAATTTGTTTCTGTACTTAAATAGCGGAGAAAGATAATTACAATGAAGATTCTTTTTATGCAAAAGTGTTGATTCGACTACTTGCGATATACTTGTGTGAATATTACGCAGAGTTTCAGCAAAATATACAAACCAATTGCCAGCGCGACACCTACATACTTACTGTACACTACACAATACATCTGTTTTATATTCTATACATAAAAATCTGTTACATTAATAAAGCGACGCGTTAGAGTGATGCAAGATACACAGCCTCCTTGTGGAAGTTATAACTATATTAACTATGACTACTGACCACACACATTTAATTAATTCCTATCGTAAGATCGTACATTGCAGTAGTTTTAAGATGATACATGAGTAAGTGCACATCACACGATATTATAATCGTTAATGTTCGCCCGCCGCACTTGCTCGCACTGGTTAGTCACCACGAGCCGCGTAAGAGTAGCAGCGTTTAAAACAATGGCTAGTACCGAACTCCGCATTGCTCTGACGTGCGACGCAGGCACATACAGTGGACGCGCTGACGTGCGCGTGGCCCTAGGAGGCGTTGCGGCGGAAGGCAGTGGCGGGTTCCTAACTTAAATCTATGGCGTCCTTCTTGTTTGGATCGCATCGCCAATGCCAGTGATGTACGATTCGGCAAATGCAGATTCACAGGTGTCGGCCAATGTCAGTGGCACACTAGCGCAGTATCGTAAGATTGCGAGTGTGGGCATGTGCGGCGGACGTAGTCTTGCATGACGTAAACGCGTTTACTGTTAGAAACAGCCGAACTATTCTGTTAAATCTTAACATGAAAACATCGTTGAAGTGAGCTGGCAATACTGTCAACCCCTAGCATCAAGTGCAATGACAGCTCACTCCAAGTTCACTTCACCTAAGTTTTCACGTTAGGATTATTTTTAAATAGATCGGCTGGTGTGTATGACGTATCACGCGGAGAGTGTGCAGGCTACGGCGTGGGCTCAGTTGAACAACACAGAGCTCGGGTCCTCGTTGTCCATCTGCTTCACGTGGCGCAGCACGTCTTTCTTGGTAATCACCCCCAGGAGACGTCTGCAAACACAAATATTTGAATTACACTGTCCTGAACAAGAGCAAAGGATTCAAATCACGTATGTTATTGTGGATAAATTGTACAATATGTGCCGTGATCCAACCTACACTCAAATACATTTAAAATTAAAATGTCTTAGAGTATCATAAGTATAATTTTAAATATAAATATGTTTACGACAGACGGGACAAAGCGAACAGCATCAAAATCTACTAGGTATCATCTACAGGTCGCACCTCACTCAGTTCAGTTATGTGTCTCGTGTCACGCCACACACGACAGGTCGCATTGTGTGCAAAAGATAATTATTTTCGGAGACAATGTGCCGAATTATACATTGTAGTATTACAAACCTTGTATTGATAAAATGACTGGACTTAACTACGGTTTATTTTCGTTAGTATGTTATAATTTACAGAGTAATTTTATCAGATACGTCAACCTATCTGACGGTTGGTAATCAAAGGTAAGAGTGTAGCGTGTCAAACTTGGCTATTATGTTATTTTGGTTTATTATGCTAGGTAGCGTCACTGACACATGGGATCACAGTTTTTCTATGACATTTCTTCTGATAGCCTCTCTATAGTATGTTAAATATCTTTGATTAGTAGAATAGTTACCCGTTGTGCGTGACGAGGGTCTGCCTTAGTCCGAGCTTGCGGAACATGTCCACCACGGTCTCCATGGGGGTCTGGTCGGTGACGGTGATGGGCGCCATGTCCAGGATGCGGTTCAGCATGAGGCAGGGAGCCGGCGACAGCGGCTGGTGGCCAGCGCCCGCGAAGATCACCACCGTCTGCCCTGTGATGCCCTCCATTGTGCGGCGTGCGTTCGCTGTGGGGAACGACACTTTATTGAAGGATGGCGCATGTGCAGGGTCTAATTAAATTAGTTATACCGGTTAACTGCTAAGTCGAAAGCGATTTGAACCGTCTGAACAAACTTTCAATTAAATTGAATTTCAAATTCAAAGCGCTTTTTGTTGAACAACAAGTTGCTCAACTAAAATCGTACCGTGTGAACCCGATATTATTAGCGAATCCCCCGCAGCTCCGCACAAGTGATGGGGATCGATATCTTAACATGATAAAACAAAACAACAAATCAATTGATAATTTTTTGGGGTCAACGACTTCTGGACTAATTACTTAAAGTATTAGTTGAGAAAATCAGTATTTTTAGCGCCTTAAGTCAACTCTAGACACGCTTTCATAATTACGCGCAGCGTGGCCGAACGACATGGACGACGATTTCGCATCACCACTCGCAGACAGGACCGGTACATCCAAAATACTGCTCGACGGAATCGTACCATGACCGCCTTGATGTTGGCTACGAGGCTCCAAAGCTCTTCAGGCTTGCTGATAAGCGGCCAAACCATCCGAAATCGTTTACGTGAAGGGAGTCTGCGTTCCCGAAGGCCGCAGAGTTCGACCTGTAGCACCCCGCAATCGTAGGGCCGTTTTACAATGGGGACGCGAACACAGAAATTGGGAGAAAGAAGACTGGCGTTGTGTTTGCTTTTCCGATGAATCTCGTATGGGTATGAGGCCGGATACACGACGTACTCGACTCTGGAGGACCTCTGGACGTCAAGAATGTTTGAAATTTTGCCAATTTTAAGTTCATCCATATGGAGGGAACAACTATGGTTTGGGCCGGTATTTGATCCGGTGAAAGAATCGATCTCATTTGGATCAGGGGCAACCTCAATGCTCAGATTTATGCGGAGAAGATTGTTTCAGACGTGATCATCTCTTTGCGAAGCCGGTTGGGTGATTCTTTTCGACGAATGCACGACAATGTACGTCTACATACGGCTAGAGTGTTACAAACGCGCACTCTTGCCGATGCTCGCATCAACGTTCTGTAAAATCCTTACTTGGAAAGGTAAATACTTTCGAGTTTTACAGACAAATATAATCTCGTTACTTCACCTAAACCTACCTCTGATTTGAGTATTTCTCAGAAATGTAAAGCACATAATAGGCATTTTAGTCGATCAGCGTACAATACTCATTGGGTTGTAGGCTGCTCTCATTTGAACTAACTATTATGTTGTGGGTGTTGCATATTTTTTTCTAAGGATTTTAACAAACGGAATACATCAGGTTACGATAATTTTAATAACTTCGCTGGTGCCATATAAAGACATCAGAATTCTCAAAAGCTGAAAGCTCTCAAAGCTTCATAAATGCTGTTATTTCATTCTGTAGTTTTAATAAAACACGAATCGAAACTTCTTTATCTGGTCAGTTATGTAAATACAATATGCGAGTCAATCACAATCGCGCTATTTTTCAAAGGTTAGTTGATGTTGTGTGTCATTTAGTACAACAAGAACTTCCTTTCCGAGGTCACAAAGAATCTAAAACCTCATTAAATAGAGGCGATTTCTTAGATCTTGTATCTTTTCTTTCTAAATACGACCTTGTCTTAGAGAAACATACGCAGCATTATATGTATCTGTAATTCTATTTAGTAATTAATGCCATGCCTTCCGTGGCCTTTGATGTTTGTCATCTGTCTGTGGTAAAGAAGCGAAGAATGAAGAGTTATGGCTTTTCACATTTTGAGTAATTATAAATATTATCAACATCGTAAGCAATGCGTAGTTGGAAATCACAAATCAATCAATTATTTATGCGCCATCTAGTAGCCGGATTCATTGAAATATTTTGTCTATAGCGACTGTTGCGAGCGAGTGTAATATGAATTAACTCTAAGAGCTCTGATGTGCCAATAATGTTAAGAGTTTCTCTGAGAGATTTTTTCAAAGATATCGGTATCCTCACAGTGGCATCACAATTCATTTTCGCCAACATATTATATATTAGGCAAAATATACACTTATATACTAAAAACAGTGATATTCACAATGTTAACACTAGAAATAAGGACAAACTACGTACTCCGGCTTCATAAGGTTCATAACTCATTTGTTGGGCTTGGTATAACCTTTTATAACAAGCTACCTTCTTCTTTGCTAGATTTGCCTTTTAATGCGTTCAAAACTAAAGTAAAATCCAACCTCTCTTCAAAGGCATACTATTCTATCAACGACTACTTAAATGATAAGAATAGTTGGTCGCTGTGATTAACTCAAGACAATGCTTAAATGTTCTTTCTCCAGAATTAGCTTACTTACTGACAGGTTATATGAGTTTATATAATTGTTTATAATTTTACTAATTTTACTTTATTTATTGTTGACATAATCTACTCATTACAATGTTTTTTTTTTATGAGTTGTATTGCAATATTAGCTAGCGACCTCGATAATTTTTTAATTTACCTCAATGGTCCTAGTTTATCAATTATAACTTATAGTTACAGCTATATGTAAGCGGGCACGCCCTTTATGTCTGGAGGCTTTTATTTAGATATTGTTTTCGTTAAGTTATTTTTATTTCTGCTTGAGTATAGTTCTCGATGTTTTTGGTTGATATATTGGCGTGTGCTAGCTGTCATATGGCTATTAATTTTATTATTTAAATTATGTTTTGTGTTGCGTAATGTAAATATCATTTTGCATACTATTATATAGAATCTTTTTTACTGAACAGACAGCTGTGCTGCTGGGGAGTTTGTTGCGCCACTTCTTCTTCCCAGCTAAAGCACTAGGAAGTGGTGAAGGGTGGGCGTTTTGGGGGACTGTCTTATGTAATTTTGACGTTCGAAAAGTGCTGATTCTCAGCCTAGTTTGAATAAATGACTTTTGAATTTTGATTTTTTTTTTTATTTTGTTAAAATGGTTTTTTTTTCATGTGTCGGCTTGCTCTAATTTTGACCCCTAGGCACGCCATTGCTGCCGAGTATGGATACCGTGCATACCCCACAACAACTTTTTGCCTTGTTAGAAAGAACGTGGGCGGCCATTCCTCAAAGTGATTTTGATGAACTGATTTTAAGCATGTCACCAAATCGCTGTGATTGTGTGATTCGTGTCAGTGGTGGAAACACATACTTTTTTAATTTATCTTTACAATAAAAATAAAAAGCCGTCATCTTAAGTTTAACATTTGGTAAATATTAATTGGATAATTTTTTTATAGTTAAAAATGTTCTTGATCCTGGACACTGTTGATGTGTGTATTAATATATATTATAGCTACTTCTGTGACGGGCTTTATCGTGTTTATATTAAGATACCCTTCACAACTAAGAAGTTTACACAAAAAAAAAACCACTAACTAACTATATCAAAAATATATATCACCAATATAATTAGTTGTTTTATCATGTATAGATGAAGTCTGCGGAGTTGCGCTAATTTACTCAATATTCAATATATGCATTGCATTCCACAGTGTGAACTTAGGGGGTAGTGGGCTGATTTCACCATGTGAAATTATATTATATTGATTTTGTGGATGACGTTGACGATCAATAATAGCAGTTACGTATCGACTTTACATTTGAAAGTAAGCAGTCAAAAACGTTATTCAATTTTTTTAATTTGTTTAATTAAATATAACCTCTTATTTTGGAATGGAAGTAAAATACAAAAACGCTCCGCTTACTAAAATTATTTGAGATACAAGATGAGGATAATGTTATGTAGCTAAACCAGAAAGGTATGTGCTTCGGTCATATTCGTGTTTCTGAATTAGAATGAACTTCGCGCCACAAAGTAGAGAGGGCTACAGAGGCAGTGTGCTTCTAAGTTTTGTACTAGCAGTGGATTGGGGTCAATTGGATTCGTATGATACATTATTTATCATTTCAAAAATGATCAAAGTGACCCCAATCCACGATACCGCGCCTTGAAGTAATGCACCAATCATTTCGCGTTTATATGAAGTTTTTTCTCTGTCGGGTTACCTACTCCGGTCTCAGATCGTCATTTGTCACTCAAAAGATGAAAGAACGATTTTTTTAGAATTGCATAGTTGTCAATCTAAAATTTTGTAAACATTCCAATACAAAATAGGCAAGTAACTCCATGGTTGTAACAGCTCTATATTAAATCTCATCATCGCGCGTTCGTATTTCCGAAACTAGACGATGATTGAAATTTTTTTTGGTAAACTATATAGATGAGGTCTTGTACCTATGGCGAGGTTGAGGTCCCGGCGCAGCACGAAGCCGACCAGGTACTGCGATTCCTTGGACACCACCACAGGGTAGCCGTTATGCTCTGTCTCCTTCAGCAGCGTCTCCACGTCGTCCACGCTCATCGAGTCCTGCGTGATCACCGACAGCGTCTCGTTGCGTCTGGTACAAACGACAATGACACGTCAAAAAAAATTTATCATTTTATTTCGGACTGCTAAATTAGCCATACTTTGTTAATAACTGGCTTACACTTAAAATACCCTTGTTAGTAACTTAAACTAAAGACGAAACGCAAAGACCACCAACAACTAGATACACAAACAGCACACTGGGGGATCAGTCGCCGCACAAATTGCCCAAAGCATCTGCCGCTACAGCGTTCCACGTTTCCATCGACACGCTAAGAACTAATGCCACCTATAGTTCGTGTCTTGGGACCCAAGGATTGTTTACTACTTTCTCATATCTCACTCTCCCATATTTAGAGAGTACCAATAGAAGTTGTATTTCAAAAAAAAAATTCAACATATTTTATTTCACATAAACCTATAAGGGCACTTATGAAACGTCAGAAGCTAGATGCACGGTTCCAATTGGTCGTTTCCTATGGAGAAGAGCCGGCAAGAAACTCCATGGTTACTCTTTTAAAAATAAATGGTATTTACAATGCTTTCAAATTACAGAGTTAATAGGTATGAGAGGATAGTGTAGGCCTATCAACAAGTACCAGGTACTTATTATTGTAATGACGGCCAAAACCGTTCACTATCAGAAGTGTTCAGTTGAGGCACTGTGTTACACATCAGATTTAAATGTCTAGAGACAGTTGTTTCGAGTGTAGGATTTTTTGGTAATTAAATTAATTTATAACATGAAAAATTTACAGACAAATAAAAACAGTAACCTAAATTATAAGTAGTCCTGTGCCAATTACAAATCTTCACAAATTATATACGGTTGTAAAATAGCAGAAAGCACAGCTCAATAAAGTCGATGGCGCCACAGCGACATAAAACTCAGATTCCGAAATTACTTCCAATAGTTTTTTGACAAATACTGATACTTTTTATAAAGAACAAACCACAATAATATCAGCAATGCCTATAAGCAAGCATATAAGATATATCGCAAATAGCAATGCAGTGCAGTGTCAGCTAGGCGTCTGGCAAAAACAGTTCATATTATAAAATGCGAAAAAAGTCAAACATGTTCGGTTTTACTCATAATTTGTTGTTTACAGGTTTTCCATCAATAAAAACCTTAAATTCATTCGCTGACAGACAACGCACAGCCTACACCGCGCGCTAGGGCTAGAAGCAGACATTTTGCACAAGAGTTCCTTAGCGAAGGTGAGCACTAACGAAGGATTTTTGAAATTCCCTAAAGGAGTTAATAGTTGTTAATCATTCTTGCTGATTGGAAATCCCATCGGGCACACGGCTTGTTAGTTAAGAATGTAAAAAACATAAATTTAAGTAAAACAAATTACTACGATGATAAATTAATTATAACGAAAACTGCATAAAATGGCAAATATACTATGTTTAGTGCATATGCGACCGCGAGCAGCTACATCACAGATTTTTTTGAATTGTATGTTTTTTTTTTACTTTTTTTTCTAAAATGTACCGTTTATGAGAAAGTCGATGTTTGATGAGGCTAGAAAATAACAATGTTTACACACAATGGCGAAAGATAGTAAGTATGTTATCGTTTCGGTCCCAAGTGACAATTTGAAAGATTTCCTACGCACCCAATTAGTTTTTTTGTACTTTTTATTGTCTATGTATAGTATCTGCAGTATTTTTTATATTATAATGTGCTGCTTGTGCTTGTTTTTAACCGACTTCCCAAAAAGGAGGAGGTTATCAATTCAGTTGTATTTTTTTTATTTTATATAATAGTAATTTCGCATAGCATTCGTAAATCTTAAAAACTATCACCAACGTTAGCTTAGCAGCAATGCACTGATCGCGTAGCCTGTAAGCCCAGAACAGGGTTGAATGTCGGTTCCATACGAATCTTCGCTTTGGCATGGGCAACTACGCTAGCATCTTTCTAACCAAACATTAAAAAATATATTATTTCTAACTCACACATCGTTCGGACTAGCTGACTGTCTTCGTGATAATTTAAAATCAATAAATGCTAATATAGATATATATAGAATATTTTTTATTGCACACCGATAAAGGAAAAAAAATATTAAATACTTGAAACAAAGGTGATACAATAGGCGGTCTTATAGATATCAGAGATTCTTGAAAGGTAAACTTAAAATGTACCTCATACGGGCAATTTATTGCGCAATTCTTGGCAATTCTGGTCAATATAACGTCGAATTTAAAGCAATTTCAAAATTGTATAGAAATTGTCAAGACGAACACTCACTCTCAAGTAGTAATACAAATTGGAATCCGTAAAGATACATTTTCTGATCACTTTGTTTACATTTTACTAAGATACTTTTAGAACAGACATGAGTGTAGTAGTACTCACTTGGGTTGCATGACGTCTGCCGCGAGCGAGGTGTGCTGGAACTCGTCCTTGCTGTCGAGGAAGGGGTACCCGTTGAGTGCGATGTGCGCGTCGTAGATGCCCTGCCTTCCCAGCGCGTCGCCCACCCACTTGCTGGCCATGGCGGCCGCCATCAGCGGCACGATGTAGCGCACGCCGCCCGTCAGCTCGAACATTATCACCACCAGCGACACTGCAACCATACAACCATAGTAAGTCACTGTCCCCATCTTCTTCTTAGCTGTACAGTACATACAGTTCCTAATCGAATTCTGGGCCATTAGATTGCCATCGACTCGCTAAGAAGAAGGCTACGAAAAACAATATTGATTTATAGATTGTGTAGATGAGTAGACGTGTTCATGATCGGATAACGCGAATGGACAAACATAAGGTAGGGCGCCCTCGAACTAGGTGAAGCGACGATCTTCGCAAGGCAGCTGAGAGGAGGCGAGGGTCGAGTTGAATGACGTGCGATTGCAGAGGCCTATGATGATAATATGATGATTTTTAACGATTGTCTAATAGTTTGAGAACTTTTTGCGGCCTACCCTAATCTTCTTTCTTTGGTATTGTTCTGCGAGTCGTTGACTCCTTTAGTTTTGAGTTGAGCTACACGATTACTGAAAAATGTGTAGGTACATTGACTAGACAGGTCCACTCAAATCTGTGTGGTTCTTTCCTCAAAAGTCTATCTCAGACACTAATTTACATGGTCCTCCTATGGCCTGACCAAGATTATGAAAGAGACTGTGACTTCTAAGTTTACTTCGATCTTTCTTCTCAGACTAGTCAGATAGGAAACATCAAACTCATCTAAAACATTATTTATTTTTGACATGTGAAGGTTTTATTTGAACCAATTTACTGAAATCAATATAACATTTACGGGGATACGCTAAGGTAGCTCGCGAAATTTAAATATTCTATGTTTTTTTGCAATTTGCGGGTCAGTGTCAGGTTATATGTTGATTAAAATATGATTCGCGACCGTAACAAATATGGCTTTACAAAATTATAATCATTTGAATCAGCAATACAACTCCTAAGTTAGAATAATCCTCAAATGTCATGATTTCATGAAATAGTCATTCAATAGGATTATATGAACTTAAGAGTTGTATTGATGATTTTTATGATTGTTAAAAAAAAATATTTCGCGGGCTACCCTGACGCTTTCGGCTTAATGAAGCCATGTTTTCCCCGTACCTGTCATGCGCGTGACGCCGCCCAGCACGGCCGCGGCGCCCACCATGGCGTACAGCCCGGGCGTGATGCAGTCGTCGCCGGTGGAGCACTCGCCCGAGAACAGCCACACCTTCGGGTAGTTGAGCGCCAGTTGTTCCACGCCTGTCAAACAAACAATACTTCTTTTATTGCGCACCATAACATCACATCACGCCTGTAATGCATCCCGTTCAAAAAGATTAAGTCCCACGTAGTAGGGGGCGACACGAACGAACAAGTTTACACCACAACTTTTCATTTCGAGATATTTCCTTACTTTTCTGTCTACAGCAGAAATAAGTATAACTTTCAAAGAGTTGAATCTAAACCTATCACTACAGTGCAACACGGATCTTAGCGAACGTGATAGCCGCTGCTTTTATAGGAAAATGTCATAAGCCTGTCAAAAGCAGTTAATGTTCATGTTACACTGATAGAAGGATTTGACTCTCGAACCACATAGCTAGCTTAGCTGATGGTAAACATTCGTGCAATTGTTTTGTGAAATGTCACTTGAAATTTATTTTAAAAACATTTTGGCGGCGTTAGTTCCGATTTCAACCACGCGCCACAATAACCTTGTAGCGCTGTAGTTCTTTATTTCACCACATGCAGGTGAAACAAGGCTGTCAATGGTGATGAGAACATATTCTATAAAATTTATTTATACTGACCAATGCCCACGATCCTGCCCGCAATGGCACCCAGTGCGAGACTGGGTATGAAGAGTCCGCAGGGCACCTTGATGCCGAAGGTGAAGATGGTCATGACCAGCTTCAGCACCAGCGCCAGCACCAGCAGCCAGACGGCGCGGTACACGCCCGGGCCCGCCGCCGCCTTTTCAATCGCCGAATTCACGTCCGTGAAATTGCGGTTGTAGTCACTGGACAACAGTATTGTAATTTCAATGTTGTTTTACCGAAGGGTTGTTTTGTTACTTGTGAGTCACTCTTAAAGCTGTGGTTTCCTAAGAAAGCGGTGCAGTCATATAACAACGTTTCGAACGCGGACATGTCGAACACACCCGCCCTTTTTAGGATAGCGGCGGCGGTCATTCTGCGGCCGCTATATGAGCGTCCCACTTTTATTACAGAACCCAAACTGTTGGCGGCCCTTGTGAAATAGAAATCAGTTTAACTAGTAAAGTACGGCGCAAGTTAGATGTCTCTCTAAACTCGAATTCCCATTGTTTCGTGTTGTGCTGGACGAGTTAGAAATATTATAAGTATAATGAGACTCACCACAGAGGGTCAGAGTTCGAGATGCCGCACTGGTTGAACAGCAGGTAGATGAGCTCGCTGGTGTTCATGCGCGTGTAGGGGTTGGGGTAGGCGATGACGGCCGTGACCAGCGTCACCACCAGCACCTCGGTCACCGGGTACTGGCCCAGCTTCGAGAACTTGCGGTAGCGGCACCAGAAGATGTTCGCCTTTATGAAGATCGTTGCTATGCAGCCCTGTCGACAAATTCAAAATATTTTATTGTTTATTTATTTTCCCTCTTACAATTATCATTACAGGGGCTTGTGGCTTGCCGCGATTGGTCCGTGGATGGATGACCATCTTTATTTACCAAAACGTGATTCCGTTCCTCAGGAAGCACGGTAAGCCGTTGGTCCCGGCTGCGTAAATACAAAGGCGGATTCAATAGAGCGGTATGAATAAAGAATTACAAACACGTTTACACCACAGACATTTGAAAACTGTCTGCAATGTGATCGGTCCGAAAGACATTGTTTTAACAGAAACGACTGCAATACAGCTTATAACTACTCGCTTTGTCAACACTGCAGGTATCGAACTTGCTTGCGACTTGCGATAATACTAAATAGCCTGCCTAGCTGCGAGCAACTTGGGAGTAGCGATTGGTCACATTTCTAATCTAACGTAACCCATTTTTCCCAGTTCACAATTTTTGGACACTCTAACGGAAATAATACTAAGGCTGTCTGCGTTGACTCCGCCTTTTCATTGCCCTACAAACAAATGTGGCTGCACTACAAAGCGCTGTGTTGCAACTGGGTTCGGACGGACTATTACTACTTTATGCCAGACTTTGGGTATCTGTGTTGCATCCGTCTTTGTATTTACCCGTCCCGACTGACATTCGTGGATCTTTGACAGTTGGTACGGGTCGTCAGAAGCACGTAAGTCTTCCTATCGAGAAGAGCCGGCAAGAAACTCTACGGTTACGCTTTTACAATGTTTAGAGGCACGAATGGAAAGGTAAATATAATAATTGTAATAATAGACTAATAATAATAATAGCTAGTCCTGTCGTCGTAACACTGCAGCCGCTTCTTACTCTTATTAGTGGTCTACAGTAAATGTAGTGCTTGCGTAACAATCGTTTCGATTAAATGTTTTGTTAAACATACAATTTAAAGAAAATATAATAAGGTTAACTATTGCCTATTTTCGCGGCTTTCTGATTGAATAAAAAATTGTTGATAAAATCAGATAATTGCCAAAAGGTCGATAAATGTATTCTTGGGTTTTGTTTAAAGTTATTAGTATTACATACACTATTTGTTTTGCAAAAATACTCGCAAACTCAATTATATTCAACCTACGAATGACACTTCAGTGATAACATCTCCATGTCATCATGTAATCACTGCTGTTACGATAAAAGAACTGATGCATGACCTTTGTTGCCACCCACATTATTATGTTTAGCTTTTCTTCACTTTCGTCAATTGATGAGCTGTCTTTATCACATTGTGAAAATTTCCTACATCGTTGTCCTACATTTTGGTCGACGGCAATGATAAGGTTAAGTAAGTAAATTTATTTATTTGCATAAACATGGTTTACATACATTGCATGCAAGATATTAAATACAGAAATGTTCTATCATGTTCAGCCGCGTATCGTGGCGTACAAATTGGTAAGAAGAGATGGTGCACAAACCGCGACTATATTTATCAAAACTACATTATAAAATTACTTATTAAATCATAATTACTTATACGTTATTATTAACATTCAATGTCCATACTTATTGTTAATTAAGTCATCGCAAATTTGAATTCCATTAACAATAAAAACAGTACATTATATAATACGGAGTGATCTTATTACACAGTAGAAAACAACATCAAATAAAAGACAACACCATCACTTCAAAAACGATGAAAATTGTCCTCCTTCATAAACTCTCAAATATGTTCTTTCAATTAATAAATACTTTAATTCGCATTTAAGAGCAGATATACTACTCAATGTTCTTCATGATTTGGGCAGTTTATTAAATATGATCGGAGCCATGTAAAAGATGCTCACAAGAGTTGTTT
The DNA here is from genome assembly GCA_949128155.2 of Xanthia icteritia. NCBI lineage: Eukaryota > Metazoa > Arthropoda > Insecta > Lepidoptera > Noctuidae > Xanthia > Xanthia icteritia. Next base: position 1,548,840 of record OX421931.1, read on the forward strand.
TAGCGCCGTGAACACAAGAGTCTGGAATTATCACGTCTATTGCTTGGGACAACACCAGACAAACGCTGAAATAAATTAGGATGAGGTTTAATGAACATTATTGTTCCAAAAATGTATAATGAGGGTAATGTCAATATGTTATGCTCTTTCCATCTTCATCTTTTTTGGGCCCTAAACGCTATTTCATTGTCTGTGCTATTCCCCTAGAAAATAACTCCGTATCTAAGAATTGATTCAGCTAATCGATAGTAAGCAGTAATGAGTGCATCTTTGTTAAGAACCGCTGCGAGTTGTTTTAAAGCGTAGGCTGCACTACTGAATTTTTTGCTAAGTGCTTCTATTTGAGATTTCCAATTCAACTGATCATCTATATTCAGTCCCAAAAATTGTGTTGTCAATTTCATTAATATTAATATTATTAAGTTGAACATTAGGATTTTTAGCTGTAATGAAATGAAATGAAATTGTTTATTCTGTAAAATATAGCTGTAAAATGCATTACATTAGTCTTTTTTAAATTAATTATTAAATTATTATTATTTTAACCAGTTTATGATAGATATAAGCAAATTATTAATATCATGTTCTTATGTGTCATTGTCATTACAAGCTATTGTCACAGTGCAATCGTCAGCAAAAAGTGTCATCGGTTGTTCAGTTGCTTTAGGCAAGTCATTAATATATAAAGTGAACAACGGAGGCCCCAGCGCACTGCCTTGAGGTACTCCGTATATAACTTCTCGTTCCTCGGATCTTGAAATTACCTCACGTTTAACGTTAATTTTACTGATTTCAGTAACTTGTTTACGGTTATGAAGACTTGATTTAATGAGTTCTAAGACGTTACCTCTTAACACCATAAGCTACAAGTTTCTCTGCTAGGGAATTATAATGGACGCAGTCAAAGGCCTGTGTCATGTCGCAGAAAATGGCATAAATGGGTGTCCTCTACATTTAACATGACTTTATGTAAAAACTCATAAATAGCCAAATTTATACTTTTGTTTTTCCGAAATCCCTTTGTACGTCAGCTAATATATTATGATATTTTTCTAAATAGGATATGATATTTTTTATATGATTTATATATGATATTTTTCTAAATTTCACTATATATATATTTATCAAACACCTTAGATATGACTGGTATAAGCGCGATCATCAATTTGTGATTCTCTTTCTTATATAACGGTTTTACTATCTATTTTATTAATGCATCAGGAAATTTACCTGCACTTATACAACATCTCAATGCCTCTCGAACTGATAGAAATGTTCAAGTACTGGTACCTTAACCAGGTAAACGTCGTTCGATGGTCGAGTGCTCTGTCGGAACCGTACAGGTTGGAGTGCAGGGGGAGGGGTGACCCCCCCAAGCTCTCCAACCTGTTCGGTTCCGACAGAGCACTCGACCTATCGAAGAGTAGTCTCGTGTACTTTTACGATAATATTTAAGAGCATCCTTTTTTTTTAACGGGACACTAACAATTGTGCTGTATGATCGGAAGCGCAAACTCCAATAGTTCAGCTCTACAACGCTTACCAAAACTGTGCGCAAAATTATCTATACTTGTTGGGCTCGCAGTCACAATCTACTCGAGATTGTCTTAATGCTAGTTGAAAATTAAAATAACATGGCAAACAGGCCAGCAGCCCGCCTGAGGATTAATTGCCGTATTTTTAAGAACGTTCGCATGCTAATCTCAATCTGTCAAAAAAACGTCCACACCTACAATTTTGACAAGTTTTTGACAATGATTGTCGCTGAGATTTCGACTTGAATATGAACGTTTTTAAATATGAGAATTGGCTCTGATGTCAAGAGGTTAGCGCCCCCTATGGGGCATCTACAATACCAGAGGCATCGCAGTCACAACACTCATATGTCTCGTGTGCCTGCAACCACACCGGCAACCATGCCCACTTACCGCCCGCCCTTAACGTGACCGCAGGAGGTTGATTACGACAGTATTCTGTACTTACCCCTATAATACCGAGGCCGACGAAGGGAATGAGTTCGAAGAAGATCCAGGGCTTGTTGTACTCCACGAAGAACAGCACCGAGTGCTCGTTGCCGAAGGGGTTGATGGAGCGCAGGATGAAGGCCGCGATCAGCGCACAGAAGAACGAGCGCCACAGCGTCTTCAGCGGGAAGTAGTACGACACCTGCCAGGAAACAAACGTTTGTAAGAGACGTTGCATGGCACAGTTGGGAGAGATGTCTGCTCTCTCGTCATCATTTACATTTGTTTCTTATGTTATAGTGTATTTCTTTAATTATAGCTTTAAACCCTGTCTAATTACTGCGATTATAATATATGTGGATATTTGGACATGACGAAATTATAAGTGTTCCGTTTTTGCCATTTGTTTACGGAACCCTAAAAACGAAATGAAGGAAATCTGGTACATTCCAAGACTTGTAATGGTTGTTTCAGTAGTTTTGTATGTCTTATTTGTTTTGAAGTCAGGCGTAATATTTCTTGGGTTATGAGAATCATCCGTGTAATAAAAAGTATTTTCTCACATTCTGACCTGCGACAAATTATTAACTTTTATAGTTATCATCGTTTCTATTGAAATTATGCCAATTTGTAGTACTTAAGTTCCCAAATAATACTTTACATCGCACCGTTTAATTTGATTTTGTAATTCTGCAACCAAATTCAAGTTGCTTGCTAACAATAACACCAGACACAAGTGAAGTAAGGTCGAACACTTGAAGGTAAAAGAACAAAAAAGTCAGGAAAACAATTTACAATATTAGTTCCTTGTTTGACCTGAATAGTAAGAACTACATTTTTATTTAAGTTTGAAAGCGTAACATATTGCCGATTAGACATGATAGAAGCACGAGTTACCTACTTATATTACCTATATCAATTTATTTTGAATTGTCAAATAGTCGGTCAGTTAGTCAGAAAGGCAAAGGTATTTGCCCATTCCAAAACGTAGAACTCTATGTAGAAGAACGGGCAAGAAACTCCAAGGACACTCTTTTAAATATAGATCTTACAAAATCCTGGGTACATTATTCTTATTGCTTCTATATGTGAGAAAAATGTACAAAAAATAATCAAAACCATTCAAAATATAAAATTAAAAATAAGTCCTGGCAGATAAGAGATGACCAGTCTCAACCGACGGCGCCCGTTCAGGAACATGACGCGTGGATCAGCACCATCCAGCTCAACCATTTTGTAGGGAACCGAATGATCCAACACACTCGCCACCATCAGCGAGATATTTAAGTGAGCATGACATACTCTCAACTGCCATGCTCTTGCAAGTCAACATACAACAAAATAACATAATAAACGGCTCCATGGTACTCACATTTACATTTATTTTTTTTATGCTTCTAAATTATATAAAACTATAGTTTGCAATGCATTTGTGACATTTAAAGAATATACTACCAAAAAGAAAGAAAATCATTGGAGTATTCAACAATAAATAAAAAATAAGTCTGTAACGTAAGAAAAAATTAAAAAAGGGGAAGCAACTCTTCCAAATACTAAAATTTTTAACTAGTGAGCCCAAGTAGCTTTGGAGCTGGACCAGCATTAAGCCTAGCATTTTTATCTACGATATAATCATCCAACTTATAATATGCTTGTCTACATAGTGTGCGTTTAATTCATGTTTTAAATTTCTTTTTATTCAGTTGAAGAATATCGAGTGGTATTTTATTATAAACTTTTTCCCCAGTACCCTGAGTAACCTGCAGGAATGTAAGGAGTTGATTATTTTACGTATGAAAGTAATATTCAAGAAGATACCCATTACAAAAAAAGACCTGCGGAAACCTCCATCGAAAAATACAAATAATCGCGGAACATACATGGGGTATGTCCCTGGACATGAGGAACCTTTTGGTACACCCATTTTGACTTTTAAACTCAATGAATTTACACCGTTTAATTGAACTTGCTGCAGTTTACTTGTTATCTGCAATTTACTTATGTACAGCAAAATGTATAATTGATTGCTTCGTATGTGTTTGTAAACATGCGTTCAATGTTTAAATAAAATTCGATAGTTGATGAGATCTTGTTTATTATGAGCATAATATTAAGTTAATGTTGCAGTCGAAGCCTTCAAAATATGTATACATGTTCCTATTCACAAAAACTTGTCATTCAGAAATCAATAATACGACCTGACAGTATCATGGCGATGACGGGAAAAGCCCTCTGAGATTATTACGTATAAATAACATTCACACATTTTTATTTTCACTAATTACGAACGCATCGAAAACATTCACCTTTTTCTTCTATTCTGTTATCTATGAAGTATCTAGGTTGTCTATTACGTCACGTTAGCTTGGTGTAATGTTGTGCAATTGTGACTATCGTATCCAATTGTAAAAGTTTATTATAAAACTGTTTTCGGACACCTGTTTTTTATTACCATTCCACGTAAATATTACAATCAAACTGTATTATGTATACTATATAAACAGTTATAAATGTAGACATTTTACAAAGGGTGACATAATGGCCAGTCTTATCGCTAAAAGCGATTTTTTAAGGCAACCCAACCATACTGTGTTGCCATTTACTGTGAAGTTTGAAGAATAGAGATGGAGAGAAAGGATCGGTTCCTTTCTCTCCATCTCTATTCTTCAAACTCAATCAAATAGATAGGACAGGGGATGATGATGTGAAGTACTGAGGAGCATAGTACGTACCTCCTCCAAACTGAAGAGTACTCCACCGATGGGCGCTCCGAAGGCGACAGACACGCCAGCCGCCGCCGCCGCCGACAGAATCTCACGCTTCTTCGCCTCGTTGCGACCGTACTTCGGGAACAGGTATGACAAAATATTACCTGTAGGAACGGTACCGTATTAATTTCAAGGTCATCATTTTATACACATAGATTGACTGACTGACAGGCAATGGACAGTACAAAAGTACGTAAGATGAAAAATAATAATAATTGTTTAAAGAGTGCATAAAGGCATCCAAACTCAAAGCATTTATTTCAATTAAATCTAAAACTTTTGCATCGTCAATGGAGCCGGTCGTTCAAAAAGATGAAGCTAGTTGCCCATTCCAAAGCGTAGATGTTCTATGGAGAAGAATGGTCAAGATAAAACTTAATTTGGGAAAATCTCCCAACTATTTAGCAACAGCAGATAATGAAGGACTTACCAAGGCAGCTAGCGATGTGCACCATGGGCCCCTCCTTGCCAAGCGACAGGCCTGACGACACGGAGAGGATCAGGCCCACCACCTTGATGATCAGCGTCCACTTCCCCAGGTAACCGCGGATGATGAACCCGCTCAGTATCGTCTTGATCTCAGGGATACCTGCAACGGGCCACATTAGCAATCCTTTCTATGCTATCAATGCTAATGACACACAGAACATAACATAACGTCTGTAATCCCCGAAGGGTGAGGCAGAGGTGTACATAAGTATACTAAACCCACATTTTTAGTTATATTTAAGTCCCATGTAATAGGGGGCGCGCCTATTGCCATCAACCAGGCACAAATCCAGACTCCGGGATATTATTACGAGATATAATTCCTGATTGAAAAACCCAACATTTTGCCCAAACGAGGCCGTCGCTATACTATCGAGTTAAATCTAAATGGTTTAACAATTGATTGTGACCAAGTTCATAATGCCTAACACTAGATCACACGCTATTAAACAGTACCAATGGGTATCATTTGCCACGGTCAATATTGTTGCAAGTGATAGTACCACTTCGGTTTCTGAAGGTCAGAGCAAGCCTGAAATCAGCAAAGCTGCTGTCAACTCGCATGTTAACTGCTGACTGACACAATATTTGTGTGCACTGATCTTATGCTCACCCGATCCACAGGCGTACGGCGCGAACATTCTGACCAGCGAGGCCGAGAGCGCCGCGAAGATGAGCGCCCATACGATGTAAAACAGGTAGCTGATGATGTAAGCGCCCGGGCCCTCGCGCTGCCCGCCCAGCACTTGCGGCCACGTCAGCCACTGACACACACACACAAGAGTTACACATACATGGTGCAAATAACTGTATCAAAACATACAATACATTTCAATCCAAGAAAAAGTTATTGTTTAACAGAATAGTATTTGTGTCAAAGATGAATAACCTTACTTTATGGGGGTTAAAATCTCAACTAATACTGTTATAGAAGGTTTTGTTTTTAGGCTCATTTGGGAGCCAGGAAAACAAATCACTTCATTCAACTCGAACACAGAGCCCGTTATTTATTTAGAGTTCGTACAATGTTTATAAACAATATTGGTGTCTTTACCTAAATGTAATTATAATGTAGTACCCACCTGAGAACAGTTTCCAGTATCGAAGGTAGTGTCAGTGTCAGACCAGCAGCATTGCTCCCTGTTGAGCCAGAAGGCTTGCGGGCAGATGCCGAACTTGAGGTCGGTCATCCACGAGGCACCAATATCGATGACCCCGGCAACTATGCCCGTGCACACGCCCACCAACAGCACGCACACCCATCCCGACCACGCGTCGTGAGCACCCTGTGTAACGACAGTCATCATTGTTTACAAACAGTGAGATATATTATGAAGTGACAGAAATTATCAGCGTTGCCTAAGAAGACTCACCTTTATGAGATCCCATATGGAGTCCTGTCTCTTCTTGACGATGTACCTGTGTCGCATGCGGTCGCGAGCGATGTCGCGTTGCCAGTCAATCGTGTGGAAGTCATCGTATTGGCCGATCCCCGGGATGTCATCGTCGCCTTTGTATATTAACATTTATATTAGTACATATTGCTTGATTTGCAATATATTAGTAATCTAAAATAAGTTGGTTAACATGGTTGTTAAATTATATTCTGTATGTAATGATAATAAAAGAAACAAGACAGAGGTCTCAATGAAATAACACAGTCTTGACTAATTAATTAATACTGAAAGACTTAATATAATACTGAAAGGTAGTACATCAAAATACTTTGTGACAATTTAGTAGCAGTTATGTAAAAGTAACTGTTTTAATCAAAGTAGACCATTCACGTTTCATACAAAGTTGAGCCCAAAACCCAAACCTCGAAAAAAAATGTGTTACCCTGGTCGGGGAAGTTCTCCTAATCATTTTTTACTATGGCGCCGAATTTCTACGACCATTCCGTCAGCTATTTTTTTAAGTTGAAAAACCTTGAAGCCATCTAGTGCATGTGGGAGGAACATTTTATTGACGGAGCCTGTTTCTGTTTACAGAAAGCTGAACAAATAAAATGTGTGCCAAACAATGGTAGATAAGGAGTATTATCATCATGACTAGATTATATTGTTTTCTTTTCATTTCTTTTTCTACATTTATTATTTTCTTGGCTAATATTGTCTGATGAAGTTATTGTCTAGATTACAAGGGAGTTGCATCCACTACCGGGTAATCTAGACAAAAAATTATGAAATTAATATTCTTAGAGTTTTGCTATAAAAAACAATAATCTGCCAATATCAATAGCATCACAGTGTGATTATTATATATGAACTTAAACGAAGCAAAAAGGGTATGTAAGGATTGCGGCAGGTGACATTCTGTAGTTCAGCCAACCCCCTTGGGAAGAAAGGATGAGTTTATGTATGTGAGTATGTATAATTATTGTAGAAGCAACAATTTTAGTAACAACCAACATAAAGGTGTCTAAGTCAAAGTCAAAGTCAAATAATTTATTTCAATTAGGCACAAAAAAGGCACTTTTGAACATCAACATTTACAGAAAAATAATAATTGATTCTATTCGCCATATCATAGTTGCATGGTATGCAACCAACCATTATGATTGCAATATGTATGAAAGTGGAAATCATATCTACCGATCTAATATTTACTCAACATTCCATTCACATCCTGTATTTTACTTTACTGTTAAGTATTACTTTTACAACCAAGATAAAACGTGATTAAATCAGTGCTATATTTCAGCCACAACTTGAGAAAATTATCCAATAATAAGCTATACATTGTTTGCAATTTTGTAATAAAAATATTAAGTTCAGAATAAACTATACATTCATTTAATCAAGTAAGACCCATATTACAGAACCTCACTCAAGACTCAAGCATTACTTAAAACTAGTTTCAAACAATTTAAAGGCTTTAAACGAGTTTTAAGTAATGCTTGAGTTTTGAGTGAGGTTCTGTAATATGAGCCTCATCACAAACTATAGATGACACTTTGCCTATATGTCTGAGAAGTACATAACATCGTGTGTATGTGTGTCTGCCATATTTATGTTCGAAACTTGGACAGGTGACTGTTTTTTTAGATATAAACAAATATCATTAAAACATGTGGAATCACGTTATATTAACTTTTCACGGATATACTATATTGAAGTGTTTGACCATTTGAATTATTTGTACAAGTTGAGTGACACAAACAATTGTAGCTGGCTTGCCCAGTGGCCGTGTATGTAAGCCATGTGTCTACCCAAAGAATATCTCAACAAACAATCAAATTATAGTAATTACCAAATAACCTTGTAATGTAGTTAAAGAATGGTTAACTCACTTGACATTCCGGAAAATAGCACTGCGTCCCCTGCAACAATAGCGCACCAATTTCAACAATTTCTTACAGAATTATACATTAGATTCTACGTCTAACAGACACATAAATAACGTACAAGCTACAACTATATTATACTACTATCACAGTGTGTATTGCTTATTCTTAATTTACGATACAGAAGAGATAGACATTGAAAAGGTAGAAAGAATTAAAGAAAACAAAAAAACAATACTGCGACAATCAGGTGACGCAGACGCAGCTTGAAGCGTCAAAATCAAAATGTCAACGTCAAAGTATTGCCAGTGGTGGTCTACCGAAACTACCAAAAGTAAATAAATAGGTAAGATTTGTTTGTACGACTTTATTATTTAGCTTAAATAACACTAAAACCGATTTTTGAATCGTCAGACATCTTATATCGTATGTATAAATAAGTTAGTTTGACATATTTTCTATACAAAAGCCGTCTAACATAGTATTGTCCTCGGATAAAAGGACCTGATGATTGAAAAATCGGCGTTGACTTATTGTTACAGCTTAGCAAAAAAGAATAAAATCAAAATGAGGGCGCCACTATCGCACTTAGGTCACTTCGAATGGAAAATGAGTAAAAAATTTAAACAAATTGTTTAAAACACTTGTGGGTGACTCAAAACCTACTAGCACTTGTCGACAAAGTAGTGCCATCATCATAAGCTTAAGTAAAATATTTAATTCCAAATATCACCACGTAAGACTCTTTTATGTGTGTACTGTACTTACATTTTAATTACAATATAAGCAAGCTATTTTGTCTAAAAACGCTGTCATATTTTATTAATGTTGGATAAAAGATCGAACAGTAAAAATACTAAAACACTAAATATTTTTTAAGGTTGTACACACGGCTACACATCAAGCTATACATTTCCATTTTATGCTGATCTCGCATTGTATAAGATTTCCGTACAATGCGAGGTCAGTATACACTGGAAATGTACAGCTTGATGTGTAGCCGTGTGTACGTAGAAAATACCTAAAGAAAAACACAACACAGCCTTGAGATGTTAATGAGACGGCTGATGACAACACGGCGACTTCGCCGCGTCACCGTCGGTCACGTGCCTCTTAGCCGACCATTTCACCTATAGAATGCTACTGTTACGAAATGCAATATTCTCATATTCAGGGCCAGGTTTCAATATTGGAAACGATGTATTGAGATTTGGATCAAATATTCGGTGCAGTTTTTGAAGCCTAATGCAAGTTTGATAGTAAACTACCATTAAACAATCATCTGTGAATCGGTTATTTAATACTGAGAGTATGAGAGAACATAAATTTTATTCCAATGTTACCCCCTTTCACCAGGTAGGTACGAAGGTGCAAGTACAATGAATACAATATGCGCGTGGCTTTCAAGAGATTGATAATAATCGCTTTACAGCTCGAGATACCTGTAGAAAATCAATTTAGTGTAGTAATTGAAACTAATAAATCGTAAAAACAACAATTATTTTACCTACATAATCTACGGGGACGAGGGGTTCCGTATCCCCTGGTTCTAGTTCCACTGGCTCCATGTCCTCGTCACTAAAACCACTGTTTGCACTGAGCTCTGACACAGTACTGGACATAACTAACACATTATCTAATCTCACTTTGTATAGGACAGCATTCGATAAACCCCTTATCGATAATAATCATGTTTCATTTATCATTGTTATTTTATTGCGATCGTGTTTCATTTACGGGTAGTTTCTCTACATCATGAAAATAAATAAGAGGTGTCGGAAGCTAGGAATGCGTAAGCCGAAATCGTTGTGAGGGCCCGCAAAAACTCTTGATTAACTAACTACCTTTGATGGACTTACTTAATATAAAATAACACCAAGTAAAAAAATTGTTTCATATTCGCAAATAGACCACAACATATTACTTCCAAAAAGAAACTTATGGGGGAATCGACGCCGACGCACCGAACGGTTGCTTTTGGTTATCTGGCTAAAATACGGCTAAACTCCAGGAATAGCATTGTCCTGGCAGAGCAGATTGCCTGAAGGGTGGGAGTTTCCTTCTATGAAATGGTCATGCAACGGACAATCTAGTGGTGGCTGTCAGGGGACTTTTGGGTTGCGGAAATGCGGACGCTTAATGTTGGAGTCGCAAAGAGATCCTGGCGCAGCCAATAGCGCCTTTATAGGTAGCCAAGCCATGGGCCCGATGTGTTCCCATCGACAAAGAGATCCTGGCGCAGCCAATAGCGCCTTTATAGGTGGCCAAGCCATGGGCCCGATGTGTTCCCATCGACAAAGAGATCCTGGCGCAGCCAATAGCGCCTTTATAGGTAGCCAAGCCATGGGCCCGATGTGTTCCCATCGACAAAAATGACGATCTTCCATACAAACTTTCATCCCCATATGTAACCGCTTTAGGCGAATTTTCAAAAAATTGAAAAGTCCTCTATTTCTTTCGCTAAGGAAGTCTTGTGCAACATTTCAAACTACTAGAGCCAACGGTATAGGTCGCGCGTTGTCTGTCTGTTAATTAATGAATTTAAGATTTTTATTAAGTAGCTTCGCATCTGTTTGGTCGGAAACGGAACTAGTTTCAAATATCCCTTTATTTTCAAATGTTCAAGGTTCCTTCCACTGCTGTTAGCCACTTGGTCTTCTGGCTTGCATTTTGATAATCTTAGTCTAGTAGACCGGCTCGACTACGACGTCCGTCTGCTATCCGAGGGCGCATGGTGCAGGACATCCCGTTTACCTAGTTATGCAATTTTGAAGGAAGTTACTTTAAAATAAAAAAAGATAGGTACCTAGGCAAAAGCATTTCATACATTTAACATAGATCAATTTACCAAGGTCTTTAGTTTGTTAAGACTTCAGTATTTTACCGATGGTACTAGACTAGGTTCTATGATCAAGCATGTACCACATGGGGGTAGTAAACATTGTTTTGGCGGGAGGGGTCCGAATTCGAGAGGAGCAGGATCATATAGCTCTGAAACCTACGCTCAATAAAAATATAGATTTATAAATAAGCTAAAATTTTGATTAATAAGGGTTGATCCCTCCCCTGGTTACGCCCATGATGTGCTCGACATATAAACTAACTTACGTCTAACTAAGACAGGCAAAGACTATTTTATTAGCTTACCCGCAGAGGAACTGAAGTATTGAGCGATGTAGTCTTGAAAATAAAAAATATTATTAATTACATTTTAATATTTTGAGCAGTTAACGGCCTATAATAATGATTAATATGATCAACTTGTTAAGAAAATGCCTACCTGACCAAACTGTGCACCTAACCCCTTTATTATGTTAAACAAATCGCATTGAACGATTTGATGGAAACACGCAATTATAATTGATATTTTTCCAATTAAATCCAAGGTTCTTGATTCAGAAATCGTATTTATTGCTCTGCATTGAAGACTTCGGGCAATAAAACTAAACATTGTTAGTTTACCCAAACGTGCCTTTTGCTAGATCTAAGTCAACAATTAACGGCTCCGTTGAATCACTAGACTACCTAAATATAAATGTTAATAGCGCCCTATGTAGACAACTGTAATCTGCTTAACAAAAATAGTTCCAAGGCGAAAGTTATAAATTTTATTTTCTGTTGCACCAGATTATCTTCTATCTACACCGTAAAAGGTGGTCGCAATATTGTCAGGCCCGCGTCAGGCCCTCGTCAGGCCTAACAGATCATAGATAGAACCTACAGTACTCCACGTATTTATGACTAACAATCGATAAAAAACTCCGCTGCAGCCGCATTTTAAGATGGCCACTAGTAGGTACTAGGTACCTACATTGGCGTGTGCTAGCTGCTAGCTGACATTTGGCAAATATTATACTTAAATTAATTTGTTTTGTTTCTTTGTTTTGTAACGGTAATTTATTTACATACTTAAAAGACAGCTGTGCTGCTGGGGAGTTTGTTGCACCACTTCTTTTCAGCTAAAGCTCTAGGAAGTGGTGAAGGGCGGGCGTTTTGGGGGAATGTCTTATTTAATTTCGACGTCCAAAAGAGCTGATTCTCAGACAAATTTCAATAAATGATTTTAGAATAATTGTACAAAATCCTACAATGTATTGGTAGAAACTGCCTGAGGCATAAAGTCCGCCTTTGAACTCGTTTTATTAACCGGTGCATAAAGTAGAAGATGAAAGGGATATTTACAGCTGGCGCTTGCGTTGGAGTTCCTCCCGCCGTGCTCGTAGAGCTGGAAAGTACCGTGGCTGGTGGGCGTGGTGTTGACGCTGCCGGCGGCCGCCTGCTGCAAGCCGGCCGTGATGTCTACCATGTCATCCTCGCTCGCCGCCTGCACGCCGCGCCCATTGCCGTTCGCACCCTGAACGATCAAAGCCCGTGTAAAGACACGCCAGGTTTAAAAAATAATAGGTACTTACATTATAAAACGTTTAACATAATCAAAATGTTTCCTTTCAGAAATATAAGGATAATTTACAATAATGCCAACATGAATAGTCGTATCCCATTCAATGGTAAACCAGTATAATATTTTAAAACTTAAGGGGTATTTTTGTAACACTGTGTACAAACAGCGTATGGGGGAACGTAGTACGCTGCCTGTACACAGTGGTACAAAATGATTTGAAGAGAAATGGCAACAAATTTAATGCTAATACTCGTATACAATGTGTAGCTGAATTAAGCACATTATGAAAGTAGTTTGTTCAGAATTGTTTACTGAATCGATATCTGTAATTTTTAGGGTTCCGTAGTAAACAAGGAACCCTTATAATTTCGCCATGTCCGTCTGTTTGTCTGTCCTCCTGTCCGCGGCTTAGCTCAGAGACTGTTAATTAGAAAGCTGTAATTTGGCATGGGTATACATATTAATCACGCCGACAAAGTAGTAAAATAAAATCAAGAATTAAAATTTTTTTTGGATACCTCCCCTACCCGTAAAGTAGGGATGTTTTTTCCTCTCGTGTATCCCATGGTGTGGGGTGTTGTTGGAAAGGTCGTTCAAAAATATTGTGGGTGTGTGAAACAAACTTTAAAGCTTAATATTTCGCAAACGTATCCCACGTTTGCGAAATATTAAGCTTTAAAGTGCAAATTTTTGTTAGTCATGTGCCCCCCTGCCAGCTAAATGGTTATACTTGGATTTGTGAAAAAAATTACAGCAGTAGTATATATATATATAACGAAGTAACTTAATTTTGCAGTTTGAAAAACATGTTCTCCCATACATTTCGTATGGAAGAACATGTTTTTCAACTACAATGTTAAGTTTGTTCTTGGGATAAATTTAATTTATCCCAACTACGGAACTCTTCATTGTGCGTGGTTCGTTTTTTTTTTTTATATAGTTATTTAATTTTTTATCCCAGAAATGATGAAACAATTACTGTCACACAGGCTTCCACTTCCAATGTACAGTCAAAACAAACCAAAATGGAACTACGCTAGAACCTTATCTATACGTGTGCGACTGTGTGTGCGTAGATTTGTAATGTGACCAAAATCAGTATAACTAATTGAATAAATAAACAATGATTTATACCACCAATGTCAGTGTAGGTATGTATTATGATTATAGCATAATACTAATTGGGGTGTTTGGTGGAGTGCGTTAATTCCGTATATAGGGTGACTGGTAATTAGTGACCGATACTTAAACACATGACTACTCATCAATATGAACAAAAATAAGGTAAATAATTTATAAGGGAACCAAACGTGAAATCGCGAAAAAAATATCAGCTGTTCCCTACATTCTGACGAGCTATTCGCATAACTCGTCAGAATGTAGGGAACAGCTGATATTTTTTTCGCGACATAAAATTTTGGCAACAGCAATTTTTTTTCGTGTGTTCCGCTATCTAATTACGCAACACATTTTCGTAAACAATTACGACAAATTTGTTTCATTTTGACAGTTCAACAACATTCATTGCGTTATGTACGTTGTTGAGCAGATTTTTTTATCGAACTTATGAAGTAATAGATTAGCAATGTTTTTCAAATGATTCAAATTCCGATTGATTGTATATTACGTAATTAGGGTGCAGGTTTGGTCCCATAGTAAGTTGTTCATAATGATGAGTAAAGTCACGTGTTTAAGTATCGGTCGCTAATTACCAGTCACCCTGTATGTATACAAAATTATTGTAGGAATTATAATACCTAGCAAACCAGTTGTATAATCATATCAAAATAATCAATGTTTTAAAGAAAAATAGGAACAAATTACCTACAATAATAAACAAGATTTTATGTATATTACTGTAGGTTTAATTATAAATGCCCTATACACAAAATCTTGTGTTTGTGTCAGTGGCTTTTCTAGTACTATATGTTGGTCCAGAAGAGTATTTTAATCCTTATACGAAACTGCATCGATATACATTATAAAAAAAAAACGTGAAAATTGACGAATTTCTAGTCGACAGTACCATTTTCCAAAATCTGTGAATGCAGCTAGATCAATGAGCTAAGGACTGTTGCCTACGAACGTTTTTCTGTACTTGCCTTTACTGCCACATCTCAAAAACCCAGACTGTATTTACATAAATTAGGTATCTACTTAAGTATAAGTATCTTGAGCATGCGTGGTGATAAATGCTCGTGCTTTCTCTGTATGAGAAGAGGCCTATGTCCTGCAGTGGGGTATTATAATATTAGGCTAGTTTTTTATTGGTTAGTAAATCATTTTCGTAATCAAAATGTTTTTAAGAAGACAGTAACATTTCCCACTGTATAAACGTTACCTAAAAAAAATTAAGAGGTGTCGTGGATCACCCGCGAGTTGCAATGAAAGAGTAACTAAATGAAAAACAAACAAATACAATAGCAACAGTGTCTTGACGGTCAACATGTTACACTTTTGTCGGTCTCGCTCTCATTCGCCAAGTGTGCAGAGTATAACGTGCGATAAGGAACTTCGTTTCAATAAATAAATTCTACCACAAATATGACTCAGACTCCTGTATCGTGGGTGTGTTTGCAAAAAAAAAACCTAAACAGCCAGCATAAGAACACAACATAGACACAAAATGTTTGTATATGAATGGGAATTCCCTACTTGCCGGTGGCTACCGGCCGGCCTACCGCACAACAGTCAGTGGACCGAGCAGCACACTGACTTAACATTAGTTAAAACCGTACACATATATCTAAGGTCTTACACAAAATGTTTGAATTCCTGCAGTCACAATTCCTGCGCGTAATTATGATGATTTCTGGGATAGCATAAAGTAATTTCGAAGAATTGCTGAATGAACTGGTGACATCCAAGAAAATCGCGTGTCAGCACAGGACATCTCCCGCTGCCAGCGCAGGTGCCGCGGGCCACCTCTGATGGAGTGCCCATACCATCCAGAAGTTTGATGAAAATGTACGATGGACAATGCCCAGCAACTCTAGGGCTACAGGCGACTTGGAGAGTCCTCTACCACCTTCGCAATAGACTTAGGAAATGTTGCATACAACAACTATGAACTTTCGTTTTTCTGCATTATACAAGGACTCGTGCATACTGTTTCAGCACCTTGAAAAAATAAACCAAAACGGAATGCAGGACCTACATAGAATGCGCCTTCATCTACCATTAATTACAGTACCTGAAAAGTTACACGAGTACGAACGGAAGGAATGGAAAGTATCAATTATTCGGTAAAGAAACAGCAACTCGGGAAGTGTGGCGGCGAAACTCAACATTATCGTCTCGTTGGATCCGACTTCTCAATTAGGTACGTATTCATTATCCGAGCGATTGTCACCTCATTAGGTTAATAGCAAGATTGAGGCAGAGACTAAGAACCAGCACCGGCGACCTGGGCCTTCATTTCGTTCTAGGGGTAAAACTATCGCCAACCGTTCGCGGCTGACATTCACATATGGTTTTATATTTTTATCGCAGAATTTCTATTTCATTCCGATAAGATGGCATACACCGAATCACAAGGATTTGAAAATCATGCATGTTAATTTTAAAATTAAATGATATTGATAAGTACTAACGTGTTCCGTTCGGCTGGTGGCTGCCCGAAGCAGCCTATACTTGTTTTTCCCACCTATTTTGTTGGCTGATAGTGAACGAGAAACGACCCCTCGGCGCGATGTGGCCAGCGTACTGCGCGATGCATACGGCTATTGCAATGGTGGCAATTTGGACTGATTGGAACATCTCTGGACATTGTGTGACTACAATGTGCGACTGACACGAAAAGAGCTGAATTTCCGCATCAAGCGACGTACGAACGGACCAAGAACGTTACTTGTGGGAGCCATGTCTAGCTGTACCTTCCCTGACAACTGACACTTGTAAAGACCCAACATTTGACAACTGACACTTGTACATCACAACTTATGTGGGGCAGAAACTACAGAACGCCACCTGCTGCTTTCCTTAGATACTCCTAAAGATGCAAGTTTCCCTGGTGCAAGAAATACTATCCCGAGGAAACGGTGTTTTAACATAGACTCACTTAAAACTATTATAAAAAATGATGTAATATCGTAACATGTGAGCGCTGCGACCCCAGGATATCTATTGATGCAGCACGAGCACGACAGCACGAGTGACCTACTGCCACGTATATTATTTAATGGACCTAATTAAAAACTACGACTATAATTACAAGATTAGAAAGAGGAAAAGTAAAAGCTAATTATTTGTCGGTGCCTCATTAGTAGACGAGATAACATCCGGTATTCACTTATTTTCTAAAAAATAGACACATTCAGAAAAATTATGTTTTTCTTACTGTAGCGGTCTTAATGTCGCTTTTCATGCCCTGGCTTTATTAGAAAAATATCATGTACCCATGGCTTGATAATTTTGAGATGTCGTCTGAGATAAATATTTCCACCTGGCTGCTAAAATTATTATTTTACTCTTTTCATTTAAAGTGAGTAGCTGTTACCTGCATCAACTTATCAATATCATGTGCTGTTTATTGAACCAATAGAATATCAAAATTCAAAAGTCATTTATTCAAACTAGGCTGAGAATCAGCACTTTTCGAACGTCAAAATTACATAAGACAGTCCCCCGAAACGCCCACCCTTCACCACTTCCTAGTCCTTTAGCTGGGAAGAAGAATTGGCGCAACAAACTCCCCAGCAGCACAGCGTCTGTTCAATTAGAAAAAAATGATTCTATACAATATATGTATGCAAAATAATTTACAATACGCAACACAAAAAAAATATATATATATATATAAATTAATAGCCATATGACAGCTAGCACACGCCAATATACCAGCGTAAAACATCGAGAACTATACTCAGGCAGAAAAAAAAAAGACTAAACGTAAACAATATGTGAATAAAAGCCTCCAGGCAAAAGGGCATGCCTGCTTACAGCTATATAGCTGTAACTGGAAGTTATAATTGATAAACTAGGACCATCGAGGTAAAATAAACAAACAGTTAATTACTAATAACAATAACAAAACCATGATCAGCAAGGCGACAAGGGGCCTTATTATGAAGTATTAATGCCATCATTATTCCACTGCGAAAAAAGGATGGTGCTAGCGGCCTTGTATAGCTCCGTCTCTCACTCACACCGGAATAATGGTGGCATTAATACGTCATAGTACGGCCCCAGTCACCACAAGAAGTACCCGTTCACGAGCATAACGCAAAGATCAGCTATTATCCCCCTTTGCCATATTTGAGGGGAGGAGGCAACCCGACCCCCGACTCTACCGCAAGCAGTGACATCTAAGCAAACATGACGAACTTGCTGCCGGTTGCTCAGGCAAAAAATAATATGATCTATTGTCGACGTCGCTAGATAACCACATATTGCAATACAACTCATAAAAAAAAAAACATTGTAATGAATAGATTATGTCAATAATAAATTAATATAAAATTAAAATAAATTGACTTTTAATGTCAAATTATAAACAATTATATAAACTCATATAACCTGTCAGTAGGTAAGCTAATTCTGGAGAAAGAACATTTAAACATTGTCTTGAGTTAATCACGGCGAGAAAAAGAGCGAAAGAACACTACCTTTCCACTTCGTCATAGTTGCGTTGGTATTTATTTTGTATTTTATTTATTTTAGTATGTACGATTGTATGTATGTATGTAAGTATATTCTCATATAATTTGTTTTATTTTATTAAGTGAATTGTTTTGATTTTATGTATTTTACTTTCTCTCTACTCTCTCACACACGGTGTCTACATGTCTTTTTACCCTCTGTCCTATCGCAGGTATGCTGGAAGAGATTTCTTTAGAAATAAGCATCACCTTTGAACGTATTTTTCTGTTCTTTTCTTCTTGTCTGTTTATATATATGTGTGTACATAAATGGTTAAATAAATAAATATCATTATATCGGTGGTTTCTACTAGTGGTTGGGCTCGTGGTGGACTAATTCTACTAACGGACATGTTATATCGGTGATTTTTGATAAGTATGTGCAACTGGAAGATAATAATAATGTTTTCATAGTACAGATATTATTATATTATTATGTATTTAACAGTGTACGCGTCTGTACCGAAATTGTAAGGTGTATTATACTAAACATTTCAAAAGATAGCATAATGTTCTGCGATTTCGCTTTTTCATAACCACCTAAACTTGGTCGGGTTACCTCGGTCATTCACTTCCTAATGACTTTAATCGTATTATCTCATTAATTATCCAATGTACTACGCTGAAATTTTACTGATATACAACTGAACTAAACAACTAATAATTGACATAACATTCAGTTCATATATCCAATCCAGTGGCCAAATAACACCGCGCGCATCAAGACCGTGCTCGTGAAGAACTGAATATCATCATAACTTGTTAAATACTTACAGGATACTAATGAAACTTCACATACATTTGAAGGCATTTACAAGCTTTAAAATAACGTTTAAAGTAAGTCTTTAGACCTCTTATTGAGAGTGCTGGAACCAATTGAAGTGTTTTTCTATTTAATGAAATAACCTTTAAACTATGCATTATTTTGTTTTTTTTATTGCAGAACAAATTTAAACTAATTCCTAAGAAGTCATGTACAAAATATGATAAGAATCCGCTTAACCGTTTCAAAGATCTAGCAAAACCAAAAACGTTACCCCAGCAAAATCTCGAATAACTTCGCAACCGATGAAAGAACAAATACAAAATAAGGCACAAAATTTACTTCATCTAGACAACTAATTTTATAGCTAGTATTTATTTAAATATTCACATTAGAAAGAAAAAGGTCTGGCTGGGATAACGTTACCCCAGCAGGAAATGTTTTTGTGAAATAATTAAAAAAATATAAGCGCAACAAATTTAAAAATGTGCGCAACAATTACAGAAGCCGCAAAACTAATTATCTATTAGATTCAAATGACCATTTTCGACAACATCTGGCCTGGGTAACGCACACCACCATCAAACATCAAAAAGGGCTCTATAGATTTCATTAGGATTCTCGTGTTCTACTATAGATGGTGTAATTCTATGAGCGAAATGATTTTTAAACTTATTGCAACGACTAGCTGTATAAGGCCTACCTATGTCATACAGCTTTTTATGTTATGGTCTGGGGAAGCTAGCTAATAAACCATAGTGGTCAGACGTTAAGTCAGTTAACACTAATTTATTTGCATCACAATCACTAAATATATCAAGACAAGTTGACGAAGATACCGTGATCCTAGTAAATATAAATATCTAGGAACTAAGATTTGTGCCTAGTACTTAAAGAAGCATGTGAAGTGTTATCCACAATTAAATAAGGTCATTTCGTAATTCATGTTACAGATATTGTAAATCTCAATAAAGGTGTATGAGAAATTAACGTTTTTATTATTTTGGGGAAAACCTTTTCCCTGCAGCAGTGGGACTGTAATGAGCGATTTTCTTTTTTTTTTTGTTACTAAATAGCTACTAAATATTAATTTAGTTATGGTTTATCTTTTGTAACAGTGAAATCAGAAAAGTCCATTCAATTAGTTATTTATAGAATGGCTATAATCCTTGCTGCTTATGTTTGTGCCATCTATGTCTTACATTGCAGGAGGAAAAAACGCCATACTTACATACGGTGTACTGCTAATAATCCGATCAATGATTAAGCACTAATTACGCGGTGTAAAGAATCGAAGACAGTATTTAACAATATAATGTCTAGAAAAATAGGAGCGGCACTTGAAATGTTCGCGATGTCACACACAGCACAGTCGAACCCCACTGAAATACGCGGGGGTGAAAATCGATACAAAGCGGCTAAGGGCGCCGACCACGACGAGCTAGCGCTACCATAGAGAACGCGGCGGATTTCAGAGCGCCACTCGCACCGAGAGCGGCCCCTTGCCTGCACGCAGTCGCATTATAGCCGAGTTATCCAGCAAGTGAAGTACTACAGGCATAATGCACCTAACAGTGCAGGCAATAGAGCACAGATCACTGGCAGCGCTTCGGCGACACACCTGCAGCGTGCGCATCCCAGACCACGGCCCGGGTCAAGTTATTTCATCAATAATGTTATAAGCCAATATCCGATACTAGAGGACAACTAGGCTTTTTATTTGCATATTCTGATAAACAACACGTCCCGGAATTAACGCTCACCACCAAATACTCCAATTAAAATATTATGTTATAATTATAAATTATAATACATACATTTTTACTATTATGTATAAAACATTGTTTATTTATTAAATTAGTTATACTGACTATGGGAGAAAATCGTGGTCATATTACAAATCGACGCACGCACACAGTTGAACCTGTCGCACACGTAAGGTACTTCGTAAGTAGGTACTTCATTCTTTTTGGTTTGTTTTGACTGTATGTACAGCGGTAGTGTAACTGTAATTGAACCTAGTTTTTCATAATTTTTGGGATAAAAAAATCCCTATAATAAAAATGACAGAAATCGAGTTGAAGAAACAAACTATCTGTACACGTTCAGTTGTTACACGTTGTACACGGGGTCAAAATAAATTAGCTAGCAAAACTCCGCAGACGTGATGGGTATCGATGTCTAATCACGAAAATAGATTTATGTTTTTTTTGGGTCAACGACCGCTGGTAGTGTAGTTGCTTGAAGTATGAATTTTCGAAAATTTAGTTTTTTGGATTCCGTACCTCAAAAAAACGGAACCCATAAAGGATCACTCGTGTGTCTGTCTGTCTGTCTGGCTGCCTCTCTGTCACAGCCAATTTGCACCGAATGTACTGGACCAATTTAGTTGAAATTTGCCGTGTGACATATCAAATGAAAGGGCTTGTTGAGACGATCTCATTTCTTTTTTATTTTTTTTTTAAATTATTTTAAATTAAGAAAATTGCTGAAAATTGACCATTCCATCCCCCTCACCAGTCATTTTTTTTTTTTAATAATGGGATTGGTTCTTTAGGTCCAAAATTGGTTCACTGCTAATAATTTAGTATTAAATGGGAAAAAAACTAAATAAATAAGATTTGCTTTACCGAATGATAGAAGTAGTGTTTGTGACATAGTATGGAATAGGGACAAACTAGAATTCGTCGATAAAACTGTTTTCTTGGGGATTACGCTCGAGTCAAGGCTGCAATGGGGTCCTCATTTAACATCTCTTACAGGACGGCAAGTTCAGGAACATATGCTCTGAGAAAAATCCGTCAATTTACTGATGTAGATACCGCGAGGCTAGTCTATTTCAGTTACTTTCATAGTATCATGTCATACGGTATTTTCCTATGGGGACGGGCTGCAGATATCGAGTCTATTTTTATTCAGCAGAAAAGAGCCATAAGAGCAAATATGACCTCCGCAGACGCGATTAATTAAAGGAACTGTTTAAAGATAATAACATCATGACGGTACCTTGTCAATATATCTATGAAAATATCATGTACATGAGGAAAAGAGGTGATAGGCACAATTATAGGACTAGAAATAGGGACCAATTAGTTCAACCGGGTTTCAGACTGGCTAAAGTCGACTCCTTCTATCCTTCATGGGGTACTGTTTAAAATATTACAATAAAATACTTTCACACATACTCCAACTGAATGAAACGAATTTAAATCTTGTATAAAACGCACACTATGGTGCCAAGCATATTATAAACTAAAACTCAAACTCAAAGCATTTATTTCAATTAAACCATTTACAGGCACTTTTGAATTGTCAAGAAGTCGGTCAGTCAGAAATATGAAGCTAGTTGCCCATTCCAAAGCGTAGTAGGTAGCTATGGAGAAGAACGGGCAAGAAACTCCACGGAGTGCCCGTACCCCACTTTTAAATAAAAATTTGATACAAAATATTGGTTACATCATTCATGTTGAAATGATGCATGTGAGAACAATGTACCTACTCGTAGAAAGACGTGCACGTCTGTAAAAGCGTCCGTAAAAAACAGAAAAAAAAAAAAAACTTATAAATTAAAATAAGCCATGGCAGCTAAGAGATGACCAGTCCCAACTGACGGCGCCCGTTCACGAACATGACGCATGGATCAGCACCATTCAGCTCAAACATTTTGAAGGGAGCTAAATTATCCAACACACGCGCCACCATCAGCGAGATAAGTTGGGGGATTACATCGCTGACAAAAATGCTTGGCTCAACGCTAGTCCAGCTCCACAAGGGCGCATAAACCAATTGATTAGCATTCAAAAATATTGTTGGAGTTGCTGAAGATTGAAAAACTATCTTTACATTGTATACATTTATTCAAACTAGGCTGAGAATGTCTTTATTTAAAACAAACGTATTTACATGATTTAAAAACTAACAGACTTAAAATAATAATAATAATATGTACAAGTATATATAAAAGAGGGGGGAGAATAATTATAGGGCATCAAAAATTCGTCCGCATCGCTGTCAACAGGAAAAGTGCCCAAAAGGCTGGCAGCATTGCCACGTTGAATGTCAATACTGATTCTTTGGCCAAAGAATAGGTCAGCCCTCTGGCCACGTGAAGAGTCCCAGCCGCTTGGCGATGTCTTGAAAAACTAAGTGGGAACTCGGATCCCATGGCCCTAGTGTTTCAACACCAAACGACTCAAACATATAAGTCCCAGATTGGAGTATTTGCGTCGTTTGAGGTTTTCCGCACCTGCAGCAGCAGCCCCAGCACAGCCCGCCGTGCTAGGAAGATGGGATGGCGCAAGGTTGTCGACACACGTTGCATCCCACACCAAAGGCTTACCTACCTTCCAAGGCATTGTGGTCATTCCGTCTGGTCTTTTCCCATCGTCACGTGCCAAGCCATTGGGTTCTAAAACGGCTGGCACTCCGGCGGTGACAAGAGCACGACGGATGATGTCATTGATGCTGGCGTGCCGTGCTATCCGGCCTGCGCTCTTACTGCAGGATAGGCCATGGTGTCCGAGACAGTCGACACCTTCACCGCAATGGCAGCGATGCGGAGCCACACAAGGAGCGCCCAGACGCAGACAGGTAGCGAGCCGGAAGGTAGTATCACCCAGCATAGTACCTATGTTGTGTGACAGTAGCGCTTGAAGCCAGAGGCGCGACTCCCACTCACCTACAGCCAGCAGGCGGGCACGCTCAGCAGTATTGGTGGACGTATTAATAAGATTATTCAGTACCAACCTGCAGAGCGGCTTATCCCACTGCCTATGGGAAGATGGGTTCACGGGCCGATCTGTATTCGGGAAAGCCGCTTTCCAGGCATTCTCTGCATCGCTCAAGCAAGGCACTTCAGAGTAAACCAGGCAGGGGGCAAAAATATTCCCGGTCAACTTTTCAGTGCTGCGGACAGAGGACAGGAACGCGGGTAAGCTAATACTGGTAATTTTGCGGACGCCGAGGCCACCAAAACGGATGGGTAGTGTGGTTTGCAGCCACGATCGGTCGTCCAAGGCCACATTTAAAATGGATGTTAAATAAATAAATAAATTGTATAAATTCAATTAGTATTACATAAATCCACATGTGTGAGCACTATGAGCTACCATTTACTGGGTACGTCTTTCATTGACTTGAATGTGCCCTGGCAGCTGAGAGTATGTCATGCTCACTCAAATGTCTTGCTGGTGGCGTGTGTGTTGGATCATTAAGTTCCCTTCAAAATGGTTGAGCTAAATGGTGCTGATTCAAGCGTCATATTCGTGAACGGGCGCCGTCAGCGGGGACTGGTCATCTCTGAGCTGCCACGGCTTATTTTAATTTTGGAATTGTTTTATTTTTATATTTTTATTACGAACGCATTTACCTTTTCACTCTTTTCACCTCTTTCTACATTGTTCTCACATCTATAATTTCAACACGAATGATGTAACCACTTTTTGTAACAATATTCTGATTTAAAAGATTGTCCGTGGAGTTCTTTGCCCGTTCTTTTCCATAAGAATCTACTACGCTTTGGAATGGGCGACTAGCTGCATGTTTCTGACTGACCGACCCCTTGACAATTCAAAAGTAGGTTTATTTGAAATAAATGCTTTGAGTTAGATTACAGGCAAACCTATAAGAAGTGTATGGGCTTAAAATAACATGGTAAATCTCTAAATGTTATGCGAAACTAACATTTGCAGTTGGAATGTATAACATGATCTTAAAATAACATGTTTTTCAACTACAATGTTAAGTTTATTTTTGGGATAAATTCATCCCAACTACGGAACCTTTGATTGTGCGTGGTCCGACACGCACTTGGCCGGTTGTTTTTAGTTTTATCGCGTTAAGATGTCGATACCCAGCACGTCGTCTGTAAATATACCAAAAAAAAATTAAAACTGTTATTTCAAGTATGTAACTACAATACGTACGATCGTTGACGCCAATGTTTTTTTTTATCAATCATTTTTTTTCTGTTTTGTCATCTTTATAATATCGATAGGTATGCACATTCGGTATTCAAATTTCAAATATTTTAATTCACTTAAACCTACATGGGCACTTATGAAACGTCAGAAGCTAGGTGCAAGGTTCCAATTGGTTGTTTCCTATGGACAAGAGCCGGCAAGAAACTACACGGTTACTCTTTTAAAAATTATTGTCTTTTCCAATATTTTCAAATAACAGTGTTATTAGGTATGGGAGGACTGTGTAAGTCTTTCAACAAGTACCAGGTACTAAACAGAATAATGATGGTCAACAAATCTACAGTCCACTAAGCCTACAGCGTTCTCACATTCACAAAATAGAAAATAATCTATATAAAGATGAATAAATTAATAAAAATAAAAATGTATTTTAAAAGAAATGACGTGATTGCTATTACAGCTGTAACAAATCTGAATAATTATCATATCCACAAAAGCCACTAGTAGAAATTAAATTGTAAAAAAAATATTTGACCCTGTAGTTAAGGTTTGGTCAAACACTGAAACCTTAGAACGCCAACTATTTACTGGAAGTTACAAATATAATATAATATACATGTAGGAAAAACTATTATGAGATATAATTTGTCTAGTTGTACATTTTTAATTTTTATTTCGGAGGTAAAAGAGATTACGAAAATTGTAGGGACGCGATTATGAAATGTTTATACATGTATGCCCAAAGATGGTCGTGAAATGCGCTTTTGATGTCAAATCACGTAGAGAAGTTACTAATTTCTCTTTCTCCTAACAATTGTAACACAGTTAAATAGATGGAGAATGATAATCGCTGAAAGCAAGCGTCATATCTGACAAGAGTTTATAGGATTCCAAAATCAGCAGCGACCTGTAAAACCGCAAGAACACGGAGACGCTTAACCGATAGGGGTAGTCGGGTTGACAGTCTAGCAGGTGCTGAGTGATCTTCGGGAGGATAGGAGGTATAGCACGCAGGTTCTGGTTCTTCTTTTCGTTTCGACGGTACATCTACGTTACTTGTACTGTTTGGGTCCAGTAGGTGGCTACATTTGTAGCGGTGCGGCGTTAAGCGTAAAGGGTGCAAGTGAAAAGACATTTGGGAGACACATTTGGGGTACTGGTAACAGGGTGTTATAGAGCGCGAGGGAGTTGTTTTCCCGGAGACATGCGATAAGCGTACCACGCCGTGGCGTTAATAGAGCTTGTGAAGCATTTGCTGAAACATCTGAGACTGTGGCCGTGTGGTTTGGTCTGCAAAAGACCGACATAACCGCCTCGGAGGGCATCCACAAGATGAAAAAAATAGCATTAGATGTCTGGTCCACTCGACTTTTTTCGCACAACAAACGTTGCTAAATATATTATGGCTTATTTTCCGTCAGAAATACATTTCAAGTAATAGGGAAAATCAAATTGATAAACGAAAAATGGAGACTGTTTAATTGTTGAAACATCAATAAATATCTGGCTGTTTGGGTAACCGATCATGGAAATGATGTAGAATTTTACATAAATTACAATGAAGCAAGAAAACGGCGCCTATTCCGAGTGTTAGTGGACCACTTCGCATGCTCCTACGACCGATGCATTTCATTAAATAAGTCATACATTTCGTCGGAGCACGCAGGATTAAATTGTTCTACCACGCATGCTTATTCGGGAAAATATCTACACCTAGGCAAGCAAAAATAAATTAGGTCATGTATGTATGTGCGTACCTTTTTGTAGACGGACTGGTACGTCGTCCCCATTTTAGGGCCGGTGGACTTTAGAGGAAAACGTTCCATGACAGCATCTGCAAAACAGAAAGAATTATACACTATTACACCCATGGAAATATGGGAATGAAACTAGTTCTGAACTGGGCAAGGATTGCCCCCAGTTAATTGCATGTGACTTGGTTGAACGACCATTCAATTAACCTTCGAGGTGTATCGTAACCCTGTTATAAAGTACGGAACTGCAGCAACTAGCAGAGTACTTTTCCCAAAAGAATCTTCATCTTTTCGAACTTTGTTTTTATATTTTTTGAGCCCACGTTGATTGCGGCATTAGCGCCGTTCATTAGGTATTCTTTGGTGAAAGTGAACGGCCACTTAGGATACTCCAGTAAGTGGAACATGGTCGAGTGATCAGAAGCACCGCACTCGCACATATCGCTATTGACAGTTGCATTTAATTTAACGCCAGTTAAAGCCCCATCCCGCACTAAATTGGCACTATTGTGTGAAGCTGATGACTCGATACAGTACGTATGTACACGGTAGGTACGCCGCGCTCGGGACCAAGTCAGTGTTACGTCAATAAATGGCATGCGCTATAGACACGCAATATTTTCAAGAACCCAGATTGATATTCATTTTTGATAAGCTGAACGTGCGTGAACTGGGAACGTGTGTTCATAAGCGAGCTTTTCCTACGAAAGAGTAGCTGCAGATAACATGGCATTCAGAATATTATAGCTTTAAATATACAATCTTGAAGCAGGACGTGTATTTTGATTTGTACTTTTTTACTATAATTTTTTTTTTTTTTTACTTTATTGAATAAAGAATATTTATGTAAACTAAGCTTTGATTTATTATTACTTGAATCTATATGATAAGCAGTCACTCCATGTAAAATACTGGTATTCAGCTGCAACCTGCAACCGGTTAGACTGGAAGCCGACCCCAACATCGTTGGGAAAAGGCTAGGCAGATTTATTGAATCGAGATGATGATATGAAAAGGTGAGTTTATCTATACATATTATAAAACCAAGTCGCTTTTCGCGTTTGTCTGTATGTCTGTATGTATGTCCACGTTGTTCTTCTAAAATACGCAACGGATTTTGATGGGGTTTTAAACATAATCTAAATTATGTTTAAAACCCCATCAAAAGAATATATTCCGGAAGGTTTTTGTATATAATACATTAATTTTAAACTTATAGATAATTAAGAAATCTCGATGTTTTTTTTGTCAAGTCGTAAAAACCTTGCGAAGCAGGGGCGGGTCGCTAGTTGTACTAATAAAACATTCGGTAAAACATGAGGAAGCGGTCATAAAGTACTGCAGATTCTAAGGACATCTTACTTTAATAGTTTAGAAATGAGACGTTCTAATATGATGGACAGACTCCGCCTTACTGAACAGATGCGGCAATGTTTTAATTGTTTTATATATTTGGCTTGAACGACCTTCTATGGGTGACGAATTTCCGGTAATACCAACTTCCGGTGCACCCTGGGCAGGTCATCCAGATAACAAGCATAAAAATAATGTACCAGCCTATTATTGTCCCACTGCAGGGCAAAAGCCTCTTCTCATACACAGAAGGTGCATGCATGCATGAGCAGTGATCACCACGCTTGCCCAAGGCGGGCTGTGAAACACGCTGTCTGAAAACTACCCTAATAGGCGTTGTAGGCGTAGAGTCGATGATATAACCGCATGACCTGACATCGGTTGTTACGCGACCTCTATTAGCACCCTTCAGGTAGGCGTGTGCAGGTACACGCCTACCTAAAGGATACAACACAATGATATAACCGTACCAAGGGCGGATCCAGGATTTATTTCTGGGAGGGGCACATAGGCCAGACAGATAAGAAGACTCTCCCATATCTTGTATTGCACTATGCTGCTTTTGGGATTAATTCCTTTTCAATGAAGATATAGTAGCTTACTTCTTCAGCGTCTATTATTGAAGCAATTTCTTGATAGATATGCATTCAGGCCAGTCCATTCAGACTATTCGATTTTATTTGAATCCGGTGAATCGTGGTGTATAGTTCCCCAGACTTCGTTTTACAATGCTGGTTTTCGACGACCTGACCCCGCGCCCAAAATTAACTGCAGGCGTACGTACACAGTCTGCGACAGTTTGCCCGCGATATTCTTAATTCGGAACATATACAATGACCCGCACTCGTTTCGGTGTGATACTGAGTGCCAGCTTATGGGAGGGGTGGCCCAGGCCCGCAGATAGTTACTCCGCGCGGTACAAGTAGCGGAAGTCGCATACAACTACAGATACTGCGGGAAAAATGGTCATAGAATCCAAAAACAGTTTTTATGAAAATGCGGCCGTTACTTTCCGTTACAGTTGATTGAAGATTTCCAGAAGAGCAGAGAGAAGAGAAAAAATGTGGTTTGCGAAAATAATTGTTCCATCTTAAAGGTTTCACACCGGAAGGGCTGGGCCAAAAGTCAAACCCTTACCATGATTTCAAACTTACACTTCCTAACTTAGAGAATACTGATGCATAATTTGTATAGTGTACTACTATAACAGTTTTGAAAGTAAATTCTTGAAAGAGTTGTTATGGTCAAGTTTTTCAACCCAATTGAGACTTTAGGAACTGAGCATTTGCTCAATAACTTAACCTTGTAAAGGTTATTGCAACAAAGCATTTCCCACTTAAATTTGATTTAGCACCCCACCCCAGATCTCAGGAGTGAATCTGAATAAGTATGCACATCCTGCTTGATCGACTAACTCAAGGCATCTACATCTGTTTGTATTGACAATACTGAATATAGTGCCATTCTCTGTGTAGTGGAGGCATGGTATGGAACTCTGGAGCTTCAAGCATCTGTCATAAGGACATAGGTACGCATTGCACACTTGTTTTGTTTCTATCTCACTTGTACAATCTTCTTAAAGCAGTTTGCAATTAAGTACCTCGTTAATGTATTCTTAATGATGCTTTGTTCACTATCTATTGGAATAACCCTAAATTCATTCTTTGAGTCATTTTTGAATACCTTTTTGAAACATACAACCCTACAAATAATGAATTGTGTAAAGTAGGCATATACAGGTTTTTTATATTCTTCATATTTAGAAAATGTATAAAATGAGGTTTTAGATATATAACTTACTTAGCATGTATGGTTATCATGTCAGACTAATTATTTGGGTTATTTCTCAAACAGTCAGGTTAAGCATGTAAAAGTGATTATTTTATAGATATAGTCACCTTAGTGACCTAGTGATCAGACATGTCTGAAGAAGAGAACCTGAGGTTATCATCATCATCATTATCAACTTGGGTAATAATGTTTATGCAGATAACCTAATAATTATGTTCATGTTAACATCTACTGGTCTCTCAAACATATTGCTACACAGAAGTGCATACTGAAACTGAAGGTCTCAGGGAGAATTCTTAGAAATCATTTCCACAAGTAACTTTAAAACGAATTTTATTTGTTGTATTTTTTTTTAAATTCATGCTTTTGTCTTAGTTTAAACCAGAAAATATGTATGCACATTAGTAGTGTGTTATGCCTCTAGAAACTGCTTGACATGCTGAACGAAAAAAATGTCCCAACACTCATAGAAAAAAAATTGTCTTTTTATTAGTAAGAGTTAAAAGTTAAAAGACCAGTAAATAAAGTCCATTGAAATTTCAAAAGATTCAACTAACTAGACTTTTCAGACATTAGCAAGAAAAGTAAAATGATCCAAATTCCTCAAAAAATCTTTACTCCAATGGAATAATTGGATTTTATTATTATTGATTTCATATCATAATACAGAAATGTAAACATCCAATGTTAGTATCAAACGCGCCCCTAGTTACAATAACATACCGTACCAGCACTCAGTGAGCACAGTACTACATTACCAGTACAACACTAACCACTTGTTAAAGTATTATGTAAACAATACTACGTGTACAGCCTCAAATCTATTCTGTGTTACCGGAAAGGATATTAATACCCCTATCAGAATATTGGAATGAATCGTGCAAACACCACCGCATGTTAATAATAGTCCAGTTATAAAATGAAAGTGCATAAACTAACCTAACACAAAAACATTGTAAGATACTAGGACAGCAAGTTATCAATTATCCATTCAAATGACACTTTAAAGATATTAAATATACACGAAAATGGAATTCAGCGTGCTAAACAAGCTTTCCTTTTCAATACAAACGATACAGAAAATGCATTATAATACGCGTACGTCAAACTATTTTATGACAAGGTACGAAAAACACAAGCACAACAGCACAACCAGCACAACTAATAAATGTCAAAAAACCTGCTGTGACAGCCACGCTAGTGACAGTTAAAAATCTATTCTATTTTTCTTCATGGCAACAGTCCTTTCACTACGACTATTCTGGTTTCATATTGATGTTTATTTACAAATCGGTTGCTGTTGGGTTGCTGCTTGGGTTGCAGTCAGAGATAAAAAATCAAAGATAAATGACACGTCAGTGTAATCCGCGAAAACCCTGAAAACCAATGGATGGTCCTTGGCGAAAACCGAAAACACAAACATTTTATACATCTTTTTACTTCTATTGATATTTTACCGTTGTCCATCTGTGGGATAGCGCATACGATTTTAATGTAAAACCACTCAATTACATTACAATCGTTCGCAGCTCGAGATCTAAACGTGCTTTAGAAAAAAGGTTTTTGATAAATAAGTAACAATCCGACTTCGACGTCCGACTACGCGACGGCAAAGACAGGGAAACGTGGAATTAGGAATAGGTGCACATCAGTTTTTAGCCGTAGTACAGACGCCAGCAGGTCAACCTACCTGAAACTGCCAAATTTTCCCAATCAACTTTGAATCTTATGTTTCAGTGATAAAGTTGAAAATTTATTAAAGAAAAATGACAGATTGTAGTAGGTTGATGTGCTGGCGTCTGTACAAGAAAACAGTTTGATCATTAATTTGTATTTTGTATCACAAGCAAGGTCAAAACGGTCATCATCAGTAGAATAGAAAAATTCTGTTAGATTTATGAACCAAAAATAAAATTGCAGGTTCATAAATCAAACCGAATTTGAGTAATTGAGTCACATAATTAAAAAGCCAATTCAATTGCAGATTATGTTTCTTCAACAAAAGTGCAAGAAAAGGGATTCAGTAACTAAAGCATATGTACAGAACATTGGGGAACCATTCCGGACAGAAGAGTCACCGCAGGTTCTTTGGGACTCGTCACAGATTCGCTGGGATTCCTTAAGCTCTGGTCAAAAATATTCCCATCATCTACTACCATATCTGACATCAGAGCCGCCCTACGTTAAGCCAAGCATGCCCCATCTGGGGCTTCCTCATCTAGAGTCAGGTCTGCTAGATTTGGCGTCAAATTTGCTTGATCTGGAACCAACTCTGCCTGGGGTAGGTTCGAGTTTGCATGACTTTGGGCCAAGTCCACCGGGCACGCCTGATCCATCGGTAAGTGAACAATAATTACCATTTCAGAAAAAGCATTCAAAGAAAAAAAAATGCCTTAATTCAACCTGCCCTCAACACGTCTCCAGTCAGTTCTTCTTCTTCGCCAGTCAATGACATCGTTGCAGAGAAGCTAGAAGAAGCGTCTTGATGGCGACGACCGCTTTTTTGTAGTAGATACCTACATGCACAAAATTGCCTTGGCAGCGGCGTCAATGATTGTACAAAATCAGGGACCGTGGAAGTGGGGAGCAGAGGGGGCCAAATGTCCCCCCTAAAATCAAATGGGGGGGGGGGTCCAATTTTTAATGATAAAGTTGAAAATCTATTAAAGAAATTTGACAGATTGTAGTAGATTGATGTGCTGGCGTCTGTACACACGGCTACACATCAAGCTAAACATTTCCAGTTTATGCTGATCTCGCATCGTATAGGATTTCCGTACAATACGAGGTATATACATTACCTATATCGTTTATGGAAGGGGGTGGCCAAAGAAGTTTGTCCCCCCCGTCATAGAGTACCTACTTAGTTTTTGGAAGGTGACCAAAGAAGTTTTCATTTTTGGAAAGGAGTGATCAAAGAAGTTTGCTACCTTGTCATGGAGTACTTCGTTTTTGGACGGGAGTGATCAAATTAGTTTGCCCCCCTGTTATGCAGTACTTCTTTTTTGGAAGGGGTGACCAAAGAAGTTTGCCCCCTTCGTCATGAAGTACTTTATTTTTGGAAGGGGGTCACCAAAGAAGTTCACCCCCCGTCATGGAGTACTTTCGCGGTCCCTGTACGAAACGGTGTCAACTATCGCCGAATTCTGTTGGAAAATAGAAAATATTTTATTGTCCAGGTAATATAGTAAGCATATTCGTTCACAGCAGGTTAATACCAGGTTGAGACGAGATGAATAGTAAAGTAAATTTACCTTGGCAAATAGATTGTATTTGCAAGTGAACCCTAAACTACTGTTTATGTCTGTATCTTAGAGCTCGGAGTACGAATAGAATTGGATAGAAAGTCTATCGGACCTGCCGACCTGCCACATCTGAGTTTTTGTATGCAGTCTTATTGCTTTTGAAATGTCTCGACTAAACATTCCGTGAACTTGCGAATATAGCTATCATGATCATGATGACGTTTGACCTGTTTAGAATGTGTGAGGTGCGGTGGTGGTGGTGAGTAGTAGCTAAGTATACCCTCTGCACAAATGCACTACTGCACGACCCTATTACGCGGGCAGGCAGAGTTGGCAGAGTGGGACTCTGTGCGCCATCTACTGGGATGTGTACTATATATTAGTACTAGTGGTGGTAGCAGGTGGTAGTGGCCGTAGCGTAGTAGTAGTTTTCATCAACCTACTACAATCTGTCAAATTTCTTTAATAGATTTTCAACTTTATCACTGAAGCATAAAGTTCAAAGTTGATTGGGAAAATTTGACAGTTTCGGGTAAGTCGACCTGCTGGCGTCTGTACATACCACTTCACTTATATAATTTCTGGCTTCTTTAAGTATGTCTACCTAGGTACTACCATTCCATCCTATTAATTTCAAGCTAATAAAATTAAAGGAATAGTTAAACGTAAACTGAGATGATTTCTGATATTACCATAATTTTAAAATTTGCATGTTGGTACGGTACACATAGTAAACAATCGATAAACCGACTTTTACCGATTAATCCGGTTTATTCCCAACGCTAACTATATCCGATGATTTGTATAAAATGGCGTCAGCCGAGTTTTTAGAGCAAGCTTTGTCCACAAACGTTGATGAGAACGCCGTTAACGCGATTGTGGGCTCATTAGAAAATCAGTTAGTCACGTCCGTTCCATCGGCATCCTCACATAACAATTACGTGAATGTTATTCCGTCTCAAAATTGTAATTTAACTACAAACGCGGGCTCTATTATAAGTGGACAGAAATATATTACAGACCAAATCAATTCTGGTGGAATAGTGAACAGCATTCAATCAAATATTGTTTCTTCGAATTCAAGTGCCTCTTTCAATAATGTGCAAGCATCAACTCAACCAACATTTACATCTCTGTCGTTGAGTGGTGGTGCTCCTCTTTCTAATGAGACACTGAAGGTGATATATACGCAAGCGCAACATCTGGGTAACCCCCACGGCGTAACGCTACCTGTACAATCGTTGGCGAGCGGTGTCATCGCACAGCCGTCGCAGAGCCAGATATTACACGCGGTGTCCGCCGGCGGCGTGTTACCACAGCAGGGCAACAAAACTATCGCCATGCAGCCTCCTCTCGTCATTAAGCAGGGCACAAATACTGGCCAAGTGGGTATGCAGCCTGGAATGGTGACTGTCCCAATGACTGTGAACTCTAGCATGCCTGCTTCAATACCTAATGTGATGACACTGAACAAGCCTGGAGGGCAGAACGTTGTAGTGACCACACAGAATTTAGGCTCCGCGCAGCCTACTATCATCCCCAATGTCCAAATATTAAACATGAGACCTGGAGCGCCCGCAGTGGCTGCTCAGAAGTCAGTAGCGACAGTATCACCCAGAGTGGTGATTGGTACGCCTCAAGTTGTTGGTACGAGAGCGACTGCTCCAGTAAGTTCGAGTCTGTCTAAAGTGTTCAGACATTTTGCTCAGTATCTTCACATTTTAATAACCAAGCTCATTCAGTAACTCTTGTACAGACATTTTGAGGCTGACGGAACACACTTGTGAATGTGGGATGTGAATCTGACGTCACCACCTAGGATCCTCTCTATTCTGATTTTTGTGATGAGTGTAACCTCTGCACACCGTAAGTACTACTAGATTTAACTGTTGTTCTGTACCAAGAGTCACAGAGTATAGACACGTCTGCTATACCAGGTTTGTTTATATGTCTGTTGCAATGTTCTGTCAGTCTCAACTTGCACTATTAACTGTCACTGTTCTGTATAAACACATGCTTTGTATACAAAATGCCTATAAAGCAGCAATATTAATGTCACTCTGGGCTCTTTGCATACTTCACTTTCAATTGACATTCTAAATGATCAGCAACCTGTATGACCTGTAATTATAAGCCTGTAAAAACTGCTTTGCTGATCATTTTATCATCATCACTATCATTGACACCCACCCTTAAGTTGAGCTAGTACACACATACTACCATTGAATAATACATTTTTCTACTCATCTCATGTTGCATGTATGGTCAATCAACCAAATGTTTGCAATAGTCGAGTCAATGAAGATTATCATTTAAGAACAGCAAAAATTTTGACTAATTTTCTCCACATCTAGCATTATTAGTTGTCTTTTCATATATATTTTATTTAACCTTATGGTTGTAGCCATTATTGGCTAGTAATCATTTAATGTACATTACTGGAAATCAACCACATGAATACTTAATTACTAGAGTAATGTACTTGCATATAATTATGTACTTATTTATTTGACAAATTACAACCGGAATAAAAATATTGGAACACAATATTTTAAAGCATATAAACTAAATGTAAACAATATTATATTTATTGTATAAAAAACACATATTTATTTAAATTTGCACAGCTAATTAATATGTATCCAAAATCCATGATAATGTACACAAAAAATAAATAAATAATTTAAAACTATTTTTTGTGTGTGTTTCTTGTTTCATTGACTCTTCTACAATTATATTGATGTATTTGTTGTGCTCTGCAAAATGTATTATTATTGTTCAGTAATCATCTTTACATACATTCTGCAATAATCACAGAATCTTTTAATTATGACATTTCCTTAGCCTGACTCTTTGTTACAGAATAACATAATAAAAATCAGTAACATGCAGAGTTTTTCAAATTGTTTTTTTTCTCTTAATTTTACTTCTTTGTTTTGAAGTTATTATTGAAGTTTTAAACTCAACTTTAGCTTTTAATAGTAAAGGTAAGGCTGCAAACCAAAACCTTTAGTTAAAAAAACCTTTGTTGAAATTATTTGTTTAGAATTCATTAATCACATTGATATATTTTAGTTTTGCTTATTCCATGTTTATTCATTACAAACAAAAATATCATTGTCTGTTGAAAGCCACCACAATCCAAACTCTGAGGTGTTGAAAACTTGTGTATGGTATTAAAATAATAGTCAATTTGCAGAGACCAATTAAATGTTGTTGCACTATAAGAAAATATAACTTAAGCTTGGGATTAATAAATTAATGTCTTCCAAATTTCAGTGTAAATACAATCATTGTCCGTAAAATGTCATCAGTTGAGGTGCTTCAGGTGCCTACATTTAGTACATAAAATGTCATCAGTTGAGGTGCTTCAAGTGCCTACATTTAGTACGTAAAATGACATCAGTTGAGGTGCTTCAAGTGCCTACATTTAGTACGTAAAATGACATCAGTTGAGGTGCTTCAAGTGCCTACATTTAGTACATAAAATGTCATCAGTTGAGGTGCTCCAAGTGCCTACATTTAGTACGTAAAATGTCACCAGTTGGGGTGCTTCAAGTGCCTACATTTAGTACGTAAAATGTCATCAGTTGAGGTGCTCCAAGTGCCTACATTTAGTACATAAAATGACATCAGTTGAGGTGCTTCAAGTGCCTACAATTAGAACGTAAACTGTCATCAGTTGAGGTCCTTCAAGTGCCTACATTTAGTACGTAAAATGAAATCAGTTGAGGTGCTTCAAGTGCCTACATTTAGTACGTAAAATGAAATCAGTTGAGGTGCTTCAAGTGCCTACATTTAGTACATAAAATGTCATCAGTTGAGGTGCTTCAAGTGCCTACATTTAGTCCATAAAATTACATCAGTTGAGGTGCTTTAAGTGCCTACATTTAGTACATAAACTCAAGCGAGTATGTTTGATACTCATTGATATGAAGTCCCCAGTGTTCCATTAGCTCTGTGAACCATTACTTCATGAACACTGTAATGATGCTGAGCAGTGGAATGTTGGCTTGCGATGCTTGATTGTGTACAAAACAATCTAAATGTACCAAAGTGTGCCATGTAATTGATCTGTGCTAAATGGGCTTTAACTATAATTTAGTAATGACAGTGGTAAACACTAGCTTCCACCATGCTAACCCCACAATTCCAGTGATCCCACACTCGGTTTTATAATTTATGAATATTGATGTTACACAAACATAAAATGTTAATAACTATTTCCACTAAATGTGTTAAATCTAACAAATGACCTGCTTTAGAATCATATTCTCAGATTTTATTTATTGGAATTAAATTGGAGCTAATTTTTGTATTTTAATAAAGTAATTTGAACTGGCTTTGATGAGTTCAATAAAATTGAAACTAGGCTATCATTTTTAGATAACGCTGCAAACTCTGCAGAGTCTACAACCAGGGCAGCAGGGTCATTTGTTGTTAAAGACTGAGAATGGTCAATACCAGCTCCTGAGGGTGGGCCCCGCGCCCGCGGCCAGCACTCTCACGGCGCCGCAGGCTCAGACCATCCGGCTGTCGACCGTGCCGGCAGTAAGTAGGCACAGCCACTCCGCTACTCACCCCGCGCTCTCATAGAAATTGGACAATGTTCAGCACTCACTTCAGCACCTCCTGATAGAGGAGATGTGTTTGCATTTGTTTGTCCAATTTCAGTCTCAATCATGCATATAACATATGGTGGAGGTGCATGCTCTAAGGTTTTAACAAGGTAAGAATCTAATCGAAAACTCGTCATGATTGTGTGTAATCTAATACTAATTACCTATGAACTCTTTAGTTCTAGTGTTAGGCGCAAACATGACAGTCAGCGACTGGCGCGACCGATTCGTGCCTAACTTTCGCTCGCTTGCGTTTTTGCTGCAGCCATTAATTTTACAATGCTTTTTTTATTCCGATTTTGTTTCAAGTGTTTGCTATATTGACCTTAGGTCTGAATATTTTGTATTTGTACCTATTAATTCTAGTTCCTTGGCTATTTCATAGTAAAACAAAGATTCGTTAAAATGATTATTAAAAAAATATAACAAAATGTTTTGCGCCAAACATTAAAACATCCCAAATTTATCCCTATCCTGCCACTGCTTGAGAATGAACGCTTAGCGCATTCGTGATGGCCTGCTTAGCATGCTTAGTTGTGTAACGTTGTGGCGAATTAAGTGTGCGGCCTCTATTCACGCAGCACCCTGGCGTGGCGACGGTGTCCACGAGCGTGGCGGCGCCGGGGCCCATGTCCGGGCAGATGCCGGCGCCGCCGGCGGCGCCCGTGGTTGCGTCCGCTCCCAGTGTCGCGGTGGCGACGCCTCCGCCACTGCAACAACAGCCCAGTTCCACCACGCATATTGTAAGTCTATTAGTGGCACATGTTTTGTTCAATCATTTATTATTACTCACGCAAGTAATTCGTACTTAGAGAACTTGCGGAAGCAATACCGTGTAAACAATATCGGCAAGCTCATTCCCGCAAGTTTTCCAACGAATAATTGTTTGTCGAAGTCAACTTCTGCAAGTTTTGATGCCAATCTAAACTTCGCTTAACAATTATTATTGCTTGCGAAAGTCAACTTCTGCAAGTTTTGTTGCTAATTTATGCACCACGTCCACTGCAAGTCTTATGTCCACTGGCAAGTTCCGCAATTTCTTGCAGAAGTCAATATTTACGACTGTTTCCACTGACTGCGATTTTTACGTTTGCAAATCGCTTTTAGAAGTGTGTAGAAGTTAACTTCCTGCAAAATCTTGTTCAACCGTTTCAAAAGGAATTGCATACAAATTACTTGAGCAAGAGCGGTCAAACAAGATAGCTAGCTGCAGAAAAATACGAGCTGTCTAATGTTGTTGTTAAAAAAAAAAAAACTTCCTACAAATGACTGAAGCCACCTTTAATATTTTGCTCAATTTGAAATTATTTATTTGAATTTAATAATTGACACATATAGTCAATGTATCAATAGTGTATCCAGCAATTACTTGAATTATTTCCAGCTTATTTTTTTTAACTTGCCCTTAAAAACAAACTTCCAACTATGTTGTGTGATCAAAATAAAGCCGCAATCGAATACACATACAACAATCGTATACACGTGGGACTTGCAGCAAGTTCGGCAAGTCACTAAAACTTGCAGAAGTCCACTTGCGCGAGCGTTTACACGTTGGAAGTCGCTTGCACAAGTCAACTTCCGCAAATTTTATTGCCAGTGGACACTTCGCTTTAAAGTTGAGATTCGCTACAGTTACTTTATAACTAACGCTCGCAGTCGAATCTAAAGAACCGGTGTACTTATAGCAGGATTCTATTTTAACTGTAAGTTGTAACCGAATGCAGAAAGTTTAGTAATGCTACGGCTACATTGCCGCGATAAAGCGAACTACACTTCACGCGCTCTCTCTCGCACACCGCTCGGATTCTCGCTGTAAACAGAGAGCGCGAGAAATTGAGTTCGCTTTACAACTAGCATTTGTCCGCGGCTTCGGCCGCGTGGATGTAGGAAAATATCCCACGGGAACGTACTACCCTGGGATTAAAAGTACCCTATGTGTTATCCAGGTTATTAACTATCTGTGTGCCAAATTTCATCCAAATCAGTTCAGCCATTTTTGCGCCAATCCGGTACAACATCCAGACAAACAGGCGAACGGACAAAAATTATAAAAACTAAAAGCTGCGGCTTCGCTCGCGTTAATGTAGATTTTGTTAATCATTTTTCTAACACTCGGGAAAAGTATATTTTCTCTAATACCCTGTCTGTTCTATCGGATAAGTTAATAAAAAGGGGATGGCCGTTTTTTGATGCAATAACAATACTGTGCCACGTGTCGTAGCAATTACTTTTTCAAAACTATTCAGTGTACAGTTTTGACTTCGTTACTATTTTATTATATGTATAGATGTATACCTAGATTTTACAATGCCATGCTCGACGCTCTTGCAGTGCGACGAGCTAACAAGAAAATAAATAAATGTAATTCGACCTGTAATGTAACAAAATATAAATTAAATTATATTGAATTTAAAAAAAAAAACTCATTGATCATGGTCTAATCTCTAACTTTGCCTTAACGTGGCATGGCAAACATGTACTTAAACTTACCATAATCTTGATTGTAAAAATAATTAATTACCCTCCAAGTAGTACCATTTATTCTAATCATTTAAATAGTCTTTTGAATCAATCAGGTTCTATAGTTATATAAAAAGTACTAGATTCTCCTCGCGACTTCGCCCCCTGAAATTTCTTTACCACCCCACGATGACGCATTTCATCGCATCGCCTGTCCGCGCTATCTTTTCGTTTTCGCTTAGCGTTCTTTCAGACTTATTTTTGATTTGCTCGGCTCCTAAGAGCTCGGCCCAATTCTTGAGGAAGGCTATTTAACATCACGATGATAGCCTTCCTCAAGAATTGGGCTATCAAATGCAAAAATATTTTTTCACATCAGACTGGTAGTTACATAGATTAACGCGTTCAAACAAAAAAACAAACTCTTTTGCTTTATTATTAGTGAGTGTAAAGGGCACGAAGGGTGACGTCGAACAGCCCCGTGACCGCGAGCCAGGATCGATCAGATGGTTCGGGTCAAAGAATTCCAGTCTCGTGCCACCCCTATATTTTTATTAACTGGGTCAAGGGCACGATCTCGCGCGCGCGAGGTTTGTCAATCCATTCCACGTGTATTATTGTTTACTTTCCGTCACTCCTTTGATTGCGCTCGCATTTGCGGTTTTCTAAATCACTGCAATAGTATTAATTTATTATTTAATTGGTTAATAATGTTTGTAATAATAATGTCATCAATGGTACTTACCTATAGGCCATTCTTTTCTTGTGCCAGCCTAGATCACAATTTTTTTTTTTTACTAGCGACCCGCTCCCGCTACACATGGCTTTTACGACTTGAAAATACATCAATATTTCTTAGGTAAACGTAATTTTAATATTAACTTACTAGCTGCCCGCCCCGGCTTCACACGGGTAGCACTAAGGAATAATCTACGACACACCTACCTACCTACCCTACCTACCCTACCTACCTATTTGCATACAGCTACCTACCCTGCCATCACCTACCTAGTCCTGAGAATAACGAACACAACAAAAATACAATTATCCAATTTGGTGCAGCCGTTCTCAAGTTATGGCGTGACCAGAAAAATAGGGATTCATTTTATATACTTAAACACCGTGAAATCTTAATGGTTGTTTTCCCGCGGCAGACCAACTTGCCATAAGGAGTACTTTCGAAGCATAGAGTAAAAGTAAAAAGGAGAGATGTTTTTGTTTTAAAATAATTAAAAAAATATTCATCAACTCGAAAACGTGAGAATCAATAGTAACTTGGTAATAGTAACTAGGTAACTTGTAGGTTACTACTCGAATCGCACGCGCCGCCGACAAAGGGTATACCGATGCATAAATGTAAAGCAAAATAAACTCTCACCCGTGGTTATACGGCATAAACTATGTAGTTTGCACGCAACAACACAACATTTGTTTTCAAAATTGTTTCTAATATTTTATTTGTTTATATATTGTCTTACCAAGACAAAACCATTTCGCTGCGGGAAAACAACCAATAAGATTTCACGGTGTTTAGATATAAAAATATATATATACCGATTTCATTCATCTTTTTTCTAATATCCCATATACACTCTGCTCACTTCTACGCCAGTGACCAGGAAAAAAGTAGGCAGGGAAGTGGGCAGGACGAGTATGTAATACACGATACTCTCATCCTGCTGCCACAGCTAATCGCGCTGCCCGCGCCCCGGCGCTCCCCAAATGAGCGATTTTTTGTGCGGAAGTCAAAGGACCGGCAGCGCGAGCGGCAGTGCGTGTGTTTACAACATTCATCAGCTCGTTTGGACGTATCGGGCGTGAGTGCCGCCTTTTTTATGATCTGCCAAAATGCGCTTCGACTGGAGTAATGAAAACTCTATAAAGTTTTTAGAACTGCTGGAATCCGAAAAAGCAATATGGTATAAAAACCACAAAATAAAACATAAAGTCCACGACGAGCAGCGTTAGGGACTGAATGTAAATGAGGCTTAATACTCTTAGAAGGTTTTTACGCAGAGAAAAAAGAAAATTGCGCGGAAAATTGGAAAATATTCATATATAAATTCGCCCGTTTGATGAATGTGAATTTAGCAGAGTAGGGTAGGTAGGTATGTATGTACGTACGTACATACGTAGGTACGGTAGGTAGGTAGGTGCACCGTAGATAAGTACTTAGTGCTTCCCGTATGAAGCCGGGGCGGGCAGCTAGTAGATTATACACATAAACCTTCCGGAATAAATTCTCTAAACGATGGTGAAAACCACGTCAAAATCTGTTGCGTGGTTTAGAAGAACAACGCGATCATACAAATAAACGCGAAAAGCGACTTTGTTTTATAATATGTATAGATACCTGGCACATTGAGTATTTCGACTAGAAGTATCGTATTTTCGAATTTTTACATATAAAATTCCAATCTCGAACCGCAAAAATAAATAGATACGTAACTTTATTTTTTTGTTCTATGGTTATGTGTTTGACCTGTGTACTTAAGAGGGAACAGGGCCTGCGAGGAATTTAAAAATTGGTATTTGAAGAAACTATTGCCATCGTGTTACCTCAAGTCTGCCGCTGTAGAGTGCGATAGGGACAGCTGCAGCTCAGACCGATTATATCACAAAAAAGTTAACGAGATCGACGTTTCGTATTCCCCTTTTTTCTCCTCAAAAACTGAGTTGATTCAATTATTTTTTTGTTAAAACCTTTTCGAATTTCTCTGGTAGCCCTCTAATTGCGGAGGTAAAAATGGGGTATTTTTGTAATGTCATTTTTTCTTTACCAATAAGTTGCTGAAAAAAAGGAAATAACAGGGACGTGTCTACAGCAGCCTTTAATTTTAGGAAAAAATTAATGAATGCTCTAGAGGCATTATTCAGGAAGAAAAAGGGGGAATACATAAATGTATGGAGAATCGCAAGCCCTGTTCCCTCTTAACGGCTGAACCGATTGTGGTGAATTATATTTATGAAGGGAACTTCCGCCGTCTCTACTCTGATTTCAGCGGATATTACCTA
This sequence comes from Xanthia icteritia, assembly GCA_949128155.2. NCBI lineage: Eukaryota > Metazoa > Arthropoda > Insecta > Lepidoptera > Noctuidae > Xanthia > Xanthia icteritia. The sequence continues at coordinate 1,592,309 of OX421931.1, forward strand.
TTAATCAATCGAAAGATTAATTAAATAATTTCACCACCGATAGTCAATAAATTTAAAAAAATGCGCTTGGAGCACCGTACACGTGACGTGTGATAGAAGTGAAACTTCTAACAGAATATCTCATACAACGAAATGTGCAAAAACGCGACGCGTTCTTGAAATTTCACTTTCAATTCTCATCCAATTATCGAAACGCCGCCGCGCCGCCTAAAATTTCATTTGCGAAATGTTTTGTCACAGTTCAAGCACGTGTCCGTCACAATAACCAAACTCGTTTCGTTTCATTGTTTCATTCATGGCGGCGTCTTCGCGCATGCGTCCCGCGGACGAGACCGGCTCTATGCCTATATCGTGATAGATAACGTTCCGAAGTGCATTCGGTGCACTGCATTGTAAAGCCTTTTATCAGCGTCATTAATTTTATTGGTTTCGGTATCGTATTTTTATATTGTTATTATATTGAGTTAGATAACCATTCAACTTTTATTCATTACAATGTAAGATTAGTAAAAAGTTAGTATTTGCATAGTTTTATTTTTGCGTATGGTAGTTATAGATCCTCTATACGTCATGTAAAGAAAAGAAAAACTTGACAGGTGGTCAAATCGCAGCCGCCAAAATGAACTTGATGGGTTTGAACGCCATCACTCAAAACAATAGAGAATAACCAAATTGATTAAGGTAATTAAGTGAAAGATATATCAGCTTGGATTTCAACAATGATGCCGGTAAATATCAAACATTAAAATTTGTTTCGGCTTTATTCGTGTCTCTATAGGTAGTCAATTCATGCCTATGTTCATTCTTATTATCATTCCTAACTGAGATCAAGTGAACTGCATATAAATTGCAATTGAAACTTCAACATTTAATAAAACATACTCTGTGATTACAACGCCGTAGTCACAGAGTATGTTTTAAAATGTAAATAGTAATAACATAAACTTGCAGTGATTGTTGTAGCAACTTGTGAGAATTTTTGGTAGGGGCTGCTGCATCATCTAGACTAGACATATTCTCCCAGAAGTTCGTGGCTTGCTAGTGGACACAGTGCATTGAAACCTTGCTTAAGACGCAGATATATGCCAGTGACCTTGAGTGGTTAGCTTGCGTAGTTTGTACTGAACTCACGCAACGCGTCGTACGTCCAGCCAGTAGGTGATAGGACTCGCCCATCAAGAAGCGCTGTCCCAAATTAGACATATTATTAATTTATTATACATAAAACAAAAGGTATTTTAATGAAACACGTATACTAAAAGATCAATAATTAAATTATCTTTGAAATGGTGAAGGTTTCAGAAAAATATGTTTAATATGATCTTGCGTGTTTTTTGTCCGCGTTAGACATAACTTTACAAATTAATTTCACTATGCAATATAAAAATAATCTAAAATATTCATATATAAAATGATTAAGAAAATGCTCTAAATATATATTTTTTCCAAATCATTAACAGTACTATTAGACATTATCTGCGGTATAAAATCATTAAAAGTCGGTTATCCTTGCCTTAATATTCTATAAATATGTCAATTAACATATAAATGTCAGAAAGAAATTGGTTGGCCTTTACGTTACATAAATTCGATAGATGTGGTAAATCTAGTTTTTTTAATTTTTTATCCCGAGTCACTTTTTGGTTTGAGACTTGTAGAATTCACTTTGGTGTTCTACTATGTTTACATAGCAGACATACTATTATAGATAGATATGATGATATCTCTTCTGAATAATTAATATTTTTCTTTTTCTCAATAGAAGCCATCAGACAATACCAAAGAAAAATGCCGAAACTTCTTGGCAAATCTCCTGGACCTGTCAAGCAAGGAGCCACCTTCTGTAGAGAGGAATGTGAGGAACCTAATCCAGGAGCTGATTGATGCTCAGGTGGAACCTGAAGAGTTCTGTGACAGGCTGGAACGCCTCCTCAACGCAAGTCCACAACCATGCCTCATCGGGTTCTTGAAGGTTAGTTACATTCTCCTTGTGAATCTTAAGGCACACAGTGGCGGCACCGCGGCTTGCCCGGCGGCAAGGCAGTGTGTAGGAACCTATAGGTGTTTGATTCCGCAGAGCCAGTGACTGGTAACAAGTAATCTTTGGATTATCAGAATAATAATCATACTGTTCTCTATTTTGAAAAGTAGGGTTCGACGTTCTTGGAAACAACAGAAGGGATAAGCTGAAGTTTTGAATTTCTTATTTAGGTTTTTGTGTGGTTTCTGAGTGTCATGTAAAAAATAAATAATTTCCCCCAGTTGAATGGAGAGTCAGTTCCTTTATGGGGTTCTTCTTTGTAATTGGTAGCGCATTGTAGGCTATCCAGGCTAAAAATTTTGCGTCTCTTTAGGCGATTCAGTTGTCAGGTGTTAGTGAGTGGACCGCTAGTGGATTTAGATGGTTCTGGAGACGCGGTCAAGCTACATACCTTTACGTTCCTTATAATTAAGAAATAATCCTGCCTAGGTTACAACCTGAGCTATAGCGTGACAAAGTTGAGTGGGAGGGTTTTGAAAGATGCTTCACACATGGTCCATTTTTTGACAAAATAATCTTTTAAACCATCTCTTGGGGTAATCCCAATCTATAACTTTGCCAGCCCTTTTAACCTTGTTTGTTAGTTGAGAAAAACCCTAGGATACCGAACTCTCATTTTTGTCAATTCTATACTTACCGAGTTTCGAGTTAATTCAAAAGCGCATAAAGAATGTTTCATACAAACTTAGAAGGGTAGTTTTGAACACTTATGATGACAAACGTTATTATTTCGTTAGCTTAGTATTCGTGCCAAGTTTCAACTGAATCAGATCGCCCATTAGGATTTTTTATACAAACTTGGTCACCTATAGCTCCAATAACCGTCGATTTGGAGGTTACTACTACCTCAGTAGGATTATTCCTTCCATACATTATAAGGAATGAATTCGTATGGAGCATGTTCGTATCGATTACTGGGTTTTTGGTCCACACATAATGGACCTATTGGACCTTCTCCTTTAGTTATAATACTATTGCATTAAACACTATTGCAACATCATTTGAATACTAATAAATAAAACAAGGTAGGTATCATACATAAGTAATCAGTATTTATTTGGTAAAATACATTAAATATTTGTAGTCTTAATCATCACAGAGAACTTTACTTGATTTCTATAACCCTTCACATTCAAATTATTTCCCCGTTCTTCTTCATTGGGTCATGGTCTGAGTCATCTTGTAGACTCGTGTAAGCCTGCCCTGTCTTTTTCGCGGTGTGAATCAAGGTGGGCTACTCTTTAGGATTCATTTGAATATTGAATCGAATCTTAAAGCGCCGGTGAAGGGTTACGCTGTAGTTGTCTGCACCTTCTTCCAAAGCCGCCCCTATATTTTCTTTCTCTGGACATGCCTTTGTTGCCAGCTCGTCAATCTATCTCCTACGGAGCATTTTTATTCCATAATAACAAACTTTTTTTTTTTAATAAGAGTCATTATTTTGTTTCAACAAAAGTGTGTGAATTCTAAAGCATGAAAGTAGTTTAAAATGACAGTTTTAAAGTATGTCGCTCATCAATATGTACATATTTAAATGGTTATCAATATAAACCGAAAGAAACATTTCGCCAACTAAACTGTATTTGGTATAAAAAAACCAACATAGTAGAAATATCGATTTTATTAAAACATGCATAAACAAACAAAAGAGTAGCAACTTGCAAGTATAAATAAAACAATATTTTTTAGGGTTCCGTACCCGAAGTGTGCCAAACGGAACCCTATTACTAAGCCTCCGCTGTCCGTCTATCAGCCAGCGGACTGTATCTCATGAACTGTAATAGGTAGACAGTTGAAATTTTCACAGATTATGTATTTCTATTGCCGCTAGAACAACAAATAATAAAAATTAAATAAAGTTAAAAATTAAAGTGGGTGGGGTCGCAATACAAGTATAAATATATTTTGTCTTTTTTTCTTCTTGTTTTTTATCATTATGAAATACTTATTTAACTTTGCGGTTTCTAAAATGTAAGATGAAAAATATTCTTCGTTTACTATTAAGTAAGAAACCCTTCGTGTGCGAGTCCGACTGGCACTTGGCCGGTTTTTAGTTATTATCATATAGTTATTATATTTAATCACGCCTGTATTACTCGAAGGGATAGGCAGAGCTTTATGAAACATTTGTTTGTTTTGTGTTATGTTTTTTTTTTAATGTTAATTCCAGATACAAATTATTGTTAATTAATTAATTTTATGTTTTAAGTCCCATTTGTAACAGCGGGCTAACCTAGTGCTGGCAGCAACAGGCGGATATTTAGACTCGGGCCTACTGCTGCTATTTTTAAAGGATGTAATATTTTTGTTTTCAAAATAGAAAAGTCTGCCGCTGCTGCGACAGTCGCTAGTGACGAAGGAGCTGGTGATCGAAGGCATCAACCCTCCCGCGCCGCACATCGCTTTCTCCACCATCCCGGCGCCGGTCCAGCCTGTCATGGCCACCAGTTCCAACATCCAAATGGTATGTTACACACCATCATTTTATTGTATTTTAATACTAACAATTTTGTTTGAGATTTTGTGTTAATTCGGGAACATAATATGTTTCTTCTCAAGAAAAGACAACATTATTTTATTAGCTACTTTGTTAGCTTTCAATATACACGCAGTTATCGATAATTTAACTGAGACTTGGTTTGAAAGTTAAACAAACAATAGAAATCATTTATTTGCTTATAATTTAGGTATACAGATAAGATGGAACTTTTAATATGGGTGGGAGTCTTGCTTTTCTTCTGGAATATACAGGATGGATTTTTGAGACAGGGCAGTAAGGGTAGGTACCTCAAACGTTGTAGTTACAGAAGAACGGTCTTAGAAGACTGTCCTTATTTTTTTTTAATCTTTTCATTTCAATTCGCAGATTTCTAACTTTTCTAGTACTCAAACCTCAGTTTTATGAGAAACAGGATCGATTGGCATCAAAAAATGGTTTTGTGGAAATGGCCCATTTTCTTGCTGACTGTATTTTTTTTTCAATATCTGCGAATTGGTATGAAACGTTGTCAAAAAAATAAGGACAGTGTCCTAAGGCCGTTTTTCTGTAACTACGACGATTGAGGTACCTACCCTTACTGCTCCGTCTCAAAAATCTATCCTTTAAAATCAGCCTCTAAAACAGAAATGTAAATAAATTAATGCTTTTGGGTTGAAGTGTAGCGACTCATTTTCGGAAAATACGCGATGGAAGTTCGTTGGGCCTACACAGCTTTTTAAACAGCAGGAACAAAACAGGCCTTAATTTCGTCGCGTTTTGGCATAAGCGAAAAATCGTTCTGGCGGATGCTAGACAACAACCGCCTTCCTTGCATTTTATGTCGCGGAGTTCTCGTCGTGGTGTGTCATAGCAAACAAATACGACGAAGTGTACTGTAGACCTCTCGACCGGGATCCGGACCGACATTTAGCGACCGAGTTGCCGCGACGTAATTCGGCGTAATTTCGGCAGGTGTGTCGCTACACTTTGTGTGAAGAAGCTGTTGTGTGACTTGTGATGTGATTTGAGGGTGATGTTCAGATTAAAAGCAATCTTGTTGTAGTCATATGAAAAGGTATAACTTGTTAATATTAGTTTTGCAATGTTATAACGTAGACTTGTTCCAATTCATGTATTATGTACAAGATTACTTTTATATCTGAATTTCATGTTGACAAACATTTTTTTTCAGTTTCCTTTTAACCAACTTTGAATATTGATTTTTCCTTTATTTTTAGTCACAATCAGATAAACTGTTATTTTTTTTAACTTATTTCTTTGGATTAGGTACTACTAATCAGTCTGCAACGGCGCGGCGTAATTGTTAAAACACTATATTTAATTTTCCTTAATAGTTATATGGGTTCAATTTCAATACATTTATTTATAAGTGAATAAACATCAACATGACATCACGCCTGTGTTCCCAAAGGAGTAGGCTGCGGTGAACAGTAGACCCACATTTCGCCAGTTATGTTGAAGTTACGTTGCCACTATTGCCATAGACGTGGCACAAATCTGAACTCCGGTCTGCTGCTAAGTAATTAATTTTAATAACTCACCCTACCTGAGAATCCAGCATTCGCCCCTTCAATATAACTATGAGAAATATTTACCTTTGACTGAGAACAGCTTGAGAATGATGGTAATGATATGCCCACATCCACTATTGAGTCGGTACTAAGTAATCAAAACCTTGCAATGCTTGTTTAACATCCGATGTGGTACATTCTACATTAACATAACTCCATTCTAATGTCACGGGAGGGCCCAATAATAAATAATCAGTGTACTCATCACTATCAAATAATATCTAAGATGTGATTTAATATTAATCATTAAATGTATTTATTAAGGCTCCATATAAAAATCACAAACTCATGAATAGCTGTGGCTAGGTACATTCAAATAACACTAAAATCATTAAAATACCATACTATAAAAATTTACCAAAAAGTCAATAAAATTCATGCAAATCATTAAAGTAAAATACTTTAAAATTCAATAAAGTCATTAAAATTCATTAAATTATAATTACAGTCTCGTTGTACACTAATGGGCCGACTCTGTTCAGTCTTCTTTATTTTTCGTTTGTTTTCATCATTTCTTTTATTTATTTTTTTCGTTTATTTGAAATACTATACTACGTAATGACCGTTACTTGCCACGACTGTCTCTTATGTAATATTCAAGAGAAACAAGGCTCGCACTTGTGACTAGTGCAGCTTGACTCGAGATAAAACTCGCATTGATTTTGGAACCTTAACGCTTTTAGTCTTTCTCAGACGACTGGTAGCGGGACGCACAGATAATTGGCAACTGCACCAGATCAGATAGATATTGAGTGTAACGGTGGTTAGTTGTTGATGTATCGTGTTGTGTGTAACTAATGGGTTATTTGGGTGGTGTTGGGTCAGCGCGACGAGGATAGCTCGAGCCCCACTCTGACGCCTCTCCTGCCGCCGGTGTTACCTCTAGCACTGTCGAGCCCCCTCGTCAGCTCCAGCACTAAGTCGCTTACCGTTGTACCTGCGCCGTCTACCTCCACGTCTGCGCAGGTTTGTTCGTCTCAACACAAGGGCTGCCATCTGCCACCGACTCAAACATTTGGCTTCTCAATTGGCAATGACTACGTCTCTACGTGTCACGAAATTATGTCTTATTCATTCCACAGGCGTCTTGAGTAATCAGCAATAGTACAGTCCACATGTGCAGCATGATTTAGATGCTTTTGTAAATCTATTTCCGTCGTAACCGACGATAAGACTTGTGTAGCCAGTAAGATGGCAGCCCTGAGTAGTATGTGTCCCATGCTTCGTGTCTTCGTACCAATAGTGCGCTAGATCCATTCCGTTTCATCCGTCGTTCCTGGCTTAATCCTTTGATGGAATATTTTTCTAATTAAATTATACGTGTATTAATTTATTAAGTATATTACGGAGACACCAATTGAGAAAATACAAAAAAATAACAGAAAGGACATCTTTTTAATATCAATTACCTAGTGCATAAATTACTGTTTTACTATGATAGTGAAAATATGCCTCCTCTTCGTCCCCTTTTAAAAGACAACGTAAGTTTCTATCATCACATTGGTTTGTTGTTCTTTGTGGCTTTGCAACTCTTGGTTATGGCTTTTGTGGTAGAGACACCATCACCACAATGATAGAGCATCAGTCATAGGACTCGGTTCAGTGAATTAACTCATTACACTTCGCTGAAGCAATAGCAATTGTTCTACAGAACAAATATTGTAGGACTAGTAAACAAAATTCCAAGAAAGTTGATTGGATTAGAGAATCCAATGAGGCTGCCACAATAAGGGTCTATTGCCATCTAAATTACGTATGAAAATGGGACAATGTTGAAGCTTGTTATTAATACACGTCTTCCTTTTTAAAGGGACACCCCTGTTTGTGTTATTTTCAAAATCATGTCGAACAAAATGAGTGATCTGGATGTAGTGTCTCTCGAACATGGGATTAAGATACTATTATGTAGACGGCCCTCTAGCATTTCTTTATCGCTTTGCACTTGCAATTAACCCTATCGAAGTAAGTTACTGCCATCAAATATAATATTTTGTGTATTTCTGTGTACTAATCAATGCATGATTCTAAACTATTCCTATTTGCATGACAGTTCCAAGAAACTATGAGACACTACACGAGATAATAATAACGTCGTTGAATATTATCTTAATTTTTACGAAGTGACAAGCAAATAATGTAAGAAATTGAAAGAGTCTGCAATGTTACATGAACTTTGCATCGTCCAACCGCACTCAATTCGGGCACTTTTTAAATAATTGAACAGTTCAGTACAGTTCTCTTTCATCACAAAACGGGCGAAACCTGCAATAAAACTGCCTAAATAAAGGCTTCGCTATGTGGAATGTCACCTCTGCCTGAACTAGACTAACGCTGCCAGTCATGAGGCCTTCGCCTGTACCGCATGAGACACATCTCGTGAAGACTGTCTCCTCCATGTGATAGTTCTCTCGTGTCGACTTGTTCCTTGATGTATGTAAATATATTTGTGTTTAATATTAACCCTTTCCAAGCACTGTCCTACTTTTATTTTACATGTGTCTTGCCAGCTCGGAGGCAGTTCTCGTTGTACACACCTGTTTGGATACAATCACGCTCAACTTACCTTATCTATACCACAATAGTAAACTTATTCAGTTTAAAATTTTGTGTTTATTAGAAGAGTTAGGTGTGTGTATCTAAACAGTTCGTTTGAAACTTGACTGTTTGTAAAATCATATTCGCTTGTACTAGAAGCCGGCCCAGAAGAGTGGCGGCACGATAGCCGTGCTGCAGAACATCCCGCTGCACACGAAGATCAACGTGAACAAGGTGGGCAAGGCTATGACGGTGAACAGTAAGGCCAACTTCCCGCGTTCGTCCGTCGCCTCCGCCGCGCTCTCCACCGTCCTCACCCCCGGCAAGTCCTTGCTCAAGGACAAAGAAAAGAAGTCTTCGGGACAGTTCTCCCAACCGTTCGTTGATGACAAGATGGCGGGCGATGACGATATCAACGACGTGGCTGCTATGGGTGGCGTCAACTTGGCCGAAGAATCGCAGAGGATCCTTGGATCCACGGAAATGATTGGGACGCAGATCAGGTAAGACTCTCACAGTCGCTGTTGGTATTGGTTTGTGATTTGAACTGACTCATGTTTTCTTAGTTTTTGCAGCATTCCTTCTAATACTAGTCTGTCTGCAGGTCATGTAAGGAGGAATTCCTGGTACCGACGAGCTTGATGCAGTCGCGCCTCAAAGTGATAACATCTAAGCACAACATGGAGGAAACTCCACCTGAAGTGGCTAACCTCATCAGCCACGCGGTGCAAGAACGACTCAAGACGCTCGTGGAGAAACTGGCTACCATCGCGCAGCATAGGATTGATATGATCATAAAGGTAAATACATCCTACGTGAAGTATACTTACTCATTTGTGTATGGTATAAGAAGGCCGGGGCAAAGATGGCGAGATGGATTAGACCACTTTATGGACTGAGCTAGCACAACAGCAAACAGCCGTGAAAAGTGGAAAGAAGGGAGGGAAGAGTGGGAAATGATAAAAATAATAAAAAACACTTACTCATAGTAGTTACCGCGAGAATCGGGCTCGTATGCTGTGCGGCCTTATGACTTGACTTGCAATGTGCACTGCAGCCTTGCAAACATTGGCGTTGTTTTTTTTAAATGATTGTCTTCTCCCAGGCGATTTAGGACCTAGGAGGTTGTCGGCTGCTTAACCGGCCTATCCTATGGATGACTTAATAAATGAAGTCCTCCAGCCAAGGCATACAACTTATAAACTAAGTGACTTCACGCTAAGAGCTGTGGGTTACGGATCTCGGTTTAGGGCGCTCGCTGGGGGAGGTCAGCAAGGGACAGGCTGGATCGGATCGTGATTATTTAGGGACGAAGTTATCGAGCAAGGTTCGGGGCGATGCTTGTTGTTTTTTGCGATTTCTATATCTTTGATATTTTTGTTTTCTTTGACAATTAAATTCATAATTTGGACAAACAAAATGTGTTTAGTATAATTATATCATTATTAGACAGGTTGTCGAACGCTAGAAATTAGGTTTTAGCTCTTATCTGAGCCAACATTAACTCTATGTGGCCTTGGTATTTATTTGACCATATTAACAATAATATTTTCCTCCTATAAGTACTGGTTCATTCTAATAAAACCTATAATTCGTGCCACGCATCTTTTAAGCGAGTCTATAGCAATATAGTAGTTTATTTAACTGTTACATATCAGAGGCTATTATAACACGAGCGTGAGTTTATAAACCTCGCCGTAATCTATTTAATTCATATACATTATTGTTACCTATTATTCCAATATAATATCACTATTAAGTTGTAGTACCTGGTCGACCGAGCTCTGCTCGGGAGAATATAGAGGAAACGAATTTTCCCAGAAATGAGACCTAGTTAGATCGATTTTTCGCCTCCGTAACCAACTTTCATCGAAATCGTTAGAGCCGTTTTCGAGAACGTGACTACAAATATTGCTCATTTAATAGTATAGGATAATAACATTATTTTGTTCGTCGACGGAAACAAATGAATGAATTGAAAACATTGGTCGAGCTGAACTTTAACAAGAAAAAGTTATTATCAAGCATTATTTAGTTATGGAAAGACTGTTATAAAATAACTTTTTAATTTTATTAGTAGTAATGTCTGTCGTTAAGGTACTATGTATTTAAATTTCATAATTAGAACGAAATGAGATTAGATAAAAACTATGAAGAGTACGCAAATGTACATGATCCTTTCTTAAAACGGTTGTTATTTCCCGCTGCTGCGTTGATTTTCTTTACCACAATACACACATTCTTTCACTTCCCACAGTCTGACAACCGCTATGAAGTGACGCAAGACGTGAAGGGTCAGCTCAAGTTCTTGGAGGAACTCGACCGCGTAGACAAGAAGCGGCGCGAGGATTCTGAGAGGGAGATGCTACTGCGAGCTGCCAAGTCCAGGTCCAAGAATGAGGACCCGGAGCAGGCCAAACTGAAAGCCAAGGCCAAAGAGATGCAGCGAGCTGAGCTGGAGGAGCTGAGGCAGCGCGAGGCCAATTTGACGGCGCTACAGGCCATCGGGCCCCGGAAGAAGGCCCGGCTCGACATGCCCGGCGGCTCCGGAGACTCCATGTCAACTAGCTCTGGACACACCACTCCGTCAGGATCTGTACGTATTTTTCTGAGTGATATTGACAAGGAGGCGTTGTTGGTATACATTTATGTGAAATTGTCATAGAAATTATATTGAATAAACAAGATGGCGGCGTTAGTTCGGATTTTGGCCGCGCGCCTATAGAAGACTCTATTGACGCGCGGCCAAAATCGGAAATAAAGCTGCCATTTTCTGTATCGTTGTAGAATGTATGATAATGTTCGTGTGATTGTTACAGACTGGGCGCAGCCAAATGGCGCTGCGCACGCGTTTGAAGCGCATCAACTTGCGCGACATGATCTTCCTGATGGAACAAGAACGCGACACTTGCCGGTCTCAGATGCTCTACAAATTGTATCTCAAGTAACGGCCGGTCTCGCCCTTGGGGCACACTCCTCTGACTGAATCATGTTGACATAATTACGCGCTATGGCATTATATACCTATATAGTTTACTGTATACCAAATAACAGTCAAACCTCATCGATTGTTTATTTGGAGTTTGAAACTGAAACATAAAGGTTGCCTAGTTCTTATGTTTGCGGTAATATTAGCATGGTAATATAATTTGGGTTTATTTGTTAATAGCTTAATTAAAAGATTGTCCAATCTGTTGTTCGTCAACTGAACTTTAGTGTAGTTTACTCACAGACAGCGCGGGAAAAAGAGTGCCGGAGGACATGTTTTTCTTTTATAAACATACCATAGTTCTTGGTAAATCGACAAAAACTAAGTTTCATGAAGAAATTAATACTAACAAGCAGACTATGAATACTTAATAATACTATAAAGAGGTAGGTGGTGAATGGTGATGGAGGAGTTCAAGTTTGTAAAGGAAAATACGATACACGAGCTGACGAAGTCGCTAGCAAGGTGCTAGTATCTAATTCTTTCTAAGAAGTGTTATCTGTGTGGAAAACATAACATTTTAAGTTCAGTTAAGGACTTGTCACACTGGATGCGTTATGCGTCCTACGGTCCGGCCGCAGCACGCAGAACGCATCCAGTGTGGCAAGTCCCTTAGTGAGCAACAGAATTGGCACAGTTATTTGTTAAATTAGTTAATTATATTTTTACTATATGAATATAGGCGAACTGGTTAAACCAGGGACATATTAGACAGGGTTCAAAAATCAATATATGATTGTAATAAAAAAAAATTGTTGGCATTTGCATTAGAGCCTGACTTGATCCCGGAAAAACTGATTTGCCTCAGTATTTCAATGCAGTCGCTACTGCTAGTGTGCCTACACATAATTTCACTACTATTTAAACATAGTTAATATAATAAAAGTCCATCGTCGCAAGTGATATCATACGTATATTAATTACCAATTAAAAAAAAAAAACAGAAACAATAAAAAAAGTATAAAGTTCACGGTACAGAAAAAAAACAGGGGCAGGTAAAAATAGTAAAAATCGGGTAAGATTCGCCGAGTTATTGAGTTGAGGGCGGTGCTAACGAGATCAAGAGGGCAACTTAGGAGTATTAGATAAGGAATAATTAATCGCGTATTTGGGTTACGAAATCAACTACGCTTCGCGACCGCTAATAACGTAAACAACGTAATCGGCTTGTAAACCTATTTTATTTAGTAAGCTAACGCTATAGTATACTACGGTACGCTAAGCACTTTAAGGTAGAAAATAGTAATAAAAAATAGTGAGAATTTATGCTTATAGGAAACAACAACAAAAAAGTGAAACCAAATTCAAATCGAAATAAGTCAATTTAGGGTACAGTCCTGAGATCCTCCTCCTAGATGGGGCGAGACTGACGATGGGCGAGTGAGTTACTTTTGTCCTATCAAAAAAAACATGACAACGTTCAATAATTCAAATTTAAATTTAATAACCTACCTATAAAATTAGGAGTAAAAATTTGTAGGCCGGCTAGAAAAATTAACTAATAGGTTTTAATTGGCAGAGGTAGCGCTGCAATAGGTATTGTTATTCGTTACGTGTCATTCAGTATGATCCTTGTTTAACCAGTCAGGTTGTAACATATGTCGCAGTAAGATGGTTATAGCCGTGATATAGTTATATAACTAGAAATATAGCTATACACAGTAATATAGTTATATGCAAGCGGTTCATAACTGTCGAACTGCCCTAATTTTGTTACTGCGACCAATTACGACGTAGCGCTCGCCGGCCGCTGCCGCGGCACCACTCGCTGCACTCACTCAGCTTGCGCGAGTTGGTCGCAGTTTTAACCTAACCGTACCTATTTGGTCGGAGTGCCCTAATAGTTATATTACTAGATTGTGCTCGTATCATAGTTATATTCCTAATAAGACAGTTATGAACCGCTTTCATATAACAATATTACTGTATATAGCTATATCCCTAGTCTTATAACTATATCACGGCTATAACCATATTACTGCGACACACATATTAATAATGTTAATAGATTGTCTGTAATACTTATCTATTTACCAGTTTATATAAGGGTAGTAATAGGTTACAATGTAATTTTAACATCAGATATCAACAACAAATTATAGTATGATTTGTATGTGTCTCTATAACTGTAACCAAGGAACGACCGAATACGTTACTTCTATCTGAAAAACTGACGCCAAATTTGAATATAAGCAGAGTTGAACCTGAAACTGGCCCGCAATGCTTGCAGTTTGTGCGTGACTTGTGTTACCAATCGATGCTATTGCATACTTGTTGCAAAACATGCGTTAAGGTGCGCTTCTAAGGACGACCGCAACCGCAAGCAGCAACGCGGCCTTATCGCAATGATAGACCGCAGCGACACGACTGGTTTTTATGCAACTCTAAAGAAACGCTACCGTAGACGGCGACGTTGGCGCCTGACGCTGCGGTCGACTGTCGACCGCCGACAGCAAACCAGTAATGCCGTCAATGGCTGAGCGAGTAATTTGTCTAACAAACAAATACGTCTTTGTTTGTTAGACAAATGACTATCGCGAAACTGAAAAAGAGAAATTACGTTGCCGTCCATGTTGCGACTTGCCGTTGCCGTTTAGCGTTTGTGGTCGCTATCGCCTTAGGAAGAGCACCTTAATAGTTAAAGTTTAGGCCCACTTGCACCACAAATCACTAAATGCTTTTAGCGGTATAGAAATTCATAGCAAAAAAATTCATAAAAGTCTTTGTTAACATAAACAGAACGATGTTTTAAATACGTTCAGCATTAAACTCTAGTGATTTGCGATGCAAGCAGGCCTTAGTTTATAAGCAATTAAGTTGACACATTCCTGTAGATTGAAAATTATGTTATTTTACATTATAATTACCTTTATGTATTATTTAACAGAGTTGAAATATTTAGCACATATTTTAATGTTTATTAGGAATAAGAAATATATTTAATCACTAGCTAATATACGGGGTCAAAATAAATTACCTAGTGAAACTTCAGGCGTGTTGAGTATCGATATATAATAATAATAATAAAAATAAAAAATTGTAGTCACCGTAGGTAGAGAAGTTACCTGAATTATCCGGTTTTTTTGTCGTAATTTAACAGACGTGTTGGGACCGAGAGATATCGTAACACGATGAAACAAAAAAACACTACCACTACCCTACCAGCGGTCGTTGACCCCAAAAAATATCATCAAACCTTTTTTTTTTGTAATGCTTACATGTCGATACCCTTCAAGTCTGCGGAGTTTCGTCTGCTTTCTAATTTGACCTTGTATTTTAATAGAGGAATACGGAATCCCCGTCTTATTCAAGTTCTATTGAATACGGGTACAGTCAGCCTTAAAAATATAATTATGATTACTATGTGGTTGTAGTTGTATTATTAATTCACTGGAGGAAACGGGCAGGTTCTAAACTTTCATTTTGTAAAATAATATGCTCTTATTTATTGAACTCTACTCTTTTTCTTCGTCGTGTTGATGCAGATGGCACGATAGTGTATTAAATGTTGTTGGCCTAAAACATCTATTGCATCGTGGATTGGCAGCGCAGAGGTCGCTAAGGCTGGATCATTTGGGGCACGTAGGGCAGGATAGGAGGCCACTGCTCCACATGGATCGTATTACCTACTTTACACATTATACTTACTAAACAATCATTATTACAATAATATAATCAGGTCAAATCTTTCGGTTTTCTCCAGTGAATTAATAAAAGGAGTTGTACACTCGAATTGGTTTGGACAACCAATTTCAAGAGTATAATAATAATTGTTTAAGTAAACTTAACTTATGACGGAAATGACATACTTCTGTGATTGTCATTACGTGTATAAATTTAATTATGTTTGAGAATGACTGTATTAAAAAAAACTATTATGTTATCCTAGAAGACTTATTTATTAAAATAGTTAATTGTTGTGCAACCTGCTTATGTGGTATCAAATCAAATGGATAAAAAGTTCAAGATGTTGATGGTAGATACTACATTTTACATAAGGGCCTGCGCCCACTGGCGTCACGGCATGGCAAGGGATTTATTATGCGATGAATTGGAATAAAACTTAATAGTATGACAATAAAATTGAAATTTCAATGATAATTATCGTACATAGAAAACAAAGCTGCGGTATGCTAAGGCATACCGTACCGGCAGCGTTCGGAATGCCTCGGCATCCCAGTGCCTCGGGATGATTCGGCAGAAAAGTTACGACTGTTGTGAAATAAACGTGCGAGCTCGATGTCGGTCGCGTCGATACGCTGGATACGCTTCAGCGTGCCTAAGGACGTCTCAGCATGATGATTGTAGATGTGATAGATTAATAATACGAGTGTAGCTCACACTGTTCTTTATTGTAACATAAATAATGATGTCAGTATTTGAAGATTGCCCCGATTCTGTTACGTATCGACTAAACAAAACTTTAACTTTGCTGTTATGTGTTATTAGTGTTGTGGATTTGTGATTACGAAATAAACTTGCGAATAAAGCAGATAAAGGTAGGAAAAAATAAGAGCAGTCATTTTGAACTAAATTATCAATAAAAGATTAGAAGGACAAATCTATCATGTTCATCACCAGTGAATTGAATAATTACATTTTAAATAATAATTATTAATTCACTGGAATACACAGGCGCTACTGTCACTTGGTAAAATATTATGGTCATATTTATTGTATTTTAGAATTTTCATTTCATATACTTTAAATGTACGCTTTTTTTTATCCGATTTATGAAATTACAATAATTAAAGAAATAAAGAAAATACATTTATTTAGCACAGACTAAATTGTTTTAAACTTGTTTCATTGACACACACTACGAGTGGGGGATTACGACGGGCCCGCGTGGTGGATTAGAACATGGGCCCGCGTGGTGGATTACAACATGGGGCCGCGTGTTGGATTACGACATGGGCCCGCGATGTAGATTACCGCCCACTCCCTCTCACAGAGAGGAGGCTTGTGAACATTAAAGGCTGATTATGCATATAGGCCTACCAATATACCCCTACTCATCCCAATATGCCCGTACTCATACCAATATACCCCTACTCATACCACTATTCCCCTACTCATACCAATATATCCCTACTCATACCAATATACCCCTACTCATACCACTATTCCCCTACTCATACCAATATACCCCTACTCATACCAATATACACCTACTCATACCAATATACACCTACTCATACCAATATACACCTACTCATACCAATATACCCTTACTCATACATATCCCTAGGGTTATTACTATATCACGGCTACAACCACCATAATGCGACATACATACAAACAGTATTATGTTACGATGGTAACCCCGTTGACCCGCAGCATGCATGGACAGCATGGTACTCATTCCACAGACTCCTTTCTGTAAAGTTCTGTAGTTACTTAGCAAAAACCGATACTTACCGATAAAACTTTAGTTAGACGCGTATCCAAAAGCGTGTTGGCATATGAAAAAAAAAATAGTGACACGTCCACCCACCCTGTCAAACTTCTACAGTTCCTCTGTTCCTGTATGATAAATTTTCATGTTTTAACTATTAAAAATGGTAAGAACTACTTTAAATTCACAATAATTAACGTAACAGAGTGTTAGCGCATATTTCTCGGTGCCGACATAATTTCGCCACGTAGTTGTATATTAGTCGGCAGTGTGTCATCATTCGTATAATGTCGGCTTCCAGTTGATGTAATTCGCGTGTATTAGGTGCTTGTTGTGTTTTATACGGGCTCGCTAACGTGTACTGTTGCTATGTTCCTAAAGCCGTTGCGCCTGGATATCAAGAGGAAGTTGACAGCGAGGTCGGACCGCGTCAAGTGCGTGGACCAGCACCCGACGGAGCCCTGGCTGCTGTGCTCCTTGTACAACGGTGACGTGAACATATGGAACTATGAGACACACTCACAGATCAAACGATTCGAGGTAACAAACAATTTCATTTGGCAAACAGAATTCCACCCAGATTCAGCTAGGCATCTTTATGATCTGAGATCTCACAATTACTGGTTCCTAACATAATTGCGGTTCTTGGCACCTTGTAATGATTTTCGAGGGAGTACTATGCTGTAATTTATTTTTCTTTTCCAATATGAATACAGTCCTTGATGTTACCTACCACATCCAAGCAAAGTAATTAATTTCATAATCATTCTAGGTTAAAAACTTCAGATTTTATGCCATTAAAGATACCATAGCTATGCTGGAAAATATGTTCAGTGGAATGAAACTAATTCACTGTTCTGTCTTAAACCTACTATATCAGTTTTTAATAATCTTAAGCTGAGCAGGGTTTGAATTTACTTTACCATTCATAATTTTTGTATGACTTCTAAATCATGACTAACATCTAACAATCCTGACACGTATCACTATTAGAAATATCTAACTTCACTGCTAACAAAACATGATGTAAATAAATTGATATTTGTGTTTCATACAGATACTGATCTGATATAACCAAATTAGATTAGTTAAAGGACCTACTTTCATATTTAATCACAATACAAATGAGATTTGTGGCAAGATAAATTATTTTTCTTGTTAATTTATAATCTAAAATCTATATTTGGGTACTTACAATGTGCTGTAATGTGCTGTGTGTGCTGTATGGCGGCACTTGGCAAAAAAAAAATTCTTCATGCAGAAGTCAATTGATACTATGCCCATAATGTTAACCCTATTTTTTCAATAAGGAAATGGCTTTGTTGTTTTAAAGTCCTTAGAGTTTGAGAGGGGAGTTCCTTGATCACCAAAATTCAATTTATATTCTTAGAATTTATAGAAAATCCGACAAAAAGGATATAGATAGGTATATCATAAATGTTTTGAAATCCAAATATTATTATTTTCACCTACCCAAGAGATCACTGGTTATAATATGTTTTTAAGTCTCTAGTCCTGCAAGTCCTGTCAACTCATTGATTAGTAAATCTACTGCCATAATCTTGTTAGTGTTGTGGTAAGTTGACCAAAATAATAACAATGAAACGTGTTGTCATGATATATTTTGACACTAGTTAAAATTGAATCATCATTCTCTTGTCCCTATCCCAATTTATTTAGGTTTTTTTCTTCCATACTTCTCTATTAGTCACCATCTCGGTGGTCACCGCCTTTCTAGGGTGTCATCATGTCACCTTTTACACAGTCAATCCAGTTGAAATTTAATATGCTTTCAGAAATCAGGGGTAAGAATAATAGCTTCATGATTTGTTTTCCTAACAAATTGGTAAAAAGGCTTATATCTAAGTCGTCTCTCACCTTTATGTACAAAATAACATAATAGGTATCATTCCACTATGAACATCTGTTATAACAGAAACTTTGGTGTCAACAAATAATTACTGGTTCCCCAGAGTCTCATAACATGGAGATAATGTTTACAAACTGTTATCTTTCTGCTCTCAATGGAATTGAATTGGCTACAAGATTATTGGTGAAATTGAGAATGCATATTTTTTGAGAATTACAACTTAGCTAACTTGAGAGAATAATTTGGCCTAAGAATAATTTGTACAGTATTTTGCTGTAATAAGAAATTTATTCATAAGAAATTCTTAAACTAACTCTTCACCAATGCCTTTTAAAAAACTTTAGGGGTATAATCAACATTTCTGTTTTTTCATCCTGTATTTTGTTACTTCAGCCTTATGGGGCACCATCACCTTGTTAAAACTTCATTGTAAAACACATGGGAATTTTTGACTTGCAAGTGCTAGTTTGTTCCAATGGAAATAAATGATTGGTGTTTGTTTTTGTGTAGGTATGCGACCTGCCGGTGCGCGCCGCGAAGTTCGTACCGCGCAAGAACTGGGTCATCACGGGCTCGGACGACATGCAGATCCGCGTGTTCAACTACAACACGCTGGAGAGGGTGCACGCCTTCGAGGCGCACTCGGACTACGTCAGGTGCATCGCCATACACCCCACACAGCCATACATCCTCACTAGCAGTGGTAAGTGGTGCTCATGGATTCTTAATTGATATTTTACTGACCAGCACCCTGATTGCGTAACACACTTTCAACCACATTCCGAGGGTTTTGGAGGAATTTTATAGGTTTGAAAAATTCACTTGATCAACAATGTACTATAAATAAACAATGAATGTGGCTGAACTGTCAAAATTAAAAGCATTGCCATAGATTACTATTGTATGTGTGTCACTCGATTAACCCGCTGAAGGTTACTGTAGCTACCAAACATGATCATCTTCATCTTTCTTATCAGCACGACCTATAAAAAATAACCAATGCCGTGGTGTACACATCAGCCAGGTGCGCCAGACATGCATTCAGTATCCTCTAGCCTATTAAGGCTATTTCCATCTCAAATTCGATAAGCGCCAGAATGAGGTTGCGGTCGGCCAACTCGGACATTGTCTGCCTGCCTTTTTTACCTTTTGACGGTCTCTTCTGCAAATAGCATGGTTCCACACAGATAACACAGAAGTACTTCACAGTAGAAAATGAACACAACAATCTGTAGGTCAAACTAGTTCAATATGCTCACATAATAATACACTCAATAGTTATGTGCATGTTTCCTAAATAGCATTCCACAGTCAAAATCAATAGAGCATCTGTAGTACCTAGTAAAATAGTTCTTTAGTACCTCAAGAATCGTCTTGGGGTACGCCATTAAAATAATCCTGAATGCAATAAAACATGGTTACTTTGTAATGCGTAAATTCCATGAAGGAAGGCTGCACTTAAAGTAATAGGCAATAATTACAATATCAGTAACTAATTGCTACTATAAAGAGGTACTTAAGTTTAACTTTGTCCATAAAAACACTTGACAATGAAAAGTTTTAAATCTTGTACGTAGATTACAACTTTTTTATTGCTAGTGTTTGCTTGAATTTATGATTTAATTTTTGAGTTTGAATCCGTTGTCGTCCAAACCAACAAAACAAACAAACTTCTCGTCAAGTTTCAAAGGGTATTGGGAGCGCAGGTTTTGTAAATACAAGGCAGGTGGTTTAAAAATATAGTGCTAATATTAATAAACAAACCCTCTATGCACCATACTCTTCAAATTGAAGGTCGTAATCTCTATGAAACACTGGATGACCCCACTGTTGACATCATGTTAGTTCAGCATGGAATTTAAAATTACCCCTATTCCAGATGACCTGCTGATAAAGCTATGGAACTGGGAGCGCAACTGGGCGTGCCAACAAGTGTTCGAGGGCCACACGCACTACGTCATGCAGATCGTTATCAATCCCAAAGATAACAACACTTTCGCGAGCGCCAGTCTCGACACCACCGTCAAAGTAAGCATTTGTAACATGTGTTGCCTCCCATCGCTATAAACAAATTATATCGACATTGTTCTAGTTTCTTTGAAAGCGAATACAGTTGTATGTCCGTGGAGTAACCAATTTGCCTTTATTTATGCATGGTTTTATGCAGTAAATTGCGATTATCGCTAAACACACATTGTTGTTTTATTTCATCATAAATTTAGGTCAGGCACTAGAGTACAAAGCTTTGATGAATTGAGAAGTTGATGGCAGCTCTTGTCTGACTTACCATGTTATGTGTGCAGGTATGGCAGCTAGGATCGTCAATCTCGAACTTCACATTAGAAGGTCACGAGAAGGGCGTGAACTGCGTGGATTACTACCACGGTGGAGACAAACCCTACCTCATCAGTGGTGCCGACGACCGCCTCGTTAAAATATGGGACTACCAAAACAAAACATGTGTTCAGACATTAGAAAGTAAGTAGACACCTATAATTATTAGATGATGTAAATAAATTGATATAGAATAAAGCCATGCTACTTTTCAATACCATGGGAGTTAAGCCTTAAATGATATTCATTATACAAGCTTTATACCTTCCAGTACTTTCTTATAACATTGTACAGTCAAAGGAAAAACATTAACACCCTTTTCTTCTAACCTTTTGGGAAAAATGTAATTTGAATCTTCATTCCATGCTACAGCTGGCTGAACAAGTCGAGATCAATTCACAATAAACTTCAAACTTTTATGTGATTGTGATCAATGGAATGGACTTACAATTTGCATCATTCAACCGGCAATCTGCATTCGTTAACCCTTGCCATTTCAAATGCTCTCAATTGCGGCATTCAGGGGTTTAGATACAAATTGGAATACAAAGTAGCCGCTGCAATCTTCAATTTAAATAATATTGGCAAAATAAAAACCAATCTTTGCTTTACATTTACTTGCCTAAATATTAACGGTGCATGTAACGTGTGCAAGTTCGTAAGTGTGGGATAAATGTGTGGGATTTAAAAGAGTGTCCGTGGAGTTTCTTGCCCGTTCTTCTCCATAGGTACCTACTACTCTTTGGAATGGGCGACTAGCTTCATATTTCTGACTGACCGACCCCTTGACAATTCAAAAGTGCCTGTAATTGGTTTATTTGAAATAAATGCTTTGAGTTTGAGTTTGAATGCATTTTACTGTGTACAAAAGCTTGCATAATATGTAGCCTATGCCTTTATATGCTCCAGTTACTAGCACGTGCGTGCATCATAGTGGACCTCTTCTTAACGTCTTCTTAATACATATCAATAATGTGCAGGTCACACTCAGAATGTGTCAGCGGTATCATTTCACCCGGAGCTTCCGATCCTGCTGACTGGTTCAGAAGATGGCACCATCAGGATATGGCACGCCGGCACCTACAGACTAGAGTCTTCCCTAAACTACGGCTTCGAGAGAGTCTGGACCATATCGTCCATGCATGGCTCCAACAATGTGGCCGTCGGGTGAGTGTGCGACTGAAATGTTATTAACCTCCAGACATGGACTGCTGAATATAAAAATAAACCTGCTATTTTAATGAGCAGCACCACCTAATTTTCAAGTAAAATAGTATAAATCTGGTGCCAGGATTTGTGCCAGGTTAGTTGTGTTTAGCTGCCTAGCCTTACATATGTGATGTTATGCTATGTCAAATGTAAAATATTCGTAAATATAATGAATTGTTTACACATCCATATCCAGTATTTGTTTGTGTGTCCGCCAGTTACGACGAGGGCACAATCATGATCAAGGTGGGTCGCGAGGAGCCGGCCATCTCCATGGATGTCAACGGTGGCAAGATCATATGGGCCAAGCATTCCGAGATGCAGCAAGTCAACTTGAAGGCGCTGCCTGAAGGTATCTTATTACTGTTGAATCACTTGTTCAGTCTTTGTGTAATACGATACCCAAACATAGCTAAGGTTTCCGTTCACTCGAATGTAACCATGTGTAGTATATGTTTTCAATTTGTTTCTATGATATTTCAAGAATCTATGCCACAAAATAACTTACTACTATAGGTTTTCTATAGCTTTTCCATTTAAATTTCCAGACACAGAGATAAAAGATGGCGAACGCGTTCCTGTAATGGCCAAGGACATGGGTTCCTGTGAGATCTACCCTCAAACTATTGCACATAACCCCAATGGTCGGTTTGTGGTGGTCTGCGGCGATGGCGAGTACATTATCTACACAGCCATGGCTCTCAGGAACAAAGCCTTTGGCACTGCGCAGGAGTTCGTCTGGGCGTTTGACAGCTCGGAGTATGCGACGCTTGAAAATTCTAGTACCATAAAAGTGTTCAAAAACTTCAAAGAGAGAAAGAGCTTCAAGCCTGAATATGGAGCTGAAGGTGGGTTACAGGTGCTATGTATATTGATCCGCGAAGCAGCTGATGATCGGACGCACCTAGTGAAATATTGAAAGCCGACAACTTAACAGTCTTGTAAAAAAACCGCCTATAAACGGCCGCCGTTTTCAGTTGCATTAACTTAGTCCTGTATTTTCTGTTATCGCTAAACAATTATAGATGTATGGAGAAGCCACTTTCAAAGGCCTTAATAGTGAAGTAATATTTTGATAAGCAATAATATCCTTATTTGTGTTAAACTTGCCAGGCATATACGGGGGATTCATGCTGGGTGTGAAGTCAATCAGCGGAGTAGCATTCTCTTTCTATGACTGGGAGAACTTGGAACTGATCAGACGGTGAGTTTTCACTCAAAACCAATTGTAATAAAACTAATATATAAAATTGATCATAATTTCTAAGAAAATATAATTGTATTATAAATGCGTATTGAAGTTGTTCGCTTGATGATCTATGACATCTTTCTCTTCAAAACAATCTAGCAGACATCTTCAATACCTAGCTATTGCGAGAGTTTGTAACACTATTAATATATTGTACTTACCCGGCCGTAAATATAACACATCGACTTTCAGAAAAAGTGCTGCTTTTAAAGCGCATCGTCTGTTCCACTTACACGTTTGTGGCAGTCTTTGTAAAGCTCGATATGTGTATGCATACTTACGCCCGGGTAAAGTTGTTTTGGGAGCTGTACCTCAACAAACGAAACATGTTATTGCCATTTTATTAGCTATGCGACATTAAATTGTTATGTCAGCTGCTACGCACAATCACGCATCAGAAAACATTTATTTACTTTATATTATACTGGCTAAAGGAAAAGGGGCTGGGCCTTTCTCCAGCAGTGGGACATTATGTGCCGAATAGATAGATAGATACTGGCTAAGCGTCCACTATGTAATAATAACTTACAAGTAACGAAATAAAAGTAAACCAGCCAAATGAATGAGAATTGGCAGAAGTAAACGAGACTTCATTACTGTCTTATGGTTTCAAGTTTATCGAGAAACACGATTCTATAACGTCAATCAGATGTTTTTTTCGGGATAGGAGTACAATCGAGACTGTGTGTAAATGTTATTGGCAGTATGTGTACATTCTGTGTTTATCGTATCAAGAATTTCAAGCGTAACGTAACATGCTTAGCGAATGAAATAACTCAATTGCACATGTTTATCAAATAATGAAAGGCGAAGATTATATTCTCATTTTCTTGCTCTAGTTTTATTATATTGCGAGCACTCTTTACCTCTATCACGGATATCAAGAAAACTAGTATAGTCATAGTTGTTGTCGTCGCGCTGTTCTGTATGAAATTGTCATAACCTCAGTTGTTTGACAAATGTTTGATGATGGCCGGTAAGAAACACTTTACTTGTTATCACGACGTTAGGTTCTGTTATCAGTATATTGGAGATTGGTGGTAGGGATCCTGTAAATAAGTATTTTTTTGAACATTATTTTATAACAACCCACCTGCATGCTATTAAATATATTATTAGTGATGTATTAATTTATACACCGCTACGCTATTTCATACACCGTCGTTGACGCTATTTCATACACCGTCATTGACGCTATTGCTGGGCTAAAAGAAAAGTCACACAATGTTTAGTTTATACGTACTGATCGCGTGCGAATCACCCGAGTACTTGTCACGGTAACCAAACATTAGAATGTTACAATGGCGAAGGGTTGTCTACAAAAAGGCAGACAGAACGCAATGGATTTATCGAAGATAATTTAGAAAGGCCGAAAAGAATCAAGTACAGTCATGCTGACTCTTCGCCACTGGTATGTTACCAAAAAGAAAGAGATGACTTAGGGTAAGGCTTGCGGAAAATCAAAATTGAAACATCTACGTCTGAAAAATTACAACCGTCCGAGTTGCATGTACGAAGTTATGTGCAGTCCGGCAGGAGCATAGTCAGCTTCGATTCAAAGTTAGGGGTGTGGGCTCTCTGTCGCACGCAGCTTCTCTCAGACTCAAAAAATAGTCGCAAGGGAGCTGACATCGTTGCCACGCTTGCAAAACGGATCGGTCATCGCAGTATGTTGTTATATGTCCCAAGTGATCACACCGTTATTTAATTTCCTGCTCCATAGTTATTCCTGCAGGCCCGTGAAAAAGTAAGGTTGCCGTAATATGGAGAACGCAACTATCAAATGAAGTAGAAAAATAATTCAATAAATAATGAATCGAGGCGCCGATTGTTATCAACAGAAAGATGGGGTCATTACACGGATACAAAATATGAAACATTTAATACGATCATATACGATGTGTTGCCCTGTACGATGCCCTCTTTGTGATATTTTTAGTTTGCAATGCTTTCACGTTGTACTTGCTACTGCTTCTTGCATAGACACTAATTTTAGTTGTCGAAACACTGTTTGTGGCGGCATCTCTGGCTGTCAAGATGATTGCATAACAGCGCACAGCATAAGAATACACTGCTACGCGAAGCGAAGGTTTCTTGTCACTCGCAACGCGGCGTGAGCTCTGAATCTGTATGGAATGAGGCAAAATCTGATGATAACATGTACTTCAATTTGTTTTCCGCTGAAAGTTATGACGTCGAGGCACGCTTACAGTGACATAGTGAGTCAGTGGAACAGCCAGCATTTTCGATAGATATGAAAACTTGCGTCAACATGATGTGTATCGAGCTCATCTGGTCTAAACGAGCAGTCACACAAAGTTCGCACAGCGAGTCTTTTCTACCATTTTCTTGTCTTTTCATATTTATTGCCTTCCCTCGTGTACTGTGTGTTCATGTATCTGTGCGCTGCCGTACCTCCTACAAGTCAGTTGTCCTGTGCAGGATCGAGATCCAGCCGCGCCACGTATACTGGTCTGAGAGCGGGAACCTCGTCTGCTTGGCCACAGACGACTCTTATTACGTGCTCAAGTATAACGCGGCCGTGGTGACGCGCGCTCGCGAAACCAACTCGAATATCACTGAAGACGGCATTGAAGACGCCTTTGAGGTAACTATCTTGCTATATAATTATTATATTAAGTGGACCGATGACCTGGTAAAGGTCGTGGGACGGATGGTGTGGGAGACACTGGCCTGGTCGAAGTAGCGGGGCTTGAGGCAGGCCTATGTCCTGCTGCTGTTTTTTGGCTGAATGATGATGTATTATTAGTTGATGGCTGCCTCGTTGGGCTTGTGCTCACAAGCGCTACTACTGAGCAGGAGGTCCTGGCTTCGATTCCAAGGTCGAGCAAAGTGTTATTGGGTTTTTTCACTAACAATTTCTAAGTAGCAGCCTGGAGTCTGGATTTGATGGTTATAGGCTCGCCCCCTAATACCCCATGTATTAGGGGGCACTTAAACATAACTGGCGAAATGTGGGAATACATCTCTGCCTAACCTTTCGGGGATTACAGGCGTGATGTTATTAGTCGTCGTGGGTTCAAACCCAGTCTAGTGAGCACTTCACTACTGTCAAACAATATGACGTCCACATACCCACGCTGGGTCCATGCACGACATGAACCCAGTACGGGTTGGTGGACGTAATATTGCGACCCACTTTTTCTGTAAGGCCTGAATCCCAGCAGGTCGCTCGCAAATCAGCAGGTGATTTGTGACTAACCAGATTACGTAAAGGTTCTTAAAAGTTAATAGAATAATCCAAACATTAGGAAAATTACGCATAAAAGTTTCTAATCATATTGAATCTTGTTAAATAATTTAAAAGTTATGTTCAATGCTGTTACTGGCGCGATTACGGCTC
This sequence comes from Xanthia icteritia, assembly GCA_949128155.2. Taxonomy (NCBI): domain Eukaryota; kingdom Metazoa; phylum Arthropoda; class Insecta; order Lepidoptera; family Noctuidae; genus Xanthia; species Xanthia icteritia. The sequence goes on from OX421931.1 coordinate 1,619,369, forward strand.
GTAGTTGTGATAAGCTACGAACCGTTGCGAAACTCTTATCTGTTGCCTATATTATTTGAATACATAATGTGTAGAAATAGCCCAACAGTTTCTATCATAAGCTAATTTACCTACCGTACTACCCAAACTTTAACTACTAAAATTAAATCACTTTTTTCTGTACAATATTTTTTGTCTCTTTGTTTCATCTGTTTCGTAAACACAAGAGGAGCTCGTGGCTAAGTAATAACAGCCGCACGGGTCGATCCATCAGGTTAAACTACACTTGCCAAGGTTGGTCCGTGGATGTGTGACCATCATTATATACTGAGACTCCTTTGTGCCTCGGAAATTCCGTAAAGCCGTTGGTCCCGGCTGGATCTCGTGGATCTTTGACAGTTTTTACGGGTTGTCAGAAGCCCGAAAGATATATAGAGATAGATAATAACTGGGTAATATGATAGCCTTTGGTTGTCAACCAAAGGGTACATTGAATAAATAATCTGCACAAATTTGCTCGATTATATATTAGGCAAAATATACACTTATATACTAAAAACAGTGATATTCACAATGTTAACACTAGAAATAAGGACAAACTACGTACTCCCTTTCACCGGCTTCATAAGGTTCATAACTCATTTGTTGGGCTTGGTATAACTTTTTATAACAAGCTACCTTCTTCTTTGCTAGATTTGCCTTTTAATGCGTTCAAAACTAAAGTAAAATCCAACCTCTCTTCAAAGGCATACTATTCTATCAACGACTACTTAAATGATAAGAATAGTTGGTCGCTGTGATTAACTCAAGACAATGTTTAAATGTTCTTTCTCCAGAATTAGCTTACTTACTGACAGGTTATATGAGTTTATATAATTGTTTATAATTTTACTAATTTTACTTTATTTATTGTTGACATAATCTACTCATTACAATGTTTTTTTTTTATGAGTTGTATTGCAATATGTGGTTAGCTAGCGACCTCGATAATTTTTTACTTTACCTCAATGGTCCTAGTTTATCAATTATAACTTCTAGTTACAGCTATATGTAAGCGGGCACGCCCTTTATGTCTGGAGGCTTTTATTTAGATATTGTTTTCGTTAAGTTATTTTTATTTCTGCTTGAGTATAGTTCTCGATGTTTTTGGTTGGTATATTGGCGTGTGCTAGCTGTCATATGGCTATTAATTTTATAATTTAAATTATGTTTTGTGTTGCGTAATGTAAATATCATTTTGCATACTATTATATAGAATCTTTTTTACTGAACAGACAGCTGTGCTGCTGGGGAGTTTGTTGCGCCACTTCTTCTTCCCAGCTAAAGCACTAGGAAGTGGTGAAGGGTGGGCGTTTTGGGGGACTGTCTTATGTAATTTTGACGTTCGAAAAGTGCTGATTCTCAGCCTAGTTTGAATAAATGACTTTTGAATTTTGAATTTTTGAATTTAGTAAGTAGCCAGCGCCGTTGTGACCGATTACAAACACTTGGGTCTAAAACTGCATTATTTAGGAACAGTGTTTTTGCAATGGCTCCAAGGATATATAATGACTTACCAAAAAGTATAAGAAGTGAAGAAAATGTCCACAAATTTAAAAGTAATTTGTTTTTGTTCCTAATTCATAAGACGTATTATTATTATTTTTTTTTCTTAACTTGCTTTTTACTGTTTAATCTCGTTTTTTTTTTAATACACAAATTACTATTTGTACACCAATTAAATTGGTAGAACATAGAGCTTGACTACAATAATATGTATATTTAAGACCTTCTATATATACCTATGTTCACAAATAAAGATTGATTGATTGATTACCCGGTTATTGGGTTGTGGAGGTCAGATAGGCAGTCGCTCCATGTAAAATACAGGTATTCAGCTGCTTCCGGTTAGACTGGAAGCCTACCCCAACATAATTGGGAAAAGGCTAGGCAGATTGAAAAGAATAAGTTGAGAGATTGAGGGTTTTTGAACTCACACTGGTCAAAATATGTTTATCACACACCCTGAGTCCTCCTCATCCTTGTTACACATGTTCGTGGTCCACCATGTACACAGACAGTTCTACATAACTCCAATCACACACCTTTTCATTTTTACTGTTGTTCGGTGTTTGGTTTTACATGATCACGTCATCAAATATTAAGTTCTCTCTGTACGGAATGGTCTCCTCGATCTTCTTTGCTCCCACGTAAATGATGTACTGAGTGAAATACGTCATCAAATATTATACAATAATGAATTATTGTAACCTAAAAATAAATTTGGATTAGTGTGCAACATTAAGGATGCGTGGTTGTTTCTTTTACCACATAACTTGCCTATAATGATAGGAGAGTTATGTGGTAGTGAGAACATTTTGTCACTGCTGGCATAGAGGCCTTCCCTCCGGAAATTACGGGCCTTAACCACCCTTGCGGGTCCGGTGCGGGTTTATGCTCATTACTACAATGCAATCATTACTTAATATCAAAAATGCGAATGTAACTCGGTCTGTCAGTCTGTTGCCTCTTCACGTCTAAACTGATCGTTATGAAATTTGACAGATAGTTAGCTTGGGACCTGGACAAGTACGCAGTAGACTACTTTTCATTCGGACTATTTGTATAAAACTAATTATTTATGCTGCTAGTGCGGAAAGTAGGTGATTTCCGACAGTGGCATTTTTATTCACGGGCGAGCGAAGCGACCGAGTGTATAAGTCGACAAGAGTCGGAAATCAAGTCGCACGCGTATCATACAACGTTTTATTATGCACTGTGTGAGGAAATAAAAAAAATGAGCGAGCCTTACAGTATGCGCATATTCCAAAAGGTAGTTTTCGCATGGAGAAGAATGGGCAAGAAACTCCACCGCTACTCTTTTAAAATGTTTTACAATATTTTGTATAAGTACATTAGTTATATAATTATATGTGAGGACGATGCACCTAGAATAAAATGATTATACCACAATAGGTCGGACATAATGGCTGACGTATATAAATTATATAAACAACATTCATGACTTTGACTTTTGACTTTAACTGACTTTGTCTTTGACTGACTTTGACTTTCTGTCTTTGACTTTGAGTTTTTGACTCTGACTGACTTTGACTTTCTGTCTTTGACTTTGAGTTTCTGACTCTGACTGATTTTGACCATCGCCATTGCCATCGCCATCGTCGTCGTCATCGTCATCGTCATCGTCATAGTCATCATCATCATCTAATTTGTAAAACTTTTCTCAAATAATAAAAACTGCGACGGGCTGACGACGGAGTTAAAAATAATAAAAAAACAGAAAAGTAAAAAGCACTAGCGAAAAAAAGCAAATTGGCTGCTCGGAAAACGCTCTTTTCGAGCAAATGCATTGTAAAATACACGCAGAAGAAGTCGCGAGCAACAGCTATAATACTCTGTATTATGGACACCATATGAATTACAGATATAAATGTAGCCATTTTTACGTAGAATGACAATGGGCGGTCTTATCGCTAAAACAGATCTTTGGATGGATTAAAGGAAGGAGGAAAGACAATACTGCAGGTAGTCTGAGGTGTTCCATTATATTAGTAGTTATATTTCCTCTTTGTTCTCCAGGTCGTCGGCGGCGTCAACGAGATCGTGAAGACTGGGCTATGGGTGGGCGACTGCTTCATCTACACAAACTCCGTCAACAGAATAAACTACTACGTGGGCGGCGAGATCGTCACGATATCCCACCTGGACCACACCATGTACATCCTAGGATACGTCGCCAAGGAGAACAGGTACTAACAACGTCGACCCTGAATCTTTGAGAAGCTTAAGGCAGTAAAAGTGTAGAATGTTTTGCCATCTGCCAAAGTTATCCTCAAAAAATATCATAAATAGATAATTCTGTGGTATAAATAATAGCCAGTCAGGAAGGGGTAGCGGGGTGAAGCGGACTACTCAGAGTGTACTGGACTTCTTTAGTAACCGGAGGCTAAATCTATCTTTAATGAAATAAATAATAAAATTTATATGGCAACAGTTCATGAAATACAAAATAAAATTGTGAAATGTTTTAAAAACAGCAGTGTGCCTCACGGCTGTTCCAAAAAGGTCCATTTCAGCATTAAAGCCAGGCAGATGCTGTTTGGCGCTGGTTTTCTAATGAACCTGACAAGTGACTGATAAGAATAAATTGTTATAATATCTGGCACTTAATCCCCACTTTGTGTTTATTTATATTTCCTGCAAACGTCTGACCCCACGTTCTTTTGCAGACTGTACCTAAACGACAAGGAGCTGAACATCGTGTCGTACTCGCTGCTGCTGTCGGTGCTCGAGTACCAGACGGCGGTGATGCGCGCCGACTTCGAGACAGCTGATCGCGTGCTGCCCACTATTCCTCACGAGCATCGCACCAGGGTCGCACACTTCCTAGAGAAACAAGTACGTACAATCACCAAGTTATTAAGCAAGCCACACCAACGACATATTTACAAGGATAGAAATCATTAGTCTTCAATACGGTAGCGACAAAGCGAATCGATTAATGGCGTATGTGTGGGACCTGACGAATGTCGCAGAATCAGCTGAATACGGGAAGCACAGGACCGGCCGTTGTGGTGATGCTTGGGGTGTAGCCAATGTCTGGCAGTGGAAGCCATTCGGCTTTTCGTAAATTTGATGTGGTAGGCAAAGTTGCGAGATCAAGTATATTCTAGACCATAATGAAAGTATTTCTTGATGTTGTGAGCAAATAAAAACATTGACTCTGCTATCTCAAACTTGTTGAACACGTTCTAACTAACGTTGACAATAGAACTCCTGTAGTTGCATTATTTAAGCACATGTCAAAGGCATTTGAGTATTTTAACCATAAAATACTGATAAACAAGCTGGAAAAATATGGAATTACAGGCAATATCCTTTAACTAATCAAATCATAGATCTGACTAATTCAGAACAAATTGCATACAAAAATAAAATCTACCCATAAGAACTGAAAAGACGTATGTCTCTATACATAGAAAATGCATATTTGGTTTGCCGCAGGGCAGTGTTCTTGCTCCATTACTATTTATTATACGAGGGGTGATCCAAAAGTAATGATAATCAGTTATTTCTAGTGCACACAAAAATACAAAAAAAATATCAGTCACTTGCTCAGTTACCCACTAGTTCAGGAAAAAAAAATCATATAAATAGGCCACGATTCCCGGGAGCTACATTCATTTGAATACGGACTGTCAAGGAGTGAACATCAAAATGGAAAAACACGAAATCAGAGCTGTCATTAAATACCTCTGCTTGAAAAAAATGTCTACCAAAGACATACACAGCGACTTGGTGGAAACATTAGGGGACTCTTCTCCTCCATATTCCACAGTTGCACGCTGGGCTAAGGAGTTTAAGCTGGGAAGAACATCGACGGAAGACGAACACCGCGAAGGACGCCCATCGGCGTCTCTCACTGAAGAAAATGTGAAAAAAGTTGAAGAAGTTGTATTGGAAGATCGAAGAGTCACTATCAGGCATGTAGCTGAGGTCACAGGGCTCTCATATGGCAGCATTCAAAGAATCCTTGCAAACGAATTGCATATGTGAAAGGTCTCCGCGCGTTGGGTACCGAAAATGTTAAACGACGAGCAAAAGAAGAAACGAGTCGACATGTCAAGAGCAAATCTCGAAAAGTTCCAGGCAGACAAGGATAATTTTTTGTCACGTTTTGTGACCATGGACGAGACCTGGATCCACCATTTTGATCCTGAAACAAAACAACAATCGATGACATGGAAACGATCCGATGAACCGACGCCGAAGAAATTCAAAGTGTCAAGCTCAGCAGGGAAAGTTATGGCGTCTGTTTTTTGGGACGCTGAAGGAATAATCATGGTGGACTACTTGGAAAAGGGGGCCACTATTACAGGCTCCTACTATGCAGAACAAATAAGAAGATTGCGGGAGGCTATTAAGGAGAAAAGGCGAGGCAAACTGCGGGCTGGAGTACTGTTCCATCAAGACAACGCACCGGTTCACAAAGCTGCAATTGCCATGGCTGCCATTCAGGAAGCGGGCTTTGAGCTGGTGGAACACCCCCCCTATTCACCAGATCTAGCCCCCAGTGACTTCTATCTCTTTCCACGACTCAAGGAACACCTCCGAGGCAAGAAATTTGACGATGATAGCGACGTGATGGCCGCGGTTGAGGACTTTTTTGAGAGTCAAGATAAAGATTTTTTTTCTAAGGGAATTTTAGGTTTAGAAAAGAGATGGACTAAATGTATAGACTTGCTAGGAGACTATGTTGAGAAATAAATTTATTTTTTTATTTTATTCATTGTGTTTATTATTGATTATCATTACTTTTGGATCACCCCTCGTATATATTAATGACATCCCTAAAACTATTAATAATCCAATGATTTTACTCGCTGACGACAGCACAATACTAATCAAAAGTAAGGACGATGTGACATTCGAAAAAGAAATTACCGACAACTTAAATGATATAGTAACTTGGCTAACTGAAAACAACTTAAAAAATAAATCTTGAAAAACCAAATTACGTCAAGCTGCCGGTGGTCAGGGCTCTAGAGAGAGGAACCTCCTCACGATGCGTGCCGTGTCTAGGAGTACTGCTTTCTGAATCAAGCCCTTGACCCAGCCGCGCAATGAGAGCCTCCTGGGATGTTGGTCGACGCTCTCCGCTATTAGGCCATTAACCGTTACTATTGTCGGTTGGTGGGTAAAATGATTGGAGGGGGGGACATGCATGCATGGGGGACAGCAATATTAACAATCGACCTATCACCACAATATTAGGCTTATTGGCTACAATAGTCCTGTCAGTGATGATAGATCGATCCCAATACAATATGGCGTGACCATTCTTGAGAACTGGGTCGCGCACAGACCTGTAGTATGGTACTTCGGACACCACAAGATTGTACTGCATGGCAAGTTGCTGGTGGATAATCCTAGCCACTAGATTGTGTCTGTGCAAGTACTCGCCGTTAGCAAGACGAGAACAACCGGAAACAATATGTCGGATTGATTCACCGGGACGGTGGCATGCCCGACAGATGTCAACTGTATATAACTTCATCCATAAATAACCGAAGCGCAGCTAGAATATACACGCCAAAAAGTCTGCATCAGGCCCATGTAGGGCCCGGAAAAAGCGTCCGTGAAGCTCTTTGCCTTGCCATACTTCCTTACGATCGTTATTATCAATTACTGCAGGTTTTTTTTGTTCTCTTTCGCTAAGGAGAGCGGGGTGAGGCACTTGTCCACTGCGACCACATCTCGGTGCATCCCCACGTCAGTTTGAAGGAAATATTCCCTGAGACTGCAGATCTCGTGGTTGTGGAGACTTATTATTATTATTATTTGGTAATTGACATTTCTCGGGACCCTGGGGTCCCGGACCTTTGGAAGGCGTACGAGGGGCTTAAGCCAACTCGCAGAGGCCCGTTAGCCGTTTTAATGAAATGAGGAACCAACCGACGATTATCCTTGTATGCACTATGCAAGTGCACTCAAGGACAACCCCCGGTTGGTGTAGGACTATTGCAGGATATGGAAACAAGATATTGGACTATGGGTTTGGGTAGCTTAAGTTGACTGGTGACCTGGAACTATGGAAGGACTATGGCCCCTACCTGATTAATGTTTTATATGTACACGAATAGAATGGCAGGGGGTGACTTGCACACTCAATAATGGGCCCCCGAAATCTGTCGCTAGCACATAGTAACGTAGCAATAAGGGGGCAACATGTCCTGAGGTGCTTGAGGAGTGGAGAGTTATTCCACGGATTTCAGAACAATCCCACAACCCGGAAGATGGTCAAGATCCCTACGAGCTGGAATACTTCCTTCCTCCGAGCACGTTTGCTCTTGCGAATCTCCACCCAAGCCGGCCAATTAAAGCAAGAATGAGGTTGGAGCTCTGTTCCTCGTCAGTGTTCACTCCAGTCGGCCAATAAAGGCAAGCCAGAGATGAGGAACAAGTTTTCTCCCAGGAGATAGGGTCCTTGAGGTCGCTACTGCCCAACAGCTCTCCACATGCTGCCCTGCGGATTTCTGTATCTTGGTCTGGCTCCTCATCCTAGACCTATTCCGGCAAAGAAAACTCTACCGGCACAGACCCAAAGTTTGGAGCGCGCAAGCCCCACCACGACGTCACAGTAGAGATGCGGCGGTGGGGTTATTATAATTATTTAAATGAAAGATGACTGACTGATTTTATCTGAAATGGCACCACAAATATAATGATTATTTCAATTTTGATTTGATTTGTGTATTTTTTATTTTGGCATTTCTATTTTTAATGTAACACAATTCAAAATATATTAATTTGCACACCTCATTAGGTTATAATACAATGTACCTTTTATACCTGTAACACCTTTTTAACATGTATTATGCAAATAAATTATTTGATTTGATTCGATCTGTGCCACAAATCATATTATTTAATTGATTTGAAAGTCACGAATAAAATGGCATCTTTAAGTACCTTTATATGAAAGAAAGAAAAGAAAGAAAGAAAGTTATTATAATTATGTATTTATTAAGTTGGATCTTTACCTCGAAAATAAACGATTTTATTTTACTTAACCTCTAACAAATAAACTTTACAAAGACAATCCTCTTCCCCAGGGCTTCAAACAACAAGCTTTAGCGGTATCCACGGAGCCGGAGCACCAGTTTGAGCTGGCGCTCTCGCTGGGTGAGCTCCGGAGAGCCAAGCAGCTGGCTGAAGAGGCCGCCGTGGCCGAGGGTGCTCCGTCCAGGTCGTCCTCAGCCAGGTGGTCGCGCCTGGGGGCTGCGGCCGCCGCAGCCGCCGACACAGACCTCACCAAGACCTGCTATCAGAGTGCCAAGGATTATAGTGCACTGCTGTTGTTTGCTGCTAGTACTGGTGAGGATACTTTTAAAAGGATTGACATAGCCCCAATGATTTGTTAAGTAAAAACAAGTAGATAGGTTAACACTTTCGACTCTACATACTATTCATAGAACTCATACGCCATGCCGCCATACATATTGGAAGTGAACCCTCCAGGACAGTCAGGCATTAGGTTTAAAATCGTATTATAAAACACTGTAAAACGAAGTAAAATAATGTTTTCAGGGGATCTTATCGCTATACGTAGTTTTCAACCTTTTACATTTTTTGTGAATATTTGTAACCAGGAACAACAAAAAAATGGTTGGGTTTTAAAACCAACGCATATACTAATAAATATTGTTAAATAATACATCAGATTTTATTTTCACGCTTTATAATGCTGTATTCGCTAAGAAGAACCTACATTTAACCGGCACTGAAAGAGTTAAACGCACTCTGCAAGTGGCGCGTTAAAACTTGATTAGTAGCAAACTTGAAACTGTCGCGGCAGCGTCAACGGAAGGACAATAAGCTTCTCTATTTCGCTCCCAATAATTAAGAATAATTTATTTTTGTGTGCGTTATTGTACCGTTGTTGAAGATGGAATGTTGTGTAGGTAACGTATCCACCTCTTTTAACTTAAAATATCATTGCATAACCCTAAGTTCCTTTCCTACCTGCTAACTGAAAGGCTTGCGTTTGACCATCTCCCCTGATGGTAAACGATGAGGCAGTGTATAGGATCTAATTCTATGTACTTTAACACTATGTTCAGATTTCGCTTATCAAAACCATAGTCAGAGGTTAAACCGTGCACATTGTCTGCAGGTGACAAATCTCTTCTCCGGAACGTGGCACAGATGTCTTCTGAGGAAGGGGCAGAAAACATCTCGTTCGTGGCCTACTTTATGCTGAACGATCTCGAATCCTGCCTCGCCCTGCTGATACAGCGTAACAAGCTGCCCGAAGCCGCCTTCTTTGCCAGGTAACATGTGCACCGTCCTTACCGTGCGATGAGCCTTTTGTCTGATTTTACTATAACTTGTCCACTCTGAAATGACGCGCCCACTACCGCATTACCGCATATACGTGTGCGTAAAATACGGTAGTGGGGCGCGTCATTTCAAAGTGAGCAAGCTTTATCACTCATCAGAGAGTACACAAGGAAAAGAAAGTTAGTCTGGGTTCGTCGCCGAACACGGTGAAGAGGACTAAAATATACGATAAGACCAGTTGAGTAAAGCGTGATACGTACTCGCCTACAAGGTCGAATCGAATTGCTTTTAGAGTACAATGTGGCAAATTGACTTCCGCGTACTGTACTTACTGTTACAAAGGTTTGACTCTTTTTATTTGGTTGTTTTGCGTCTGTGTTCAAGATGAGTGTTCAAGGTGAGAAAAAGTGATAGAAAATTGTAAAAAAAGTGTTTTCCGTTGGTATCCGTTTCATGGCGTATACTTGTCCAACTTGTTCAGAATCTTGTCTGAACCTTTCCAGTGGATAAGGCTGTAATGTTATTGTATTGTTGCAGATCATACATTCCATCGAAGATGTCAGAAGTTGTGAAACTGTGGCGTGAGTCCACTTCAGCCACCAACAAGAAGCTGGGCCAGTCGCTCGCAGATCCTGAACAGTACGAGAATCTATTCCCGGAGTTCGTGGTAAAATAGGCCTTGAATTAACTGCAGTTAACCCTGTAATTGTTTGGTGGTATTCGTCGCGTCTAATCTCGTTTTTGACCCTGTTACACTTTGCTTAAATTGTTACATTTACTTATTATTTTATTCGTCAAGTACCATTTGTATTAGCAGAATTGTCTATACCAAATGCAACCATTATACGCTGGCATAACGTAAGTCAAATGCAATGTAACAAGTTTGTGACTGAAATTAAAATAAATATCTTGTAAAGCTTATTTATAGCCGACTTTATTCAGAAGCATTTGCGGCCAGTAGAATTTCTTTAAGATGTGCTCGAACCGTCCACAAATGATGCAATATATACGTAACACAAGTTTGTATTCAACCATAAATATTGCGTAAATATGAATATGCTTTATTGTACCTAGAGTAAAATATAGTAGTTGCTTAGTTGTCTCTTACGTTGATAAGGCGCAGATACAAGTGAGCAATCAATTTGACATAGCTCCATTCTTATTCCAGCAATCATTGGACCTAGAGAGCTTTCAACGCGAGTTCGGGTATGAGCAAAGTTGTATCCTAGCCAACTTGCCAGAGAATTCAAAGACTTGCAACCTCGACCGCAATCTGGTTGCTGAGAAGGCCGAGGCTGAACAGCGAGGTTTCAAACCCCTCCCGATTGCACAAACAGTGTTACCTGCGCAGGTCGCGCAAGTAGCGTCAACTACGCAAGCGACGCCAGCGGCTGTCGATGCCATTCCAGAAGCCCGCGTGCCCGGCGAAGATAGGTATTGAAACTGTTTATTTTATGTTAACATTTGATGATATTATACGTAAAAAGAGGTATAGCGCTACAAGGTTCTTTTGGCGCGTGGTCATAATCGGAACTAACGCCGCCATCTTGTTTTTCAATACATTTCACAAAACAATTGCACGAATGTTTACCCAACAGCGACCCTCTGTTAACGTCGTTCGAGCGCCAAAAGATCCTTGTAGCAGTGTCGAGATAAGTTACCTACCCAACAAGGTTTTCGTTAGAGTTTTAAGACTCTAGATGTATACATGTGACGTCGGGAAGCCTGACTCGTCCCTCCCATCGTCACACTTTGTTGCTCCCTCCCCCTTAACATGTGACGTTATTTTTGAATGGCCCCTAACGAACAGTGTCCATATCAACATACATACATACTTACTTGCATATATAATAACAAGAACCAATTTACAGAAATAAATATAATTTATTAAATGATACTCCTTTTGCTTTCCAGCAGTCTTCCGCAGGTGGCCCCGGACAGCACGACCCCGGACTTGCAAGCGCTCAAGAAGCGCAACGACTCGCTGGACATCATGGACGAGTTGGAGCGAGAGATCGACGACATCATCCTCGACGGCACGGCTGACAGCGTGGTACGTAGCGACCACTCGTCGAACACCGCTGTCTGCCGGAAGGCGTAGCGCTCTCGTATGGCACATCGAGACAACAATGAATTATTTACATAGGCGAAAGCTCCAGGGTAGACTGCTAAATTCTAATTTCTTGCGTTTTTGGCAATTAGAAAATCAGGATTAGGTGGTATACCAGACACCCAAACCCTGGCTTTGCAAAAAATGTAAGAACATTTTAATTTCGCGAACTACCCTGGCGCTTCCCACCAAAGACCTTATACTTCTTTCCCCTTAATAAAAATCTTAAATTCTATTGCTGACGTCAAAGTAAGTACATGTTTTGACGTCTTTGACGTTAAGATTGGCAGACAGCTATGAGTGACAAAGATGACGCTATACTAAGCCGAACTTTTTGTAATTTTCGATGTGCATTTTAATGTCCGCTGTACTCAACGATATGTTTTTTTTACCGCTTTTTATACTCATGTATGTGATACATTGAATCTCATTATATACGCTGAGAAATAGTTTTTTTGTTTATGTGTAGTTTGGGTGAGTAGTTAGCTGTATATATATAAAACAAAAACAAAAGAATTACAGATAACTTTGATAGGTCATCAAGTTAATATTGACATTGTATATTACGAAATTATAGCTAAATGTGAATGAACCAAAGTTAAAACTTTGCACTGGTCATTTATTATTATTTGACAAATACAAGATCTTCGTCAAACACTTAGGATATTTTAGGATAGAATAATTTGCATATCTTAAATTCAATGTCAGTCAGACGTTGGGGTGTTAGCACTATTATTGAAAATCCATTCGTCCTTGCTCATACATGACATGTTTCTTATATTTAGCCGGGGCCGTGATAATCTTAAGCCAATCCAATAATAGCTTCGTGTAAATAGACACTGCATTGGACTGTCCTCAAGCCATTTTGCCTTTTCATTTTACTGGCTTATTGGATTGACTTAGTGGGTTGTTTCGGGGATTGGCGCCGTCTAAATGGTCTATCTATATTATTCTACTCTTTGACATGATTGCATTCGATCAAATAACATATTGCGATTGCTTGCCCACCGCAACAGTGAAAACAACACAAAAAAAAACCCGGCGAAGTGCGTGTCGGACCTCTTACAATAAAGGATTCCGTAGTTGGGATGAATTTATCCCAAGAATAAACATAACATTATAATTGAAAAAACATGTTCTCCGCACGCACAATATTGAGAGATTTACCATGTTATTTTAAGACCAGAGACTTATTATAGGTTTTCCTGTAAACTGTGACTAAAGAACCATTCTCTGCATTTTTTTCAAAATTATAGGCTCAGTAGTTTCGGAGATAATGATAAATTTTCCTAAAATTTCTTAAATATCTTTAAAAGTATTTATTTCAAAATTATAAAATAAAGTATTTAATATCCTCGCAACAAGCTCTTTCATTAGATATGTCACACGGTACAGTTAGCAAACGTTTTTTTTATTTATCTTATTTGCTCCAAAAGCGACCGAAATTCATTTATTAACGTTACACGTCCGGGTTTGGATCACAGAAATACATATGAGTACCAAATTTCAACTTAATCGGTCCATTCGATTCGGAGCTAATTGACTGTGACAGACGGACAGACAGACACACGAGTGATCCGTTGGAGTTCTGTTTTTCCTTTTGAGGTACGGAACCTAAATATACAAAATAATAGGATTATGATAAATAAATAATAATGTAGTGAACGATGAGCGTCATCATGATGATGTAATAATTACCTACTCGTATTGGTTGACTTTCGTCGTGTCCGCCATTCGATTTACCAGTCGGCCACTTTTGACTGTCATTTCAAATTCGTATAAAAGTCATCTGCTGTGTGTGTTTGTTTGTGTTGTGTGTTCTTTTGTTTTGTTGTGTTGTGTTCACAAAATAAATAAACTAATGACTCCACTACAACCACATACATTTTCGCGCCATGACTATAAATTTTCTTGGGACGTATGACCATAATTAAGTACTATAGATGTTCCGTATATCTCTGTACTAAAATATTTTTTTTGTTACAGGACCTGTCGGATGATGCAGATTTACTGGATTAATATTTAAGTGTATTTAAATTGTTTTATTTTATATTACAGTACAGATCATAAAATTAATGTACTACATAAAGTGCTAATTCCTTGTAAGATTAAAGTATTATACAGATTTGCTTTTTGTGTTTTTGTTGTAATCTCGGTCACTATCACTCAGAAAATACTGGGTCATTCAAATTAGCTGACAAAACTCAACAGAACCCGTCTGTTGCATTCCACCAGCTAATTTAATTTGATAATATACGAGTTGTTTTTTTTCATTCGTTTTATCGTACTAGATATCGATACCCATCACGTCGGTTGAGTTTCGCTAGCTAATTTTATTTGAACTCTGTATATATATCCACATCCCCCTCTACCTTTCCTGACCAAGGGTCACAAAACCCCTTTTTTAACTTCTTGTGACGTAATGTCTGATCAAAATTTAGAATGACTCCTGCTATACCCAGTCTTTGATATAAAAATAACTACTAGTAAATGATGAGATGAATGTTGCCACAGTATTTTTATGTAAGTAAGCCATAATGTGTATCGAGTGAAAAAAAAGATGTTAGTTTTAATCTTTATTATTTTTGTGTGGAAATCGGTTGTCATGGTATGGGCATGTGATGCGGAGGAATGAGGAAAATGTCGTGAGGACAGTTTTGAGTATGAATGTGCATGGCTGTAAGAGTAGGGGAAGACCAAAGAAACGATGGATGGACCGTGTGAGAGATGATGTGGCTGGAAAGGGAGTGTGGAAGAAAAATACAATATGTTGCGCCGACCATGAATTAATTGGGATAAGGGCAGGAGAACAATAATAGTAACTACGGAAACTTTCCTAATTCGTTTATTTTTTTAAGTAACAAAAACAGAATTAATTAATTTATTTATTTATTTATTAACTATGGATGACTTAAGCTAAAATAAACAATAAAAAATAGTATGTGAGACTGACAGCCAATTAAAATTCTTCACTTCTAAAAACAGATTGGAAGAAAGGTAGCTGTATTATGCTGTTCACACAGCATAATACAGCTACCAAAAAAAGTTGAGAAAAAATAAACAGTATAACATTCAAGCTTAAAACCAAATTCATATTTCATATTCAATACAAGAATAAAAACCTGAACATACAAAGATTTTTTTCAACATTGAAGGATTTTGATAAAATCACTTAGCACCAAAGATTTCTTAGTACAAATCCTTGCCACCAATCGACAAGATTTATCAAAACGATCAAACAAAGCTCTCTAAGAAACATAACATATCGTCGCAGTGCAGTGAAAACCTAGTGACAGCAATATAAAAAAAAAACAATCTGCCTAGCCTTCCTAACTATGTTGGGGTCGGCTTCCTGTCTTACCGCATGCAGCTGTATACCAGTATTTCGGTTGGTGGTTTTCATGGAGCGGCTGTCTGACTTCTACAACCTAGCTACTGGGTACCACGATACCCCTTTGTAAGACTGGTTATCAGACTTAGGCTTCTCACTATCCTTAACGACTGTCAAAGGTCTACGAATGACAGCCGGGACTAACGGTTAAGGGATGATTTATGCTAGACCGTCAAAGCCGTGTGTAAGAGCTGTCTACTCAATTTGTAGGGATTATGACTCGAACCATGACACCGACGCTGCACGTGTAGCATGTACTGCTTCATATGGCACGGACTGGCTTAAATCATCCTTTAACGTGCTTTCTGAGGCACGGAGGGTTCTCCGATATGTAATGAATGGAAGCTTAGCTCGTTCGATCGACCCGTGCACGGCTGTTATCATTTAGCCACGAGCCCCTCAGTGACTGCAATTTTCATTTATTTATAAGCCTCATTACTCTGCTGTTTTTTATTAAAGTATGTCTCTCAATTCAGCATACGTCTTGGCAAAGGCCTCCTCTAGCTGTTTGCATTGAATTCTATCTCGAGCCACTCTCCTCCAGTTAGGGCCCGCTGTAAGTTTTATCTCGTCCTCCCATCTCCTTTGTTGTTTTCCTCTTTTCCGTTTACAGTGACGGCAATAAACATGATTTAATATACAGCTGAAGATAAAAACTGTCTGGAAAAATGTCGTCATTGCCATTATCATGAATAGAAAGTATTTGAAACATCTTAGAGCTGTGCATAATCGGCCCTTAATGTAATCATGTAAATGTAAGTTGGTCGATTATGACTCGTTAACTTGCAGACCCTACCTTGTTGTGATAGTTTTCATTTTAATTTCGTTAAATATCCTACAGCCGTGATTTTTTTCACATATTCAAAACCAACCATTTAGCTGGCAGGGACGACGACACACTTGACTCATATTTTGCAAAATGGTTCTCACTCACTCACAATATTTTTGAACGACCTTTGGATAGACGAGAAAAAAGATTTAAAAAAAATGTTTTTTCGTGAGTTTATTTTACCATTTTATATTTCTAGTAGGTACTAAGATTCTCTGAGCTAAGCCGCGGACGGACAGACAGAGACAGACAGCCACGGCGAAACTATAAGGGTTCCTTGTCGACTCTTCTTCTTCTTCTTTGTCGGTACGCTCTTGACAGCGGTCGTTGTCATCACGTTGCAGTGAGATCTCGGACAGCCGTGATTTGCCTCACGATGCTACGCCATCCTTCTCTACCGTCTGTAACATGTGTGCATTCGTGTAATGGGCCGCCCACTGCGGATTTAATCTGGTCGGTCCATCGAATGGGTGATCTGCCGCGTGCTCTTGTTCCTTCGACCTTTCCCCGCACTACAAGGCGTTCTATGGAATCGTTTCCCCGTCGTGACACATGCCCAAGGAATTGGAGTATTCAAGCCTGTACTGTGGCCGATAGACGCTGCTTGATGCCGAGTTCTTGGAGTATAGATTTGTTGGTGCGAAATTCTGTCCACGACACTCCAAGCATTTTCCTTGTTGACTACAGAACCTTAAAAAGAAACATACAATAGCAAAAGTGTCGTGACGGTCAAAATGTTAAATTTTCTCCGTCTAGCTCTCATTCGCTAAGTTTGCAGAGTAAAGGCGAAGTGCATTGATAAGGAACTTCGTTCCATAAAAAAATAAAAATAACTACTAACTCCCTTCTTTGGTCTTCACTGCTGTCGGGTAAAAAAATACCTTCCTGACGGATCACTGCGATCTGCATCTAATTATCGAACAATACGGTCGCGGGTGCCGGGGTGTCGCTGCATTGAGTCAATGGATCCGGTCCCGCCACAAGATTACTTCACAGCACTCGAGTGCCTGTAATGCCAGGCTTCCTGTTTAGTCCACGCTGCTAAATCAGTCAGGCGCTTATTAGACAACTACGTCCAATCAAAAAAACCGCACAAGTGTGTGTCGGACCACGCACAGTGAAGGGTTCCGTTATTGGGATGATTATTTAGGGACGCATGTTGCGATTGATTTTATCGATCGCAACAAATAAGTTTGTATTCCATAGTATTTCTAAATAAAAGTTCAAATTAAAAAAAAATGAGAAGTGTTTAAATAAAGTTATTTCTGCGGTTGTTAGTTGTAACCGAAAATATCCTAATTCTCAAATAGCAGTCACTTAAAAACATCGAGTATAGAGTTTTAAATTGTAGGATCCAATAATACCCCACAAGCTTAAGTGCATTGATTTATTTTTCATCCCTCGGTTATTATAATTGTATGAGGACTGCCACCACAATTTTTTTTTTTATAATTTGGCTACTGCTAATAGTCTCCTAGTAAAATGACTGTTTCACATCCAGACAGACGAATAGACGGACACGGCGGAATTATAAAGGTTCTGTTTTTGCCATTTGGCTACGGAACCCTAAAAAGAAGGAACCAAGATTTAACCTCTTTAAGTACCGCGACGGAGTGCAAAGAATTTGGTCTGAATTCTGGACGCAAATTGGACTGTTTCACGCTGGCCAAGTAAAATGACTACGAATCGGACGGTGTTGTGAATAACTCTTATAATTGTCTGTTTCAGTACTTTGTTTAATAAAAGCTCTAATTACTGGATATGTAGAAAATATAATTGCGTATTATTGGTGTTTGCATTTTGATTTTATTAGAAAACAGGACAAAGCTGTTCTCATTAGATTAATGTAGGTATGTAGTGTAGGTATCTACACCTACATACTTTTAGCAAGCCTTTTCGAATTACCTAATTGTTATTCTGCGAAATAACAATTAGGTACTGCGAATAAGCGATCGTCGGGATCCTCCGTAGAATAGTTCGTAATGGTGGTCAGGTACCTAAAGAAGATGCTAGTGTGCTACGTCTCCGCGAACCTCTGGAAAAGCTGTTACTGCTTCCAATTACAGGTCGTCAGCATCAGGAGTTATTCGACCATATTTTAGGTCGCAAATAGCCAGGAAAATAAGAACAATTATAGATAAATCTGCGAAAAAAATCCTAGTAAAGGTTTTAAGTACACTACCTAATTATATTATTTTTTGCAAAAATCTCGTAAAGTATAGTTAACGTCAAAAATGCCTCGAGAAGTTTATTCCACATTATATTCTGCACAAAAAACCCTACATAAGATTCATTCAGGATCTTGACATATCGATGGGGTAGAAGACAGATATTATAAGTGCAGTTTTGGTAATTTTTCAGGAGAGCAGTTTAAACAACGTTAAAACTTGAAAATGTGTTTATTGTTCAACAATTATGAAGAGCACATATCTGTGTTATAATTAGTAGAAAATAAATATTTATTATCTATTAGGTATTCTGAAAAATATATAAAAACAGGCCAAGTGTGCATCGGACTACGCACAATGAAGGATTCCGTAGTTACTTAACATTGCAGTTGAAAAACATGTTCTCCCATACATTCCAACTCCAAATGGAAGTTGGTCGATAATTATTCGTTAACTTGTAAAGCCCTTAGCTGTGATAATTTTCTTTTAATCTCCCTTGCTCAAACACTCATACAGCCCATCATAGACTACGCTGATGCCTGTTATTTGGATGCCACCGAGGAGCTTTTAAATAAACTTGAACTTTTGCAAAACATCTGCATTCGTTTTGTTTTTAACCTTAAAAAGTATGACCACGTTTCTAACTTTCGCAAGATACTCAATTCTGGCTCCCAATTCGTCTTTGCAGGAACTCTCGGATATTGTGTCTGCTATTTAACATCTTTCACAACCCTAAAACGCCATCCTATCTGCGGGAACGCTTTTCCTACGCCCGTCCTTCTGATGCTCCTTGCAGGTCGCATCTTAGAAATCTCCTTAAAACCCCTCCCCACTCAACCGACTTCTACTCCTACTCCTTCAGTGTGCATGCGGTACGGTTGTGGAATTCACTACCGCCTAACATTAGGGACTGCCAAACTGTTACAGTTTTTAAAAGAAGAGTGAAAGAACACTATCTGTCCACTTCGTCATAGTTGCATATTTTGTATTTATTATTATATTATATACCTACTAAATTATAATTATTAGTATACTTATATATTTTAGAGATATTTATTTTAGAAGTATGTATCTAAGTATATTCTCATATTGTATGGTTTTTATTTTTTTATTTGTGAATAAAATGTTTTTATTTTATTTTATGTATTTTATTTTCTCTTCTACTCTTACACACGTTGTCTACATCTCTTTTTATCCACTTTCCTATCGCAGCTATGCTGGAAGAGATTTCTTTAGAAATAAGCATCACCTTTGTACGTGTTTTTCTGTTCCTTTTTCTTGTCTCGTTATATGTGTGTACATAAACTGTTAAATAAAATAAATAAATACTGGCGTTCATTTTTCAGATACATTTAGCTGGCGGAGGGGTGCACATGACTTTAATAAAAAATTGCACTTTAAAGCTTAATATTTCGCAAACAGATTCCTGAATCAAAAAAAATGTTTTCACACACCCACAATATTTTTGAACGACCTTTCCAACGACACCCCATCATACCATGGGATATAAGAGAAAAACAAAGTTGTTTTTTTAATGATTTATATTTTTTAAAAAATTCGGCGTCAATATCCATGCCAAATTACAGCTTTCTAGTACTACGAGTCTTTGAGCTAATACGTAGACATGGCGAAACTATACATAAGGTAGGAACCCTTATAGTTTCGTCATGTTGACTACGGAAACCTAAAAACATGATAAAATACTGTCACTTACTACTTTTATGCACGTACGAGTATATTGTATTGGCATTCCAGTGTAGACTTAACGTATTTGTGCAAATAAGATCGATTAGATACAACGTTAATTATCAGGAATTCAGGGCAAATAATGGTTAAGATTGGATATTGTGTGCCACCAAGTTGAGTGTCATGACTGGAGATAGATGGTATGATGTTGTTTGTTTGTGGTGGGTTACTATCTAGACCCGAGACCACGGCATCGTGCTTAGAAGATTCAAGCCTAAGCATGCTCAGAATATCATAACATTTTGCGTCTACTTCTTTACTTATAACATTTCGCTATCTTTCTCCTGCTATTCTTTATATAATGTAGCCACACAGACTAGATAGCTTTGTCATTTGCCGCATTTGAATCCTGCTGGGTGCAAATAGTCGTGCATGACTGGCAGTAAAGAAGGTGCGACGTAGGTACCCTATGAATGGTTGCACAAGGTTCCACAATTTTGTATTTGGGATCGTTTGATGATAAATAGGTAACCCCATTAAATCAGGTTAGGGCAACCTTTGCCCGCAATAAGTCTACAGAAATTTAATTTTCCATCTTGGAGAGGGTGACTCTCCGCGGCGGACCGATGCCACACTGGACATACAAATTTTCCAGGAGAAGAAGAAAATAACTATGCTATAGTTGTGTGAAGAACCTGCGTCGATGCTGGTGTGAATTATGACGTTACAGTAACTGACTAACTTTTTTTGCTTAGTTTTTCAGCAGTATCTACAATCTGTTTGTTAAAGACTTTTCCAGAGTGATACTTTGTGCAGTTCACCTTGCTTCAAGAGGCTGACAGTTCTATTTGCTTGACAGTTGCGGAGATAGAAACCAGGAGTGGAACTTATCATTACATCACCAATGTTCAACGATAATCATCTTACAAAAAACTGAAAATACTTTATCATTATTAGGTAAAATACAAAATTCAAACATCCGCCAACGTGTTTTCTAGAGCAAAATGGTGTGGTTCTGATAATATCACCAACGATACTTTTAATGAATTAAAAATCACTTAATACAATTAAAAGTAGAAATATTGGCAAATGTCAAAAATAATATAAGGGTTTAGATTTTTTGGGAGTTGCAATAAAAAAAAAAATGAAAATTAGGCTTTTTATCACATTTGGTAGCGAGAAAATCCATTATTAATGGACGTTATGTCTTATGTCCAGACTCTAGACCTTGACCCTACTTATTATAACATAACATAACATCACACCTTGTTTTGTACACCCACATTTCGCCAGTTATGTTTAAGTCCCATGTAATAGGGGGCAAGCCATCAACCGGGCACAAATCCAGACTCCGGGCTGCCACTGAAAAATTCCAGATAGAAAAACCCAATAATACTTTGGCCGACCCGGGAATCGAACCCAGGACCTCATGCTCAGCATTAGCTGCGACCACTACACCAACTACACTACACTGCCTCGTCAATAAAGTTAAAAAGGTGGAAGAATATGGAAAATTGGTTTTCTGATGATTGAAAATGATGGTGCCGCATGATAACTTGATCAGTTAAGCTAAGGCTAAGAAACCTTCGAGAAAAGCGTATACTCCTATAAAGTACGATTCAAACTTAATGGCGGCTCGGAAGTTAGCTGGGGGTGAGGGGTAGGGTATTGCGCAGCGAGCAGAGGCTCGCTGCGCAATACCGCTGACCCATGAATTCGTTACTGCGCAGCGACTCGAAGTTTGAATCGGGCTGTACCTAAGCTGTCATAATTCAAAATCTATGCGTTACGCCTACGATATCAAGTAAAGAAAAACTCCCTCCAACTTTTCTCTGTTGTAGGTAATTCTCGAGAAATATTGGTCCTTTGTAAAGCTGGTTAAAAAATATGCATACATAAACTCACGGCTTCTTGTCATGGGAGTAGGCAGACACTACAGCAGCCTCCTGCTACAAAAGAAGAAAGAAAGTAATATTGAATTCT
Organism: Xanthia icteritia; assembly: GCA_949128155.2. Lineage (NCBI taxonomy): Eukaryota > Metazoa > Arthropoda > Insecta > Lepidoptera > Noctuidae > Xanthia > Xanthia icteritia. The sequence goes on from OX421931.1 coordinate 1,641,358, forward strand.
ATTAACTATCTACTGTTCTCGACGCCTTGTAGCGATGCGATGCAAGACAAGTCTCGATACTGCCATATTAGGCAGTTGTATTGCACGAGTGAAAGTTGGCAGAGCTTGCAGAATTCTATTCTCCTCTTTGCTTATTTGAGTTCACAAGAACAGAGACAACAATCGATTAGGTACGAGGAGTTACGATGGAAACACATCGGTAATTCGTCGCCTCGTGGAATTACTATAGGTATGTAAGTATTACTTAAATATAGTCTTTTCTCAGAAGTCTGCATTACAATAGAGAAGGTATTTATTTATTTTGTAAACTCAACTACTGTGGAAAACTCCCACAGAGATGTTCATGTATGAAAAACATAGGAACTATTTCCCATAGGGCACCATATTAAATTCCTGAGGAGTCACGCATTTTGTATTAAAATAAATCTAACGATATTACGACGCGTCATGTGTTGGAATAAGCTCAGAAGTTTATGCCGACCGCAGGCGGCAGCAGCACGCGACTACATAAAAATTCGTTTCGATTTTTTAGAAATACAATAGAAACTTAGTGTCGCGGCGACGCACAGTGGATCGAAAATCGGCTGTAGAAGACATAGGATCTCGATTTCTTAAATGTTATTTTTTTTGCTGGAAATGACTTCTGCTGATCATTACTGTTCTATAAAATGTCATATGAAGTAATTGTGTGCACAAATGGAAGAGTTATAATTTTTATAAGAAAAAAATGTATGGAGCTGACATGAAAAATGAGGATATCTCTGGAATCGAAAGGTTGGCCATTATATCCTTGCACACTGTTATAGTACTATTTATTTGTGAATTTTTGACATACTTAATATTGCGGCATCACTTGCGATTTTTTTTTAAAAATCGTCAAATTTAAAAAATTAAAAATGTTTATGATATGTACATTTTAATGCTTAAATATGGCTATGCCAAGTGTAACTTACAATATTTTTTATGCTTAGACCAAAACATTCTAAGAAATCACAAAGTCGTATTACCTACTTTGTGATTTTCATTTGAAATGACATGGTAATTATGAATTACGTAATACGTAATCTTGTCTAATGCCTCAAGTCCACATTAGCTAATGATTAATAAAACTTAATACCTATATACCTAGTTAAAAGGATAAGCACCAAATAATTTGGGGTACTCGCTAATTTAGCAATTAGTGCAGGATTAACTTAATGAAAGTAATTAGATAAATGTGATACCATCATTAGTCAATAACAATAAATATTCAAACATTGGATTCACAACTTCAGTTCATTTAGAGCATTTCTAATACTAACATCTATCCTACCGTGTCTTTTTACTCAGTGATCGTGAATAATGGAAAGCGTTATTACAAATTTGGATTTGTTTGTTATTCTGAGCAATCAGGATGCTTCGTCTTTCGATCATGAAATATTGTTCAACACACTTGTTATTCGACTGGGGTCTAGCCTTTCAGATGAAGACAGTGTTACCGTGAAAGAATTTTGTCGAAGATTTACACGGGCAGTTCAAAAGAGATGGTTACGATCCCACAGGAAAAGTGAAGTTTTTAGACGTGATTACAGTAATTGGCTTGAGGCAAATATTGACTGGCCAAACTGCGTGCAAACCAATTTGCTCATTCAAGAATCAACAAGTGAAAATATTTCTACTGACTTCTGAGTTCTTAGAAGTTATAATATCTATTGTAGAGCCTGATTCTGAAGTGGATTCTGATGGTGACGAAGTATAAAATAAGTTAACTTTTATTGTTTATGTTAGGTTAGGTTAAGTTAATATTTTTTTTTAATAATTTGCTTTTATTTTTAATCATACAATATTTTACCATTTATTGTTATTGACTAATGATCACGTTTATCTAATTACCCTCATTATGGTACATATCCTTTTAACAGGTATAATAGGTATTAAGTTTTATTAATCATTAGCTAATGTGGACTTGAGGCATTAGACAAGATTACGTATTACGTAATTCATAATTACCATGTCATTTCAAATGAAAATCACAAAGTAGGTAATACGACTTTGTGATTTCTTAGAATGTTTTGGTCTAAGCATAAAAAATATTGTAAGTTACACTTGGCATAGCCATATTTAAGCATTAAAATGTACATATCATAAACATTTTTAATTTTTTAAATTTGACGATTTTTAAAAAAAATATCGCAAGTGATGCCGCAATATTAAGTATGTCAAAATTTCACAAATAAATAGTACTATAACAGTGTGCAAGGATATAATGGCCAACCTTTCGATTCCAGAGATATCCTCATTTTTCATGTCAGCTCCATACATTTTTTTCTTATAAAAATTATAACTCTTCCATTTGTGCACACAATTACTTCATATGACATTTTATAGAACAGTAATGATCAGCAGAAGTCATTTCCAGCAAAAAAAATAACATTTAAGAAATCGAGATCCTATGTCTTCTACAGCCGATTTTCGATCCACCGTGCGACGCACTGTGGATCGAAAATCGCCTCTAGAAGACTTGGGGATTTCAATTTGCAAGTGCCGGATTTTTTGCCGGTTATCGCTTCTATTAGTTATTACTTTATTCAAAAATGACACCCGAGTTAATTCTGCACAAAAACGAAGGAATTATAATGTTTTTACGAAAAATTTGTATGAAGCTAGTATGAAAATGTTAATTATCTTGTAAACAGCCAGGAAAACCGTAATATCCTCACAGGTTAGGAGGTTATAGTACTAATTATTTATGATTTTTTGACATATATCATATAACGGTTATCGCTGCTGATTATTTTTTTAATCGTCAAAATATTTTTATTTATTTTTACATATGAAACGGTTCCTTTTAGTGACTAAATTAAGATCATTGTTAATTATGAAGAATTTTACTGACCCAAATATTAAGAATATATAAAAAGAGATAAATTAAAAAAAAACAAATATTATTCATTTTCCTTATCTTTGTCGTTGTCGGACTCCAATTCTGAGTCAGAATCCAGATTGGATATATCTAAAAACGCGAACTCACTTTCCTGAAACTGAATTAAGTTTATAGTTTCAGCAAAAAAGCGCTGCTTTCTCTTGGCATCTAACTTAGGCCTTTGTGCACTTAGGAAAGGATTCGAAGAAACAACAAGCATATTTAAGATATCTTGATTAGAATCTTGCTTGCTTCTTTTCCGCGAATGATGTTCCCGGAACCTCCTAAAATCTTTGTTTCGTGACTCTGAGGCTTCTTCCGAGAGAGTCCCAATCGGCACAATATCATTTTTCTCGATTATGTCAGCCCCGTGTATTAATAATTTATGTACGGTTGACGACATGTAGTACCAGTCGTACAATTCCACGTACTTTTCTGCTGTTTTGCGGGAAAAATCTTTAAATATTATTACGTCGATCTTCTCGCCAGATGTTATCGCTTGCAAAATCACAGCAAATCTTTTAATAAGATCTTCGTCCAACCCGGTAATAGCTGCAGTTTTATTGGGAAACTCGAAAAACTTTCTTGCGGTATTCTCGTCATTGGTAGTTCCCGAGCTTTGTTTCACAATATCAATCAACAGATTGAGCTACACATTTGTTTTCTGTTCTGCAACATTTCTTTGTCCTCATTACTTCTCGCTGCCCACCGTTTGACGTCGAGCCTGTACGCAATGTGTAACAGACATTCCATACAATTTATGCGTGCGTGTAGGGATGACGAGCCAAATTTGTATATGTCAGCACACACAGTCTTTGATGTTACAACATCTAAGCGGTTCATTTCCGTAGGTTTTGCTAAGCACAGGTAGCACGATGCATTTGATCTGGCCTCAGAAAGGTACGTGCAGGCTTTGGCGTGGATCATTGTCATCGATTAGTTGATGAGTCACCATGTTATTATTACTGCACTCTGTGGGGATAAGGGCCTCAATTTCATCATCCATTTGTATTTTGAGACCAATGACAACTGCTTCGCTCTCTTTTACAAAAGTAAACTGAACTGGACGACAATACAAAGTTGAGCATGGTTTTGGGTTCGTCCATACAGTATTATCTCCATCTATCAGTTTTAGTGGCACCAAGGAGGTCATGAAAATGCTTGCATCATCTTGCTCACCCTCCATTTTCTGCTTGTACTGCTGCTGCTTTAGTTGGAAGCAACATCAAATCCCCACTTGGATATCAGCTTTAGCGGCTTATTTTGCACATCGGCATAGTCAGAAAGACTTTGAAGGATCCTCGTCACCGTGATGTCAAGTAAAGCTTGAGGAATCCGTAACTGACACTGATTGCTTCGGAGGGTAGCAATCAAGCTTAGTTTGTTGCACTTTATAGTAGGATGGATAAATATCCTTTGCACCTTCCCGAATAACAGCCTCTCGCAAAGTATCATATTGCCACTTTTTTAGTGAAAGAAGCAATCCAAGCGCTTTCTTTGGTGTAAATATGACTGTTTTCACTGGTTTCTTAAGCGTTTCTTTAATTTTTACGGCTGATTCGGGATTATTCATCATGTATTCGATCACAGATGCGATATTCTCATGCCTTTCTTCTTTTAAACGCACTACAGCTGCATATGCCAATTCACTGGACTTTTCGCCTGTATGATCATCAGATCTTCTCTTTTTCTGTTTACTTCCCAAATCTTCGAATGGTTTTCGGCACCTTTTTGTCATTGTTTCAACGGAAGATGATGACGACGGTTCTTGAGAGTCTGATCGTGCTCTTGGTATCTCATCAACAGTTGGTTCTTGATTAAATAAAGTTTTCACACAACTTGGCCAATCAATATTTGCCTGCAGCCAATTTCCGTACAGTCTTCTGAAGTGATCAAGGAATCGGTTGGATTTCTGCCAACTCTGTAAAGCAGCTCGTGTGAATTTCCGACAAAATTCTTTGAGAGTTACTCGATCTTCGGCAGAAAGGCAATCGCCTATGCGGGATACAACTGCACCAAACAACACTTCATGATTAAATGAAGTACTCTCACTTTTTAGAAGAACAAACAAGTCTAAATTGGTGATTAAACTTTCCATTTTAAGATGTTATAGTCGCAGAGCAAAAATTTGGTGTTAGAAGTTACACAGTTGTGAACAATCTAAATTATAAAGCAAAAAATGTTAGCGCTTTTATTGCAAAACATCGATAATTAGTTAACTACCCTCATTAGAGTTTCAAAAGATGTGCTAATGAAAATTTATAATCGTCAAAAACATTTCTTAGAACTCGACACAACTAATCAACAAATTAGCTTATTTATCAGAAATCATTAACAATAATTTAATCACCTATTCAGACTTATTAGAAGATTAAATCATTATAATTACTTAATCACTTATTTTCAGACTCACTAGAAGACTAAACCATTTGTTATTTGGTATTTTGGTTGTATGTAAAGTTTTAAAACTCATTTTGTATTGATAAATATCTAGCTCAAACATAGTTGTCTAAGTGTGGATGTACTATAAACCTCTGACTACTCCTTCAGGAATATAGGGGTGATGCTATTTTATGTTACGTGTTGTTAAAAGTCTGTGTTCCTCAACTTAAACACTAAAAGGAACCGTTGCATATGTAAAAATAAATAAAAATAATTTGACGATTTAAAAAAAAAAATCAGCAGCGATAACCGTTATATGACATAATGTCAAAAATCATAAATAATTAGTACTAAAACCATCTGTTAGGATATTACGGTTTTCCTGGCTGTTTACGAGATAATTAACTTTTTCATACTAGCTTCATACAAATTTTTCGTAAAAACATTATAATTCCTTCGTTTTTGTGCAGAATTAACTCGGGTGTCATTTTTGAATAAATTAATAACTAATAGAAGCGATAACCGGCAAAAAATCCGGCACTTGCAAATTGAAATCCCTAAGTCTTGAGGCGATTTTCGATCCACAGTGCGACGCGTCGCCTGCTGCTGCCGCCTGCGGTCGGCTACGGAGTTGCACTTTAAACGAGCATACAAGATTTCTAGCCCTTACATATACTCGTAAATGTAGGAACAGTCAACAAAAGGTCAATGGTAACACTTGATACGATAACCGGCTAGTTAATGCTCCGATTTAAAGGCGCTATCAATGTCAAATTGTTATGTTAATCCAACGTTTGGATGACTGCAGGTACTTACATAAAATTACGCTTTATGTCTATGGGGCTAAGCAGAATCTATAACAATGAATATAAATATAAAATACCCTTAAAAATAATAGTGGCCACGTTAATTTTGCCATTTCACATAAAACCTTTATTTAGGGTTTTCCACAAAGGAAACAGTCAAGTTATTGGAGACTGGAGATCCCGAAATCACTGCGAAGAAGTCACGGGAAAAAGCAAAATCTGTGTCAACGACGCCGTCTCGAACGGACGGTGATTCATGCTATTAAGTATTTAGCACAGAGTAATGTGGTTATACGCCTCCGGGATTATGACGGTAACCTTGGAAAGGTAAAAGGCGGGACATCCCAACGTTATTGTCATAGGTTACGTCAATCTACAATCAAAAAAATAAAAAAAAATATATAAAAATAATAAAACCTAATGGTGTAGCCAGGACCGTTAAACAAGGAGATGGACTCGACATAAATGATCGGCCCCCCCAGACGCCATCTTCTATTGGCTCTTAATTTAGCGAAATACACGCTTCCTTTACATCTCGCGGTCCCTACTTCTACCTTTTGAAAGTTTCAAAGGCAACGCAACTCTCACACATTTTTCAGGTCGCCGCCGTTATTATTATTTGAATAGCTGCTTGAAATGACGTCAACAATAAAATATTATTACCTAATAAGGCAGTGTCATTCCTATATACCATGCAGGTATCACCAATAGGGATGTATACTGGGGAAAAAAAATAACTATTTAGTCCCTTGGTCAGATAATAAAAAAAAAAATATATTAGACACGTATTTTTTGCTTTATCCGCAATAAAACGCATTAAAGTTAGGGAGTGGGGCTCGCTACGACACAATTCGGTATAAAATATACCGAAGAGTGACGTCAAGCTACATTTTAACTCAATGTATTGCGGTAATCTGTTGTTTACGTAAAAAAAAAATAAGACTGTCGCGGTCCATTTGATTGTTGTAGTTATGTTTTTTTTAAAATTGATTAGTATAATATTATGAAAAAATAACAAAGTAATTAATATGAATGTGAAAAAAGTTTTTTTTTAATACTATCTTTCTGAAATGTACAAAGCGCGGCCTGAACTAAATGACTATTTTTTTAATTTTAATACTCAAAAAATTCAAAAAATTCAAAATTCAAAAGTCATTTATTCAAACTAGGCTGAGAATCAGCACTTTTCGAACGTCAAAATTACATAAGACAGTCCCCCAAAACGCCCACCCTTCACCACTTCCTAGTGCTTTAGCTGGGAAGAAGAAGTGGCGCAACAAACTCCCCAGCAGCACAGCTGTCTGTTCAGTAAAAAAGATTCTATATAATAGTATGCAAAATGATATTTACATTACGCAACACAAAACATAATTTAAATTATAAAATTAATAGCCATATGACAGCTAGCACACGCCAATATACCAACCAAAAACATCGAGAACTATACTCAAGCAGAAATAAAAATAACTTAACGAAAACAATATCTAAATAAAAGCCTCCAGACATAAAGGGCGTGCCCGCTTACATATAGCTGTAACTAGAAGTTATAATTGATAAACTAGGACCATTGAGGTAAAGTAAAAAATTATCGAGGTCGCTAGCTAACCACATATTGCAATACAACTCATAAAAAAAAAAACATTGTAATGAGTAGATTATGTCAATAATAAATAAAGTAAAATTAGTAAAATTATAAACAATTATATAAACTCATATAACCTGTCAGTAAGTAAGCTAATTCTGGAGAAAGAACATTTAAACATTGTCTTGAGTTAATCACAGCGACCAACTATTCTTATCATTTAAGTAGTCGTTGATAGAATAGTATGCCTTTGAAGAGAGGTTGGATTTTACTTTAGTTTTGAACGCATTAAAAGGCAAATCTAGCAAAGAAGAAGGTAGCTTGTTATAAAAGGTTATACCAAGCCCAACAAATGAGTTATGAACCTTATGAAGCCGGTGAAAGGGAGTACGTAGTTTGTCCTTATTTCTAGTGTTAACATTGTGAATATCACTGTTTTTAGTATATAAGTGTATATTTTGCCTAATATATAATATGTTGGCGAAAATGAATTGTGATGCCACTGTGAGGATACCGATATCTTTGAAAAAATCTCTCAGAGAAACTCTGGCACCGAGCTGGTAAATTGCTCGAACAGCTCGTTTTTGAAGGACAAATATATTTTGAATATCAGCAGCTTTGCCCCACAGCAGAATACCGTAGGACATAACGCTATGAAAATAACTAAAATAGACTAACCGAGCTGTATCAACGTCAGTGTATTGTCTTACTTTCCTGACGGCGTAGGCGGCCGAACTGAGCCTTCCCGCTAGGCTCGATATATGTTGGCCCCACTGAAGTTTGGCATCCACCGTTATGCCCAGAAAAACTGCCGTGTTTACAGTTTCAAGTGACTCATTATCTAAGACGATGTTGGGTCCTAGATTTCTAACATTTGGAAGGGCGAACTTTACACATTTGGTTTTCTTGCTATTGAGAACTAGGTTATTTGACGAAAACCAATCCGTAACCATTGAGAGTGCACTGTTTACATCGTCAAAGTCTTGTCTATTCCTGTCTACTTTAAAAATAAGTGACGTATCATCTGCAAACAGTACAACTTCACAGATACCCTTTAAATAGAATGGTAAGTCATTGATATAGACTAAGAACAAGAATGGACCCAGTATTGAGCCTTGAGGCACACCTAACTGAACTGGCAGCCCGGAAGATTTCACACCATTAACATCTACACATTGGGACCTATTATGTAAATAAGAATTTATAAGGTTGAGAGCTTCATTTTGCACACCGTAATGACGCAGTTTACGCAAAAGCGTGTCATGGTGCACGCAATCAAAGTACTAGTTGCACCCCGCGGCCCGCATGCTTTATTTACTAGATGGCCCGCCGCCGCCGGCTGACACGGAATCACAATAAAATTATGGCCCACCTTGAAAATTGGTTGGGTAGCCTTGCTGTAAGTATACAAATTAAAAACCTATTGACCTCTTAATGCTAAAAGTCATCGAACACTGAACAGACCGGTAAGAAAAAATCGATTTACCAAACAAGGATGATTGAAGTGGCGAACAGTGTTTGCGCATTAGACGGAAAACTGATTGGTAACGCATAGGGCAGTGTTTTTTATCTGAGGAGCTGCGTACGCGCCGGCTAGGCTCTCGGCTGCAGACCTGCAGTCACCTGTGAACGCGCGCGCACCCCGCTTGCGCTCTCCGCCGTGACAAGTTTACGTAGATATTCATTACGGTAAGTTACACTTCACTACAAGGCTATGTTTATTACTTACAACTTATGATCGAACTTGATTTTTTTTTTGGTACCTAGTGCTGTGCGTTTCTTTATATGTGTAAAAAATAAATTAATTGTTTACATTTTTTTTAATTTTTATAAGTTGTAACGCTTTTATGTAACTTTTTTAGTAAATTAAAAAAAGTGCTTTCATTTTATGAAAGTTCACGACAAAATAGTAAGTGCTTAGTAAGAATAAAATAAAAATACTTAATTTTACTTTGTGTTTTGCGGATACCTAATTAACATTAAAATTCTCTAAGCAACATTATTTTATGCATACTTAGAGTGGTTTTACCGCAGTTTGTAGCGAAATTATCCCCAGTTAATTAAAAAGCTGTACGTCCTGCCTCACTGATTACAAACTTAATGACTATTTCCCATAGCACTAATAGTCAATTAACCTGAAATGAGAATTAATTTAATTGAAATAACAGAATCTAATAGAAATAAACAAATCATCCACTAACAGATACCTACCTAACCGAAATTGAAAATAAATAAGTGTTGGAAGTGTAATTATTTACATAATAACATCACGCCTGTGTTCCCTGAAGGGTTAGGCAGTGGCGTACCTCTACACACATGGCCAGAAAAAAATAAAGGATTTTAGATTATTAAAATATTATTAAACACGAATTAAATACGCTTATAAATTCTAATGAATCCACGGAAAGGACGCAGCACGTCCTCATGTTTTCGAAAGCCGTTTACCTTAAAAAGAACCAAAGTCAAAGTCAACCTCTTTACATTTATTACGCGTCCAGTATAACCTAAAAATATTCAGTGATTGAACAATAAAACTAATGATGACGAATGTTAAAAAAAAAAAAACCTAAATGATATACCTACTTACTCGTATGAATGAAATAAGTGAAAGAGATGTCATAATAGTCAAGAATATATATGTATAGTAATGGTTAAGAAGTATCGACTGGTGTGCAAGATGTCGTGAGTTCGACGTCGAACCCCGCCGGTTGCACTACTGAGGTGAAGCATATGCACATATTTTGCTTAGTTGAAGACATTAGTGATGATGTGAAACCTATATTTATGGTAAACTATGGAAAAACATGAAATCAGTCGATTCCGTGAGTTTATTTTCGAGATAATAGAACGCGAGGACAGTGCCCAGCCATGAACCGATGAAAGATTTAAATCGATGCAATGAACTGATTCTTCCTCTTTAAAAAAATGAATAGAGTACAATAAGAATAACATCATGATGTTCTCTGTTAGTAACTCTTGAAAACCTGTTACTTATTTTATTGCAATAAATATTATGGTATATTTTCAGTCCAATTTTAAAAGTAAGCCTACGAGTATTTGTTTCCAAATGTAGGTAACTACGGGAATTAAACCCACGCTTGCTGCCATCCCTAGCGCTGTTACTATTCACTGAACCTTTGTGCTAATGTACCTGTCAGTAATAGTTGTTTGTTTTGTTATGTTAGTGGCTATTTACTGAAACAAACTAGTTAAATTGATTTGAATAAGACTGTTACACGTTACACCCGTCCAAATAAGTATAAAAGTAGTGAATGGAGGACAATTTCAAAAGTGCTACAGATCGACCACAAAATATTCTAACATGGTACGCCGCCTAAGGATGCCGTCTTATCAATAAACTTAGAATCAATGATATCTACAATCTGTGTGGATTTTTCCTCAAAATGACATTTCAGACACTAATATACATGGTTCTTCTCACATGATCAGACCAAGATTATGTCTGGACTTTAAACGAGACTGAGTTTGTTTCGGCCTGTCTCTTCAGAGTAGTCATATAGGAAATACCGCCCTCATCTAGTTTTTAAATATGATTGACGTGTAAAAGTGTTTGTACAAACCTACTAACAGAAATAAAATCATTGATCATTTACTAAAAATCAGTTTGCAAACATTGTCTGCGTGATCCTATAACATTGCTACTCTGTGTGTCGAGCACGTTTAAGTCTGAACTCGCTTCCTTCCGATCAGCCTTCGAGTTTTTCCTGTAATCTATAATCCTGTAGCGAACGTGTTGTGATCGCCTAATATACCAGGAAAATACATACCTAAATAACCTCACGCTTTCTCCCCATGGGGTATGCAGAAACTACAGAACGCCACCTGCTATGATCATCACATACTCCTTTTCCTTCGTTTACGTTCATACATCTGGTCATACACGAACACGGTTGCGAGGACTATGCACCTGACCTCTCTGAAGAACATCACCAATATGGTACGAGGTATTATGTCTTTCTAGGACGTGCCCACTCTCATCAAAGTCAAAGTGAAATAATTAATTTCAATTCGGGACATAAAAGGCCTTTTTGAACGTCAAAATTTACCAAAAATAAAATTGACTCTAGTCGCTCCTTCCAAAAGCTAGTTTATGTATGGAGAAGAATGGGGAAGATACTCCATTACTCTTTTAAAATGTTTTCACAATATTTTGTATACATTAATTATATGTGAAGCCGATCAGATATCTGCTCGCCTTTCATCAATCCTGTTCACATAACCTAACCATCTAAACATACTCACTCTTTTCGAACAGGAAATAAGAGAATCCGACATAAAGTAAAAATTTAAAAAAAAATATATATGTTTTGTCCCCGTGTGCCTACTTCTTCTTTTGTGTTTATGGTCACGGTCAAACTATTTATCTATCAAACTCTCAGTAAACTTAATATCGCGATATTATTTTATGTTTGGGCAAATATTAATAGCCGCACAATTCGAACGAAGGTTAACCTAGTTTATTGTCCCATAATAAATAAAATAAAATAAAACCTACGCTTGCAGCGGTCGGCTCGTGGATGGGTGACCATCCATTACATATCGAGACCCCTCCGTGTCTTGTTGGTCCCGGCTGTCATTCATATATCTTTGACAGGCGTTACGAGCCCCAAAGTCTGACTACCAGTCTTACCAAGGGGTATCATATTACCCAGTAACTGGGTTGTGGAGGTCCGTGTGAAATACTGGTATTCAGCTGCATCCGGTTGACTGGAAGCCGACCCCGACATCTGGGAAACGGCAGGCAGTTGATAATGATGTGTTATCTCGATACTACCCACTTAATTCATAATTTAGATAGGTACCTCGACCTACGTAATGAAGATGCGGATTAATAAATATTGAGTAACGATGTTACAACTTACTTAGATATTTTTGTGTACTTAAAGCCTACTTAAATAAATCTATTTTTAGTCTTGTACAGATTTGCAATCTACCATATTTGGTTACATGCGATTTAATTCTTTCTCTACATACAGAATGTAAAAAACGTTTTTGTAACTCTTTTTAAGGTCGCGACTTCAAGTAGGTACTCGTATATACGGTAAGCATGTTTCCTTTACACGAGGTAGCATCACGCCTGTAATCCCCGAAGAGTTAGGCAGAGGTGTATCCACATCAACCTGATACACCTCTAGACTCCGGGGAGTTATTGAGAAAATCCCCGAAAACCTGGGAATGGGACCTCATGCTCAGAAGTACCGCTCGCGCCCACAAATTTTACAATAGTAATTTTAACATTTAGGTACATTGTACTAGAAAGTCAACTCAACAAATTCGCAGAGACATAAAGGACGTGTCTAATTATAAAAAATAGTCCTACATACATGATGATCAGTTACACGGCTTTTTCACATTATTTTTTTGCAATTATCATTGTTATAAAATATTCTTTTAGACATAAAATAATCATCTTCGTATCATTAAGTCAAGATACAAAATTTTATTATCAAGTTAATTAATTAACATTTCTTATTTATCAATGACTAGGTTCTGCCCTCGACTTTGTTTGAGTCGAACTAGATTCTGCTGTGAAACATATCCCACGGCACTCGACTACACTATCGTAGCTTGTTATCAGTAAAATATTTTTCATTACGTACGGGCAAACATACATATAATTTCATCATTTTTATTTAGCAGTTATATAATAACTAGAGGAAAATATTGCAGTAACACAAAAATAAATAACGTAAGAACAGTGATGATTGTGATGAAACAAGAATTAAATTGACATTACTTACCGAATGACAATAGTTATTTGTGCAACAAGAGAGCAAAGTTCTTTATTGCTGCGAGTGTCGACTTTGAATCCCGAGTAAGCGAAGGATTGAGCGGAATCCTGAGCGCAGCGAGGGATTCAAAGACACGAGATGCAAATAACTTTGGTCTCGTGTAACACATACAACTTTTCACCTCAGCAGCGAGAACGTACAACATGTAAATAAATACTATGTCCGATCCGTGAGGGTGTTGTTAGGTATCGGGTATAGGGTTTTTTTTAGGGTCAATTGTGGAACTAAAAATGTGAATTTTAAATAGCAATACCTTTTTTATTATCAAAAATAATTAAAAAAAAACTCATTGGTAATGTTACTGCAGTACCGTGTGCCCCTTTCGGATCGGACAGGATTTCTTTTACATATTGTCTACCCCTAAAGATAATGAATACAACATGATAAACTTCGTATTTTTTTCTTCAAAATTCTCTTTATTCGATTATAAATTAAAAAAAAAACATGTGTGGTCTGGTTATTTAAAACAGAAACAAAATTTTCGCATCTTGAATTTACATTTGACCTCACTGTCACACTACTAAAGCACCCTCAAAAACTATGAAAAAAATACCCATGATAAAAACTTGAAAATTTTCACAGCCGCCATCTTGGATTTATATTCTAATGTCATTTTCGGCTTTAGCACCCTCAAAAACTATGAAAACGACACCCATGACGAAAAATGTGAAAATTTTCACAGCCGCCATCTTAGATTTTCATTTTGACCATTTTCACACTTTATGTCTCTCTTTCTTTCTTTCTCTTTGAATTAGAAGAAGACAGTCGCGTGACGATTTCTGCCAATGCATTGGATATAATTATGTGTATTCGAACGTTTTATTGTTTGTTTTCTTTTGGGCCTATTATGTATGAAATTTTAAAATCGAAATTCGAATCGACTAGTTTTTATCTCTCGCTTTTTTCGTATCGAAATGAAAGTGACAGAACAAAGTGAAGTTCAAATCTTTCGAATTTTGTGAGTAGACCCAGCACAGTTCTCGGCACAAAAAAAATATAAAATTAAAAAGTTACTTTGTATCACGCTCGCAGCAAAATCCAATTTTGCTCACTGTCTTTAAACAGCAAAACCTCCTTGTTTGAGTTGCTGAGGTGAAAAATATATTTTCTTATTAAAATATTGCATTCGTCATGTCAGCTTCTTAAATTATTGTAATATTCACATTAATAACCGACTTGTTAACCGAGGGGACCGTTAAGGAGGACGTTCTATGTTCGTAAGCAAAGTTAATAAAATTTATATGGGTGGCCATATAAATTTTATTAACTTTGCTTAGGTAGTTTTTGAGTTAGCTTCAATAAAGCATCATGCAGACAGGCGCGACGCGACAGCGCGACGCGAATCTAACAAAATAATTTCTAAGAAAACTCACGGTAGAAAAATTACCGGTGTCGCGAAGTCTCGCTAGTTTACACGAGCGTTTATACGTATTTTTTCACCAATGGCCGAATCCAATAACCTATTTTCAGTAAAAGACATCGCTATTGATGGTAGACAGTATAATTCTGTCTGTCATTGAATATCGTCCCACAATTCCGTAAAGATAAAGATAAAGATAATTTTATTTGTCTAAACATGCAAATTAAGCATGCGGATGTCACAATATTTTGTACGTACATGTTTCACCCGTAACGCGTACAAATTTATAAAATTTACAATAAATAAAATATTAACAAAATTACAAAATAAAACTAAATTATTAAAGGCACTTTAATCTAAGTACCTATATTGTAGCGTCATTCAAAAAGTCGGTTATATTAGACATTTGTCTGTTAATAAATTTCGCATCTTTTTTTTAAACAAATTTAGTGGCAATGCTTTATTTGATTGTGGTATTTTATTAAAACTTTTTGGAGCCATACAGAAAACGCTTTTTCCCATTAATGCCGTCTTTGACGTATGCGAACATAGTTGATGTTTGTCTCGTCTGTTACGGGGGAAGGTGTCGTAAGATTCCTTATTCTCTGACAGATTATTGGGACGTTAAACCATAAATAGATAGGTTTTTCTTTCTCAAGTATGCCGAAACTGGTGATTCAAAAAAATTCAAAATATTTTATTTCACATAAACCTATAAGGGCACTTATGAAACGTCAGAAGCTAGATGCACGGTTCCAATTGGTCGTTTCCTATGGAGAAGAGCCGGCAAGAAACTCCATGGTTACTCTTTTAAAAGTAAATGGTATTTACAATGTTTTCAAATTACAGAGTTAATAGGTATGAGAGGACAGTGTAGGCCTATCAACAAGTACCAGGTACTTAGCAAGATAGAAAATGGTCGACAGATCTACAGTCTGTTAAGCCTACAACGTTCTCACATTCACAAAATCTAAAAGAAAAGAATCTATATAAAAGCAAAATCAAATAATAAAAATAAAAAGCTATTTAGAACAAATGACATGATTGCCACTACAGCTGTATGTAACAAATCTAAATTTATTATTAAAAAAAAAATATATATATTTTAGGTATATAATGTCAAATAACGAAGAGATTATGTCAAGGTAATAATTATGTAAAAGAGAAAAAAAGAAAAAGGTAAAATAAAATAATCATCTTAATTTGGGAGCCGTTAATAGAAATTTACATAGTTATGCCGTTAATGAGGTGCCAGGGAAGCCACATGTGCAGAAGGAATTATTGCCAAACTTCCTTGTCTTCAACGTCTTTAATCTTATAATATGCTTTTTTGATAAGGACACGTTTGATGTGGGTTTTGAACTTTCCATCGCTGTTCTGTAACCGTCTTTGGCAACTTGTTATAAAATCGAATACTGTTTATTACAAATGACTTACTAGTTTTAGTTAATCTAAATTTAGGTATCACAATTTCATGTTTACTACGTGTATTTATATTATGGAAATCGCTTCTTATTTTGAAAAGTCCCAAGTTTTTGCGAACATACAAAATACTTTCCAAGATATAAAGAGAAGGCTGCGTTAGTATATCAATTTCTTTGAATTTTTTTTCTAAGGGACTCGCGGGGACCCATTTTATATATAGCGCGATAGATAGGTTATGGGGTTAGGCCGTTAGTTTACACCGATAATCGTGTTGTTTTAGCATGCAGTGCATCGCTTTATTTCTAACGCAGGGTATAAGCAGCATGGACAATTAATCATGACGTGTGTTTTATATTTTCATTTGTCACGTCAACTTAAATTATTAAGAGGTAAAATTGTTTGCTTGTTTGTAAGAGGTCATCTGGGGAACAGCTCCGATTTAAAATATTCTTTCACTTATATAATAGGAAGCTATATTGTGTGTATGCTATCCACGAGTGCCTGATGTTGTATGTTAACCCATTAGGGTCTGTGGTTTCTTAATTGTTTTTTAATTTTATAATTATTGAATGACGTCCAGAAAACAATATTATGCTCAGTTTCTAAAAAAAATGAATCGTTTTGCATACCAATCGTAACTTTTTTTATTGCCAAACTGGTCAAATAAATAGATTCTTAAGCAAATTTTACCTGTGATAGCTATCTCCATATTGGGGGGTCTATTAAGCAAAGCTATGATTATGTATATGTAGGTATGTATAATTTTATGCTTTATGTATGTATTTATTGTATATGTAAATGGTACACCACTGACTACCTGCAGTATTGTCTCTCCTGTTACTTTTAATCAATCCAAAGGTTGTCTGTAAAAGATCGCTTTAAGCGATAAGACCGCCCATTGTGTCACCCTATGTAAAATTTCTAAATTTATGTCTGTAATTTGTATGGTGTACAATAAAGAGTATTCTATCTATCTATCCATAAGGGATTAGCTTCATTATTGGTAAAGATATAGTCTTAATTTTAACTAATAACGGTCCGTAAATGATGGGTATCGGCCATATGAGGTCAGCTTGTGATGGTTTTGTTACATTGACGTGTGGCCTCGGGTCTATTGTATCTATACTAATATAACAAAGCTGAAGAGTTTGTTGGTTTGTTTGAACGCGCTAATTCTGGAACTACCAGGTCGGGTTTGTTTTTTTTTTTACATTTGATAGCCCAGTTTTTGAGGATGGATATAGGCTATTAAATATCACGCTACAACCTTTAGGTGCCGACCAAAAAGATAAATCAGAGAGAACGCTATGCGAAAATGAAGTACAATCTAATAATAGCGCGGGCGGGCGATAATTTGACTTGGACGAAGTCACGGGCAAAAGCTAGACTATGAATATATCAGAATATAGAGAATTTAAATTAGAGATGCGCCGAATGTAGGTTCAACCGAATACGAATGTTCGGCCAAATATTCGGCCCAAAGTGTACCGAACCGAATATTCGGCCGAATTATTCGGTTCAATTCTGCGCGGTAAGCAGGTTTGTACGGCGCTCTGCAAGAGCCGGGCGGCGTTTGCCACCACCCCCTCTCTGCCCCGCGCTCAACTCGCGGCCCCTCGCGCTAGCACGGCTCGCTCTTTCGGTTACATATTGCATTTCTCGCATAATATTGTTTAAAAATTATCTTTAATCTAAACGTTCATCGACGTAATATATTATTACGTCGATGAACGTTTTTGAAGATGAGTGAACGTAAAGATCGCATGTGTGGATTTTTTTTAATGAATACGAAAGTGACAAGATAAAAGTAAAGTGTGATTGAGTAAATGTGTGGTTCAATTCACGGGGAACGGGGCGTAGTGCTTCTACCTCGACATTAACATACACACACAAAATGTTTTATTAACAATAATTTAAATATTCGGTATATTATTCGGCAAATCAACCGAATATTCGGCCGAATACGAACATGAAATAATATACCGAATACGAATATTCGGCCGAACATTCGGCGCATCTCAAATTAAATCAAAACATTTTTTATCACATTTAAATTAGATGCTGCTGATCCTAACTTAAAAGTTTTGAGGAAAACGCATCGGCGCGCTGCCTCGCCGACGCAGTGTAGGTGTGCTGCAGCGATACCGGTTGTGTTCGGACCGGTTTTTATTATCTCATTAAGTCATGTTGTTGCACAGCTGAAACATAAGTTTGTACGTACTAATTTAATTCATGAGCATCCACAGCGAAAAAATCAGTTGTTCCCCTAAATTTTGACGAGCTATGCGAACATAAATGTGGGGAACAGCTGATTTTTTTTCGCGATTTCAGGTTTGGTCCCATCGTGAAAGTTTTTGAGTACAATGACCCCATAAGGATGCACTAGTCGACGGCTCGAACTCGTTAGTAGGCGTGACTAATATGCATGCTAATTAGTCTAATAATTTATTTATGTAGTTTTATTTATTTAGTATTTATTTAGTGAAATAGACGATGATTTATAACGAAAACGAGCGCGTAAAATTTCAAGAACAGACCATTGGGCGTATAGATATTCTGAAAAAACTACTGGATGTATTTACTCAAAATAAATAATTTAAACTATTGAATAAATTATATAACCCTGTGTGGTTTCTATTTTGCCATTTCCTTACGACATAAGTTATTTATTTACGCCCAAAGACGAGTAAAATTAGTGTTTAAATATTGAAGTTTCTGCGCTCATAACTTCCAAACCATTTTTTTTTCCAATTCCTCTTCATACAGGGCTAGACAACTTTAAGAGAAATTGATATAATGTTTAGTTTTGAACGTATACCGTCAAAAAGACGAGTAATCACCATACTACGTTTGTATGGAAGAATTAGCGACTAGCGCACCCTTAAGAGGATGCCCATGAATTAAATGTCACCCTGCATATTTATGCTCATACAAAACTGCTGTATGTTATTCGGGATCATAATTTTGCTTCTGGAATCTCAATATTACGTACATGTTATTGCCTTTATCTATGTATAGGTAGGTATTTATAATACAGTATGTTAACTAACAGAGGGCGTTCCTGTTAACCCGCAATAGTATAGCGCCCAAAAGTTAGTTTCGGTCTATTTCGATTTTACCAGATACATATTATAAGTACCTTATTATACAGGGTCAAATTAAATTTGCTAGCGAAACTCAGCATGGGTATCAATATTTAAAAACGATATAATAAAATAAAAAAATATAAAGTGTTGAGGTCTACGATCGTCGGTAGTGTTTTTACCTGAAGTATGAGTTGAGCAAAACTATTTTCTTTTGTTTTATCGTGGTTTTTATTTACATTACGACTGTCAAGTTTTGTTAGCAAATTTTATTTGACCTTGTAGTATTTGTAAGCACACGTCAATGTTAACATAGCGTGTTTCGTAGCGGCTTGCTTTGTGTTGTATCAAGTGTTACCAATGACGTAAAAACGATTGACCGTAACTACCTACCAGGTATATCTCATGGTTGAATGTACACGGTACATTCGCGTTCATAAGTTCAAACCTTGCTCAAAACTCTAATCCAACGCGGTGACTGGTTTGAAGCGAGCGTGGATGAGCGAGTACTCTCTTTGATAGCTCTTATCGCTGCAACAAACGAGTATTGTTGACAGCTACATCGTCGCTTCCTCGGGCGGTGGGGCAGGTGCCTAACGTAGGAATGCACAGTTGGCCGCGACTGTACTTATTGTAAGGCCTTCAGTAGCCTGCCATGGTTATCAAACAACAGTATCAAGCAATGCGTGTCAAAACCAATAATAAATTATGTAAAGCGTGGAAATTCTGTCCGTTTGTCTCTCTTCAAGTGTTTAGATTCACACTATTGGTTCATCATTCTATTGGTTATCATTCATACTATTGATTATCACTAGTTAAGCCTTCGATTCTGACTATACAGGGTGTCCGGTAAAGAATGGATAACCTTGAAATAGCATAATTATAATTATCTTTAGCCGTTCTAAAAAAAAAAATATCTCAAATGCTCAAAGACAAGATTTTTTTGAAAAAAAATCTGTGCTGTTTCTAGTCACATTATTTACTGCCTCTCTGTCGGCATAGGTAACGTAGAATATTACAACAACAAATAACCGATGGAATTCATTTGTGGTCGTGGTGAAGAAGAATGTAAAATAGGTAAAAAAAAGTTAGTTAAATATCTTAGGTACTTTATATAACTACTTGGGTCCTATATATAATATTTTGTATTTTTTAGAACGGCTATAATGTCTATTATATGCTCCAAAGTTATCCATTCTTTATCGGACACCCTACCTATAGTAGTAAATAATATCGACCTAGTCGTTCGGTAAATGTGTCGAGTCTAGCAGAACTATGTATTTGTGGCCGAAGAGAAATAGGTAACTACCTGTTTAACTTTAGTATAATTCAACCTGTCCACTTACGACAAGTTTTCATTAATTACCTGAGTCATTTAATACGTATTGTAAATGTAATGCGTAATAAGACGGACTGGCGTGATACATGTGACTTGCGAGTAACTCTCGACAAGTAGGAAGGAAGAAAAATTTAGTACAATCCCACCACTTAACCCAACCGCCGGGAAAATCTTTGATGGCTTGAAAATATGTTACATAAAGAAGTAGGTTACACAATTTTCCGCTACCTATTAAGTACAAAATGTCCTTGTTAGGTATACTTCGTAACAACTGCTATTAGGTAGTTACGTTACATTATCCACTAAACTCAGTATTCTAGGAATCATCTTATGTGGAATAAATTGAATCTGACAATGTCTGCTATAATATATTACCACATACTAAGTGTCATGAAGATGCGTTGCGAGTGTGCCGATACCTACTCCAACTGTTCGAGGCTGTGTCTACGGGATCTACGCACACTAACCGTGTCGAGGTGAACTGTGTCTGGGCCAGGCGACCCTAATCAACTGTAATTTCACTAACTGTGCCCCGTTGTTTCAACCGATTTTTATTTTTATTGTCTAGTATGAAAATAACAATAATACCAGCCTATTATTGTCCCACTACAAGGCAAAGGCCTCTTCTCATACAGAGAAGGCACGAACATTGATCACCACGGTTGCTCAAGACGGATTGGTGCTTTCAGACTTATGTTAATACAAACATTTTAGCAGGCCGTGGATAATGTACAAGCCATAATGTATCATGACTTAAAAGTGTTGCCAGTAATTGAACTTGTTTGAGTTGTATATAACCAAGCTGAATGGTCAATGCAATATCTGATGGGATTCGAACTCACGAAGTCACGGGTCCGTCTGCGCTTTTACCGCTGAGCTATTCAATCCCCCTAGCCTTTTCCCAACTACATATGTTGGGGTCAGCAGGTCTCCTCTCTAAGCACGAAATCCGTAGTTCCGCCCGAAGTTACGGGCGATTCCTACTCCGTGTCACCTTTGGACATAAGATTAGTTTGGCGCCCGATCGATTTGCCGCAGTTGTCCCTACTCCCGATTTGTTTTTGACCGTCCAAAAAGTTTTTTAACGGGTGTAGGGTTCACTCCGAAGTTTCGAACTAGTTTCGGACGGGCCTGTATCTTCGTTGGAGGAGTTATAGAGTATGTTCCAGCTTCCAGTAAAACCGGATGCAGCTGAATACCAGTATTTTACATGAACCGCTGAGCTATTGCCGATTCAAAATCAAATCAAACGTCAATGATTCTAAGTAGGCCGAGAATCAGCACTTTTTGAATGTCAAAATTACATACTTAGGACATTCTTCCAAAAGCCCTTCACCTCTTCCTAGTGCTTTAGCTGGGAAGAACTGGCGCAGCAGACTCCCCAGCACAGCTGCACATACTTTATTTTATACGATACTATGCTAGCAATAGTACTTAGTAGTATACAATAGTAGGTTTCGTACATTACATTCTTATCTTGTTAGTTTGACACTAACTTCATCTACATAACTTACTCAGCATTAAAGGCCTAAACTTTATTCATATTTGCATATTTCATAGACCTCAACTTACAGAGGACACCACAACAACGGAGGACATATTCATCATTAACACTAAGTGCACGTTAGTTTCAATTAATATTTTGCGTAAATATTTCTAAATACTCTCAAATAACTTGCACGTGCAGCTATATTTTACCGCTTAGTTTTTTTTATTCTTTACCTACTTGTACACAAAGTCATTGGTTTACTTTCGTTGATGCACCCACTACTGTCGGTTTATCAAGTTATTAAGGTGTGACGTCATAGGTGC
This sequence comes from Xanthia icteritia, assembly GCA_949128155.2. Taxonomy (NCBI): domain Eukaryota; kingdom Metazoa; phylum Arthropoda; class Insecta; order Lepidoptera; family Noctuidae; genus Xanthia; species Xanthia icteritia. The sequence goes on from OX421931.1 coordinate 1,663,862, forward strand.
AAGGCACGACATCTTTTATGGTTAGTAAAGTGCTGCCTTTTATGATCGGCGCACTTACAAGTTAAGTACAATGTTTAGTAGTATTTACCTACGGTATTACTTTCTTGTTTTTAATCAGAAATCCCGATCATTTTCGAATTTATATAGAAGCGTGAACCATAAATCGTACCACAAAGTCCAGGCTGGTGGACTTGCACCCTAGTTGCTTTCCCACTTTAATTCTCAATCCGAGGATTTTGAAACAAATTCCTAATACATTGCTTCAATGTTTGGAAAATTCGACTCAAACTCAAACTCAAAATCAAAGTTTATTTCAATTAAACCATTTACAGGCACTTTTGAATTGTCAAAGAGTCGGTCGGTTAGTCAGAAAGTTGAAGCTAAGCCCATTGCAAAACGTAGATCTCCATGGAGAAGAACGGGCAAGCAACTATAAGACGTTCTTTTAAATCATGATACTTATCACAAAATCCAGGGTACCTGGGGTTTTCTCACCAAGGTCCGAATACAACACTAGATACTTTCGGAGCACTAGTCTCTCCTGTGGGCCGCCAGTATTCCTGCTTTATTGCATTATCTAATAAGCGCGCGGTGGGAGGCGTCCCGGCACCCCGTGGGCGTCGTGGCCAGCTCCACGTCCCGCATGCATTTAGAACTGATGGCTATCATCCTTCACACCGTCTGGATTTCTAAATGGAACCGTCTGGATGGTATTGTCATATTTATAAGCAGGGCAGTAGTACGCAAGATACGCGCTTGGACATGGAATTGCGGGTACCCGCCCGTTATACAATACAATCATTCAAGTATTCCTATCAAACTAAACAGGCTGGGCAATAGTTTAGTGTGATAGGAATACTTGAAGTTTTGAGATTTCATTCGTTCATTCATCTTTATGCGTATAGCGGAGCTCTGCTCTATTTTCCTGTTTTAGGTCTTGCGTTCGATTCCTAGGTCAGGCAAAGGAAGGAAGGTATTTCGCAATAACAGTCCAGAGTGCTTCCGGATTTCTGCCCGGTTGTGGCTATAGGCTCGCGCTTATTACTTGGGACCTAAACATAATTAGCGAAAAGTGCAAACTCAAGAATAGAATAGAATAGAATATATTTATTTGCTTTAAAACATGGTACATTAAGGTCTTAGAAATAGTTATGATCTTACATGTTTCGCCATGGTCTGGCATACAAATATTTAAACATGTTAAATGTATAAATTGTATACAACACATTTTTTACTTTTTCACTTGTCTAATGTCTATGGTTATTAGAGTTTCGCATCTATTTAAACACTTAACAATAATAAATAGGTACATAAAGTATAAAACTCATTACCTTATCTTATATTTATCTGTTACTTTTTTATCAAAAAATTCTTTTACACTATAAAAACAATTTCCAATAAGCCATATTATGTAGTTTGGCTTTAAAGTATTTTAGAGGGAGTTCCCTTATTTCTTTTGGAATATTATTGAAGATATTAATTGCTGTGATAAAGCTATTTTTATGACATAATGTGCTTTGATGTGAAGGAATTCTTAGCAGTGTTGGGTCTCGACGGGTATATTTTGAGTGCAAGTCGCATGTTCTAAAAAATGTTGAGTGTTCTTTCACAAATACACCAGCTTGCATTATGAGCAGACCTGTTAAGGTTCAAACTCGAACTCAACGCATTTATTTCAATTAAACCATTTACAGGCACTTTTAAATTGTCAAATAGTCGTTCAGTTAGTCAGAAGCTAGTTACTCATTCTAAAACGTAGAACTCTATGGAGAAGAACGGGCAAGAAACTCCAAGGACACTGTTTTAAATATAGAAATTATATAATCCTGGGTACATTATTCTTATTGCTTCTATATGTGAGAATAATGTAAAAAAGAACGATTAAAAATATAAGATTAAAAATAAGCCCCGGCAGATAAGAGATGACAAGTCTCAACTGACGGCGCCCGTTTACGAACCGAATGATCCAGCACACTCGCCACCATCAGTGCACCTCTGCCTAACCTTTCGCGGTTTATAGGCGTGATGTTTATGTTTATGGACTGCTGTATTTTTGTCGAAACAACTCAGTGCTTTTTGAATCATGCAACCAACTTAACATTTGAATAAACAAGAGTCAGCTCGTGCCCTTGACTGCTACATACTGATGTTATTATTATGGAAATGCCTTTGTTGTATTGTATGACTTTCTGGAGTAATTTTATATTTTTCTAGAAGTTACTACTTCAAGTAGTCTACTTCAAGTATCCCCAGTCTTCATCTGTGGTGTTCCTTAGCTCTTTGGCACGTTCCGGAGCTTATTTTCAAAACATGTTTGCAACAAGTCGAGTAGGTACTTTTGTAGATAGGTACCAGACGTGTAACGCAGCGAGTAAACACCGTGATAGCGATAACTATCAGAAATCTGTCAATCATTGGATGATCTAAACAACAATCTCAAAAAGATAATTAATAGATAGGTACAACAAGATGTGAAAACATCAAATCTTATCTGTAAGTAACATCGTCATGAGCCTTTGGTGATGTCAGTCATGGTGGAAACATATTCAATCTCTATCAAAATGTATTTTAAAATATGATAAAATTCAAGGACTTTTTTTTTGGGTGGGAAATTATCAAATAACTTCTCCCGCTCTGGGCGGAGCAGAGGGCGTGTCAGACTCTTGCTGACTAAAACCCACCCGTGTTCCTTCAGTTGCCTATACGTTGCCGGGGGCCACGGTATCCCTTTCGGACTTTCCCGCAACCCCGGCAGGCATCGGTCCTATCAGACCCCTTCCGTTGTGCTGATATCTCTACGAGGCGCGCGTGGAACACAACGCGCCGTCGACCCGGGCCTGGTCCTTATCGGACGGCGAGCTACCCATTGCTCACCGTCGGCAAGCTGCTTCGCAGAAGGAGGTGACGGCCTCCCATGCCCTCTCGCTCCGTACCATGGCCTGGACCAGGGCCGGACGCGAGAGATTCCCTCCACATCCAAATTCCACGCCAAATTCAAGGCCTTACTTGAACGAATTTTCACTGCAGAAAATTCAAAGACGAAAAGTTGGAGGACAGATGTCTTATCGGTATATGAAATTGAAACAAAATCACACATTTGTCTTGGCATGTTCGGAAAATGGCTCCTATCAAGTTTTGCGCTGGATCGTTTCTACGCGTAATTTCTTTAATTTTAGTTTTTTTTACCAATCGGTAACAATGACGTACAATAAAACCACAGTTAATGTTATTCTACTAGCCGATGACCGCCAAAACATCGTTAGAAGACTCCTCCTGTGTACGTAATTATCTATTGTGTTTCGACGGCTGCGACGTAGGTTGCTTTAATAAATAAAAAGAGAATAGTTAGCGTAGATTGCAATCAATCTGCCTAGCCTTCTCCCAACTATGTTCGGGTCGGCTTCCAGTCTAATCGGATGCAGCTGAATGCCAGTATTTTGCATGGAGCGACTGCCTATCTGACCTCCACAACACAGTTACAGCAATCACCCAGTTAGCTTAGAGTTAAACGCACTTAAATCTTAATAAATTAAAAAAACAGGTCTAACAATGGTAACGCACAGTCTGTTCATAGCTGAAATAATTTTAATAAAACGCTGCCTTATTTGTATACAAATAAGGCAGCAGCGACCGCGACGTAACGCAAAAATGAATTGTGCCTACAGGTGCGGTGGCCGCACGTCAGAGGGTAACAAAACCAGTGTAAGATGGGCTCTTATTCTATTGAAACCCCGTACTACGCTAACGCCCGTAACACTTATATATAATAATCCGGGAGTTTCGAAGGATCTAATCCATTGCTTCATAGGTTTGAAAAATTCGTCTGCTCAACAACTTAAATAACGCAATGAGCGTGGGTGAACTGTCAACATGAAACCCATTGCGATCAATTGTCAGTATGTGTGTTACGCATTACCCCGCAGCTCAAGATTAAGTGTTACCAGTGACACATACATAATCTACTGTAAAATGTAAACTTTTTGTCTAGTTACTTATCTCTTTTGTTGACTGTACATTAACAAACATACGTTTTCCTTAATCCGATGTAAAGTATTCGGTTCGCATTCTTTTAGGAGCTGATTAGCGAAGGGAAACTGAAAGAATGTGATGTATCCTCGCTGTTCGAGTGAAGGAACTCTCTGACGTTAACTACTCGCAGCTGAAATAGTTCATGCGCTCGTGTAGTTGAGCTAATGAAATAAACCTGCGACTGACGAGAGCGAGGCATAGCTTTAGCGAAGTATTTGTGAGCTTTTACGTAGTGAAGAATTCTTTTTTAGCAGGTATAAGTACTGAACACGTGAAAAATACGAACACAAGCATCGGATATAGCCCCAACCCTCTTCACGCCTCAGTTATATGTAGATTAAAACCACACCTGACGCAGAGAAGCATCCACGTTTCTCTGCGACACTTGTGGTGTAAGGTGCATGTACGGCGTTACGCTACATAGATACGATATCTGATACGGACATTAACTGATGAATAATATCAAAACTTATAGCAATAAATGCTCAGAAACCAGCTTCTTGGCAAAGATAATGCAGTGTTAAAATACCAAAGAAAGGCATCATTAAATTATTCATCCACATAGTTGACGCATAATTCCACGCTCTCAGTCATAATAAAATATGCGACAAAATACTCCATCTTAGATGCACTTCTGCCTAGCCCTTCGGGGAATACAGGCGTGATGTTATGTTACAAAGTACTGCAGACGTCACTAGTGATGACGTAGTATTTATGTATTGAAGGTAATAAAGGGTAATGACACTCAGACAGGAGGACTTTCGACCGTTGTCCTCAATTATGCAATGGCCTCGCACGTGCTTGCGTGCGTGGAAAAATATCAAAATATAAACGTAATGACATCTTCATTAAAATCTCGTTTGCATGTTTAGATACCAAAATTGTCCACTTCCGAATGCCAAAAGTGTGCTCTGTACAGTCACCGACATAAGTAATTGAGCGCGAGAGATGGAATTTGTGAATTAACTTTGGTAGGAGTGATATTTAAATAATGTTTGATCAGTAGATAAATTATGAAAATCAGGGTTTGGCTTGAGACTTAGTAAGTTTCAAAATTTATAAAAGACTATCGAACTCTCGAGGACAAAAGGTTCTTACTTTATAATTTAGTTCGTGGACAATACAGGTTGCGTTTAATTTCTGTACTGCTAACTTTTTTTACTTTAAAAAATACTGGAATCAGTCATTTACATAGTTTATAGATAAGTGGTGTTATTTGCCGTAAACTAGGTATAATAGATTTTTCAGTGATTGTTTTGTTGAATTCGTTTTTGTGAACATGATGTAGGAACTCTTATAGTTTTTTATTTATTGCATGAATTGTAATTTTTCTATAGATACCTAATAAAAAATAATCACTGCGTGATGAGTGAAACCCAGGGGGGAAAAGAGTAAAATTCCCCCTTGCTGGGGGAAAATTGTAATTACAGTAAAACTGTCGCTCCTACGGTATTCGTCATAACATATAATACCTATTCCTTTAGGTATAGGATTCGTAAAGTTGCTCCATACATCTTTTGCAAGGTGTATGAACATTTATTGTTAATGAGTTGTGCTAGGATATAATTTTAGTGCCACTGACAAGATAAACGATAAACTAAATATCAAACGAAAAATACACCATGTTTTGTAACCTCGCGGTTACATCCATATGTACAAGTTGTGATACTTGTTTCCAACAAGTCTTGTAAAGGACTTGACAATAACATGTCGTGTTTAGGACATGTGTCATACATATATTTTAGGTGTACTTAAATCATAAACGGAAATAGTAGACACAATATTTAGACTACATGCTGTATACCTTGGTGTAAACTCAGGTTAATAAGACGGCCTATTAGGATCACTTGGAAAACGTTATCTCACGACATACCCAGATGAATAGGTCCAGATATTATGTTGCGAGAATGTCCCAGTCTCGCTGCACCCAGTCAATCAGAGCAACATTACGGACCTTATGGCGGCAGTGACCCATTTGCCTGACCATCAGATTCTTGCAGCAGCAGTAGTCATTAGTGCAGTGATTAGCAGTGCAGTGATTAGCAGGGCAGTGATTAGCAGTGCAGTGATTAGCAGGGCAGTGATTAGCAGTGCAGTGATTAGCAGGGCAGTGATTAGCAGTGCAGTGATTAGCAGTGCAGTGATTAGCAGGGCAGTGATTAGCAGTGCAGTGATTAGCAGTGCAGTGATTAGCAGGGCAGTGATTAGCAGTGCAGTGATTAGCAGTGCAGTGATTAGCAGTGCAGTGATTAGCAGGGCAGTGATTAGCAGTGCAGTGATTAGCAGTGCAGTGATTAGCAGGGCAGTGATTAGCAGGGCAGTGATTAGCAGTGCAGTGATTAGCAGTGCAGTGATTAGCAGTGCAGTGATTAGCAGTGCAGTGATTAGCAGGGCAGTGATTAGCAGTGCAGTGATTAGCAGGGCAGTGATTAGCAGTGCAGTGATTAGCAGGGCAGTGATTAGCAGTGCAGTGATTAGCAGGGCAGTGATTAGCAGTGCAGTGATTAGCAGGGCAGTGATTAGCAGTGCAGTGATTAGCAGTGCAGTGATTAGCAGGGCAGTGATTAGCAGTGCAGTGATTAGCAGTGCAGTGATTAGCAGTGCAGTGATTAGCAGTGCAGTGATTAGCAGTGCAGTGATTAGCAGGGCAGTGATTAGCAGTGCAGTGATTAGCAGCGCAGTGATTAGCAGGGCAGTGATTAGCAGGGCAGTGATTAGCAGTGCAGTGATTAGCAGCGCAGTGATTAGCAGTGCAGTGATTAGCAGTGCAGTGATTAGCAGTGCAGTGATTAGCAGTGCAGTGATTAGCAGGGCAGTGATTAGCAGTGCAGTGATTAGCAGGGCAGTGATTAGCAGTGCAGTGATTAGCAGGGCAGTGATTAGCAGTGCAGTGATTAGCAGGGCAGTGATTAGCAGTGCAGTGACCGACGAGTACCACACAATGACTCGTGATGATGAATCGTGGGACGATTGTCGAGATGAGAGGTGAAAGATTAGCGCATAACGTGTGTGATGCACAATAGAGGGAGGAAATCTTTTCAAGACAAATGTTTTAAGCATTGCTACATGGTTCTTATTATCAACGATGCACATTTATTTCATAAAAAAATACACTTGTTAGATGTAATGTAGTAGATATATGGAAAAACTTTTGTTTGCGATATTTTACAGTTTTCAGTGACCTTCCAGAAATTATTTATGCAAATAAGTAGGCAAAACTCATAATTCAAAATACAATACATAGATAATGTTAATATCAATACGTTGTTACAACTTTCACCCTTGAACAGATTTACAATAGGTAGGTAAGTACTAGGTAGTAGGTGCATAACCAGTTGAAACAGGATGTAACTGACTCCCCAAGTTTCTTAATAGATATCTAATTGCTTAACGAATTATGGTAATCTGCATTGACTGGCTCGGCATTGGCAAGATTTTAACGAAACGCTTATAGGTAAGTACCTGCTGCATCAGCATTGTCGAACGGTCGTGAACCCGGATAGCTGTCGGTGACGTCGCAAGTGCATGATTATCTCAAGTACGAAGATTTCGATTACAGAAGGAAACTTGTTATACGTCTCCGGTGCGTAAGTGAAAATAATCTAGGTATAGGTACCTACATGTTAAAATATTTGCGTGACTAAATGACTGGCAGAAATGCACAGATTAACTGCTGATAAAGAGAATAAAAACGTGTGTAAAAAAATATGTGTAGAGTGTAGAAACACCAAGAAAATATTTCGTGGAAACTCCATCTCTATAACATAAATGCGTCCCGCAAATATTCGAAGAATTGCCTTTCCATACTTAACTATATGTATATATAATATTATAAATGCGAAAGTTACTGTGTCTGTCTGGCTGTCTATTAACTTTTCACGGCGTAACGGCTGAACGGATTTCGATGAAATTTGGCTTCCAGGTAAACCATGACCTGGGTTACGACATAGTATACTTTTTTGCCCCGTAAATACATTCCCGTGGGATAGTTTCCGACATCCAGGCTGGCGAAGCCGCAGGCCATAGCTAGTATAAAATATGTCACGTTTTCTACCTGTCTACTCGAAAATCATAGAATAAACACGTCGCCATCGTCTACCGTGTGTATTTGTATTTATATACGGAAAAAAACGAACCAACTAAAAAGGTATAAACAAGACAGAGACGCACAGACAGACAAATAAAAAATACGGAATCACACGTAATCTGTTCGATTTATGTATATATGACGTGTAACTCCGGATTTATAATTTGTCTGTCTGTGCGTCTCTGTCTTGTTTATTCCTTTTTAGTTGGTTCGTTTTTTTTCGTAAGTATATAAATGTAAAATCAGATTAAATATATTAAAAAAAAACATTAAATCAGATAGCATATAACCAGCGGACGATCAAGACGCTTTCAACGATACATAATTTGTTAAATTATGATGAGTAGTTTAAAAGCTATATACCGATGAACATACCTACATACCCACATACATACATACCGGTCAAAATCATAACCCTTCGCCGCCGTAGGCGGGTAAATACTTTTACTAGTCCAAAGTTAGTGACATAGCCTATGTGAGAGAAAACTTAGAAGAGAGAAGTAGTAGAGTACCTATTGGTACATGTGGTACACGTTGACAGGCCTACACTGTCCTCCCATACCAGAGTGACCGAGGAATTTCTTGCCGGCACTTCTCCATAGTGGTACGAGAGCCCATGACCAAAACATTTGCCTTTTATTTTTTTACTTACCATTTTACGAACAAAACCGTAAAATCGATATATTTGGTTATTCTGAATTAAAAAATCCTAATTTCAGAAATTTTCCACGTTATGTCTAAACTGACCGCATTTTTAAATTTGTCAAAAAAAAAATGCCTGAAAACAAACTTCTTCGTAATAAAATTATGAAGTCTATTTACATTTTTCAAACATAATGTGATGAAATCGTCTGCCTATTTTTTTTGACAAAGCAGAAATAGGCTGCCCACCGAGTCGGGTTCAGAATCATTTAAAATAACGATTTTATAAGGTTTTGGCCGTAAAACGATCTGACATGGTCTTGGTCGTGGGTTCTCGTAAGAATCGCGCGCCTAGCTTCTGCCGTTTCATAAGTGTTTCGATTTGATTTTTTGATTTTATGTGACATTATATACTTCCCTCTTGTTTCTTTTCTCTCTTATCGGCACGACCTCGCACGTTCACACGACAATGATCAGTACGATATTTTACGGTAAAGATCACACGTCAACATCCCACTTTTTGAAATATGTATGGTTAAAAAATGCGGTATGAAACTGCGGTCTGATTCCAAAATTACACAATAAAATATCGTACTGATCATTGCCGTGGACGGGGCCGAAATCCGATAGCTGTCCTTCATGAAAAGTTAAGCCGCGTCGGAGTCGGGGGTTTCTGTCTTGGCTAGGCTTTAATGGTGATAAGTTTTAACGCTACATTCTTTTAATGAGAGATTATTACAAGATTTATGGGCTCCATGATTAACGCATTTATTTTAATATTGATTGATTTTCTCAGATATTTGTAGAGATGCGCCGAATGTAGGTTCAACCGAATACGAATGTTCGGCCAAATATTCGGCCCAAAGTGTACCGAACCGAATATTCGGCCGAATCATTCGGTTCAATTCTGCGCGGTAAACAGGTTTGTACGGCGCTTTGCAAGAGCCGGGCGGCGTTTGCCACCACCCCCTCTCTGCCCCGCGCTCAACTCCCGGCCCCTCGCGCTAGCACGGCTCGCTCTTTCGGTTACATATTGCATTTCTCGCATAATATTGTTTAAAAATTATCTTTAATCTAAACGTTCATCGACGTAATATATTATTACGTCGATGAACGTTTTTGAAGATGAGTGGACGTAAAAGATCGCATGTGTGGATTTTTTTTAATGAATACGAAAGTGACAAGATAAAAGTAAAGTGTGATTGAGTAAATGTGTGGTTCAATTCACGGGGAACGGGGCGTAGTGCTTCTACCTCGACATTAACATACACACACAAAATGTTTTATTAACAATAATTTAAATATTCGGTAATTATTCGGCAAATCAACCGAATATTCGGCCGAATACGAACATGAAATAATATGCCGAATATACCGAATACGAATATTCGGCCGAACATTCGGCGCATCTCTAGATATTTGTTTTAATGGACGTCGGGTAACTTTAGCAAGTAATCAGGATTCCATTGATTACATTAACAACTATCAACTATTGGCATTTTATATTTTTTTGCATCATAATATTAATAAGATTCTTAAGACTTTACACAATTTTATTGTTACCTGTTGTATTGAAACTGAATAACGTTTTCAATTAAGATTTTGTTGATAATTCGGAAATTTAATTAAAGTAAGTACATAGTGAGCTATGAAAATTCTTACATCCACGTGACTATGTACTTATACCCATTTCTATTACGAAGTATAGGTACTTTTGAATTTGTGGATTTTATTTTTCTTTTATAATAATTACTACAGAGCAGTCTAGGATCAAGGCAAGCTCTGTTGCCTCGAGCAAGCCATTTGATTGGACGGAATCAAGTTTTAAATAGAGTTTAATGTTTGTGCAGGTAACGTTCTGCACTGACAACGTGGCCACGTTGTATGCCTAACACATGGTTTACAAAGGTGTTACATGAGTTAAGGATGAGATCATACATGTTTTGCTTAAGACTAAAGCATGCAAAATGATTAACACAACTTATGTTCAAAGTATTCCTTAATGCTACAAAAATTATTATCATTTAGCCATTTAAACACGTGAATTTTAAACAGTCCGCTATTTAGTAATTTAAGTTTACATGTTAATTTGTTATTTAAACGTACAGCCATAGCTAAACAGCTTTTACAATATTTTGTTAACCGAGGGATTTCAATTAAAACAATTCTAAATTTGTCACGCCGCGCCGATTCCTATAACTTACCTCTGCTGCTGTCGTCAAAAGATCTTTGTGTTTCCGTACATGTTAATGCATGTTTCATATAGATATAGTGAGCAGACCGAGTGGTAGCAGACCGAGTTTTTTAAATATTGGTTGACAAGATACGTCCGGTGGAATGCCCTGGATAACTCGAACACATTTCTTTGAGCGATAAATGCTCTGTTATGGTCGTTCCCCAAACAATGTGTAACCCTCCGGTCCAAGCATCAGCGTGAACATCAGCTCTTGGGTCACGGGAAGTATCAAGTGCCGTTTGGAAGTATCCTGAAGGGAGATGAGCACTCGGACTGCACGGCCCGAGGGAGGTCTCCAAAACACTGTCCATATTAAATGTGTTGTGACACTATACTTATGTTAAACAACACGAAGTAACAGATCGCGCTGTGGGTTATAAATCAGCGCGCGCGCACTCTGACAACACAATGTCGTTGCGTACATCTTAATTTCCCTTTGTCTGTCTGTCCGTGCACATTGGTGCTTCATCATTTTCCCCCCAATTTAAACCGTTACATGTCGCTCACAAAACTTTATTTTATCTTATACATTGAAATATGGTGTGAGCAATATCATGATTGCAAAAACATATTAAGGTTATTGTGTACTTAAACAATTAATCTTAACTGAATTTTACCAGTAAATATTTGCCGGTATATATCGGTTTTTCTGCTAGATCACAGCCATGTCCTAATTATATATAACAACATACTTAGAACCAAAAATACATAGTTATTGTGAACATAATATTTAGTTTCTCTACAAATAGGTAGCTACATAAGAATGTGTTATGGTAGCTAATATTGATTTTAGACGTATGAGGTGTTGCTCACCGGAAAATTTTAATTTCAAGAAACGCGAAAACAGCAGTCGTTTCATTTTTTTTTAAGTTGATTACTGTACTATAATAGGCTTAGGCTAGGCTCTCACGAGTTAACAAATAATAATTGTAGTTTATAGTCTGTTGCATAATGAGGGGTATTAAACAGGCAAGGTTTTTAATAAGACCTAGTGTGCAGTTTCATACACTACTTTATCTACTCTCATATATTGGGATTTTAACCTACTAAATAAAAGATCAAAGTTAAGGATCAAGAATAAAAAACCCAAGAAAATCACTACAACAAAACGTATGAATGTCGCCTGCACCGCACATCACCGCGCATGCGCTAAATCCGGCGCTGCTGGCCCTCACTTAAACGTTCCTAATGGTAAAAAAAATGTTCCCTATTCGGGGTTACAGCTCACGCGGCAATAAACTCTATTTCTACTCTGAAATAAAGGCTAATCTGGTCTGTGGGCATTTTTACTCTATGGCCTGACGGATATTCTCGTCAACAAAATCATTTAAATACAAAAATATCAATACGCAACACTAGAAAAAAAAGTTGAAACTGACAGTTCTAGTACGTCAACGGAGCGCGGAACGTAATGGCCGCGAGAAAAAGCGCGCCAAAAATTTCGTCTGTGTTTTTCTGTAAAAAAACGCTGTTCTTAGATAACTTAACTATTCATAATGTACCATGTAAAATTTCAAGTGAATTAGTGCAGTAGTTTTATCAGAAACCGTCAATACAATGAACAAAAGAAATCCTGATAACATTGTTTATCGTCAATAAAAACGTTTGCTCACGAATATTGTAAACATTCTATAATATCCTTTTGTCTAATCCTGTGCCGAAATCCATTAACGATCTACGGTAGACGTAATAAAAAACTCGAGTGTTTTGTTTACATGAGTGTGGTCATAAAGCTTCGTGCAGACTAGCGCGACGCGACAGCGCGACGCGACACCGGTTATTGTTATAAGTCATTTTTTAAATCAATCATTAGCAGCACAGTTTAGTTTAATTAATTATAATTTGAGTTCCTATAACACTAGATTGAATAAAAAACGTGGAGGTACATTGATCTTGACACTAAATGACAAGAAAGTTGAAGACCTACAAATTTGTAAACAACTTTATAAAATTAACTGTTTTGAGGTTTGTGGTGTAAAGGATTTGGAGACAAATACTTATATTATTTGTTGCTACAGAATTCCTGAGAATAGTAATATAGATAGTTTTATGCAGAGACTTGAACAGCTGTTACAACATTTCATCAATAAACGTTGTATAGTTTGTGGTGATTTTAATATTAATTTATCAAAAGATGACTCAAAACGATTCTCTTTTCTATCACTCCTGACATGTTACAACTTTCGACATTTAATTTACTCAGATACCTTTCGACGCAATAATTCAAGTTCGTGTATAGATAATATATTGACTAATATTGATGAGACTATTATTAAAAGTGTAGACACAGACCACAATGGTCTATCTGATGGGCATGCGGGCCTTTTTTGTACATTATTACTGAAAAAAGTGGCTTATAGGGAAGAGCAAAGTTGTATGTACATTGAAAGAAGATTATATAATGAAGGAAATAAGTCTTGTTTTAGGCAAAAGTTGTCACAGGAAAACTGGTGCGCAAGTACATTTATTGACAAACTCAGTGAATTACATTCTGACACATTTAATAAAAAGAAAATAAAAATAAATATAAAAAACAGCAACAAATCTAAATGGTTAACTACGGGAATAAGAGTCGCTAGTAAAATGAAACGGTTTCTAAATTTTGTTGACAAAGATAATTGTGACGATTCAATAGTAAAATATCGTAGTAATTATTTTAGGGTATATAGGAAAGTAGTACGACAAGCGAAACGACTAGTAGTAAGAACGGAAATAAATTTAGCGCAGAACTCTGGTAAAGCTATTTGGAAAATTATAAATAGTAAGAGGCATCCTAAAAAATATGTAAATGACAATTTGATACTTATGGACAATAATAAAATAGTTCATAATCCCTCAGAAGTTGCTAATGTTCTATTGGAAAAGTTTTGTAATAATTCGAATTGTATCATGAGTGACATTAATACAGCAAAAGAGTATTTACAAAATCATGGGATAAGAGTACAGGAGGATATGGTCTTCGAACCTGTTACACCTATCGAAGTTTTCAAACTAGTTAAGATTATGGATGGTAAAAAGTCTTTTGGCCATGATGAAATTCCTATGACTATCATAAAAGAAAACATTGACGTATTAGCTGGCCCTTTAGCCGATTCAATAAACGAATATGTAAATGAAGGTGTTTTTCCTGAGCAATTTAAATTAGCTAGAGTACTACCTATACATAAGAAGGGCTCTAAAACAGATCCAGGGAATTATAGGCCAATCTCTTTGTTGCCGGTATGTTCTAAAATTTTTGAAAAAATTATGAAGATGAGGCTAGTTTGTCATTTGAATAAACACAAAATTATAACTGACCAACAATTTGGTTATCAAAATAATGTAGGAACAATAGATGCTATTGACATGTTGATTGATGATGTAGTGGGTAAGTTGAATGCTAAACTAAAAGTAGCAGGTCTTTTCCTCGACCTAAGTTCTGCGTTCGATACAGTGGAACATTGTATTCTTCTGAATAAGTTAGATTTCTATGGCATTAGGGGAAATGTGTTGAATTTATTCAGATCCTATTTACATAATAGAACGCAGTATGTGGAAATTAAAACAGTTCAAGAAGATGGGCATGAAAAACTACATCAATCAGACACGGTTATAATAAATAAAGGCGTACCACAAGGGTCAGTTCTAGGCCCTGTCTTCTTTATAATATTTATAAATGATCTAATAGCTTACATGAAAAGTATTTCAGATGATACTAAACTTGTAGTTTTTGCCGATGACACAAGCGCTATTATAGCTAGCGACAATTTAGAAAATTTAGAAAACCAGATTAATTTTATCCTAAGTGGTCTTGAGAAATGGTTCACTATGAATCATTTAAAACTAAATCTAAAAAAGACGCAATGTTTATTATTTAAATCGACCGTGAAGAACAACGACACTGTCAAAGTACATTTATTAGGGAATAAAGTGGATATTGTAGACAATGTAAGATTTTTGGGAGTAGAAATAGATGCAGTTTTAAATTGGAAGAAGGAATTGGAAGTGGTCACTAACACTATGAGTAGTGCTTGCTATGCTCTCAGGAGTCTTAGAGATGAGTTAACCATTGCTCACCTCAGAATTGTGTATTTTGCACTCATAGAGTCTAGACTTAGATATAGCATAAAGTTCTGGGGCAACAGCTACCAATACAATATTAATGCTGCTTTCGTTATGCAGAAAAGAGCTTTGAGAACTATGCTTCGCATTAAACAAACGGAGTCTTGTAGAGATCATTTTAAGAAACTGCACATTCTTACAGCACCATCCCTCTATATTCTGGTCCTGCTTGGTCATTTTATTAAAAATATCCATAAGTTTGAGACAGAAGAACAGAGACAAATGAGAATAAAAACGCGAAGAAAGGATCTACCTAATTTAATACAGCCTAAGCTTAATGTCGTTAAACATGCCTCAAGAGTGCAATCAGTAAATATGTACAATAAATTGCCTGTAAACTTGAAAAACTCTATGAATCATAACGAATTCAAGAGAAAATTAAAGTCATTGTTATTGAAGAAATGTTATTACAGCATCGAAGAGTTTCTCAAAGATAATAGTCGTTCGAACTAATATGTGATGACTTTAAGTAATATATCCAACATTATATCATGACATTCCATCTTATTTAATTTTATTGACATACATTTCTTGGAATTGAATTTATATTGATTTTGAATTAATATTAAGTTAAATTATTATTAGACTAATTGTCTTGTGACCAATGTGGAATGTAGTGTTAGCTTTTTTTTTTTTTTTTTTTTTTTTAATTCTTTTCCTGTCTTTACGATGATTGTTTTAAATTTTTGTGTTAAATTAATTGTTAAAAACCATTTCGTGTATTTGTTGTTAAAACCACTGTTCGACACAAATGTAAATTTGTTGATGAAATAAATAAATAAATAAAATATACCGTGAAGTTTTTTTAGAAATTGTATTGTTCGAGTCGCGACGCGCCGTCGCGTCGCGCTGGTCTGTACGAGCCTTAAATCTGTCACGGCGCGCGGCGCTTCAGGCGCGCGGTATTTCATGCGGGGAGCCAAGCGGTTATCATTCTTTTGTTAGAGAAAAAATGTAGATATAAAAAGTATGACCATATAAACTCGTTTTGAAGTTTATAATGCGAATTTTACGACATGAGAGTAGATAAAATTAATTATAGAACGGAAAGTGCGAATGTTCTGGTTGTACATAGTGTAATGAGTATTTTGTTTTACAAAAGTAAATCTATATATTATTATTATATGTATATAAAAATCAATTGCTGTTCGTTTGTCTCGTTAAAACTCGAGAACGGCTGGGCCGATTTAGCTGATTTTGGTTTTGAAATGTTTGTCCTAGTCCAGGGAAGGTTTAAACGGTGAGAGTAGGTAGGGTAGGGTAGGTAGGGTAGGTAGCTTAGGTAGGGTAGGTAGGTAGGGTAGGGTAGGTAGGGTAGGGTAGGTAGGGTAGGGTAGGTAGGGTAGGGTAGGTAGGGTAGGGTAGGGTAGAGTAGGTAGGGTAGGTAGCTTAGGTAGGGTAGGTAGGTAGGATAGGGTAGGTAGGGTAGGGTAGGTAGGGTAGGGTAGGTAGGGTAGGGTAGGGTAGGGTAGGTAGGGTAGGTAGGTTAGGTAGGGTAGGTAGGGTACGTAGGGTAGGTAGGGTAGGTAGGGTAGGTAGGGTAGGTAGGGTAAGTAGGGTAGGTAGGGTAGGTAGGGTAAGTAGGGTAGGTAGGGTAGGTAGGGTTGGAAGTACTTAGGTACTGCTACTAAATGAAAAAAAAACGGTACAATATTATCAATGGTCATGCGGACTCTGGAAGAAGTACCTATTGAAGATTTATTATCAATTATCCATTAAGGATCCTTCAAAAGCTGAAGATTACGTACAAAATAGAAATTTTCCGGCATGAAACTCTCTTTCATATCAGATTGAGGTATATCCCTCTACCTACTATAGGCAACATCTGACTTACCTTTAGGAAAATAAGCGAAAATCTAAATAAGTTGCTAATAAGAAAATTCCTCAAACGTAATTGTGAACGACGTGAAAACAAAAGTAAAAATGTAAAGACGTAAAAATGTCTGCTGACATTTCGACTAGGAAGTGAAAAATAATCACACACTCTTATCTAGTGAAGATAGCTTTAACACGAGTTTCGGCTTCGTGTTCGAGGAAGAGAAAAAAACATATTCCTTGTGAATTGAAGAAAATACACTTAAAAAAAAAATGGTCTGAACAGATTGACGCGTAAGACGACAAATCCTTTTCAATAGTAGGTATCTAGAGCTGAAGTGATAAAATTCTGCGTCTGCTGATCTCATCTGCAATAATAAAAATGTCAAAAATTTAAATCCCGGTGGAATGACAGCTCACTTCATACTCACTTCACTTAAGTTGAGATTTCACAGAATAGGCCAGCTCGTCTTAAACAAACAGACCAACATTAGCTACTGATTATATTACTACAATTTACTATTACGTTCGCGTAACAGAAGAATCAGCTGATAAGAGCAAGGATCAACTCGACAATGATCTGTCAATTTCAAGTCTAATCAATTTGATCCGTTTATCGTTTATGTACTTGAAGAAATGGGTCATTAGATATAATAATCATTTTCATTCAGTTAGTTATTAAAAAGTATTGCGTACATCAGATTGAAAGGTACATAGACAATATTAAGAAAATAAAGGCACTGAAAAACACACAGTCACCCGAAAAACATAACGTCGCAGTAGGCAAGGTATTATAGTAGGCAGCTCTTACTACGGCATATATAACTGAAAAAGTTTTTCTAAAGAGCTGATGAAAAACAGTTTTCAGACTTTTTATATAAATAATTTTATCGGGATAAGAATTTTATCACTTTTATCTCGACATGCATTACGAACAGCTGAACGATAACAAATAAACGTTGTTTCCAGTTAATACTCGAAAAAGCCTCTGTCAGACAAATCAACGTTTTGACACGGTAACCAGTCAAAATAAACAATATTATCTCCAACGTATGTAATTATTTGAGTAGTCGGCTCACGATATTCTTTAGGGTTCCGTACCTGAAGGGTGCCAAATGAAACCTTATTACTGAGCCTCCGCTGTCCGTCTGTTTGTCTGTCTGTCCGTCAGCGAGCTGTATCTCATGAACCGTAATAAGTAGACAGTTGAAAATTTCACAGATTATGCAAAAAATAATAAAAATAAAATACAATATTATAAATTAAAGGGTCTTCATATAATATATAATAACTTGAATTATGAAGAAAATAAAAACATAACCCTGGCCTGTGGGGTGTCACTGTCTAGAGCTCATCGGGTAGAGATCAAATATAATTTTTATTTTGTTTATCTTTAAAGTTGTTGAAATAGGGGGCCGTAAAAGTTGTTAGTTTTTGACCATTTTTGTACCAGCTCTATTTCAACAACTAAACGAGTTAGGAATTTGAAATATACTATATATAATCAATAAATACTAAAAACGCGGCATTCATAAGGTATTTAAATATGAGTGATTTTCTGCAACTGCAAAAATAACTTTGTAATTCATAGTATCATTATCATATTTATCAGTGGAAACTTGTAAATGGCCTTCAAATTTATATAATTTAAGAATAATATTTGTACTAGCTGTAAGTTTCCCGAATAATATAAAATAAAATAAAATAAAAATAAAATATATCATTAAAAAAAAAAGATTTTATTTATGCTTCAGTTTACTAGAAGGGTTTCGTGTTTGGAGCCTGCTTTTAGGCAAACAATGCCTGTGTTATGAGACTCCGCTCTTCCATAGTACAGCATAATTACTTAATCTATTAAAACAAGTCCGTAGGTACTTAAAATATCAAATAAGAATAAGTATGTTAGTGAGAGTATGATTCCAGTGTGAATACTGTGCGTAGTGTGTCTGTATGTTAGAGTGTATACGAGAGTGTATGAGAGAGTGTAAGTGAGAGTATATGTGTGAGTGCTACTTTATGTAGTCCAAAAGTGCCTCCGTTTCATCATAATGTAAGTGTCATTATCCAACTGGTTATTGTTTTCTAACATTCATACTTTTATTTGTGTATATGTAAACCTCTAAAAAGCTTATTTTATTCACTGAAAAAAGGGAATAAAAAGCACTTTTAAACACTATTTTGGAGTTTGAATTTAGAACACGCCAATATATTCGACCTCCATCTCAATGCTATACAACCTCCTAGCGAAAAAATACTCGATACAAATTCCTTGTGCAAAAAATACTCGACATACAAACTCCTTGTGTAAATAACTCCTCGAGATTTGATTGGTCGACATTTTCGACAAGGAGTTCAGCATTAGAATATGAACTGCTTTGTGTTCTTTGCTGTCATTAGTAAATTGACGCTATTTTGAATACTGTAAGTTGTACGAACACAAATTGTTCCAATTTTAATGTGCATTTAAATTATTTTAACCTTCCTTTTTTCTTCATTAAATGTCTATTTTCGCTTAAGTCTTTCTTTTTCTCGTAGTCATGGTATAAAGTATAGTATGCAACTCTTGAATAAAACGGATTTATATCGAGGGCTGTGGCCCTCGCTTTAAAACCGTCTTTTATTCACTAATTGCATAATATACTATTATTTTGTTGTATAGTTGAGCAGAGCGTTTATTAAATTGCCTGCAAGCAAACATGGTTTTAGTCTTTGAAATTTGTGCAACAATGTCAACAGTCCTTCTTTTCCGTATTAAGTAAATAGATCATATGGGTTTAATGATATTTTGAGACTATTTGGATAATGTAAAGGTCTATTACGGAAAGTAGCTCACTAATTTTATACAAGATATCAGTAGGATAACTTTTATTTTTAAAGTATATTAACTTTATCAGAGCTCGTTGGGATCGCTCGACATCTATAAACATTGTTTTCGCTGCACCTCCCCAAACAGGGATGCAATATGACAAGACAGACTGCACCAAAGCCATGTAGATCTCATTAAGAACATTTCTTGGGGGGTCACGTTTACTGGTAATATTTTTTGAAACAATATGTCGAAGTGTTTTAAAGATCCAGCTTAATCTCCCTATTTGAATTCTGTTCAAGATGTGGATACCAGGATAACCGCTGATCGACTATCACGCCTAGATATTTAGTCTGAGTTACTTGTTTAATGCATGAACAATTACAGTATTTGTTATTGGTATCTCCACATGTGTGTATTCTTAGACTGAGACCCACAATTGGTTGACTATTTTTGTTAATTCTAAAGCAAATGTAATGGTTTTTTATGTATTTAAGGGGAGCAGGTTATTATTTAGCCAATTGGCTACTTGTGCCATACCCATCTCAGTATGGCATCATATAGTAGTTTACCGTATAAAAAACTCCTAGATTACAATGTACGTACCGGCTATTTAAAAGTTTCTAGCTAGACGCGGCAAAGGTATGGCGGCGGCGTTGCAAGGCGGCGGCGCAGGCACAGCTCGTAGGCACGCGTACTCGTAGGCACGGCGTAGGCACGCGTAGGCGAGGTGTAACCACGGCTTTGCAAGGCTGCGGTGTAGGCACGGCGTAGGCTCACCGTAGGCGCGGCGTAGGCGCTGCTAAAGCCCTGCGTAGGCCCTGCGCAAGCGCGGTCAAAGTCAAATTGTTGCTCTGGACTTGCGTTTGACTGTACCAACAACCAATACGAAGGCTTGAAATTTAGTAGGTACGGATGTTTTACTATGTTATAATGTACTGGTGGTGTGATAATTATACTCGTACATAGTTTGTTTTTATCTTTGCAAATACTCGTAAATGTTGGCTATTTATGAGTCGGCAAATGTTTTTTAGAAAATGATGCTCGCCATTGTGTTATAACGCGGAATGCGATATTTTTGGCGTTAAAAAGGAATCAGATAGTATAGTATAATGACCTACTTCAGATTTTGTTTCGTAAAGTTTCCTACGCCATAATCGCCATAATCGTTTCCTACGACAGACGTCATTTTCGGGTGACCACTGAAAATCAGCGCTGTACTGTGAGTCTCCCATCATAGCACGGCATCATGCTGAGTGGAAGCCTTCTTGTCACAGTCATAACGTGCAGCTGCCGACTATTTCTGTTCTGTGGTCGTGATTATATGCCTATATTTTTTCTTTAATATTCAAGTTAAGTAACTTGTACTAAGATTTCTGAGAAAATAAAATGAAAATAGCTTGTGTGTTTGTGTATAGGTGCTAACTAGTTACGCTAGTAAAAAGATTTTAAATAACAAAACAGACATAAAATACTTGTTACATACAAACTTGCAAGTACTTTATGTAGTACCTACTAACCGCTTTACCTTTTGCACCAGCAGAGATTAGTTGAATATTTTTATTTCATTTGAGGATTTAATTTAGTTAGTTGTTTCTTACTATTACTATTACGATTTAATACGTATTTACTTTCCAAAGATTTAATTACTTAGTGAAGAAAAGAACCGCGAGGCAACTCAATGGTCTAAAATCATCATTAATTTTATTTTATTGATTTTTAGCCTCTGTTGTCCCACTGCAGGGCAAAGGCCTCCCTCTCTCCTTTCCACTCCTCTCTGTCTAGCTGGTGTGGACCAATGCTGTCTGTAGGCGTCAAGCTCGACCCGCCATCTTGTATAAAAATTCTTGTGCTACTTATCTCGCAAATGTTTGAAGACCATATTAGGCTGTAAGTCTGCGCAAAAAACGTTTTACAATAGCAGACTACTCAGATGATAAAAACAATTCTGCTGAGACTTCACCACACACATTATCTTTCAGCACATTTTATGCTTGAAATCCGCAATGACGGGGAAATGGACGAAAAAAGGTAGAACAAAATATTGAGTAGGTTACTGTGATGATAACAATCGTAACACGACTGCAACATGAACAGCATTTGAAAAAAAAGTTTTTTTTAAAATAATTTCCAGGTTTCTTTTTCGCGAAGCAGACTATATTGCTTAGGCCGTATCTTTATTATTTACGAAATTACTGCAAGATTTTTCTGTGACAAATGTGTGGAGTTATTCTTCTTAGCGTGTCGATCGATGGCAAAAATAACACATACAATACATATTCTTTAATTTTTTTTGGCCTAACGATGCTAATACCTTTCGTGCCCAGATGGGAGGCTCTATGATAGTCCAATAAAGGAATCAAGAGGTTTACGCAGCTCTTGCCAAAGGTCACATCTTGCTGTGGAGGGATTGCCATCGACTGGACTCACACACCCAAGAAAACTTTCAGAGTAAGCCCAGGTACGCACGAGCGATTTTTTCCTGCGGCGATTTTTTTCGTGCACTGGATTTTCAACTTTCTACTTGGCGCCGAGCGTTGACAATCCAACAGTGTGTTTTTTCAACCCGCTAGGACGAGAGTGCGTGGCGGTGCATTGGATTCTCAACGCTCGGCTTAACACCGAGAGTTGAAAATCCAGTGCGCGATAAAATCCCGCCGCGATATTTTTACGTCCGCGCGAACGTGGGCTAACTCAATCCTTAGTTTATCATCGTCTATACGGATGCAGTTGATCACATCCTTAGTTATAACAATTAAAAACAAGACCAACGGATACGTATACCTAAATGTTCAAACACCATGCTTATTTTTTTACTATTATAAAAAAGACTGAATAAAGGTCAAAGGTCTATTCCTAGTTCCGCCTGGCGAAATATAATGAAGAACAGTTAAAAATATTAAACTGATATAGGGTGAAAATCCTAACTAACCTAACTAATATTACAAATGCGAAAGTGAGTTTGTTTGATACGCTTTCATGGTAAAACGGCTGAACGGATTTGGATATAATTTGGCACATGGGTAGACCAAGACTTGTATTAGGACATAGGATACTACTTTTTATCCCGATATTCCTACGGGATTGACGCTTACGCGGGGGAAACCACGTGGCGCAGCTAGTATTCAATATATTCTTCTTCTTAACCTTATATGAGACCAGCCTATTACTGTCCCACGGGCAAAGGTCTCTTCTCATACACAGAAGGCAGGAGCATTAATCACCAGGCTTACTTAAGACGGGTTGCCGATTTCAGACCTATATTGTAAATCCCTTACTTAATTAATATTATTTTTATTTATTTTTTATTCAGGCGATTTCCTCACAAGGTATTTTTCATAGTACTGAATGGAAAATATTCTGTGAGGCATAATCTTTAGGAAACATGTAGTTACGTAAAGTGACCGCCAAAATAAACTGCACACGTGGATAAAATGTCGCCAAAACAGGGAGATAAACGAAACATATGTCAACGTAATGTTGGGTACATTATGGTTTTTATACAAACTTACATAACATAATAAGCTAACAGTCTTAAAATTATAATATATGTCGGAAATACGTTACTGAGTTGACTAATCGGGACGCCAGCGCTGCCTAGCGACGTTCGATAGAGTCTACAATATAACGCTCGGACCGGCCGCCGGCCGGGGCTCAGCAGAGCAGACTTCATGGGTGGCGGTCAAGCAGTAAATACGTTAAGAAACTCTCGCGTTTCGATTAGTTGTGTCGTGTACCTACAATGTGCGAAATGCGAATGTGATCGTAAATTATAATTTGATCTGAACTGCAAACGGTTTTTCTATTGCGCACTACGCAATAACCAACTATATAGCGATATTTTAACTATTGTGGGCGCAGTAGTTGAAATATCGCTGATAATAACGACAGAGACACATACCCTATTCCGTCATATGTACATGTATGTGCTGAGGCGGCTGCTGCACGTGCAGAAAATCTGAAACGGCGCTAATATTTAAATTTTTATATGTTCGAGCCGTTTGGGGTTGAAACATTAAGGTCTGAGCGCTCACTTAGTTTTTCGAAACATCGCCAAGGCCTATTTTTGGCAAAATAATCAGCATTGCCATACAACGTCAGAATGCTGCCAGTCTTTTGGGCACTTTTCCTATTGACAGCGATGCGGATTTTTTAATACTCTGTGATTCTTTTCCCTCCCGTTTTATATATAATATGTGGTAACAAATCGTCTTCTTACAAAATCACGCGTCTAATGAGAAAGTTAAGTAGAAATATTCATCATCTTCCTGCCTTTGCCAGACGTTACTTAGGGAGAAACAAACTTTTGACGCCGCGGCGTCAAACGTTTGTTTCTTCCATTCTTCCCTGTCAACCACTCTCTTATTATCTCCCTTTTCTGTCATATCTTTCCTTACAGAATCCATCCATCTATTCTTTGACCTTGTTCTCCATCTCTGTTAAGTACAAATATTGCTAAGTATGTATTATTAATTATAATAAATTGTGTTATTGTTTCAGCAAAACATGGAGAAAAACAAAGTGAACGTTAGCCACATCAGTGGCAGCGCCGTGTCCTTCAACAATGATAACAAGTGAGTTCACTATAATTGACTTACTAGTTAGTTCATAGTCATAACTTTTTTGATCGTGATGGCATTACTGCAGTACTACTTAGGTGTGACCACACTTACCGACGCGGAATCGGCTTGAGCCGGTCAGAAACGTGAAGCTCGTTCATAATAATAAAAGCGCTTACTTATTATTGTTTGTCTAGTGGTCGCAAGCGCTACTGCTGACGGACTGGTTCTAGTCCCCGGTCGGGCAAAGCGTTATTGGGTTTTCCCATCTGTAGCAGCCCGGTATTTGGGCCTGGTTGATGGCAATAGGCTCGCCTCCTATTACATGGGACTCAAACATAAATGGCATTAACCGGCGAAATGTGGGTCTACTATAGATACGCCTCTGCCCATAAGAATACAAGCGTGATGTTACCTTGTGTTAGGTAATAGGTAATACGGGCTGGTATCCGCAACTCCACGTGAAAGTGCGTATTTTGCGTATGGGTGGGATCGGTAATTCGATCTGAGGTAGATACTCCTCAAAGAAGGCCAGCAACGCCTTGGTATCACTGACAATCTCACGTAGGGTACCTGGGTTACCGAAGTACTTTACCTTGTATGTGGCGACCGCCAGCCAGTTTAACAGCATATGAGCTGCTCGTCGTCCTCCATGCAGGCTCTGCAAAGCGGACTGTCTGTGACTCCTATGACAAAGAGGTGTTTATTAAATGACCCATGGCCAGTTATAGCTGCTGTAACAGTACGCAGCTGTTGTTTAGTTAGTCGGAGAAACTGTTTCGTGAGGCGGCCATCGATTGAAGGGACTGCCTCCTTGCCACTCACCTTGGTCCAACCATGTGATGTTGGTTCCTAGTTCGTTTCCTTACCAGAGTGCGTAGATAACTGGAGAGTCCACAGTGTCAGTTCAGCGCTTGCAGAACAGCCATGCTGTCTGAGAATATACGTATCGAGTGGTCCTTAACTTCCCTGGTCATGATGGCCGAAGCAGCAAGAGAAATACACATGCATTCTGCCTGGAACACTGTGTTATGGACTCCCAATGGTGTAGCTATGTGTATGTTGAAGTCCTCCTAGGCTATCATGGGGCGAATCACTGCGGCGTTTTTGGGGGTTAGGCCCCACTTCTAACCTATCATTTTCATGCACTGCCAGAAAGTGAGGCAGGCCCTGTTTAGCTTGTTGTCTAAATTACTCCAGTTTAACTTACTGTCTAGGATGACCCCGAGGTACTTGACTTCGTTGGCCAACTGGAGCTCTGTGTCGAACAGTTAGGGTAGGTGGAAAGGGCCCATAGCTCGTTTTTGGGTAAATATGACTAGTACAGTTTTAGTGGGGTTCACTGATAGTTCAAATTCCCTGCACCAATTTTCTACGATATGTAGTGCTTGCTGAGTGAGGTTACAGATAGTTCCCATCACCCACCCCGAGACAAAGTCTGCGAGGTCGTTTGCATACCCTATTGTGTAATAGCGATTGGCGTTGAGTTTGGTGATGAGGTCATTAATCACCAGATTAAAAAGAAGGGGGGGGGGGGGATTCTTCTCTGGGGGCAGCCTCTGGCTATCATGGCCAACCGCTGCTCATCCTTAAGGCGAACCACTCGCTTGTTTAACATATTTGTAATCCAGTCGGTTAGTACTTGTTCTACTCCATGTCTAGATTGGGTGCTGCTGATGCTGGAGAAGTTGGTTTTGTTGTTGTTGGCATGTGTCTTTTTAATGGATCGCTTTCTCTATCTGGCTGACCACTACATGTAGAGCAGGTTCGGTCGACTTACGAGTACCAGCAGTGCTATTCTGTAATAATCTCACTGTGAAAACTTAGGTGAAGTGAGCTCGGAGTGAGCTGTCATTCCACCTGCTGCTAGGGACTGACAGCTCACTCCGTGCTCACTTCACCTAAGTTCTCACGGTGAGATGGTTACAGAATAGCAGTGCTGAGCTGTATGCGTGATTGCGTGCTGATTAACATGTAGCGGTATCGTATTAAGAGCACCGTCCCTCAGCTCTTTATCACATAGTCTTTAGTAGAAAGGAGGTCAGACTGGAATTGGCATTTGTGTAGTCACCCTTACCTGGCTTAGGGATGAATATTATATTAAATTCCCTACATCCTTTAGGAACGTATCTAAAGGCCAGGCACTCTCTCATTAATGGCGAGTCTTATTGCGACAGAAGCTACTGTAGTAAAGCGGGACACCAAAGATCACCACCTCCAAGGCATCATCGCGTTATATTAGCAGCCTTGCAGCAGAGATATCTCTCCAACAGTTAAGAGCTGTGTTTTAAGGTTACATGTGACATAGATGCACGATCTGGAGTGATCGTGATCTGAGGTGACTAGCAGCTTACCGCCAAGATTAAAGAGTCCTTGTATACGGCCCGCCCTTATCCACGGCTCCTGGATAATAAAGGCAATGGCCGTGTATTGTACCTCCAGCCACTTGCGAAGCTGAGCCGTCGCGGTCTGACTGTGGTGGAGGTTTGCCTGGAGGACTACATGCCGACGAAAGAGATGCCATCGCTGGTCGAACCCTCTTCATCCCCCCCAAGTCTGAGCCCAGCAATCAGGTCGCCCTCGTCAAAGCCGTTCTCTTCTTGGCCCGGCACCCGCGGTGGCGGCGGCAGGGGCAGCTGACTCTGCAGCAGCAGGTTCAACCGCGGATGCTTCCAGGTTGTGTAAAGGGGGAGTCGACTCCCCGCTGGTGCCTGCGGCAGCTGTTTCCGTGGCTCCCGGCGCCGTACTTTATGTTATGTAATAAAAACGAAATAGACGTCATTCGCCTCGTTTCGGTTCGAACGACGCGACTGCGACAAGTGTGGTGATACGTGATCAGCTAAATCCGCGTCGATAAGATGTGGTAACTTGTTGATGTACTTGTCTACTTGCCTACGGTGAATAGATGTTTATGTATTGACATTATTCTTATAAATTCCCTTTCTCCAGAACAATAACTGTATACAGAAGCCCGTATCTTTTCCTGAATGAAAAGTTCTAACCTTAACTGCAGCATATAATTATACAAATAGTGTGGGAACAAAAATACAAAACATAAAAATAAATAATTAATTCCACATTTTCCCTAAGATCGAGAGGAAATATATCCTTAAGCAAGGCCCTTGGACCCAAATATAACTGTAATGTAGATAAAATGTACAATTTGATACTTGATTACAAGATAATTATGTCCAGCTACTTACAACTTGTTGAAAATGGTTTTTTGGTACTAGTTTTCTAGAATTACGAGTAAAACTAGCATTGAAAAATTCAGGCTTCGTTAATCGCTGTCTTGCTATCTCTCATTGGATGCAGCAGCGATGAGACGTGTAGGTATCCATTGTACATAAGTATCCAATGAACGACTAATTAACGGATAAAACAAGGATTTCAGTATTCCCTAGCTTTTTGTTGTTAGTTATTGTGCACAGTGTAACACGCTTTCCATCATAATCCAAAGGATTTTGAAGGAAATACATAATAAATTGCTTCATATGTTTGAAAAGTTCTATTGCTCGACAGAGTAAATATAACGCAATGAACATTGATGAATTGTAAAAATGAGACCGGTGGTCCAGTGGAAACGGCCGCGACTTACGACTTGTAGGGCGTAGGTTCGAACCCATTTTAATTGTTTTTTTTTTTTTGGTTGGGAAATTATCAAATAACTTCTCCCGCTATGGGCGGAGCGGGAGGGCGTGTCAGACTCTTACTGACTAAAACCCACCCGTGTTCCTTCCGTTGCCTGTACGTTGCCAGGGGCCACGGTATCCTTTTCGGACTTTCCCGCAACCCCGGCAGTAGATTCGAACTCTGACAGGCGCTTTACACTGTGTAAATTAATTCATCACCACTACTCTCAAAACGCTGAAGGAAAACATCGTGAGGAAACCGGCATGTCCTAGAACCAAAAATTCGAAGATGTGTGACATCTACCAACCGGGGCACTGGGCCCGCGTGGTGGTTTACGGCTAAATCCCTCTCACAGAGAAGAGGACTGTGTTCCCGCCGTGGGAACATTATACGCTGATTAGATGATGCTGTCAAAATAAATGGCATTAGGATTGTGACTGAGTTGCACCATTATCCCGAATAAACAGATCTTTAGATGTTTGTCGTCGATAACATAATAACTGATGCAGCTCAGAAACACACTGCAACACTGTGTATTGGATAAACGGCAGTCATTGTGGCTCTCAGAATTGATCTTGATATTGACCGGGGTCGGTCAAATACAATGCTATTCTGCATTCAATGCTTAGGACGTCGTTTCTGATGTGTTATCAACATCTTAGCAATGTATTAAGAATTAAGGCTTCTTTAAACCACTTTATGGCTTAAATCGACAAAACAGTCGAAATTTAATTATTATTACTGCGCATGCACGCGTCTCCAAAATGAAAATACAATAATTCCAACTCTTTTTTTCGAATATATCCGTTTTATTTTGAAAACCAATAAATTTCATTTTTTTTGGTAATTGGTATTTGAATCTTTTTGGTTTTTAATCTGTTTAGAATGTGATGATGATGTTCAGAGAACAAAACGATTAATTTGCGATACTATTTTATGATAAATTTTTTTTGGGGGGCTTGTGACTATGTTATAACACTCGGTCGATCGATCAGGCTAAGCTACGCTTGCCGCGGTTGGTCCGTGGATGGGTGACTATCTTACATACCAAGATCCCTCCGGATCTTTGACAGTCGTTACGGGTCGTCGGAAGCCCGAAAGTCTGACAACCTTCTTACCAAGGGGTATCGTATTACCCAGTAACTGGGTTGTGGAGTTCAGATAGGCAGTCGCTCCATGTAAGATATTGGTGTTCAGCTGCATCTGGTTAGACCAGAAGCCAACCCCATCAGAGTTGCGAAAAGGCTAGGATGATGACCTACACTTTTAATATTTCCCGTAGCTGATGAATTTAATTATTAAATAAAAGAAAATTAATAATTATTACTTTTAATATTTCGAATTTAGAAGTTTGTAGGTAATGCTGTCAATGCACAAAAAGACGACTGGTTTTTTCCTTCATTTAATCTTAAGAATAATTTATTAAATTTTTCGTAATTGAGCCATTCCGAGAAAAAATTACCGGTGACTAAGCGGACAAAAGGGACAATTTTAAAATGCCACTAATTCACGACACTTTTCCTTACTTTATTGCATACAATTCAAAATGTGCCAATTGCCTAATAAGTATTTCAGGAGTTGTCGATTCGTACAATAATAAATTAATTTCGTGAGAATCGCTTACAGAAAAATAATATTATTTAAGTGTCGATTCGCCCGTTTCGGGCGATTAAATTCGTGTGAATCAACCATTAAGCCGAATTTAGGTTCTCAATTGTTATTTCTTTAAAAAAATACACAGTACCGTTATAACCTGATATATTTACTTCGTACCACGAAGTAAATAGCTACAGAGCTAAGTATTAGAAGGGTCGCGAAAACATGTTTGCCCTTCCTCTGATTCGAGTTCATTGAACTCGGTTCGGTACTGGTGCAGTCTCCAATAATTCCGGTCATCTAGACATATTATAAATTAAAGGCGCCTTTCGTGTTTGTCAGTATGCCCGCGTTGTTCTTCTAAACTACGCAACAGATTTTGATGAGGTTTTCTCCATCGTTTAGAGACATACATATAACGTGTCGGTATGGATTGAGGAACCATGTCTCATATTTAAACGTTACAGGAAGTTAAGGTGGCTCCTCAATTCAGACGCCTGAATTGCAGTCGGGTTCAGAATCTAAACTAACGATTTTATACGGTTTTGGTCGTAAAACGATGTGACATGGTTTTGGTCGTGGGTTCTCGTACCACACTAAATTGTTAAGGAATGTTTATTTTATTAATATCTTTTGAAATACTGAATGTTCAGGATGTTGGATTACGCCATTATTTAGCAGAAATTTCTACAAAATATTGGTTCTATTGTTATCCGATTTGATCAACTACTTTAGTAGCTACGTACATAGTATATTTTCTACAGACTGTCAGGATTGAGGAGCCACCTTAAGCATTCTGTAACTTTTTAAGGGTTTTACTGTAAATTCCAGGATCGGGCTACAAAATCGGCTAATTTACGTAAATATTGGTAGTACCCGCGTTTAAATATAAGACATGGCTCCTCAATCCATACGAACACCATATAACTAAATCTCGATGTTTTGTTAAGTCGTAAAAACCGTGCGAAGCAGGAGCGGGCCGCCGGGCCGCTAGTACTAAACCGTGCGAAGCAGGAGCGGGCCGCCGGGCCGCTAGTACTAAACCGTGCGAAGCAGGAGCGGGCCGCCGCACAGTGGATCGAAAATCGGCTGTAGAAGACATAGGATCTCGATTTCTTAAATGTTATTTTTTTTGCTGGAAATGACTTCTGCTGATCATTACTGTTCTATAAAATGTCATATGAAGTAATTGTGTGCACAAATGGAAGAGTTATAATTTTTATAAGAAAAAAATGTATGGAGCTGACATGAAAAATGAGGATATCTCTGGAATCGAAAGGTTGGCCATTATATCCTTGCACACTGTTATAGTACTATTTATTTGTGAATTTTTGACATACTTAATATTGCGGCATCACTTGCGATTTTTTTTTTTTAAATCGTCAAAATTAAAAAATTAAAAATGTTTATGATATGTACATTTTAATGCTTAAATATGGCTATACCAAGTGTAACTTACAATATTTTTTATGCTTAGACCAAAACATTCTAAGAAATCACAAAGTCGTATTACCTACTTTGTGATTTTCATTTGAAATGACATGGTAATTATGAATTACGTAATACGTAATCTTGTCTAATGCCTCAAGTCCACATTAGCTAATGATTAATAAAACTTAATACCTATATACCTAGTTAAAAGGATAAGTACCAAAATAATTTGGGGTACTAATTTAGCAATTAGTGCAGGATTAACTTAATGAAAGTAATTAGATAAATGTGATACCATCATTAGTCAATGACAATAAATAGTCAAACATTGGATTCACAACTTCAGTTCATTTAGAGCATTTCTAATACTAACATCTATCCTACCGTGTCTTTTTACTCAGTGATCGTGAATAATGGAAAGCATTATTACAAATTTGGATTTGTTTGTTATTCTGAGCAATCAGGATGCTTCGTCTTTCGATCATGAAATATTGTTCAACACACTTGTTATTCGACTGGGGTCTAGCCTTTCAGATGAAGACAGTGTTACCGTGAAAGAATTTTGTCGAAGATTTACACGGGCAGTTCAAAAGAGATGGTTACGATCCCACAGGAAAAGTGAAGTTTTTAGACGTGATTACAGTAATTGGCTTGAGGCAAATATTGACTGGCCAAACTGCGTGCAAACCAATTTGCTCATTCAAGAATCAACAAGTGAAAATATTTCTACTGAACCTGTACCTGAACCTGTACCATCAACTTCAACAATGAAATCAACTTCAACGATGACAAAAAGATCTCGAAAGCCGTTTGAAGATCTAAGTAACAAGCAGAAGAAGAGACGATCTGATGAACATATAGGCAATGACCCTAATGAAGTAGCTTATTCAGCTGCAGCACTTTTGAAAGGATCGTGAGGATATTGCATCTGTTATTGAACATATGCTCCAAAATCCAGAAGCAGCAGCAAAAATCAAGGAAATGTTGAACAAACCAGCTCCTTCAACAATAGTTTCACCAGAAAAAGCACTGGGTTTGCTACTTTCATTAAAACTATCGAAATGGCAATATATCACATTAAGGGAAACGACTATTCGAGAAGGTTCAAAGGAGATATATCCGTCTTACTATAAAGTGCAAAAAGCTAAGCTACAGTGCTACCCTCCGAAGACATTTGTGACTGTAACGGATTCATTTGCTAAGATTGCACTACAAGCGTTACTAGATTTAACAGTTAACAGAATTTTTGAAACTATTCTTAGTCCTGATGCGATACAAGATAAACAATTGATATTAATATCAAAGTGGGGATTTGACGGTGCATCTAACCAAAGTAGATATAAGCAAAACATAGAGAGTGATCAAGATGATTCCAGCATATTTATGACCTCTTTGGTTCCATTAAAGTTGACAGCTGTCGGTGATACCGTATGGGTGAATCCAAAACCCTGCTCACCTAGGTATTGCCGTCCAGTCCAGTTTAGTTTTGTGAAAGAAACCAAAGACGTTGTCATAAATGAAAAAACTGCAATGGATAACGAAATTGAAGCTCTCGTTCCCTCAAAATGTCAAGGACATGAAATTAGTCACAAATTAATGATGACGATGATTGACGGCAAAATTTGTACATATCTGTCTGAAGCTAAGTCAAATGCGGCCTGCTACCTGTGTTTGGCTAAGCCTACAGAAATGAATAAGTTAGATGTCATTGCGTCAAAAACCATTTCTTCTGGTGTGTATGAGTTCGAATTATCATCACTTCATGCCCGCATTAATGTGATGGAATGTCTTCTACACATAGCGTATCGTCTCGACTTCAAAAAGTGGTCTGCAAGAGGAGAAGGTCATCAAGAGTTATTGCATTCACGAAAAAAACTCATTCAAGATAGATTCAAAGATGATCTCAACCTTTTGATTGACATCGTTAAGCAAGGATCAGGCACAACTAACGACGGGAACACAGCAAGGCGGTTTTTTGAATTTCCTGATAAAACTGCAGCGATCACTGGATTAGATGAAGACCTAATACGCAGATTTGCTGTGATTCTGCAAGCTATCACATCTGGAGAGATTGTAGACGTGCCGAAATTTAAAGAATACGCTAGAACAACCGCTGAAAAATACGTGGAACTGTACGATTGGTAGTACATGTCATCAACCGTCCACAAATTGTTCATTCACGGAGGGGACATAATTGCAATTGGAAGTATTTCGGAAGAAGCTTCAGAGGCCCGAAACAAAGACTTTAGGAGGTTCAGAGAACACCATTCGAGGAAAAAGAGTAGACAAGCATCAAACGAGGATATCCTCAATATGCTTATCGTCTCTTCTGATCCTCTAATTTCTTCCACAAGACCAAAATTAAATGCCCACAAGAGGCAGACATACTTTAAGGAAACAGTAGAACTACTGAAACTTCAGGATCAGGAAGCTCCGACAGAGTTCTTAGAAGTTATATCTATTGTAGAGCCTGATTCTGAAGTGGATTCTGATGGTGACGAAGCATAAAATAAGTTAACTTTTATTGTTTATGTTAGGTTAGGTTAAGTTAATATTTTTTTTTAATAATTTGCTTTTATTTTTAATCATACAATAGTTTACCATTTATTGTTATTGACTAATGATCACGTTTATCTAATTACCCTCATTATGGTACGTATCCTTTTAACAGGTATATAGGTATTAAGTTTTATTAATCATTAGCTAATGTGGACTTGAGGCATTAGACAAGATTACGTATTACGTAATTCATAATTACCATGTCATTTCAAATGAAAATCACAAAGTAGGTAATACGACTTTGTGATTTCTTAGAATGTTTTGGTCTAAGCATAAAAAATATTGTAAGTTACACTTGGTATAGCCATATTTAAGCATTAAAATGTACATATCATAAACATTTTTAATTTTTTAATTTTGACGATTTTAAAAAAAAAATCGCAAGTGATGCCGCAATATTAAGTATGTCAAAAATTCACAAATAAATAGTACTATAACAGTGTGCAAGGATATAATGGCCAACTTTTCGATTCCAGAGATATCCTCATTTTTCATGTCAGCTCCATACATTTTTTTCTTATAAAAATTATAACTCTTCCATTTGTGCACATAATTACTTCATATGACATTTTATAGAACAGTAATGATCAGCAGAAGTCATTTCCAGCAAAAAAAATAACATTTAAGAAATCGAGATCCTATGTCTTCTACAGCCGATTTTCGATCCACCGTGCGCCGGGCCGCTAGTACTAAACCGTGCGAAGCAGGAGCGGGCCGCCGGGCCGCTAGTACTAAACCGTGCGAAGTAGGAGCGGGCCGCCGGGCCGCTAGTACTAAAATAAGTACTCGTATTTATCACCGTGACAAACGTTCTATTTTCACTCATAAATTATGCGAAAATAATTTTGAGTATAACCTCACGCCTTCTTCCCATGCAGTAAATACAGAACGCCACGTGCTACGATCATTACATAGGTACTCTTTAGAAACAGTTGGCGCCAGTTACATACAACATATAAAAAAAACCCTGTCCGACCCGTGAGGGTGTTGTTACGTATCGTACTGAAGTCTGGAAAAAGAAAAAAAAAATCACCTAATTTTTTTTTCAATGCGGAATTTTACATGGGGCGCGGGCTCTCGTCCTTTAGCGGGTCTACAAGTCATAACTTGAGACCCCTGTTGAAAATTTGCTAATTTTTTACGGATTTAGGGTAATTTAGGTACAAAAATGTGAATTTTAAATAGCAATAATTTTTTATTTTCAATAATAATAAGATGTTTTGTTACTTTTTGGTATTGCAGTTCGGATGGGAATGGAACAGGGCTTTTTTACATATTGTATACCTTAATGCTTTCGTCAAGTATCCTGCCTGTATCCGATGGGGTAGGCACAGTTGTACAATACACCCCGATTTCCCTAGTGTTATATATCTGATGAAATAGAGTTTCTATTTCCATTCATCGTGCACAAAAATAATCTCTGAGATGGTATTGAAAATTTCCCAATTGCAATGCCTTTCATTTTAACAATTCTACAACATTCATAGCGTTATTTACGTTGTCGAGCCGACAAATTTTTCAAACATATGAAGCAATGGATTGGGAATTTCTTTCAAAATCCTTTGGATCGTGAAAGAAAGTGTGCGTAATTTGGGTGCCTCCTCAACCAAGCTGAGCAGTAGCGCTTTAGGTACCTACACAGTATACACGGAGGAAACGGGCAGATTGTAATGGCTACTGAAATCCACCTCTGTGCCTACTTTTTCCCACGGGTCGTACTTAACTCTGTGTAATCACAATAATAATATGATCATTATGATTATTCATGATAGTAAAATTGCAGTGAGTGGAATGACGCAATATATTCGCTTATACATATAGGATTGTGCACACCTGTGTTAAAGATTATAGTAACTGATAGCGGAGTATATTATCGGTTTAAGAGGGATAAATATATATCATTGAACCATTTTGTCTTATTAATAATTAACATAAACAATAGGGACTATCTAAACTATGTGTATACAACTAACTAAGTATTATACAAACTAAAATATAGCGTCGAAAAATTCATCCGCATTACTGACTGGTAGTATACCCAAGAGACTGGCCAAGGTAAAAGCCAGCCATGGGTCACGGGACGTGTCAAGCAGTCGTTTGGAGATTTCATTGAACAAACCGTGAGCACTTGGACCCCACAGCTCTAGGGTTTCAACCCCAAACGACTCGAAAATATAGTTACCTATAAGGTTATTTTACTTTCACCGCTTGAGGTTTTCTTCCGAATGTGGGATGGCGCAAGAGTATCGTCACACGTTGCACTAAAGGCCTACCCACCTTCCATGGAAATAAAGACATGCCGTCCGGTCTCTTGCCATCATCGCGTGCCAAGCAATTAGGTTCTAATACAGCTGGAACGCCGGCGGTGACAAGAGCTCGTCGGATGGTGTCATTAATGTTCGCGTACCGCGTTAAGCGACCCGAACTTCGGCTGCAAGACAAGCCGAGACTGTTGACAACTTCGCCACAGTGACAGCGATGAGGAGAACAACAAGGAGCTCCTAGTCGCAGGGAAGCAGTGATGCGGAAAGTAGTGTCGTCGAACAAAGTGCCTAAGTTCGATGACGGTAGTGCATGAAGCCACAGGCCCGACTCCCACTTACGCACAGCCAGCAGGCGCACACGCTCCCCAGTAGTAGCAGACGTGTTAAGTAAATTGTTCTGTACTAATATGCAGAGTGGCTCATCCCACCGTCTCTGGGAATATGGATTGTCTGGCGGATCTGAATTCGGGCAAGTGAGTCTCCAGGCATCCATAGCCTCGGTGAAGCACGGCACATCAAAATTAATCAGTGTGGGAGCTAGGATTTTCTAGATTAATTTCTCAGTGCCGTGGACCGAGGATATGAAAGCCGGTAAACTAGTACTAGACATTTTGCGGAGGCCGAGACCTCCCATACGGATAGGAAGAGTAGCTTGTGCCCAAGCTCGGTCGTCCAATGCCATATTTAAGATACGACGAAGTTAATGTATGCCGTATAATTTGGTCCATTTTGTCTAAAAGATGAGTGTGTTTCCATAAATGAGAACCGCGAGGGAAATATGTTAATTAGGGCCGAAACAGCAGTAACGAATTAAGGTTATTGTTGCGTATGGAAAAATACATTGTATAACATTTATTTTATAATAAAAACACTGAGGCCCCGCCCCTGCGATCTTACACTCTTATATTGTAGAGATCACATTCGCTCAGCAAAATTAGCTCGCCCGCGAGTTTGCTCGGGCCCGTCTCGACCGGCAGTCAGTCCGTCTTCCGCCATTGCACGGGGCGCATCACAGTGCGCGCTCTCGCGATCTTCCGCGACCTACCAATGTTAATCGCCGCCGCAGGGTCTCACACACTATAAAGCCATTTGAACTGTTTTTCATTTTACCCGACTAATCGCGTACTGCGTGCTGTACGCAACATTAAGTGGTCCTTCTTGCCGGATTTCGAATCTCGGCCACGTGTTTAGTCGGATTAAAAAACCTGTGTGCAGGGATGTCACTGCTTCGCACACCCCCGAAGGGTGTTATAACACGTAGTAAACGTGCCACGGAGCAGCTGACTACTAGTAAAAGTGAACAGTTACTTGTAAAATCAGTGAAAAGTGATAAAACCGCGTGTTCGTCGGCGGCGGCCCGCAAAAGGCTAGAGTATGAAGCGGCTCAACTTCAAGCACAAATTGACCTCGATTTAGCACAAAAAAGTGCTCAAATTCAGAAGGGCTTGCTACTGAAAAAACTAGAAGTCGATATAGCAGACTTACAAGAAGAAAACCGCGGCTCGGTCTCGAACAGTTCGAGAATGGTCGAGTCGTGGTTCGACAAACAAGATGGCGTCGCGTCCATCGTAAAAAGCGATTGTGCAGAAAATGTTTGCCCAATAAATTCGATGCCGACGTGTAATAAAACCTGGAACGATACAGATCAGCAACAGGACTTCGTCAGCGAGCGCCCGCCGCGTCGCGACAGCATCAACCAGTTGACGGAGGCGTTGCACCAAGTACTTACTAGAAGTAATGTGCGTGATAATAATAACAGAGAACTCCTTGCGCGCCTAGCAACATCAAAAGATTTACCGGTGTTCGACGGTGACCCTATGCAGTGGCTGCAGTTCAAGGAGTCGTATAAAGAGTCATCACACCTATGCAGTTATAGCGATGCAGAAAACATTTGGCGGTTACGAAAGTGTCTACGTGGTGACGCAAAAGAAGCTGTGTCATCACTTCTCATCGGCAAAACATCTCCGCAAGCTATAATTGACACCTTAGAATTACGATTCGGCAGACCCGAATGCATAATTAATAAAATATTCACTCAACTTAAGAAAATTCACCCACTTCCGACTGCATACCATACGGAGATCGTGAATTTCTCGTTAAAAGTTAAAAACTACGTCACAGCTGTTAAAGCTATTCAGTTGCAGGAATACCTACGAAGTCCGGAAACGACGTCGATAATACTTTCAAAGTTACCGCCCGCCCTTATCAATAAGTGGGCTGAATATACCTACGAGAGACAAGATAGCTCTGTACCTAAACTAGAAATACTATCGGAGTTTTTATATAGAGAAGCAACCGTTGTTGCAACCTCAGGTGTGAGTTACATTTACAGTCAGAACGACGTAAGAAAGAAATTTGATAATAATAATATGAAAACTCATTCAGTGTTAGCGTGCACTACTACTTCCGATAATAAATGTATGTTTTGTCGTGCCTCTCCGACGCACGCTTTAGACAAGTGCAGCAAGTTCAAACGCGCTATGAGACGCGACCGATGGCAATTTGTACGTGCTAAACATCTGTGTTACAAGTGCTTGAGCGCACGGCACAATGAACCCGCCGCATGCAGCGCTCCTGACTGCAGCGAGTGTGGACATCCACATCATCATCTCCTCCACTGGACGAAGCCTATCGCGCCTCCAGCACCCGCAGCCGCGCGGCCGGCGGCGCCGGCGGCACCGACCGCTGCGCGACCAGAGACTGCACGCCCCGCGGTGGACGTAACCCGCGTGCACCCATCGACGCCCGACGAGTCGCGCCGCGATACCGTTGCCCACGCCCACACCAGTGCATCCACCAGTGTTAGTGAAACGTCAGTGCCTAAAGTGTTGTTAAAAATAGTGCCGGTAACCGTTCATGGACCTAAAGACAGTATCCACACACACGCGTTGCTCGATGACGGTGCCACCGTGACGCTGATATCTGCTGACCTCGCCGATCAGGCGGGACTTCACGGTAAGACAGTCACCATGCGCGCCCGCAGTGCATGGGACTCCGGTGAACTCGTGTGCCAAACGGAAAACGTAAGTTTTGACATTTCTAATAATACAGGCGATCGTTTTAATTTGTGTGCTCGTAAAATGAAAGAACTAAATTTACCTACTCAACGTTTATCGTGTATGGACTTTAGTAATTATTCCGACTATATCGACTACGACTTGTGCAAATGTGACGCACAACCTAAACTGTTAATCGGACAGGATAATTATGATCTTATTGCTCCTATCTTGTGTTTAAAAGGTAATAAGAAAAATGAACCTTATGTTACAAAGACACCGCTAGGGTGGTGTGTACACGGTGTTGTAAACAACATTAATATGATGAACTTGTCAGCTGATCGTATTGCTAGTGATGACAGCGCGCAACATTGCTGTGATTCTGAGTTGAACGAGTTTGTAAGAAAATCATTTGCGTTAGAGTCAATAGGAATATCAAAACAACCGCGACAGAATGCGGACGAGTTGCGTGCTATCACCATACTAAATAATACATGTGAATTAATTGATAACCAATGGTTTGTGGAATTGCCTTGGAAACATGATAATTTTGTTATGCCTGATTCTTATCAAAATGCCTATAATCGTTTAAAATCTGTCGAGAGGAAAATGTCAGCCGACAACACTTACGCGTCTCGTTACCGGGAACGTATTCAGCATTTATTTTCGAATAATTATGCCAGGAGGCTAAACGAGGGGGAGTCTAGCGACCATATTTGGTACCTACCTCATTTCGGGGTCGATAACCCCAATAAGAAGAAGTTACGTTTAGTGTTCGATGCGGCTGCGAAAACACAGGGATGTTCTCTTAACGATTTTTTATTGACAGGGCCGGACTTGTTACAGTCTTTATTTGGAATTATGTTTAGGTTTAGGGAAAATCAAATTGGAGTTATTGCAGATATTAAAGATATGTTTCTTCGGATTAAAATTAAAGAAAAGGATCAACATACACTTAGGTTTTTATTTACCGATGAAGCCACTAAGGACGTTAATAAATATGCTATGACGTCATTAATATTTGGCGCGAACTGCTCGCCTTTTATCGCACAACATATTAAAAATAAAAATGCATTGCATTTTAAGGATACTTATCCAACAGCTGTCGACGCTATTTGCAAGCAACATTATATGGACGACTATATAGATAGTTTACCCGAAGTCGACCTTACAAAACGAATGATTAAAGAAGTCACCTTTATTCACCAGCAGGGTGGATTTGAAATTCGGAACTGGGCTAGCAACGTACCGGATGCTCTGGAAAGCGTACCGAAGGAAACTTTGAGTGACAGTGTCTGTTGCACCTTCGATAAAGATCAATCGGAAAGGACACTCGGTTTATTATGGTACCCTGCTAGTGACGAGTTAGGGTTCGATTTGACCTTGAAGCGTATACCAGTTGATGTAGTAAACTTAAAAAGAAGACCAACGAAGCGCGAACTGTTATGTATTGTTATGTCTATTTTTGACATTCATGGTTATCTGATACCATTTACAATTAAAGGCAAAATATTAATGCGCGAAACTTGGAAAACAAATATAAAATGGGATGAGCAATTGAATGATGAGTTAAATAATTTATTTCAGTGTTGGATAATTCAAGCTAAAAATATAAATAATATTAGGATCCCGCGTTGGTATTTTTGTGATAGTGATAAGAGCACGAGTAACGAAAACTTAGAACTACACGTATTTTGCGATGCATCGCCGAGCGCCTATGCGACTGTCGCATACTGGCGCAAGGAAATAAGCAGTGGACATATTATTGTAGCGTTTATCGCCAGTAAATCTAAAGTTACACCTACGAAATCGGTTTCTGTGCCGCGATTAGAACTACAGGGTGCTCTATTAGGATGTAAATTAGCAAACAATATAAAAATGGAACATCGTTTAAAACCAAGTTCAGTTTATTATTGGACGGATTCAACAACTGTTTTACACTGGATCAGAAATGATTGTAGAACATATAAAGTTTTTATTGCTAATCGTCTAGGAGAAATTGACGAACTAAGTAAGGCCGATGAGTGGCACTATGTGCCGACCGACGTCAACGTGGCAGATTTAGGAACTAAAAGTACCGACTACGTTCTTGGCAGCGACTCATCGTGGTTTACCGGTCCGTCATTTTTACATCAATCACGCTCTTGCTGGCCTCAGGAACCTGAAAATAAAATAAAAATTAATGAAGAAATATTAGAAAAAATAAATATAGTAAATGAAAATAATAGTGTTAACGACTTACCTGTACCGAAGCCGACGCGCTTCTCCAGTTGGTTGCGATTGCTTCGAACTACTGGAACTGTCTTGTTGTTCATAGATAAATGCAAGAAGATAAAAACAAGTGGGCTTACCGACGAGTTGATGAAACGAGCTGAAACTTTATTGCTTCAGCACTCTCAAGCCACAGCTTTCTGCAGTGACATCTTGCTGTTGAAACAAAATAAAGAAATAAAACGCGATAGTAGACTACGCGCCCTGACACCCATATTGGATAATACTGGATTACTACGTGTTGGTGGAAGAATTGGAGCAGCTAAGGATGTCTCGTTGGACACAAAATCACCTGTGATCCTGGATGGACATGACCACGTGGCTCGACTCATTGTAAAGTATTATCACATCCGCGCAGGCCACGGATGTAACGAGTTGGTGGTGAATGAACTGCGTCAGAAATATTGGCTGTTACGTCTACGTCCTACGGTCCGTGCTGTTGCAACGCAGTGCTTGTTCTGTCGCATCAGGAAAGCTAATCCAAAGCCGCCACGATTGGGTGACTTGCCCGAAGGTAGACTCGCACATCACCAAAGGCCGTTCACCGTCACCGGAGT
Organism: Xanthia icteritia; assembly: GCA_949128155.2. Taxonomy (NCBI): domain Eukaryota; kingdom Metazoa; phylum Arthropoda; class Insecta; order Lepidoptera; family Noctuidae; genus Xanthia; species Xanthia icteritia. Next base: position 1,705,444 of record OX421931.1, read on the forward strand.
CGACTTATTTGGACCAATAGAGGTCACAGTTGGAAGATCAAAACCAAAACGCTATGGTGTCTTATTCACGTGCCTGACAATACGTGCTGTGCATATTGAGATCGTACCGTCTCTCACTGCAGATTCATTGATAATGGCTTTACGCAGAATGGCCGCACGTAGAGGCTGGCCAAAGAAGATTTATTCTGATAACGGGACCAATATGCGCGGTGCAGAGGTTGAACTAAGGAAAGCCTACGACGCCGTAGACAAAAGTACTGTCATGAACGAAGCCCTGAACAATGGAGTTTCCTGGAGCTTCATTCCACCAGCTAGTCCACACATGGGAGGATCTTGGGAGCGACTCGTGCGCAGTGTCAAGACCGCCCTCAAGGTGGTCCTGAAAGAGAGAGCTCCGCATGAAGAGACGCTGATTACTCTCCTAGCGGAAGTGGAAAATATTATAAACAGCCGGCCCCTTGGCCATGTTTCCGTGGACCCTCAGGACGACGAGACATTAACGCCAAATCACTTTCTCATAGGGTCGTCGTCCAATTTACCAAGCGCAGGGGTGTTCACGGACCGAGACCTATGCTTGCGCAAACAATGGCGTGTTTCCCAGCGCCTGGCTGACCATTTTTGGGCCAGATGGGTGAGGGAGATGCTTCCCGATTTAGTGCCGCGCCGAAAATGGAGGGACGAGGGTGCCCAATTAAAGATCGGCGATATGGTCGTAATAGTCGACCCAAACTCCCCCCGTAATTGCTGGCCTAAAGGCGTAGTACAATCAGTGTACCCAGGTCCTGACGGACGCGTAAGAGTTGTAGACGTTAGGACCAAAAATGGCGTATTTAAAAGACCTGCAGCCAGGCTAGGAGTATTTTAAGTTCTCTTTGTTTTCTCATTTAGATTAAGTACCGTTTTGAGTGTCGTGTCGACACGACACTGAGGGGGAGAATGTTGCGTATGGAAAAATACATTGTATAACATTTATTTTATAATAAAAACACTGAGGCCCCGCCCCTGCGATCTTACACTCTTATATTGTAGAGATCACATTCGCTCAGCAAAATTAGCTCGCCCGCGAGTTTGCTCGGGCCCGTCTCGACCGGCAGTCAGTCCGTCTTCCGCCATTGCACGGGGCGCATCACAGTGCGCGCTCTCGCGATCTTCCGCGACCTACCCATGTTAATCGCCGCCGCAGGGTCTCAAACACTGTAAAGCCATTTGAACTGTTTTTCATTTTACCCGACTAATCGCGTACTGCGTGCTGTACGCAACAGTTATGTTGTCGGTTTAAGTAATTTTAATTGTTCAAAAAAATATTTTTTAATGTACTTTTAATAATAAAAAATGTAACAACTTAAATTATTTGCTTTTGCTAGTTTTACGCTATGTACTTACAGTCAGAATTAATTGTTTATCAAATTGACACACACGTCGATATGCAGTTTCGCAGACGTTTTGTATGTAAGGGCATCACACGTACCACAACCACACCGGCAGCGCAGCGACGAAATGTGGCCAAACAGTGGCTGGTGTCGCTGCAGCTCCTTGCAGGTGCGTTGTGACTTGTGGTGTGGCGGTTTCGCTGGTGGTTGCGTTATGGCTCTGACGACGACGTGGCCTTGATGTGGCCGGTGTAGCCCACAAGGTTGATTTTGACAGCCAAATATGGTCCGAGTGCGAGTTTCCATGTTGTCGTTGTTTTGGTACGTAAATATCGGGCTCTTACTGTTAATACAGATTTTGAATAAAAAAAATAAAAATATGGTAGTTGTGATTTGAATATTTGGTAATCAATTTGATATTACAATTAATTTCCCTGACTTTACATCGTTGACTTGTCTACGATAATGTTATGAGCTATTTAATAATTAAACTAGTAAATAAATAGGTAACCATGACTAACTGGTACTTAACCGTAAAACGTAGCTCTCAGTACAGATTTTCTGTAGAGAAAAGTGCCACGACTGTTTATGGTGCTTTTCTATGGCTATTCTCTACAAACCAGTGGCTATGGCGAGCTAATCGTTGTCGTTGTTACGCTTTCACGCTAGAGAGCCTGAATGGGTTAGGATGAAATTTGGCGCATGGGTAGACCATTACCTGGGTCCTAACCCATCATGTCGTGGTCTACTCATGTGCCAAATTTAAATAATACCAATTTAAACATTCGCTCCCAAGGGATAAACTCCACGCGGGCGAAGTCGCGGGCATGAGATAGTAAAATATAAGGTTACGCATTTATACGTATTGTAAAAGGTAAAGTCTGTTATGAATTCAATTTTCGCCAAAGAGAACTTATAAGTCAAAGTCAAAGTCAAATAATTTATTTCAATTAGGTATCACAAAAAGGCACTTTTGAACGTCAACATTTACAGAAAAATAATAATTGATTCAATAGAAAAATAATAATTATAAGAGAATATATTATACTTGATGAGCCAAAGAGAACTTATTTGTTCTAAGCTAAGGTATGTCATGGCGTCGTATCTGCAATATTGTTCTTTCGTTCTAATCTGTGACAGACAGACAGGGGTGGTACACAAAGCGTGACGATATCTTTGTGTTTATCGCTTGTTGTGTGCGACTAGCGTGATGGTCTCGGCTCAAGGTCGCCGTGTTGCTATGATCCGCGTACGCGCACGTGCTTGGCGCACCGCAGTGGTGAAACATATTCCACTTAGTAAATATTTACGAAAGGAGGGGTTTTCCAAAAATGTTGCACGGTTTTAAAATTGGGTATGATAGGCAACATTGATTTGTAATGTTTTTATCTCATCAAGGTTGAGTCAGCTTTTTAAGGTTTGATCTAGTGAGAGCTCTTGTGGGAGCTCTAGTGAGAGCTCTTGTGTTGTGTTACGATTTTACGAAATTTATTAAAACATTGATTGATTTTAGTAATAAATTGTGTCTATTATTGCAACAAGTAGGTATCTATATCATAGTCATTCAGGTCATTTCCGCTGTATTATGAAAGTTTATCTAATTCTATAAGTAAGGTATTACGTAACTTTGTCAGTAACAGGCTAACTTGTTGGTAAAGTAGTGACCTGTAGGGTCTCTAATGTAACATTTATTCATATCCACTACGTATGGCGCTACCTTCCCACGGCGGGTGTAGCAACTTACTAGTATGCGCATGGGCAGGACAGTTGCATCACCTGCTCGTTTAGCAATCGCTGCAGCTGTGTATCCTGAGTACCGCACCTGGCCGTTTATAAGGCACATGGAGCTTTATAAAACTTCTGCATTTTCGAGTATCGTCTATTTACAGGCAACTGCACATCAGTGCTAACAATTTGACATTTACAGCGCCTCAGATGTGCGTTTGACTGCACCTAGTCACACCTTTCATTACCTTAGTGTCAGTCTGTTCCTATAGCTAGATGTGCCTTATTTACGGCAGTACTCAAGATTGCACGCGAAGCTCCATCGTTCGGATTCTCGTTCCGGCTAGGCGAGGCTCTTGCTCAAACATGCTCCACCAAATGGCTATTCTTATTGCGATATCATTATTTATTGTTGCTCATGGATCGGTAACATACTTTCACTTTCAACATCGGGTTCCCCCAATTTGGCCGGAGTTCGGAGACAGAGTCAGTTGTTAGCAGACCACTAGCTCCGGCAGCCGGGTCACATATAATAATAACAATTCAGATAAAATGGTAAGTTTGTACTCCTTTATTATGCTGTGACAACATATGTGCCCTAGGCTGCGAACTAAAACATACCAATTTTCGATAGCAGACGCTATAAACGCCGCCCATGTCCTTATGCAATAAAAATAAATTCTTATCCGTATTCTAGAGGCCATCACTCATAATACTCCTGCTGTTCTGTGCGGTCGTTGCTATCACCGCAGAGGATGGAGAGACGAGGGACCTGGATATAGACCTGCCGGAAGACATAGACAGCGAGGATCTAGAGAGGAAGCATCGCAAGCGCAAGAAACATGGCCAACATGGCCAGCAAGGCGGTCCCTGTGGGGGGTTCGGGAAAACCTTCGGTTCCCATGACACGTTCGTGTCAGCTCCCGTCATGAACTACTTCTTCGGATGTGGAGGTGTGCCGGTCGCTCCGTACGTGCCTCATTATACGCCAGTGCAGTCGTACCCTGTGCAAGGGGGATATGGGCACGGACACGGCCATGGTGGACATGGCGGCCATGGAGGTCATGGGGGTGGTCATGGAGGTCACGGGGGTGGCCACGGAGGCGGCCACGGCGGTGGACACGGCGGTGGCCATGGAGGCTATGGAGGCCAGGGAGGCTATGGAGGCCAGGGAGGTTACGGAGGTCCTGGTTTCTACGGAGGTCAAGGCTACCCCCAGCAAGGATTCCAACATGGCTTCCAACCAGGATTCAATCAAGGCTTCTCCGGGCAGTACAACCGCCCCTTTCAGAACGCTTTCTCGGCTGCAGCATCAGGCATAGGGTCAGCTCTAGCTGATTACATCTCAAGACCAAGAAAGGTACAGAAGCAGATCAATCAGCTGTTGAGGCCAATTTATAAACTGTTTTGAAGTGTTTAAGTGTTTTAATTGGACTAAAGTGTTAAATAGCAGCGTTTTACACAACATTGAAAGTTGTTTTATATTACTTGTCATAGTTTGTGTTTTAGAGGCGTGATACAGTGCTACTTACTCAGTTCAAAGCGGTAAGCTATTATTATTAAGTTTGATTCAAGTTTCAGTGAATTTTCACATGACAGAGTTGGCACTTCACTCAGTTATGAACCCTCACTCATACTGGACCATGTCCACATTCAAGCCGTAAGTTCGCCGGTGGCTAAATTGCATATTTTTATACTCGTAAGTATTCTACAAATATTTTTATTACATGTATAAGTAATATTAAAGTATGACTACATTTATTGGGTCACATTACTCATTTCGAAAACTTAAAGTCTATCTATGGACATACATGTCGCCCTAGTAGGGCAAGGACGAAGCCCACGCTCACAATACAAAAATAATATATTATTATTGTTTACATCATGAGCCGCGGGCCTTATTTGAGTTACATAATTATTTACAAATCGTGACAATTTTTTAGTTTCGAGCGAAATGTAAAGATAGATATCAAAACTTTACGTACCAATTAGATGTTTACAAGTGATAGTAGATTTGAGATCTTATGAATTTATGATACTAAACAAGAATTAAGTCTCTTAGATATTTTCTGTATGTAGTATTTATCTATGCTAGTATTTGAGCGGATGAATTTTTTTAACTACTTCAGGTTGGTTTTGTAATGGTTTCATGGTTAACCAGTTCTAATTAAACTGTCATAATTAGATCGTTACGACTTATTAGATGTTTGTATAAAGTGTTATACAATAAAGAGGTCTTCCTTAGCTTGTTCAAAGCAATCTAATTTGTGTCTGCTTGGAACTTAGATACTGCATATAAGGTAGTAGCTTCTGTCCGCAACTTCGTCTCCGTTTACCGGGATAAAAAGTATACTATGGCCTAACGCAGGTCGTGCTGGTCCACCCATGTGCCAAATTTCATCTAAATTCGTTGTTCAGCCGTTTTAGCGCGAAAGTGTCACTAACAAACAAACTCACATTCGCATTATTATAATATTAGTTAGGATTTCAATAGCATTCACTAGCTGCCGGCGTGAGGGGGGTATTTTAGTTAATTTTTTACTTCTTTGCTGATTAACGACAGCTAAGTAGGCAGAGCCCATTAAAAAAAAAACTGCCACAAACACTGTCCAAGTTTTTTTTTTTTTTTACCTACTAAAATAGTTTATGTAGAAAATGCTGCAATCTAAAAAAAGGTAAAGTGTTTCCATATGGATCAATCCATTACATAATTATTATGTTGACAGTATTGTTAGTTATTTATAAACCGTATCTAAGTTAAGTTTTGTAAATAGATGTATGTTTTACTCTAGGTAGGTCACCTCTGCCTAACCCATCGCGGATGAGCGTGATGTTATGTTACGTATGTTTTCTGAATAAAAGTTTTAATGTTTGAATATTGTTTTATTTGTAAGTGAACTTTAGAATCAGATTGTATTTATTGTTATTTTGTGCAACCGTAAATTAGTTCATTTACGGTTGCACAAAAAAACAACAAACCCTAGGTGATACTAGCTAAAGTCATAAGTATAGTAGGTTCGTAGCTGAGCTGGCTGGCTTCGGAATGAGGGTGCGTTGGTTTCCTTCTATGGTTACTTGTATGCGAGTTCTAAAATTCAAAACATTTTATTTCACATAACCATACATGGGCACTTATGCAACGTCAGAAGCTAGGTGCACGGTTCCTATGGAGAAGAACTGAAAAGAAACTCCACGGTTACTCTTTAAAAATAATTGGCTTTTGCAATGTTTGACAAAATACAGTGTTAATAGCTATCGGAGAACAGTGTAGGCGTAAATATTATACTTGGCCTTGGCTATGCTATTCAGAGCTAAATAGATATAATGTGACTATGGTTATGGTTGGTATGGTAGATCAGTTTCAAAATATGGCAAAAACTGCTAGTCAGACAGGAAGGGAGCGAGGAAGCTCTTCGTTTGCGAGTCCGACTCGCACTTGGCCTCTTTTTGCCATATTTTTTACATGTGTGTATACACATTTTTTTTTAAAATCATTTATGGTTATAGCGGCCATAGTAGTACACACTCTGTGACAATTTCAAGTGTCTACCTATTACGGTTCAAAAGATACAGCCCCGTGACAAACGGACGGACAGCGGAGCCTTAGTGACAGGGTCCCGTTGGCACCCTTTGGATACGGAACCCTAAGAATGACGTCATCCTTATTGTTCTCATAATAATTGTAGTTTTTCGCACGATGTTTTGCTGCTAAGCGACTTATTTGTTGTGATTGTGTGTCGGCATTGCGAAGCGAATTGTAATAATTACCAAACAATCTGGCTATGTTAGAACAGAAGCGAGTTTTATGTAAAAACCTATTAGAATTTAATTTTATTGTTAACCGAGCTACTGGATGAACTTCTTATACTAAATTAACTAACTATTAAAATTAAAATATAATAAGAATAACAGTGTATAATTATGTCACCGTATAATTTTGTACTTCGTTAGTTTATTCTATCGGTATTATTTCCATTAGATTTTAAACTGTCGAAAAATTGTGAACCGCAACAAACCATTTAAAATTTCGATAGTTTATAATTATAATCTATTTTCTTTTTATTTATATAGATTCATGGCAAACCGACAGATTGTGAACTGGTATCAAACGTGCTAGCGACGTAACGCACCTTATGCTAATACTTAATAGTCTGCCTAGCTGGGAGCAACTTGGCAGTAGTGCTCGCCCGCCGCTACAGCGGGACCGCTCGCTTCGCTCGCTCGGGTTGCGCGCGGTTGGTAACGGTATAATCTAATTATACCATTGATTATAAATGAACGGTGCTCACAATTTTACGGTGACATACAGTTATCCTCTTTAATAAATAAAAGACTTGAGTCACCGAAAAAAAAAGAAAAAAGATCTGAGCTACTGCGAAAATAATTAACGTAAAGTAAATAAAGATGATGAAGATACATATACCAATGTATTGTATACATAATTCAAGTAGCCCTATGTGTGATATTTTTATGTCTCTCAGGAACGAATACATATAATACGTGTTATTTACATATTCGTAACTGACGACCGTTCAGATCCAGTTCGACCTTGTAATAAACTGCTCCTGCCAGCGAACGATTGCGCCACGATCTTTGCAGGATAGCTGGTAACAGCTGGATGTTGCCGAGAATCGAGATGAATGGCGTGCAATTGGAGAGGCTTATCCATCAGTGGACTGCTGTAGGTTAATGCTGTAGATTATTGTTCTCCTTTATTTCACTATTTACACATTATTTATTATTGTGTGACACTTGCTTTAATTACTTACCAGGATCTGTTTTCTTTACAGTTTTTCCCCACATAAACTAAACAGAAAAAGAACTGCCTATTAAGTTGAAACTTTGTGTTCCTTTCTGGTGACAATAGGGTACATTTTTGGGAGAAATAAATAGAGTTAAATGCATTGCAATTTATTGGCATTACAGCAGAAAAATATATGTATTAATAATGATTATAATGCCAAAAGGGCCTCAGCTTAGCCTAATGTCAGATGACAACATAAAGTGTACCATCTGACGCAGATTTTCAGCTTTTTTTTATATCAATTATAGTATCGAAGCTATTGCCTGCAAAAATATAGTAGGTATATTTCATATATATTTTGATTACTTATTTATAATATGCATATTTTTTGCTACTATAAGTATGAAACTGTATTAACAGGTTTTGTTTTTTAAGTGTCATAAAAAAAAATCACTAAATTAAGGTTACAAAATACAATTAATTCAGCTTTTATGAGATTAATCCTGGCTCTATTGCGATCATCTCTCCATTTTGTATTGAGATAAAAATATTGTAGGTAGTTTTGCCTGATATATTTTTTCTTTAGAAATATAATATATATATATATATATATATATATATAGTAGTATACCTACTATATTATATAAAGAAAGAAAGAAAAATGCGTTTATTGGCATTTCAAAAAATACACCTTAAAACTATAAAAACAGAAAACAAATTATTATAATGCCAAAAGGGCCTCAGCTCAGCATAATGTCAGATGACAACACAAAGTGTATACCACCTGACGCTGATTTTCAGCTGCAACCCACGATAAGTATATATATAGGAGGGCTGGCAACCGTAGCTGCAACCCACGAGTGCCAGACGCTAGAATAATAAACACAGGGAAGTGTGTTTTCGTTTTAAATAAATTAACAGATTAAATTAAAGGTAATATAAGATAGGATAATATAAAAAGCTCACAAAATCAAATAAAATGTTGTGACATACAACACGCCACACACACTCATGTGAGTGTGTGTGGCGTGTTGTGATTTATGAGGAACTAAAGTAGGTACTTAAATACCCAATATCTGTGTCATAATAACAACCATAAAATAGTAAATCTATCATCTATTAATAGAAAGTAGGTTCCTTCAAGGCCAAATCGTGTGACTGCATTGTTCTTCTAAACTACGAAACGGAACGGATTTTAATGCAGTTCTTACTATCATTTAAAGTACCTATATGACAATAATAATTAACTAGTAAAAAAATGAAACTGAAATAATTTAAGAAATTGATAAAATTTGCAAAGTTTATATAAATTAACAGCCGGCGTTGACGTTATGACGTCGAGAGGACCTGATGCTGTAGCCAGTACCATATGACAAGAGAACTCTTCTCGAATATGTACCTACTCGTAGTACAGTCAACCGCAGTCGTCGTCGCGTCGAATGCTGCTGCTGACGCGTCTACTGGAACTGCCGCTGCCGCTCGGTTATTGAGCACATAACATGCCACGCCGCGCAGCACGTCGTCTCGTGACTAGGGTTACCATCTATGTAAGGGAGGATGCCTGTCTAGGATATACAAAATGTCTGATTTTTCAAAAAAACTGTTCTTAAGTCTTAAAATAAATAATACGCAACAGATAGTTTAAAAGACTTACGTTTATTAAAAATTAAAAGTATATACAATGTACGACCACTAAACTAATTTAGAAAAAACAGTTACTAGACTAAGTGATATTTTACAGAAGATTTTTTTTTTTTCTAAAATATAAAATACTTCACACGAAACGATTGATTGTTTTTAACGAATGTTTACTTGCACTTACTACTTAGCTGAGGTTATTAGGTATAGCTAACGGAAGTCCCACCTCCTGTTCCTAATCAGACGTTATGATCTATGATCTATGTAATTATGTATGCAAATAGTCGGCTTCAGTAACGAATCCGGGGGGGGGGCTAAGGGGCTCAAGCTCCCACCAAAAGCATCTAAGTTCTTCCGTGACAAATCATAAAGTGAACTTGATATTATTCTAATTAAACTTTTTGGGAAGCAATACTCTACATAAGGTACAATTGTCATCAATTATCCATAACTATTATGTAATAAGTATTATGTTTTCAAGTTTTTAATTTCTAAACGATGTTTTGTTTACCTACATGACGAATTTTTATTTTCTAAACGATGTTTTGTTTACCTACATGACGAATTTTTAATTTCTAAACGATGTTTTGTTTACCTACATGACGAATTTTGAATCCGCGCCACTTATTCTGCAACACACGTTGCCCGGTTTGGCTGCCATGTATATTCACCGAGATATATCTGGTAGTCTAAGGAAGTCATTGACGAATTAGATAAAAAAAATCCGAGGAGGCTTGTTATGTGTTAAGCAAATTAAAATATTGTTTGCTTTTTTAGTGTTTACTTTGCTAAAACCTATCCTCAGCGGGGTCAAGCCCCCCAATCCTGGATCCACCACTGTTATGAGTAGGTACTCCTGGATGGAACAGGTATTGTTGGAACCATTAAACCTCGTGCAGACTTACGCGACGCGACAGCGCGATGCAACTCTAACAAAACAATTTCTAAGAATACTTCACGGGAGAACAATTATCAGTGTCAGCGCGTCACGCCTGTCTGCACGAAGCTTTAGTTATACGAACACTGAAGACGTGACTATATCACTGCTTCGGTAAATTAATTCTCGAGGACAATGATTAATACCAAAAATACCTTAATAATACCATCCTATCCTTTACTTTACATAATGCTTGCTGCAGGTTCATTATGAATATAGTGATGATTTAAGGCCTGCGCCCACTGGCGGCACAGCACGGCAAGGGATTTTTACGCCACGAATAGAAATATAACTTAATAGTATAACAATATAATTGAAATTTCAACGGCAACGATGCTGCAGTATCCTTAGGCATGCCGCGACGTCTGTAGGCATCATCATTGAAATTTCAATTTTATTGTCATACGTATAAGTTACATTCCTATTCGTCGAATAAAAATCCCTTGCCGTGCCGGGCCGCCAGTGGGCGCAGGCCCTAAATTATTGGCTGCATTCGTTTTCTTCCACAACCTCGTGCACAAAGTAGAACCCTTCATTTAAAAGTAGGTCGTAAGTACCTAAGTATTTATCCTTATAAGTTGCATAAACTTGAATAAATATAAACTTCGTTTGTTTAAAATCTTCTGACGACGCGGACGCAAAAGAGGATCATACAGCATGTTGTGGTGTTCTGCCTAGTTTTATTTTTTACTATCGATCACGCCCCTGTTTCTTGCGGTTTTTACGACTTGACTTACCCTAAATTACGAACTCTTAAATGCAAATAACTACACTACCGGCGGCCGTTGACCCCGTAGTCAGCTGTAGTTAGTTACCCACTTGAAATGAAATGAAAAGTTAAAAAATACGCATAACGTCTGCAGTTTTGTTAGCTAATTTAATTTGGCCCTGTAGATATGGATTAGTGATAGGCATTGATAAGTATATGTGTGTAATGGTGATAGGCTTTCGTTTTTCCTCTAGTTCACCACCACCTGTTCACAGTCGACTCAAAGTCGACAGTTTGTGTTGTCATCTGACATTATGCTGAGCTGAGGCCCTTTTGGCATTATGATAATTTGTTTTTTTGTTTTTATAGTTTTAATGTGTATTTTTTGTAATGCCAATAAACGCATTTTTCTTTCTTTCTTTTCTCCCTGTCCAGACAGGGTGCGGGAGTTCCTGTTCTGACAGGGGACAGGGGATTCTATTCCTTAGCTGCGAACCATGTTATAAGAAAACGGTTTTTGGTTATATTTCTTACTAGCTGCGCCCCGCGGTTTCACCCGCATAAGTCTCGACTCCGTGGGAATATCGGGATAAGAAGTATCTTTATCCTAGCCCAGGTCAGGGTCTACCCATGTGCCACATTTCATCCAAATCCGTAAAGCTGTTTTAGCGTGAAAGAGGAACAAACAAACATGCAAAAAATTTAATCTTTTCTCTTTATTATATTAATAATATATTGCAATTTTTTTTTTTTTTATTGAAAACCAACAAATTAGTAATACGAGTGGCGTGGCACTATTGACTAATTACTTTAAGTCCCCATTAGTCTCTCTGTTCTTATGTCACCGAGCATAGCCTCAAAACATTGAGCAGATGTACAACCTTGTCATTAATGTCCCATTGTTAAGATTCGTCACCGTTTTCTTGATTTTATAATCACTTCGCGCATCATTTTTATTTACACATAGGTACCTAACTAAGTACATAATTATATAGCAAAGCATAGTTTTTCGGGCAATAGCCGGAGCTAATAACTTTGTGGTTTTTTCTTTGATTTCTGGCGGCGTTGGTTACCTACTTACTTGTTTGTCGTCTTAATTGTACAGAGAGCTCTTCTTCGTCATGTTCGTGAACGGGCGCCGCTGTCAGTAGAGACTGGTCATCTCTTAGCTGCCATGGCTTATTTTAATTTTTGAATTGTTCTTTGATTTTTATATTTTTATTACGGACGCTTTTAACGTGCTTTTAACGTGTTCTCACATGTATAATTTCAACATTAATGATGTAACCAATATTAAGTAACAATTTTTATTTATTTAAAAGAGTGTCCGTGGAGTTTCTTGCCCGTTCTTCTCCATAGGTACCTACTACGTTTTGAAATGGGCAACTGGCTTCATATTTCTGACTGACCGACTTCTTGACAATTCAAAAGTGCCTGTAAATGGTTTAATTGAAATAAATGCTTTAGAGTTTGAGTTTGAGTTTCTTCACATATACTTGTGCTAGGTTTACAATTTACTTCAATCCTATTTAATGTTTTATTATTTTTAATTTTTGGAAAATCGCCTACTTTTACAATGTTTGTAAATATGTGAGCACCATGTATCTATAACATAATTAATTTATCTGTCGTTGCTTTATTTTTAATTGCAGAATGCACCTTTGGGTGCCGCTTTGCACGTAGCGATTATTTACTTAAAAATAGATTGGCCTGCAGAACATTGTGGAAGATGTCTTTGGATTCTCCCATACCTTTTCATCGCCACAAACTAAGCGCAGAGGCACAAAAGAACACATAAAAATACTAGAATCGTCTTTGTCTGCCATAGTTTGCTTATACAAACTTTGCCCTGAAGCACCATCAAAGCCTCACTTGCATATAAGTGTCAAAACTCTTTGCCTATCCAGCGAAGAGTAGTAATTTTCCAGGCTCAGCCACAGTTTTGTCCAAAATTGCTTTTACCTTTCCGTGATGTCTATAGTATCTTTTGGGGGTAGCAGTCCTTTTTCGCCTCAAAGATGCCAGTATAAGAAGGATACAGTGGTATTCCTTCTTCTTTTGCACAAGATCTTAATGTTATATACTGCTTTAAGTGTTTTCTCCGATACAAAAAAACACAAATCTTTTTTTCTCACGCGTCTTGTTACTATTACCATCCATACGTTAATATCACGTAAAGGGAGGTATACCAGAGACATTACATTATTTTATTTCAATTCCTGACTTTATGTTTCTATGAGTAGGTATGGGGCTCGATTTTCAGAGCACTGTGTGGCGCGCGGCGTGCGGCGGGCTAACGAATGATTTTGATAACATTAAAATTGTGTAGGATGAGCTTGTAGGTCAAGTTGTGTTACAGATGTAGGTAATACATTTAAAATCATTAGGTAACATTTCTTAAACAATTTCGATGGCAGATTTACCAAAAACCTAATAAAAAAATGTAATCATTTAAATCCAAAAAAAAGAATAATCCGCCAGTACCATCGCAACTAATGCAATCGCATGTACTTACCTAATTGATATGTTAGCGCACCCGTTATAGCGTGAGGGTGCTACATGTGTGTTCTCTTGATCACTCCACTACTGTGCTCCAGGCGGCGGCAAGCACTAGCTCACTATCACTACGTAATATATCCGCGCAGTGCCGCGAACCGTTCAAACAAAACTATAGTGTTCCTACACACGGTGCCGGGAACCTTAGAAACTATTTTTCCGTGTACTTAATTTCTATTTTCTGGTGGGTTTTGCAGTGTTACCGAATTTATTGTGAACATCTTATTTTGTGAAAAATACTTACTTTTTTTAACCGACTTCAAACAGTCTGCCAGTTTATTTGTCTACCCTGTTACGGCTAGTATTCTATCTTATAATGTCTGTTTATGTGTAATTCCTAGAGTGATTACCTATAAAAACACAACATTATTTGAAACTCTTTGAAGTTTTTTAACTGACTGCGCGACAGCAAAGACAGATTTGTTATTTTACTGATATCTCGTCTCTTTTTTTAAAGTGGTACCTAATCCTTGTTCCAGCAGTGTGTCGGACGGCTACGGCATGTTCCAGTCGAAGGAACAGATCCTCACAGAGTCCAAGAGCCAGGAGGTGGAGAATGGGAAGGCTCTGAACGTGCCGCATGGCGATGGACACCATCATGTGACGCATCCTACATCGTGAGTACACTGCCGTTCGATGTAATGGTGCTAGGCTATCGTACTGTTTAACGGAGTCAGCAACTTCACGTCCAAGCGCGTATTTTGCGTCCGGTGTGCTAGGCTGCAATTATTTCATAATTTTTACTTACCTATATGTAGGATGTCCTTACAAAAAAATTACGCCCATCATGCTAGAAATGCACGTCAGTGGTAATAAAACCAGCCTAGCTCAAGGTTAAAGTATTTCCAATTTTCAACGTTTGACTGTACCTACAAATGCAGTGACTCAAAACGGATACATTTCGATTTTAAAAAATAATTGTCGAAAAGCACGCAATTATAAGACACATTTTTATAATTGCGTGCACCTCCACAATTGAAAAATAATTGTGTAAAAATCGATGGGTCAAGTGGGTGGGTAGGTTGTACAATATAAGTGCACCAATTTCACAATTTTATCACAGTCACATAAGAAGAGCACTAACTGCAACCATTTTGTGAAAGTGCTCCTTAATCAATGCGAACATGCAATGCACGCAGTGACGTACAATTCGGCTAGGACGTCCACTACTCCTATTTAAGAAATAAAGTTCTGTAAAAACGATCTGCAATAAAAAAAAACCGTACCCTATTAACCTATACTTAAATAAATAAATAAAATAAAAATATATTTTTATATGGCACAGCATCTGCCTGGATCCAATGATTTTTAACTGACTTATAAATCAAAATCTATCTGCGTAGGTCAGTCTCAGGATCCTATTTATGAAGGTCAAGAAAAGGCTAGCTTTTTTTTTCTCGCCTTGCACTCGAGCAGTAGGGCTGGTTATCAGCTTGGTTATCAGTAAAATGCGAAGTTTCAATTTTTCTAATCAACATCTATTTCTTTGATGAAATGCACACGTGTCAATATTAAGCAAAATATTCATAAAAAATGTGAACCGATAGAACATTTTAAGAGTAAATCTATAGGTATATGAAATGCTGAAAACCAACCTATTTCATCACTTTGTATCAATTTAGATGATGCAAAAGTAACATGTTGCTGACTGTATCTACAGACTTCAAATAGGTCAGTCTGGGGCCCGCCCGGTCTTAATTTTGAACAAACAATATCAACTTTAAAATTCTTGGAAAATGTGGAGTGGGACGATCTCTAACTGGACGGACCGGGCGGACTGAAAAAGGCAGCTGGGGCAAACTGGGTACGGAAACTGAACAACCCTATGGCGTAAAAACGTATTGTTCCATGAACTCCCTTCACTTGTTGGTTCCTGTATGAGTAACAAACGCTCTTGCCGTAATTTACCATACTTGATATCTCCACTAGTTAGAAACCTAAAAACTAAAAAAGCTGGCCAGCCTTTGTATCACACAGGCTGGGCAGCTACCTCTTCACAATCCCATTCTCATTCTAACTATCCATATTCATGTACCAGGTACACAGACACAATGCTGCACCTGTTCCGAGGGAACATCGGCACTGGTCTGCTGGCCATGGGCGACGCCTTCAGGAACGGCGGCATCATCTTTTCGCCGATTATGACTGTGCTGCTGGGCATCATATGCGTGCACGCGCAGCACTTACTGGTCAGTTGAACTTAGTTTTTTTTGTATATACAGATTTACGCACGTGATGGTAGAATAATATGACGATTCTATTATTCAATTGAACTATAAATTAAGCTCTTAATCCAGAAAGTTTCAAGGTTTCTTTTATTTTAAACCGTTCTACCGAGCGGACTGTGAACTTATTCAGTTGTAAAATGGACATAAGACATCGCCAAGCGGCTGGTCGACTCTTCACGTGACCAGAGGGCTGGCCTATTCTTTGGCCAAAGAAGCAGCATTGCCATTCAACGTGGCAATGCTGCCAGCCTTTTGGGCACTTTTCCTGTTGACAGCGATGCGGACGAATTTTTTGATGCCCTATAATAATCCCCCCCCCCTTTCTATATACTTATACATATTATTATTATTTTAAGTTTGCTTTTAAATCATGTAAATACGTTTGTGTAAATAAAGTAACTTATTTGTTGTAAAATGTAATTTCATTCTCGATATATTGGGTCAAACTAAATTAGCGGAATTCCTCAGACATGATGTATATCGATGATGATGTATAACCTAATGATGATAAAACAAAAAAATAGGTTTTCTATCCTACTTCCTACTGGCCTATTATAATATTATAAATGTGAAAGTTTGAAATGTTTGAATGTTTGTTACTCAATCACGCAAAAAGGGCTGAACGGATTTAGATGAAATTTACACAAATGCAAAATCAAAAATTCTAAATATTTTATTTCACATAAACCTACATGGGCACTTCTGACGCATCAGAAGCTAGGTGCACGGTTCCAATTGGTCGTTTTCTATGGAGAAGAGCCGGCAAGAAACTCCACGGTTACTCTTTTAAAAGTAATTGGCTTTTACAATATTTTCAAATAACAGTGTTAATAGGTTTGGGAGGACAGTGTAGGTCTTCCAACAGGTACCAGGTATTTAACAAAATAGAAAATGGTCAACAAATCTACAGTTCACTAAGCCTACAGCATACCTGCACAATAACATTTTTACAAATAAAAACCACCGAAATCCACAAAAATATACTTAAAAGTGAAAAATAACTTCAATTTCGGAAGTCGATAGCAAAAATGATAATATTTTATTCTAAATGACGAAATGACGAATGACGAAATTGGTATTACAACTGTAACAAATCTGGATAATTATCATGTCCACAAAAGCCACAAATAAAGAGTCGAAATTAAATTGTAGGTATATAATTTACTAACATTTAAACTCACTTACACAAACAGCCAGACCCGGAACAACTACTTGTAGGTTATACAAGTATTATTTTGTTCCGTGCGGGAATCGAATCTGCGGCACGCAGTGCAGTAGTCAATCGCTTACCCACTGTGCCAACCATTACCTACAAACAATTTCGAAAGAACAGTCAGATTATCGTTGACATGTAAGACATCTGTATCTTTTCTATCTATTTTAAAAATGCAAGAAGTGTCGTCAGCGAATAGAATTATATCCGATAAGTAAGCCATCATGTAAGGAAGGTCATTTATATATACTAGATATAAGAAAGGGCCGAGAATTGAACCTTAAGGCACGCCTATTTTAATTAGAGACCTCGAGGACGTGGCCCCATTAATGTTTTTCACAGATAGTTTATAACCTGGATTAACACAGGATACTTTTTATCCCGGTGGTAGTTTCTCGTGCGATAATTTCCGACCTCCACGCGGGCGGAGCCGCGGGCGAGAGCTAGTAACTCATAATTTGAAGTAAATACACTACCAGCGGCCGTTGACCCCGTAGTCAGCTGTAGTTACTTAAAATTAAGTTTTTGTTTTATTTTCATTAGATATCGATAAGCATCACCTCTGCGGAGTTTTACTAGCTAATCTAATTTGACCATGTAGAGGGAAGTTGGAACTGGATATTTCGTTGCCCCTAAATTTTGTTCAAGTGATCTCCTACCATTATTTCGAAGCGAGTTCCTAAACTTCGTTAATTTCTCCGGGACTTCCGTAGCTTCATGGTATCGGCGCACAGAGGTAGGCTTTAAAAAAAAAGGAAACATGTTGTTCTGTTACTTGTCAACATGTTGTCGACAAACTGAGGCGCGGGAGGATATGAGATCAAACCACACTCAGGCATACTATCTATTTAGCCAAATTGTACCTAAAAGTAATCACTGGCATCTAAATGATATTTCTTTACAGCTGAACTGTTCTGAAGAAGTGCATCTTACGTCAAAACGAGACCGGCCTCCAGGGTTCGCAGACACAGTGTACCTGGTGTTCAAGAACGGGCCTGCTAGGACTCGAAGTATGGCTGGCACGATGAAGATCCTGGTCAACGGGTTCCTCTGCGTCACACAACTAGGTTTTTGCTGCGTTTACATCGTGTTTATCGCGAATAATGTTAAAATGGTAAGTTGTGTAAAAGTGACAGTTCCTTGAGTTTTAAGTCCAAGACTAGACTACAGTCATATGTATGAGTGCAATAATAAGCAGAAATTGGTTAAATGGAGTCTGGATATTTCTGTGGGGAGTTTTGGGCAAGGATCACGAATGCCATCAAAATTATTACTTACTAACCGATGAAAGTTAACCGATAAACTGATGGAAGTTATTTAAAGGTAAAATAAATAAATACATATTACTACTGGCCCAAATGTGATTTCAGAATAATTATTTTTTAGGTCTGTTTCTCTGTGACCATCCTGTTAACTAGTGCAAAATTATTTTATTAAAAACATCTGCGTCTCCCAGATTTGCGACCAGTACAACATACACATCGAACTCTCCATCCACATGATATTTGTGGTGATTCCGGTCCTCCTGGCCTGTATGGTCCGCAACCTCAAGTACCTGACACCATTCTCCACCATTGCCAACATCATGATGGCTGCAGGCGTCGCCGTGGTGGTCTATGAAGCCACCCAGGACCTGCCAGCAGTAGGGACCAGGGATTACATAGCTTCGTGGGAACAGCTACCTCTCTACTTCGGAACTGCTATTTACGCTTTCGAGGGAATTGGATTGGTGAGTTTTTTTTCCCAGGATTTCGGAAACTTTCCATACTATTGGCTGTAAAAACTTCAGAGCTATTTGCGACCAAATTTACTGATAATGCGATGTATATAGCTATAAATGCGAAAGTATTTTGTTCCGTTCTCATGGATCGTTCCCTAAGGCATACCGCATAGATATTGTAAACTGACTTCACTATTGCCTGGCACATGCTATAGTCATTTAGGTACTCACACGTAATTAGCATGGATTTTTTGGGAATCGGTGGTTAGTTTTGTATTAAAATGTAATGTTGCCAACAGGTTCTCCCTTTGAAAAACGAGATGAGAAGACCGGAGAAGTTCCAGAAACCTTTGGGTGTGTTGAATGTAGGAATGGTGGTGGTCGGGAGCATCTTCATCACAGTGGGATTCCTGGGCTACCTCAAGTGGGGAGACAATGTGCTCGGCAGCTTGACCTTGAATCTCCAGCCAGGAAAAGTGTAAGTTATCAGCCACATTTCGAATTCTATTAACGCCTATAACGTTCCCACTGCTAGGACATAGTCTTTCTCTCTGTAGCACTTTTTATATTATTTCTTTTTACTTGTGTGCCTTTTAGTCTGTGGTAAAGAAATGTATTTTCTTTCCTTCTTTTCTTCTTTCACTATTTAATTCTGACGGCCGTAACAGAACGGTGGTGAAATAAAAGCTGACCTGTTACATTACGCTAATTTCTGAATTATGGGAGAGGCTTAAGCATGGATTTCTAATTTATCATCATTATTGTAGGCTCAGCAACGTGGTACAGGCTCTGATCGCTGTGTCGATTCTGTTCACCTACCCGCTCCAGTTCTACGTGCCGGTCGGGATCACCTGGCCAGCGATTCAGAAGAAGTTCGGTGCTTCCAACCCCGTTGCCAAGGAACTTGGGTATAGAGCACTCCTGGTTCTGCTTACTTGTAAGTATTTATAAGTATATTAGTATAGCTGCAGTGAACTTGAAGCCTAATTCGAAACTGAAATTAGGTTTCATCGGTACAGCGCACAACATTAACGGTATCAAGACAACTAGACCCCGCGACGCAACTCGATCCCATGATAATTCAACCCCAGCACAACTCGGCCCCGACCTTGAGCACAAAAACTTGTCGACATCTTAACTGATAAAAACCTTCAAAATCATTCTTCACACTTACCCTCGTCACCTAGCTCTCACTTGTAAAACGAAATCTGACTAATCTATGAAATTGGATAGAATTGGTAGTAGTAAGTAGTGGTAACTAAGCCGGGGCACCATGGCTCCTTGGGAACTCGAGGCGTGGGTGCTCGCCAGAGTATATGAATGGACGGCAGGGCGGAGGGCGAGAGGAGAACGCCCAGCCCCGGAAGAGCGGGAGACCGTCCGGCGGGAGGTGAGGGACGCCATCGTCGTTCATTGGACGGGGGAACTCGCCACCGCAGCCTTCGGCCGCCAAACCCTCGACTCGATTGGGCCAGTCTTGCGAGACTGGCTCGAGCGGTCGCATGGGTTCCTTTCCTTCCGTCTGGTGCAGGTGCTGTCCGGACACGGTTGCTTCGGATCGTACCTGTACCGAATCGGACGGGAGGAGACGCCGTCGTGCCACGACTGTGGCGCGGTGGAGGACACGGCGCAGCACACCCTCGAGGTGTGCCCGTCGTGGTCCGAGACGCGCCGCAGTCTCATCACGGTGATCGGACCGGACCTCTCACTCCCCGGCTTGGTTAACGCCATGCTGGGAGAAGAGAGGTCCTGGGCGGCAGTCGCCTCCTTCTGCGAACACGTCATGTCCCAGAAGGAGTCGGCGGAGTGCGCGCGGGAGGACGATCCTCACACGGCGCCGCTCCGAAGGCGGAGGAGGGGTCGAAGAAGACGTCAGTTTGATAGTCATCTCCAATTCCTCCCAGGTGGAGGCCAGCAGGCAACGGATGCGGGGGCACCCTTGCCTGTATCGCACAGGCCTCCACCAGTGTCGGACGGGAATGGCCAGGTGTTCCCGGCCATTCCCGTAGCCCCCCAGCCTGGGGGTCATGTGGGGCCCGCCAGTTAGGCGGGCATGCGCCGGGAGAGTTGTGGATGTAAAGGCTGAGCTGGTTTCCCTTCCATCACGGCGATGTGGGAACACCGCTGAGTTTTAGTGGGTATACTGTCATTCCGACAGGAGTCCCACATACCCCGTCTCGTCCCCCACGAGCGGCAAAGCATAAAACATTTCTCAGCGAAAAAAAAAAGGGTTAGGTTAGAACCAACCTCGAGGTGGCCCGCAGAGGCGGGCCGGCACTAGCCGCGCGGAAGTCGCATTAGATCCCGTGATCCCCGGTGCAAGTGTGAGACGGAACACCGGGGTGATTTTAGTCAGTAAGAGTCTGACGGACTCCTCCGCCCTCCCCAGGGTGGAGGACATCCATCAATCCCGCATAATCAAAAAATAAAAAAAGTTAGAACCGCGCGTGAACCCAGCCAGCGAAGCGAGCAGTGCCGCGGCAGCGGCCGCAGTGACTGTTCTGTTTAGTATTTTTAGATCAATATTGATTTTATCGACCGCAAAAATAAATTTGTATTTCACAGTATTTTTTAGAAAAAACTATGAAAAACCAAGATAATTCTGCGGTTGTAACTGAAAATATCTCAAAAACCATTGACTTAAAATAGCAGTCACTTAAGGGGCCGGCGGAGCATGCGCAGTTCATACAAACGTAATACCAAAATAATTTGTAAATCAAACAAATTCTTAAGGTAGTGTGTGTTTATTCCGATTGGATTAAATATCTAGGTTCCCAAATATATATTTTGAATGGACACTGATTTAAAGACGAGTTATGACAAAAATAAGTTTTCTTTAGAAATTTGAAATTCCTCAGATCTCGTCGAGTTGTCGGTTTCGGCTGGTTCTGGTGGGGTTGAATTGTCGCGGGGTCGAGTTGTTCGGCTCGAGTTGTTGTTCTAGAATCACATTTCAATTCAATTTATTCAAGAACAATTCACATTGTGTTTAAAATCATAAATAAATAAATAAAAACACGTATAAATTCGTGACAAGCCTACAATTTAAAAATATTTCGAAGGCAAAAGAGCGCTCTGTGGCGAACTTCGGACAGAGCAGTAGGTACTTTACCACTTTTACAGTTAGTTGCATATCAATGCAATAGGTAACTGCCGCTAAGCCGCGATTGTACCCACCGTGGTTTCTACCAGGCACGGCTTTGTTTCTGAGATCGCCAGCTCGATTTCTCTGATACTGCTGATGTAGGCGACAGTGACCTTTACCATAGGACAGCCATATAACTTGCCATCCAATAATACAAAAATCTTCTAATTGTTTTTCTTTCCTTCCAGTCGTGCTGGCTGAATCAATACCGGAGTTGGGTCTCGTCATATCGCTGGTGGGAGCGGTGAGCAGCACAGCCCTGGCCCTGATGTTCCCCCCCCTTATCGAGCTGGTCTCCACCTCTCAGAAGCCAGGAGGCATCCCTAAACACATGCTGCTCAAAGACTGCTTCATCATCCTTCTGGGGCTGTTTGTCTTTGTCACGGGAACGTACGAAAGCGTTCGGTCTATAGTGAAAGCTTTTCAAGTATAAATCTTATGTTTAGATTCATTATATAGTTACCATACAAAGTCTTCATTATAGTCCCTTATCAAGTAACATGGCTCAATCTTTACAAATAGTCCTGTAGACCTTTACAGGACCCTTTCGAAGTTCGTTAGCGTGAGGTACCCTTCGTTTCCTGTTTCTATTAGCGTAGAGCATCCAGCACTAGTTGACTATTAATTAATTTAACTATTTATTTATTGTATAAGTTTATTTAATAATTTGCATTTCTAACTAACGTTAAAATACCAACCAAGTATGATGTTATATTAAAGAACACAGATGCAGTCCTTTAGGTGACTACAGATTTGCTTGCGTGTTGACGATCGTCGCGTGTGATCTAACAAAATCGGGTACTTACCTAAATGTGTAAGCAAATCTGTAGGCTTATTTAGTCTTTAACTCTTTCGTTAGTAAAAGCCTATGGACAATAAGCAGAAATGTGTTAATTAGATACCTACCTATAACCTATCTACAAAGCTAACTAACTGTACCTATTGTTAATAAGGATATGTTACTCTCTAAAGAGTGATCTTAAGTAGTGATAGCTATAAGGTTTGTTACCTCGTATTAATCTTAGTTGTATTGTCTCTAAGAAAGTGTGATACAAAAACCATGCCTACTTAGCTACTATCGTAGAGGTTATGATCTACTTGTAAGAAATTCCGAATTAATTCAAACAAAGTAGAAATGATATTAGATTTCTATGCCTATTTAATATGAAGTTACTATGTGCGTACCTATCTATATGTTTTCTGAACTAAGTATATTTTCTGTACTTTGACCACATTCGTAGGTATAAACTTTTGTTTTACTTAGGTAGATACCTACCGCTAGTTAAGTGTTTGTATGAAGTATTAGAGACAACCATTGTTGGTAGTCAACGATATAAATATGTCTACAGTTAAAGCTGTGAACTCGTCGAAAAAAATAGCGTCCAACATTTAGGAAATAAATGCACTCACACTAGAAAAGCACAATGACGTAGCGCGAGTGTAAAGTCTCGTACAGACTGGCGCGACGCGACGGCGCGAGCGACACCGGGAATTGTTCTACCCTGAAGTTTTCTTAGAGTCGCGTCGCACAGTGGGACGAATGTATGGGAGAGGTTGAACTCAGGCATTTTCGAGAATAAAAAGTCTCATTTTGAAAAAAGAAAAATGCCATCGTATATAGTTAGCAAATTCCTCCAAAACATGTGCTGACAAACTTCTTTCTATCTCTCGTATTTCGGGAGTTAATACCTCTAGATTTTTTTTGGATAGTAGGTAGTTACACCTACCTATTTTAATTTTGATCTGTTAGATGACAGCAACGTGGTTGAAAAAATAAGATGGTAGGCACTTACAGCAGACGAATTTCAATGTGTTGTCAACTATGTGATTGTTTAGATTTAATTGTGTACAATATTTAGGACCTTTTTAATTTAAATAAATGTGTTATTGTTACTACTCTAGAAATAAGATGCAGACTTTTTTATTACAGCTAAACTTAAACTAAAGTTACACTGTTGAATATAATTACATTTTAATTAAGATGATTTAAAACCTTAGAATGGCATAATATGTCTTAATGTGAAAAACTTTTACAATAATTATTTCCATAATTCATTTTAAATGTATGTGAATTTATGCGTTATTTTGTGAAAACATATTTATTTTTTAATTATAGTCTGTGATATAAAGTATGGATTAAAAATCATTTTAATTTTTTTTTTCGTTTTTTTTTATCATATTTTTTTTTCTAGCGAAATATTGGCGTTTCTCTCTCTCTACCCCCTTAGGGAATGCAGGCGTGATGTTATGTATGTTGGTGTATTCAAATTCAAAAGTCATTTATTCAAACTAGGCTGAGAATCAGCACTTTTCGAACGTCAAAATTACATAAGACAGTCCCCCAAAACGCCCACCCTTCACCACTTCCTAGTGCTTTAGCTGGGAAGAAGAAGTGGCGCAACAAACTCCCCAGCAGCACAGCTGTCTGTTCAGTTAGAAAAAAAATATTTTATATAATAGTATGCACAATGATACCTATTTAAATTACGTAATACAAAACATAATTTAAATTATAAAATTAATAGCCATATGACAGCTAGCACACGCCAATATACCAATCAAAAACATCGAGAACTATACTCAAGCAGAAATAAAAATAACTTAAAGAAAACAATATCTAAATTTATAAAAGCCTCCAGGCATAAAGTGCCTGGATTGCCCGTGCCCGCTATATCTTCTTTATATGTGACATCGATCGTAGGGAAAGGTGCGTATAGTGCGCGCGCGACTGCTAGTGACCGCCTGAGGTATGTGAGCGGTGAGACGGGGGAGGTAGACAAATGCCAAACTCAGTCTGCCAACTTTTTTAATGGCGGTCACCCCCGTCTCACCACTCACATAAATAGTACTGGCGTGCGTGTATGACCAGAGGAGGCCCTAGTGTGAGTTTCTTTTAACCATCTTGACTTTACGTATCGTCCGCGTTCGGCGCTCCGATTGGTCCTTCACTGGTGAAGGCCAGCCGGCTGCCAATCGGAGCACCGAACGCGGTCGATGCGTAAATTCGAGATGGTTAAAATTAACGTGCAGTAGGACCTCAGAAGGCCAATTCTCGTACTTAAAAAACGTTCACACTCTAGTCGCAATCTGTCAAACTTGGCAAAAATGTTGGTAAATTGATTGTATTTTAAACAGATAGCGAATGAGATGCGAATGCGAACGTTCTTAAAAATTACAGCAATTGCCTCTGACGTATGAAAGTAAACGAAGCAAAGGGAGTATGTAAGGATCGCAGCAGGTGGCGTTCTGCAGTTTCTGTCTACCCGCATGGCAAGAAGGCGTGAGGTTATTGAATGAATAGGTAAAGGGAAATTAAACAATTTTTTTCCATAGGTACTTTATTACGGACTGAAAGTTTCAAAAATACAATTACATTACTAATAAATAGTTACCGAAGCCACATCTTATCGCATTTAAGATAATATTATAGGAAAGTTGACTCTCCTGCTTCACATGAACTTGCCTATTATATAATTATTCCCAAAATCTTGTCACACTTTTTAAACAAAATGACAGGCAGATTTAAAAAGTAAATGTACGTAATTAATATTTATAATAATACAAAACACTTTACAATTAAGAATCACAACATAGCATAGTAGGTTTACATGTGAACAACAGTTTTAAGCAGAAAGAATATGATTGTAATACAACGTACGTACATAAATAAATAATATTTAGTAATCCAAAGCTCGTTTCAATGATTAACATACATGTTAAGATAAAAAGTCCAAAAAAAACTTGTCACTTTAATATTTAAAATTAAATAAGCAAAAACAGTTCACATATAACAAGAGCCAAACACCACACATTTACAGATAGTTCACAGACACAACATTCCAACATCAGTCATACGCCTTAAGCGAAGCGGTGAATGGTCACACAATAACGGCTGTCCACACCCAGAGCGTATTTTGACACCTCAATGTCAAATACTGCTGAACCTGTCAGATTTTCATGACGACCGTTATAATATGACGGAACCGCTTTCCAAGGAAACTCAAACTTAAATAAAATTGCTCTAATCCTTTGATATTAACATTCGCTATTCAGTCCATAGAACATCTGCCAACGCATTGTAAACGTGTGGACACACTAGACTAGTGGCTTACTAAGTAATTCACACACTCGTACGTACTTACTTAACTAGGAGATGTTACAAAAATGAAGCTATCATTATCTGTCAAACAAAATTAGTGTACAATATTTTGAGAGGTAGTTTGTTAGGGTTACATGAAACTCAGAAAAATCTATAAATATTAAAAAAAAGACATCCAATACAGTTACAAAATTACTGGTTTTGGTTCATTTTCATCATAAAGTTCACAGGAACGCGCGTTGACGCACGCTTTTTTATTAATGTTAAGTATCCAAACTAACAGCTAACAATGATCGTATACCATACATGCCGTAGCGCGCGCTTACGCACGTTTACACATGTTTCATGGGAACTTAACATGTAGCGTCTGTGAACATTAAAGAATCATAAAAAGCAAGTTAATAACTTTGACAGTAATACGTAAGAGTGTGTGTAAACGAAGCATACGCTGAAGATAGTAGTTAAAACATTGAAACAACATCCATGTATGCACTGAGCATAAAATCGAACCATTTGGGGATAAGAGGTACGTGAGAGGAACCACTCTAGACTCCTAGAGGGTAGTGTTTACTGGCAATTTATGTAATTAATACATGCCACAGTGACTGGTCCCAAAGGCACGTAACGCACGAGTGCCGCACCTCCTGAAAGGACCCATTAGTTGATTAGCTTCGCGACTTATAGGAGGATGTAGTGTGCACCAACCCTTTTAAGAAAGCCACTTAACCAACTTTAGTTATATTTGTGTCCCACACAAATATGAAATGGACACAAACGGCTGATAATAATAATAATAATTATTGATATTGCCTAAATGTAAAATTAACCCTTCGTATCGAACATGGAACGTGGATGCGAGACATTGGCTTTTTATTGTTTCTATATTTCTAACCGCACACAAGGCGTCACAAGCGTATATTTGTATTTTTGTAAGTTTTACGGCCTTAGAACTTTATTATATTTTTATGATAACTGAGTTACTATGGCAGACCTCTGGATAAGTTGTTCATGTCTGGTTTTTGAGTTATTTTTAACCGGAGTCTATCTATCAATAGTAATTAGGAGTATTTAGGAGTCTATCTGAGGGCTTGGAAACCAGGCGAAGATTGTTGACACAGACAACCTCGTAATTGCTGTATCATTGTCCTCCCATACCTATTAGCACTGTAATTTCAAAACATTGTAAAAGCCATTTATTTTTGTAAAGAGTAACCGTGGAGTTTCTTGGCGGCTTTTCTTCATAGGAAAAGACAAATTGGAACCGTGCACCTAGCTTCGGATGCTTCATAAGTGCCCATGTAGGTTTGTGAAATATAAATATTTTTAATTTTGAATTTCGACACTAAGGTTTAAATTATCTAACTGTCAGATAGACAGATACAGAACATTCAATCTTAGGGGGGGCAACAGCAATTTCTAGGCCGACTGTACCTAGAAAGACACAAAATAAAAATAATCAGTAGAGAATTAAGTAGGTAGGTATTATTGGTTTTACAATATTTTATTCTATTTTTTATTATTGCATGCAAAGCCGATGTCGACCATTCTGCCAACGTCTAAAGTGAGTTGTAAAAGTAAGTGGGTGTGTGTATTGAGGTAAATTAAAAAAAAAAAATGGAATAATAAAAATCTTCGATGATATAGTTGATCTTAATGTAGATCTTGTCGTTTCCTTATATTATTAACATGCCATCTTCAGCGTATCCCTCAAGTTTATGTCTAAATACAAGACTAATTCTAAGACCTGCATGCGCACACGTCGGCTGACGGTGTCACGTTTGTACTAGGTAATAAATACTAGCATATAATATAAGTACACTGCGTACGACACTGACTTACATCTAAGTATATAATACTGTTTAAGTGTATTACGATAGAAACACATAGAAGTACTGTTATGATTTCATTTGATGATAAGGTTTCAGTCATTTTAAATAAGTGGGCGTAAAGCTTCGGTTTCCTCAGACCGCCGCCACATAGCGTCCGCAATATACCGTCGAATGACGTTACTGAAATGTTATTTATGAAAGTAATTTGCTGTTTCCCTAGAGAGCGTTCTTTGATACCGTAATTTCAAATTTCGCTGCCATCATTCTCATTTTACAAGGAAACCGTAGCTTTAGTCCGACTATTATTTGTATGGTATCTTATACTGGCGAACTCAGTTACATATTGTTTTTATAGCTTTTCCGATGAAAGCGATATTTTGAAAGTTTATAGTTTACTTAAGTAACTACTTAAGAGGGAACAGGGCCTGCGATTCTCCATTTTTCTTCCTGAATAATGCCTCTAGAGCAATTTTTTTTTTTCATAATATTTTGGTCACTGTACTGTAGTCACGTCCCTGTTATTTCCTTTTTTTCAGCAACTTATCGGTAAATAAAATATGACCCTCCAAAAATTACAAAAATGCTCCATTTTTAACGCCGTGATGCCGAAATGAAAATGATAGGAACTTAAACATACTCTTTCTTAAAATTTGTATGTAAAATATAATTGAATCGGTTGAGTTTTCGAGGAGAAAAAGGGGAATACGAAACGTCGATTTCGTCATTTTTTTTTGTGATATAATTGGTCTGAGCTGTAGCTATCCCTATCGAACTCTATGGGGGCAGACTTGAGGTAAGAAGACGGCAATAGTTTCTTCAAATACCTATATTTCAAATTCCTCGCGGGGCCTGTTCCCTCTTAATTTTAGGCGTACAATACCAGTTAATATAGGCTGCGACGTAAAGCAATACAACAGCCTGAATCAGCAAATCATTATTGTTACTGGATTCATATTTGTTGAGCTATCATCTGAGTTAAGCTCGATTTACTAAAGTTATAAACATATTTTTTTTTATGTTGGTTAAGTTTCTTTATGTTGTGCGAGTTTTTGAAATTTTACCTAAAGAATATTAAGAAATATGATAATCATCTTTGAACATGAATGTGTTTCATATCCTATTTTATATAATAATTAATGTACAGATGAATTTTATTTGTTTTTTACCTGTTTTCACGTCACTATTTCTTATGCCGCTCGAGCAGTAGGTACAGGTAGTTCAGAAATATGGCGCGAGCCAAGTCGGTCTTAAAAGTTTTAATAATTAGTGTTTTTTTTTTACTAACGTTACACGCAATTTTCCATGATCCACTCGAAAACCATTTGCGAAAACGACAACCAACAAAATTTTCATTACAAATAATTAATAATAATCATAAAAATATTTTCGAAAAGTCTTACTTTTCCTTCGACGTATCACGAACAAATCGACATTCAATAAATTTATAATTTAGCTGAATCGATATGATTTTCGAGTCGATATAATTATACCCTTAAATTTTCACAGCTCTATTTTATTACTACTTAATATTAGCGAAACATCGAGGAATTATACACAAAAATAGTTCAAGTTTAATTACAACACACGGGTAGAACATACAGTTCTGAGTTATAATTGTTACTCCATTAATTTCTATGATTAGTTATTAGTTAGCTCGATTGTCTTACACTACTAATGGACAAACGATACAAAAATTCGTGCTTCTCAATTTCACGTTTCAAAATACACTAAAGATGAGTACAACTAAGAAGGAGACAGAATACATCGAGATGAGTTACGATACTAACTGAAATGATGCCACGCGGGCGGATGAGATGCCACGCGGGCGGATGAGTTCGTCACTAACCTAAATTTATGATATTAAAGTAGTAGTAGTAAATCGATGAGAGAGAGACGTAACGCGTTGCATTTTTCTTTTTGACGACTCGTTAAATTATTGTCGCAATATTTAACCTACAGCGTCTTACTGAGCTCCGTTAATCACTATTAAGTAGCAGAGCCGTCAATACCGACGTATTTGCAATTTTCCCGCATTTTTACCTAATTTCCAACTATCGATTACAGAGTCGTCTCCCGCTTGTAACGCAACACGCTACAAATTCTATGAAGAGGCGGACATTTCACACAAATATGTTAATTTAAGTGACTTAATTTCTAGCAATATTAGAAGTTTTATTGACTCTCCAAAGTAGGGATTGCTTGTGGGACACGGGGTGTCCAAAGGATCGCAATCTGCTTCTGCCTCAACTTTTGAGATAAGAGAACACTCCACAGAAGAGGATTGCGACAGCGCTGTTTAAATAAAGGTCTCGCTCCGAATGTTGGTGTCCCCTGACAGGCCGTGTAGCACCTCTACTCGCGACGCACACACGGGCAACCGACGGCGCGCGCGTCTTGTTCCACACGTCACGACTTTACAGTCTGTCAGTGCACACCAACATTTAAATCCAGCATCTAACAATTCCTTTAAAATAATTCACAAACTTCCTCGAACATATCAAATGTTTAAAAACTATGAGTACCCATAAACAATAAAAACTTGTCAAGATTTTTGCTGAAGAGTCAAATAAGACTCTTCATAATAATACAAATAAATGTAAAAGTAAAGTTTTAAGTACAGATAAAAGATATAAGTTTTTAATACCGGTAAGTAAACAAATAAATTCTATGGCACATAGAGCGCTACTAACTGCTATTCAAAATAAAATAATATAAGTAAACGTTTATAGTAATTATTATAATAAAAGGGAATTGAATATTGGCAGTGACGTTAATATTGTTTTGGTAAGTAAAGTATGTAAGACATTCGGCTTGTTGTTACAATTATCAGCAACACGAAACTGTTGTAATCCGGGCTCGGATAACGGTATATTTTTCGAAACCGTTTTGTCTTAAAAACGTAAGGAACTATTTGTTTCAGTTACGTTCGAACGGAATGTTATTAAAACGTCTTTGAAGAACAAAATTTAAATCGCTCTCGGTTAATAAAACGTTTTTAACCATTTTTGGGTTGATCGATAGGAAACTCGCAACACAACCCTAATCAATACGTAAGTGGCAAGCGCATTGGAATCAATGATGTAATGAAATGAGGATAAGGTGCAATTTAACTATACACGTTCATGCTTGTCGTGTTTGAATAAACCGGTTTTTGAAAACGTTCTCATTTCGTTTTCGTTCCGAACAAAATGTTATACTAAGAAGAACGAGAACTGTTAGAAACGTTTTAAAAACGTTATTTTAGTTCGTTTTGTTTTTATTCCGAACCTGTCCTATAGAAAATACTGAAAGGAATCATGAGCTTAAGTAAAAAGAACATTAAGTGACACCAAAATAAAATTAAAAAAAATATATATGAAAATGAAACTATTATTTTTTATGACACGACATCGTTGTTGTTAGTTCTGCTGTGCTCAAAACAAAATGGTGTCCACTTCGAACAATTACGAAAATTGCCAACTTAAATAAATATTTTGGATAACATCTAGATTTAGACTTATTATTGTAGCATGTTCTAGTTTGTAATGTGATGGAGAAACAGAATATTAAAAAATACAAGTTTTTTAACATAAATTTGGGTCACTTTTTTTTGTTAAATGAGTTCATGGTTCCTTTCAGATTTTTCTGTATGAACTGTAGTTTATAACTCTATATTGATAAGCAAAAGCTGATAAGGATACAATGAAGCAGCAAACCATATTCCAATTTAAAACTTTAAATTCAATTTGTTTACTTAATTTGTTATAATTATTTGCTTTAATTTTTAGTTTACAATTTAGTTATATCATTTGAAGGGGTTTTCATACGGTTCAATAAAATGTCAAAATTTTACTGTAATTGTAATTATTAGTAATTTTGCTAATAATTGTCAAAAATGATTTTGACTAGTTTTTCATATAACATTTCAAATAAGAACTATGTCAATCAAAAACCTAAGAATATCGTTGAAAGTAACACTATATGTACCATAGAGACTTATATAAAAAGTACGATTTGGCGGATATACACTTAAAGTACGGGTGTAATAAGACCCCACCTAGCCGAGAATGTATTATTCCACACGCCATAGCGTCGTCGTCTGCTTATTCTGTAAACGTAACAAAAGTATATTATATAAAAAAAATGAAATGCTTTTCGTTGGTAAGTGCATCACTAAGTATATTTGATTGCAGTCTAAGTAAAATTTATTTAAAAGGATTCAAATGTAAAAATAAGAATCCACGGAATTATTTTTGCTTGATGTTACTTAGTTATGTGTACAGAATGCGTAAATTTCGGCTTGATGATGGGCCCTTTTACACCGTTTATATTTATATAATATCGACACACTCATGTTATGCTAGTTGACTCCGGGTTAATATACAAACTACTTCCCGAACAGACCAAGATGGCTGCCACTTATATCTAATTCATAAGAAAGGGTGCGCGCATTCATGAAAAATGTACAAATAGAACCTAGTATTAAATGAGTACGCGTATTTTAAATCAAATTATAGGAATAATCCATTGATATAAAAACCTCGATACGCAATTTCTTAAAATTGTGGAATTCAAGTGTGTTCGATTATGGAAATAAAAGCCAAACATTACATAATCAACATACACAAAGCGGCTTTTTGAACAATAAATAAAAAAGGTCACGGTTATTTTCTATGGGGGTAACACAAAAAACAGGCCACCATCCTTACATACTTCTTTTGCTACCACATACACGCACGCCGGTTGCGAGTACTACGCACCTGATCTTTCTGAAGAACATCACTAATAAGGTCAGTGCTGCCTTGTAGATTTTAGTCGAACAATACGAAAAACCAAATAGAACACACGTCGTAAAATACACGGCGATTTTAATAAACAGAAATTCCAATTTTAAGCTAACCAACATAAAGCACTTTTTTGAAAAACATCGATAATTTTAATGAGGACGAAGCGAGTTCTTTTTTGTGATCGTTTGTGAGTTGATGAATTAGAATTAGGTTTTATACATATCAATGGAATCATCATCATTATTGCTGAAGGACGTCCACTGTTGGACAAAGACAATGGAATAATCTGATTTAAAATACGCATAACAAAACCTAGTCTAATTAATAAATTATGATGTATTCTAATAATACATAAGGATTAAATCTAACTAAATTAATTGGTGTTTTTAATTGGTGCATGTTTCATTGCTGAGGGCAATGATTCGATGCAGGCGGTCCAAGTGTAATTTTGTAGCTCAGGTATCTATTTCAACTAAATGCAATTGGAAATGGCGAGTTTTAGTTTAGGTTCAAAAATAAATTAGGTGGGACTTATGTCCAACTGTAACTAATAACAAGAAATAATTTAATTATAAAAACAAATTGGGATCGCGCAGTCAAGAAGGTCTGAAAGGCATTTCAGCAATGCATTGTATCACAGATGTACTGTATGTCTATTTTGAATATGGTGTACTATTTCAAAACTGACACTATACCGTACAATGAGTTTGCTAAGAATTTGTAAAAAAAATATTCAAGATCCTACTTAGATGTATTAAGAGTCCTATTATAATTTTTTCGCAAATTCATGATTTTTGACGTTGTAATTTTTAGCACCAGTAAGATATTTAAATTATTTGATTGTGAATAACGATAGTGCCATTCTCTTTCTTGTAAGTTCGAGTTACACATTATTTTTGTGTAATTTGATAAAAATAACAATAAATAATACTCTTTGTTATAAATCTATGCTCTTTATTTACCCTCTCTGAAATCAGAAATACTATATTTCTTCTAAAAAAGTTGGCAACCCTGAATGAATTCCTGGCTACGGCCCTGGTCAGATAGGCAGGCAAAGTATTCAGCTGCATTTGGCGAGACCGGGAATAGGCTAGGTAAAAGATGAACTTGAGAATAGGAAGTATGATATAAGAACCATGAAAATTCAAAATTTTGAACTTCTGTGTCCTCATCGCGCACATTGTACACGTAGGTGACAAGTTTAAAAAAAAATTACGTACTATAGACATTCAATCAACTTGTTTTTTTTTCTTTTTCAATTATTGCAGACAGTCTCTCCGAGCTCCACTGTGTTTGTCCAACACTTACGTGGATCATATATGGTACATTTTGTTTGCCAAACCACAGTGGGGCATGGTAGAGATTCCTCCCTGCGTATGAGAATGTTCAAGGCGGTTCACAGAGATAAAAGCTTTTTAAAATATTTTTTACATTTTTTGGTGATTTTATATAAAACAATAACACTTCTGTATTATTGCAGATTTTTAAGTTATTAGATTAATTAATTGAAACTGAAAGTGGTATTTTGTGTTCCAAAGAAAATCCGCCTGCGTGTATAGGTACCGAACGTAGAAATAGCGCTCGTTTGGATATTATGATGTATTTCTATAATTTTTACTGGTTTATACAAGGCATAATTGAAATAACTGATAAATTTTAAGGGGTCATTGTAAGTACTCATCATTATGGACAACTTTAACTACAGTAAAACTGCGAAAAAAAATCAACTGCTCCCTACATTTTGTCAAATGCAGCACACAAAATGCTGCTCTGTTCGCGTGTGTTGGGTAAATGTATACAGCAGATTTGTTTTCGCGATTTCTGATTTAATCCCATAATAAAAGCTGTTCACAATTTGCGTACAATGACTCCTTAAAGCCGCGTCCTATTTAAAAGCGATCGTCGCACGAATTCGTGATCTGTCGCGTGCATATGTCACTTATTGTTCGGAAAACCGGAAAGCGCCGTCTGTCGGCGCGACCACGCATTAATTTTAACCGCCTCTGTGGTCTAGTGGTTGGACCACATGTCTCAGACCCAGAGGTCGGGGTTTTCTGCTCGTTTTGGTTGGTGGTAGTGCTTGTTTTAAGTCCGCCTGGCTAGATACCACCATCTTAACTAAGTCGACACAACAACAAAGTTAGCAGCATTGTTGTATTTCGGCAGTTAGAGGTAAGATAGCCAGTTCCTCTGTGGTTGAGGATTCCGGGTGAGGCTCGCTTCCACCTTCGGCCTGATCATCATTTACCATCACGTGAGATGCAGGCCAAGGGACTCCCCGATGCAAATAAGAAAAAAATTGATTCATCGAACAAAAAGTTACGAAACGATCGTGTATTGGCGCGACCATCACTTTCAAATAGGACGCGGGGTAAGAGGTTTTCAATTGTTTGAATTACATCTTGTATATTTATTAGAATATCTAATAATACATAAACTCTTTAAGTAAAAATTAGATAACACCTACATCGTAACCAACTCAAATATATCTTTGTCCGTGCACAACCATAATAAATTTAAAATCAATTCCTTAAATTCATCATTGATATTTACAGGGCATTTTGAATTAATTGGCGTAATTGCACAGACGTTATGGTTAAGTTAACATACGTTATAAATCATACATTTTAAGTGGGTAGGTACCGGTAGGAGTGATGGGTATATAAATGTCGGTGGAGGGAAGCAGGCAGAGAAAAGAAGATGGATGGATTTTGCTAGACGATATGAATGAAAGGGAGTAAATGCTAATGTGACAGCTATCAGGGGATCCTCGGGGCCAAAGCCTAGCACGCGTCGTTACTTGAAAATATGATTTAGTAAAAAAACTTATTTTGTTTTTATTGCTTTTAAATACCTATAACGTTTGTGAATGTTCTCTAGTTAATCCTAAAAGGTCCTGTATAGTAATGAATTTACGATATTGCTTTTATTCGATATTTGACGAAATATATTTATGCAAACCTAATTAATAAATCTGATAAAACTAATATACTCTACTAAAATCTAACAAATCTTCCGGGAGTGTGACCGATATAAGTAAGTATTTCCGCCATACCCTACTCGCTAGCCTAACGTTGACTATATTTAATAAAAATACAACTTAAAATTAACGCAAAAGTTTGATACAAAATAAAAGTCACATTTACCATAATATCTATGTTGGATTGTTCAAACTAAAGACTTAGAACCGGGTTAACCACACGTCACTAAATGTGTTTACCGCTAAAAATATTTAAAGTATCATTATGTTTCTGTCATCTTCAAACGGCTGACAGAAATGGAACGATGTATTAAATACGTTTACCGCTGCGTGCTAAGTAATTGTTGGTGCTCGTGAGCCTTATTGTATTTGCAACTTTTAATTTATTTCAAAAGCAATTAAATGCCTGAAATGGCAGTGAATAATAACTACAAAAGACACTGAATGTGATGATATTACCTTAAATTATGCACAATTATTGTAAGTAATAATTATGGATAATGACCAGAATTGTGGCGACTGCCGACTTATAGCGAATATCTATATGGTTCTAAGCCAGGCTAGGCGAGAAGACCATGCTTGACCATGAATGTCCTGCACTCCACCATGCATGGTGGCAAACTGAGGACGATGGTGGATTTACTTTACGTTTGGATGTATTTGGAGTATTTTCTCAATCCCTTTGTTAATGAGAGGACTATGTTCAACAGTTTCAATCCCGTGATGTAGCCGATATTTATATGTCAAAGTGAATGGTCCCCGCCTCGCCTGCCAGAGAGCCGATAGACAGCGACCATAGTCGTATATATTACAGAGAAACAGTGGTCACATCTCTAATCATTGTGTAAAAGCACGTGAATGCCAACGATACAAACGTAAAGTGAACTATTTAATACCTAAAACGTAATCTATTATAAACTACGGGCAAACTGTTCGCCTACCGATAACATATCATAAAGTTCCATGGAATAACATTAAAGCACGCTAACTGGTTTATGCCAGATTTTTCAATCATAAGATTTTTTTTCTGATGAATTAATATGGCGGTCAACTGTCATTTCTGTTCTTCAGATAAAAGTTATCTGACGTTTGAAAAATCGACCCTTATTATTAATAGGGGCGGATTCGACCCAACTTGAGGAAGTCTTATTCTGTGAATAAAATTAATTCCGAGAATGACTCGTGTCTAGAGTAGAAAATGGCTTTATTCGCAGTACAACATTTAGGTATTCAAGTTTGGTCGCTCCGCCCTAACACTGACATGTACATTTATTTACAGATGAGTCGAAGTTTTATTGCAGAAAGTCTTTTGAAATCTATCTTCCGAGCTCCACTATTTTTCTCCGACACTTACGTGGATCATATATGGTACATTTTGTCTGCCAAACCACAGTGGAGCATGGTAGAGATTCCTCCCTATTCGCTGAGCGCACTGTCGATTCCTATTCGGTATTGATATTTAATAAGCCCACAGAGTATGCAAGATTTCAAGATGGTACGTCTGTGTTTAATTGTATCTCAACATTATGGTCAGCTCAGTTTGCGGGGACAGATTGGCGACACAAAACGATTGCTCATAGCGGCGTTCTTGCGTCAGCATGGATCGAGACGTATCCTCAAGGAAAACTGAATGTCCAAAAGATGCTTTGAAATTTGGTATGTTTATAGATCTTAGTATGGCCTATTTTAAATAGAATATATATTTGATAAATTTCTGACGTTGTGTAGAATAAACGAAAATTTAGGAATTTTAACTCCTCAATATATATAATTAGACAAAGCTGAAAGGACAATGCAACTAAATGGTTCAAATCTTTGAAATATGAAACCGGTCGAATTCAATAAACGAAGCGAGGTTCAGTTTATTAATAATCTGTCCAAGTCCAGTAAACAGCAAGTTTCATTACAAGTCTTATGGGATCTATCTTCCGTGCTCCACTGTTTTTCTCCAACATTTACGTTGGTTGATTTCTTAAATGGGGCAGTAAAGACAGGTACCTTAACTTAGAAGAAAACGGTCTTAGGAGACTGTCCTTAACTTTTAGAGGTATTATGATCTGCATTCACAGATTATGAAAAATATTGGTGTCAGTAAGAAAATGGGCAGGTATCACAAAAACTGAATTGTATGCCAATCGATCCTGTTTTTTATAAGGAACAAAAATCTCTACGGGACCAACTGAGTACCTACTAGAAAAGTCAGAAAACGCAAAACAACTTTTCCCATACATTTCGTAGGAAATGAGACTAACTTACTATTACGATGGATAGACCGACCGAAAATAAACAAAAAATTACCCATTTTCTTGCCGACTGTTCAATTTTATCAAAATCTGAAATGTCTCAACAAGTTAAATACAGTCTCCTAATATCGTTTTCCTGTCGCTACAACGGGTAAGGTACCGGCCTTATTACCTCCGTCTCAAAAATCAACCGTGTATATATGGTACACTTTGTCTGCCAACCAACAGTGGAGTATGGAAATGATCACTAAAATTGGTCGAAGTCCAGCATACATAGCAAGGGTCAGGGTAATAAAATACACCGCAATCGATCGCAATCAGTTAACGGAGCGTAGGTCAGGGTATTGTTTAATCGAGAAATCGGTCGGAGTCCTGTAAACACAACGAGGCTCGGCGTAATAGTAACCAGTCGAAGCCAGTTCACGGAGCGAGAGAGGGTGGGGTTTGCGTATTACAAACCGGTCGAATTCAGTAAACGAAGCAAGGTTCAGGTTATAACAAACCGGTAAAAATCGGTCGGGGTCCGGTAAACATTGTAAGGGTCCGGCTATTTCAAATTGGTGGAATTACAGTAATCACATCGAGGTTCAGGTTATAACAAAACCGGTAGAAATCGGTCGGAGTCCGGAATAGACAGCGAGGGTCCAGCTATTACAAATCGGTGGAATTCCAGTAATCACAGTGAGGTTCAATTTATAACAAACCAGTAGAAATAGGTCGGAGTCCGGTATAGACAGCGAGGGTCCGGCTATTACAAATCGGTGGAATTCCAGTAATCACCGCGTGGTTCAGGTTATAATAAACCAGTAGTAATAGGTCGGAGTCCGGTATAGACAGCGAGGGTCCGGCTATTACAAATCGATCGGAGTCCGGTAAACATTGCGAGGGTCTGGCTATTACAAATCGGTAGAAGTCCAGTAAACACTGCAAGGGTTCGGCTATTTCAAATCGGTGGAATTCGGGTAATCACTGTGAGGTTTAGATTATAAAAAACCGGTAGAAATCGGTTGGAATTCGGTATAGACATTGAAGGTCCGGCTATTACAAATCGGCAGAGGTCCAGTAAACACAGCAAGGTTTAGGTTATAACAAACCGGTGGAAATCGGTCGAAGTCCGGTATAGATAGCGAGAGTCCAGCTATTTCAAATCGGTGGAATTCCAGTAATCACAGCGAGGTTCAGGTTATAACAAACCGGTAAAAATCGGTCGGGGTCCGGTAAACATTGTAAGGGACCGGTAAACACTGTAAGGGTCCGGCTATTTCAAATCGGTGGAATTCCAGTAATCACATCGAGGTTCAGGTTATAACAAAACCGGTAGAAATCGGTCGGAGTCCGGAATAGACAGCGAGGGTCCAGCTATTACAAATCGGTGGAATTCCAGTAATCACAGCGAGGTTCAGTTTATAACAAACCAGTAGTAATAGGTCGGAGTCCGGTATAGACAGCGAGGGTCCGGCTATTACAAATCGGTGGAATTCCAGTAATCACCGCGTGGGTCAGGTTATAATAAACCAGTAGTAATAGGTCGGAGTCCGGTATAGACAGCGAGGGTCCGGCTATTACAAATCGATCGGAGTCCGGTAAACATTGCGAGGGTCTGGCTATTACAAATCGGTAGAAGTCCAGTAAACACTGCAAGGGTTCGGCTATTTCAAATCGGTGGAATTCGGGTAATCACTGCGAGGTTTAGATTATAAAAAACCGGTAGAAATCGGTTGGAATTCGGTATAGACATTGAAGGTCCGGCTATTACAAATCGGTAGAGGTCCAGTAAACACAGCAAGGTTTAGGTTATAACAAACCGGTGGAAATCGGTCGAAGTCCGGTATAGATAGCGAGAGTCCAGCTATTTCAAATCGGTGGAATTCCAGTAATCACAGCGAGGTTCAGGTTATAACAAACCGGTCGAAATCGGAGTATTACAAATCGGTCGGAGTCCGGTAAACACTGCGAGGGTCCGGGTATTACAAATCTGTCGGAATCCAGTAAAAACAGCGAGCAACAACGACAAACAATGTAACAATGAACTGAACAAAAAACAAGTTTAGGAGCCGATTTCATTAAAATAATATCTTTTCTTCTAGGGATTTAATTTAAAAAAAAATAAGAATTTGTTTTTGCGACGTGATGAGAAAGTTGCATTATCCTTTATATATATTTTTCCCATTATTTGAATGGTGTTATTTTGAATAGTATTAGTTGAATTTAGACTGCCAGTTTTAATTTACCAAAAATATGTTCTTTTTTTAAAACAATAACTTTATATTCGATTCGATTTCGATTTTTGTTATATAAACCATTAAAAAAATAATTTAGAAATAATCGAAATGAATTTTCAATCGCGGCGCTA
This sequence comes from Xanthia icteritia, assembly GCA_949128155.2. Lineage (NCBI taxonomy): Eukaryota > Metazoa > Arthropoda > Insecta > Lepidoptera > Noctuidae > Xanthia > Xanthia icteritia. The sequence continues at coordinate 1,745,699 of OX421931.1, forward strand.
CTTAAGATGTTACCATATTAAGTATTTAATTGTAATGTGAACGCCAAACGGTCAAACGAACTGCAATCAAAACCGCACCCAACCGCCATTACAATAGGGTTCAGTCTACCTCCAGATGAAAGCTACATTAGGGTCGTCTTCTATGATCTGGTCGAGGGCCGGGAGGTCGATGCGTGCGATGCAGCAGATCTCGTCGGCGCAGTGGCGACCGGTGAAGAGGCGTCGGATCCCCAGGATGGGGTCCACGCGGTTGTTGAAGCCGTTAGAGCGCGGTGGGCTGCGTAGGAACACTGGGTATCTGAGGAGTTGTGATGTTGATGTCAAAGTTTTGCTTCAATAGAGTATTTGAAAGGTTTTTTATTAAATAAATAAAAAATAACAGAAAAAGATAAGTCACAGTAAAAACAAATTAGTTTAAAATATATCTCAAAAACTAAGTTGTAAGTGTTTTAAGGCTCCCGACTAACAGCAGCGACGCGACACGGGTAATTGTTCTATCGTGAAGTTTTCTTAGAAATTATTTTATTACAGGCGAGTCGCGTTTGTTTGTTCTTTTAAAGTCTATGCTGGACAGAGACAGCACTACTGCTGACTGCTAACTCACAACACAGTGACGTCGCGCCAGTCAGTACTATGACCGTCTTGCGTAACAATGATAGAAGAAGAACTTCTAAAGTGTGTAATTTCTCCATGTTTCCACCGATTTTATTTTTTACTTTACAAATCGTGGTTTTTGTGTACATCTTCTTAAATATTTAAAATAAGTATAATAATAATTCATTTATATTTTTGATAGTAATCAAATACCCTATTCACCTTCAATATTCAAAACTCCACTGTTGGATACAGTGACTGACTGTTGTGTACACCTCCTCATGACAAAAATACAATAAAAAAATCTAATTAAATATCTTTTAATTTACTTTATTTTCTATTTTATTTTAAAAGTAATGCAAAGTACAAATTGGGAGCGTCCTATGTCCAGCAGTGAACTGTGATAGGTTGGTTTGGTTGGGAGGAAACCATCCTGTATTATCTTACCGATCGATAGTGTTCCTTATAAGTACCAGGATCCAACTCTGCATCATTCGGGAATATCATGTGAGAAATCAGCACCCTTCCATCTTGAAAATTGACCATCTTAGGACAATGAGCTAAAAATCTTACTTTTTAAGACATTTGATCAGTCCATGCAGCTGGGCATAGACTACCAGACGTCGGATATCAAAGGTGGGTCCCGGCGAGGTGGAGAACCGCTCACACACAGTCCGCAGAGTTGTGCCTTGCTGCAGAGCGCACAGTATCTCTAGGACTTCAGAAATCGTTGGCTGTGGCAGAAATAAGTTATCTGTCAGAGATTAGAACATTTGTTACTAGTAAAATATTGTTTAGTATAAGCATTAATGTTTATCTATGTTAATGTTTATATCTTGGACCTTACTGACATAGGTGAAGGAAAACATAGTGAGGAAACTTCGACTAAAATAAATCTGAAAGCACCAACCCGTCTTAAGCAAGCGCGGTGATCAATGCTCGTGCCTTCTCTGTATGAGAAGAGCCTTGTGCCCTGCAGTGGGACAAGTGGCTGGTATTATGCAAGCCCTACCTTTTCCTTAGAATCGGTCCCTTTCCCAAGAAAGGTGAGGCAGGACTTCTGCAGCTCGGGGTCACTGAACAAGCGGCTGAGGTTGGGCGTTGCGCGGTACATGTTGCTAAACTTCATCACTGGGAGAAGAGTTACCTGGCAACCCAAGAAATATATGGAAAAAGTGTAAAAATGGTATATGTGTAAAAAAAGCATAACTCAGAAGGAATAAAGGATATTTAGGTACCCCAATGTATCATTTATTGAAGGTATATTTATTTCCAACCGCAGAAAAAAGTCCTGTAAATTTATAATTATGTTACTTGAGTATTTGATTACGCTTTCAGCATGCAGGAAACCAGTCCTAAACATTTTTTTTCGTAGACTAAAAATATAATACACCTTGCTTTTAGCCACCACCTTTAGTTGATGAACCTAAACGGCAGTCGCTGTTAGCAGGAGACCCACCAACAATAAATCCCTGCTTTCCTTTGTTATCCCAAAAATATTTTTATTTAAATGTTTTATACTTGGTACCTACCACGCCGTAGTAGACCAAGTTCTGGATGCAGGACTTAACGAGGGTCTTCTCTACGTTGGTGTCGGCGGCGATCTTCGACACGTGGTTGTAGCCGTCGATGTATGGGAGAAGCTGGAATTATTGGTAAATTCATTATTTTATTTCAAATACATGGGCACTTATGAAACATCAGATGCTAGGTGCACGGTTCCAATTGGTCGTTTCCTATGGAGAATAGCCGGCAAGAAACTCCATGGTTACTCTTTTAAAGATAATTAATTAGCTTTTAAAATGTTTTCAAATTACACTGTTTATAGGTAAGGGAGGACAGAGGTAATGAAATTATGAGCCAAAAGTGTTTACCTATACAATTATTTGAATCATTCCACTTTGCCCCACCAAGCCGCCCCACTGATGGGGCAAAGTGGAATGCCTAAAATTTTACAGTGGAATCTGCCCCACTAGTTCGATTTGGTTTGGCAGATTTCACTATTCTATAATCTTGATGGATTCTGCCCCACTAGGGTTGGCACCTTAGAACTTGTGTAGGTGGGGAAATAAATGTAAATCTAAACACTACCTAGGTATGTACTAAGTCTAACATGACCAGTCCTAGTTACATTTTACTTAGATTTACTTTTCTTTCTTTTCCAAACAAATATAAAATATGAGCATACCAAGCCAATTGGAATAATTCAATTATTTCGCCGACAAATTCTAAATAAAAGGCTGTGAATGAATTATTTAGTTCCTTTTATGATTATACTTAATGTTTTAAATATCATGTTTTATTCAGTTGATGATATTACAAACTCGAGACACACTAAGCTGGTATAAATATCTCAGTAGCAGCCCAGTCTGGATTTGTTCCCGGTTCATGGCAATAGAATCGCCCCTATTACATGGGACTTAAACATAACTGGCGATATGTGGGTGTACCCTACTATAGATACACCTCTGCTAAACCCTTCGAGGATTACAGGCGTGATGTTATGTTATTGCAAGCTCAGGACATAGTATAAAATTAGCTCACGTTGCTTCAACATTTTCTATCCAACGCATCGCTACACATCGCCTTCTATCCAACGCATCGCTACACATCGCCTTCTATCCGACGCATCGCTACACATCGCCTTCTATCCAACGCATCGCTACACATCGCCTTCTATCCAACGCATCGCTACACATCGCCTTCTATCCAACGCATCGCTACACATCGCCTTCTATCCGACGCATCGCTACACATCGCCTTCTATCCAACGCATCGCTACACATCGCCTTCTATCCGACGCATCGCTACACATCGCCTTCTATCCGACGCATCGCTACACATCGCCTTCTATCCGACAAACATCAAAGAGATGTGACATCGCAAAATAAACGGCCATGTCAACCGAAATGATGTTTATGAACTAATAGTCTAAGGTGCGCCCTATTAGATGGGACTAACAACATAACCGTGTAAGTCGAAGGCAAATTGTTACCTATACTTATAATAATTATATTATATACAAAAGCTGTTGGTAAACCTTTATAAATAAATAAAATATAACACCTCTATAATAGGTAGAGCTCTGCCTAACCGTTCGGGGAATACAGGCGTGATGTTATGTGTTGTAATGTGTAATTTAAGGTAAAGTTTGAGGCAACCAACCTGCCTAGTGGTTAAATCCCAGTCAGCTTCCATGTCAATCTCGAAAGGCTCTTCATCATCGATGTCCAGGTGTTCTTGGCTCTGGATGGTCTCGGAGCCTTCGGGGGGTGCAGTCTGTCTTGGACGGCCAGGTCTGGGCAGGCCCACGGACGCGATGAGCACCGGAACATGGTGGTCGAAGACAGGTGGTGGGTCTTTGCGAACCTCCAGCACTTTCAGGTGCATCACGGTGTCCCCCTCTGTTGGGTAAGGAACTCGTTAATTTTGCGTTGCTTTCTCGTTGAAAAAGTACGCAGTCAGCGCTAGCAACTGTTTTTGACTTGCATGCCCATTTGTACAACTATACATTGAGGGTGTACCATACAACTGTTTAATATCTGTTTCAAAAGTATGTGATGAAAGTATTAGCGTGTGTCTGCCCAGCCCTTCGAGGTATACTGGCGTGATGTTATGTTACCTATAATATTTGTACCGACAACGTGAAAGTATAGAAAACAAGCTGCAATACATATACAAAAAGGTTTAGCTCCCGAATTTAGGCAATAATTAATAAATTTGTCATAATATTGTTAATGGTGACTAAGCTGGTTAAAAAAAAATGTAATCTCACAAAATCCTTACTAATATTATAAATGCGAAAGTGAGTTTGTTTGTTTGTTACGCTTTCACGCTAAAACGGCTGAACGGGTTTGAATGAAATTTGGCACACGGGTAGATCATGACCTGGATACTTTTTATCCGGGCTGTACGTTCCCGTGGGATAATTTCCGACATACACGCGGGCGAAGCCGCTGGCAAAAGCTAGTATTCTAATAAAGTTCGCATTCAGAGTATCTTTATTTGTATTCCATTAATGATTTGTTCGATATGAGATTTCTTATGGAACAAATCTAACTTGAGAGTTGTATTAATGATTACAATGCACTCTGTAAATACATATCTGTTATAGTCGCGAATCATATTTTGATCAAGGCAACCTGACCACTGACCAACAAATTTCAAAAAAAGTAAGAAAATTTAAATTTCGCGGCCACAGCAGCGGATTCACTTTAATGCTAAGGTACAAATACGGACACTGAAGGGCACAGCAAAAAAAAAATTACTTAATTTAAATTTGAAATTAATTAACAATGTTTAAATATGTTATTGATATTAATTAACATAATAATGATCTAATTTAATTGTTACCTTACCCTATTTCTATTACACGTTGTATATAATTATAACGCTGGTAATTATACCAAAACACTTTGCGATGCACCTCCTTATGATAATTTTAATAACCTAATGATAATTTTACACAAATACTTTTAGGTGCCTATCGTAGGAAAACGTATTCAAAACGTATGTACGTAATTATTAATGTACTTTAACGTAAACATGATTATTTAATTAGTAGGTACATGTTTGTCACGGAATTCAGAACATTTTTTTGCGCCGATAGCGATGGACATAACTTTGTCGTAATAAATAAATACATAATTATTTCTACTGATCATAAGTCAATTCATCTCCAATTAAAGCGGTCGACGACTCCACTTGATTATTATTTCTGAATCAAAACAATAAATCAGACGCAAAACAATAAGAATCAATCAAATAAACAACGATGTTTGTTAATTCTGTTGCGTAAGTACGTTGATGTGCGTAATGATACAATAACAAGATGCAACTAGCTCGTAATCAATGCCTATAAAACTTCGCTTCGCAATCTTTAAAACATAAAAAATAATACCTACTTATTAGCAAGCCATTTAACTCTTGCGGAAAATGTCTCGAAATATACTTCCGTGAATAAAATTTCTCTATAAGTAGCATAAATTGGTTAAATACACTATTAATCCATAGGTATTATTTCCCCATGGAATTCAGAAAGGCCAATTCCCCAAATACTTTATTAAAACAACATGTAAATTAATCTAAATCCTCAATACGGCTCATAATAATTATTCAGGCATTAACATTCGCTTTGCGCAAACTTGCTGCGTCCGCGAGAAGCCAACCTAAGTAATTACAAGTAACACGATTGCATCCGATGATCATCTCTCTCCAAACGAAATTACTAAGTCGCATTAAAACAATCATGACTTTTCCTACACACATTCTAAGCAGGATATACACAAGCGGCAAGGGGCGCGGGCGTTGCACCGCCCGTTTCATATTTCATACAAAATGTATAGGAACGACGTGGCGCAGAACATACACACAACGCCCGAGCCGCACCGTCGCCAGGCCCGCGCCACTCGCCATTTGTGTATGTCTCGCGCCTAAAGATAGAAAATGAACAAATAAAACATCGTTCGTAATTAAAAGCACAGCTACCCCGGTAAGCAAACACAATTACATGCAAAACGATTGCATCCAATAATTGTCTCTCTCCAAACTAAACAACTAATCCCCATTAAAAAAATCTTAACTACTCTTATGCGCATCCTAAAGATAGAAAATGACCGAATAAGCCATCGTTCATAATTAAAAGCACAGCTACCCCAAGACGGTAACCTAGTTACATGCAAAACGATTGCATCCAAATTCGTCCCTCGCCAAACAAAATTACTAAGCCCTGTTTAAAAATCTTGACTATACTTTCCTGTGCGTATCTTAAAAATAGCAAAATTAAGGAATAAAACATCGTTCGGAATTTAAAGCACAGCTTCCCGAGCGGCTACTTCTGCAACAGTACGCATCTCCCTACCTAATTACCTCCGCAGTCTGTACGCGCCACCCTTACGCAAAATCAATCAAATCTGTCTAGACATCACGATATCAAAGCATCGAATATTCCGCACCGTCGCATTTATAACATGAGAATAACTACAGATGAACTGCAGACAACCTCACGCCCGGCGCCCTAACCATCCCTCACCCCAAAATGATTACCTTCCCGTTTTATTTTGAAGAGTACCAATTTCAGAGCTAGGTATATTCGGTTCCCCCTTTATTGGGCTCTCGCTCGCACTTATTAAATCGATCGACTCTATGCAGTCCCCCTGTCTGTCTGGCTGGGGTGACTTTGAGGTACGTTGATGCAAACATTTATAGATGTTTGTATTCGCAAATGGCGGACGTAGGGCGCGGCACGGTGTAGGCCGGAGGTAGACCGTGTAGTACTTACCGACAAGCGTGGCTTTCCGGTGGGTGTTCAGGTCGTGGAGGAGATGCGCCAGTAAGGTCGGCAGCTTACTCGATCCGCTCGACACGAACCGAGTCTCTTCTTCCATTATAGTCTGTTAAAGTACATTATTTCTATATACAAAACAAGTAAACTGCATAATTTAGATACAATTACGGCAAGGTAACCAACCCGCACTGGACCCGCGTGGTAGATTAAGGCCCACTCCCTCTCACAGAGACGCGGCCTGAGTCCCAGCAAGGGAACGTTATAGGCTGATTATGTATACGGTATAACCGTATCATGTATGTAAATTATTGATTAGCTCGTAATTCATATAAGCCACTTTTTAATGAAGTCAGCATTGATGATGCACCTACACCTAGTACTCGCCTAAATGTTCACGTGGTTTCCAAGTCATGTCCGGCCATAGCGGCCGCGACACACGTGGTCGTAAAATTACGCCCAACGTTCAAGGCTAGTATGATCATTAATCAGCAGATATATTAGGTCTTAACCTATGAAATTGCCGTTCTGCAGTACTGGCCATTTCAAATCAAAATAATTTTTGTTTGGCTAAGAATTCTAATTTCAAATTAATTTTATTTTAAAAACATGTTTTTTTTTTCCAAAAGTAGTCATTTGTTTATTGATTAGTGTTACATTTTCATCGCATTTCAATATTTTTCGTCATCATGGATACGTTAAAAATTCGAGTAATTATGGAATATGAGTACCGTCGTGGCAGCAACGCGGCACAAGCGGCACGCAACATCAACGACGTTTACGGAGCTAACACTACAAACCAACGCACCACCTGTTATTGGTTTGCTCGCTTCCGTTCTGGAAATTTCGACCTGAAAAATGAACCTCGCGGTCGTCCAAAGACTTTGGTCGAAAATGACGAATTAAAGGCGATTGTGGAAGCTGATGATACACAATCTACGGCTGAATTAGCAGCAGCTTTCGACGTTAGCGTCAAAACAATATTGGTCCATTTGCGTCAAATTGGCAAGGTAAAAAAGCTTGACAAATGGGTGCCCCACAAACTCAATGATCGCCAGCGCGAAGTACGCGTCGAGACGTGCCTTGCACTGCTCAACAGACACACAAATGAAGGAATTTTGAACCGCATTGTTACCTGCGATGAAAAATGGATTCTGTTTGATAACCGCAAGCGCTCAGCAAGTTGGTTGGATCCTGGTTCAGCACCTAAACAATGCCCTAAACGAAAACTTACCCCTAGAAAAGTGATGGTCACTGTTTGGTGGTCTAGCGTCGGTGTGATTCATCACAGCTTCTTACCAAACGGGGTGAGCATTACTGCAGATGTGTACTGTGAAGAACTGAACACAATGATGGAGAAGCTGGCACATCTCCAACCAGCATTGGTCAATCGTTCGTCTCCGCTGCTCCTGCACGACAACGCGCGACCTCATACTGCACAGCAGACGGTCTCCAAGTTGCAAGAACTGGGGTTGGAAGCTCTCCGTCATCCGCCCTACTCACCAGACCTTGCGCCTACAGACTACTACTTTTTCCAGAATTTGGATAACTTCTTGGCGGAAAAAAAATTCAATACCCGAGAGGCAGTACAAAATGCCTTTGAAGAATTTGTTGCCTCCCGTCCAGCTGATTTCTTTAAGAAGGGCATCAATAAACTGCCACTGCGTTGGCTAAGATGCATTGATTGCATGGGTGATTACTTCGATTAATACAAATAAAAAAATACATGAAAAAAAAATCGTTTAAATTTTTTCATACAAAACGGCAATTTCATAGGTAAAGACCTATTATTACACTTTAGACTAACAGGCTACTTTGTTATTATCAATTAACAGACTGCTAAAATTAACTTCAAAGTAAAGTCGTGTAAAACTTTAATGAACCACCCCATTTAGTCTTAATAATCTCGGAAATTACATAATTGACCAGTACCCTAATTACGTAATACACGATCAATCGGAATTTAAATCGTTTTGAAACAAATTGCTAATCTATTGCTACATAAGTTCGAAAAAAAAATCTGCTCAACATCGTAAATAACGCAATGAATGTTGTTGAACTGTCAAAATGAAACAAATTTGTCGTAATCGTTTACGAAAAATGTGTTGCGTAATTAGATAGCCGATATAATCGTAAAAAAATAATATTGAAGCTTTTCAAATTTCAATAAATCAATATATTTATATATTGATTTATTGAAATAGCTTAAATTTAAATTGTCCAATCAAATAGAATTTAAAGTAACATGAGATCAATAAGAACAAAATAATCAGTAACTTGGTTATTTCATAAACAAATTATTGCCTTGGAAATTGGCAAGATAACTACATCAATCTCAAATATAAAAATTTAAAGACCTTAGAATGAAAGAGATGAAATTTTCATCAGTATAAATATGTTTGAAGTAATCTTGGTGAGAATGGAAAATTTGTGAGAAAATTGCCTTGGTGGAATGGACCTTAGGGGGATATTAAACTATCATAATATCTATGAGTCATACATATACATTGTAAATAGAAATATTATGGGTAATTTGTGAGCTTCTTAGATATATATATGATCCTAGATATATGATAGTGTAATATACCCCTATATTATATACTATCATATCTATGATCATAGATATTATATATACCCGGAAATAGACTAAAATTATAAAGAGGTAAAATTTGTGAGTTTGTATGTATAATCTTCGGAACTACTGATCCGATTCCGAAAATTCTTTCACTAATGTAGTATTGCAGTGTTTTTATTTTATGTTGAAACGCGCACGAATTTGCGGACAGAAAGAAGCTAGTCAATTATTTTATTGCCTGACATTGTTTTGATGCGTAGTGGTGAGCGAAGAAACGCCAAAATAAAGTTTAGGGTCAAGGTAATAAGTCTAGCTTTGTTAATGGAGATAAGTGTTCATTGTTAATAGGGTTCTTAGAAATAAATGTTATAGAAAAGTGGCTTTGGAAAATAACGCCAAATATTTTAGCAACAAATAGTAAATAAATAAAAAAAATAATTAATTCAGATAAATAAATCCATACAAATCGATTAAAATTAAAATTAAAAATTAAAATTACAACTATAATATACAAAAGTTAGAATACTTTTTAGACTAGTCTCATAGTTGGATAATAAGTCTGTAATATCATTTTTTACTTTGTTGCATAATCAATTAAATAGTATCTTGGGCAAGGCACCGTAGACACCAAAATCGCGTTAGGTTAGGAAACATTGCACAGTACTGATTTTTTGGGATATTGTATAAGCTGCAAACTTGTTTTTACAATATTGGTATCTATCCTATACCAATATTGTAAAAACAAGTTTGCAGCTTCGAAAGACCTTTCAAGAAGTCAGGAAAGCCTGGCTGTTTTGAAAGGACGCCACCACACAGTTACAATGACCATCTCTATCAAGATATGGGTGACAGTTCAAAGTTGACAGTTATAGTGAGGCGCCCTTCATCTCCCATGACTTTCCTCATAGAATGAGAAATTTAACCGATATCCTGGTCGGAAGACGGCTAAAACTGAACCAAATTTTGATCTTTTTTGGACAAAAGGCTAATGTTTGAGGTGCGGTATCTAGGGTTTTATTGGACCTAACGAGTTACGGCTGCGCTCAGATAGAAAAATGTTTCACTTTTACGTAGGATGTGCATCTTTTAAAAGTAATAAGTCAAAAACCGAAAGAAGTCCGAAAATTTCAAGGTTTTTCGAGCACCACACACTTAGAACAGATCTTTTGAAACTGCAAACTTGGTTTTACAATACTGGTATCTAACTTAACAACATCCCAAGAAGTCAGTGCAGTGCAGTTCTATTTATTGTGACCAATGCAAATGTCTTAAATGACTGGCCTATCTGTAATGAGTACTTTTTTACACATGTCTGCTGTCCACAATGGCCCTATCAATATCTGTAAGTATCGTAAAACATGCCTAATAAAGGGATGAAAGAGATTATTTATAAATATTTTAATAAGTCTGTTTGCCTATCAAGATAATTATGGCAATTTTCACACAACTATGGGAAATTTAGTATGATGATGTGACAAGACTGATGTTTATAAGAATATTTTTACCATTTGAAAACGAAAATATGAAGACTACTAGAAGATACTGTTTCTGTACTTACACACCAATGTTCTGCTGTGACAGATATTATATGATAGACATTAAAATGTTTGAAAAAAAAAACTGAAGACAAAGTACTTGTTGATCTCGCTGGCACCCCCCTGTTGTGTTCAAACAGAACCTGTGTTCCAAGGGACATCTGACTGTAGAGTCAGATGTCCCTTGGAACACAGTTTCTGTACACAGGTGTGTTATGTAGATACAGAAACAGGCCTTGTTTGAAAAAAAATGAGAAGATCAAGTACTTACTTGTCGATCACGCTGGCCTACATGTTGACATGAGAAACCTATAATGTGACTTAGCAATAAATTACTTACCAGATGTTCTCCGAGTTTCTTGACAACAGGCTCATACTGCACTGTCTTAGACCAGCTATCACACACAAAGCAAAGGTTGAATAAGTAGACGTTCCTCTCATATCTGGGGTTGTCAATCCGTATTGGGTAGCCTACAATCTTGTGACCAAGGGCATTTCTGAAAATTATATTGTATTAGTATTGGTTGTAATTGTTTTATAAAACTGTACAAAACTATTTAATTTTTAAAATATTTTTAAGTCAGTGATTAGTTTTAAAATAAATAGATAAAGCACTTCCTAATCAATAATATTTAAATAAATTATCTCAAAACAATATTAAAATACATTCAAATAACACTAGAGATTTCAGCAGAATTTAATTAAACTACTGATTGAATTTAAATTTAACAAAGTAACATATTACAGAAATGTGCTATACATACTTACATAGTCATTGTACATTTCTGAATTTGTGGTTTTGGAATGATGTATGCACTGATGGAATCAAACACTTCCTTGGAAATGTAGTCTTCAGGAAACTATGAGCAAAACAGAGAGAACAATTTCAGTGAGTGGGACATGTTAACTGCTTGCTGGCTGAGAGCAGTATGACCAGACAGGGGAGGAGCCAACCAGTGTGCAAGCTTCATCCCAACTTCGTTTGCACTGGCCGCTGTCTAGACGGGGGCCCGACACGCGTATACACAAGTACTATAGCACGGTCTAGACGCTAGACGCACTACATAAGTACAGGTGCAGGTACATAGCCCTTAGATCAATAATCCACAGATCATCATATACTATCTATGCATGTAACATCTATGTGTGCATACCTTGCACTACTTATGCGCAGTCACCAAATACGACCCGTACAGAGAAAATTGCACATTAAAGACAGAAAAAAACGCAATTTGACCTTACAATAATAGTGAGTCATACCTGACACGAAATTTTGGGGCCCGCCACTGGATGGAACTCGCCGAGGAATATGCACCTGATAGGCCCCTCTCGTCCACAACCCTCGTAGTAACGCGTCTCCATCATTTTAGTGGTGGTCATCAAGCTTATTTTGCCGTTTTTGCCGTCCTCATACTCTAACTGGCTCAATACGTTCGGACGACGTTCCACTTGCATTTGATAACGCTTAACGGCGTATCATAATATGAAAACAATAATAAAAAAAGTAACACACAAATAAAGTATTAAACAAATAGCACTTTTATAATAATACGTGAACGTGTGGACATTTTTGACGTTCTGTTTGATTGAATTGTTGAACGACAGAACGAAAATAGGAATGAAATGAATGACCGATTTCCTTATATTTCACATTGCTACAGATGAGAAAAAGATCAAGATTTAACCACTTTTCAAACCATTTTTACTAAATTATCAAGACCCGCGTCAGATAAAATTACAATTATGTGTAGCACGTACGAATTACTTGTCGAATGATATGTTTACGATAAAGAAGGAAAGTTTCGAAATTTCGGCAACGGTGCTGTCACCTTTTGCCAATCTGAAAACCCTCGTTTATAGAGTTCCCAAAAGACCCACCTAGTTGGTTGTGGTTGTGGCCAGATGGCGTTGTGTACTTGGCGGGCCCCGGAGGAGAAACTAGTCGTTTCAAATGTCAAAAGTATCTGATAACATTACACTCCTTTTTGGGCAGTCGTGTAAAAATAAAAATAAACACACCGCTTATCCTAAAAGTTGGCAGCGTCGCAAATAGCTGTCAAATATTTTGGTAATAATACTGTATGGAAATATGAAATGTGGCTAAGTAACTAGTGAATTAAAATATTGTTTTTTTTTCACATCTATTCAAAAAGAATTAATTTATTCTCCGTAAATAGGGACTAAAATAGCTTTTTAATCCCTAAGGACTAAAAGTGGATTGTATTTGGAATGTGGATGTTGTTAGTAAAAGTTCCAATCACCAAAGAGATCAATCACGAACATTGTATGAACAAGTAACAGGCTGGCAGGAGAGAGAGAAAGTGTGAAATTGGTCAAAATGAAAATCCAAGATGGCGGCAGTGAAATTTTTAAAATTTTTCATCGTGGTTGTCATTTTCATAGTTTTCAAGGGTGCTAAAGCCGATAGTGAGGTCAAAATGTAAATCAAAGATGGAGGCTCCATATATTTTTTTTTGTTTTAAATCATTCCTGAGAAGGAACTTCGTTCGTGATGGGGGTCGGACTGCACACGTTCTTTTTTCTCATAGAGGATGATAAAAAGAAGAGTGTTCACCTCGGGAGCAACACTATTTTAAGCTCGAGTGAGGTACTTTGAATCCCTCGCTGCGCTCAGGATTCTACTCTAGAATCCCTCGCTCTGCTCATACATCAAATTCTGTGTTTTAATTGCAATTCATTATTCTAGTTCGCTAATTAATTAGCCACATTTCATATTTCCATACAGTAATATTGCCAAATTAATCGAAATATTTGACATCTATTTGCGACGTTGCCCATTTTCAGAATAATCCCACGTTCGCACGGTCGTAAAAATATCGTGACGGGATTTTATCGCGCACTGGATTTTTTACTCACAATGTTGAGCCGAGCGTTGAGAATCCAACGCGTTGGGACGCACTCTCGTTCCAGCGTGTTGCAAACACACTGTTGGATTTTCAACTCTCGGCGCTAAGCTGAGCGTTGAAAATCCAGTGCACAAAAAACATCGCCGCGATTTTAATACGCCCGTGCAAACGTGAGCTAAACGCTCTTAATATGATTGAAAATGTATCTGTGAATGCTTTGAAGAGTGGGGCTTGTGGCTAAGTAATAACAGCCGCATGGGTCAATCGATCAGTTTAGCTACGCTTGCCGCGGTTGGCGCGTGGATGGGTGACCATCTTTACATACCGAGACTCCTCCGTGCCTCGGAAAGCTCGTTAAGCCGTTGGTCCCGGCTATCGTTCTTGGATCTTTGACAGTCATTACGGGTCGTCAGAAGCCCGAAAGTCTGACAACCAGTCTTACCAAGGGGTATCGTATTACCCAGTAAGTGGGTTTTGGAGGTCAGATAGACAGTCGCTTCATGTAAAATACTGATATTCAACTGCATCCGGTTAGACTGGAAGCCGACCCCAACATAGTTGGGTAAAGGCTAGGCAGATGTTGATCTGTGAATGCCAATTTAGGCTTTGATTTGATTATTTATTCAAATTTTAAACCACCTAACTAGTAGCTAGATGATTCTAATTTGGCAATTGCGGTTAATTTTATAACAATTTTCGTCGATGGTTTGTCTAGCCTTTTGATTACAGATGATTGGTGTTAGGTACCAATCATAGAAATATAAAAAACAGTACTTTACTACTTTCTTTCTTGTATCTATGGTACCAATTCCCTTTAGTGCGTGATTGCGTAAAAGCACAGACTGACTTGTAAAATTTGTTTGTAATGTATCAGTAATTTATCATTCGCGGCAAGCTTGGTTACAATATACGGTGATACACAAGACGCGGCGAAAGCTCGCTTCGAGTACCATGAAATTTTCGTTTCTCATACTTGTTTCCGTTTCAAAAGAATTTACGAAACAGCCGACAGTCGAGTGCAGGATCCGGCGCTCGCATCGAATGGCACTGGCTACTGTAACGCGTTACAAAAACTCAATACATTACAAACAAATGTTACAAGTCAGTCTCCGCCTTAAGTATTTAATCTGATCAGGGTTTGTTTACACTTTCATCAGATACTTTTGGAATAAACCATACCTACTTTAAATATTTAAACAATTTTTTTTTACTCATACTACGAGTGCCCACGACCAAAACTATATCACATCGTTTTACGGCCAAACCGTATAAAATTGTTAGTTTAGTTTAGATCATTCTGAACCCGACTCGGTGGGCAGTACCGGTCAGAAACGTCACAGTTTTTTGGGAGCCCCTGTTCTAGTATGTCAAAAAAAATAGGCAGACGTTCCATCACAATCCCTCTTATTCATATACCTACGCTGCTTAAAGTTAAAATACGTCAAAAATGAATGGTTAAGCGGGCAGCGTTTATGAATACGGGCGAATATGTCTGATGTACATAAGTTTCGTAATTTTGTTACGAAAAAGTTTATTTTCAGACTTTTTGCGTGTCAAATGTGGCCTGAGCGAATTAGAAAAAAATATGTCAAAACAGTTTAAAATCTTTTGCATAGTTAGCGGAGTTACGAAAAATCTCGTGCCATCAAACGAAACATTAGATTTTTTTTCTAAAGTAAGTATTCAAACATTTTTGAAAAGCCTCTTTGGAATGGAATGAAAGCTTAAGGTGCTGATAGACTTGATCATTAACTTGCAACAGAACATCGGGCATACACAATTTTTATATTTGTCGAACTGAACAACGAACAGAGCTAAGCATAGAGCCAAACATCGCTACGAACATTTTCACGATCATTCTAGCGAACGCTCTTCAAAAAAGATTGGGGAACATTACGCGCTACCACCTCGGGTCTTATATGATAGGTGGCGGTGGACGTCCCCGAGTCCACCGTCAGGGCGGGCATTATGTGCCCTCCGCTAAGGCCCGGTGCGCCTGCTGCGGGTCGGGACAGCACTAAAAATCTCCCTCTCCCTTTCCGCTGCCTCCTTCTGCGACATGACATTTTCGCAGAAGCAGATCACCGCGTCCCACCTGACCTAACCTAATTTATCCTAACGAAAAAGGGTACCTACCCTAACGGGTAGTTAGGGTAGGTACCTACATACATACCTACCTACCTACCCACACCAACCTATTTTTTTTGTAAACGGGATGGAAATCCTCATGGATGTCCTCCGTCCTGGGGCGGACGGAGGATTCGAGTCTGTCAGACTTCTACTGACTAAAACCACCCCGTGTTGCCTCGAAGGGGGCACTTAAGCACTCTTCAACGCAGCCCCCGACTGGTGTCAGCCCGCCTCTGCTGTGAGGTGTTTGACTCCCTTTAACCTAACCTTTTTTTAATGTTCCAAAACACCATTTTCGCGCTCGAGTTCGACTTAGCTGACATAGTATTTATAAATTAAATAATACCCCAAAAGCTTTCACAACATAAGTTTCATCACTGTTGGAAGTTGGGTCGAAAATGACGCATGGTCCAAATATTCAATTTAACACATTTAGTAAATTCTCTGTATCTTCGTAAGACATACTTTGGAGAGCATTCTTGACAATTCTCTTACAATTTCTGTAGTTCTGGGAATAAATTTTTGCTTTCGAGTTTAGTCTATTATCCAAATTTTACCTGTACCGGTACTCTTCTCTATGAAGAGGACCGAGGTACAGGTAAAATTTGGAAACAAAAGCATGTTTTGTTGTATTTTCTGGACAAACTACTTATATCTTTACGTCTTTTATTAGTATATGCAGTGCTGTAGGGTAGAGCTGTGTTTTGTTTAATACAATACCCATTATAAATAGCTGTCGAACTGTTAATACTTCACAAGATTTGTACAGGAGGTTAGTAGGAAAAAGGAAAGGGCGGAAAGTAGACACTTTGAGAATCGCCCATTGAGCTCTCTCGATGGTTGTAATTGTAGGTACTAGGTAGGTTAGTAGGTACTTACCTACATTTTTATGCAAGTGGGCGGCCGAAAGCGCAATCGATGGAGCCGAGAGTGCAATGACACTTGTGCACCCGAGTAGGTATCAAACCACTTTTTTCAACACTTAGGAGGATTTATAAACAAATACGAAAGACATCCACTGCTGGACATAACCTTGCACCTAGAAGTCAAAAATTGCTTACAAAGCTAATAAATAAATACATACAAACTTCTAACTCTTATATATAATTTCGGACTGAGTTTAGAGATAAAGTCAAAGTCAAAGTCAAAGTCAAATAATTTATTTCAATTAGGCACAAAAAGGCACTTTTGAACGTCAACATTTAAATAATAATTGATTCTAGTTGCCCCTTCCAAAAGGTAGTTTTCGTATGGAGAAGAATGGGCAAGAAACTCCACCGTTACTCTTTTAAAATGTTTTAACAATATCTTGTATACATCAATTATATAATTATATGTGAAGACGATGCACCTAGAATAAGATTACTATCACGTTAGGTAAAAATAATGAAAAATAAGGAATGACAGATAAATTAATCATGTGATAGATGCATGGTGCTCACATATTTACAAACAATTGTAAAATTATACGATATTTCTAGCATTTTTACAAGTAATATAACTCAGTGTGTGAGTTCGAGTAATCACAGAATGTAAAAACAATATAAAAAAATAAAATATATATATATTATACAATGAAATTAGCAACCAGTTAGATTTTGTCTAGATTCTAAATTGTCCTATGGAGCAGGACCAGCATGTTTCCAAGCATATAAAATATATGCATGGCAAATAAGTTTCGTTGTGTGTCACTATTCTGTACTAGGAAAACAAGATTTGATTGATGGCCGCGAGAAAAAAACAAAACGCCAATTTCATTTTACGAAATGAATGCAAGAGCTTGAAAATTGGATCGCGCCTGTAGCTTGAAGCCTTTGTAAGCAAATGACGTTAATTTTCATATTTTCATTAGGTATTTATTGATTACGGGCTTCTTATCAATAGGCATTTGAGGTTTTGGAAAAAATGTTACGAATTTTCGGACGGGGACCCTAAAACCCTGATATTGTGTTGAGACATTATATTTTGTAATCAGATATAGCAGTGGTGGCCCAGAGGTAAAGGCCCCGACTTACGAATTGTAGGTCTTAGGTTCGAACCCAGCCAGGCGCTTTACTTTGTGTAAATGTATGTTCGGGCATAACTCCGTCATATATAGACGGATTTGAAAAAATCTTTTTTTGTTTGAGGGTATAATAGGGTACAATGTTTCCGAGATGGTCCTATTGTTATCAGATCAGGATCTGATTATGGGATCCTCGAGAAATCGAGGGAACTCTTCAAATATTATAAGCACACCTATAGCGATTTAGGTATTTTTTGTAGTTACTCGCGCAGTTGCGGAATGCACCATTTGGTGAAGTTGAACTGATGATGAAGACCACAGACGGCCACCGGACTGCTCAATAATAAGTAAGTATTTCACGGGTTGCGGTTCGTTTACTTTAATATGGTTGCCAAGCAATTTATGCTCGTCACAATGAATATGGAGAAGTGGAGCAGATGGTGAAGAACCAGGAGAACTCCTCAACGATTAACGTCCCTGCGTCGGGAAAAGCAATATTTTGTAAAGGGTGATGAATAGTTGACATTAGGCTATTGTAACTTAGATAAATTACAAACTGACCCACTAAAAAGCGAGAAATATATATTTTTTTACAAAAAAAAAAAACAACCCGCTTCCAAAAAAACACTACGTCTTAAAAAAAAAACAAGTGACTTCCAAAAAACACTACAAAGTGAAAAATAACTTAAATTTCGGAAGTCGGAGCCTTTGGTTTTGTATTTTCGTTTTTCGCCAGCGACTACCGAAATTTTTTGCAGCCCATTTGTTGAGGCAATTCATCGTTATTCCTATGCACTTGAATATGGATTCGGGTGAATTAGTAGGTACAAGTAGGTGCCTACTGGTATATAGATACCAGCTGTATGAGTGGTGAAACTTCAATAAATGTCTACATACGGGGAGCAGTCGGCAGCACTGCCTTCTTGCTGACTATAGCGGATATATTCAGCACTCAACAGTTCATGCTGATACCAGAGAAGAGGCAGGTTTTCAGGCCCTTGATAGAACTTTGAGGGATTTGACTGTTCGTCTTTTGACTTTAGTTTTGTCGCGAAACGATTTTTCGATGTGAAAACAGTGGCTATCTTATAAATTGTAATGTTATATCCACTAGCCCCATTTTGCAGCAACCCTCGATAAAAAGAACAGCCATTTTGAATCGTACTGCACTGCGCCTGTCATAATCAGCGCACACATTGATGCAGACAACGGATGCGCAAGAGAGCTCTCACAGTATTCAATTATTGTCAGTACAGTAGCGTCATTGAACCGATACTTGTCCCTTAATGTGCTACTCGAAGCTCTGTTGATGTTAATGGCTCCTCATTACCTATACGCTAGTCTAGGCTGAACGGTTAGCAGTCGATCTTGCATAGAATTGCAAAGCTTCTGAAGTCGGTAATAGAAAGTGACTCAGTGTAGGTGATGAACTGAATTTAAGTAAAGTAAAAAATAAAATATCTTAGGGAGATTCATAAAAGAGTGTGGTAGATGTGCGCAGCGTTAAAGCTGAAGTTTATCGAGGATGACCTAACTTGACACTCGGTCGGTAGAACTAGAACCGATTGAGGAGTCGCAGCGGATAGGCACGTGAGTATCTGACTCAATTTCTGGTCTACCAATTAGATGTCCAGTTGAATCGTTTGAATAAAGCCATCTTGTTAAACATTGGTTTAGTTATGATCTCCATTCTTTTTTGTCGTATCGACTCATTCTCTTTATATAGGTATTTTAAATAAGCTTCGACCGGAATTCGGCCACTTCGATAGCGTTAGTGTTGGTCTCGGAAAGGTCTCCCATAGGGCGGGTGTTTTTGCACAGAGAGCACGACAAGAGGTGAGGCATCGTTTGTGAGGTGGCTCCACAGTAACACTGTGGCTCATCGGAGTACCCCCAGGCTGCAGTGGCCCACCTGGCTTCTTAGTCGATTGAGAGACAGATTAGATTCCTAGGTGGGCAGTGAGATTTCACGGTGATCTACAACCAGCTTTTCATAATACATTTTTCGAAGGTTGGGGACAGTTTGCTGTTATATATTTCACAATAGAAACGTCGGTCGTCGGTCCATTTGACACGATTCATCACCACCTCCATCACCCCGACTTCCACCACGCTTCTTTCACTGCTTTGTATAGGCCTCTTTCTCTTCATCCTTAACTCCACACTCCTGTGCCTGTAAAGTTGTTTTATTACTGAGTACTATAGGTAACCTATATCTACCTATATTCTGAGGTGAGATCAACAATGTCACTTTGTCTGTTTTATGCATAGGCAATTGTTGCGTAGTGGATATGCACTGCCCACACCACCACCCTACTACCTGCTGCTCAGTGCGATAGGATAGACTGAAACTAGAGCCAAGCACGCACGTGGATGAAAGTTTACCTACATGAACAATGAAAAACATGAACATGACTTCAGTTTTACTAAGATATTCCTGATAGTGAAGTTTCTATCTTGATAGTTTAATATAACACAATATTAAATTAGATATTCATACAAAATATCTAAATTTCAAACCATAGCATGAAACCTCTGGCAAACCCGCTTCAGCGGACCGTCAGGGACGTACAATCAGTGGGCCTGTGGGCGGATGCATTAAAAATCATTAAGACATAGTTTTGTATAACGATGTGTGGTGGATTGACCTAACAGCCAGGTGACAGCGGCAGAGACCTGCCCGTGAACCAGGAAGTATGCCCAAGGTCAAAGTGAGGCATGCGCGGTTGACACCCCTGAACATCGACACAACCTTGTCACGTGGCGCAGTATTGTCCGCTAACTAAATAACATGATTGTGTGGCAATCGAAAAGTGTTTTTTGTGAAGTAGTTAAAACAAAACATAAAAGTTAGAGTTTGGTGGGCTCCCCGAATTCTAATGCTGTTGTTTGCAAGTGTGTTTTGTTTCCCCCTATGAATATGGTCGTGAACTTGGCATAGTATGGCGGCAGTGAGGAAATTGTAACTATTATTTTATTTTGTATAGAAATTGTGAACAGTAGAAAGGTTTATAAAAGTATGTAATTTTTACTTTGTTTCGAAAATGTGAACTTGACTTCCCCGCGTGCAAGGTTGCATCGTGCCTACTAAGACCTCCCTAAAAAGCCTAAAGAGATTTCCACGAAAATAGGTATATACTCGCAAATGAGGGAACAGACTGGTTTAGTTTCCAAGTTAATACATTATTTATCAGTATGCTTCATAAACATTCCTAGTGAAAACTACCAGAATGGTCAGATAAACCCATTCCAGAGACCGGTGACCGAGTTTTGACAAATTAAACAGTTCAATAGTGCATATTAATAATGAGACCATTAATGAATAAATAACAATGATGAGCAGATCGGTGTTAAGTGAGGCTACCAGTTCCTCTACAAGTGAAGAAGACGATTTATATACGTAAGTATTTATTTCAATATTATTAGGCGTAAGAACTACCATATAAACAATTGATTTAAACACATTTAGAAGTTTATCTACAACAAAATGAATGTAGTTAAGGGAATTAGATAGAAAATCGATACAATCAGCTGTAAGCGCGGTTAGGCGGCTGTAACATTGGCCTTGGGCGCGTCCTTGAGTTCCGTAGCCTTGTCTGTGTACGCTGGTACCTATTACAGCGGAAAACTACACTTCCGCAAACATTATTATAGTACGCCAGTAACTATGCACTATGCTCTATAACTGGGATTGTATGGAGCCGCCTAGCGACGAAGAGTTTCAGCACTGTATTCATGAAACATCCGTATCCTGAAAATCAATGTTGCCCTTGAAAAACGATTAAACTGGTGGACGGATATACGTTTACGTTAGTTGAAAAGAAAGCTTGTAACAAAATAATAATAACGATGATTACACCCTGGAATATTTGGCTACCTATAGTTTTCTGAACCGTTATAAATATGTAAGATACTTTTGCGAATTCATAATTACGCTCTCGCTGAGAAAATACTTGCTTCGTCTGACTCTGTGAGCTTTATTCCCGCATTTTTACAGCATATTTTGGATTGTATTGTTAGGTAGTCAGACTAACTAGTAATTAATAATTACTTATTTATTGTCCGTTCGACGTATGAGTGCTGTCAGTCAGTAACTAGAGTAAATTACGTTTTACTGTGAAGATCTTACCTACCTAATGGCATCTTATTCAAGGATCAGAGAATACTTTTGAAAAGTTTAGTGTAATTGTAGTACTTAAGAAGGGGGGCTCCCCTTCACACTGCAACCGAGTTACTGGGTATTACGGAACCCCTATCGTATTCGGTATAAACCAGTAACTGGGTTGTGGAAGTCAGATAGACAGTTGCTCCACGTAAAATACTAGTATTCAGCTGCATCCAGTTAGACTGAAAGCCGACCCCAACATAAGTAGTTGGTAAAAGGTTCCGTTAGGTTAGGTTAGGTTTTTAAGTAGCTCGGCACACGCTGGCAGAGTGTGCCGCTTGGAAGGAGCCGCGCCGTGCCCTCATCTCAGGTATCGGCAGTGACCTGTCGCTGCCGGCCGTTGTCAACTCAATGGTCGGCAGCGAGGAGTCCTGGGACGCGGTGGTATCCTTCTGCGAAACAGTCATTTCGCAGAAAGAGACTGCGGAAAGGGAGCGGGAGATTGCTTCCGCTAACCCGTTCCGCAGCAGACGCACTGGGCGTCGGTGGAGGGCGGATAACGCCCTCTTCCAGCCCCCTAAATGGGTCCAGGGGCGACGGATCTGGGGAAATCCGTCGCCCCCTACTCCTTAGGACCCGAGATGGTGGCGTGTAGTGTTCCACGCGCGCCTCTCTTCAAATTCAAATTATTTTATTTCACATAAACCTACAAAGGCACTTATGAAACGTCAGAAGCTAGGTGCACGGTTCCAATTGGTCGTTTCCTATGGAGAAGAGCCGGCAAGAAACTCCATGGTTACTCTTTTAAAAGTAAATGGTATTTACAATTTTTTCAAATTACAGAGTTAATAGGTATGAGAGGACAGTGTAGGCCTATCAACAAGTACCAGTCTCTATGACGTAAGGGGGGAGTTTAACACCTCACTCCCCCCTAACTCGAGGTGGCCCGCAGAGGCGGGCCGGCACTAGCCGGGGATCGCGGGAGTCGCATTAGATCCCGTGATCTCCGGTACAAGTGTGAGACGGAACACCGGGGTGGTTTTAGTCAGTAAGAGTCTGACAGACCCCTCCGCCCTCCCCAGGGCGGAGGACATCCATAAGGATTTCCCCCCATAAACAAAAAAAAAGAAAGGTTTTTAAGTAAGTTAGGTTTGTAAGTAGGTATTTAAGTACTAAAGTTAGTTGCAACCGTCAAAGCTGTAGCTGGCTTGAGGAAAAACAAGTCATCATCTGCCTAGCGATTTCCCAACTATGTAGGAGTTGGCCACCCGTTACGACTGTCAAAGATCTACTAATGACAGCGGGGCCAACGGCTGAACATGCTGTCCGAAGCACGGAGGGGCCTCAGTATGAAATAGATGATCACTGACCTCGGCAAGCATAATTTAACCTGATCTTGTTTTTGTTTTTATCCTCTTCGAGGTAGCTCTTGGCCTGCATCTCACCTGGGGGCCAAGTCTGCTATTTTCGATTATTGGTCATTATAACCACCATACTAAGTCAATGCCATTACCATTTTGCTTAAAGTTCGTAATCTCGAAAATTCATAATGGCGTGTTGGTGGTAAAAAGATATGTCAAAATAATAGGAGATTAAGACTTGTGCTAGATTACCAAATGCAAACAATTTTTACAATAGACTTTCAATGTCGCCCAATCGGAAAATCATACGACGCTTTTCAATTAGGAGATTACCAATATTAACAAAATCAACAACTTCGGTGTCAATGACTAGCCACTCCGATACAATTGCGTTAGCAGACTTGACCCCCTGATGGTAAGTGACGATCAGGCCGAAGGTGGAAGCAAGCTTCACCCGGAATCTTCAACCACAGAGGAACTGTCTATCTTACTTCTAACTGCCGAAACACAACAATTCTGTTAACAATGTTGTTATGGCGACAGACTTGGATAAGATGGTATTAGCTAGCCAGGCGGACTTAGAACAAACCCTACCACCAACTACACCCAGCAGAAAATTGACCACTGGGAATAGAACCCGGGACCACTGGGTCTGAGGTGGTCAACCACTAGACCACAGGCGGTTGAATCGACGATTGATCGAGCCGT
This sequence comes from Xanthia icteritia, assembly GCA_949128155.2. Lineage (NCBI taxonomy): Eukaryota > Metazoa > Arthropoda > Insecta > Lepidoptera > Noctuidae > Xanthia > Xanthia icteritia. The sequence goes on from OX421931.1 coordinate 1,769,862, forward strand.
GCGGCTTTTATTACTTAGCCATTACTTAGCCCTTTCTGGAAAAACAAGTACATACCAACCGGATTATTGTACCTACAAGTGCCTAGATCAGCTTAGACTTATTCTTTCGAGGCAGACAATCATGGTTCAGCAGAACCCTACGTATCAGAACATAATTATTGTACATACATCAAGTCGTTTTCGTATTTTCACTTCTTTATTCCTAGTTTCGGGCAAATTTGTAAATATAATAGCATCCCGCTCGCCGTCGTTGGTCGGGGCGGATAATGCATAAGCGATTTTTGTCAATTTGTTTTACAATTCAAATGGTAAAACTCGGCGACTGGCCCTCGTCTGCTAGTGTCCGATAAAAAAGACGAATAAAAAGTCCGGTATCGTCCTTGATAGTACCTACAGGCTCCCCAATAACCTAGTGGCCGTGTTTATGTAACGAAACTACTTCTATGAGACAAGTGGGTTGCTAGCCGAGGCGAATTGTGCGGGGATCGGCACGCGTCGGGCACATCACCTGTACGTTTTGTTTAATAACCACGTATGGACGCGACAAAAGTTACAGTCTGTGTCTGGAAAATTTTGGGAAGAACTTAGTTTCAGTTTTAGAAGTAAAAGTGTCTTGTGTCGCAATAGGCAATGATCCAGTGCACCAATATTATCACCGACGGCATCCCGCCTCAGTTCCAACATGCCGTATGTATTCGCCGTTTTTCGCCATTTCCTTCACCTTGAAACCATAATTATATTCGATGTTTTCATTTGCAGATTCAAGGAGGAGCCTTGTTCTCCGGTAGCAGGCTATTCCTCAGGTAAGAAAACCTTTTTTTCGACGCGTTATTTTTAGACTCGTTTTATTTTTATTTTCATCCTGTGTTTGTTCGATTATTTCCATAATGCTATGCAAATTATTTACATTGTGGTATTTTCCATCCGGTATAGGTACCTTATGTGGCCAATTTTCATTGTTTTCGGGACCTAAGCAGGGATGGCGCAGCGTATGTAATGCCATCCTTATCCTAATCTATACATATAATAAATTTTAGTCGCTTTTCGTGTCTGTCTGTGTGACTGCGTCGTTCTTCAAAACTACGCAACGAATTTTGATGCAGTTTTCACCATCATTTAGAGAAGTAATTCCGGAAGGTTTATGTGTATGATACATTATATTAAACTTACATTGAATAAAGAACACTCGATGTTTTGTAAAGTCGTAAACACTTTGTGAAGCAGGGGCGGGTCACTAGTTAGGTATGGATTAAGTAAACCAACTAAAGTGCTCATATACACAAGCGGCACGTTGTCGACGGCTGGAGTTGGACGTGTCGGCGGCTGTCGTCGACCCGTCTACGGCTGCCGCCGACCAGTGTCGACGGCTGCAGATGCCGATGCCGTTGGCACCGTGCCGCACTTGTATTTTAGCACTTATAGCTCTACAATCCTTTCGTGTATACCTAAAGGAATGGTGAACAAGATAGGATTTTATAACTTTCTTCGGTCAGCTAGGTAATTGTTTCGACCTTCGACTGATTATTTAAATAAACATTATAAGCTCCCCATTTTCTTATAAAAGAGCTTTTATGATAAGAGCAAAGGCAGATTGAAAAGCGTTGTCATGCCTGCAAAAACCTTCATACGCTTTCTAATTTTCAGTTGTTATTGTCAAATAGGTACTATATAGGTACTTATAAGGTTAAGGAAAATTTTCCATGTTCCATGATATTACCGAGTTGAAAGACACACACGATACAGTAAAGGAAGGAAAGGAAGATGACATCGATTTCATGCGAACATGGAGTGGAATCAAGAAAAAAATTCGCAATTAATTGAACACTCGTTAATTATTGGCATTTCTTATTTCTCTGTTTTAAACTTTTTACACCCAATACAGCCTTTTTGTTTTAATTATTTTAGTAAAGTTGCAATTATTACAAACAAAAGTGGCGGCGCTTGACCAAACTTAGACGTCGGCGAAATCAGCTTTGCCTTTCATTTCCCAGTCGAAAGAAACACGTTAATAATCGAAAATGCTGAATTATACACTAATGTACCTATGAATATACTTATGAGTTTGATTGCTAATCAAATGATGATACATAAACAAATACAAATAATTGTCTTTTAACCATTCTTACAGAAATAGGAGGTATTTGTTACGATATACGGAAAAGCGAGCTTGAAAATTTTTGCACCCAGTCTTAGATAGGTATATTTGAACATTTATACAGAAATAGGTAATTTTGTCGATGTTTGCAGATAAGTTTGAAAATTAAGAAAATGCACGATGGAAGATGGCCTCTTTGTTACTGAACATATTGGACTTGTTTGGACTTGTTTGGGTCTTGATTAAAAAGTACTTCTCTAGATTTGGGGGACTCCAGGACGGGGGCTAGGGGATTCTTTTAAAACTTTTTTGCGAGGCCCCCTCATTGCGCCGACGCCTAGCGCCGCCACTGACAAACGCTGCACTAGCCAAAAGTAAATCAACGTCATGATCGTTCATATCTACTGAGTGCAAATAAAAACAAAGCAGCGCCAGCGAACTGCTCAAGTACGAGCTTTTGTTTAGATCTAGTGTACGTTTTCTCGTTGTAGTGATGTTGAGATGTGATCATGTTTTCTGTTTTGAGCGAAAATCGGCAGAACAGCAAACAACACACAAAATGTTCGGTCGGAAGGGTAGTGAAAACGCGGCTTTAGACAAATCAGACATTATTTTACAAAATCCAGTTCAATACGGAATACATCCTCGATGCAAAAATAACTGCAGTCTAAAGTACTTCGACCTCATAATTGATTTGCCACTTTTGACAAAAATTCCCAGTGAATTGAAACGTCACTAACGTTGAAACTATCTAACAGTTACATAGACAAACAGACCTCATTCTTTTATGACGTGCAAGTGAAATTCATATGTAGGTACTGTCTGAGTCTATTTATCTATCTAGGTACTAATAAAAAGCTGAAGTTTGTTTGAACGCGCTAATATCTGAAACTACCTGTCGTATTTGAAAAATTCTTTTTACCTTTGATAACCTTACCTTTAATTCTTGGGAAAAGTTATAGGATTTTTAACATCACGCTACAACCCTTGGGTCTACCTCAGACACCTTTCTCTATTTAAGATTGTGCATTTTATTAACCAGTGCCTGTAATATGATGTTGAGAAAAATAAAGATTTATGATTATGAATATTATTAACCCGTCTCGAGAAAGCGTGGTGATCCATGCTCGTTTCTTCTCTGTAAGAGAATAGGCCTTTGCCCTGTAGTGGTACACTAATAGGTTGGTATCCATGTAGAGGAGGTGAGATATGACCTGACCACCTCTCCTTAACCGATAGCCCAGACCTGAATCCTCCAGCAGTGTGCTTAGAGGATTCAGGGCTAAGCAGAACCAAAGTGGACTCAAACTGTCACCCTGGAATATCCCCCGTTTAATCCATACAGGCTCATCATTCCCCTGGATCTGTCGACATCCTGGATAGCGAAGGACCGTCCTCCATTGCCCCATACACGACATCAGGAAGGTGCGCAGAGTTGCATCTATCTTGTACAATTCCAGCACCCTCATGAGCCATGTATGTGGCACCGAGTCGTAGGCCTTCTTATAATCTATCCAGCATGTCGACAGATCCTTGCGGGATCGACGAACCTGTTGGCTTATGGCCATGTCGATGAGGAGTAGCTCCTTAGTACCGCGGGACCCGTTCCTACATCCATTTTGGGAGGCAGACATAATTGAATTACTATCAATGTGTGTGTTAATTTTCGCTCTCAAAATGGATGTAAGAAGTTTATAGACCGTCGACAAACATGTGATCGGTCTATATTATTATTATTATTATAAGTGTAATTCAACCTTAGGGTGGTTAATCTATTACGAGGTCGACTAAACATCTCGCGTTGCATCAGACGATAGCGTGAGACCTCCCATCACGACTAATCAACACCTAATGAGACTAATGAGAGCGGCAACAGAATAATACTCTACAACGGGCACCAATTTCAGAAAGCAGTCAGATATCTAGGATATCCCACTTAGGACTCAACCTAGATGAGGGTTCAAAGAAAATTACTGCTAACGATATCCTGTCATCACATCTAGATAAGGATCTCTACGTTTTCAAAGCCATGCTCTAGAACATTATCATTGGTTCATCTGAAGTACCTACTGATGGTCTGACGCTGTGAGACTACTGCAGACAAAAAATCACAAACAATACGAACTATCAGAAAAAGTTAATAATGGACCAAATTATTATGATATTATATGATAATAATAATAATACCAGCCTATTATTGTCGCACTGTAAAGCGAAGGCCTGTTCTCATACAGAGAAGGCACGAGAATTTATCACCAAGATTGATCAAGACGTGTTGGCGATTTCAGACTTATATTAGCCATAAGTCTAGGTTAGTAAAAAAAAGAAGGACGTAATTAAAATTATGAAACAACGTTACAATGACGGGTCGGTTAAATAGGCAGAATTTCAAGACACTGATAGGTTAAAAAAAGCCGTAAAACATTAAGGTGTTTAGTTTTGACAGCTACTAATATATTGCTTAGCAACCTCTTAGCGCTAAATATCGTTTATGAATAAGAATTTTGCTAATCAATTGCTTAGCAGTTGATTAAAATTTAAGAGGCGTTTATAAATATGACTGTAAAAGATTTTATGTATGTCATAAGTTTCTTTGTGCCTTTGGCTCGGCGTTTTTAATGAAGTTCTTCAATATACTGGTTTCTTCGCTTTTCTGCCCTCCAATGGTGCTACTAGCACGGGGTAGTCCATTAATCACTTGATATTTTTTTGCAACGTTTTAACCTCCTCCTTCCCCCTGGTGATACGTGGTGAGGTTTTAGACTAACCCCTGCCCCCTTACCCAAAGTCAAGTGTATTTTTTTTTGTGCAGTGTCTTAAAAATATACAGAATATTATATCTTTAAATAGAAAGAAAAAAAAAATTTGGGCGCCGCTTTTCAGTTTAGAAATGCACCTTATACGAAAAAAATAATACCTACACGTGATATCTCGCTGCACCCTTTTGTGATATTACGTGCTTTTTTCTGAAACCTCTCCTCCCCTTTCGAGCCTCATGTGATTAAAACTAGCAACACTGCATCAGTGTTGCTAGTTTTAATAATTAAGTTTAAAATAAATAACGTTGAAAGCAGAGGTAGTCTGAAATCAAGATACTGAACGGTTATCATGTTTTATAATTGTTGGTAGTAACGATCTTAAATCTTGACATTCAAGTTTTTCAGAAAAACCCGTTTCTGTATTAGTGATTAGTCAAATCTCAAGTACCTACCTACTTATTTTGTTTTCGGTACCAAATATTATTTTCCGGCCTTATCTCGCCTTAAAGCCGGATTCAAGGGCAGGACTTTTACCTTGCTACGTATTTTACATATTCAGCAATCTTGTATATTCCAGGAATATTGAATTACTGACAAAAAGTAACAACACATGACCTTGTCTTCATTCACAATACGGGAAGCTGGAAAAATTAAGTTTAATTATTTATAAGCAGATTAACACCTGATTTCCGAAAGGCCATTGAACACAAAGATTTGCTGAGCAAATGTCAAACACATCTTAACGCTGGTTAAAATAAAAACTGTCACCTCATTTTGTCACACAATTTGACAGTCTGTTAGCTAATCTTTGTTTTGGTTAGGGTATGTTTCACTCCGTACCCTCCCAATTACAAATGGACTATTCTATACTAGACTATTTCCTAATCACACGACAATCACAAAAGCGAAGTTAAACGTTATTATTTGAAAATACCGTCCAAATTTCAGTCACAACGAGCTCACCGCGCATGCGCAACTACTGATCCCACCATCGTAATCATACTGACCACATTCTGTGGTCAACGGATGACATAGCGTAGAGTGGTTAATGTCAATATTAACCAAATAGACAACATATAAAATACAATATTAACACATAGAGAACCACATAGGTAGATACATAACTGGCGGAATGTGGGTATATACTTCAGGTAGGTACACCTCTGCCTAACCTTTTGTGTATTACAGGTGTGAATGTTATGTTATGACGTGAGTAAATTGTAACTACAGGGGTCGCCATAATGTGTAAACAAACACACTAAGTACGTTTTTTTAGGAGTGGTTAAAAAGTGGTACTAGGCTCTTGGACAACACTTCAGCTGTAAACGTCTGGAACGGCCCTAAAGAGGCGAGGGTTAATGTGATAATATGCCAATATATTATTGAACCGTTCAGTGAAGACGTATCGCTTAAGGTATGGTCAGTATCGTCGCTCTCGTATTCATTATTCAAGTTATTCACATTTACCGTTGTTTTTTTAATATTTGCATAATGACGGAACTTGCCGGTTGCCCTGAACTTCTACCTTCAACTGCATCGACGTATAGTGTACGTCATATGCATGACACTCTTTAATAGTCTTAAATCGACGACCTGATGGTTAAGACTTATGGACTACGGTAACACCGGAGACATTGAGTGCAGGTGCGAAGACAGTTGAAACAAATTAAAATTTGAAACAGAAAATTATAAAATACGACCTCCTTATTAATTAAATTCTATACCTTTTAAACTAAAAAGAATATCACAGTGACTCATACCTCCAAAGAATCTCTATGACTCGGCAAGTATTTCTTATACGTGGTCAACTTTTCGTAGTGAAACTTTTTTCCATGCTTTTTCCTGAAGCCTTTACAGTAAATGTTTTTTTCTTATTGAACACGTTTTCTAGCTGCGTAAAAGTATGTACACAGGAAATGCTCACTCTAATAAAACGAACTGAAAAAAAAAATTGAGAGACTGAGTGTTTTTTTCTTCGAGCACTAGTGACAAAAAAGAAACAAAAATTGGTCATACCTTTTGAACCGTAAAAAAATGCACCTAAATTGTCAAGTTTAAAAAGTTTGGAAACGACCTTGTCCACGCCCCTATTCGATTTACTAATAATTTATGATGTCGTGGTGGGGCTTGCGTGCTCCAAACCTTGGGTCTGTGCCGATAGAGTTTACCAAGTTTAGGAGCCACTCCAAGAGAGATACAGAGCAGAGCAGCATGTGGCGAGCTGTTGGGCAGTAGCGACCCCACGGACCCTATCCTCATCTCTGGCTTGCCATTATTGGCCGACTGGAGAGAACACTGACGAGGAACAGAGCTCCCACCTCATTCTTGCTTTAATTGGCCGGCTTAAGTGGAGATTACGGCAAACGTGCTCGGAGGAAGGAAGTATTCCAGTAAGTGCCCGTAGGGATTTCGACCATCTTCCGGGCTCTGAGATTGTTATGAAAGCCTTGGAATACCTTTCCACTCCTCAAGCACCTCAGGACATGTTGCCACCTTGTCGCTACGTCACTATGTGCTAGTGACAGTTTTCGGGGGCCCATTATCGAGTGTGCAAGTCACCCCGTGCCATTTTATCCGTGTAAATATGAAACATTGATCAGGATACCCTCGTACGCCTTCCAAAGGTCCGGGACCCCAGGTTCCCAAGAAATGTAAAAGACCAAAAAATAATAACAATACCATTTATTACAGGCGACACCGGCCCATAGAAAAATACCTTAACCTAAACATACATATTTTAATATAAACAAAACTTGTGTTAATAAATAAGGCTTAGACTATGTTAGTAGCACTTCACTTCGCATTAGCTTGACTTTGTGCTGTCCTGTGGAGCTTGTCCGCAGAAGCGACGGAACACCACGTCTTGCGGCCAAAAGTCTTCTTCCATGACGAGGGGCAGATAATAGTTCGGTACTCGCACGACGCATACGAATTTGATCCATACTTCCAGGAACACCCTGTATACGTGTAGACGGTTACATATTTAGACAGTTTCCATAAGGCTGCAGTTTCAGGGGCTGCCTTCATAGAGGCAGCCCCTGAAACTGCAGCCGCACAAAACATGACGCACAAAAGACATTTCAAATAAAAGAGCTTTGTTGAGCGATATTAAAGGGTATTGATCTGTAAACAGCCAGTGAGTCACCCATCAAACACTTGACTGTAGCAACGAGATCAATTGACTGCTAGCCTGCTGGGTTGGACTGTAGGACAGACAACAGCACAAAACACAACGCATAAGATGGACATGACTATATAATAAATAAATATGTAAACATAGGGTTCCTTTTTAGGGTTCCGTAGCCAAATGGCAAAAACGTAACTCTTATAATTTCGCCATGTCCGTCTGTCCGTTCGTCCGTGTTTCACACAGACTTTTTACTCGGAGACTATTTGCACTTTATCGATGAAAATTGGCAAGAAAGCGAATTTTGTGCACCGCTATACAAGTGTAGGTGCAATGGAAATTTAAAAAAAAATATTAGGGGTAGCACATACAAGTAAACGAGTGACGAAAAAACAGTTTAATGACAAAGAAACCTGTGGGGTATGCTGTCGGATCCCACAATTAAATTATCATGTTTCTAAGTGACTTTGCAATTTAAGTTTGAGATATGGAATATGTTCGGTTACAACCGCAGATATAACTTATCTGTGCGGTCGATACAATCAATACTACGTAAATATTCTTCCCAACTAAGGAACCCTTCACTGCGCATGGTTCGATACGCACTCGGCCAATTACTTTTTTTAAACGTTGTCAGGGTTTAGGGTTTTTCATGAAACGGCCAGACCCGAAAAAGCTATGTATAGGTGATACAAATGTTGGTTCCGAGCGGGAGTTGCCTCCGACACGTAGGCAGGCATCGGGCGAGGCATCTCGAGGCGCAGCGCGGCACTGCGAGGCATTTTCGAATTATCTCAATTAAATTTGTATCTTTTTGAGTAGTAAATAAAGTTATATTTTGTATCACTATCTTAGAAAGTGCGCGCAGCGTCTAAGTTTACATGTTGATGTTACAATTCATAGAAGGTGAGACGATACTGTATTTCAGATTTCGGGTTTTCTAATGTTAGAATGGTAAGGTCTTTCAAGCTTTTGGAAAAAAATGTTTTAAACCTCTCAAACATTGTATAAAACAATACTTGTTCTATGCAATTTTCGAAAGGCCTCACTATGTTTATTCTTCCTCATATAGCTAGATTTATTTTCTTCTTCATTTTAAAGAATTTTAATGAAGGCTTGTTTTGAAAAGCTTTTAATAATTTATTTGTTTAGAAAGAAGTTCGTCAGCAAAAATTGGTCATTGTTTAGTCATTTCAGAGAAATTAATTGTTAAGAAAATAGACACCCTACGTCTATCAACTAGCCGTGTTATAGCCATTTCATACAACTGTCAAAAAATTACCGTTGTGATTTGAATATACGGACAATTTAAGTTTGTACACAATTTGCTTAACAAATAACAATTTTCCCTGGCTTTACAAAAAATAATTCCAGTACTAAGAGTATCTGAGCTAAGGCGCGGACAGACAGACGGACACGGCAAAACTATAAGTTCCTTGTTGACTACGGAACCCTAAAAAGAGTTCAGCTGTACTCAAAACCTGAAATGCTAAAACTACGGACATTAATCGTAAATCAATATTTTAGATAACTTTCAGCAACAGCAGACCTATAATTATTACATGAATTAGTTAGCAACGTGATGTAGAGTCAGAATATTAAAACCTACATATTTTCGAAAATCCACCTACTCGTATTTTATTGTTTTATTGTCACTTTTATTTTCTTTATAATTAAGCTCATGGTTTCTTTCACCATTTTTCTCTGGGAATAAAATTAGAATGAAAAAAATAATACCCTGTATATTGGCGAGAAGTACTACTGAACCGAATTAATTGGGATAAGGGCTGAACGATGACTTCGTTGTTACGTCGAGTAGGTTCTCTCGCTGTTACATGGGACTTATGACGTAATTGGGAAATGTGGGGTACATTTCGCCAAGTAAAGGTACAATTCCGTAGCCCACTGCAGGAGTAGCAGGCGTCATCCTGGAAATTATATTCGATTTCATAGAAATACCATAGAAACCAGAGTGTCAAGACACGTCGCCTGCTGCTGCTGCCTGCAGTCGACTTTAAGGACTTGTACCTTATCAGTTAATCATTATAACACAAAAATGACTAAAACCATGCAAACTGTTTCTGTAGAGATTTTTGCGATCGTTCCGGGAAGTTACTAACACACCTATTCCTGCCGCCAAGCACAATTTAAGTTTTAAGAGCGCTTATCCTAAAAGTTGGCAACATCGCAAAAAGCTGTCAAATATTTTCCTGTTTTAATTAATTTGCCAATATTACTGTATGGAAATATGATATGTGGCTAACTATAATAACGAACTAGATTATTAATAATGAATTGCAATAATTAATATCATAACACCGAATAATTAGTCTTAGATGTAAAAAAATATATTTGGAAACTTTCCAAAAGGCTTACACCTAAAACAGTTACGACATCAAATTCAGTGTTATAATTGCTATTCATTATTAATATTCTAGTTCGCTAGTTAGACACATTTCTTATTTCCAACGTTCATAAGGGTCGGACTTTCCAACACATTTTTGTGACTTCATACTTTGTATCGGCACGAAACTTGGCGTTCTTTACGAGGTTGTTGTAAAACGTGACGTTCAAACTAGAACTCGCTATAAAACTACGATAATTTCTAGGGTAAACAGACAGTCCTTAGATTTTAATTTTGTTTTTCTCCCGGTTGGGTTTAAGTTCTGATGAAATTCGATTAATTCGGTTCAAAAGTTGAGGTGTCAAGTACCAACTAAAAGAAAAACCGTCAGATTTAAAATAACATTTGGATAATTTACAATTTCTTTTCTCTTTATGTATGGAGCTATTCTCCTAAAGCTCGTCGCCACGACTTACTTTCCCGTCACCCTGGTGATAACCGGCGCAGCTATCCAGTACTAATTCAGGAGTTAATCTCGGTTATCAGCAAATCTTGTGAGACAGCCAGGCCTATCTGCTAATGGCACTACTTTGCAAAACCTTCCACCAACCCTCTGCAACGTAAAATAGACTTTACCACCCGCTATTACATTAGAAATCCGATCAACTTTACGCACAAACATGTTTGATTAGATGCTAACACTCTCAACTTCGCTTGTCATGGGACATTCGATCATAAGTTGTGGGAGTAGGGTGCAGATCGGTTAGTTGGAGTGTTTCTAACAGCTATACCTGGTTCAGCGACCCGTGCAAAGGTTTGCTTCCTGCGTCGCAACGTTCAGCTGATAGTGATGTGTTTTGCGAAATGTTGGAAGACTGCCACTCGAATAATCGAAATTGTTTTTTATATTTAAGATGTAGTATTACACTGTATCTTTGGCTTTAGTGGTCGCAAGCGTTACCGCTTAAAGCTCAGTCAGTACTCCTGATACGGACGGAGTTATTGGTAAAACGTAGCCTAAAATAAATAATTTTAAACTACAAGTCTATTTGACTCCGTCCGTGAGATCTTTGAAACTTCCTGGTGGGATTTCCGAAATACTCATGTATGCCAATACCAGCACACGGGTTGTTTAGTGATTTATGGCAGCAGTAAAGAATTAAACCAATGGATACTTACAGTATATGTGCAATCGACAAAATTAATTGTTAAGCACAAATTGACACACTACGTCAATTTAGTGTGTTATAGCCATTTCATACAACTGTCAAAGAATTACAGCTATGATTTGAATAAGCGCACTATTTACGTTGGTAGTCAATTTGCTTAACAATTAATTTACAACACCGTTCATTCAAAGTTTGACACTTTTTATTAAATGATTACTCATTCGAAATTACTTTATTATACCAGCACTGCACTAATCATAGGTACATACCGTAGTCAACCGTGATTGAAACTCGATCATTGTCCAAATCACTTAGGTATAAATCAGCAGCTAGTTTGCGGTGTAAATAGCAAAGTAATGTAATTTGTGGACTATGCACTTTCGATGCCATTGTGTTTCGAGCTAAGACTATGTGTTGCTCGAGTGTGTGTTGTGACTATGTGTTGGTAAGCAAAAGTAGGCAGAAGGAACATGTCGTGGATGACCGCGCGGCATTTAAGAGAGCAGGAAATCTATTCCCAATAAATATCTGGTCATCTTAAATACAATAAATTACAAGTTAACATTAAAATATTTATATTATGTCATCTGCCTAGCCTTTTTCCTACTATGTTGGGGTCGGCTCCCAGTTTAACCGGATGCAGCTAAATAATAGTATTTTACATGGAGTGACTGCCTATCTGACCTCCACAACTCAGTTACAGGGAAAATACGATACTCCTTGGTTATACTGGTTGTCAGATTTTGTGCTTTCGGGCTTCTGATGACCCGTAACAGCCGTGTAAGATCCACGAATGACAGCCGGAACAACGGCTTAATGTGCTATCCGAGTTGCGGAGGGGTCTCGGTATGTAAAGATGGTCACCCATCCACAGACCGACGGCGTCAAGCATACTTAACCTGATCGATCGACCCGTGCGAAAATATTTATAGTGTACCTATGTTACTCATTAGGCATCAAAAAATTCGTCCGCATCGTGTTTAATGGGAAAAGTGCCCAAAAGGCTGGCAGCATTGCTACGGTGGATGGCAATCCTGACTCTCTGGCCTAAAATCCAAATTCCTTGGGGACAGCGATATATTTGGGTGGGACTGTCGATGTTCAGTAATGAAGAGGCGTGAGAAGCAGAGTTGAAAAACAAACAGCGAGACTTCGAATAACATAGCTCATCAATCGATTATACCTAGGTATCGAAAGATACTCTAGTTGCTCATCACTATTCCAACCAGTGGTTTTTGCGCTGCGTACGCGCTGCTTCACGGGCCCACAATATTCTCTTTTATTAGATGTTATGACAGCTAATCCGAGGGAAAGATGTGACTTCATGATCAACTAAGCAAAAAGCTGTAGACACTCCGTCTCCCTCTTGCGTTTGATTTATTAGTGATGCTATATCTGAATTATTGCACGCACGATTTGTAACACGCGATGGCTACCGAGGATGCGTTCGCGCAGTGTGAACTTTATTTATAGTGGTGTAATGGGTATGTATGTGATGTGGAGAGAATCCACGGCTACAGGGGTTCTTCTTACTATGAAATATACTATGAAGACATGAATTTGAGTTCCTATTTCTATTCGTATATAAATACTTGATTTATTATTTTTCCGCTTGACACCTATCATCGTCCAACCCACTGCAAGCATAACTGATAGACTTGAGCATTCACTTGTAAAAGAACATCGAGCATTCGCCTTTTTTAAATTTGTCGAACTGAACAACGAACAGATCCAAGCATAGAGCCAAACATAGCTACGAACATTTTCACGATCATTCTAGCGAACGCTCTAGTCAATGCTCTAGGTATAGAGGGACGGCAGCGGAACAATGACATCAATGGCTCGGCTCGGCAAAAAGCTCGAAGCAAATTTACCGTCCTTTCGCTAGAATACTCGCTAGAATGTTCGCTAAAACGCTCCCATTTATTTTTCTGTAATGTAACAATCGCTAGAATGCTCATTAGCACCTTTAGCCTGACGAACGAAGCCTTAGTCAAAACTAAAGGGTATATAAACAGAAATATTAGTTTTAGAAAGTTATGAAAAATTCTTGATGCAAATTTACGGTCAGAAAAAAATAAAGTAATTGCGTAAAAAATGTGGTTGAAGTTCATGCTAAGTTGAGGGCATCACCTAGTTAAGTTGTGTGATATTTATATAGCTTCCAACATCGGTATGTGTACATGTGTGACATTTGTGTTTGTTTGGCGTGTGCTAGCTGACGTATAGCTAATAATTTAATTTAATGTTTTGTGTGGCGTAACTTAAATTATTTTGCATACTATTGTATAGAATCAAGTTTTTCTAACTGAACTGACCTGCTGTGCCGCTGGGGAGTTTGTGGCGCCACTTCTTCTTCCCAGCTAAAGCACTAGAAAGTGGTGAAGGGCAGACGTTTTAGGGGAATGTCTAATGTAATTTTGACGTTCGAAAAGTGCTGATTCTCAGCCTAGTTTGAATAAATGACTTTTAATTAGATTTGCACGATACAAGAGAAACCAAAGTGTGGGCAACGTGATATTTCCCCGTTCGATTTCGTATACAATGGTTGACATTGTAAATGTCGTTGTTGATACTATAAATAGCAATGGTTTCTTGTTGTCCACTAATAGTGTATTTCATTTAGATATCAATATTTTTCATCCGACGCCGGGAGGACGACTTATAAGGACATGTAGTGACCTTATTGGTGAAGTTCTTCAGAAAGTTCAGGTGCGTAGTACTCGCAACTGGCGTGCGTGTGTCCCTAGCTTCTGACGTTTCATAAGTGCTGATGTACGTTTATGTAAATCAATATTTTGAAATTGAATTTGAAATTATGTGTTGTCAGAGAATTATGTGTCGTCAGAGAACTATGTGTCATCAGAGAATTATGTGTCGTCAGCGAATTATGTGTCGTCATCGAATTATGTGTCATCAGAGAATTATGTGTCATCAGAGAATTCGAGGATCGAAGATATTTGCTATAGATGCTGTTGGTTAATCTGTTGGTTGGTATAAAGGCTGGGTATGACTGGTCAAGGGATGGTGATTATAGAAAATATCATGATAGTCTTTCAGTCAGTCATATTTAGTCTACCATCTATCAATCTGCCTAGCCTTTTCCCAACTATGTTGAGGTCGGCTTCTAGTCTAAACGGATGCAGCTAAATACCAGTATTTTACATGGAGCGACTGCCTATCTGACCACCACAATCCAGTTACAGGGTAGCAGCCTGAAAATCTGACAACGAGTCTTAACTGGTTGTCAGACTTTCAGGCTTCTGACGAACGGCTCAAAGTGCTTTCCGAGGCACGGAGGGGTGGTATGTATAGATGGTCACCCATCCACGGACCTACCGCGGCAAGCGTAGCTTAAACTGTTCGATCGACCCGTGCGGCTGTCATTACTTAGCCCAAAGGCTAAGTTAGTACACACTACTCTTCTTTAAATTTGTCATTTTTGTCTATTCCACTAGTACACACACAATTTTTTCCAGATCTTTTTAAATGTTATAGGTAAACTTTTTATGTATGCCATTCGAGCTACGTCCGTTGGAACCCGAATTAAATAATTCAAACTATATTCATGGCACAAAAAGATAAATAGCTGAATATGTCGGAGACTTATGTTTAGTAAAATACAGTCACGGTTTTTGGAAGTCGGTCAAGTGCAAGCCATAGACATAGTGACGCCCGATATGGTGACGCCCGACATGGTTGTAGCCATATACTGGCTGGGTTTGAACTCACTGACAATCTTTCAAGGGGTGAAAGTATTCCGAAAAGGATACCGTGGCCTCTGGCAACGTACAGGCAACTGAAGGAACACGGGTGGGTTTTAGTCAGTAAGAGTCTGACTCGCCCTCCCGCTTCGCCCAGAGCGGGAGAAGTTATTTCATAATTTCCCACCCAAAAAAAAGAAAACTTAAAACTAATGTTAGTCATTCGTTTTAAGTGTTCTTTACTAACACTACTGTATGGATTCTTCGTTGTCTGGAACTACCTAAAACAGAAATGAAAAAAAAACCTGCAGATTAATATGCGATACAGGAGCTAGTGAACCAATGCATGCAATTTAACAGCATAGTCATCCTAAAGATTCCAAACAGATAACTTAGCACAACGCTTGTAGGGAAAGTGGCGTGATGTTTGGTCAGGAGGTCGGTGGGTTGGACAGAGGTGTGTATTTTGCCAGTTATGTTTAAGACCCATGTAATAGGCGGCGAGCTCATGGCCATCAACTGGGCACAAAGTCAAACTCCGAGCTGTCACTGGGAAAATTCCTAAAGAAAAACCCAATAATACTTTGCCCGATCAGGGAATCGAACCCTGTCCAGTCGTGCTTGTGACAACTATATATACCAACAAAACAGTATTTTTAACAGTAGACAGTTCTTTCCTTAGTCAAGCTTGCGAGGAAAATAATACAAGTTTGGAAATTTTTGGTATTTTACTTGAGGCCGAGTTTGACTTTGACTTTGACATAAAAGAAAGCTGTACTCTAACAAAGTTTGTTTTGTCTTTGGCACTATATCTTAGATACGGGAGTGGACCACAGATTGCGCAATCGCAAGTACAAGTACCGCTTCACTTCGAACAAAGGAGTACGTCAGTTCCTTTGTAGTGTCAGCACTATGATGGCTAACCGTAATCAACTACATGCATAGGTAGTATTCATAGCTAGATACATATTACGCCTGTATCCCGTAAGGGACAGGCAGAGGGGGCTCGTGTAATACGGTGTGACCCTCCTATAATCAGCATCACCTACTCCGAGCTGCTATTCAGTAATTCCTAATGGAAAAACCAGTACCTAAGACTATGCTGGACTTGGGCATCAAACTCAGGAGTTGATGTGCTGCAGTCGCGCTTGCGACCATTAGACCAACAAAACAGTCGACTACACAAGAAGTAAAGAATAATAACTATGCCTTGTACTACTCTAATTATGTCTTTCGGGAATGTCGGAGATGTCCCCATAAGTCCCTGAAACTACACGGAGGTTCAGATGTCTCCGTGTACAAGCCGGGCTGACGGAGTTTTCCATCAGCAAAAATGAAGAACCTTCATCAAACCTTCAAACCTTCATCCCCTACTTAACCCATTTAGGAGATGAATTTACAAAAATCCTTCCTCCGTTATAAAAAGAGCTTTGAGCAAAATTTCATGCTTCTAGACTCAGTGGTTAGAAGTAGAAGAATGCCAGAGGGTATAACTCCTCCGTCAAAGATATTTAGACCTAGACATAGGTTTCAAGACCGTGGAAGAGAGAAGAGGTGTCATCAGGATAAACAGGATTTTGCTTAATTGTTTGGCCAGCAAAAGTTTGTCAGTCGTGTTTGTCTCGATAAGAAAACTTGAACTCTTGAATAAAATGTTTCGAAAATCTGTCCTCAATTTAATAACTTAAGCTCGGTATCTGCACCTGCACCCAAGATTACGAAGTTATATCATGTCTTTCAAAGCTTAAGTGCAAGGCTTCTATCCTTTGAAGACGCAACTTGGCATAAGTCATCGGAGGTTATAATTAAATCGCTCATTAATCCTCGTAATCTATTAGTACTGCCACCGACCGTGAAGCTTTGCCATCGCGATCAAAACAGTCCGTAGCAAGTGTGAGTACATCTTATTTATGTTGTGGCTACAAAAAAGACACCATACCGAATTCAAAAAAACTCTCACTGCTCCGTTTAGCGGTGCGGTGCGCGGGCGCCGCCGGCAGCGTCCACTTATTCCGAAGGCACAAGCAGTCAAGCTCGAGAAAGCTCAGTGCGCGGGTCGTATCGAGGGCCGGCGGACGCGAGCCGACGACTGCCGAAGCACGCCGGACATGTTCGGAATATGGACGTGTGGAGCGGTCGACCCGCGACGTGCGTGCGCGCATCGCCGCCCCTCGCCATAGAGACAGGCGACAATTTTGCGCTCACGTTCTTCGAGAGCAAAGAGCAAGCGCCGCCGCCGCCGCCGCCGAAACAAGGTGTGTTGTGATTATGTTATTACTGCTGCATGCGTACGCGCCGACAGCACGTCACACTTGTTATGCGAATGTTACCACACAGTCTCATCTGTTCGGTTCTATGCGATAGGTTTCAGGAGATGTTGAAGTAAAGTGAGTGTGTGGAAAATACTATCACTTATCGTATGATGCAATTCCTTTAGCTCTTGTAAGTAAGCGACGTGGTGAATGGCTGTAAAGAGATGTCTTTTCAGGCAGCTAGCGGAAACTGGTTGGTTTTTAGCAGGCAAATTGTCAATTTTTGCAAAAAATCTACCAGTAATATAATTCAGTGTTTCGATCATGTGTTGACGTTTTAAAAAATGTTTTGATATTCAGCTTGCTATCGGGATTATGGTAATTGTCGGCTATGTATATGTAAGTGGGCGAGCGCCGTGATTGTGGCAATATTCCCCAGTGCTCGGAAATTGTATCGGTGTATGAGGAGCATGTCCAGAGCTGGACGTAGGCTGATGTTGATACATCATTATTAATTAATTA
Source organism: Xanthia icteritia (assembly GCA_949128155.2). Lineage (NCBI taxonomy): Eukaryota > Metazoa > Arthropoda > Insecta > Lepidoptera > Noctuidae > Xanthia > Xanthia icteritia. The sequence continues at coordinate 1,787,834 of OX421931.1, forward strand.
TTGACCATCTGCTTTTAGTCCTCTGCTTTCAAACCTTTGTCATTTTCCTATTAAGGTTCAACTATTTGTTTATTCGTATGGTCAAAATATATTACTCTACTAAAGAATTTTGGTTGTCGGTTTTCGTGATTTAGATTTGACTTCCAATTATTAATAGTCTAAATAGTAAGGGTTTATGAATTATTATTTAAGTTACTGATATTGCCTACATAGTGTATTAATTTGTTAGTTATAGATAAAAATACAACAAAAACTTCGTATTTATCCACGAAACCGTAGCACTCGCAAGTAACTACCGAAACAATAAAACAAACATGAATAAATTAAGCAGTTTGATGATCTTTTAACGTAAGAATATACATAAAGGTATCAGCTGGGTCTTCGAAACATTACACAATACGTATCGTCAGGTAACAGCGTGTTAAAACAAAGATCTAAGTTGCGGAAGCAAGTTGTGGGCGAAAATTAGCTCCGAACGCTCGTGCGGGTACCGTTAGGTATTTATGACCGAGGTATTACACTACAATGCAAATTGTATACACTCTCAACTTATTCTCCATACATCGCTCTTTTATAAATCCACCATTTCAAATGAACGCTGAGCATTGGACATGATATGAAGTTAAAGATCGCATTCGGTGCAAATCATGGCGAAAGCGACATTTGTTTTTTTTTTTGTTTGACGAAAAGTATTGAATATTTTATTATTGTCTTAGAACTGTCAACTACTCTAGTGTTAGGTGACGAAATGTTTATCAGGCAAGTTACACAGCTTCAAGGATCTTTTGGCCCTCGACTGACGTTGACAGGGGGGTGCTGTTCCTATACATTTGTGCAATTGTTTTGTGAAATGTATTGAAAAACCAAGATGGCGGCGTTAGTTCCGATTTTGACCACGAGCCCAAAGATTTTTGTAAACAGCCTAAAAGTGAAATGATTGCAGAAAGTAAGTACAAAGTTTGTTTTTGGTTTCGATGCGTACGGTCATTACTGTTTGAAAAACTTGCAGTAGCGACCAACACGCGCAGAATTAATTGTTCCAAAAACGGTGTTATAGTTATATTTCCACCATTTACGGATAAGCAAAAACTGTGCAATACAAAACAGTATTTAACTTTAGTGAAAAATATCACCTGTATCCTGTACTAGTTAAAAAACTGTATCACAGGAGATAATAATCGCATTGTCAGTTATATTAAATATTAGAAGCTTGTGTTGTAGTTTATGCGCTCAGCAATCCAGCTACAAGCTGGATCAGTTGAGTTGCGTTTATAGAAACTATTACTTAGTTCCTTACTCGGAAGTTATTGCAAAATGTATAAAGGCTGCTTCAGACAGATTCTCGCATTTCTAGCTTACCGGTTGTACGTGGTAAAAGAAAATCTTATGCCATACCTACCTGAAGTATTTTGTGAACTGTGAAGCATTATATCTATTTAACTTTTATACTTTTAGTAGGTAGGTTTATTTATTTTCCAAACAATCAACGTAATTATGAAGTTTCATGTGTATTTTGATAGCTGATTAAAATAATATTAGTGCCTAATTAGTGGGCACTGACTAGTTGATGAAATATAGTTTTAGTCAATAATTTAATGACTGTTCATAGAGTTGCATTAACGGTACTCTATCCCTATCGGACAAAGTGCCGTTAGCGGCATAATAGTGGCGCTGACTCGGCCTGGCTAAAATGCCGTAAGCATTGCATTGTCTTTGTCACTGTCACTGTCATCAATCAATACAAAGGGCGGCGAACTAACCTCTGTTGAGGTTAGTTTGCCATCTCGAATCATCAAACAAAATAATTAAAAAGTGACAGTAAAATGACAATGCAATGCTTACGGCACTTTCGCTGGGCCGAGGCAGCGCCACTATTATGCCGCAAATAGCGGCACTTTATCCAATAGGGATAAAGCGCCGCTAGCGGCACTTTAAACCCTTTCTAATTTAATTCAACAACCTCATCATTCATTTATCATTTGTGGGATTTGCAGGATAATTTATTGAACGCGGTTCGCACATTAAAAACTAGTTCTAATTATTTTTGTAAACCACTACAGCTACCTTATATAATCTTTTGATGAAATCGGGGTCAACATCAGTGCAACGAATGGGGTTCGAACTCACATCCTCCCGCATACTGCGAACTTTTGTAATTGGGTCATTGCGGCATACCTTCCTTTATATTGAATTGTGTGAAACTGTTTATCAAAACACTGAAAAAACTGTGACGCTTAAAAACATCAACTTTAACCTATTATTTAACCTAGTTAATGTTATTGGAACTGCAACGTGGAAATAAACAAACAACACTCTTGTTGACCAAGTTAAATTTTTAATATATTCCAATCTTATTGAGAGTTAGGTCGAGAGATTTGGTGTTGAAACAGGCCAAGGTGTCCGAGTGCCCACTTGGTTTGAGGTTGAAACACTAGGGCCATGGTGTCCGTGTGCCCACTTGGTTTGGGCTTGAAACACTAGGGCCATGGTGTCCGAGTGCCCACTTGGTTTGGGCTTGAAACACTAGGGCCATGGTGTCCGTGTGCCCACTTGGTTTGGGGTTGAAACACTAGGGCCATGGTGTCCGTGTGCCCACTTGGTTTGGGGTTGAAACACTAGGGCCAGGGTGTCCGAGTGCCCACTTGGTTTGAGGTTGAAATACTAGGGCCAGGATGTCCGAGTGCCCACTTGGTTTGGGGTTGAAACACTAGGGCCATGGTGTCCGTGTGCCCACTTGGTTTGGGGTTGAAACACTAGGGCCAGGGTGTCCGAGTGCCCACTTGGTTTGAGGTTGAAATACTAGGGCCAGGATGTCCGAGTGCCCACTTGGTTTGGGGTTGAAACACTAGGGCCATGGTGTCCGTGTGCCCACTTGGTTTGGGGTTGAAACACTAGGGCCATGGTGTCCGTGTGCCCACTTGGTTTTTCGAGACATCGCCAAGCGGTTGATCGGCTCTTCATGTGACCAGAGGGCTGGTCTATTTTTTGGCCAAAGAATCAACATCGCGAATACAACGTGGCAATGCTGGAAATAAAATGCGTGGAAATGCAGCCTTTTGGGTTGATGAATTTTTTGATGCCGTATGATTCTTTCCCCTCTTTTTTATACAGGTACTATTATTATTATTATTTTAAGTCTGTTAGCTTATATATATAATGCAAATATTATGATCTATTGAGATGAAATGAAAACTAACTTAAACTTTAAATTTCAGAAATATTTATTAGCTCTTAACCATTTATGATTCCGACTTACTTAAAACTAACTTACCCATCGTCCACCTAAACAACTTTGGTACCTTGGTAATTCTACAAAATTCGAGTCGAGTATGATGTATGACATGATAAGCCGTCAGCTGTTTTCTGAACTTGATCTGTTTGCCGAGTGCCGCGAGTAGTCGGCTCATCTGACGCGACCTTAACCTAGCGTGGTGACGACATGGTGGGACTGGGGACACCATGCGGGCTGAGGCGGTGGCGGGGGGAGGAGCGGGGTACTGCGCTCCCGGTCAGTGACCGCGAGCGTTATGCAACACATTGATAAAGACATGACTCCATAAGGCTGTTCGTCGTTGCTTAACAACCACTGCTGGATAGGTATCATAGCAACTCCCCAGACATGTAAGCTTTTAAAAGTCTTTGTGATGTGAACTCGCTTGACGTGCGAGGCGTCGCGTCGCTAGGCTTGTTACATATAGTGAAGCTTGCATTTTTCTCGGTCCTTAGACACGTGGAAGCGGCTTTTAATGCCTTTAGTTTAATTGATAATTATGTGTTGGTAAACAACTGACAGTTCAGCTAAGTAAATGCAATTTCGCGCACTGTATCAAGGTTTTATGGTTTCTTTATAATTATCTGCAGTGAATACATATTTTTTATCCAGATTCTATTACTAAATGTGTAGTTAAGTAGATGTAGTTAAGTAGATAAAGGAACAATTTTGAGCTAACCCAATGATCTTATTTAATTTCTCGTGCAGGCACGAGCTTAAGCTGCCTTTTTGGTCCTATCTGAGGTTGTATTGTAATAACTGCCACCAAACTGCTTGAAAAGTGAGTTTGTTTTAACAGTAAGGTTTTTCGTTATTGTAATAGTTTTGGAATCGTAACCTCGAGCCCTTTATTTTGATACCCGGTCACGGCACAAAAACGACATTTATTATACTGACGTCTAAAATCTGCCAACTTGAGTTAAAAAAAAAAACAGAACCTAGCCATCGCATGACCTAGACCAGTCGATGACACCTCATGCTACCTTGTCAATAAAGTTAGTAGTTAGGCTGATAAACGGTGTTCTATGCTCTCGCATGTCTCTTCTAAGACTCCCTGTGCCATTGTAATAGGACATATCATTAATTAAAACCAAACTTTGCTGTACCTTCAAGTAAATTTCTACCCAGCTAGCTTCTTACTGTCGTCGGTCCATCTATCGGGGGGGAAACTGCGTCACGCTTGCAGATTTGCGGTCTCCATGTGTGGACTCGTCTGTTCCAGTTCCCTGTATACATTTCAAAAATCCTACCTTAATGCTCACTTTTGTTATGAAAGGAACTCTTATGCAAAATTTCATACTTCTAGACCCAGCGGTTAGGCGATACGTTATAACTATGTCATTATTCAGGTAAAACATAGTATAATCGCGTATTCGCGCGACATTCCGTTAGATCCTTACCACTCCATCAGACCCAGTTTGGTCCAATTATATAAGTTCTCAAGCTAGAGCATCGTAAGCATGTGATTGTATGTACGTATGTTAGTATTCTCACGCTTGTCTCTTCCGGGGTAAGCTGTAGTGGAAACGAACCAACATGAAGTAATAGATGGATATGATATGCTTTATTTTACTAATGGTGTAAAACCTTTTCTTTTTTTTACTTTAACATAATACAGCAGTCAGCCAAATACATTAGCTAAAGATAAAATTAGAAAAAAAATCATACACTCACCTCAAAGAACTCCAGACATACTGACATGGTCGTCTTCCATTCACTTCACAGTCAGATTACGCATCCAAGAGAGCGTCGAGCGTGGAGAGAGTGCGAAGACAGGATGTAATAATATAATCCATAGGTTTAGTAGCCCAAAGTCTCCATCTGTGTCGGACTGATGGCTATAGGCTCGCTCCCTAGTACAAGGGACCTAAAAACATAAATATATTTGTACAATACACATCTGCCTATCCCTGCGGGGAACACAGGCGTGACTTACAACTCAGGCGTGACTTTCAACACAGGCGTGACTTACAACACAGGCGTGGTTTACAACACAGATGTGGCTTAGAACACAGGTGCGGCTTACAACACAGGCGTGGCTTACAACACAGGCGTGACTTACAACATAGGCCTGACTTACAACACAGGCCTGACTTACAGCACAGGCATGACTTACAACACAGGCGTGACTTACAACACAGGCGTGACTTACAACACAGGCCTGACTTACAACACAGGTTGAAGGTAAAATAAAGATCTACAAGATTTGACCCACACATACTCTCACTGAAGTAGAATATATTTAATATAATATATAATAAAGGTTTGTAAAAACCACTGCAAAGTATACTTCGGCCCAGAAAGTTAGCAAGCTATTAAGCTCTGGCCAAACTGAAGTGAATCCCGCGCGGGAATCGGGACGCCACTGCACGTCGATTCAAATATTTGAATAATTTGGTGGTTATGCCAATATTATTCGAGTTTGAACACCTCCAAATAATTCAGTTGACACAATCGGCGCTAGTGAATTTCCTCCTGCATCCCGCGCGATTCGGCTAAAGGATTATTTCCACCAAACGGCTCACATCAGATCGGATTGAAAAGGATACGATCGGCTCCGTACCGTCGCTTGCGAACGTATCCGTTTCTGCGCCTAGTCAAATAGATTCCTGCCGTGCTGACAAGTTCTAATTTTTTGAAAAAATGTTTTCCTTACTCCACACTTGAAATAGTCCATGTAGGTATGTTCTTAATTCGGTGCCGCCCGGCCACGGCTTTGCGCGCACGCGACGACAGCCGAAAGGATCCGATCGGATACGACGACAGGCGTTCGGAGGCGATCGCATGTCGCGGAAGACGCCCGCAGTCAAGCTGCTGGGCGCGGCTTGGTAATATAGATTTTAAATACTGTGTACACGATTTAATATCGTTTAAATGTTGTAAAATCCGTTCCGATCCGATGCGATACGAGGCGTTTGGTGGAAATCATCCTTTAGCGTGGCCAGAGCTTTAGGCTGCCTGTCCACTGGAGCGGAGAAGAGAGGAGAGGAGCGGAGATGTGCCAATAATAACCAATAGAATCTAAACTTCACTCCAGAATTTAGATTCTAATGGTTAATATCGGCACAGATCCGCTCCTCTTCTCGCTCCTCCGCTCCAGTGGACAGGCAGCCTTAGGCTGTAGCCTCTCCACTGAGCTAAGCTGCCATCGGGACACAGATGCCTCCATGAAATAAAGGAATTCAATAGCTGTAGCTTGTAGGATATTAAATTCCTCGCATGACGTCACTTTACTCCGTGATACAGATGTGAGTGACAACAAACCGAATTGATTGCGAATCTTGAAACAGTTCACCTATTGTGATAATTGAATGAGTTTCGATTATTTGCATGTTAAGTATACGTTGATATTGTCTATGTCTACATCTATAATAAATAGTATAGAACAATGTCGCTCTTCATGTCAATTTATTCACCACCATTTACCCTTTTTTTAAGGAGGGTAATGTGTATAATACGTAAATATTTAATTTGGCTTCAGCACAGAATGCTTGAGGTTTTGACATGTTGCCACATCAGTAGATTGTGACCGTGTGCAGCAGGGTCGGTTATCTAGCTAGTCTGCTATTTTTAATACATCAAATTGTAAATTAAGTCATACGATATAAGGTGTCCAAGTGAAAAGTAAGTACGTCAAACGAGTTTTCGTATAGTTCTGGACCAGACGGTAGGACATTTATAACAATTGGGATAGTTTCCAGATTTTGATGCTTCTTATAATCTGTGTGCCTACTGAATGCCCCATAAATAGAGCTAGGTCACTTATATGTTATGTTTCGTAATGTTAACTACTTTGCATACTTTATTGTGTAAAATCAAGTTCTACTAATTTAACAGACAGCTGTGCTGTTGGATAGTTTGTTGCGCCACTTCTTCCCAGCTAAAGGACAAGGAATAGGTGAATGGCGGGCATTTTAGAGTACTTGTCTTATGTAATTAGGACGTTTAAAATTCTCAGCGTAGATTGAAGATAACAATTGATTTTGATTTTATGAAAAAGTTAAAACTAATGCAACATGCGTCCTCTAGAGCGGAAAATCAGGGCAATGCTTAACGATTCCCAGTTCCAATTAAACAAGGCAAGTTGTTGATTTATTAGACATGAAGTTTCTGGTTTCTCTCACCGGATGTATCGATGCGTATCAGACGAGCACCAGGTCTGAACCCACGACCCGAGGACCACGAACTGTGTATCTTATGCAAATTTCCCACACGACTTCCTAGTTTATCTGGGTGTGCCTAATTATTATCGTACTTATACATATAAATAGTCCCTCCATTGGGTTGCGTAGCTTTGTATGAGACGATTTAATAAAGTTAACATGCAATAAGAGTAAATGATTCGTGAAAAAAAATCGACTGCAACAAATCAAAACAAGCTCACTTTTCAAGAAATCTGATGCTGTTGTTGGCAAGTTATGAAACTTTTTATTGGTAAAAATATTTACACTGGATAAAGTTCTTATGCTAACTATTCTTTGACCTGCAAATTGGCCAGCCCTCTGGTCACGTGAAGATTCGGCCAACCGCTTGGCGATGTCCCGAAATACTCGATGAGCACTCGGACCCCACGGCCCTAGTGTTTCAACCACAAACGGGTCAAACATATTGCTACTAATAAGGTTATTATATTTGCGCCGTTTGAGGTTTTCTGCACCTTTAGCAGCCGCCCCAGCATAGCCTGCCGTGCTAGGATGGGATGGGATGGCGCGAGGGTGTCGACACAGGTTGAATCCCACACCAACTTCAAAGGCATTATGGTCCGTCTGGCCTCTTCCCATCCTCGTGTGCCAAGCCATTGGGTTCTAAGACAGCTGGCACCCCGGTGGTGACAAGAGCCCGACGGGTGATGTCATTAATGCTTGCGTGCCGTGCCAAACGAACAGCGCTCTTGCTGCAGGAAAGGCCATGGTGCCCGATGCTGTCGACTGCTTCACCGCACCCAAGCGGTTGGTCGAATCTTCACGTGACCAGAGGGCTGGCCAATTTTTAGGTCAAAGAATCAGCATTGCCATCCAACGTGGCAATGCCAGCCTTTTGGGCATTTTTCCCACTGACAGCGATGCGGAAGAATTTTTTGATGCCCAATGAGCTCTTCCTTTATTTTATTTTTTTTCCTCTGTATACTTGTATATAATTTATATATTTTAGTGTTAGATGTAAATTATATTTAATATGACAAACTATTAAAATTTAAAATATAATATCCTAACTTAACTAAAACTATTAACAAACTAAAATATGGCGCCGACTTATCCTCTTTAATAAAAAATAATCAATACACAAAACATGTTAAATTGAAAATATAGTTTTCGAGTTGCAGTTGGGTTGTTTTTTTTTGTTCAACCTTTCAGTATTATATTTTTTTGGAATCGTCTCAACAAGCCTTCAAACTCAAACTCAAATTCAAAGCATTTATTTCAATTAAACCATTTACAGGAACTTTTGAATTGTCAAGGGGTCAGTCAGTCAGAAATATGAAGCTAGTTGCCCATTCGAAAGCGTAGGTTCTTATGGAGAAGAACGGGCAAGAAACTCCACGGACACTCTTTTAAATCATAATATTGTTACAAAATATTGGTTACATCATTCATATTGAAATTATACATGTGAGAACAATGTAGAAAGACGTGCACGGAAAAAGCGTCCCTAATAAAAAGATAAAAACAATTCAAAAATTAAAATAAGCCGTGGCAGATAAGAGATGACCAGTCCGTACTGACGGCGCCGGTTCACGAACATAACGCATGGATCAGCACCGTTTAGCTCAATAATTTTGAAGGGAACTTAACGATCCTTATGTTTTGATATCCCACATGGTCAATACAATTTACAAAAATACATAGATATGCATGAAAAACATAGCCCGGTCTTTGACGTCGCGCAGTCGGGTAAAACAAAATCTCTCTTTAAAAAAAAGTCATATCATTCGTGGCACCGTATCGCTATATATAAATAAATTCTTTATTGAGAGTAACCACTTACAACTATGTTAGTGATACAATTACAAAAACACTTACACAAACACACAACAAAACAATCGATGCTTCAGCATACCAGCTGAGATACTGGAGCAACGACTAACAATACAGCAGTCCAGCCTGTCGGCAATAACTCCCAGGATGCTGTTGGAACTGGCTCGCACCATGCGCACCAAAGACGCACATCTTTTACGCATTAATGCATAAAAGCAATCAACACGCAATTCCGCAAACATCCCTGATGCGCTACAGAAGCGAGGCTGCCCCATCAACACTCTGAAAGCATTATTGTACTGCACGCGACGGGCAATGTACGATCTTTGCGTAAAATGTACCGATAGGCCACAGGTGTAAATTGAGGAACAGAAGGCTCTAAAAAGTTCTTAACCTTCGCAGAAGAACGCTTAAACCCGCGGGCCTCCATCCTATTCGCTCTAACCGACAGCGCCCTCCGCTCTCTCTCAATATCATCATCGTCCTTAAGGCTAGTGTCACTAGAATAGAATAGAATAATAATTCAAAAATTATAAATTGATATACTTAATTGTGATAAGAATGATATAAGTAATCTAATCTAATTTTACATGCCGATTGGTAAAATGTGGCTGAGCTATAATTATGTACTTAATCTTAAGACCTGTATGTATTACCCATATTTGCGAAATAAAATTCTATTCTATTCTATTCTAGTGGTTAAAACATGCCCGAGGTACTTGAATGAGTGCACTCTCGATGCTGTGATGTTGTAAACGCTGTCATGCACGTTAACCAATTTTCGTGAAAACATGGTGTTAATGCAACCAAGCTACTAAGTGCAAATTTTAATGTAGTTCCTTATTGTGCTATCCCCTGATATATTTAGCTCTAAATATGAAGGTAGTTTTCCGTATGTTCCGAACGTTCAAAATCTCATCTCAGCGACAATCGCTTGTCAAAAGCCAATGTCAAAAGTTTTTCAGAAATATGTTCTGCTATGAATGTTATGATCCGCCGGAGTTCGACGTCACATTTATTAGAGGCAATCTCACTAAGTCTTGTGTTGTAGAATGTAGATAAAAACGCGATGTATTATTGGCATAGTCAAAGTCGACGTTCGGGAAATCGACGCAAGATGGCGCTACAGGCTACTACTGTATTAACTTTCAGTTCCTGAAAACCGTAAGTTTTGCTTTGTTGCCAAAAGTGATATTGGTTAATTAATAACACATACTTTTTTTCCTTTTATAAAGTATCACAGTTGGTTTATTCACATTTTAATGTAGCCTAGCTAATTAGTAATTTAAATATAACTTAAACTGCTTAGTGACACTTGCTTTTGCTGCTTTGTAAAAAGCGGCAAAAAAAGAAATTGGGCTTCGAAGTCCCGAAGCGAGTGAATAGTTTAAACATTACTAAAAAAAACAATTCGCAGACTAATACTTGTGAATTGAATATTTGACAGTTTTTCCATACAAAAACTGACAGACCTCAATTTTATTCTACGGATAAAAACATATCTGGCTTTGGTAAAATCAGCCTTAAAGCTTCGTAAGAAAGCGGTGAACGGTCACACAATAACCGCTGTTTAAATACAGAGCGTTTTTGAGACATTAATGTCAAATACTGGGGAAAATTATAGGTTTTCATGACGGCCGTTATAATATGGTTCCGTCATATTATAACGGCCGTCATGAAAACCATATATGGTCATTGAAATAAATGAAAACCTGAAAAAAAAAACCTGAAAAAGGGGTCATTGTATTCATCATTATGAACCACTTTTGCTATGGGACCAAGCCTGAAATCGCGAAATTTCATCAACTATGCTTATGTAGTTCACGAGTTAGCTCCAATAGTAGGTTTTTTATCCAGTTCGTCTATAATTGATTAAGTATGTGTTATATAAATTTGTATGGGGTAATACAACAAAAACACAGCCAAAGTAAAAAAAAATCTAAGTGAAAAAAAATTTTACTTCAGTCGTTTTGGCAGTCGGAAAATTAGCCAGCCAAGGCTGAAGCACACTTACACAGTAACTCTTCTCACTAATGGATAGCCTTGTATTACAATTCTAAAACTTATTCAAAAGCTTCACTCAAATGCAGCCCCCCACGCAGGCAGTAGTTTGCAGCATTGTCGCCGGTAACGCTTCACAGAGCTATAAGCGGCTTCTCTCCACAAATTGTTACGTATCAGACATAACAACAAGCTAGACTTACCGCGGTTACTGTATGGATATGGATGGTCTTTGTTTTAGAAGAAGGGGTAAATCGTTTGGGCCGGAAGTCTGACAAAACATAGACCTACGTGCATGTGACTTTCTGAGGGGTCGACAGAATTGAATGTTGGATAAAAAGTTCATTCTCCTGCCCTTATTCCAAATTCATTAGTGGTCGACGCAACATGCCTTTTTCTTCCATACTTCTTTATTAGTTAACCGAGATGATGAAAGAAACGATGGATGGACTGTGTGAAAGATGATAATATCATCTTTTACACAGGCATAGGCTGAGTTGAGGTATCAGACACACCAGCACGGAAGATTGCGGACGAGCCGCGGACACCGGACACTGACGGATTCTAAGTACGTATCCAAGTCAGACACTAAGTACCTAGCGAGCCTATGTTTGTTTAGGTACGTATTTTGTTTTTCTACATCGTAGCTAGCATCGTAGAATTTGATAGCTAGTTGTTACAGCTGGTTTAGCACAGTGATGCTAGTTCTCTTGGTAGTAGTAGATTATCTTCAAAATACTTGTTACGCATCATTGAACAATAGTAGAGGAGAGTAAAGATCAATGTTTTGTTTTGTAAATAGGTATATTGCATGTCGCTTTTCAGTTATATATGGTACTAGCGACCCGCCCCTGATTCGCACGGTTTTTACGACTTGATAAAACATTAAAATTTCTTTATTATCTGTACGCTTAATATCAATGGATTACACACATAAACCTTCCGGAATAAATTCTCTCAATGATGGTGAAAACTGCATCAAAACCCGTTGCGATGTTTAGAAGAACCGCGCATGTGTAGATGTAGAAGAAGCAATCTTATATACCTTAAGCTTCCGAAACTAACTGTAGTGTATAATCCTAACTTCCTAATCCTAACTAATATTATACTCGTAAATGCGAAATTGAGTTAGTTTGTTTGTTACGCTTTCACGCTAAAACGGCTGAACGCAGCTGGATGAAATTTGGCACATGGGTATAGACTATGGCCTGGAGAAGAACAGAGGTTACCTTTTATCCCGATATTCCAACGGAATCGAGGCTTGTGCGGGTGAAACCGCGGGGCGCAGCTAGTAAATATTTACACGTAAAACTATCAATGGATAACTAAGTTTGCGCAACTTGTTTCATAATGTACTTTTTGCGGTAGTCAACAATGTCCAGTTAATGCCAGATGAAGTGCTCTATTATAAGCTAATATTATATGCTAATTCAACAATTTCTCATCTGCCACTGCTAGTTCAAAATTACTCTGCCCAGTCTAACTCGGGATGTGAACCAACAATGAGATAAACTAGTACCTAACACATGGGTGCACTTCCAGTGTCATCAATTTACGTCACCACTTCCTGTCCTAAACTCACCTCTTTTAGGACAGGGAGTTAGTTATGGTACTGCATAAATGTAGTAACAGTCCTATCGTATGAGCTGCTGACAATAATACTGTCTGTATACGTATGATTGGGAACCACTAATTCTCGTTTCCGTCAACGGTCGATCAAGTTTCAATCAATCTGTAAACACTTCCCATCCACTTCAATTAGAGACAAGTAATCATGTAAATCTATATTTACGAGTATTTATCTATCTGTACTAATAATAAAGCTGAAGAGTTTTGTTTTAACGCGCTTATCTCTGGAACTTACAGTAGAATTTGTTTTTTTTTCTGTTAGTTCCAGTTCTTGTTCATGATAGCCCAATACTTGAGGAAGGTTATAGGCTACTTATCACGCGAGGACGAGAGCGCGCGGGCGGGCGAACCGATGCGACGCAGTGTGTCGGGGGCCGAGGGTGTTTTATAAAAAATTGGCTGTTTTCTTAGTATATTGTTACTTCCACGCGAACGAAGTCGCGGGCAGAAGCTAATATACAAATACATAGGTAATATTGTGTTTAGATAAACATACAATCGTACCTATAATATTAAATTAGGGCTGTGCAATCTCGCCTGACATTTGGCACGTTCATAGAGTTTCGTAATTATTGGAGGCTGGCTAGGGTCAGTTCATACCGCGACGTGACGCGACGCGACTATGCTTGAGGAGGCTAGCAGCATGCGCCGCTCTTGCAAGCCACGCCTACCGGCGAAGCAGCGCTGCGCCGTGCTGGGTCGCGCTGCGCCGCGAGGCACCTCGAGACGCAGCGCAGCGTAGCGCATCGCGCGGGACATTTTCAAATTATCTCAATTGAATGTGTATCTTTTTTAGTAAATAAAGTTATATTTTGTATCACTGTCTTCAAAACTGCGCGCAGCGTCGCTCCGCGTTACGTCTCGGTGTGCACTGACTCTTAGTTCTGAGTGAGCTAACTGAGAGCACTGGGTGTGGAGGTTGACTCATCTAGTACTGTTGTTGTTTACTTCACTATTGGTGAATGTTTGTTGAAATTATAAATCTACCTAGCCTTTTCTAGCTAGGAACTTCCTGTTTTATCTATTTTGTTTTTTTCTTCGTATGAATGTCAATGGCTATAAGAGTAGAGGAAGACCAAAGAAACGTTTCTTTCATCATCTCGGTGAGTCACTTCTTAGCTAAAGCATATGGCATTCAATAAAACAATCATAATTTTTAACACTGCGTCGCATCGCATCGCCCGCCTTCGCTATTAAGTACTTCGTTTTCGCTTAGCATTCTTTCTCACTTTTTTTTTGTTTTGCTCGGCTCCTGAGGGTCTGGCTGAAGGCTGTCATGAGCAAGAACTAGAACTTACAGAAGAAAAATCAAATTTGACTGTAAGTTCCAGAGATAAGCGCGTTTAAACAAAAAAACAATCTCTTCAGCTTTATTATTAGTACAGATAGATAAATACTCGTAAATATAGATTTCCATGATTACTTGTCTCTAATTGAAGTGGATGGGAAGTGTTTACAGATTGATTGAAACTTGATCGACCGTTGACGGAAACGAGAAGTAGTGGTTCCCAATCATACGTATACAGACAGTATTATTGTCAGCAGCTCATACGATAGGACTGTTACTACATTTATGCAGTACCATAACTAACTCCCTGTCCTAAAAGAGGTGAGTTTAGGACAGGAAGTGGTGACGTAAATTGATGACACTGGAAGTGCACCCATGTGTTAGGTACTAGTTTATCTCATTGTTGGTTCACATCCCGAGTTAGACTGGGCAAAGCCGTGGTCGCATGCCACACCTACAAAATTATAATGGCATACGGCTTTACCTTGACCATTTTTGTACATTGTTGTCTTGATTTCTGTCTGAAATAATTTCTTGTTTCATACTTTTTAGAGCGTGATTTTTCAGTAGTCGGGTTTAAGTTTTTTTTTTTTTTTTGTAGATTGATTAAGTTGGATTTTATTTACATATAATTATCTTATATCTAATTAATGAATAAAAATAGCAAATAATTATTAATTCAATTTATTCGCCATTTTCATTAATTTTTCGATGCTTTTCGGACCCATAAGTAGTCCATTTGGTTATTACACACACGACTTAAAAAAAGTTCGAGTCAGACTCGCGCACGAAGGGTTCCGTACCATTATCTATAAAAACGGCAAAAAAAAACACGTTTGTTGTATGTGAGCCCCCTTAAATATTTATTTTTATTCTGTTTTTACTATTTGTTGTTATAGGGGCTACAGAAATACATCATCTGTGAAAACTTCAACTGTCTAACTATCACGGTTCATGAGATACGGCCGGACAGCGGAGTCTTAGAGATAGGGTTCCATTTCACTCTTCGGGTACGGAACCCTAACTAGTGTTAGTACTTATATCTACCCGAAAAACAACACAAACTATTCATTAATACGCCACAGTGGCATGTCGGCGTATCCAATGTCCTAGTACGGGACTGTCCCTCCCATCAGCTATAGTTTTCAGGATGCTGTTGGGGCTGGCGCGTACCCTGCGCATAATGGAAGCGCAACGTAGCGCGGCCACCCCGTCAACACTCTGAACGCATTATTGTATTGTACGCGCAGGGCGCTGTATGCCCTCTACGTTGACCCACAGACTGCATGTTTAGAACGACTGACAGTACGCTGTGAATAGTGTGGCCTTACTTCAGTCGTGCATTTCGAAAATCTGCGTGCTAACATATTGCAGCGGGCAGCCAACGACCTGCGCTCACGCTCAATATCCAGGCTGTCTTTTAGGTCTTCGGAAACTCAGTGGCCCAGATACTTGAAAGAAGTGACTTGCTTTATGGAACTTCATTCGTTGTAAGTGTGGTTCAATAGGGTAAGTTATAGTGCCCGCCTTGAAGACTAGTACCTCACTCTTCTTAACATTGTACCTGAGCCCATGCGTCTCCGCGTACCGCTCACATATCGTAAGCAGGCTTATTATTGCGTTAATTGAAGGGCTCAGCAAAACCATATCATCAGCACAACTAATATTATTGACGCTTACTCCGTCTACATAACAACCCTGATAGGTGCTGCTGACGATCAAGCGGTTTATGTAAAGACTGAAGAGGCGAGGGGAGGTCAGGCCGCCCTGCCTCACCCCGCGCCACTTTACACAATTTGTCTGATTGTTATGCCAAACCCGTAGAATTGATATAACTTCTCTATCCACTGAAGTGTCATTCAATAGTTTCTGCCACAGCTACTCGTACGGCACCAGATCAAAAACTTTGGAAAGGTCTAGGAAACACGCATTAAAAAGTGTTTTCCTAGACGTATAATACTGGAGAGTTTTTGAACATTTTTTATTTAAATTATTTTGGGATTATCATTTCATGGAGTCACACGGACTTATTTATAACATAAAGAAAAGTCAGTACATGGTCTTTAAGGCCGCCGGTAAGTGTCCTGAATCTGTCCACCCATTACTTTGAATGGTGTTAACTTGGATAGGGTGTCGCAGTTTAAGTACCTCGGACACTACCTTACGGATGACCTTAAAGATGATGTCGACATAGAGAGGGAGCGCAGGGCTCTGTCAGTCCGTGGCAATATGCTGTCCCGTAGATTCGCCCGCTGTACGGACCAAGTCAAAATCACGCTATTTAAAGCGTATTGTCAGGGTCTGTACACGGGTGGTCTATGGGTTAGTTATACTAAAAAATCCCTAGACACTCTGCGCGTCCAATACAATAACATTTTCAGGATGATGTTGGGACTTCCCCGTTTCTGCAGTGCCTCCGAGATGTTCGCGCAGACTCATACTGACGATTTCCATGCCGTCATTCGGAAAAAAGTCGTGTCACTTATGAGGAGGGTGCGGGGGAGTCACAACAGCATCCTGAAAATGTTATTGTATTGGACGCGCAGAGTGTCTAGGGATTTTTTCCCTATTGGTTATCTTGACGGGGCGGGTCTCAGCACAGGGGTATTTTTATTTTTATTTTTGTGTGTTTTAGATAGGTACCTATTATTTTGATGAGTGTTATTGTTTTTGTAATTGTATAGTACTATCAATAGTTTCTAAGTTTTCTGTATAACTAACCCTTGGATCTAGTTGTCCCAAAATAAATATATTTGAATTTGAATTTCGTGATAAAGTATTTGCAGAGCCGCTTTGGTTTTTTTTTTGGTCGACCGAGCTCTGCTCGGGTGAAAATAGAGAATGCTAATTTAATAGTATAGGGAAGTTCATACTAATTCCATGTATAGTACTTACATACTATTCCATGCTGCCATGTCATTATTCTAAGGTAGCCATCTTGTTCTAAACTTTGGGCGACCGAGCTCTGCTCGGGTGAAAATACAGAGAAAACGAATTTTCCCAGATATGAGACCTAACTAGATCGATTTTTCGCCCCCGTAAGCCCCTATATTGCAACTTTCATCAAAATTGTTAGAGCCGTTTTCGAGAACGTGATATATATATTTAAATAAATATTGCTCGTTTAATAGATATTAATTTTACAGCCGCGCCGTATGTAGCACAGTCTCACTTATTTTTTATAAGCATTACCCCACACTAGGAATTTCTCCTGTATTGTAGGTACGTTGACAAACATTTAAACTCACATACACAAACAGCTAAACCCGGAACAACTACTTCGTTCCGTGCGGGAATCGAACCCGCGACACGCAGTGCAGCAGTCAATCGCTTAACCGCTGCGCCAACCGTGCCGTCTAAATTTTCCTTATTTAAACATATTTATTTACTTAGACAATATGATATATTTACATATTTCTAATGTGTTCGTCAAGCCCTTTCATTTGATTCCCAACATGGCACAATAACAAAAAACTAATAATTTGTTCATCACCTTATTATTATTATTATTATAGCATTTATTTCGGGCTATGCCCATAGTGTTAGTTATGTCTCTTATGTCCTCTAGCCATATTATATTTAATATGACGTCACGTATAACCAGCGGACAATGAAGACGCATCCAACGATACCACATATGTAAAATTATGATCTGTAGTTTAGAAGTTATGAGGTAACAGATGAACATACATTATATACATACATACTGGTCAAAATTATAACCCCCTTATTTGCTTCGCCGTAGACGGGTAAAAATAGAATCATAATATAACACTTTTTCTCTAACAAAATAATGTTAAATTTTTTTTTTTACTAATACGATACAGGGCAAATTCAAGAAGTTAACATCACCAAGGAGTTTCCATCATTTTTTTTTCTAATGGTGCGCATACGCGGGTTTCGCCGTTAATAAAGCATTACAAAAAAGTTTTGATTACAATTTTTACTTGTCTGTGACAGCGCTCGGTTTAGCGCATGCGCGGCGATGTGCTGGGTTTTGGCGCCATTCGTACGTTTAGTTGTAGGTACCTACTGAATTTCGTGACAAAAACTTGTAAGCTATAAGGTCGCTGCCAGATGTAAAATAACTGTGAAGGAACTGCATATAAGTAGGTATCAGTAACGCATTCTCAAATTATAAATAAAAATAAACGTGACAGTTTTCCGTTTTGGACCAATTTTAAAGCGAGAGTCCCATTGGAATTAATTCACTTTTAAGGTATCTATAAGCCTAACGATGCACAACGGGATAAACAGTTTAACGAATAATGTTTTGCTCCTATTTCGTTTTTTGTTTGTTAGCCTCCGCTATCCCACTGCTGGGCAAAGGCCTCCCTCCAATCCTTCCACCTTTCGCCAGCCATTTAGATTTAACATAAAATTTTCAAGGTAATCTTCCTTTTCGAAGATGGTGACACATAGATTTCAGGAGACTTCTAAGGGTGACAGATACTTGCTTAAGAACTTAAGTCTCTTTTCTCACGATATTTTACTTCGTAAAGGAAAATTTTACTTAACTTTATTGAACGGTCGCCGGTGCATAAGTACCGGTGCCCTAATTACGTAATACAAGATCAATCAGAATCTGAATCGTTTTGAAACAGATTGCTAACCATAGCATCGTAAGTTCGAAAAAAAAATCTGCTCAACAAAGTAAATGACGCAATGAATGTCGTTGAACTATCAAAATTTAACAGATTAGTCGTAATCGTATACGAAAATATGTTACGTAATTACTGTAAGTAGATAGTGTGTGTGTAATCACGGACCGTAACGGCTACTTTTTAAATAAATTTATTATGATAAACAATAAATTAACAAGTGATTTATCACCCTCTCCATCAGTGTCCTCATATTGCTTTATAATAATAATTAATTGGGCCATAATAATTGGACACAAGTATTCAATTACCGGAACTCATATTAAAGAGGGCTGAATTTTATTATATCACATAACTATCTACATATTATTGTGTTAATTGACCCAGATTCGTACCTGTTCACGTGCTTGCGATCGTGCAGTGCACGGAAAAAGAACCCACTGCCAGTGAAGAAAGTCTCTCAAGTCACTGGTGGAAAATAGAACAGTGTTGTATCATTGCAGTCGTTGTAAACACGTGTCTAAGATATACCCAGTATTGTTGCATGTGTACTTGTGTGGTTACGCGTTCTGTAAGAGGCGGCCAGTGGGCTGCACAAACTATTGTTAATATGGCCGTAAGACAGTTACGTAGATACGTAAACACAGTGGTATGGTCGACTTACGGTATTGATACGGTTAAAGTGCTTCCTTGTCTGTTTCTCAGTGAAAGAAACACCGTGACAATGGACTGTGTGCACATATTGTGATAATTATGCAGTGGATGAGCTTCGACCTGTTGTAGTGTAGTAGGCTTTGTGCAGTATGCAGCGACATGTGTATGATAGCATCTGAGATGGGAGGCTGTCTTTGTGTATTGTTGAACCTAGTAGGAAAATTATAAATAGAAGTTTCTACTATTACACATTGCCTCTCATACATGTTTCAGGAGTATTTATTTGTATATAAGTGTTATTTTCCACTTAAAAGATTTTTGATTGGACATTTACTTATCGCAGTTTTATGATACTCGCGTTATAAAGATTTATGAATTCTCCTGAATACCCGAAAGTTGTGTGGAAAAGATTTATCTGTTATTCCTTAAACAAAGAAACAATAAACGCCACGAGAGTTTTAAATTATTCGCAAATTGTTATCGAGTGAGATGAAAACAGATTCATTGTGGTTCCAGAGATTTAGTGCACCGTGCTTGTAGGCAAACAATACTTCTCCAAGATACTTGAAAAGGACCAGAGATTATTTAAAGTTTACTTCCTGCTTTTAATAAGAGAACCTATATTTTTATGTAAGTATTAAAACGTAACGAAAGGGTGATCTCTTATTTGCAGTAGGTACTCTCGTGTTTGTGTATCTCGTATTTGTAATATAAGTTTCATAAGTTTAGGTGGATTGTAATGACGATGCAGTGGCAGCGCCTTTATGTCGTAGCAGTAAGGACAGTTTTCTTAGTGTACGCGTTATCTCTGCTGTGCAGATTTACATATTATTTTGGTATTACATTTACGTTTGTATGAACTACGCATGCTCTGCAGGCCCCTTAAGAATCACTTTTTTCATGATATATATTTTATAATACTTATGCTTATCTTTTTATGGTAAGCATACTTTTATGGAAGAGGGTGCACCTAGATGTCATTCTAACTACTTAATTGTGCTGTGGCCTACCTACCAAACCTACCAAACATTTTCATTAAAAGTAGCTTTATCTAGATAATTAAAAAATTAAATAGAATAAAATATAATAGATACTCTTTATCATGTGCACCATATAAATTACTTACAAATAAAACAATTACATAGGGAGACACAATAGGCGGTCTTATCACTAAAAGCGATCTTTTAAAGACAACAAGACAACAATTAAATGCTGCTGGTTGGTAAGCGCATCACTTGAGAACAGCTGGCCCGACACGTTTTTTTTTTGTTTTATAATATTCCGACTAAGGTTTTTAGGTACAGCAAAAGTTGGAAAAGTTGCCCGGAAAATTGGAAAATTCGGGTAAAACTGAAGATAATTTTTCAATGGATTGAAATTTGGACAAGACAACGTCTGACAGGTCAGCTAGTTTATGATATATAGTACCGATTTAATGATCACAGACAAATTAATACGAACTGAAAGCGGTGCCTGTGACTCTTCCTTGAATATTCGACGCTGCAAACATTGATTACCCTCTCGGTGTAAAATTCGCAGTATTCCTTATTTAACACGTTCAGTCCCGGGAGCCCTCCTGGAGGGTTCACTCAAGTCGCATATGTAATGCGGGGAGCCCTCGCGGAGGACTAATTTTAAATGTAGGTTTTACTTAGCGGATTCGGCTTTATAAACTGTGAAAATAAAATCAATTGTATATTTTATCGTAACAAGGTTTCAAACCTAATGCCGGATGACAATCCTCGAGGGTTAACTTTAGTGCAAACGTAATGCCGGTGACCTTCATGGAGTCAACTTGCAATATCTATGGTGGCATGGCGTATGAGCTCTATTAAAAATGGGTGGAGTCAAAAGTGTAAAACAAAAACTTTCAAAGGCTGAATTCGTGGAAAGGCTGGAAATATGACACATAGTGTAGATATACATGACACATAGTGTAGATATACATGACACATAGTGTAGATATACGTGACACATAGTGTAGATATACATGACACATAGTGTAGATATACATGATACATAGTGTAGATATACATGACACATAGTGTAGTATACATGACACATATACATGGAAAGTATGAAAAGTTCCGTGAGAGGGCGCTAGACCTAGCGCGCGACGTGAACAAAACGTAAATTCGGATGATTTTAAAATTGAAAATACTCGTTTTGTACATAATATTCACTTAGTTTGACAACTTTATTCATTCCAATTCCAATCACTGCAAGCGATTGGAATTACAACTTTATTCTTGACCATAATTCTGCAAGATAGTTGTTTTTTATATTCAAAAATCGTTTGAAATTACGTTACGTTTACTGCACACGTTCGTGCTAAGGACTGCGGCTCATCGACGACATTGTGACATATTTTGAGACATTTTTGCTGTATGAGGTGACACATTTTGACTCGACGGTCAACGTTAGGTAATTGACCTCAGTCTGGCGGCACCCTAACGCACTTTTTTGTTTATCAGTACCTCCGGACATAGGTGCACACGGTAGGTGCCTGCATTTTCATTTGTTTCACAACAATTTAAACGTAAACAAAGCCGTTTGCAGAGTGGAATTTAATCTGTCTCTGCACAAAGGGTTGGATTTAATGTACGTGTCCTGCACGGCAGGGTAAATGAATATTGGTTTATCTCAAAACCTGCACAGAACTACCGTGGAAACCAAATGAATACGCGCGAATTGCCGCTGAGCCACTGTTTGCCTTAACTGAACTGGAAATAGGGCCAGAATTTTATTAGGTGCTCAAACACTAAATAAATAAAACTGGAGGTTGGCATTATCAGCCTATAATGTACCCAATGCTGGGACAAGACCTCTCCGTGAGAGGCAGTAAACCGTAGTCCACCACGCGGGCCCGGTGCGGGTTGGTGGATGTCACATGTTTTCGATTTATTTTTCTAGGATTGTTGCCGTCCTCTGCACGATGTTTTCCACTACCGTTTTGAGAGCAATTATAGTAATGAGATAATTAACACAAAGGAAAGTGTCTGTCTGGGTTTGAACCTACGACCTACAAACTCGTAAGTCACCACTGAGCCACCACTGCTCGCAAGATGGGGCTTTCTAATAAAAAGTAACTTATTACATTTTTGAGTGCATCATAAATCATAATAATAAGTCTCCACGACGACGGCGAGTGAGATTTTTAAGATGGACTTATACTTGGCTGACAAGAGAACAAAAAAAAACTTTTTATGGGTGTCTTTGGTTTTGTATTTTTATTTTTTGCTACCGACTTCCGAAATTTAAAGTTATTTTGCACATTTTAGTGTTTGTTATTTTTTTTTGTATTTTTTTTTTCTTTTTTTAGTTGTGGTACCTACCCCACACAAATTCAAATATCACCTGCAATGTAAATAACAGTGACAGGACATATAACATCATCCATATAGTCTAAGTGGGAAAAATACCTATTATTGAAGCTAACTCAATAACTACCCAAGCAAAGTTAATAATATATATATGGGACCACCTCTGAAGTATGACCTACCAAACAAAAAACGAATTATCGAAATCATTTCATAATTGGCGGAGTAACTGCGTAACAAATATACAAAAAAAAAACGTACAGTCGAATTGAGAACCTCCTCCTTTTTGAAGTCGGTTAAAACGTCATTTCTCTTCATATGACCTGAGTACCTACTTTGTTTTTGTCACTACCTAATTTGATTTTACCTGTCTATCAAAGAATGAACCAAAATAACATGTAAATAACAAAATATACGACTTTTGGCCACCAAAGAAAGAAACTGCATTTTATTTATGAATGCCATAATCAAGGCCTGTATGTATGTATAAACTCAACCATCGTATTGGGTGATAGGTATCTTAAGAGGTCATATCAAAAATGTTGTTTATTAAATAAATCAGTGTTTAGTCGAAAAATAAGTTGTTTGGTACGTGGAACATACACACCTATCTCTCTTTTTTCTACGCACCTTATATCTAAACTACGTCAAAACATTTCTTTTTTCATTGTGTTCTAAGTTCCGTACCACAATTTCGTCAACAATAAAATTGTGGTACGGAATACGAATAACAAAATAAATAAATAATACAACAATACGACCGATATCTTTCGAAAATGTTCTTATGAAGTCGATTTTATCTCAAACTAGCTGACCCGACAG
Organism: Xanthia icteritia; assembly: GCA_949128155.2. NCBI lineage: Eukaryota > Metazoa > Arthropoda > Insecta > Lepidoptera > Noctuidae > Xanthia > Xanthia icteritia. The sequence continues at coordinate 1,811,395 of OX421931.1, forward strand.
ACTCCTGTTCAAACAATAATTCATAAAAAATCCTATAGAAAAACGACGGTCAATTGATTTCTCTCGGATTCGAAAATTTTCCGGGAAACTTTTCCAATTTTGGTTTCCATAAAAACCTAATTCGGGCTATTACGCACGTTTTAAAACAAAAAATTGCCAAATCGGTTCAGCCGTTCCCAAGTGATACGCTTACCAACGAACAGCATTTCTTTTTTTTATATTCTACTAGCTGAACCGACAGACGTCCTGTCCAAGTTTCAATAATTCTCAAGTTTCACAAAATTTCCATAGAAATTCACTTTCAGTTTTCCCAAATTTTCCAATTTTACCGGAAACTTTTTAATTTTGTCTTTCCGTTGGCATCTAATTCGGACTATTACGAACATTTTAAAAGAAAAATTTGCCAAATCAGTCCAGCCGTTCTCAAGTGGCGCGCTTACCAACGACCAGCATACAATTTTATTTAATTAGATAGAACACATAAAGAAAAAACATTTATTAAGTACAGACTAAAAGGCACACAACACAACATATTGTACTACAAGAAAAAAGGAAAAAAAAAAAAAGAAAAACAAACATTACCTGCATGAAATATTTCAGTATCGAATTGTGTGCGCTTTGTAAATATTAGTTCATATCCTCTCAAACATTTAATTCCAGTTATTCAGAAAAACGTCCGAAAGTCCTGCATAGGAATGCAAGAGTGGCTTCACAAAGGTTATTATTTATTTCCTGAAATTTGGGTAGTTACGGAACGTTAAAAATTCAAAGAACATGTTTGAAATTGATAATTTTTTCCTGGTATCATTCCATCGTTAGCGAAATGAAAAACTTTGTACTCGTACGAGTAAACATCGGTTCGTCATATTAGAATTGAGAAAATAAAAAAAGATATCTCCTGTTATTAATCTGAATACGCCAAAAGCGAACGCTTGCAGTGATTGGAATTGGAAAAATGGGAACGACAGGATGCATGTTTAAAAGAACTTCATTTGAAGTTTAGCTTTGAATTTTACAGAGTTTTTAGGTTGGGACTTATAATTAAAAACGCTTTTTACTACTGAATGATATACAGCATCATCATCTACAGTTCATCCCCATTTCGCCCACTGCTGGGCATAGGCCTCTCTTTTCTTGTGCCAGTCCCCACGCTCCTGTGCCAGGCTCATCCAGGTTCTACTCGTGATGGTAACAATGTCGTCCGCCCAACTCGCCGCCGGAAGACCAACACTTCGTCTTCCAGACCTTGAACGCCAATCGGCCACTGCCTTACTCCTCCTGTCATCACTGCGCCTTGTCAGATGTCCTGCCAAACTCCAATTGATTTACATAACTCGTTTTCCGATATCGAAAACCTTCGTTGCTGCTGTGAAAAGTTTCGGTGAACTGGTATCACCCTGTCTCACTCCCCGCTTGATCGATACGAGTTTAGATAGGGTATGCATGCGGACCTGCAGAGTGGCCGAGGTATATAGTTCGCGCAGCACATCCACGTACTTAACGAGAATCGATGTGGCAGCGATGGGGAGCGTGGAACACGGCCCAATTCTCGACACTGTCGAAGGCAGGCCTTAACGTTAAAGTATAATACGTTTTAAGTTCTAGTCACGAGTTATCTTGTTGGTAAATTATTGATAGTTTAATAAACTATTGTCTAACCAGAATACCCGCGAAATTTCGCATTGATGAAATTTCATTTTTAATTAGTCGAGATTTTTATTCATGTTCTTTATGGCAACTCATTAGGTCACGAGCGATATGAATGTCAAATAAAAAAATTGCCCTGTGTCTTGAGAGGAGGCGTGAGAATTGATTCGCTGTTACAATGTATAGTAGATAGATTTCCCTCCTGAAACCCTGACCGTCCTGTAGCTTGATAGTTTAGTAGGTAGTCATTTTGAGGCATTTAAGAGAAAGGTTGTAATAAAATTAAGGAAACTACATGTTATTAATCCTTCTGTTGTAAGCGTTTTCATCACGAAAGTTTTCTTAAGACATGATTACTGTAACTAAAAGGTTTTAGTTAGTGTCTGATTCTGTCTGCACCAATCGCTGAAAAAAAGAGGTAGATTCACATGGTCACTTTTACATATAATCTAAATAGACTCAAAATTATTAGATACACCACTTATCAGCATACCATGTAATAACTAAGAGCTTGTATGATCTGAATAAAATACCTGCTACAATATTGTTCTAATAATTGTCTTTAATAAAGCTGAAGTGTTACAAACTTTTGTTTCTAACCGTACCATTTTTTTACAAGGTTGCAAGGTGCTAGTTCCCATATCCATTTCCACATATTATGAGTCGGCCAGGGTGAAAGCGGCATATACTAGATTACTAATCAATAACAATGGTGTTCTTTTACATTAACTTGTCAAAGTTCCCGCGTACAACACAGGCGTGCATTGGAATAAGCTATGGCGAAGTGTACTTAAATTTTGTTCCACCGCAATGCGATTGATCTGTATCTCTTGAAAATGTATTTAGGTACCTTGAAGAAAGATCTTCTTTTCGTGTCACTTTTTTGTCATAAGTATTATTTTCAGAGTTTGGGGGCGGAATAACTTTGGCAACTTGAACAACAAGACGACATTATCAGGTTGCATGTTCATCAAAGTATGATTTGCGACCAGAAAATTTGAATTTCACGGGCTACCACGCATCTTTTAAAAGGAAAGTTAAATATTTGGGAGCGAAAACGGACATCGGCCTGTCTTCAGTCCCGTTTTGCACAAAAGTATAATAAACAATTTAGTTTATTATTAAGGCCCATGGTAACAGTTTCCACTGTGAACCAATTATAGGAAAATGTACCACCGAGTGCATCGGCCGTCCCCTCGTGAGCGCATCAGTCAATTGGGGGTAATAGGTGATTGCGCCGCGCGTGCGCCACTCCTCTCGACACAATTTATCGTCACTTAGCCCATCCAGACCTACTATAGGCTGATAGTGCTGGTACCAACACTCCTTTAATGTAAATTAGTAATAAAAATAAATATGTAATTGATTCTTTAAGAACTTATTAACCTTCTCATTATGTACGCTTTTTAAAATGAATGAACCCCTAAAAACGACTCGGGCTTCTAAATAGACACGTGCTTTCTTTAAAGTGGCCTCTTATGATCTTTCTGGCATTTTGTCACAGTTGGTTCCAGTAACTAAGCTAGGCTACCCTGACCAAACGGGTTAGGTTAGGTTAGAACTGTGACCAACCGCGCGCGAGTAGAGCGACCGAAGCGAGCGGTCGGCCGGCGAGCTACGTCCAAGTTGATCGCAGTTACTTGGCTATTTAGTATTTTTAGGGCACTGAAGTAGGAATTATTTGAGATTCACAAAAAGAGGCGCATTCATTATAATAGTGTTTATTATATTATTATATTTTTAGGAAAGCATAAAATCGTAATTATTGGAGGTTCCATTAAATAAATACCATTTAAATTCTATACTAACTACACCCGAATGAAGCCTACCCTTCAGCTTAGCTTATTCCATTAGAAGCGGAAGTTAATGCCAACGTGGAATCCACGAGCAGGCATGAATAAATCAAAACGAATGCAACGGCAACAGCGCACTTTCCACATATGTCAGAGGTGAAACCCATTTTAAAGGTCATATGAAACACCACAGAATATTTTATACATACTGTAGATTATCGCCTTTACATTTGACAGGAATTAGGCGAAAAAAAAATATTTTGTATCAAAATTGTGTCCCAAACAGCAGTATGGCTGTTTTGGACAGTCATAAGTTTCGTATCCATTCCCTCGGCCACAGCCTACACGATTGCAGCGAAAAGGCTCGCGTTCACAGACTGTAAGGCAACAGTCGGCAAAAAGCGGACCGCGGTCCATATCCGGACCGCGAAAGGTCGAAACTTGCGCCAAATATTGTTAAATAACTAATCATCTTTTGCAAAAATGAAGTTTTTGAAAGACTATATATAAATAACGTAAATAATACCGTTCGAGATTAACGGACGCCCACCTGGATGACACTCCTCGTATTATCTGTTCCCCGTGCGAACCAAACTATAAAAAACTGGCCTTTTGTGTTTCATCATAATTATCTTATACATAATCTATTCAAAATAAAAATAAAACAACTAGAAAGTATTATGAGTATTTTTTTCTGGTTTTTGATAATGAATTTCAGTATCCGGACCCCACACTTGCCGACTCCTGCTGTAAGGCGTCATTGTAGGTAGGCTGGCTGGTTCTAGAGGCGTGAAATTTTGCACAAAAGTTCCTTATACGTAACGAAAGAGAGAAAGGAATTTTCAAAATCATTCCTTAGTGTGACCACTAAAGAATGATTTTGAAAATTATTTTCTCTCTTTCGTTATGGTCTAGAGGCGTGAAATTTTGCACAAAAGTTCCTTATACACTAAAGAATGATTTTGAAAATTACTTTCTTAAAGGGGTTGAAGGTTTATATGGAAGTTCGTAATTTTTCCGATGGGAAATGCCATGGGGCACACGTCTTTTATTATTTGGTAAATTAGTCGACTACTAAGTACTAGTGAATCGGTAGTACTTGTAATACTTACTTTTAATGTATTCAATGATAACAGATTCCCCTGTAGAGACAATCAAATCAATCAACTTGCACCACTTGGTTTTTCGCTCTCCGCGTCCAGTCCTTCCGCTAGATGGCGGTGTCCCGCCAACGCTTGCCGTTGTACGGGATCTCCACTCAAAATAAATGTCTCTCTCTCTCTTAAAAAATGGATTAATGTACCGAAAACGTGCCCACCACTCCCAATATTTGTTAAATATTAATGAGAAACTGCGCGGATAAGCGGAAGTGAATTTGCATCAAGTTAGGATGAAAATGAGTATAAAACGTCACCATCATAACGCGATTTCCTACTCCTCCCTAGCTGGCTTTTCAATATTGAGTTATCGGTCCTTTTAGGCAAAGTGATCGCCGTGCAAAATACGACCGCGACGCCCGCGTCGCGTTCCTTTTGTTCTGCGAACTCGAACGCGCTGTCAGACCTTCCTATTTTCTGAACAAAAAAGTGACAATTATGAACACGACGATCGTGTATTCGTGCGACCGATTGCTTTGGTTAGGACATGGGGTTATGTGCTTAGAAAACTATTCCGCCGCGTCTTGCTTAATTTGCATTCCGGAGATTTGATGGATCCATTCATAATATTATTGGTTCCCGGTGGAAATAATTAAACAAAGTATCCTCGTATTCAGCACAAGATTGCTCCGATTCCGTTCGTGGCTGCATTATTGGTATTTTCAAATTGTTTGTCTGGTTTAGTAGAGGGTTTTGTCCGGATACTATTAGATTTTATTAAAAAAAAAAAAAAAAAAAAAACTATGTAAATATCAATTAACTGCTCCCAAATTACGACGTCTTTTTATGCATTTTTTTACATGCTTCTTTTGCGTAATCTTCTCATTGTTTGATTTAAAATATATACCGACAATTCTAATTTCAACTCTTTATCCGACTTTTGTTTATTTGGCTTTTTTTGACAAATATTTAATTCAGATTTGTTACAGTTGCAATGGCCATCATGTCATTTGATTAAAATAGGTTTTATTTTTATTTGTTATTTATCTTATAAATATATTGTTTTCTATTTTGTGAATGTGAGACCGTTGTAGGCATTGTAGACTGTAGATTTGTTGACCATTTTCTATTTTGTTGAGTACCTGGTACTTGTTGACAGGCCTTTATTGTCCTCCCATACCTATCAACACTGTAATTTGAAAACATTGTTAAAGCCAAAAATCAATCTGCCTAGTTTTTTTCCAACTATGTTGGGGTCAGCTTCCAGTCTATCCGGATGCAGGTATACCAGTATTTTACATGGAACGACTGCCTATCTGACCTCAACAATCCAGTAACTGAGAAATACGATACCCCTTAGTAAGACTGGTTGTCAGATTTTCGGGCTTCTGACGACCCATAACGACTGTCAAATATTCACGAATGACAGCCGGGACCAACGGTTTAACGTGCTTTCCGAGGCACGGAGGAGTATCTAGGTATGTTAAGATGGTCACCCATCCATGCACCAACCCCAGCAAGCGTAGCTAAATCTGATGGATCGACCCGTGCGACAAACCATTGTTAAAGCCAATTATTTCTAAAAGAGTAACCGTGGAGTTTCTTGCCGTGTCTTCTCCATAGGAAACGACCAATTGGAACCGTGCACCGAGCTTCTTAAGTTTCATTACCCATTAAGGTTCATGTGAAATAAATTATTTTGATTGATTTAAAATAGGTACTAGTGCTACTACCTGTTGCCCGCGAGTTAGTCTGGGAGAATCTTTCACCTCCGTTTGACTCGAAGCGCGGGACTAAGACCAAAACGAGTCGTTTGTCTTACCAACCGTGACGGGCTGAAATGCGCCATTATGTTTAAATTAATTAATAACTTATTTAATGATGACGACAATATTATTCACCTAAATTAAAACCAAATCAAATCAAATCAAATCACTTTATTGAAAAAAAATAAAAAATACATATATGAAAAAACACATATATGCAGATGTTAGTGCTCTTAAAATTATCGCTATGTATGCTATACGCCGTCAGCGGCGTACAAATATTCTAATTTTAATTCTAAAATATTCTAATTACAATTACGAATTATTACTATGCCAATCTCTAATTAATTAATATGTCAATTTTCAATTACTAATTATTACTATGTAAATTTTCAATTACTAATTATTACCATGTCAATTTCTAATTATATTAATATGTCAATTTTCAATTACTAATTATTACATACTATGTCAATTTCTTAATATGTCAATTTTCAATTATAATATTATGTCAATGTCAATTAATTACAAATAAATGGATTAAAATAACAATAAAATAATGAAATGTCAACAAATTAAAATACATCTACCACCTACTGACACAAACCTTCCTCCCATTTTGCCAAACAACATTTAATAAAAACAATATTTCAATTACAAGTCACATACTTACTGCATAAATGCTTATACTTAATTACTTCATATTATGCATCGTACCGTTCTTCAGTAATATGAACTACAAGTTACGAAAGCCATAAAATTGTTTCTTAGAAAAGTTTCATGCAGTCCCATAATAGGTTAGTAAATGATTTCCAAGTTCCCTCTGTGCGAACTAGCAGAGTGTGAAATTGTGATATAAATGATAATATAATAGTTCCATACGAGTTATCTTTTTTTAAACTACTTTATCAAGTTTATATTTTTTATTTGAATAATTTTACCTCCCGGCATTCCCTATGTTTTTGTAATGTGAGTTTGTGACTCAATTTCGTTTCTCCTATAATTATCAAAATCAGATTCTGCTTGATTGATTCTGACAAGAGACATCAATCAATTAAATAAAAACATGGTATATGCAAGTTCGCCTATCTGTGTCATGTCTCGACAAATATTATCTATTACTTAAACAAAATGGGCTCTATAAATAAAAGTGCAACTGAGCATTGACACTAACGCCACAGGAACTTCCGTAAAAAAAAACTAAGTTTTTAGAACCTTATTCCGGGGTTTCTCTATGACTAATACGAGAGATGCGCGAGCGCAGAGCGACAGCAACGGCGACGACCCTACGCGGAAAACTTGATGCGGCCACCGATACTGCCTCTCATTATCTTACAGTTCTCACACACACTATAATATTGAAATCATGCACCAATACGACACTTCAACAAAATCATGTAACAGTCGCACGTCGCACGAATGCACCCGGAGTGATGGGCAAAGATCGTCGCTCACTGGACGCGTGAGGGGAGACATCGCCGTCGAGGTAGACCGCGGCGAAGGTGGTGTGATGATCTAATCATGTTTGCGGGGCCAACATGGCCAGAGATCGCACAAAACAGAGAGATTTGGAAGTAAAACGGGAAGGCCTTTGTCCAGCAGTGGGACACAATATAGGCTGATATAAAAAATAAAAAAGTAACAGCTCACCTGTCACACTAGCCCAATATTCCGCGAACTCAGCGGGCAGCACGAAGCATCTGTACTCAAAAAACATCATTACTTAATGCTCCGATGAGCCGATGTCAGTAACCAACGAACATAGTCACCGATCGTGTGCAAACAAAAAATACTATCGACATAAATAAGTAGGAAAAGTTCGCTCCGCTTAGCGTTCGCAATAAAAACAATTGAATATTTTGCTAACTATGTTTAATACATGAAAGTAAAGAGAATGGACGACGTAACTTTGATTATTGCCCGTTGCTAGATACGTTGTACATTGCGCGGTAATACAGACAGAGTTTATTTCCCACAAAACAATACCTTCAATGGTTGCGTTAAAGGAAGGTATATTGCACCGGTGAAAGAGACGAACGATGAGCCCGTAGCGCGTGCGAGAGGGACGGAGTAACGGTTAGTGCAGGTTCAACGATCGACTCGCGCGCAGTTTGTTGAACTGCAATCATTGCTTTGGAAAATTGTTAGGGCTGGCAAAAAATATTAGTTTTTTTTTTCGTATTTGCGGAACATCTAAAATGCATTTTTCGCATCCGAAAGTCAGAAAATGCATTTTTCGCATCCGAAAGTCAGAAATCAGAATCAAATCAGAAATTAATTCACGCAAATAACAAAATTACTCTTTTTGAGTTTTTCATGCTATATGATATGCTATATGATATATATGATCAGCGCCGGCCCTGGGGTGGAGCGAGAGGAGCGGCCGCTCGAGGCGCCAGATGGCATGGGGCGCCAAAAACACAAATGCAAAAAACAATTTCCAGCTCAAAATAAAATTTTGATAGCGCCTTTTGAGAGCCGTGGGAGCATTTTTAACCGACTTCAAAAAGGAGGAAGTTCTCAATTCACCTGTTTTTTTTTTGTTTGTTACGTGATTACTCCGCCAATTATGAATTTATTTTGATGATTCTTTTTTTGTTTGGTAGGTTATACTTCAGAGGTGGTCCTCCAACTTTGCTTGGGTAGTTTTTGAATTAGCTTCAATAATACGTATTTTTCAAGCAGGTAGTGGTATTCGATTTTATGTGGGGTGGGTACCACAACGTGGAAATAAAAATATTTAACAAAAAAAAAAGTTTTTTAAATTATTTAGTGACTGATTGAAATTAACACCAAATACTAATTTAATTAAATAGCAGTAAAAACTTTCTTAATTTTAAAGAAACATGAGTATACTAATTATAGCTACTTCATTTAATTAAGTGTTGATATTTGCAATTAAAGATGATTTTTTGAAAATTTTGGAATAACCGAAGTAGAATTTAAATTTTTTATAAGTGACAGCGCTGATATAAGGGCACCGAAAGACAATCTCGCTCTACCCTGATCAAGAGCCATGGCCGGTGTTGTTTACGATCTCAGATACTATTTGGGTCCAATTGACAATAAATCCAAAACAATCTAGAGATGTGCGTCCTGCACCACACTACAGGAGATGTTCCTGTAGTAACACCTGTTTTTGTATGAAACTGCGCCAGCTTAACTGTTGCTTCCAATGGGTCAGCTGTCCAGCTAAGCTTGCCCAAAATGTAAAAATACCTCAAAAGTTTTCCATAAACATTACTGTTTCTTTTTGAGTCTTAGATAAAGACGGAAGAAATCGCGATTTCAAGATCAAGACCCTCTGCATAAACTGCTACGAAATTCGCTGCTAGAAAAAGTTCCAAGATGTGAGCCCCAACTGGTTTTAACTGGTAGAAGGTCTCAGAAGGCAATCTCTATGGGCTGTAGGGCCATCGACGGGCATACTGTTACCATTGTATTATAGAAACATTAAAACATGTTTCTAGAATAAATAAATAAAAATATTTTCAAAAAAAATCTGCGTTCTAACTACACGGTCAAAATTCATAGAAAAACTAATTTATTTTACTAACTATTAAAAGTTTCAACGCAACCGGGTCTAGTCTAGAGTCAATGTAACTGTTTCCTCGATAATGTCCTGACACCCTGCATAGGATTTTGATCTTGTCATGTTTGCATCATTTTTGGTAAACTACTTAGGCACCTATACAACGCTCCATGTAATTTTAATGAAACTTTGAAGATAATTTCTTCGCCTTGAAATCTTATCGTGATAAAACTTTTTATTTATTATTATTTACTTATTAAAAATAAACATGTTATCTGTAGCAATTTCATTCAAATTAATTGTTATACAAATTGACACACTACGTCAATTTGCGGTGTTATAGCCATTTCATACAACTGCCAAAGCACAGTGACAGTTGTTATTTGAATATACTCGTACCTACAGATAAATTAGGTTGGTCGTCAATTTGCTAAAGAATTAATTTCGTTAGTTAGTTTTGTGTACCTGGAATATTAAATACAATAAATTATTTACAACAAGTCCAAACATCTTAATTTCTCATACGGATCTTTACTCAGATTATTGGCGGAATTTAATTAAAGAAATTAAATTCCGCCAATAATCTGAGTAAAGGCGTGGCGTGCGCAAGCGCAGCCCTGCGCGCGCACAGTCTCCGGGCAACGCAGCATGTCTCTCGCGCGGCCCCCGAGACGATCGCGGAAGAAAGCAACGCGCCTTGTTACGTAACCAGTTGTTTTATCGCCAATCACAGCAGCCGCACCATTTGCACCATTGTCAATTTTATACCTATTATAGAAAACTTCACGCTGTTTGAGGTCACCCTTTATATGGAGAATAGTTCAAATGAATTACGTAGTTCATTCGTTTTTTTACTGGGTTGTGGAGGTCAGATAGGCACTCGCTCTATGTAAAATACTAGTATTCAGCTGTATCCGGTTATAATGGAAACCGATCACAACAAAGTTGGGAGGAGGCTATGTAGATTGGTTTGTTTTTTTACAATATTTGACCCTTCTTCTTAAATTTCGTCCGCCCGGGGGACCTAAGTCTACTAATTTACAAACGTTGCAATTGACAATTTCGAATTTAAAATTTCGGTTTAATTAAAAAATATATTTCTTAAAAATACGTACTATACATATTTCACTTATGTACATTTAGATTTGCCATACAATATCTGTCAGAAACTCACTATGACTAGCTAGACAACGGTTGTAAATTAGACGACCTTTGAACTACAAAGAAAAATGAATTAATGCTTGGCTAACAGAAGCGGAAGACAAAGAAGCAATGGATGGATATGGTGGAAGATGAGATGGCTAGAAAGGGAGTGACTACTGAGACGATGTCTAGTAAAAATGTACGAGACCACTGCTCGTGGGGCTCGCGACTAAATGATAACAGCCGCACGGGTCGATCGAAGTTCAGGCTACGCTTGCCGCGGTCGGTTTGTGGATGGGTGATCATCCATTACATATCAAGATCCCTCCGTGCCTCGGAAAGCAAGTTAAGCCGCTGCATCCGGTTAGACTGGAAATCGACCCCAACATAGTTGCGAAAGGGCTAGGCTAGATTGTTTGATTTTGAAATCCCAAATAAATTGGGATGAGGGCAGGAGGATTGTGAACTGCAAAAATATATTAAACATCCATTTTCTAGCCATTTCTATTCCACAGAAAATACCAAATGTATATCACCAGTAATGAACGTCTGACCCTGAAAGAGTGAGTAATAAACTATGAGCCCTTAAACTTAAAAATCCTTCCATATGCAAGGGTAGGCCATTAAGCTTCCGGACGTCAGTTATTGATAGGTCCACACGGCTACACATCAAGCTATACATTTCCAGTACAAGCTAACCTCGCATTGTACGGAAATCCTATACAATGCGAGATCAGCATTAACTGGAAATGTATAGCTTGATGTGTACCTTTTTCCGTATGCATTATTACAGAACGGCAGATTATTCTTTTTTTTAACTTTGTTGTTTCTTAGATCTATAACAAACAGCCAGTCCTGGAACTAGCTGTCATTATCATCCCTATATTTATGTCTTTATTCCAATAATTGGCGTCAGCGCTGCAGTTCTTCTTCCATCATGCATCTCTATCAGCTGTCATCTTGAGACGGCTGTGAGATCGGTAAAATTTAAGAACTTTCATACAAACTTTCATCCCCTATTTTACCCCTTTAGGGAATTTTTCAATGCTTCCTTGGTACTTAAGTTCGTTATTTAAGGAAATCTTGTGCGATATTCCATGAATCTAGCGCCAGCAGTGTAGGCTGTGCGTTATCTGTCAGTGAACGAATTTAGGAATGGTATTAAGTAGAGGATCATCGACAAGGCCTGTCAGGCCCTAAAAATATCGAACGCGCGGTCAAAATGCATTCATGCATAAGCCAATAATTTATGTAGCTTTTACACCAGGTCCTTGCTGTCTTAAGCTAGATCTGACCTCGGTTTCTATCATTCATTATGCAGCGCCAGATGCAACCTTTTCAGTCTCGAAGGTTCTATAGAACGCCTTGCATTCAAGGGCAGGATAAGGGTACTGTAGTTACTACACCCTATGACATTTGCACTGACCATCTTAAGGGGTATGGATGGTCCGTCATGAAACTGCAAGCAATTGATATGAAAAAGATTTTAGATGCGAAAAGGCGCCCTGTTTATTTGAATAAAACTCGGTCCAGTTGTAATAAATGTGTATTTGTATCACATTGCTCAATATCCAAGCGTCAGCGGAAGATTAAAGTCCAGTATTATTATTGAGCTTTTGATTCAAAATCCTCACCTCTTCCTTGAACCATAGACAAACTGCTCTACACCAACTAGTGTTGTCAGGTTATATCTAACAGTGGGATCCATTAGTTGGTTCGCCACAAGTTTATGCGATTGTTTTGGTCAAAGTAATCCTTGTCGATCTTATTTAAAGCATAGTTATTTATGTTGTTAACCTAGATATATTATACGTTTGAAATCATACATCTATGGTTGTTAACTAATGCGTCAATAGTGGGTATCCAAGTGTCACTTCTTAATAAAGAAGGACGCGCGAAATCGCGCGGGATTGACCTCAGTGGGGCTAGAGATTTAATGATTAGTAAAGTTGACACAATTTCGACCCGCATACCGTGCGGCATTCGTTTTTCTTTGGCCAGAGAGTTTTGTTTGTCGAATCAGAAATGAACAGATCCGTTGGAGAAAGAAGTCCGAAGAATTGCCAAACTTAAAAGTGGCAGCGGGGAGGGCCACATTGCTCGCAGAACAGATGGCTCATGGGTCCGAAAGGTTCTGGAGTGGCGGCCGCGTACCGGAAGACGTAACGTTGGAAGGCCACCCACAAGGTGGACCGATGACCTTGTGAAGGCCGCAGGAATCCGCTGGATGCGAGAAGATTAGAATAGAAAATAAATTAGAATTTTCGGCGGAAATGATGATGATGGCCAGAGCTTTAACTTCAGCCTTAAACCTAAATAATACAAAACGTCCAGCATTTAGATAGTTTGAAATAAACGTAGGTAAGTACGAGTATCATTAATTCTTTCGAATGTAACCTGTCTTCGAAAGGGGTACAACTGGTGCTACGTGTGACTTAATACGTAGGTGTAAGTGCAAGATATGTTGTCTGCCGGTACTTACATGTGTAAGTTACAAAATTCAATTGACGAATTGATTTACAAAAATATACTAGGGTAAAGTCAGGTGGCAGTTGAATTAATTTAAAAAAAAAGTAACAGAAATAACTTTTATTGGCGTCAAATGGACATTGTTTATGCGCACTAAGGCGAATTTGAATCGGCAATATGAACTTTAAACAATCAAGTCAACAAGTCTCTTCTCACATAGAAAAGAAGAACCACGCTTGATATATTTTTTGTTCTTGTTGTCACATCGGTCTCTATTCAAATGAACGCGGAAAAGTAATGAAATAACGAAGTCTTACGAAGACTTCCCAAGAAACAATTCAAAGTTGCACTCGTAGGGGTTTGTATCCGGCGCAGTCTGGACAATTACCGGCCGCATTGGTAACTTTGTTTCCACACAAAATAGTACATTACTGTCGCGGCCTGCAACATGGGTATTGAAGGACGATCGTGAAAATGTGGGCCGAGGCGAAGCCGAGCCACACATAAGTAAGTCCATCAATTCCTGGTTGCGGCCATTTTTAAATAACACGACAGATATAAGTTTTCATAGTCATTTATTCGGCGGCTAAACACAACAGATATGGATTTTCATACAAACATTGCCACCCGGGCGCTCACATGTGTTCGACCAGCATGCATAGCATGACAACCATAGAAACGGATTTTCTACGGTTTTTGTCGACGGAAGAATAGATAAAATGACAGATAGTGATTGTTTATCTGTAATTTTGTCTATTCTTCCGTCGACAAAACCCGTTTCTATTGTGCAATTTTAATTTATCTCGAAGAAAGTTGTCAAGATTATGCTTGAGTTTATAAGCATGATAGAGAAATGTTGCAGTAAACGAACAAAATAATGAAATTACGCAATTTAATAGAGATGTTATAGTGGAATAATAAGTATATTATTTCCACTATAACATCTCTATTAAATTGCGTAATTTCATTAATGTATATTAATTAAACAGATTTAAAAACAAAACAACATTAAAAACCATTGTTTTCTGTATATGGGCAAGTCCAAAATTATTAAATAATCTGCATATTAGACTCGGCCGTCACCCTACTGACGGCGCCAGTTCACGAACATGACGCATGGATCAGCACCGTTTAGCTCAACCATTTTGAAGGGAACTTAACGATCCAACACACACGCCACCACCAGCGAGACATTTGAGTATTATTTATTTATTTAATTTGAGTTTTTGCGTGATTCTCAGTTTTTAGCCGCGTTAGATATAACTTTACAAATTAATTACACTAAGTAATATAAATATAATGTAAAATATTCACAGATTACACACTGCATCATCCCCTTTGGAGGGCGTGTCAGACTCTTACTGACTAAAACCCACCCGTGTTCCTTCCGTTGCCTGTACATTTCCAGGGGCCACGGTATCCCTTTCGGACTTTCCCGCAACCCCGGCAGGCATTGGTCCTATCGGACCCCTTCACTTGCTGACATCTCTTTGAGGCGCGCGTGGAACACAACGCGCCGTCGACCCGGGCCTGGTCCTTATCGGACGGCGAGCTACCCATTGCTCACCGTCCGCAAGCCCGCGCCTACGGTGGCCGGGAATCGGCCTGCGATTCCCGACGCCCAGGGCGTCTCCTGCGGCGGCTAGGGGCGTGAGGGCGCGAAATTTGCCTCTCCCTCACGCGCTCTGCCTCCTCCTTCGCGAGCATTACTGCTTCGCAGAAGGAGGTGACGGCCTCCCATGCCCTCTCGCTCCGTACCATGGCCTGGACTAGGGCCGGACGCGAGAGATCCCCGCCGCCGATCGCCTCCACGAGGACACGGCGATGCTCTGCCCAAGCCGGACAGACCTCCACCGTATGCTCAACCGTGTCCTCCGGGCGATCCATGCAGTGATGACACCCGGGCGTTTCCTCCCGCCTGATACGAAACAGGAACCTCCCGAAACAACCATGTCCGGTGAGGACCTGCGTCAGGCGGAAGGTGAGGACGCCGTGGCGCCTCTCTAGCCACTCCTCAAAGAGGGGACTTATCGCCGCGATAGTGGCGTGCCCAACTGCATCATCCCCTTAGTGAATAATCTACTATTGTTACAAACCTAAGTATGTCAAAACTGCTCAAACTTGTTTGACACAGCTTTTTAAAGATTTTTACACGTTTATACAAACATAAACTCACACCTTCTTCCCATGGAGGTAGGCAGAACGCCACCTGCTACGATCCTTACTTACCTACTCCTTTTACCGTTTTAATACCATTTTTGCTTTCAGCTAATCAACTTATCTAACACATCCAGTCTATCCCAGCCGCTTATTGAGCTCGTGCTAACACGCTTATTGAGGTCGTCGGTCCACCTAGCTGGGTGGCCACCCACAAAACGCTTGTCGATACGCGGGCTCCTCTCTCGGACTCATCTGTTTCAATCCTGAATTTTTCCTTAGCAACATTATCAATACCTCCCTAAATTTTATCCACAATATGGTTAATTTGGTGACTAAGGACTAAAGAACACTTATTGTGGTGCGACTTCGTTTGTCTGTCCGTTATTCTGTCACAGTAGCTTATTTCAGGAACCACTCTGATCCCGAGAATGGAATCAGAGCGAGCGATTACACTTTTTATAATTTCACACCCTCCTGGAGGGTCAACTTGGAAGACGTATGGCGGTATGGCGTATGAGCACTATGAAAAATGGGTGGAGTCGAAAGTGTAAAGCTATTGTAAGATCTTTAAACATTATGGAATGCAAATAAAGATATGAATATGACTACTAATATAAGTACTTAATTATAAAAAATCTGCCAAAGCCTGGTCCTCTTAAAGAATTAATTTATCTAAACCGTTTAGAGCTCTTTAGCAAAGATTCTTAGCAGCTGGAAAGTTGAGGATGTAAACCATTATTGATATAAGATTGGTACTGTACTACTACCTACTACTACTTGCAATTTAGTAGTTACAGCATCAGTTACTTATGTACTAATATTAAGTGAAATGCAAACATTGTTGACTTTACTTTTAACAAAGGTTAATTCTCAACATTGACTTCATTTAGAAAATGTCAACAACTAGCGGTTGCCCACCACTTTTTCTGCGATCCAGAACGAAAAGTAGCCTATATCCATCTCCAGATCATGGTCTACCCATGATTTCATCTAAATCCGTTCAGCCGTTTTAGCGTGAAAGCTTAACAAACAAACAAACTCACTTTCGCATTTTTATTATAGTTTGGATTACGATAGTTGCACTGTGATATATATCATATCATATTTGGATTGTGACGTCATGTTATATGCACATACGTCTTATGAATTCATAGAGTGCTCAAATATTTTGCTAAATTGCAAAGAGAAAAGCTTCGCAGTTAACTTCGTCTATTCTTTTCTAATTTACACAACTTTAAATAACGTGATCATCGCGCTTGCTCCTCAGGAGAAGTTAGAGATGGAGCATGTATTGAAAATCCAGACTGGACCGATAATATACAGCGTAGCGCTTTAATTGTGACATTAATTGAACTCACGTATACGGATGGGCGTTTACTTTTTATCAAGATATTTTAATTTTATTAAACGTTATCATTTATTGATTTGTTTACAATTTTCTAAAATAGCATCTTGGAGCAACCTGTACTTCACAACTGTAGCGCAGAGGTAATTTACCGGTGACACGTATCATAACATCGCATCGATGAAAATAAAACGAATAACGTGCAAAGAGACGGTGAATTGAGCGAAAGGGCGAGCCCTATGCCGGCGAGCGTTTGAAAAAAAAAAAAAATAACTAACTAATTATTTTTTCTTTACTGATTACTGACCACTAGTGCTACCCGTGTGTTAAATTAATGTTGCCATTGTAGCGGCACGTTGTATGTATAACTTCCAGACCGAATTTCACCCATGGCGTCAATATCAGCGGCGACTATAGCTACCAACGCGGGAGATATTATAGTGCACAAAGTGTGTGGACAGACACAGGTGCACTTTCTCTTCCGTCACTCTCGTAGTACTCCAATCGGACGGCAATATGTATAGCACTTGGTCCCCCGGGGTTCCTACTCGCGAGTGCTCAGCTGTCGCGCTTGCAACCAAAAGACCAAATAGGTAATTTCTAATTAAATAATTGCATTGTTCGGTAAATAAATATACATAACAATATTATGTATAGTCGACCTCGTAATTGTTTTACCACCCTCAGGTGAATGTCCTTGCACTTCATAAAGCGACAAGGTATATTTGTCCATGTGACACATTCACATTCACACACAGTGTGTTGGTAAACATTAATTTGTGAAATTGTTTCGTGAAAATAAATTGAAAAACAAGATGGATAAGATCCGATTTTAGCCAAGCGCCCAAATTCCCTTGTACAACTCTTTCAAACGTATTTAAGGGGAATTGGTGTCAAAAGTGGTAAAGCAATTACTAGGTCGACTATAGAGACAAAACCATAAATTCACATTGATAATAAAGCAGCATTTTGTTAGATTATATTATTCGACTTCCTTGTTAAATTGTTTTCATAAAATAAAATGCTACCTTCGCTGCAATCGCGACCCGCGTGCACGATGCCCGCTGCAACGTGCGGACACGTGTGGGCGGCAACGCGTTGAAAGTTTGGGCGGCTTTAACTTTGGTAAAAATATCACTGCACATGCAGATAATGTGATTCCTAAATGTGATTTAATTGGGTATACAATAGAGCATTTAGACTTTAAAAAAGTACTTTAATTAAAACCTTACCGATTACTTGCACAATCGGTATGATTTTAATTCTTTATTTATTTTATAATAGATATAGAGTTTTGGTAACCAATTCAAAAGGAACCACCATCATATGTCCATAAAATGTACACGAGATGTCAAAGTCAAAGTCAAATCATTTATTTCAAGTAGGCCCGTATAAGGCACTTTTGAACGTCAAAAATTTACAAAAAAAATTAATTGATTCTAGTCGCCCCTTCCAAAAGGTAGTTTTCGTATGGAGAAGAATGGGCAAGAAACTCAACCGTTACTCTTTTAAAATGTTTTACAATATTTTGTATAAGTACAATAGTTATATAATTATATGTGAGGACGATGCACCTAGAATAAAATTATTATACCACAATAGGTAAAAAGAATTAAGAATTAAAAATGAAGCAACAACAGATAAACTAATTATGTGATAGATACATGGTGCTCACATATTTACAAACATTGTAAAAGTAGACGATCCTCCTAAGATTCCACAATTTATAAGTCAGTGTGCGATGTGTAATGTGTGTGTGTGCACGTTATAATGTTATCGTGGACGGAAATTCAAAAGCGTCATCACCAGTGATCGGAGTAGGTAGATTGATTTTTGGTACTTGTATCATAAATGCACACAGAAAGAATAACATGGATAAGCCATTTTTCCGGAAAGTAATTCCGGTATTTCCGGATTCAATTAAATATTGTTAATGTTGGTAGTGATATTATTTGCACAACACAGTAACAAACAAAGAAGCGCACTCTACGAACCGAAGTAAACGAGTGAGCTACCTGGCATGTCGTCGGCGGGCGTACGCATTGTTTTGATAACCGGTTAGTGCACCACCCACATTCCTTTGTTCTGATTGGTCGTTGGGTTGTGTCAAATCGTGACTGTGTGCCGTTAAAAAAAATGATAAAGAATATAATATTGCTCATTTCAATACAATTCCTACCTAAGTTCCGGTTTTTTTAAAATAATCAACCAATTCCGGAGGAATGTCCATATTAATATATACGTTTCGGATCAATGACCCCAATTCAATCTACCTACTCCGATCACTGGTCATCACATATTCTAGCGCAGTCAATAACAACATCAAACATCGCAAACGCGCATGTTTTATATGTTGTTAGGTCCCCTGAGTACAGTTTTTACCCAAGTTTACAACCATGAAAACCTTGTGCTACTCCCATGGTGCTCGACAAACTGTGAAATTCTGGAACTTGTATCAGTTTTTTTTTTAATATACTATGCAAGGAAGCGTTTTAAGGTATTTTTGTTTTGTGAGTATTACTTACATTTTCTGCATTCAAAAACTAAAAAGAAACAATGCCGAAAATCCAATTTATTTCAGGAGTTTTATCAAAACGGTAGGTACGATAGATAGTCGGTCAAGAAAAAAAAAGTATTTATGTAGAGTCAAAGGCAATTTAAGCAAATTAGGTGAAAACTTCCGAAAATATGTTTTAAAGAGTCTTAACTCTTGAAAGAACGGTATCTTTTAAAAGTGTTAGGTAGGGTTGGTCATTAAAATCAAGCTTATTGTTTTAACAAATAACAGTAATATAAAAATATACAAATAAGAGTACATCTCCCTCCCCACAATCATGACATCGATTGGTCTCAAAATATTAAACTTTCATAAAAGACGTTGAAGACACCATTGAAATATATAACCACAGTCTATGACTACCTACTTCATTATTTTTGATAAAATCTATAAGCTTATACTTGTGATCTTTTAGTGGCGATAGAATTTTTTTGTACTGTACTAGGGGGCGAGCCTATTGTCACCATCGGGCACACATTCTAGACACCGGGCTGCTACTGAGAAATTCCAGATGGAAAAGCCCAATAACACTTTGCCCGACCCAGGAATCGAATCCAGAACTTCGAACTTTCGTGCTCAGCAGTAGCGCTTGCGACCAACGAGGCAGTCAATTTTAATAAAACAATAATTGAATATAATAATTTTAATATAATTTAAATCTTATTATTCAAACTTGTCGAAAAAACAAATAAATAGTTAAATAAGATTATGAAAATGTTGCTACAAGGAGCAAAAAGGGAGTAGGCAACTCGAACACTTATAATATGAATCTAAAATAAATGAAATACTACCTAAAAATTAAAAAAAGAAGATAAATTAAATAAATTACCACTCAAATATAAAGCGAGAAAATTTCTTGAAATAACAGGCAAATAAAAAATATAAATCTAAAAACTATATTTTTAGAAACTTACTGATGTGATCGAATTCGACGAAATTCGCCTGGTGTCGCTGGCCTGCTTGAGTAGTCCGCAACGAGAGCAACAAGCCAGCTTAAATCATCAAAGAGTTAGGAACCGACACAACTCTGCACCGACACCTGGGACAGCCCGAAACAGCTCGGAACAACCCTCGCCCTCCGCCTCAGACCACGGAATGGTAACGCTCTCCACAGGATACAGACTATGTAACGCCACAACCCCTCGATAGCGTGGGACGGCTTGCGCCGTGCGCCGAAGATTCCTTCAGTTCTGGCGTTATAGTTTATTAGTTTTCCTGTTTAGATATATATTTTGTTTATTTGTATTGTTTTTATGAAAACAAGTTATTTATTTATTCAATAAGTACACCAACAGGTTATACATATAACATTAGCTTAGAACAGTATACAGGTGTTTTCCCGCCAACCTTGTAGAATTATATTTTGACCACTTTTGTTCAGTTTTTCTTTCTTTTCTTCAGATCTTTAGGTTTTGTTTCAATTTTAAATATTATACTAAGCTAATTTATTTAAAAGTAAAGAGAAAATTTGTTTTGATCTGCCGGTCTATTATGTAAAATCTCAGTGAGCTCGGAGTGACGTGCTCGGCTGTCAGTCCCTAGCAGCACGTGGAATGACATCCCACTTCAAGCTCACTTCACCTAAGTTTTCACCGTGAGATGGTTACAGAATAGCACTGCTGATATTAAAATTGAAGATTTAGAAAAATCCTGATAAATTTGGTTACGTTTTCAAAGTGAAAACTTCAGTTTTGTATGTGATATTGAAAGATTAATTTACGTGTTATCTGAATATTTAATATTTTGGAGGTGGAAAACAAAGGTGAGCGACTTCTGCATTTGGTCCATACAAATATTATTGACAAACATTAAATATCTTGGGGAAGTCTGAAAAGTAATTTCAGTCAAGGAAAACAATGTGAGTTTCCCGACACGGAAAACTTTTTCTTTTAACCCGCCAAAAAACTTAAAAAGGTTTGCGATTTCAGAAGCTATCCGCTTATAACTTGCGATGCGTCGTTCATAAAGCACATTACGAATAGATAGTTCATTAGTTACCACCGATAGGAATCTAATGATCAACTGAAACGGAGTAAACTCAACTCGACATTCGTGCTAAGTATCTATCAAACAATTAAGTAAATATGACCGTTTACTAAAAAGTCATTATCATTATACATTACTTACTGTCGTCGTTGGCTAAGTAATAACAGCCGCACGGGTCGATCCATCAGGTTAAGCTATGCCTGCCGGGGTTGGTCTGTGGATGGGTGACCATCTTTACTTACCGAGACTCCTCCTTGCCTCGGAAAGTACGTTACGCCGTTGGTCCCGGCTGTCATTCGTGGATCTTTGACAGTTACGGGTCGTCAGAAGCTCGAAAGTCTGACAACCACTAACCAGTCTTACCAAGGGCTATCGTATTACCTAGTTACTGGGTTTTGGAGGCAGTCGCTCCATGTAAAATACTGGTATTCAGCTGCATCCGGTTAGACTGGAAGCCAACCCCAATATAGTTGGGAAAAGGCTAGGCAGGTTGACTGTCGTCGTTGTCGAGAGCCGGGAGAACATAAGTTTCGCGGCTTGCGTCTCGCCGTAGGTGAGTATATGTCCCTTGGCTTGCGTGTACTAGCAGAAATAGTCACGCGAAAAAACGTTCATACTTATGACTGTCTTCTTCTAATTCAAAGAGAAAAAAGAGAGAGGGAGATTGATTGTGGAAGTACTGTGACAGTGGTTGTCAACTTGTAGGGATAAAACAGCTGCTGTTTAGGAAATTCAAGTTTAGAACAAGATGGCTACCTTAGAATAATGACATGGCAGCATGGAATTAGTATGTGTATTATACATATATGCATGGACATTATTTTATGATTTGAATATACCATTTAAGTTGGTAGACAATTTGCGTAACAATTAATTTCCCTGACTTTACATTCTTTATTTTTGTATTATACTAGCACGTAATATCTTCGCGTTAGAAATTCATAAAAGCTCACAATAGAATGAAAGTCGGGCGCTCGTTGATGTCTTTTGTTTGCGTTACAATTTGTTCTAATAACCGCACGCGAGCTGCGCCGGAGTTTAGTGTGGACATGCGTTTGCGCGGCTAATGTCCTATCTTTGTACTAGCACGTCGTAGTTTACCCCGGAAGACGGCACTGGACAATCGTCCAGTCCAGTCGTGAATAAAATAAACTCAAATTACGCGGGTTTTGCGTTGATGAATTTTGAGTTCGTACTTTGTTGATAGCGTTTTTTACGCTGTCGGTTTGATGTAAATTATGTATTATATTTGTGTGCACGCAGGGTCAATTATCTGTTTACAATTTTACTAAATTATTTAGTTAGGTGGTATACTTAGTACATAATTGAGGTATTTTTGTTTGATCAATTTTGCAAGAACTGTGACTACGTAATGGCAGCTCTGTTGTATTATACGGTTTTGACCGAAAAACGAAAAATAGAAACGAAACGAAAAGTAGAAATTTCTACTAAATATTGGTGCTATTATTATCCGATTTTATCAACTACTTTAGTAGCTACGTAATATATTTTCTATAGACCGTCAGGATTGAGGAGCTCAACTCAACTCAAAAACTCAAAGCGTTTTTAGTTTTTTGAGCCACCTTAAAGGTCCTGTAACTTTTTAAGAGTTTTACTACAAATTTCAGGATCGGGCCTACAAAATCAGCAAATTTACTACAAAATATTGGTAGTACCTGCGTTTATTTTTTTTTTTTTTTTTTTTAAACGTTGCCCACACTTGGATTTTCTCCTGTATCGTGAATATGACACATGGGTCCTCAATCCATACAAACCCCACTTCGGATTAATAATTCAATGCCTGTGTACACAATTGAGTGAAACGGCACTTACAATGACCTGGAGCATCTATTGTAGACCTGACCTGACCTTCAGAATCTGTTACTAGCTAGTTGTCCCGACAGACATGGTCCCGTCCAATACAAAAATTCCATAGAAAATGCACTTTTACAAAAATTTTCCTTACCGTAAGAATCTGATTCGAATCATTACAAACATTTTAAAACAAAAACCTGCTAAATCGGTCCAGCCGTTCTAATGTACCTATATGTAGATAACATATTTGTGAATTGCTACTACTTCCGACTGCTCGCGTAACCATGGCCCCGAGTACATGAATCATCATCAACTTCGTCATTTCTTTGTATAACATAACATCACGCCTGTATTCGCCGAAGAGTTAGGCAGAGATGCACCTATAATACACACCACATTTCGCTAGTTATGTTTAAGTCCATGTGTGATGTCCCCATCTACGCTGTACATTACGTTAGATCATAAAAGCGTTGCGACGTCGCATCGCTAAAATCAGCGGCCTCAACCGAATGGTCCTTAAATGCCAGTAGTTCTCTCTGAGAGCGTTTGAGTTAGATTCTCCCAGTTATCCATGACAGTCGTTAGGGTAGTCTTAAGCCCGAAAGTCTGACCAATGCAGTTTATGTAGGTCTAACTTCAGAATATTAGTTACTAGCTTTTTCCCGCGGCTTCGCCCGGGTAGATGTCAGAAAGTATCCCACGGGAACGTCCTACCGGGATTTCATACCTAATAGCCGAGGAAAAGGTCATTGACTCCTACCGCTGCACCCGCGTTGCCGTCAACCATAATTACTTCATAACGCGTTAATTTTGAATCTGTGATATCTTTTAAACTATTCATTTAAATGATATGATTTCAAGGCATATTTTAATCTAAATTAAATGTTCAATTTAAATAACATATTTTATTGGTCAAAATAGTCAAAATAGCTTCGGCAAAAACAATGAAATTTGTATCAAATTATGAAAGATAAAAATGGCTATTGTGGGTCATCTTTATATGATAAACATATGCCATGGAGTTCTTTGTTATTCTTTATAAGATATACAAGCCTGTAGAACTTTTTTTTTTTATCTCTCATGATTTTTTCCGACATCTCCTTCTTCAACAATAATCGTCATATTTCAGCCATTTACACAAACACAAAACGTTAATGAATGATACATTAAAACCTTCCTTATTAATCACTCCGTCCATTGGTGAAAACCGTTTGAAAATCCGTTCAGGAGTTTTTGAGTTTATTGCATTCAGACAGACAGACAGACATCGCGGCGGCGGACTTTGTTTTATAATATGTAAGGATAATGATGCCGTTTAATAAATTAGTAAAATACATGTCGCGTTGTGTGACATAAGACATGTGGAGTTTTCCACATAATATGTACAGCCAAATTGACGTTGGCGGGCCTAGCGCGATACAGAGTTAGCGCAGTACCGAGTTTCAATCAAATAAAACGCCATCTTATTTGGTTTTGATAAATGGCCTGAGATTGCCATTCCCGGAAACTAAAGGATTTATTTTTATAATAAGTACAGGATCAAAATCAATCTCGCTAGCCTCTTCCCTACTATGTTGGGGTCGGCTTCCTGTCAGAACGGATGCAGCTGTGTTTTAAATGGAGCGACTGCATATCTAGATAGATAGATAGATAAATCGTTTATTTAGTGCACACAGAAAAACAGCACAACATACAAAAACACGATTAAATAATTACTAATTAGCTATTAGGAAATAGCTGCAAGGTGCCAATATAAAAAACAAATAAAAAATGAAGAAAACAAGACATTGTGATGACACTATTGGCTATGACACACTTTAAAATAATGGATTGACAACGAACATAAAAAAGTGCGGTGTGCGTCTCAAGGTTGCACCAAATGGGAGGCCAGCTCAGCATGTGCCAGGCAAATACACCTGACGCTGATATTCTGCTGAATCCCTGCAGTGGCATACGGACGTCGAGTAGATGAGATATATATACTAGTTATTGATGTTGTGAAAAAGTGAAATGTGCGGAGTGAAATGTAATACCCGCAATTTAAATATTGTATTCTACAGTAAAATTTTAGCATTTGGAAATTTTCCTGTTAGATGATTATTGTGTATTTGATTACTTGATTATTTAAATAGATAAATGTATATTGTATAAATGATTAATCTAAGATAATAGTGGCATAGGTGTATCTGACGTCCACAACCCAGTTACTGGGTAACACGATAGCGCTTGGTAAGACTGGTTTTTCAGACTTTCATTCGTAGATCTTTGACAGACGACTGTCAATGATCTACGAATGACAGCCGGGTACAGCGCCTTAACGTGCTTCCCGAGGCACGGGGGGGTCTCTATGTGTAATAGATGGTCACCCATCCACGAACGTGCGGCTGTTATGATTTAGCGATAGGTACAAGATCAGATAATTATTATAAAAAATTACAGGTTTATCATCATAGACTATACAGGCGAGTAGCACATCTCCACCACAAAACTCGAATCTGATTCGAGTAACGGAACATGACGCGAGTCTGTTGAATTCAACTACTGCTGTTTCGCTGCTGTGGTTTAGCGGTAGAGATGTGCTAAGACCCGAAAAATGCCGCAAATGTCATAGCCAAGCAGAGATCATTGTACATGGCCGTACAACACTCACACAGTCACACAAACAAGGCCATGTACAACACTCACACAGTCACAAAAACAGGGCCATGTACAACACTCACACACTCACACAAACAGGGCCATGTACAACACACACACACCCACAAACAGGGCCATGTACAAAACTCACACGCTCACACTAACAGGGCATTGTACAACACTCACATACTCACAGAAACAGACTAGGTATACTCGCTGACACAATCAGGTAGCAAACGTCATTTATTAAAAAAGCGGCCAAATTCGAGTCGGACTAGCACTTGAAGGGTTCGTACCACCGTACAATATTTATCAAACAAAAAATTAAAAAAGGTACGTTTCTTGTATACCCTTTAATGTTTAATTTTTATTATTTACTAGCTTTCGCCCACGGCTCCGGCTGCGTGGGTGTCGGAAATGTATTATCCCACGGGAACGTACGACCGGGATAAAAAGTATCCTATATGTTAATTCAGGTTATAAACTATCTGTGTGTCAAATTTCATCCAGATTCGTTCAGCCGTCATTGCGTGATTTAGTAACAAACATCCAAACTTTCACATTTTTAATATTAGTAGGATAGAAGGATGATAAGGAAGTATCCTTGGTGCTATTCATAACAGCAGGGGCTCAAGAACACTACCTTGAGGAACCCCACATATTTATATTCTAGTTAATGACAAGTAAGTAATTTCTGCTTTCGTCTTTGTACAAATTCTATTTATGACAGTTACTTGTTTTCAGTCAGTTAGGTATTCTTTAATCAATTTTAATACGTTGCCTGTTATGCCATAGCGTTTTAATTTGCTTAACAATATATCGCGGTCTACATGATCAAATGCTTTTGAGATATCCATTAGTGTCACTGTAGTAATTGGTATTTTTTTTTGTCAACATTCAGAACAATTTTAGAGAATAACCCAAATACTGCTTTATTCTATTTTCCCAAACTCATATCCCAGCAAGTAGTAATTTCTCCTGTTTGATTCAAGAAAAAATAAATTAATTATACATTACTTATTCAAAGACTTTAGACAGTATTGGTATTAAAGCAATTGGGCGGTAATTTGATGTGGTTGTTTTTACGCCTTTCATTTTGTAATGGTTTAATTAATGAAATTTTTAACCTACATGGAAAGTATCCATTTTCAATACATAAATTGATGAAATAGCTTAGAACGGAAGCAATAATGGCGCTATTTGTGTTTTTTAATGCTTCACTTTAAATAATTCTAAAGAATCAGTCGGTGCCATACATGATTTTGGATAATGATTTATGTTTGAGAAACCATTACTATTATGATTTTAATTGCTACTTGTTTGTTCAGCTACATTTACATAAATGTATAGAGAGTATGATTTTCCATTTTATGAAAGTAAGTAACATTTTTTTTCTTTTGAAAATTCCGCGCGCGCCCCTTTGTATCCTCGCGCCCCTAGGCGCGTGCCTAAGTTGCCTTAAAATAATCTGCCACTAACATTATGCTAACAATATTAAAGCCTTACATAAGTTTACAGTACTTTGTGAAAGCGCAACCATATTGCATCAGTCTATAATTAACCTGCATGGAAAATCTACCCGAAAATTTAGACGGTAAACGAAAAATATTTAATTTTTATCTTTTGATTCATGCATATCTGCATATTAATATGGTGGTCGATGAAACTAGGTGGATACTAGCCAATATATTACGGCTATTCAGGCGTCATTGATACTGCCGGACGGCCAGTTCACGTGGTTTGCTTTGCTGTCAAAGCTGAAATTGGAAATACTGCTTTGACACGTCCTAATGTCCCGAAAGCCTGTGCCTGGTGACATGTGAAGCCCGGGACGTACACGAATTGGCGAATATCGTACGTCTGCGGTTTATCCTGCTGGTTTAGTATCCGATATTCAAATAATTGGAGTACCGATTCATTCAGTGTCCATAACCGCATTTCTTATGAGTTTTTATTCTGAAAGTGGGCAATGTCACAAATAGATGTCAAAATTTTCAATGTTTTAATTAATTTGGCAATATTACTATACAGTAATATACAGTAATATTGCCAAATTAATCAAAACAGCGAAAAATTAGCAACATTTCATATTTCCGTATGAAAATAGCCTAATTTGGCTAATTAATGTGGCTAACTTTTACTAACTAACTAACTAAAATATTGATTATGAAATGTAATCATTAATATTGTAACACCGATTATTTAGTTTTAGATGTAAATACATTTCTTATTTCCATACAGTAATTTAATATAGACAAATTAATCAAAACAGGTAAATATTTGACAGCTATTTGCGACGTTGCCAACTTTTAGGATAAGCGCTCTTAACACAGCATGATTCACTACAAGAGCTTTGATATGCCTCCTGTGTGGAAGGTAACGCGCATAAATAAGTTTGTCAAAAGCTAAATTGCGATTAATAGAGAAAACACTGCCTTAAGTAACCACTGAAGTTAGACAATATGAAATTACGAGCAAACGTAAACAAGTTCAAACTCAAAGAAATAAAAGTTGAAAAGAAATATACGGTTTCTATTGTACTATCGAAGAACTTCATATCTAAGCAGTTTGAAAACAAAATTCGTGAATACGGTGACCACATTTATTTAACGCCCTTTTTTGCGTCGACCAATGAAAAAAAAAATTCATAGTAATATTTTCTTTTTTATTTTTTGTTTTTCGTGTGTTTTGTAGGCTCTGTTACAATGATCACAGATGTCTGGCCCTTTTTCGACCACTAGGAACAGAACAAAAGAAACAATGATGAGAAAGTTTTTAATTTCAATGTTTACTGTCTTTTTTTTCATTAACAAAAACAAGGGACCCATAAAAAATCTGATGCTGCCATACTATTGGTTGATGAGATTTCTACAGCGGCCGAGTGCTGCAAGCAGAAATAGTCTTTACGGTGTGTAGATATGAAGTTCTTCGATAGTACTTGGTTGGCTACAGCGGTTAGTTTTTCTAGGAACTAAATGAAGTTATCATTTACGAAAGCTAGTAAATAAAAAACGAACCAGTTTAGTTCACTTTGCTGGAATACGATTCGATGCACAAACGATTATTTTCATAATTAAAAGTTTCTTCGTCCGGGGTTGTGATCCGGGGGTTGAAAAAACAACGTTTGCTCGCAACTTCGTTACTCAGTTTTAATTCAATAAAAATAAAGAAGGTAACTACTGTTCAATAAAAGGAAGTGCCGCTAGTGCCGGAGTGCCGCTGTAAAGTGCCACAATTTGCGGCATAATAGTAGTTCAAAGTGCCGTAAGCATTACAAATACAAAATAGTTTAAAGCGACAAATAGAAAATTACATTACATTTAAACGTGTTTGGAGCCTCCTTTTAAGCAAACATTGCCTGTATTAGAAGGTTACGCTCTGTCACATCATCGTCGTACACTTATACTAACTAGAGTTAATATTGTGCACCTTAACGGTAAATATGCAACGTAAGTATATTTTTCTCTGTTTAGCTTATATTTACTAATCTTAAGAGAGAAAAAGTAAAAATCTATTAGTAAAGTTGCAATTTAAATGATTAACAGTAAAAATAAAACTTAAAATACTTATTCCTAGTTGCATGTGATGTGGTGTGGTAAGAAGTGCGGTGTTATGTGTGGTACGCGGTGAGGCACGCCATGTGGTGTGATGTGTGGCGTGGTGCGTGATGTGGTGTGAGGTGTATGGTGTGTGGTATGGTGCGTGGCGTGGTGCGTTGTGGTGTGAGGTGTATGGTGTGTGGTATGGTGTGAGGTGTGGTGCGTTGTGGTGTGGTGTCGTGCGGTGTAGGGTGTTGTGATGAGTGTGGTGTGTGTGATGAGGTGTGTTTTAAATTATGTTATATGTCTTATATTACGGCTATTCAACGAGTTCCTCGGTTTCCTCATAGATACGTGGTTTTATCCAGTCTATTATACCTTTTTTAGAGTCGTGGTAACTTTTATTATATACAAAAACATGTTTGTTAATTTTGTTTTAGAGCTGAGTACAGCGTTTATTGAATTGCTTGCATGAAGATCTAGTTTTAGTTTGGGGAACTTGGACAACTAAATCTTTTCTCCTTATAGATTTATCATTACTATTATATGGTAGGGTTTTATGATTTTTTAGTATGGTTTGGGTTACATACAGTTTCCTTACAGAGAGTAAATCACTTATTTGGTATAAGTATAAGCATTACATTGTCACTTGTTATTTGGTTGAGTGTTGAGGTTAAAGCGAAGGTAAAGCGCAATAAAATTTATATTATGTGTATGTGTCGTGGCCAGATCTTAGAATTGAACATTTCATGAAATGAATATCGACCACTGGTCACATCATTATGTGGTCTGGCCAGATCATTGAATACTCAACGTTTGACGATATGTCCAGTTAAACGCACGACTACTTCATGATGTGGTCAAATATTAGTGAGCATATGGTAAAATAGTTAGATTATCCACCGGTAGAGGCGTTTATGTCGCTTTGTTTTTGTTGTGCATCATGGCAGCGGCATACACCAAATCAAACAAAGTAGGGTGACCACGCAAAAAAAAGTCGTAGAAGTACTTTTATTGGGTTTCCAAATATGATATTATGGAAAGCGAACTTGGAAGTAGCGCTCGCCGGCCGCTACCGTGGCAAATGCAACATAAACATACATATATATATATACATATATATATATATATATATATATACATACATATATATATACATACCTTATATATGTATGTATATATATATATATATTCTTAATCTTTTTTATCGTGCTTGTTAGTGATCATAAGCTTTCTACTAATTTTTCTGTTTTTACCCGTGAGAACCTGTAATTGGCTTTATGTTTCTTAATCAACTGTTATCCATTTGTTTTAGCTGTTGGTTCTCCTATTAATAAATAAATAAATAAATAAATAACACTTAAAATTAAGTTTCAAAGAAAAATGTATGCCGCTTATGTGGCACCCCGACCAAATGGGTTTGGTTAAGTTAGAACTGTAACCAACAGCGCGCGAGCTAACCAAGCATAGCGAGCGGTGCCGCGGCAGCGGCCGGCCAGCGTTACTTCCAAGTTTGTCGCAGTTACTAGACCTTAAACCATGGATACCCTACATTAATAATATGGCCAAACGTCGACTGACATATCATTAAACGTTGACGTTTCCAACCAAGTTCTGCATTCAAATAAGACGTTCTTGTTATTAATTATAATACCAACGTACGTTGCTATTTAATACAGATATTTTGGATTAAAACTCAAGGAAAAAAGTTAGTTTAATGTTAATTTGTATCGAGTTTTTTTTTTCAAAACAAGTTCTGGTAACAATCAGGTTCTGAGAAATATGTTGGAGATTCACATATATTTTTTCCACTACCAGTTTGTGGTAGTGGAAATATGTAGATTTGGATTTTTTTTTGTTTCAAGCCTACTTTTACCGTTTGCCTGTTGTCAGCGCCTTAATACTCCCACTGTCCCACAAATTCCATAAGAAACTTTGGCGACTTTTCTCGGCACCTATAGTTTTGCGTACTTGGGGTTTTCAAATATACGCTAAAAAAGGGTCTTTCCTATCCATAAAAAGCTTACCTACTTAGCTTAGCTTAGCTACTATAAAAAGCGACGGGTTCACCAATAAACATTATCTCCGGCAGTAAGTTCATGGCACTATCGTACTATTTTACCGCTAAGTTCATAGCACTGTCGTACCGTACAATGTAACCCATTGCGGCTTTTTAAAATGCCGCTTGCGGCACTATAACCATGCTATAAACGATAGTGATAGTATGCCAATTAGGGCACTCTATACACTGCCTGAATAATATACAATTTTTCATTTGTTTCATATCGTGTTCACGGAAAATGCTGTCTCCTGTCTGTTTGTGCAAATATGAGAGCTATACCAGTGTGCCATTATGTGCCTGACGTTGCTTTGTGACCGGAGCATGATTGAATTGATTTTTAACCGTCTTCCAAAAAGGAGGAGGCCTTATGTTTGACTTTATGTTTTTTTTATGTGTATGTGTGCGCTTTCCTGCAATCTGTGGTGTGATCATATCGTGAAAAGGGACGGCAGTGTGTAACAGGGAGCCGGGTAAGCGCGCGCTATTTGATTTGACCAATGAGGGCGCGCGGAGCTATAGTTGGCCGTCAGAAACGACCTTGACGTGGCCCAGCCCCGACCGGCATAAAGTCATTAGGGTCTGAAATGGTAATGGGCGTTCCTCAAGGTTCATTGCTCTTTTTAGTTTACATAAATGATTTGCCCCAATTACTTCAAAATCAACCGAACATTCACATACATTATTTGCAGATAACATCATTGATCTTTAAAATCAATCGACGGTCACAAAATCTTGACGACGTGAATAGCTCTATTCTTCAGGTCCAAGATTGGTTTACGGTAAATAATTTGGTAAATTTAAAAAAACAAATGCATTCGATTTAAATAAAAACCTAATGTTAGAAGTAGCGAATGTGACATCAATTTGAATGGAGAAAAACTGGCATCTCTTGCGAGGTGGCTAACCTCGCAAGAGATGTTATATGAGGTCCCCATTGTAATTTCTCGTCTAGCGCGATTTGTAGGAAAACTGTTTGATTAATAAATTTCAGTTTTTCCCAATTCAAATTGATGTCACATTCGCTACTTCTAACATTAGGTTTTTATTTAAATCTAATGCATTTGTTAGCTCGGCCGCTTAACGGCGCGTTTGGTCTATTTTAGCTGCTTGCACAGCATTACATCGTATGATACTGGGGAGTCGGGCTGCTGACATTTAATCCATCATTTTCTTTTGCATAATAGAATTGTCAGTGCCATTTATAATCTACGTCGCCGCAAATCTCTCAGGGAACTATTTAAAAAGATTAATATTATGACGGTACCTGGCCAATACAAATTTCATTTCTAAAAATATAATGTATGTAAGAAAATATCTACAATTTTTTATTAAATAAGTGATAGACACAATATTTTATTTTAATACTAGAAGTAAAGATAAAATTGATCAACCATTTTTCAGATTATCTAAAGTACATACATCTTTTATGGGTGCTGTGTTGAATGTTACAACAAAATACGGTGAGATTTTACATTCTGTGATTGTAAAATCTCAACGTAGAACAACATGAAATTTTAGGAAAATCGAATACTTTTACAATGTTTGCAAATATGTGAGCACCATGTATCTGTCGCAGCCATCTGGTTGAATTGCCGGCTGATTAGGCGCCTGGGTCGTTCTTTGGACGCCAACATCGGATTGGATGCTTAGGCCGATGGTTAATTGAACTAGAATCATTCAACGTTTAACAACTTGGCGTATTGAAAGTCGGCCCTTTGAAGATGACTGACCAAGACTCAGCCAAGTGATGCAAATGGTGAAAAAAAATCTGCGAGCAACTTGGAAATAGCGTTCGCCGGCCGCTGCCGTAGCACCGCTCGCTCCGCTCGCTCGGCTCGCGCGCGGTTGGTCAAAATTCTAACCTAACCTATTTCACCCAGTTTAAATAAATGACTACACGAAATTCAGCCATCTAGTTAAATGTTGCGCTCAATGACTTGGCTAGTTGTCCTTCAGCTATTTAATTGGTGGTTTGGTGAGGGGCCTGGGCGTCCAATTGGCTGGCTAGTTTGACCAGAGATATATCTATCACATAATTAATTTATGTGCCGTTGCTATATTTTTAATTATTTTTACCTATTGTGGTATTGTATTTTTATTCTAAGTGCATCGTCTTCACATATAACTATATAACTAATGTACCTATACAAAATATTATAAAACATTTTAAAAGAGTAACGCTGGAGTTTCTTGCCCATACTTCTCCATACGAAAACTATCTTTTGGAAGGGGCGACTAAAATCAATTCTGCTCGGGTGAAAATAGAGAATACTCATTTAATAGTACCTATAGGATAGTTTATATGGATTCAATGCTGCCATGATAGTAGGTTCTTACTAATTCCATGCTGCTGTCATTATTCTAAGGTAGCCATCTTGTTCTAAACTTTGGGCGACCGAGTTCTGCTCGGGTGAAAATACGGAGAAAACAAATTATTACCAGGTATGAGACCTAGCTAGATCGATTTTACGCCCCCGTAAACCCCTATATATTGCAACTTTTATCGAAATCGTTAGAGCCGTTTTCGAGAACGTGATTACAAATATATGTAATATATATTTGTAATCAATTTTGGTTTACAATAAAACGAGCACTAAAAACAAGTTTTGTTATTTTCACCCAATTATTCAACGATTTTTAAATATTTTGAAATCACAATTTATCATACTACTGTTGTTGTGAATAAAAAACTGCATTACTCATTAAATAAAATACAATTTTCATTAATAACAATTTATTCTTCGTTACGAAATGCCTGAATAATTTTTTTCAGGAAATAATGGTTTATGTTGCTTATAAACCAAGCCGTGAGGTCAGATTACACATCACAACTATGCGACAACTGTAAGGCTCGCTCGTTTTTTTATGTATGTTCATTGATATTTTCGTCAATAGTGGACGGATTTTGAAAATTATTTTCATTTGTCCCACATGATTTTTATTAACTTTGCTTGGGTAGTTTTGAGGTAGCTTTAATAATACGTATATTTCCCACTTAGCCTATGTGGATGATGTTATAATAAGTTCCTGTCACTGTTATTTACATAACAGGTAAGTAGGGTATTTAAGCCCCGACGCAAAAAGAGGGGTGTTATAAGTTTGACCGCTATGTGTGTGTCTGTCTGTGGCACCGTAGCTCTTAAACGGGTGAGCCGATTCGAATGCGGTTTTTTTTATTTGAAAGAATATTTTCTAGCGATGGTTCTTAGATATATTCTATTAAAATCCGTTCAGCCATTTCAAGGTCATCAGCTATTTTGTGTTGGCTGCGGTAGGGATCTTAGACGCATAATGGGTATTTACCTACTTTACTTTCAAACATGTGCGTGGCCTACAATTTGAAACACCCATGTATGCTATATAACTATTCAAGATTATGGAATTCTGGGTCTGATGCTGCAGCCAGGATATCCAGTACATTATTAGCACACTCGTGAATAAAAAACACTGTTGCAAATAATATGTCGTGTTTGGATTTGTTTTGATCAGTATATAATTCTACATACAATGCAATGGTGGCCACACGATGAGCTGATGCTGCCACCAGGATATCCAACACACCTGTGTACACTCTTGAAAAAATAATAGAAGTTTTTTTCTTTTTATATGTTCGCTTTTCTTTTCTGCGTGTTGGGTTTTTTTAAATATAAGTATTAAATAGTTATATTTAGCTATTGCCACTGACAGCTGATATTTATGTAAAAAGTTTCTTTTGAACAATTCATTGGGACTATATTATGATATAATGATATAGTTTAACATCGGTTTTGGAGACATTAAATAAAGCAATAATGTATTTTATTCACCTTTATAGCAATAATAAGCGGTACTTCTGGACATTTAAATGTAAGAATGCAACAGTCAGTGTATCAGTGTTGTGCCATTATTAGGTAGTTACTATATGCAAGAACACAGGCATTCATTAATTTACTAAAAACGAAAAACTTCGCAAGCAAAGGGAAATTGTTACATAGGGCTGCGGGTGTCGACCTCAGAACGAGCTGCTTTAGCAGCTTCATACACGGAAAACTGTATATCGCTTGCTCCCGCGTCACCAGTTCACTCTGAATCTCTTTATATTTTGGCTGCTGGAAATAAAACTACAAACGTAGTATGGAAGTTTGGTGGTGTCTAACGACTTCCACGAGAACAAAGTCACGTATTGAATAACGTTGAAGTTGTTTAAAAATCATGCTTTCAAATAATCAGTTACAATAAACATTTGACAGTAAATATTTGCAAAATATCGGAACCTAACCACACTATTTTGATAGCTTGCAATACAGGTCAATTTTCAGATTCAGTTTCGGAAAATTCAATCTGATGCAGAAAGTTACCGCATCAATTAATTTTGACGGTGTACAACCATTTTGTGGTTTAGACTGCGCCATGAGCCTTCGGGTTTGATACTAGTAGTTAAAATAAACGTTGTATCGATAGCGGTTCGGTTAGGTTTTCGGGCAGTTGCTAATTGAGCCTTTGTTTACTGTATGTCCAGT
This sequence comes from Xanthia icteritia, assembly GCA_949128155.2. Lineage (NCBI taxonomy): Eukaryota > Metazoa > Arthropoda > Insecta > Lepidoptera > Noctuidae > Xanthia > Xanthia icteritia. Next base: position 1,847,442 of record OX421931.1, read on the forward strand.
TAAGTATTACGATCTCCCAGCAAAATTGCGCTTCGGCTATCATCCTCTATCTCCGGAAATACGAACGCGCGATGATGACATCTAATATAACCTTTTACAACATAGAAGTACTGACCTATTTTCTGTAACTATAGTTGCACAAACCATGTCTGTGAACCATGGTTACAAAATTAGAGATTAACAACTTCATGCAATTCCAAATAACTTTTCATTACTTCTGAGTGACATAATGTGACAAGGTGCGACTAGAGTAGGTAACCCAAAAGAAGAAAAGTTTGGTACAAAAGTGCGATGGAAGGTTTTATAGGTGCACTTTTACAAAGCGCGGCAGTACAAATCTTATGCATACCACTTATGCATACCTCCTCTGGTTTAATCGTACCCAGAGGAAACAGAAGCTCAAAACTAGTTCTTCTAATTCGTCCTCCTTGCTAGTGGAGGTTGGAGAGACATTCCTTAGCAGATGTGAACCTACAAGCCGGAAATCAGTTTTTATCTTTACCAAACCTTGCAATAAAAATCTGCGGAGAGTTCTGTTCTGCTACTGAGACGACTTACTGTTCCTCTGCGATGCAAGTCGGTCTCGGAGTATAATTGGCTTTTGTAACTTGGTTCTGCGTTTTAGGAGCTCTTATTCAACGCGTAATGTAATTAGTACAAGCCCTAAGCTGTTTGCACTTAGTTATAACTTGCACTCACTAAATAAAAAAGCGAAAAAAGCGTAGGTATATCAATTTTTACTTTACAGAAATTGATACCCTACTACGTCATAACTCATATACTTACCAGTTTACATTAGCTTACCTTACCAGTTAACATTACGGCGGTTGTCCCGAAGGGTTAGGCAGCGGTGACCAACAGTTCGCCAGTTTTGTTTCGTCCCATTAATAGCGGACGAAGCTATTGCCATCAACCACGCACAAATCCAGACTCCGGGCTGGTACTGAGACTCTCCTAACGAAAATCTCAATGACAGTTTGCCCAACCTGTGGATCGAAGCCTTGACCTCACGCTCAGCAGTCGTGCTTGCGACCACTAGACCACCGAGGTAGCTATATACCTGTCATTCCATCAGTGTCTGAGGTCTTCAATAATAACCCCTTGTATTCATATTTCTGTTTTTTTTGTCGGCAGAGCCCTCCCCGTACTCGGTGGACAGCGCGAACACCGGAGTGGTCTCTAAGACCGCTACCCCTTGCAAAGTTTGTGGCGACAAGGCTTCTGGATATCACTACGGCGTCACATCGTGTGAGGGATGTAAGGTAAACACTCTTTAATTATAAGAGGCTGAATGAGAAATGATAAATGATTTTATTTCTGTAAATAAATTTCTGCAAACACTTAAGTATACACGTCAATTATTTCTTAATTACTATTGAGGTATTCTTCTTTTTTCGTGTTTCCGTGGCACGGAGGGGTTTCGGTTTGAAATAGGTCTTCGCCCATCCGTGAATCGAACTTGGCAAGCGTAGCTTAACCTGATCGATCGACCCATGCGGCTTCTATTACTTAGTTACTTACTTGAGTGATGGGTCACGCCGTGGTAGAAATATTAGCCAGGCTGCAAGTTGGCTGAAGGATCAGTATTCGCCGAATGAACGATTAATACCGCCACCTGTAGTGGTTCGTTTATTGCACCGACACTAGCTGCTAATATCTCTGTAAAATATCTTAAGTCTACATAATATAACATATTTAATTCAATTAGATTCCATTTATTTATTCAGTAAGTTTTTTTACGTATTCATATTGCGTCAATCAAGCGTGAAACATAATTATATGAAATAATAAATTAAAATTAAAATTTGAAATTAATATTTAAGTCATAGAAAAAAAATTAATGCAATATCCAAATGAATATTAATTTAAACATAAATAATTTAATTTAATCATATTATCCGGAGTATGTTGACAACTGGCCAGTAGTTTTAGCGGGAACATCAAACCAACCAAGATACTTACAAGACGATTTTATTATAACATAAAGGTAGTGGATGATACCAGCCGGTAAAAAGACAAGTACAAGCAAAGTACAACTTAGATCCGCCTCGCAGCAAGGATGTCGTCAGAGTCAATTTGTTGCAACTGGTAACAGAAATAGGAAATAAGCTGTAGGTAATACTTACTTAAAATTTTTGTACCCAAACAGAACTACTTATTAAGGAGAATAATACTTTTGAAGACTGCATTAGTCTAGTCTAGTGGTTAACAGGCACACGCCTATGACTTGCAGAGTGGGGTATTGGGTTTGATTCACTGATCGGGCAAAGTGTCATTGGGTTTTTCTATTGAATAAATCCCCGAAATTGGCTCGTTGTCTATTATGTAATAAAGGAACATAAAACTTAATTGAAGAATGTGACTGTTCTGGACTCTCTGCCTATAATTTAGGAGAATACAGGCGTTGATGTTATATTATATATATTTTACATAATTATGTTCTTCAGCGGTCCTTTACGATGGTGTCCTAATGCTAATGATATTCCCAGTAATGTGTGCATGTTGTACGCGACAGATTGCAGACTACCAAGCAATTGGACCATGATCCGTTTCACTACTCTAATAAGTTAGTCCGTTATTCTTATTACCACTTACAGACTGTCAACCGGTTTTTGAATTGACAAATTGAAGTTAGGAACTTGTCAAACTTTACTTTGACACTCCCATATTCAAAATACATGTATTTATGTAACACGTCCGTTCTTGGGTCACACATTTGGTCATTCATATGTGTTTCAACTTAATTTGGTCGTTATTCAATTTGAAACTTCACAATATTTCATCTCTAGCCTTTTTTAACTCTCATCATAACTAGCGTCCCACGTCTGCTTCGCACGGTTTTATCGACTTGATAAAACGTGACGATTTGTTTATTATATCGTTATTATTCTTTATATAAGTTAAATAATAATGAATGTATTATATTATATTATTATTATTTATTATACACATAAACCTTTCGGAATAAATTCTCTAAATGAGTTTGAAAACCGCATTAAAATCCGTTGCGTAATTTAGAAGAACAAGACTCACAGACAGACACGAAAAGTTACTTTAATTTATAATATTATGTAGGCATAGTTATATATATTCATTTTAACATTTAAATACTGCTTCTGCAGTTGAACTAGTTTTGTCATTTTTTCTCAAAGGATTTGATTTTCTTTTCCTTTTGGGAAGAAAATTAACTTTCGTAGCTTTTTTAGATTTATTTTTATTCGTTCAGGTGTGAAAATGTAACAAACAAACAGAAACACAGACTGACAGACAGTTTTGACATTTATCACACAGAGTGCCGCTTTCATGGCGACATTAATTTAACGCACCTACACGGTTTCGCGTTTTCGTATAATGAAGATATTTTAATTTCATTAAACGTTATTATTTATTTATTATATTTTCAATTTTCTAAAATTGCATCTTGGAGCAACGTGTACCTAAAGAACTATAGCGTGCATCAATAAAATTAAAATTATCGTGCAAAGAGTGCCTCGAATTGAAGGAAAGAAAGAGCTCTATGTCGTCGAGCGTTTGAAATGTTTAAATTTACGAATAATTATTATAATTATAATTTTCACGATTGCTGGCCACTAGCCCTACCCGTGGGTCGCCATTGTAGCGGCACGTTGTATACATTTTAAGTATTAGTACTGAAGTAGGAATAATATAGACTAACGTCTGCCCACTCAACAATATTCAATTGGAAAAAAAAATCTGCAATCTTGGGGCCGGCTTCTAGTCTAACCGGAAGCAGCTGAATACCAGTATTTTACATGGAAAGACTGCCTATCTGACCTCCACAACCCTTTAACTGGGTAATACGATACCCCTTGGTAAGACTGGTTGTCAGACTTTCGAAGATCGTCGAAGACACTCGAAGATCCACGAATAACAGCCGTGTAATGGATTGTCACAGGCACGCACTGTCCTCGGCAAGCGTGCGGCTGTTATATGGTACTTAGCTCCGAGGCCCTATATTTTGCAATACTTTCTTTTCTCATTCTAAGTCTTCTTTCAAGTAGTTAATGAGTTCAAATAATAAGTGTATATTCCTGTAATTGTCAGTACATTGTTTCGGTACCTTCACTTGTGAGTGACGGGGCTTACTTAGCATTGGGGACAATGTGCAGGATGTTCACTTACACCTTGGGCGTATAACTCGTACGTTGTATGGTACTTACACACATAATAATATACCTGATTACCTCTTCGGGAATCACCGGCGTAACGAAGTTTCTTTTTATATTTGCAACAGGCAGGATTCCTCCTTTGTGATTGGCAATTAGTTTGTAATATTATGTTTCAAATTACCTATGTACCTAAGTACTTTTACGCATGCAACTGCAAAAAAGTATTCTTTTTCGTTATCAATCCTAGGTATATTAGTGTTTAGGCCAGCCAGTAGGTTACGAGTGGAGATATCGATATTCGATAAATCCAGGGTTATCTGCCCAGTTATAAGCAATTTAATAGTTCAATATAAAGCCAGGTCCAGACGTGTGTAATGTAATGTGTCGTGTAAAGTAATGCATATAGTGTGGACGGCATACAAACTCAACTTGAATCCTGTATGTGTACGACTGCGAGAGCCTTTGTGTTCGCGCTAAAAACCGACAGCCGATGGATCAGTGGAGCGCCTGCCCGCGAGTTACATGTAATGCTCGTAGTGCCGTCTACATGCAGAATTCGCGTTACATTACATAACATATTACACGAGCCCGGAGCCGACTTTACCTAAGCAATGCCCTGGTTCCCATGACAATGGACATAATTTTATTGTCCATAGAATATTTATAGGAAGCCCTAAGTGCAACTTGTTAAAATCTATAGTTTGCGCGTATTGTGAGAAATCAATAAGGGTTGTATGCAGCCATAGAAATATAAATAACAAGAGAAGTGAGGACGTGTCCGTGTCCGCGCGTCGTGATCACGATGCTCATGTCATAGGCAAGTGGCCGTCTCCGCTAACTAGTGTGCTTTCGACTATGATCGTGACAACATTTAAGAATGCCGTGTTGTTCAGTGATTTCAAAAAGTTTAATACAATAATAAATGGGAGAATCGATAACTTTCCGATTTAGTCAATCACTAGCGTATATGTAAAATAAATGACTTATGCACAGCACAACGATAATGATGATGATTCGTGCGAGTGAGTTGTACGGTGCATGGTAAATGCACGCTGTGTTAAATGGGATAAGGTTTATAATTGATCGTGTAGTACGTTCTGATTTATAAATTTCAAGTGTGAGTGGGACCTCGTATCTATTGGGTTTACTGTATTTGTGACGAGGTGGTGGTGACCAAGTGGAGACATTGGGTTTCCATACATTTTCAACTACCGGGCATATCTCCTTCTTTCTTATATCTATGTATGCAGCACATTATATAGCTATCAAAATGACAAGACGTTTACGTTATCTTTTAGGGTATATTTAATATCTCATCCTTGACTCCGTAATGGAACTTATAAAGACTTAATTTACTATGTTAAAAACCAGTAAGTAATTGGTCTGTATTCCACCCTCTGTTTGTCTGAGTTTCAGTGACTCTCCGGCAGAAGAAGAACAAAGTAGTTGCCTCTCTTTCTGCCCCCTCCTTTCCGTTTATCAGCTCCTCGCAAGAGTTTACAATGAGTTCGCAGGCACTCTCTGGAGTCTTTAAATCAGTAGGAAACCGTCATACTATGGTCACGACCCAACTTTGCTCAAATTGGATAATACAACGTATGCTGCGCCGTGTCCTCGTTACACTGGTGAACACTGGGTGCCTCCACCATGCACCTATGCAACTAAGGTAAACATCCCAAAAGGGCAGGCGGGTCTAGCCAAGTGCACTAAACGTTACGTAATAAAAACGATTTTTTAAATTGAAAATTTTCGTTTCGTACATAATAATTATTTAGTTTTAAGACTTTATTCATATCTATAGGTTATACTAATTGTGCTGGCCGCATAAATTTAAACCAAAATACAACAGGATACTTGTATTTTCGATTCAAAACTTTCTAATTTACGTAACCTTTATCGTCGCGCGTTCAGGTTAGCGCCTCTGGTCCCTAGCTCCTGCTTCAACCGGGAGGCGAAGGCGCCAAGCCGACTGTGCAGTTCCGGCGTCAACCGGGAGGCGAAGGCGCCAAGCCGACTGTGCAGTTCCGGCGTCAACCGGGAGGCGAAGGCGCCAAGCCGACTGTGCAGTTCCGGCGTCAACCGGGAGGCGAAGGCGCCAAGCCGTCTGTGCAGTTCCGGCGTCAACCGGGAGGCGAAGGCGCCAAGCCGACTGTGCAGTTCCGGCGTCAACCGGGAGGCGAAGGCGCCAAGCCGACTGTGCAGTTCCGGCGTCAACCGGGAGGCGAAGGCGCCAAGCCGACTGTGCAGTTCCGGCGTCAACCGGGAGGCGATGGCGCCAAGCCGACTGTGCAGTTCCGGCGTCAACCGGGAGGCGAAGGCGCCAAGCCGACTGTGCAGTTCCGGCGTCAACCGGGAGGCGAAGGCGCCAAGCCGTCTGTGCAGTCACTCCTCCATCCTTATTACCTTGGAGGCGGGTCCTGACCCCGGGATAACTTCCGATAGCCGGAACTTGAGTAAAAACCGTAGGTTTAGCGCATAACGGTGTCAGGTGACGCCACTCTGGGAAAAATATTAGCTGATTTAAACTTTTTTGCGTCTAAACTGACCCGATTTGCAGATTTATCTGCGAGTATCGATTATATCGGTAGTCTAATAAGTAAAAAATGTATTTAAAGTGGCCACTAGGCAGCAAACCGATCTATTTCCGAATTTGATGGTTTAAGTGCCATGAAAATGCACAGTAACAAACTGTAAATACTTTGTTGTAAGCTTTTTTTGGGTTTCCCAAAGGTAGCCAACATAATCCCTTAATAACGACAAATTAAATATTTTAGTTCCATTATAAATTAGTGTCAAATTTATTTTCATCAAAAAAAGGCTACACTGACGTACCTAAAAATTCATTCATAAATTGAAAAATGTGCCACGTCGTTGAAATAGTACGCGAGCCACTGAGTTCAGTCGGTTGCGTAGGGGCATGCGAAAATTGAGTTAAAGGTTTTTGCATGCACCATTCTGTAAGCGGAGCCATTGTCAGCTGGCCGAGGTGCATAGGCATGCCCGATGCCACGATGCAAATTGATTTAATATACGACAGACAGATATTTAAAATATCAGTTATTTATAAAGCGTTCCGTCCGCGTGTGGTTAATTACGGCAACATTAAAAATGTATTGAGTGACTCCGTGCGTCAAATAATGTCTGAACAGTGAATCCGCTCCAGTTTAAGTGATTCCCTTTATTAAGGTAAACCAAAATGCAAGTTATGATCTAAATAATAAGCTAAACTATTCGTACCGTCGCTCCTGACCTAGGAATAGACTGCCGACGATAGATTTTAATTAGCTCATCGTTGAGTTATGAAAATATATGAACAGGAAGTTGAAAATTCGCGAAGAAGTTAGTGAAGTTCGCGCCGGACCGCGGGGCTTGTGTTAAACGAAGTCTTGCTGTGTTCAATAGCGATGGCGATGCAAACAGATAGATTACCTTATTAAAAAATTCTGTTTATTTATTTTCTCACTTACTGTACGACTACGTAATGTGACTTTGTCGTCATTTGCCTATTCTTCTATTTCTAGGTCTGTTGTTTCTGGAGTCACGTTACTTTCATAGGGAAAAAACTAACAAAAAAGTCAAACTTCCTGTTTAATATGGGCTCATGTTCCAAATTTCACAATAAGTAAAGTTTGACTAGGGGAGCAGACCTACGAGAATACATTAAAAATACTTTTACCCTTTAAAGTAATCGATGGCGAGAAGCGAATTCACGTTACCATAGGATATTTAGGCGCCTCGTGACTTTCCGGACATTGGGGGTACCGTTCACGTGCTAGAGGTACGTACCTGACTATTCCTGTCAGAAATATTTTTTATGTTGAGGTCATGACAGATCTGAGGCCTTAGTGTGAGTTTCTTTTAACCACCTCGACTTTACGCATCGACCGCGTTCAGCGCTCCGATTGGCAGCCGGCCGGCCTTCACCAGTGAAGGGCCAATCGGAGCACCGAACGCGGTCGATGCGTAAAGTCGATATGGTTAAAAGAAACTCGCACTAGGGCCTCTGCACACTTTTTTCCTAATAACAGTGCTGAAATCAGAGCTATGGATGAATTTTGGCATTATTTTTAGTTTCATCATTACCCACTTCTATGCCACACCTCTCATTAGCCTGTCCTGGCCTCTCTCCACTTCTCGCGCTTAATTTGCAGTGTTCGAAGAATCCATTAGAATCAATGTGTACTTCTCAGAACATAATATCTATTATATTATTATTTACGTATTTCTGATCGATAGTAAATAGAAACCTTTTAAGTACCAAAACAGCAATTTCACAGTTATTGAAACTCTAAATGAGACGCACCTTGAAGTTGCCCCACAATTTCAAGGTGCGTCTCATTTAGAATTTGTACTCCTTTCGTAAATTTTAGTCGTCTAAATTTTAGTCGTCACTTGTGAAAATATGCTACAGAAAATTGAGTTTTGTGTTCTGTACATTGCTTGTGGGGTATAAAAAACGCTTGCATCCTACTTTAACTCGGTTACGGAACCCTAACTATATGTAGAGTTACCACCCTACGCCCGGCGAGGTAGCTGCGAACTCCGCGTTGTGCCATAAAGCCTCCGACGAAGCTAGTTGATGGACAGCCTCTCCTCTCTCTTCAGAATTTCACGTCACGTCCACGATAACTCAATACCGTGTTAGTTTAATTTAATAATAAGTAAATTAAATTAAAAATATTATTTATTCATATAACAATTTTCTTCTTTAATGTTTTTACGTTTCGTTTGTTAGATTTTTCGTGGTGCAGACTTGTAAAACTTCGGGAGTGTTCGAAAACTTTAAGGTGTATTTTCTCACTTTTTTTATTTTTTTATTTCAGTATTTTCTTTTAAGTCGTTTGCTGGGATTAGTAATAGTTGAGTTTATGTTTGGGGGTCTAAAAAGAGACTAAAAAGCTTTCGTATACTATGAAGTAATATTTTTTTCGTTCCATTTAAAGAACTCTCGTTGCCCAGCCACAGTTACGGTGTTACAGTTTCTGTCCACTTTGCGGACTAAGCAGGTTACGCGACAGTTTAACTTAACTTTTGTGTGTTTGTTCTTTTTACCTTTTCCCCTATTAGTGGAATTAACAAGTGGAGACAGGTTTTAACGTGCTATAATCTTGTCCGTGTGCAGGGGTTCTTCCGCCGTAGCATCCAGAAGCAGATCGAGTACCGTTGTCTCCGAGACGGCAAGTGCCTGGTCATCAGATTGAACAGGAATCGCTGCCAGTTCTGCAGATTTAAAAAGTGCCTTGCGGTTGGCATGAGCAGAGATTGTGAGTACCTAGCTTTATTTATTTTCAAAGTCAAAGTCAAATAATTTATTTCAATTAGGCACCAAAAAGGCACTTTTGAACGTCAACATTTACAGAAAAATAATAATTGATTCTAGTCGCCCCTTCCAAAAGGTAGTTTTCGTATGGAGAAGAATGAGCAAGAAACTCCACAGTTACTCTTTTAAAATGTTTTCACAATATCTTGTATACATCAATTATATAATTATATGTGAAGACGATGCACGACGATTTTCTTGTATATTCGCTTTAGGTCCGTGCAAATACTAAATAGGTAGTTTAAAAAGTAGTTTTTTTAAATTTATTTTAGGGTATTGTGTAAGTTCGTTCCAACTACCTACTAAGTAGTTTGAGTTGGATACGGTTTTCAGCATCATTTAGGCAAAATACCTTCTTTTTTTTTGCCTACAGAGGAATGTTTTAATATATTATTCGTACATATTTCTCCTGGAAGAAGGGTGGGTGGCTAGTTATAAATACAAAGGTGATACAGGAAATGGGAATGTAAGATAAAAAGGCGCTGTTTACAAAAACCTGAAAAGTTTTCTCTTCCAGCGGAGACTTTTCCTGATAACTGTTTTTTTTAATATCTCGTTTTTAAACGTATGTTTAAAATGTGTGACTCGTTTTAAATTAAAGAAGGTTACGAGAAGGAACGTCGTTCCTTCCTTTATTTTATTTACTCGTGCGACATATCGCCCTCGCAGGTCACAGGCCGCAGAAACTTTATACCGAGTCTTAAGTTTTAAAATGTTGTAACTTAAAAACATGTATTCATTTTGTAAGAAAAGGTAGCGATACGATAATGTATTTTCAGGTAAATGTATTTTAAAATATTTGTTTGTCGAAGAAAAATAAAAATAAAATTAAGTAACTGTTTTACTAAAAAAACACTACAACTGGAAAAATCACTTTGGTATCGGATGTCGGTTTCTTTGGTTTTGTATTTTCGTTTTTGCCACCGACTCCTCATTTTTAAAGTCGGTTAAAAACTAACAAACGTAACGAGTTTGATTATCACAGGAGTTTGATTTTAACAGCGTTGCAAGTTAACTATTTAATAAATAAAATATGTTTGAAGACGACACTGTGGTTAATAGTAGATTGTTATACAAGGGATGAAAGGGACCTGTTTAGGCACGAGATGGTTTGGCCTAGGCCGTGGCCGTGGCCTAAATAGGTCTTTCATCCGAGGCAATCACTCTGGTTTTCATTTCAAATATGAGAAAAGTAAATAAAAACCTAATTAGTTAACACTTAGGACTCCACCCACTTTTCATAGAACTCATACGCCATACCGCCATAAATATTGGAAGTGAACCCTCCGGGAGGGTTGCCGGAATTACGTTTGTGCTAAAGTGAACCATCGCGGACGGTCTACGGCATTAGGTTGTAAACCGTGTTATGAAACACAGTAAAAACGAAATAAAAAATCAAAAAAATGCTTGGATTTTAAAACCAATGCATATACTAAAAATCTTGTTAAAATCAGATTTTATTTTCACGGTTTAGAATGCCTTATTCGCTAAGAAAAACCTACATTTAAAATGAGCTCTCCGCGAGGGCTCCCGGTATCCCTAGGTGAATCCTCCAGGAGGGCTCCTGGCACTGAACGTTTTAAACAAATCCATATCTGAATCTGATGAACTCATTTTATACAAATATATGTAGGTATACGTAAATAATTAGCACTCGACAAAACAACTGAAGATCGAATTGCCGCTTTCCCGCTGTTTTTATGTTTCTTTTCCTGTGGCATTCTACCAACCAGTATTTTTTGTCATTGATGATGGTAGACATTTAGCTCAAATCTATGTAAATTAAATAATAATTTTGTGAAAAGTGAATTATATGTATTGTATTTTTTTATTACTATGGTACGCCGCGATTTAACAGAGGGGATGTAAAAAAAGTTGAGAGATGGCTTGCATAGTTTTAAATTTTAAAATCATTTCCCCGGGACCTAAAGTACTGTTTTCATCCCTCTGATCAGGTAACTTCAAGCGTACTATCCTAGTATGAGAAATGAAAAAGTAGTTTAAATTAAAACTTTAACAACTTAACCATAGTGTGGTTAAGTTGTCTTAACAACTAGTAATTACACAGACTAAAAATTACGATATCATGGTAGATCGCAGTTTTCTTTTATTTTTAATATTAACTTGTATAGGTATTGAAAATTAGTAATAGAGACCGAAAACGGATTTTTCTTTTCGGCTATGACCCGAAATTCGGCACGACATTAAATTAAATTATTCAGCAAAAATCGGAATCGAAACATGTGAGAATAAATAAAAATAACAGAAACAAATCTTATTATCATTTAGAAATAATTTAAACTAAATAGAAACATTAAAAAACGAACTTCTCAAACACTTATCGGTTTATTTAAAAAAACAATGTTGTTATTTGAATTAAAAAGAACATAATGACTGCGCCTGTCTGCAGTTTCACTCTCGAACATTTGTTGGTGGCGCCGACAAAAACTTTTGGTCTATAGTAGGCCTCAAAACCATAATTGTTGGTCGGTTATCGAGCCTATATTTGCAAAAAATATATATATTCGTGAATATCGTATTCCTGACTACGAGGTTGTACCTGACTACAAAAAAAATAATTAAAATAAATGTTAAAGATTTTCTAAACTTTCAACAGTAAGTAAATACTAGTGCACCTGTGCTGACAGACAGTTATAATGAAAGGCAGGCTTCAATTAGCCATGCAACAACCTACATTCCCAGGCCAAACCGTCAGGCATCGCAATTAATAACGAACAGGAAATTACAATCGACGCGCCGCGAAACAGCGGTGTCAATGTACAAATAGATCGCACCTATTTTCCAATTGTCGAATGGAGTCCATTCGAGTGCACCGTGGCGTGCGAGATGCACTGGCGCATGTTGGGAGCGACGTTTATATGATGAGGGCCTTTCCCCCAGCTGTACGATACGGCCGAGTCCCTAAGCGTCCCCGCGAGCCCGTCGCAGCCGAGAGCCAGCCTGAACCCAAGCGTCCCACCCCCGGCAGCGCCACGATCCCGCCAGTGGACCCCATGGAGGCCGTACTGATGAGGCAGCAAATGTCTAAGGAACTGGTGAAGCTCATCACCGTGGCGCACCGCCAGACCAACACCTACACCGACGAAGTGAAGGCGACCATGACGCCGCGCGCCATCGTACTCAGGGTTGAAGACTCTGAGGGAGAAGGTGGGTAAAATCCTTTTTGTTCTAGTTCGTTTATTTTGTAAGCTGAGCATGTCATGTCCTTGTCCTAGGTCTGAAGTCGTTAACGTTTTACAAAATGTAAAAATTAATTTCAGTTATTTTATTAGGTTCGATTTCAGCTTCAATTACTTAAATCTACCTTAAGTTCATTTACCGCCAGGCAACGCACAGCCACTAGGTCTAGAAGCATAACATTTTGCACAAGATTTCCTTATATAAAGAAAGAAAACAATAAGTTTTTTTTAATTCACCACTAAATGGGATCAATAGGGGATGACAGTTTGTATGGAATTTGCTTGTTAAATTAAAATCATTCAACTAGGTAACTTAAATAAATTAGGAAAACATTAAAAAACCTCACTAGCAGTTGAGAATGTAGTCACATATAAAGTGCAGAGCTATACAAATAAGTAGGTCATATACGGACGTATCAAATTCAGCCTACGGTTCATTTCCAATGATCCCGTGTAGGAATATCAAATTATCAAGGCTGTTGATCAATGCCCCATTTTTTATAAAAACGTGGTATTTATTTAAATTTCATCCTTTACGTGTACAAAAGACATATGAAAAGCCTTTCCCAAATAGGTATTATTTGAATGACGATTAGTATTACTATCCGTTACTCCAGCAACAGAGCTATATTTTGTCGGAATCCTCATGAATGGGTCCTTTTTTTGATGAATAATGAGATAGTATATTCCTTGAAAAATGTATAAGCATCAATGATTAATAAGGCTGAATGAAAAATAACTATTATTTAAAGATTGTACTTATATATGTCGAACTTCTACATAGTTTTAAAGAGGCGTAAATAAAAAATTGGCCGGATTAGCATAGTTACAGCTGTAGCACCTAATTTAATTAAGAAAGCCCGGAGTTCACAAAGCAAGCAAATAAACGCTCTTTCATTCAACAGGTAGTCTATGCTCTGCCGGCTCTAGACCTACAATTTAAAATCCACGACACGAGTAACAGACTAAGTGCAAGCCCTCAGGCACTGCAATATTTAACATTATTGAGTTAGAAATACTAAAGCTTACAATTTTTATTCAAAAAGAAGCCCCAAGTTTATTCAGAACAGTCATAACTTGATTGCTTATAAGAAAGGGATAAAGTTTCATATTTCTCGTAAACTTTTTTAGCGAAGCAAAATAGTTTAGCCGCCCACGGGCCTCTAACTTGGCTTCACATCCGCCGCCGAGAAATATCGCTCAAGCATTTCCTCGCGATATTTTTCTTCACCGTTTTTGAAGCAACGATAGGACGTTTACGATAGGAATCGGACACAACAGGAAACGTTTTTCAAAATTCAGTTTTCGATCAAAATGCTTACCTATATAAATACTTAGAGTAGCCCGGTCTTAATCAATCAATCAATAGTCTGTATTTGTAAACATAGGTTCCAACAGTGTGTAAGATGTTACAATTGTTATAGTTATAGTTTCTCTGTGTTTTGCCATTTGGCGTACAAATATACATTTATGGGAGGCTTTTGCCAATTAAGTATCTTAATTTATAATAATTCAGTAGTATCAATGTCAATTTATATAAATAAAAAAATATATATTTTAAAAATTGTTTTTTAATGTAATTTAATAAAAAAAATGCAATAGATAATATTTGGTAATGTCAATATTTAATGAAATGAGATAATGTCAATGATGAATAATTATAATGTCAATAAGTAACTGATAAGAAAAATGTTTAAAATTGACATTACAGAATTACTATTAGAGTCGACATGCATAAATAGTCATGTTACGAAACAAATATTATTATATTGTCAAAGAGTTGTCATCAAAATATTCACTGATAGAATAGTAACATTTCTGTATTAATATAGTACGTAATTTACGCTTGAAATTTACAAGATTTAGACTTTTTATTGAGCCAGGTAACTTATGAAATATTCTTTGGGCCATACAAAAAAAGCTTTTCCTCATAAAAGCCGTACCCGCATGTGGTACTTTAAGCTCTAATTTATTTTGAATCACGTTTTTTCCTATAATGGCTTTTAAAAGCTATTTCATATAGCGTGATGTTTGTTTTAACAAATACATTTACTTCATAAATATACAGAGAAGGTTAAGATTTTGAGGCTTTTAAGTAGAGGTTGACAGCTGTCAGTCAGACGTAACCCACACATAACTCTGATGCATCTTTTTGGGCTTTGAAAGCATACTCTTTATTTACTGAATTGCCCCAATATATTATGCAATATCCAGTAAGCCATTAAAAATGATTCTAAGCTAACAATTTTAGCCAGTTTATAGAGGGCATATGCAACACTTTTTTATAAATATCGTCCGTTTGCGGTTTCCAGGACAAGTTGTTGTCTATAATAACACCAAGGAATCTAGTCATAGTTGCTGACTCTATTTTAGTCCCCAAATAGTCAATGTCAAGGTTTATATTAGGAATGCTTTGATAAAAGTGCATTATTTTAGTCTTTTCTAGATTTATGTCAAGATTATTATTATTTAGCCAAGTAATTATTTTATTCAATTTTAAATTTATCTCTGATTCGTATGAATTAGGAACATCACATTTTACTACTACCGTGCTGTCGTTAGCAAATAGTACCATAGAATGCTTTATTTCTCTAGGCAGATCATTTATATAGGTCAAGAATAGTGGAGGTCCTAACACACTGCCCTGTGGGACTCCGTATTTAATTATCCTACTACTAGATCTGTATTTTCTCTCGTTCCAGTGCGGGGGTATATTCGTGTTATTTCTAAAATCTGCTTTGTCTAATTAAGATTCAATGAGATTCAAAATATTGCCTTACCATATTTCTCTAATTTATTTATTAGTATCTTATAATAATTAAATTAAATTAAAACATTACTTGTTGAAAAAAATTAGAACATTACTTGTTGAAAAAAATTAAAACATTACTTGTTGAAAAAAGTCTAAAAAACAAAAATTCTGAATAAATAATCCAGTAACGACTGTAATAGGCTCTCCATCTAATACATAAGCAAGATCGGCACTACTCGGCCTACTTCTCCAGTGCCATATCAATCACTGTTTCAGCGGAAACCCATCACAGCTCGGTTAATAGTAGGTCTTTAAATACCTATGAAATTGCCGTTTTGTTTGAAAAAATTTAAACGAATTTTTTTCATGTATTTTTTATTTGTATTAATTGAAGTAATCACCCATGCAATCAATGCATCTTTGCCAACGCAGTGGCAGTTTATTGATGCCCTTCTTAAAGAAATCAGCTGGATGGGAGGCAACAAATTCTTCAAAGGCATTTTGTACTGCCTCTCGAGTATTGAATTTTTTTCCCGCCAAGAAGTTATTCAAATTCTGGAAAAAGTAGTAGTCTGTAGGCGCAAGGTCTGGTGAGTAAGGCGGATGACAGAGAGCTTCCAACCCCAGTTCTTGCAACTTGGAGACCGTCTACTGTAGCGACCACTAGACCAACCATGACAAGAACTAGGTTAAAATTGACTTCCAAGATTTGATTACATTGTTACTTCCAACTGAAGGTAGGTATATAAAAGCGTATTAATAAGCAGTCCATTCAGTCATTCGTTTTAATGCCGAGTAAAATGAATGCGGTCTGTATTTAGTCGTACCAGTGGATCAGGTTACACTACGAGTAGGAAGTACCATGTAATTGATTTAATTGGAAAACGCTTAGATATTAATAAATGGGTGCTGTATTTAGGTCACTTTCGCATTTATAATATTAGGGATGACTGTTTTTTTCTTCTTTGCCTATTGCATATTCAAAGACGAAGTTAACTCCAGTCGGCCGTCGGAGTTGACACACACACGCTTTTTTTTTACCCGATCAAGACACCCATTTTGTGACATTATAACTGACAAGCCCGGCGGTTTGACATTGACGCGCGCTTACGTCACTATAGACATTTTTCACCTAATAAGTCACCTAGACACACGCACCCATATCGTCAAGCCCCATTGACTAAACAAATATTTTACCTATGAAATTGCCGTTCTGCAGTACTGGCCATTTCAAATCAAAATAATTTTTGTTTGGCTAAGAATTCTAATTTCAAATTAATTTTATTTAAAAAAAAATGGATTTTTTTTTCCAAAAGTAGTCATTTGTTTATTGATTAGTGTTACATTTTCATCGCATTTCAATCTTTTTCGTCATCATAGATACGTTAAAAATTCGAGTATTTATGGAATATGAGTACCGTCGTGGCAGCAACGCGGCACAAGCGGCACGCAACATCAACGACGTTTACGGAGCTAACACTACAAACCAACGCACCACCTGTTATTGGTTTGCTCACTTCCGTTCTGGAAATATCGACCTGAAAAATGAAACTCGCGGTCGTCCGAAGACTTTGGTCGACAATGACGAATTAAAGGCGATTGTGGAAGCTGATGATACACAATCTACGGCTGAATTAGCAGCAGCTTTCGACGTTAGCGTCAAAACAATATTGGTCCATTTGCGTCAAATTGGCAAGGTAAAAAAGCTTGACAAATGGGTGCCCCACGAACTCAATGATCGCCAGCGCGAAGTACGCGTCGAGACGTGCCTTGCACTGCTCAATAGACACACAAATGAAGGAATTTTGAACCGCATTGTTACCTGCGATGAAAAATGGATTCTGTTTGATAACCGCAAGCGCTCAGCAAGTTGGTTGGATCCTGGTTCAGCACCTAAACAATGCCCTAAACGAAAACTTACCCCTAGAAAAGTGATGGTCACTGTTTGGTGGTCTAGCGCCGGTGTGATTCATCACAGCTTCTTACCAAACGGGGTGAGCATTACTGCAGAAGTGTACTGTGAAGAACTGAATACAATGATGGAGAAGCTGGCACATCTCTAACCAGCATTGGTCAATCGCTCGTCTCCGCTGCTCCTGCACGACAACGCGCGACCTCATACTGCACAGCAGACGGTCTCCAAGTTGCAAGAACTGGGGTTGGAAGCTCTCCGTCATCCGCCCTACTCACCAGACCTTGCGCCTACAGATTACTACTTTTTCCAGAATTTGGATAACTTCTTGGCGGGAAAAAAATTCAATACCCGAGAGGCAGTACAAAACGCCTTTGAAGAATTTGTTGCCTCCCGTCCAGCTGATTTCTTTAAGAAGGGCATCAATAAACTGCCACTGATTACTGATTACTTCGATTAATACAAATAAAAAATACATGAAAAAAATCGTTTAAATTTTCTCATACAAAACGGCAATTTCATAGGTAAAGACCTATTATTAAAAAAAAAAAAAAAATCAAACATTTTGTTTTGTTTTATGATTATGGCGTTATGATATCGATACCAACACGTGTGCACAGTTTTGCTAGTTTATTTAACTTGACCCTGTATATACTCCTTCATGTTGTACTTACGAACGTTGAGTTTTAACGATCCTTAGTGGAAAAATCCATGCGGGTTACTCGCTGCATCCTGTGAGTCATAAAGTTAAGAAAAACATTTCGCACGTGTTTCGTCAGATAACCTAATTTTACAATTAAGGTGGTTCATCCTTTTTTTTTTTTGGGTGGGAAATTATCAAATAACTTCTCCCGCTCTGGGTGGAGCGGGAGGGCATGTCAGACTCTTACTGACTAAAACCCACCCGTGTTCCTTCCGTTGCCTGTCAGGGGCCACGGTATCCCTTTCGGACTTTCCCGCAACCCCGGCGGACCCTTCACTTGCTGACATCTCTTTGAGGCGCGCGTGGAACACAACGCGCCGTCGACCCGGACCTGGTCCTTATCGGACGGCGAGCTAACCATTGCTCACCGTCCGCAAGCCCGCGCCTACGGTGGCCGGGAATCGGCCTGCGACTCCCGACGCCCAGGGCGTCTCCTGCGGCGGCTAGGGGCGTGAGGGCGCGAAATTTGCTTATCCCTCACGCGTTCTGCCTCCTCCTTCGCGAGCATTACTGCTTCGCAGAAGGAGGTGACGGCCTCCCATGCCCTCTCGCTCCGTACCATGGCCTGGACTAGGGCCGGACGCGAGAGATCCCCGCCGCCGATCGCCTCCACAAGGACACGGCGATGCTCTGCCCAAGCCGGACAGACCTCCACCGTATGCTCAACCGTGTCCTCCGGGCGATCCACGCAGTGATGACACCCGGGCGTTTCCTCCCGCCTGATACGAAACAGGAATCTCCCGAAACAACCATGTCCGGTGAGGACCTGCGTCAGGCGGAAGGTGAGGACGCCGTGGCGCCTCTCTAGCCACTCCTCAAAGAGGGGACTTATCGCCGCAATAGTGGCGTGCCCAGCACTGGGTTGCGACAATCGCACTCTCCATGACGCCATGAGATCTCGCGGCAGACCTGGCCGCTCGCTCCGAATTGGAGCCACCAGCGGCGCCCGGCTCACCACCTGCAGGCTCTGTAAGGGCCGCCCCGGTACTGGTCCCTACAGGGTGGTGCTCGATCCTCTCCAGCTCAGCTGGGCTGGCCTGGCTCGGCTCGCTGGCCTTCTTGGTCGTGAGCCCTCTACCCACACCTTTTCCCCGGGCCGCACTCCGCCGACTGGAGTGGATCTTTGACCTATGGGCTGAGCCCGAGACCCACTCGTCGGCGGACGACCCCTCTCCCGGTTTGGAGCGCTTCCGGAGGAACTTCCGGTTCCTCCCAGCAGCCCCCACCACTTCGCGCTCCGAGCTCGAACTCCTTGCGCCAGATGCAGCGTCGGACTCCGACCCCGCATCACTCCCCTCCTTTCTGTTTTGTTTATTTTTATTTTCATTTTCCATTTTTGTTCCCACGAGTACAAACTTTTTAAATCTCAAAAAACTGTGGTTCGCACTAGCGACTAATTACTTAGCTACCCATTAGTCAAGCTGTTAACCTCCCTCACGGTGCGCCGCCGCTTGGAGGTTTGGGGTGATTTTTTATAGAGGTTGTCTTCCTCGCGGCCCGGGCGGTTAAGCCAAGACCCTCGACCCCCGTCAAATGCCAGAGACATGACCTTGACACTCTTCGCGGCTACGAGACCAACGGTGGCAGAAGAAAGGCTTCCTCCTGCCTGCCCGACGGCAGTGTTAGTGCACGCAGAGCCCGCACTCCAACGCTGCTGAACGTGTGCTCTCTCCGAGTACACGTTAGAGCGTTCCTCCGACAGGATATTGGCATACGGACAACGAGACCCCTTAGGCACAAAGTACCTAATGGGGAGTCATTGCCCGCACCCCAGGGTGCACCGTCCCGGAGACTGGCCTTCCCCCCGGACGCATCCATAAGGGAACTCCAGCCCACAGGCACACGGGGAGGTTTCCTGTCCAAGCACCCCAGGTGGTTCATCCTTAAAATCGAATAATGATAAAAAGGACGTACTTTAACATAGAAAACGTCAAGTGTGAGTTGTGCTCACTTATTGCGGGTTCTGAACCTCATTTGACGTCATCGCGACTTCTACACTTTATTCTAAATCATGGTACTTATTTTAATTTTATTGTATCTAAGATTTTACGATGAAGAAAGTATTTTAAATTATTAAGGAGTATTACTTAGACATATACCTGCGTTTGTTAATATTTTGTAAGCTCTTCATAATAACACCGTGCAATAAAACATTTTAGTTTTCATGATAACTTGTTAAGTGTTCACTTTTATAAAAATGCTTCCAAATTCCCCGAAACAAATAAAACTCAAATACGATAGCGCAGCGGTTGAGTGCGCTTTATACAATATTTGGATCGCAGGTTCGATTCCCGCACGGATAATATATTTTGTGCTGCAATAATTGCACTGTTTCTGGTATTTTTAAATGGAAATTCAAAACTGCCTTTAAACAAGACTTGCCCATAGGATAAATTCCGCGTAAGCTCCGCTGACATAAAATCACACACAAAGTAGACAATGCATAAAGACAGATGTATACACCCACACTGGTGCTGTAAGACTCAAGAATTTTTAGTGTGCTTATTACCGATTACTTTAATATTTTCACTGATTCCAATCCAACAAAAGCGCGGCAAATGACGCTCCTGTCACTTTCAAGTGACGCTACTGTCACTTTCAAATGACACTCCTGTCACTTTCAAGTGCCGCTCCTGTCAGTTTCTAGTGACAGCGCGCTCAGCCAGTGATGTACGACCCTGCTTGTAGGGTTGGGATGCGATATGCTATCTTCAGAATTCCAGTTATCTGTGTACAAGTTTTCTTTAACTATTTATGTAAATCCTAGGCAGCGGAGGTGAAGATGCTGCTACGTCGACCACTGACCGTGCCACGGACGTGCGCTCGCTGCTGTGGCACAACATAGCCCTGCGCATGACGCCGGCCGTGCAGCATGTGGTGGAGTTCGCCAAGCGACTGCCAGGGTTCCACACCCTGCCGCAGGATGACCAGCTCATCCTGATAAAGGTAACGTTGGAAGAAAGAGACTGAAAAGGTTTTTCTATCAGCAAAATGATCCCCACTGCAAGCAGCTCGCGCGAATTTGTTCATGCATGTTTTTTTAATAGCGGTATCTATTAAAAAGTATGCAATTCCCCGCAATTTTCTGTTATACCAGCGTAGGAACGAGACGAGGGCGACTTGGACGTGAGAATTATACGCTAATGAGTTTAGAACAAGTTCGAAGTTGATGCATTTTATTATCGCCTCGTGTAACTCACCGTCCGGCCAGGTTTCAGCGCCGTGAAATATAATATATATGTTCGGTTGCGCTTGGCCGCCGCGCGCCGGGCGGCTGTCAGAGTCAGCCCTGCAACTTCGTCAAAGTTTTGTTATTAAGCTCACCTAGTTTCGTTTTAGTAACTTCTATTTACTATGAGGAAAAGAACAGGGAATTATGTACCTTATTTTGCTGTGCATGTTTTTTATTTGCGATTGTTGTGTGGCATTTTGCGAATAGCCGCTTGGCGACTCTCCCATCATTCACCCTCATCAATGCTGTGCATCACCTGAGACGATTGGACCCTGTCAGTGTGTATTTATGTCCGCAGCTAGGGTTCTTCGAGGTCTGGCTGACGCGCATCTCCAAGCTGTCCTCGCCTGACCGCATCGTCTTCGAGGATGGGACAATCATCAACCATCACCAACTCATCATTACTTATGACGTAAGTAAAGTTAGGATAATTAATTGCTTATCAAATTGGCTGCCAACTTCTCCATCTTAAATCTTCCGTATATTCCATGGAAAAAGTATGTACTTTAAAGCACAACTGTTCTTTATCAGTCGTATGGAATGGCTATAAAACGCAAATTGACACAGTGTGTCAAATTGATAAACAATTAATTTCCTTTGTGTCTACTTTTATAAACACTGTCGAGGTTAAAAAAACAAAAGTCTTTTGTTCATGTTTTGAAGACTCTTTAAAAGTATTCAGAAAAGTCTTGAAACATTTGTAAAGTTTGATAAATAAAATATTTAGTTTGTGTTATGAAATATATAAACTTAAATACTTGCTTTCATTGTGCAAAAATCTTTTTGTATCGAGATTTGTTTTCCTAAAGAAGTGTAACTACGCAATCACCTTCAATTATTATTACCACGTGTTTATGCTTATTGATTGCACATCTTCCGTTACGAAATGAACTGCAAGGTAACTGCAAATAACTGTTTATAGATAAATTAGATAAATGATGATTACAGGCATCACGGCACGATCAAGTTCACTTGTTAATGTGAATGTAGCTATTACGTAATTGCTAGTTATTTTCTGTAGGCCTCTGAACAATGTGATGACATTTATTTATATTAATTTGTCAAAGATAGATAGCATGCATGCACATAACGCGTGGTGTTTAGATAAATTAATTAATCGGTCATCTGTACAATGCACATTGCTAGGATGTAGATTGTGGGGTATTAGTAGCCAGTGCCTATATCCAATGCCTACAATAGCTTCAATTTATATTAGGTAAAGCAAACATACGTAGTTTAAAAGAAGAAAAATAAGTTTGTCCATAAATTTAGTTTTGTATCATGTACTATTTCAGTAAAAAATACTGTACAAGTGTCAAAGTGAAATAATGTATTTCAATTAGGCACATAAAAGGCACTTTTGAATGTCAAAAAGTGTTCATACCTATCAACGCTAAAAGGCAATAAAAAATGTACTATAGAATATTAAATATTATATTATATTGGGGGCCCATACAAAAATGCCAACATTCTTTCGAAAAAGAAGTAAACAGTGCCTACGACCGCTACGAAACAACGAGCGCTTGGGAGTGTGCTACGACGCGTAGACCCGGGCTACGGATGCTTCGCGTAACGCGATACCATTAGTTCTTTGCTTCAGAACCGGCGATCAAAAATATTATTCGGGGTATAGCGCCACTTATACGTAATAATAAAAACATTTGATTGCATTTATTTTTTGCTGAAAAATCTACTTTATTACCTATCCGATTATTTTAATTTTGAAACAAATTTTTCATCGATTTAATCTTAAATGATATAATATAATAATAATAATACCAATAATCTTTATTACACAAGAGAGTGGTTACAAAATAGTGTGAAGTCCCTGACTCCAGTGCTAGGTTGTAGATCTGTGTTACAATGATACTTCTGCGGTACAATTTTTTTGCGAAAATTTTAAACTGTGATGTAAAAAGTGCAATGTGACGCAGAATGATATACTTCATATACAAGATAGTGCAATAAAAAAACGGTTATTTCTATATCAAATTCAGTGTCAGTTCTTCAGCAGTTACTGACAGTATGCAGTAGATAGACAAAAAAAGTTATTTTTTAAAGTTCGTTCTGACGGTGCAACCGGTGACGTTGGTCACTTTGCCGGCCGGATATAGGCCACTGCTCTTAATCAACTTATAGGCGAGGTTCAGGAACCAACACGGATGAACACCAATTAATTTTTTTTAATATGAATTCGTAACCCGAAATCGACTTATCTACAAATTTGACAATTTATTTGTACCTACTACTAACTAGTATTTGTCTATTAATTAGAAACTTATTTCGCGATCATTAAACGAGCTTAGTTAGCATCTCAGAGGCACAAAACCATGAAAGGACACAAAAAGTTTTATCGTAAAAAAAACGCTGCATCAAACGCACGGCTTTTTATGGTACACTTTGGAAGCAAAACTTTCAAATTCACGAACAGTTAGTCAGTTCATAATTTCTACACGTGCTAAACTATTAATGAACTTTCCAGTAGCGGATCTAGGGGAGGGGGGGGGGGCTAAGGGGCTCAAGTCCTTTTTTCAATGGACCATTTACAAATACTTTGAAGTATGAGTACCTCTAGCGAGATGTTAGTTCTAAATATAATCAGTATGATCGTATTCAATTAGAAATTTGCATGACCACGGGCCCACAAAACAACCATGCTGCGACTAGAAAGGGCGCAGAGGGCCGTACGCAGAACGTACGACGTACGACGAACTAAAAAAACGTAAAGGTCTTAACTAAAAAGCCAATCCGCTATCCGACATTTGACTTTCACTCACTTTGCAAAGTTCTCACGGTTAGGCAGCTCTTCGTACTACAGACTGTACTCAAAAAACACGAGCGCGTACCCTTCGACGCCACTTACAGTACTGCGACACGCCTCTCCGACAGAACTCCAAAATTGTGCCCTGTAGAGCAGCAGTGGCAAGAAGACACTTCAAGTTCATCAGCTCTAAGATCTACAATATAAAGAAAATAAGAGCATCGATATTTACCGCTTACCTCGTAATGTGTTGAGAGTAAGTTGACCGACTGGTTGATATCTATATCTTGCATCTTGCAAAAATTGTGGAAACTTGAAAGTTAACTAGTCCAAGCACTCACACACACACACCATCACTCACACACACCCTCACTCACACACACCCTCACTCACACTACCACTTCACATTGCACCACACCTACACACACAAGTACACAGTTTGCATGTCTTTTATTTGTACATGTTTACGATTAGCTAAACTGTACCCATGTCACAGTTAAGCAAAACAATGTGTTTCATATGTTTAGACGGGCTTTGATAGCTGCGACACAGTTTTTAACTTTTGTAGCTATCATTGCTTCCATTGTAATTATGCAATTTGTTGCTGTTCCGAAATAAAAATAAAAAATCCTTTTTTTTTACTCTTATACATATATTGCTCGCTATGGTAAAATAGATATTACCTAGTATATTATCATGGCAATAGTCTATTCAGTTAACTAATGAAAAGCTCTGAATCGATCGGGCATGAATTATAAACATAGGTATCAATTAGAAAACATCTTTGTTCTTCCAGCCGGCTTTTGCGACAGCCTTGCTGACGTACGTGTGGAACATCGTGCGGATGCAGATAACTGAAGAGGAAATGGCCGTGTATACGGGCACGCTGCTGCTGTGCCCGCACCGCAACGGCCTCACCGCGGCGGAGCGCATCAGCGGTCTGCAGCATGCCATGAACGATGCGCTTCAAAACAACGTAAGAACCTCTTTATTTTAATGAAGACATCAAAATTGGTAATACAGGGTGTGAATGTGCATAATGCTGAATTCATAGCAACAGTTTAAGGATCGATGTCTCTTACACCGTGCATCAGCTATAACCTTTCTACCATTTTTTATGACAGATGATTACCAGCGGTGGTCCTGAGGCTATAGCCATTTCCCGCGCCCGCTACGAAGCCTTCGCTGCGGCCAGGAACGAGGTCCGCCTTCTCGGGAACCGTCACAACGTCCTGCTACAGTGGCCACGCGAACACTGGCCCCGCCTTGTGCTCCCCGCTCTCTTCTCCGAGATCTTTGACATCCCCAAGTTTGAGGAAGACGATAGTGCCGAAGCCGCTGCTGCTGCAGCGGCGGCTGCATCTGCAGCAGCTGCTGCCTCAGCTGCGGTAGCTGCTACGGCTGCAGCAACCGTGGCGGGTTCAGCTCCTGTTGCTTCGTCATCGCAGTCACCACACTCATCGGCCCAGCTCTCACAGCTGGGCTAAAACACGCCAAGATTGAAGAAAGCATCATAAATTTACTGGAAGATATCATCATCGTTGTAGGATAATTGGCGCCAAAGTTTCTATCCGCAGAAATTCTAAAGATAATTAAACGTAACTCGGGAGAATCTTCTTGGAATATTTAATTGTAGGTACTTACCTAATTTTAAAAGTTTATGAAAAATTACTTGTCATGTCTTTTATTTGGGGATTAGCTAACGTCGGATCTCGAAAACATAACTGAGTAGGAATATGCGGAGTATTTAACATAGCTTAATTGTAATTATTATTTTATTAATAGGTAAATGTTTATTTATTTCAATTGTTCCTTGTTTTAGATTGGCTCCTCGATCTTATTTCAAACGTTAAGGTGGTTTGATTTCGTGGATTGGTTGAATTCCTTAATTTTTAAGTTGTGTCTTAGTTATATTTTGATTGATATTTAAATGTTTTGAGATAATTTCTAAAATAGTTATTATTATTTACTTTGAACCTACTTCTAAAGGAGAAGGTATTGCCACCCGATATGTTCAATTTCTATTATTTTTAGTTAAATGACGAAGTCATGGTATGATTTATAAACTGTAATTTCGTATCATAGTTAATTTTCTCTCGTATTTTCTGTTAGGATAGGAAGTGGATTGGATACTGTATTAAGTATTTTGTTTGGTAGTCATTTCGACATAATTTTTTAGGTAAGTACGTAGGTGTTTATAAAAAAAACATATAAGAAAATGTAAGTTTCGTAATTTTTGAGTATTGCAATAGATTTTTTGGTTATTTACATTATATTCTTCACAATATATCAATCAATTGGTGAGGAATAGGTATATTGATCTATAGGTGTCTAAATAATTTCAATTTTTATAATGATAAAAGTTTTACGACGATTTTAAATCACATGTTTGTTTTTTGATTTGTTTTATTAATATTTAAGATTTGTTTTTTTTTCGTTTTAAGTGTCTTTTAGGGCTGAACTAATTTAGAGATGAACAGATAACGGCTGTTATAAAGATGAGCTATGTATGTTAGGTTAATAATCATTATAATACAGTTTACATGAAATTCTAATCGATGATGGATGATGATGATATAAAAATGTTTTAGTTTGCTCAATTGTTATGTATTTTGGTTTATCTCACGGGTCTACCTTACCCAGGAAGCCTGTAAACAACAGTTTTTGAGCTAATCTAAAGTAGAAGAAAATCAGTTGCCAACTGCTTTTGAAACGCATTTAATTGAGCCAATTTGTAAGAGAAAGGAATTAAAATAGATGCACCCGTAATTTTATACTGCGCAAACTATACCTAATAGGGAAATATATTAAGTAGGTACCTACATATCTTGTTTCGCATTAGCATTTACTCAGCATTTTCACCTTTATGGTCTTATCACGTACGTAATCATATATCGATGGTTTAGCTTTGAATATGTAGGTACTTGTTTGTATGTATATTTTGTTCGTCGCATTACGACCGTATAAGTAGACATAACTTGAAATTTATTGTGTAACTTCATTATTAATTTGCTGTTGTTTAAATTAAGACATAGAGAACATGACTTGGAATGTTTTTGCGAGCACTTGAGCGGTCTCAGATTTTGGGTAGTAAAGTAGATAGGTGAGAGGTTTATTATTGACCAATAATATAAGTAAAATGACACGAATTGATTCATCAGTCATTGCCGCCTAAAACCGATCAAGTGGAAGTAAAAACAATAGCGTAGTAATATTTAATGCTGTAGGTATACGTAAATTATTATTATCGACTCTACAAACAAAAGGATCTCAATGCAGTATATGTAGAGATGAGCTTGCTGTCGACCATGCGCTCTAGAGGTAATTGGTGTATAGACTCGTATTTAATAAAAGTCACTCGTAGCAGTGTTTCTTGAAATTGTGTTTCATTATCTTTTCAGAAGCATGTAAAAAACCTGTCAAAACAAAAAAACAGCACTATTTTTAAACAAAAGGTTCTCACCTAAATGTCGATTCGCATCTGCCAGCACGTTACGTGTATAGCATGTAGTGTGTCCAGCACATAACGTGTCTAGCTCATGGCGTGTCAAGGGTTTTATACACATAAAGTGTCTAGCTTATGGCGTATCAGGGGTGCTATACACATAACGTCTCTATCTCATGGCGTATCAGGGGTGCTATACACATAACGTGTCTAGCTCGTCGCGTGTCAAGTGTGCTATACACATAACGTCTCTATCTCGTGGCGTGTCAGCGGTGCTATACACATAACGTGTCTAGCTCGTGGCGTGTCAGGGGTGCTATACACATAACGTGTCTAGCTCGTGGCGTGTCAGGGGTGCTATACACATAACGTGTCTAGCTCGTGGCGTGTCAGCGGTGCTATACACATAACGTGTCTAGCTCGTGGCGTGTCAGGGGTGCTATACACATATCGTCTCTATCTCGTGGCGTGTCAGGGGTGCTATACACATAACGTGTCTAGCTCGTGGCGTGTCAGGGGTGCTATACACATATCGTCTCTATCTCGTGGCGTGTCAGGGGTGCTATACACATAACGTGTCTATCTCGTGGCGTGTCAGGGGTGCTATACACATAACGTGTCTAGCTCGTGGCGTGTCAGGGGTGCTATACACATAACGTGTCTAGCTCGTCGCGTGTCAGGGGTGCTATACACATAACGTGTCTAGCTCGTGGCGTATCAGGGGTGCTATACACATAACGTGTCTGGCTCGTGGCGTGTCAGGGGTGCTATACACATACTCCACATGTTCAGGTCGGTCATGATTTGACACAGCCGGGCGACAATATAATACATTCGTTTTTGCCGCCCGACTGTGCCGAATCGTGCAATGTAGCACGCCATAATCGCGTAACGTGTATAGTAACTACCTACAAAGCCTGGCAGACACGTCACAGACGCATGTTTTCATACCTATTGCGACATATAAAAAAATAATGGTGAAAATTCTGGTCGGACCG
Source organism: Xanthia icteritia (assembly GCA_949128155.2). Taxonomy (NCBI): domain Eukaryota; kingdom Metazoa; phylum Arthropoda; class Insecta; order Lepidoptera; family Noctuidae; genus Xanthia; species Xanthia icteritia. The sequence goes on from OX421931.1 coordinate 1,875,895, forward strand.
TGTTTATGTGGACACAATGCGTACCTCAATACTCAATCTACCTACGTTTTTAGTGTGAATATTTACGTATTTAAGCTGTTATACGTGCATGCCGCGTATGGCTTTTGTTTAGGGTACATACACACTTGCAGATACAGACACAACACGTGCACGTGCTGGTATATGTGAATCGAGTTTAGAGTGTAGGCTGATAAAACAAATTTTAACTTTTTTATGGCATAGGTAGGTACATCTGACTTGACGTATGCGACAAGATTATGTGAGAAACGCATTCATGTCTGTCATGATCGTCATCATCATTTCAGTCGAAAGACGTCCACTTGTGGACATAGGCCTCCTCCAACCACCGCCACCTCAACCGGTTCTGTGCTTCTCTCATTCATGTCTATAACGCAAGTTAAATAGGCACGACATAGCACATAGAGGCTGGACTGACTTCACCGATTAGGTAGTACAAGTGCCGTGTGTAGGTACTACCTGCAGAAAGATTTGTTAGAAACTATGATTGTAAGATGTCAGACCAACCAGAATGTGTGGTTGGATCCGTTTTCGTTGTTACGGATCATGTAGGAAAGTACAGTCAACCAACCATCGCATGAGACTTTGACAACGCCTTTATTTCGTAGCACTAAGGCCCGTTTTCGTAATTCAAGTGTATTGATGTGCGGTTGACAATAGTGAATAATTTCCATAGCCATTTCTCGAGCGCATGGTCTTCCCCTACCCTACAATTACAAAGAAGTAGGAGGTACTGTAACTGATGTTATTGTACATAAGATTGATTTAATTCTTGGCTGTTAATATGTTTTTTAAAACAATAGCTCTATAATTACGACTTATCCATCGCCAAATAACCGTAGGTCTTTTCTCCACAATGTTATTTGGCGATTGAAAAGTCGGCCCTACTTAGTTTTTAAATATTTTATCTTATAAATATACAATATAAGTGAAATATACGTATGATGCAACAAGGGTGTTTTATTTGGGTAAACATATTAGAATTAACAACCTCAACAAAACAACAAGTAAGTAGTAGGTACGACCTATTAGGTACTTAATTACCTCAAATGCAAGCGGTTAAATCCCGATTTTTCTAACTGTGCGCCTGCCAACGTCAAAATATTACAGTGCAATGTTTAAATAATGACAATAACAACTTAGCGAATAATATGACAGAACTGCTGACGACTCGAATTGTGTGGACCGTATAACGGGTGAATTCAATACTTAGAACCTACGACTTTGACAGGTCCAAGCGCACTGTTAGAAAAATCGATTAATACCTTAAATTAGTTTTTGAACATTCCCACGTTTGTTCCTGAATCGGCTTATCGAGTACCTACTCAAAGAACTGAAAGAAACTACAATTAGGTAGGCTATGTTCAGATGGCAAAATGTTCTCTAGTCTGTACTGTCTACCACGATATTTACCTAATAACCGACCACATGCGCGCGCGTTAACGCGCGTAAGAGACCGTTAACGCAGCGCTCAGGGAAAAAGTCTCTAGACGCAGGCGATCGCGCGTTGACGCACGCTTTGATATTATTGTAAAGTTCATTTGCTGTTCAGTTGAGCACGCGCTTTTTTTAATTTTGATAATTTTGTACTCTCGCAACGTGAATTTGATCGTGCCTTAATGTTTTCTTGAATTTTTACGATTTTAACAGTCGGGACTCGGGGCCCGATCATGAATTACAAGAATTTTCTTCCGTTCATATTCATACTTAAACCTAAAATGCTCCTACAAGTATTACTTACTTTAAATTAACAAAATCAACTGATGTTGTGGATACTACGAATGTAGGTACTATGACTTTACGTTCGCGTTCCCATTAAGTTATACCTAATCCAATGGAATACGTGAGAGCAGCCGCAGGCTAATGAATGTCATGGGTACTAAGTTTGCTTACCATATTATAATACTGAGTAAGATCTATTTAAATCCTTCTGTCCAATTGATGTTATTTCCACTTAAACAAACATCGACTTTACGCATTTGTAGTTGAAAAAAAAATATATATATAAAGTTGTAGCGCAAACTGAACCTTATGTGTGGGCTTTACAGTTGTTTCTCCTAAAACTCATGTTTGTTTACATGATTGGCAAATAAATTGCGAACGCACATTAGGTACTATGGGATGGTCTCATGACGTTCGTTGATTGTTGCCGCTGAGTGTAGTAGCTGTGGCTGTAGAATCTGTGGCTGTGTAGGTAACTACTGTGTATGCAAATACGGAGTGTTTGCCTACAGAGCCATAGGCTTTTAGTTTTAACTTAGATTTAGTTTTTATAGTTTTTTTTATGTTTAGTTAAGCAAAGATTCGTGCTTAATCCACGAGAACCTACTGCCGACAAACTGCTTAGCAGTTTGTCAGGTGTTATGTTAAAAATAAAAACTGTAACATGATGGATTAAATAAATATTTTAAAAAACACAGTTAGTACCTACAGTATTTTTAACGACAGCCGCTATGAATGTGTGCGTCGAGTACGAGTTGCGTCAGCACATAACACACACAGACTTCCGACTTCGCCTGTCTCGGACTGTACCTACCGAGAGCTTCTGCGCTGACACACACATTCACAGCGTATTTGTTTACTTGGTTACCACAAATAAAGCGCGCGTCGCTTCGTTAGATAAATAGGTATTACAACAAAGGTTTCCCCCCCAGCCCGCCACTATCCCGGTCCGTAACCATTGCCCCTAACCCCTATAGGGTTTAAGGCTCTCGTTGACAATAAACACTGATAACATCGGAAGGTAGGTACACAATCACCAACTAGTGAGCCAAGAATAGTTGAAAGCAGAATATTTCCTCGGAACCGTATACAGGAGCGATCAGGGAAGGGCTACGTTTCATTAGTCGCCACTATAGGGCTATGGCAGTGGGCATACGATGGGATTGCTCGCAGAACAGATGGCCGAAAGGTTCTGGAGTGGCGACCGCGTACTGGAAGACGCAGCGTTGGAAGGCCTCCTACAAAGTGGACCGATAACCTTCTGAAGGCCGCAGGAATCCGCTGGCTTCGGGAAGCACAGAACCGGTCGAAGTGCGGTGCCTGGGGGAAGCATATGACCAGCTTAGGATGTCGTTCAGATGAAATAATGATGTCAACATCATCATTTCAGCCACTTTTTGACAGAGCTATGAAACGACATGGCAAATATGGGAGGCCTCTTCCGTCTCAGCAGTGGGTGGAGTGAGGCTGCCAATGATGATGATGATGGGGCTATGAGGCAGGACACTGGTGCCCCTACCAACAGTATCCTACAAACGGAATAACAAGGAGTTTAGGTTACAGGTAAAGGTGAATAAAAGATGAATCAAAGTTCATATCGCTTTAATGCTTAATCGTATTGCCACTTTCTTAAATCACATGGAAGAAACAATAAAAGTATTAAACAAAATACTTTAAAGACTTACAATTAAAGAAATTAAATAATTCATAATTATTTTTCATTATCATTATTTCGAACAACAATAACAAAGCGAATAGCTATGATTTTATTCGACCGCGTGCGCACTACCGCGCGACGCTACGGTTCTCTATAGATCACAATAATAAAACAACATTTTTGATAAAACGGGCTGTATCTTGATCTGATACTCTGTCATAATTTTGTCAATTATTAGTGACACGTGTAACATGCTAGAATTATTAAAATTAAAGTCCATTATTTTATATTTTCCCTCTACACGCATATGATTCATTTAAGACTACGTATTGCGTAAAGGTAACTAAGCGTGCCGCGTCACTGATACTGTTCATATGATACTATTCTAATTCCTAGCATATAACACGTATCTATTAATAAAAAATAATATTGTTCTCACCAACAAACGCAAATATCAAAGAATTACGTTTATTGACTGAAAAATATGAAACACATCACAATTTTATTTGCATTTGTATGAAAGAGAACGCAGCTGTTCGGCTACAACTAATTAGCGCTAAATAAAGACAATTTTATTGATATCAGAAATGAGAAAATTTAAACAAAATAATAATAACTATTAAATGTTTCTTCAATAAATTACGGTGTAACGCTTTGATCACAATTAAATACGAGGACTTCATGAACTTCATTTAGCACAATTGAGCGAACCGATCGCTCTCAGCTGTGATGTGCTTGTGTTGACAAACAAGTAAAATTTAAATAATTACATTACATTTAAATTAATATGAATTATTGACGAAAACGAAATAATTGAACTAAATTTAATGGAGTTAACACTACATCACTAATGGGCTATTCGCGTGAACGGTGCGCACTGTATGTTACGTGTAAGTCTCTGAGACTCGCTTACTTATAGCCTCTATGCAGGTGAGAAATCTTAATACATTTAAGTAAAATATAACGTGCTAACACGAATTACGTAAGCATAATGAACCGAGGTTTAAATAATTGACAGAATAATTTTGGCAAATGTGAGCAACTCTCCTGGACAAGACGTGTTGATCATGACCGTGCTAACTTGCAGACGTCGTCAATTACATTGATGAGAGGTAAGGCTAAGTTCTATACAGTGTCTGGCAATTACGTGGCGTTCTTACGATTCGTAGTGGATCCTATTGTAATGAATATCGGTAGATACGTAGTCAGCCGACAATATGAAATTGGTATCGCGGTGTAAGTGGTCACACTGCGCACGTCACGGTGAAATGCCCGTCGTTATCAACACACTAGGTTCAGTTCAAGCGATGTTGTGGGCGATTTCTGCAGCCAATGTGTCAACTAAATCAACACACATTGAATTGAAAATTATACAAAATCGCTAACATTAAAATGATACAACACCAAACTTGTCATATTAGTACTATGCTAAGCACAAGGCTAACTGATTGAGTCAGGCGTTAGATGCGGAAATCGCCAAGAAAACTGTGGCTGGGAGATATGCGCCCTCCGCAAGCTCGCGACTTGTCCCTACATATTGTTGTCAGTCGACTGGCATCATCATAAACAGCTGAGCAGCCTTTATCGATGAACAGACTCTTCATAGAAGATCTGATGGGTCGCATCACGTTGGACAAATCCGAGAGAGAATATTTCCCAAACAAAAATAAATCTAAGCGCAAGGCATTTGCAATATACGTTGTGATAAAACGCTACTTCAAACGTCGTAGTGGTCACTACGGCGTCACACCGTTTGTCCCGCTGTCAGCACGCTCTATCACAACGTATGAGTCTAGTGTACGATGTACTGCATCGTCAAGATACAAATAACTTTAAATTGTAGAGTGCAACTAAGTTGTACTATTTAATAATATCTATAAAAAAGAGAATTTGTCAGTTTGTACAAGTTAATATTACATAATGAGAATTATAATGTGCTTCCTATGTTAGTGCAAAAATATTATAGGATATTTATTTTCAGTTTCATTTATTTTCTTAGTACGAATACATCGCTGTAGTCAAGAATTTTCTAAAGGTTTTAAACAGACACAAAAATACACCTATTCTTATTAATATTCTATAATCTCCGGTAGAAGTAGTCGCTATTTGTTGTGTGACGAGCCTTGCACTGAAGCTGTCTATGCTAGAGTGTACAAGAACAGCGCCCGGCTATAGAATTGTGTACCTTACATATATGATCAGTGAGCTTCTAATCGACGGCATGTGAAGCCAAACCAGAGGCCCATGGGCGGCATAAAATCTCTGACACCAGGTTAGTCATTAACCACACGAAAAAGAAAGAAGTGGCCTTACGAAAGGCAGTGGCCGATGAGAAGGCTATTTGTTGTGCGGCATGTATAAAGTCTATAGTGTTGTTTGAAGCGGTGACAGTATTGCAAACTTCGGTAGTATTACTGAGAGACATTCAGTTCTACACGTGCTAATAAAATCAAAACAGGTAATCATAAGAAATTACACCTGTGTAAAAACAAAAGCATAATAAATATATTCTACTTCTGAACGTTTATGGGCTTGTCAGGCCAATATGTGGAATTAATAATAGGTATCATCGAAGTGAGGAGTTTATTTTCCAATTAATTGATACCTATATTTCAGGAGCCATATTTCAGAGCGCCTTTGGGCTTATGATTTTAAGTTTGATACTGGATGATGTAATATTTACAGTGTAAGTATCAAGTTTGTATCGAATCTACGCAAGGGGGTTCATAAGTACAGACATAAGAGATATCTACACCTATTAACCAAATAAGGTGAACGCAAAAGAAAGGTTGACAATGAATTTAGTGTTTAATCGATTTGTGTGTGCAGTCGACCGTTGTTGGTACATATTGAACGCATACGTCTGTTTCAGCTGGCCTGGACGCGTATTTTCTATGTATATATTTAGCTACCGACAGTGAGTCAATACGACGACGAAGTAGATCACATTCTAAAATAATGCATTTTTTATATATTTTTTTTATGAATGTTTGCGTTCCCCGTACTCTAAAGAGTTATTGACAGTATAATGTATAATAGTATCCTTGTATAAAATTAATATTTACTTCATGTATATTGTATACTGTTGTGTAGGTATAGTCAGAGTACTATGATAAAATGGAAGCAACTTGTTCGCACGGTGTAATTCGTGGGAGTCGGTGATCATTCACACAGTTGGTGCATGTCTAGGTAAGGCGGTTTACGCGCACAGAGCGCCCCGTTTTTTTTATTGATCTCACGACTGGTTACGCAAGCGAAACGCGCGTGTGGACTAGCCAAGTTCTTAGTGTATGTCCATTTACAAAACAGGACTAAAGTTTAAAAGTAGATATTTTACACCGACTGAACTCGGGAGTACGCGCCATTTGCGACGAATTAGAACGCTCGTTACGCGCGTAAAGCACTTTATCTAGACAAGCTCTAGTTTGTTTACGGAAATATATATCATCTACATTTTGAGAGATTATTATTAATATTTTTTAAATCTTCGTTATAGTAAATTTCCCGTGGTAAGTAGAAGGTTATTAAATATATTCATACCGGCAAAGTTTAAAATGAGGTATTTCATAATTTCCTAGAATGTTATCTACGAACTAGATAATGTCTCCAATTTCGGCCGTTATTCGGTATATTTTTTTTTCTGAATATTATGCAGTTAGGAAATGTATCAAATCCCTGGATTAAATTGCCGGTAACATAATATTACATAAAAGACACGAACTAGAAAGGATTACTACCTACAAGTACAGAAAGTGTTACAGTCAGGAATACCAGCCTCTCTCGTAAAAAGCTAATTTTGCACATACTATCAATTTTATTATACTCATAAGAATGGTTGCAAGGTAATGGTACAGACGGCGGTGACAAACTATCCGATAAATTTTACATGAATACGTTAGGAAAAAATTCTACAGACCTTTTTTTGCTTGTCTTGGTGAGTCTGTATACTTCCCTAATGGAACGCATTCACACCAAAATTTGCGGCCTACAGTAATTTTCTTTTTTATCTAGTAATATTTTTATAATTTGGCAGTGCTAATTTTGACTAAAAGTAACTTCGATCAGCAATACTACTAGATTTCCGATGTGCGCATCAAAAACGGCCGGAAAAGTTTTTCCCACCTTAAAGCTTAGAAATTATGTTTTATTTTCCAATAAATATTGTTTTTAAATGCGTTTACTTTTCAATCGAAGTAGTAAATACTACTATTTTACTGTACTATTTTAGTTCGTATGTATTATCATATATTTTTAATAATAGTTTTCTCTTTGTTCCTCTCAAATAGAGCACCTGCCATCTAATCTCTTCACCACCCTTGGTTGACTGGTAGAGAATGCCTAAGGCATTAAGTCCGCCATTGTACCTCTTTGAGTGCGAGAAGTTTTTTTAATAATAAATATATTGCAAACTATAATAAACATTATGTTTGAGTGTTAAGGTTATAACCAAGTGCTATTGTTGATCGAAGATAGGTAAACAAGATGGTTAAAGCCCCAAAAAAAAACCAATAATAAAACCAAGAAAGGTCTCGAAGTCGCATTATTATCATATGACAACAACTGTAATAAGGTAAATATATCCATATTTTGGTAAAATACATTTCATTATAGTAACATAATTTTGGACGGAATTCTATTGCGAATGAATTGAACGCGGTCTTTAAAATATACTTTTTTTTTACTTTATTTTACTTTTCTATTATTAATTTGTATAAATATAAATAGGTAAGTATTTACTTCCCTGTCGGTTTATAAGAGAGAGAGGGAAGTATTCCTGGTACGGAGTAAGTAAATCATTGAGAAGAATATATCGACGGAGTCATTTAAAAAAATTATATGAGTGGCACGATAATATCATACAAAACCGGTTTTTAATAAAAAAAAAACTGATTTTATTTCTTAAAATGGTGAGAAAAAGAGCAGACATAAAATAGTGTTTTCAATGATAGAGTATATGAAACAACAGTTTGGAAGGCATCGGTGACCGGGAGTGCTATAACGTTATGACGAGTGGGTCTAGGTAATATAGGGCGAGTTTGAACTACACGTGAAAATATTGTTATATTCCCAAAAACTAAGGAAACAGTTTGCGATTCTCCAAGATTGAGGTCATGACTTCATAGGTATATTTTCTCCGTTACGAATTTCACCTCAAAAACTCACCCTGTGCGATTTGTTCAGGTTTATATTTTCTAGTCCCGCTATTAAATTTAAAAATACTTTTTTACAATTATACGATATAGAACGACTATCTGTATGTTATTGCAGCTTAACAGTTCTAATCCGACTTAAACAATTTTATATAGTCTATATGAAGTCGAGGATACATAGTGCATACTTTATTGCTTGCAAATGCGTTTCGTGCCCCACGCAGCTAAAAGTTAAGGCAAGACGTTGCAGAAGAAGTGCCACAAAACGTTGGCAATTCATTCATTCATTAATACACAAATTCCGTCACCAACTGCAACATCGACGGCTTCACAAGTAAACAACACTGTTCATCAAAACAATCCCGCTGGTTTCCGTAAACCTCAATGCTCGAATACTGTTATTTTGGTCAATTAATCACAACACCTCATATAGACTTCACAGCAGATGAGCAACCAGAAACCGCGGGTAACAAATAATTCACGCGCTTTACGCAAGTCACCGAAATAAGATTACAAAATTTTATTAATGAATAGAGCAAACTATTCATTGACGCTCAAAAACAAATAACATAATGGCGATATCGTATAAATAACGCAATAAACTGATATTAACTAACTAGTTTTAGAAATAACATTGATCACTTCATTTTCGTCCAGAAACGCGGGCGCTCTAACTATTCCCTACTAGTCGGCACTATAGAGTTAGCCTTAGAATTAGATTATTTTCACGAAAATAGTCACAAAAATAAGATTTATAGCGTAATACATGTCAGATTCGTT